>CM022766.1:1255448-2652948 GCA_012411365.1 Ameiurus melas
CAGCTAAGAAAGCCATTTCTCAAAGATATCCATAAAAAGTCTTGTCCACTGTTTACAAAGCCACCTGGGAGACACACCAAACCGCACACCAAACGTTGAGAAATGGCTTTCTTCTGCCACTCTTCCATAAAGGCCAGATTTGTGTAGTGTACGTATCGATTGTTGTCCTATGGACAGACTCTCCCACCTCAGCTGTAGTTCTCTGCAGTTCATCCAGAGTGATCATGGGCCTCTTGGCTGCATCTCTGATCAGTCTCTCCTTTCTGAGCTGAAAGTTTAGAGGACGGGCTGTAGTCTTGGTAGATTTGCAGTGGTCTGATACTCCATCCATTTCAAAATGATCGCTTGCACAGTGCTCCTTGGGATGTTTAAAGCTTGGGAAATCTTTTTTGTATTCAAATCCGCTTTAAACTTCTCCACAACAGTATTACGGACCTGCCTGGTGTGTTCCTTGTCTTCATGATGCTCTCTGCGCTTTCTACAACAGAACCCTGAGACTATCACAGAGCAGGTGCATTTATACAGAGACTTGATTACACACAGGGGATTCTATTTATCAACATCAGTCATTTAGGACAACATTGGATCATTCAGAGATCCTCGCTGAACTTCTGGAGTGAGTGTTGCTGCACTGAAAGTAAAGGGGCCGAATACTTTGCACGCATCCACTTTTCAGTTTTTATTGTGCTAAAAAAGTTTAAAATATCCAATAGATTTCGTTCCACTTCACAATTGTGTCCCACTTGTTGGTGATTCTTCACAAAAAATAAAAATTTTATATCTTTTATGTTTGAAGCCTGAAATGTGGCAAAAGGTTGAAAAGTTCAAAGGGGGGAATACTTTCGCAAGGCACTGTATGTTATACTCGTATTAAGAACTTCAAAAGAGTTGAATTTATGACAAGGTTTTTGTGTGTTGCCTAGATTATCATTATAAATGAGTGACACCTCCTCCTCTTCCAGGTACGGAGCTGATGGTATAACTGTATCCAGGAGGACTGGCTCATGTAGTGCTATGCACTCATTTGGTTTAATCCGTATTTATGTTAAACATGTTATATTAAACTCCTGACCAGTAATTTCATTAACAAAAAGTGCTTTAGACGTAAGAGCGAATGTTTAACAGTCCTAACTTCAGATCAAAGGTGCTGGCTGTACATTCAGTTTCATAAATTTTTATGATCATTAGGTTACTAAAAGACATTTTCTGAATATTTTCAAAAAACAATTTGCTTGTGGAACAGACACAGTCTCAATATTGTCAAACCTAGGTGACAACTCAGGGCAGCTAGTAGACTGTCAGTTTAGTTTGCTTGTCAACCCCCTGGACTGTCAACGATTAACTAGGCCGCGCTTATGCTGCTAGAAATGAGAGCAGCACCTTTACGAGTGGGATAGATACTGTCTGGCTCTAGCAGGCTAGCCTTGCCCTCAAAACTACACCAATTATTTCTAAAGCCCACATTGGTTTTGGAGCACCACCTGTACACCCAGCAGTCTAGCGAATTACCAAGCTACATACACGCTGCATTGGGATGAGACCACAGCATACTACTGCATCGGACAATGCCTTCGCTAATTTATACACCTCTACAACGTTACTCTTAGTAGCCTCTCACTGACGAAGGCGTAGATCATTAGCTCCTACAGGAAAAACTATCTTTGAAAACCTGTGCTTGCTTAAGACCCTAAGATTACCTGCTATGTCTATTGCCCTGGTTAACTAAAGCTGCTGGAGCCGAGCTAAGTTCACGTGCCTTAAGATAGTGTCTCCGATAACCATACCTCTTTTAGGTTACCCAGCGGGTGCTTCACCGAGGAGAGCAAACCGGTTGGACACATGAAGTGAAGCCTTAGCGTTAGCTCTGGCTTTGCGATTATGTCATCAAGCCTTCACCCCGCTGTGAGGGCTCTAATCCCAGAGTTGGGGGATTGCTATCTCCACCTGAGGCATCTAGACCTTCCACTACAGAAACTACACTGCTCTCACTCTCACTAACCCTGTCTAGAGTCTGTATGTGCAACTCTAATGCTGCAATCTTCTCCAACAGAGAGCTAACTATTATACACTTGGCACAAATAAAGCTATTAATAATGACGGAGTAAGAATGACTAAACATTCTGCACTCAACACACTGAACAATCTGAACGTTTGCTTTATTGACTGTTTAACATACCTTAGTCAAAAATTAGTTGATATTTTAGATGGATCTGATGTGGATGGACTCCACTTGAGTCATACAGTAGCATAGAAGAGCGGGTGGTACTTACCAAACACAACTAGTACACCTTTCTCTGCTGCATCCTTAGGTGGTGAAGTCTTTTATAACATATGGTGGAAGGGGAAAGAGGCAGGACACAATCATGTAAGATTGGCGTTTTGTTTATTTAGGGCAGTGCAAAAATTGTCATCACATTTCAAAGCACGGGTCACAGAACAGGAACATAACACAACACAAATCCCTAATCAAGGCTCAGACTATACAACATAAAAACACAATAAGACACCATGACACAAAGAAACAGATGGGCTTAAATAGATAAAATCAGAAGCTAAGCTTCGGAGGGTAACTGAAAACATATGAACACAATGACGACACACTAGGGAAATCAACCAATGACACCAGAGTTTCATGGGATCTCTTTATATACATTTAGGACTGTGAAAAGTAGTATAGGAAATTCTAAAGAGTTCACAAACTTTCAAGCACCATTGTACCGACCCAAATTAGGAGTTAGGCGAGTCAGTTTGCTACCTGTTGTCATATCTCAAGCTGTATGGTAGAGTGCCATCTAGGGGCCATCCATCACTATTTATTTCCTTGAATAAAGCAGTGTACATACTCATTTTCAAAACAGTAAAATCAAATCGAGAGGTCTCATTTCTTTATGTTGCATTTTGTTTTAATTCATAATGTCATTTCTATTTTCCTTTCTAGCATTGTTTCCAATCTAACCTACATACAGAGATCCAGATGCATAAAAATCTAGCGTTTAAAAAACATGTCGTGTCAATTCGTGCAAGTTTTAAGATTAATCCTTGTTTATTTTTACTGAAAGTTTATATTTTTGATAGGATTAATTCAAATTAAAAACAAGGCAATGTCCAAAAGATACATTTTCCCTACTCATTGGACTATATTGTCTTAATGGGTAAGACACACACAAATATTTAATGTTTTTACATAGAGTATTATACAGTATTATTGCTAATATATTGTTCTGATCTGGGTTGATCTAGGCTGTTAGTCGTGATCTCTAGCAATGTGAAGCTAATACAAGCTCCAGTAATAGCTTAACATATAACAATGTGGAGCTTACATGTATACGGTCATTACCATTTACAGATACTGTGCTGCATGTCTTGAGACCTATTGATTCACAGTGACCAGTACCTTTAAGCTGACACATGCCAGCAAATGACACCCTGCGAAATAACAGAGTCATGGGTTTTTCATTTGATCTGACACTTGTCGTCTGTACAGACTGTCTACACACTCAATTTCTCTTTGTTTTTAGCACAGCACAGTGCACACATAGCACATATTGTTGCTTCCTGCAGTAGAAATCGAGCAAGGGTGAGATATTGCAAGAGAAGAAAGAGAAACTATTAGCCAACAGCAATTCATTAAGTATTAGATCTTAACAAAGCTGATGGCCTAATACCTTCACATTTTCTCCTTTCTAGACACAGCATGATCTAATGTTGCTATCTTTAACAAGCCAAGCCGTGTTCATATACTCTTGCTAAAGACACACACACACAGACACACACACACACACACAGAGCCGCGGCTGTCCCAAGGACATCTTGCACTTGAAGAGACACACACACACAGGCGCCCACACACCCACGCACACACACAGAAAGGCACGCATTGTGGTTTCCGCAGCATACCAGCACAGACCCGTGGCAGTGTGATCGGCTGTAGACCACAGAGACTGGGAATAAACCTACTATACTGATGTGACAACAAGGGCTGTGCAGGATTTAAGTCTCCCTCCTTTTTTTTCTTATTTATTCTTATCTGCTGTCCTTTTCTTCCTCTCACAACCCCTCCTCCTCCTCTTTTCCCCCCGGGGTTGCTGTTGCTACTGTCAGCAGGAGAATATTTCCCTTTCAGAGCATTCTAGGAGCTGCTCCGTGTCTCTCCATTATTCATCTACCCTAAAACCTCACTATATGGATTCAGAGAGGTTTGAGCTGAGAAAGACGTCAGATAGAGAACGGTGAGTGTCTCAGTCAACCTTTTTTCACACATACAGGCACACACACACACACACAATTGCAATATAACCCATTTTCATATAGGATCTTAGAATTATCTTGTGTAACAGATTGATGGATAATTGTGCATAATGGCTGTGGGGTGTAAATGAGATTATCTCTGAAAATCAATTGTTAATTAAGTTTTAGCTATATACAAACATCAACACATCTACATAGATGCGTATTATAGAAATGTTAGAATAGAACAATAGAATGTTCATCTGTGTGTCATCCTGGGTGTGTGTGGGAGAAGAAAGAGCATATTAGTGGGAGAAACAGAGCATGAGATAATGAAAGTGTGTGTATATACGAGAGAGAGAGAGAGAGAGAAGGCTGTTTTGTTTCTGAGTATGTGATAGTAATGGTTTATGACATGGAAGCCCTAAAGGAACACATCACACACATTTGGTTGTGCGCATAGTCTCTAGGAGCATATAGATGTGAGTAATATTGATGTATGTCCTTAGTCTTCTGGCAGCGCTCTTAATAATTGATGCCAGAGGCCTTAATGCTTTTGTTATTAGAATCTCTTCTGTTTCAGAGGCTCTTGTATTTCTATCAAACATAGAAATTCTCTTTTGTGTGTTATTTGTGAATTATACGTGACACATAGGAGACAAAAGATAACGATCAACAACAGTTACGTCTTTTGAAATAACATTGTCATCAACACTGCAACACATCTCATGTGACATATTACACACATGCTGTCAGAGCCAACCGTCTTCAAGACGTCATAGTCATTTGGTCCATTCGGATTAACCCTAATCCTTTATATATTGCACATATGGCCAGTTTCCATTAAAACATCCAGTCTGTGTGTGTGTGCGTGTCTGTGTGTGTGTGTGTGTGTGTGTGTGTGTGTGTCTGCACATATGTATGCTTTATACACATGAGATTCATGTTTTATTCAACATGCACCTGTATCACCTTGCTTATTCACTCAATCATAGGATATAGAGTCCAAGATGTATTGCCTAACCTCTGTTAGGATTTCAATGTCACACTGAATTCATATAAAATCATACTCTGCTAGAAAATCTTAAATGGAGTATTTAAATGTGCATAAAATACATCTTAGCAAGTGGAAATAGTATGACGTTTGTCACATATAACTAGTATTTCCTATTATAAGATGGCAATAAACCAAAAATAAGATTAGTAAAAATATTTCTAGACATATTTGACTCATTTCACGCTTGAAAAACTTGTTCTCCCAGTGCTTCGGGGTTTCCTTCAGGTAATTCTGTTTCCCAGTAGCCGAAAGACATGCATTGTAGTCTGACTAGCATGTCTAAAAAATGTGCGTAGTGTGTGAATGTGTGTGAGTTTGCCCTGCAATGGATTAGCACCCTGTCCAGGGTGTCCCCTGCCTTGTGCCCCATGGCCCCTGGGATAGGCTCCAGGTTCCCCGCGACCCGGTAATGATAAGCGGTACAGAAAATGGATGGATGGATGAAATGAGTTAAATGATCTAACATTTGCATCTTCTATTTGAATGAATTATAATAAAAAGAAATATTAGATAAATTCACTTTTTGCAGTGAAGAACTAAGATCAGAGCTCACACTGTGAAGATATTTTGAATAAAGACATTATCTAATATTTCTCATTATGAGATTATTATATTACAAATATACCATTAAACCTATTTCTAGACATACAGACCTGTGAAAAAGTATTTGCTGATTCCTGATTTCGTCTGTATTTTTTTTTGTATATTTCATACTAAATTGTTTCAGAAATTAAAACAAAATCCAAGATAAAACAAAGGCAACCTAAATAAACACTGAATACCATTTTTAAATGATAATGTTATTATTGAAGCAAAAAGGTTATCCAATACCATCTGGGGCTGTGTGAAAATGTATTTTCCCCCTGTAGTTACTAATTCCCCAAATCTAGGAAACTGCATTCGTACTGGGGTTCAGCTGGACTAGATTCCACCAGGCCTGATTACTGCAAACCCTGTTCAATCAAATCAACACTTAAATAGAACTCTTTCAACAGCCTGAAAGTTGGTTAAAAGGTCTTACCAAGTAACACACTATGCCATTGTTGAAAGAAATTCCTGAAATGCTTAAGTTGATCGCAATACATCAGTCTGAGAAGGGTTACAAAACTCCAAAGGAGCATAGTTAGAGTCCAAGATGTGGCCAACCTTCCAAAATTCAAGAGCACAGCAACTGCTCATCCATGGAGGACAACATCAGAAGGACCCACAGGCCTCTCTTGCATCAATAAAGGTCAGTGTTCATGACTCCACCACCAGAAAGATGTTGGGCAAAAATGGCATCCATGGAAGGGTGATGAGATGAAAACCACTGCTAACCCAGAAAAACATTAAGACCCTGTTTTCACAGTAGTGTTTTCATTTTAAAACAGCATTTTAACATTAAAACGATCCTGGTCCACACGGCTTTTCCGCTGTGTTTCAGAAATGATGTCCATCCACACTAAACGAACGAATATGCATGTCATATTACCATTCATGCACACTGGGCATGCGCATACAAGTGTAAACAGGAAGTGGTCACTGGCAGGCACAACAAACCAACGTGCCATGTACACAGCTTGAAATGAGATTTGTTGTCGATTGCTCTAATCATAGCTTGCCGCTTGCGCATGTAGGCTGCAATATTATAAAATAACAGAATTTAACTGCACAATGGCTGCCAAGAATGACAGCAAAGCTTGAGGTCTCCATGTTGTTGCATATACGATCAAGGTAGCATAATGGTCAAATGGTAAAGGCTTGACAAATCAGGAAAGTATACCCAATGATCTAGAAGACCTGTTTAAGGGGTGAATGTGGGCAGTCATGCCTTCGTTTTGAAGAGTCTTCATTTTGGTCAGAAATGTGAGACCAGAGTTTTCAAAAGTCTCAGTTTTCGAGGGTGGAAAACGCCAGAGTAATGTAGACGACAAGTGTAACTGTAGCAAACATTACGTGTTTTAATACGAAAATGTACTAATAAACAGGACCTAAGGTTCTTAGGAATTTTGCCAAAACACACCTTGATGATCCTCAAACCTTTTGGAATAATGTTCTCTGGATTGATGAATTGAAAGTGGAACTGTTTGGAAGACAGGGGACCTGTTACAACACAGACTTCCACATAAAGAACATCATACCTATGGTCAACCATGGTGCTGGAAGTGTGATGGTGTGGGGATGTTTTGCTGATTCAGGGCCTGGGCAACTCGCAATAATTGAGGGAAACATGAATTCTACTGTCTACCAGAAAAAGGTGTTGGATAACTTTTACTGCCATATATTTTTGCTTCTTTCTAGAAATAAACACTTAATTTTATTATTTTATCAAACAATTGCATATGATCATTTCAAGCTAGAAATGAGTAAAAATCTAAAATCTAATCTAAAATTTACTTTATAACCTTATACTTGTTTAAAGACTATATAATACAGAGAAATTGTTGAATTTGTCTATATTCAAGCTATATTTACTTGCTAAGGTATCATTGTTTGCAGTGTACTGTATTATCACCCATGCCAGGTGCAGCAGAAATAATGAAAGTAATCAAGCAGTTAATACATACATGTAAAAGTGACTTTACTGTGGTTAAGCTAATAAACACATTGCCCTAAAGACTGAATTCTCTACAATTCTTCTACACAAGTCCTGTGCTTTGCACCATGGTGCAACTCCCATTAATCTCATCCTGAAAAGAAGCACAAAGATGTGTGTCTAAAAGCATTTAGATGAAATAAGAACTCTTTTGGAATAATGTACTCTGTATCGATGAAAACAAAAATAGAACAGTACTTTTGCAATAATTCAGCGCATCATGTTTGGAGAAAGAAAGGTTGTGTCACGTAATGGAGGCTGAGACGGAAGCAAGTGCAGGTATGGCAGTTTAATAAAACAAAGTCCAAGGATTAGGCTGAAATCAATAATCAAAGACAGGCAGAGGTCAAGCGATCAGGTAAGCAGGCAAAACTAGGCAGGGCAGAGGCTCGAGGTCAATGGTAAACAAAGGTTAAAGATCACATAAGCAAAGACGACATACAACAGAGACCAGGCAACTGAACGCAATACTTGGCAAAGTCCTAGTGTTTGAACAGTCTCTTATATACTGTGGTGTGTGTGTGTGTGTGTGTGTGTGTGTGAGATTGGATACAGGTGTGTGATTAGAATGAGTGTGAGTGTTCTGTGAATTGCAGTCCATGATTGTAGGCCACCGTGCAGTATGGGAAATTTAGTCACTTGTTTGCTGTGATATGACAGGTTGTGCTTATCCCAAGACCAGCATGCCCACATTAAAGTAGGGTGGTGGGAGCATCATGAGATGGGTCTGCTTCTCTGCAATTGGTGCTGGGACATTACACATCATCAAAGGAAACGTGAATGGAACGATTTAACGGGATGTATTACAGTAGGCTTTAATCCCATCAAGAAACTGAATCTGGGGAGAAGATGGACGTTTCAACAAGACAGCAATCCAAAAGTACAGCCAAAGTAACATGAAGGCCTTGCATGGTCTAGTCAATTTCCTGACCTGAATCACAATTAAAATTTATGGAAAATTGTGAAATTATGAGTCCATCATAATTAACCCTCATAAGCTTGGTGAATTGAAGATGATTTGCCAAGAGGAATGGTCCAAAATTGAACCACAATGCTGCGAAAATCAAATTACTTCATATCTTAGATATCTCAAAGCTAACAACAAAAGCTTTGCAACAAAATACTAAGGTTAATTTGTGTTACTTTTTCCTTATTAAATTGAATCATTTATGCTTATGAATACATAATTTTTGTTCATATTATAGGGCTAAAAATGTGTCATACAGTTGTCAGTTAATATTTAGCTGTAGCGCCGCGGGGCGAAGTTGAGTCGGGGATGAACAAGCGCGGTGAGGCTACACGTGGCGCGGACTCTAAGCAGGTGTCGGTGGTTAGGCTGATCACCTGCTCTATTTATGGACCTGTGTTTCCCGAGCGGTCGTTTCGTGATATATATATATATATATATCATATATATATATATGTCTACGTGTTTATAGGGTCACGTGTAGATATCTGTGGTTACGTGAATATGTGTTTCAGTTGTAGTTTAATACGGAAGTACTTTGAGTTAACGTTATGCTTTGCGTTCTGTGCTTTGAATGAAGAGTGTGCCCCATGTCTTCAAAGCGTGTAAATAAAGCAGTGGTTTGCGCCTACGCCCGTGTCCAGTCTGCCTCCATCTACACCACGGTCACGTATCGTCACATTAGCAAAATAAAATACATACGTCACTGCAAAGGATTGTCACAATAATACGATATTGATATGATTTTATATCTCACTAAAAGAAAAAAATACAATTTTAAATAATGTTCTTTAGTGATTTTGGTTTACTGAATAATTAAAAATATAAATAAGTATTTTAGGATCAAAGACAATGCAAAGATATCGATTAAACAGATGTTTAGTTTTGTGTAAACTGTAAGTAGTGTATTTGTTTATACATTTGGGAAAATTGTTTAAGCCTAGTGCCAACAAATGGTACTGCCTTAATAGACTATAGGATTGTACTGGTAGGAAGGAGATAATGTGCCTAAGTGTGGTCTGACTTAAAAAAAGGATATATTAGGCAGAAAGTGAATAGTCAGCGCCCAAGGCTCATTGATGCACGTGAGGAGCCGGCAACCCAACTAGTCCGATCCCACAGAAGAGCTACTTTAACACAAATTGTTAAAAAGGTAATGCTGGCTATGATAGAAAAGTGTCAGAACACACAGTGCATCACACCTTCTTCGTAAGGTGCTGCGTAGTTGCAGACTGGTCAGAGTGCCCATGCAAACCCCCTGTCCACCACGAAAGCACCTACAATGGCCATGTGAGCATCAGAACTGGTCCATGGAGCACTGGAAGAAGGTGGCCTGGTCAGAAGAACCAGGTCACTTACCTGGGGAGGAGATGGCCCCAGGATGCACTATCGGAAGAAGACAAGCCAACAGAGGCAGTTTGATGCTCTTGGAAATGTTGCACTGGGAAACTACAGTATCCACCTACTTTAAGAAGTCTATCACTGTGCCTGTTCCAAAGAATAAGATAGCAAATTAAAGACTGGCAACTTAGTGCACAGCTCCATTATCAACAAGTGTTTTGAGTTGCATGTTAAAGACCTGATCTGCACAGATGAATCGAAGGACAACACACAACTCTCCACTGCAGCACAGACTACTCCCTTTTTCACCTGGAAAAGAAGGAACACCTATGTGAGAATGCTATTTTTAGATTACATCTCAAGACCATACTGTCCTCTAGACTGTATGCTAGGCTCAGGGACTTGCTGGTGTGGGTTCAGCTTTTCATTCTAATCAAGCAGTGCCACATCTGGTTACACCCATTTAATCAGTTGATCTTGGCTTTTAATGTGGCTCCTGCTTGGATGGAATGAAACCCTGTATCAACACTGGCCCTTTGTGGATAATATTGGATCTTAAGGTTTAACCCTTAATACAGTGCCCTATCCTCTACTCCTGTATACCCCATCACTATTTGGCCACATGGAACTCGAAAAGTGTCATCAGATTTGCTGATGACACAACAATCATAGGCCTGATATCCAAAAAATGATGAGGCCTACAGAGATGTCAGACCCCTGGCACCATGGTACCACATAAACTAACCTCTTCCTGAGCATAGACAAGACCATGGAACTGACAGTGGACTACAGAAAAGAGCGCTTCATCCTAAACAGAACTACAATTGAAAGGTTCAGCACCTTTAAATCCCTTGATTTCCAAATCACAGAGGATTTCACATGATTAGTATGCACTAGATCTGTCATAAATAAGGCACAATAATGTCTTTGCAACATTAGGTGCCTTAAGAAGTTCTATCCTATACTCCACAGGCCCTATACATCTGTACCATAGAGAGCATCCTGACTGGTAGCATTACCTGCTGGTTTGGGAACTGCAGTGCCTTCCGAAAAACCTGCAGCATGTACTGCAAACTGCCCAGCAGATCACTGGGAGAGAGCTTCCTTCCCTCCAGTACATTTGCACAAGATGGAGAGCCTGGAGGATGTTCTAAGATCCCAACCATCTGAACCACAGAATGTACTGGTTCTGTAATTGAACAAATTAACAGAATCAGACACAGATTCTTCCTACAGGATATGACTGCTAAATATCCACAAACTGTACTTGCCAGACAATAACTGCACATTGCACATTATATGAAACTTGGTGCTGTAATGTAGAGACTGCACTACACACGACACTTAAAACAGAACTGTTTACATGGTACTGTGCACATATTAATATCACTGTTGTCTACTCTATTTTAACACACCCATGTTAAACCTGCACGTTTTTGTGATGTAAAAAAATTAAACCAAGATAAAGCATGTCAGATCATTTTCCACCTTCAAATGTGATATAGCACCCAGCAAAAATTCAAGTGAAAAACTAAAATAATATATAAAAAAGAAAAAAACTTAAAATAACCATGTTGCACATTGTAAGTGTGCTTTAATAATGCCATGTGACTGTGCTCAGAATTAGCCAATCACAATCAAACGCATTACAAATATAATTATCATATACCTGCCATCAATGAAGTGATTGTGAGTAACTCCAAATAAAGATCAGCTGTTTCATCCAACTGCTGTGGTCCACAAAATGGTTGTAAAGCATGTAAGGGATTGCATGGTCAGTTGGTATCAATCAGGAGAGGAGTGCAAAAAATTTTCAAAACAATTATATGGAACACCGTAAAGGTCAGTGGCAGATCCTGGCAGGAGTGAGATGGGCCACCCAGTGCTGCCCCCCAGAATGATGCAGCCATGGGCACCTGCTGAAAAATGTCAGATAATGACATATGCATACAATGTGCAGTCATTCTTTGGTCACTCATCTGTGAATCAGTGATGTCACCATGTTGAATATTTACTTTTGTTGGAATGGGCGCCTTGTACTGATTTTTTGTCACTCATCCTATTTGTACTACTTAGAAGGTTTACCTATCAATATTTTACCTTTATCTTTGTACAGTACTTAAGTTGTTTCAATAAAACACTTAAAAGATATACATTCAAATAAACCCCCAATGTAACATAATCCTGCCTAAATGTGGTCTGCAGCAAAATGAACATAATTAATCACATTAATGATTCAGTTTCCTTGATTGACATTATAAACATTTTCTATTATTGTATCATTAAAGGGATATTCCAATGCAAAAAAAAACCCTTTTAGCTTAACTTGCTTTCTTCTGTGTTATTATTTCACCCAGGGTGCGAAGTAAGCCAGACCCACCAATGGTGAAAGTCGTCATCAACAAGTGAAGGAAATGGGGCACCACATTAGCAAGAATAGGACATCCCTCCAAAATTGATGAAAGGACAAGACGAGCTGCAGGTATATCTGGCAAGTACTGGTCCCTGCATGTGACAACAATCTCTCATATTCTTCACATGTCTGGCCTATGGGGTAGGGTATTTAGATGGAAGCTCTATCTCTTGAAAAAACAAACAAACAAAACACCCAAACCCACCTAAATTTCCCAAAACATACATACAATCAGCACAAACTAAAACCAAAGTAGAACTTTTTTGGAATAATTCTAAAAGACATGTTACAAGACAGCTCATCACTAACAAACCCCATAACAACAGTGAAACATAGTGGTGGCAGCATCATGCTCTTCTCTTCAGCTGGGACTAGGGCTCTAGTCAAGATACAGAAAATTAGGGATAGCACCAATCTATTTTGGCACGAAATCTGCAGGCCTCTGTTTGACAGCTGAAGAAAAATTTCACTTTCCAGCATGATATTGACCCAAAGCATGATTTATCTTGACTTATTTATTTATTTTTTTACTTCACAAAAACCTGCAACTTTAACGTGGTTGTGCAGACTTTTATACAGCACTGTATTACCAGGATTTTTAAATTAAAAAAAAATATATATATAATACTGCACAGTTCACAGTGTATTTATTTTTTATTATGCACACATTGCATGGGGGAAAGGTGACAATGGTTGGAAGGAATCAAAGAACTTTGTACTGTACACCAATCACAAAAAATAAATACCCCAAGACCTTAACCCTAACCCAGATGAACCTTTTTCTATTATTTTCCTTTTCTTTTCATAGACCCTCTGACTCATTCCATCACAAGCCTCTATGGGCCCTCTTCTGTTTTAAAGTCCCTTTGGCTCATCCTCTTTCCTGGCTTACCTACAGTTTTCAAAACAGCAGAATTTCTGTTTCAATGTGGTTTCAGATAATTTGGTACTCCAAAGGACAGTGGGCCTCATTTATCAAGCTTATTTGTAAATCTTGTAAATAAATTTGTTTGAGCCTTTACACAAGAAATGTGGTACAGTATATATATATATATATATATAAATCCCTTCATTTTCACTTCACAGGCTCAAAAGTAATTGGACAATTAACTGATAAGCAGTGTCATAGCAGGAAGTGGTCTGTTTCCTCATTATTTCACGACAAATTAAGGCGTTTGTCCAATTACTTTTGAGACTAGGAAAATAATGAATATAAAACAGTTGATGCACTATTTTGTTAAACCCTTTGAATCAAAGCTGATTATCTACACTTCAATCACATCTTGGTTGCTTGATTTCAAATCTATTGTGGTGGTGCAGAGGCAAATGTATGAAAATTGTGGCACTGTTCAAATACTTACCTAACCAGTATATCTATCTCTCTATCTATATCACACACACACACACACACACACACACACACACACACACACACACACACACACACACACACACAATCTCAAAAGTGAGTACACCCCTCACATTTTTGTAAATATTTGATGAGATCTTTTCATGTGACAACACTGAAGAAATGACACTTTGCTACAATGTAAAGTAGTGAGTGTACAGCTTGTGTAACTGTGTAAATTTACTGTCCCCTCAAAATAACTCAACACACAGACATTAATGTCTAAACCGCTGGCAACAAAAGTGAGTACACCCCTAAGTGAAAATGTCCAAATTGGGTCCAATATTTTGTGTGGACACCATTATTTTCCAGCGCTGCCTTAACCCTCTTGGGTATGGAGTTCACCAGAGATTCACAGGTTGCCACTGGAGTCCTCTTCCACTCCTCCATGATGACATCACGGAGCTGGTGGATGTTCGAGAGCTTGTGCTCCTCCACCTTCCATTTGAGGATGCCCCACAGATGCTCAATAAGGTTTAGGTTTGATACATGCTTGGCCAGTCCATCACCTTCACCCTCAGATTCTTTAGCAAGGCAGTGGTCATCTTGGAGGTGTGTTTGGGGTCATTATCATGCTGGAATACTGCGTACTGATCATGCTCTGCTTCAGTATAACACAGTACATGTTGGCATTCATGGTTCCCTCAATGAACTGTAGCTCCCCAGTGCCGGCAGCACTCATGCAGCCACAGACCATGACACTCCCACCATCATGCTTGACTGTAGGCAAGACACTTGTCTTTGTACTCCTCACCTGGTTGCCAGGACACACGCTTGACACCATCTGAACCAAATAAGTTTATCCTGGTCTCATCAGACCACAGGACATGGTACCAGTAATCCATGTTTCCAATCTGCTTGTCTTGAACATGCTTTCTTGTGCATCATCTTTAGAAGAGACTTCCTTCTGGGACGACAGCCATGCAGACCAATTTGATGCAGTGTGTGGTGTATGGTCTGAGCACTGACAGGCTGACCCCCCACCCCTTCAACCTCTGCAGCAATGCTGGCAGCACTCATACATCTATTTCCCAAAGACAACCTCTGGATATGACTACGAGCACGTGCACTCAACTTCTTTGGTGGACCATGGCGAGGCCTGTTCTGAGTGGAACCTGTCCTGTTAAACCGCTGTATGGTCTTGGCCACCGTGCTGCAGCTCATTGTCAGGGTCTTGGCAATCTTCTTATAGCCTAGGCCATCTTTATGTAAATGGTAAATGGCACACTTATATAGCGCTTTTATCCCCAAAAAAAAAAAAAAAATACAGGTTCAGTGTCTTGCCCAAGGACACTTCAACATATGGAGTTATCCAGGCTGGGCATCGAACTGCCAACCCTACATTCACCAGACAACCCGCTCTACTACATTTGCCATGAGGTGTCATGTTGAACTTCCAGTGACCAGTATGAGGCAATGTGAGAGCGATGACACCAAATTTAACACACCTGCTCCCCATTCACACCTGAGACCTTGTAACACTAACAATTCACATGACACTGGGGAGGGAAAATGGCTAATTGGGCCCAATTTGGACATTTTCACTTAGGGGTGTACTCACTTTTGTTGCCAGCGGGTTAGACATTAATGTCTGTGTGTTGAGTTATTTTGAGGGACAGTAAATGTACACTGTTACACAAGCTGTACACTCACTACTTTACATTGTTACATTGTAGCAAAGTGGCATTTCTTCAGTGTTGTCACATGAAAAGATAATGAAATATTTTCAAAAATGTGAGGTACTTTTGTGAGATACTGTGTATTATATATATATATATATATATATATATATATATATATATAAGAGAGAGAGAGAGAGAGAGAGAGAGAGAAAGAGAGACCTTCACTAATATTGGCACCCTTGTTAAATATGAGCAAAGAAGGCTGTGAAAAATTGTCTATTGTTTAACCTTTTGATCTTTTGTTTAAAAAAAAAAAAAAGACCCAAATACTCTGCTTTCATGCATATCAAAAAATTACAACCAAAGCACACTTTATGCAACAGTTATTTGCAAACTTTTAGTGAATACTTTCTGCTACCTCCCTTTACTAAGATAATAGCTTTGACTCTTCTCCTGTAATGCCGGATGAGGTTGGAGAATACATGGCAAGGGATCTGAGACCATTCCTCCATACAGAATCTTTCCAGATCCTTCAGATTTTGTTGTATGTTTTGGATCATTGTCCTGCTGGAAGATCTAACCACGGCCCATTTTATGGTTTCTGATGCCATGTCAGTCCATGATGCCATATATCCTAAAAAATGCCCAGGTCCTTGCAGAAAAACAAACCCAAAATATTAAAGAGACTTGGAGATGTTTTGGCCACTCGAACCATCCTCTTCACAGTGCGTTGAGACAGTATAGTCACACGTCCAAACCCAGGTTGATTCATAACATTGCCAGTTGACTGGAACTTCTTAGTTATTGCCCTAATTGTGGTAATGGAATATTTAATGCTTGTGCTATTTTCTTATACCAACTTCACATTTTGTGAAGCTCAACAACGTTTTGCTGCACATCATAGGTATATTCCTTGGTCTTACCTGTTGTTATGGATGAATAAGGGAATTTGGCCTATGTTTTACCTCCTACTTATACCTCTGTGAAACAGAAAGTCATGGTTGAACAATTTCCTGTACCTAGTCACCCAGGTGTACTCATTTTTTTTTTAAATATCAGTGGGAATATACTTAAACTCTATTTTTCTCATATAAATTCATATGGATGCCAATAATAGTTGCACACCTATATTTAACAAAAATTCATAATTGATAATTACAGAAAGAAAGTAATTGACAGATCTGATATGATTCAGCCTATAAGCCATATGTTCCATAGTGTGCTGCGTGCCAGAGCTTCTTCACAAATACATTGTTACTTTATGACACATGCCCTTCTGTACAACATGCTTTACCAAGAGGACACTTGGACTGGATTCATTGTTGGTGTGAGAGACTTGGCCAACAGTCCCCAAAACCAGTAAAACCTTGTGTCACGTGCTTGGTGTCCTCCATTTTCATGTCAAACCATTTCCCTTTCACCTAGTTCACCTTTTCTATAATTTGTCTGTATATTTAATTTGCTATTATGCTGCTGAATAATATTTATTTATTATTTAGATGTGAGTCAAAATAATCTCCACCTACTATGCCTCTGAGAATTTCCTTTTCTCTCAACATTTTATGCTTATTTTGTGAGATTTTATGATGTTTTGTGGGCATCATTAAATGCAAATTAGCTGTGCCTTGAACATGCGTTGCACTTTATGGGGGATTGGCATTGAGATGAATATGGACATGATTGTGAAGAAAATCAAAACGTTTGTAAATTCAATACTGCAGGAATCTTTTTGTTTGGTATAGCCTATGAAAGTGTTTACAAAAATATAAATTGATAAATGAAGCTCAGCATGTCAGATTGAGGACTGCAATTCATGTATCAAGTGTGAATTGCATTTAAGACATGGGGGCATCTGTTAGTTTGACCTCTGGATATCATCCTCAAGGTAATGAACAAGTTGATAGAAGAACCTAAGAAGCTGGTTGAAAATGGTTACCTTACTTCCCTTGGGCTTAGTATTTTCAGAAATCCCTGCATCATTCAGCCACAGAGTTTACACTTTTCCAGTACATACTGGGCTGCCAACCACCTCTCTTTCCATGGAACACCTCATCCACATGGATTACTAAAATAACTCACCTGTTTTCAATCACACTACTCCTTTTAAATAATCCACACTCTCATGGTTACTTTGTGAAGTCTGACTCCAGTATCTGATGATTCTAGTCTTTTGATATCTGCCTCTTTATATTAGTGGATTGACAATAGCCTACTTCGCTTCACCTAGTATTGCCTGGGTTGTGCCTTCCCAGGTGTTTTTGATCACCTGACCATTTGCCTGCCCCACGTTCATGGTGCTTTCAACTAGACATATCCTGATACAATTCACTTCTTATTTAGTGCTAAATTGCAAGACTGGGAAAAACAGAACTTTGCAGTGCTTTACCTCAACTTGAAAACTCTGAACCAGTGGAAGCTCTTTATATAGAATAATGTATGAATATACAAAAAAAGAATAAACAATTTTCTCTGACACTCTCCTTCCCTCAGACACTTGCCAGGTAGCAGCCTGTCTGACCTATAACATTGAAGGTGGGCATCGAGGCAGACTGATGCTTATCCTGTTCTGAGGTGGGAACCACTGTCACACATAGGCAGACCGTAGCTATGTGGCTCATTGCTGGGACTGCAATAAGGCACTGCAGAGGAACCAAGCAAAACAGCGTGTGTAAGTTAATAACAGAACTACCTACTCGCACAGGAGATTGGCACAGAGATAAGAATTTTCTATTCATGTGGAGTTAGTTATGCTGGTTGTAGTATGATTATATATTTTATACATGCAGTCGGTCAGTACATTTGTAAGATGATACCATATTAATGTGTCTCAGTTCTGTGTATGTATTTAAAAAGTGAAGAAATGCCAATATTTTAAGATACTGTCCAAAGCTTTAATCAAAGCAACTTTTCTAAACACTTTCTCAAAAGAATTATGAATTCTTACAGGGGAGAGAAACTACAATATGACATACAGCACAGTACATCTGATTTAAAAGGTAAAGATGGCAAGGCAAGGAATACTTTGTGTACTGTGCTTCAGAAACACAAATTCTATACAGTATGGAACATTCATGAGAATACCCATGCACAAAACATTTACTATTTTTGACTAAACATTACTATTTCAGTAACATTACCAAGTCAGGTTTTAGCAACATTAGTAAGTATTTAAGGGAATCTTATCATTAAAGATATGAGATGAATCTGTTTATATTTATGTTCTCGTTGTTTACCTGTCTGTTCAGTTTACACCAGCAGTGGTGAGCACATAAAGAGACCATAATTATCACTGTTTCAGTTTCTCGTGCTCCTACTCCACAACAATAAACACACAAAGGAGAGAACACATACAGTAAGGCTGTGGGTTATAATGATCATAATCAGCATAAACAGGTGAACCTCACTGCTTAACTCACTAATTAACCTTCTCACTAATTAGCACTCACCTTCCTCCACTAAACTTCCTCTCTTGTTACAGCCTTCCCCAAAATGACACCCTGCCTGCCACAGTAGCATTGCCACCTCATAGCTCCAGTATCTCTGGTCTGACCCTAAGCTCAAGTTGTTGTCTGTATAGAGTTTCCCATGTTCTTGAGTTTCTTCATGCCAGTATCTCAAGATTTCCCCTAACTGTCACGAGTGTGTGCATGGTGCCCAGCAATGGACTGGTGTCCCATTCAGTGTGTATTCCCGCTTCATACCCACTGTTCCGGGCATAGGCTTTAGATCCACCATGACCCTGTGTAGGATAGTGTAGTTTCTGAAGATGAATGAATTAATAAATGAATGAATATTCAAAAACACATATCTTATGAATATTTGCCCAAGACACTAGATTCTTTTGCATTTGTGTGTCCAGTACTGAGGAAGGGAAACTCATAGATGACAGTGGAAACTCAGACTGAAAATCTAGACTGAAATAAATGGATGAATGATTGATGAATTCTCCCATTACACTAGGATCAGAATCCAAAACAAAAGGGCAAGTCTCAGGTGTCACTGCTGTCCATATAACCTTAAACATACACATCCACCCACACTCAAAACACATACTCATAGCCACACACTGACAGATCATATTACAGAGTAACAGAACAGCAAAATGAGAATGTGCAAGAACAATTTGTTTTCCAATGTGACAGTAGAATATCATGCCAGAGGTAATTATGGCATCTCAGAGTAGAGGTATGCATTAGAACTGAGATCCCACAAACCCCACAGGAACATCAAAAACATGGAAACAGAATTTTTTAAGATTTTTTAAGCCTAGGTTGGAGGGAGTGGGCAGTCAGAAATGAAACTTTTAAATAAAAAGATATAGCACATTACTAATTATGTTCACTCACTCACTTTCAGGACATTGGGCATGAGGCTGGAATACATCCTGCATTGCAGGACACCATGCACACACATTCATACTTGTAATTAAGGGCTACTTATCTTAGTCAATCCACTCATTGGCATATTTTTTTAGGAAACCGGCGAACCCAGACGAAACCCATATGGACAAAGGGAGAATGTGAGAAACTGCACACAGACAGTAACCTGAGCTTAGGATCGTACCTGGGACCCTGGAGCTGTGAGGAGACAATGCTATCCACTACACCACCGTGGCACACTAATAATGTTCAATTTAAGTATAATCAGCCGTATTATACAATCTATCTCGTGTCTGTGGGTTGCCTGGATCTTTGTCAAGCAACCCGATTAAACATAGCAAGTATTTGCATAACATTTAAAAGTAAGACCATTTACATCTTAAAGCTGCAACAGTTGACTTTTTATATTTCTTACTTGTACAAATAACCTGGATAATAACGTAGAACAAGAAAAAAAAAAAAAATTGGTTAGGCCATGGCTGCAGCACGAGTATATTATGTGGCTGAGAAAACTCGTTTGAAAAACTGCACTACAATACCGAATGCTGTTTTAATTTGAATGTGCCTTTGTTAGTAATTGTATAGATATGGCCCAAACATCCATTGATTCAAGGACTCAAGGAGTAAAAAGTCAAGTCTTATTCAACTCAACCTACAAACCATAAGAGGCATACACTTCCTATATTTTGAAAAATTTTGGGTAATCGTTCTTTAAATTAAGTTGCTTGCAAAAACTTTTATATCTGTAATGCTGGAATTGTATCTTAGAGGTTCATCTCATCAATGAACAATATGTATTAATCAAATGCTGGTTCTATAATGTAACAACCTTTGAACCACCCCATGAAATCATTTCTGTTGTAAAAGAAAAAGTACTTGTTCTGAACATGCCATTATCCAGCACATGACTTTTATTTTTACCAACAGAAAAATGAGTGGAGTGGCCATTAAAGATATTACACTGTATATTGAGAAAGAAAAAGAATCAATAATAAACGAATAAACCATAGAAAAGTGTAGCCACATAATCTGTATATACATTTTTATACTCTGTGAGTACCCTTCAGACTGGCCTTGAAAGAGGGCAATTGTGAAATGCCAGGCAACTAAAGGATGCCTATCATGTGG
The DNA here is from genome assembly GCA_012411365.1 of Ameiurus melas. Classification (NCBI taxonomy): domain Eukaryota; kingdom Metazoa; phylum Chordata; class Actinopteri; order Siluriformes; family Ictaluridae; genus Ameiurus; species Ameiurus melas. The sequence continues at coordinate 1,276,566 of CM022766.1, forward strand.
GCACTGCACTAGTCTTGGTTGACATTGGCCGTTCTCATTAATAATCTATGTCAGTCCTGGCTTCCAAAAACACACACACACACACACACACACACACACACACACACACACACACACACACACACACACTGGCTCTCAGAACTAGGCTTTAATGACTCAGTTCAGTCATGCACTACACTTAAAATAGTGAAGATAGCATTTATAGATGTTTGTCCTCTGGACTTCCATTTATTAAACTGACATTTTTAAAAAGGTTGTGTAGAAAAGACAGGTTGTCTAATTGTTTTGAAATAAAATACTTTCAAATAGTGATTACCCTTCTCTTTTCGTTATCTCTCAATCTCAGCAGCGCACTGTGTGCTCTACCTTCTGGTTCTGCACCTTCATTTGTGCTCCAGTTGCCCATCCATTTGTGTGTGCAGTTCCACTGAGGCAGACTGTGGTGGGCATGACATGATTACATTGCCTGACCTATCCCTGCTACCTTCAACTCTTCAGATCCTCCTCGTGCCCAACAACCACTTCACATCATTGTCTGCTTCAGCATTCGCTAACCTCACCTCACTGGTGAGGCTTGACCTATCCAACAACTACCTGGACAATCTGCCAGCCCACGTGTTTGCTGAGCTGGCCAACCTGACTGACCTTAGTTTGAGGAACAACAGCCTAACAACACTGGACCGTGACCTCCTGCAGGGCTTGGGGAGTCTTCAGCGGTTGGATGTGTCACTGAATGGCCTACGTGCTGTGCCTCTTGGTCTGTTAGAACATCAGCATGGCCTCACCTGGCTCTCTCTGGCAGGGAACAGACTCCAGGCACTGGATAGGGCTGCCTTTGAACCACTTGCAAACCTGCAGCACCTTGAGCTTGGCTCCAACCCATGGGAATGTGACTGCAATTTGCGTGACTTCAAGAACTGGATGGAGTGGCTCATCTACCGAGGTGTGGGGAGTGTTCAGACTCTAAGTGTGCATGTTCACATGCAATGAATTTTTAGTCTATATCAAAATCTCTTATTATTTTTATATCATCATTATTAGTTTTCTTTACATTCTTCTCTGTGTTACCCATGCAACCATAAGTCCATTCTTGCTAATACCATTTGTTGTTTGGAAGACCAAGTGAAGTCTACTCTATGAGATTGTAGAACTACACAAAAACAGCTGATGACTCACTAGACTTTAATCCATATTTGTGTTTGTGACTGGCTAGGCTTATGTTGTAGCAGGCTTGAAATGGATTTCAACTCCTAAATTAAAAACTGGCCATTGTATACATAAATGGAGGGCTGTTGACCCTTTTGGTATTGTTAGCTAGTGGTTGATGCTTTGATGCGTTTGGAACATTAATTCAGATTACTGGGTGTTATAATTTCATCTCTCTATTTCCTTCATCCTTTGTCTCTCTCTTTCAGGTGGCTATGTGGATGCTGTGGAGTGTACCCTCCCGAAAGATCTCAGAGGCCGTGACATCCGGAGCGTTCCTGTAGAGATGTTCAACTACTGCCTCCAATCAGATAACGAGAATGGGGGTGGGACTGGAGGAACAAAAGGTGGCTCTATGCCGTGTGCACGTGCAACCACTGCTCCACTGCCTGAGAGCACTGTGGTACAGAGTGAGCCAGAGCCAGTGGATTGTGCTAAGCAGCGTTACCGGCCCATAAGTGTCCGTCGTGCCATTGGCACTGTGGTGATTGCTGGTGTTGTATGTGGCATTGTGTGCATCATGATGGTTGCTGCAGCTGCTTATGGATGTATCTATGCTTCTCTTATGGCCAAGTACCAGCGTGAGCTGAAGAAAAGGCAACCCCTGATGGGGGATGCTGAGGCTGAAGCTGACCCTGAGGAGAAACAGATTTCATCAGTCGCATAGAAATAATATAGATTCTATATACAATTATGTGATGACAATGGTCTGTTTGCATTCCTGCTTCCACGCCTAGTTTTAAACGTGTGTGTGCACTGTTATGTACCATTTGGGTGTTTTAACATATAGTTATTTTTAAATAAACCATACTCAGTCCTCTTAGTGGTCCTGAAAGGGAGCTAGCTGCAAATTACCTCAGTATTTTGGTGTTCAAGTGGACTCAATACAAGTGCACTCAAAAGTGGACTCAGTTTGTTGAGCTTGTTGATGCTCTAACGCCACTTGTTCAGATCACATTTTCTTATTTTATATGATGCAATCATTTAGTTGTGGATGAAAAAAAACTATAAGTGCGGGGGGATGAGGAGAGGGAACTCATTCATGCTTCATGTAGTTTCTACATTACTAAATCTTTGGCATAGACCAAATATATGCATACCATATCTCACAAAAGTGAGTACACCCCTCACATTTATGTAAATATTAGATGATATCTTTTCATGGACAACACTGAAGAAATGACACTTCGCTACAATGTAAAGTAGTGAGTGTACAGCTTGTGTAACAGTGTAAATTTACTGTCCCTCAAAATAACTCAACACACAGATATTAATGTCTAAACCGCTGGCAACAAAAGTGAGTACACCCCTAAGTGAAAATGTCCAAATATTTTGTATGGCCACCATTATATTCCAGCACTGCCTTAACCAAAAAAAAAAAAAAAAAAAGTTGTATAATGATTTCTTAATTAATTAAATGATCAGAGCTCTGTACACAGCTCTTTTTTGTAAGTTCCGTGGGTGTTGCCAGGTTCTGCATATAATATATAACATTTAATATATGACTGTATATATTGCAGATATACAGTCTCCTCTCAAAGTATTGGAATGGCAAGGCCAATTTTCCTGCTTTTGTTATACAACAAGGATATTATTTGGATAATTTTTTTATTCTGTTTTTGCTATACACTAATTATATTTGGGGTTGAGATTTTTATATATAAAATTATATATATACACACACACACACAATCAATAGAGATAATAGAACAGTAGAATAAGAATCAGAATTTCAGCTTACATTTCCTGATATTTACATCTAGATGTGTTAAGCAACTTGTCACCTTAGAACATTGTTTCTTGTTCATGACAGATGTTTCTTGTTGCCGATTGTGTAAAGAATTAATAGCTCTAAATTTATACTCTTGGTTTGAGCAGACATTGTTGTTAAAAAGGATAAACCAACATGAAAACCAGATGGTTGTCAGTGGGAGAAAAGCAGGTAATTTTGAAGGTGATAGAAAAGATGGAAAATTGATCATAGCGATACCGGTACAACAGTTTGGAATGTCCTGAAAAAGAAAGAGATCACTAGTGTACTAAAAATCAGACACTAAACAGGTAGGACAAGGAACAAAAACATTTTGAGAGCTGTAAAAAAAACAAAAAACCCAAAACAACTGTCAGTGACATCTCCAACTACCTCCTCAGGGCAGGTATCATAATCCAGTTGAAGTTCTCACAACCCACAGTTTGAAGAAGAGCATAAATATTGAATAATGTATATTTCACCTCCTGGAGAGGAGACTGAAGGGAGAAAACTCAAACAAGAATCAACTGAAATATGTTGTAATAAAATCCTGGAAAAGTATCACACACACACACACACACACACACAAACAGCTAGCTTGATGCATTTATTGCAAGCGAGGGATGTGCAACCAAATATTAAGTGTCATTTACTCCCAAGTCTATCTGTTCCTATACATTTGCTCACCTGAAAATTGGGTAGTGTGCCACCATATGTGTCATGTTCTAAGTTGTTTAACACATCTAGATGTAAATATCAGGTATATTATTTATATCATATTGTTTACAGAATATTGTGTGTAGTGTATAGCAAAAACAAAAAGAATTGACCCTGCTATTCCAAAACCTTCAGAGGAGACCGTACACTGCAAATCAGAAATGTGCACCACTTGTTTCCCCCAGAATGACTGAGAAATAAGAATAAAAATGCATCTAATTTATCCTATGCCTGAACATTTTGGGCTAGTTATAATTCTTTTTTGTGTGTTTTTTGTAGTTGAGGTGGGAAGTTCAACATGAAAGTAAAATCTATGCACTCATGCATCTTTTCTTTTGTTTTGATTAGCAGGATCCCACTGTCTGAAGCTGGCAAACTTAAGAAAAAGAAAAGAAAAGATTTTCATAGTCGGTCACCCTCCTAATGCATACACTACATACATTCACCAACCACCTTTGAAGGAATGCCTGTACCCCTCATGCAGTATATGATCTGTGCTGCTGTCACATGACACATGCAGTTTGGAATCTGCCAGAAATGCAAATAGTAGCACTGTGCAATGATTGGCTGATTGGATAACGACATGAATGAGCCAGTTTACAGGCATTTCTATCTAAATGGTTGTTAGTAATAAACAATAGTAATATACAGTTGCTGATGCTCCTGTCATTGGCATATTATTATGTATTTATATATTTAATTATGTATGTATTTATTTATTTATTAATTTATTATTAGGGGTGCTAATTTATCAATTATTCTGGAGTGGAGTTTAATTTACAGAAACTGCTGTAAGTCATGTGTGATTTCACGGAATCAGACAGCATTTGAAAAGCATGTTCAACATTACATTCTGAGGTGGTCTGCAACATTTTTCTTGTGGTCATCCATAGGGGGTGGTGTTTATTTCATATACCTGGAACTGTAAATCCAATCAAGCCGCAGTTTGGTATGTTCAATCATCTGTGCTAATCTGTACTCTGATTCCTAATGCTGACTGGGTTTCCTAAAAACATGCTATCAGGCAATCAGCATTTAGCAAGGCATTTCACAGTGTTAGCATTAAATTGTCACAAAACTTGTACAGTATGTCCATCCACGGTCTCTTTAGTGTTCTATGTAACTTGGCAAAAACTGGACACTGCATGCAGTATTTGCAAAGGATGCTTGGATTCCAAGATCACTACATGTGGCTGTTACTATTATTATTATTATTATTATCTGCAAAGTGATAGAAAACTGCAGCTACATACAGACAGAAGCCTCAAGTTCAAAAAGCCAACTGGGACCACTTTGTTCTCATAAGACACAAAATGGACTACAAAATGAAACAAACAATCCAGTACAGTTAGCTTGTGGTTCATTTTAAAGAGGTATAAGTTGTATTCACATATGAACATACAATGCTCAGTCGTCAATCTGAGAGCACATGGAATGCTAAAACAGACTGTGTGAAAACACTCATAGTTTGTCTTTACAGTTTTTTCAGCATTACAATATTATATGCAACAAATGAGAAGTGACGGCTAAAGCTGAGTGCAAGACAACTTCATGTCAATTGTCATCTTTGTGGCAGGTTCTTTCTCTAGTACAGAAGTACAGAAGCAGCGAGAGGATGTTTTGACCAGATCAGGACAAATATCCACATGTTATCATCATGTTTGTTTTCAACTGCTTCTTTATGTATTGAAATATCTATTAGCAGCCAAAATAAATACCAATGTTTTTCAAAAGAGAATATATGTAATGTTTCATAAGTGTATGGGTTTTCAGTCTGTATAAACAATGAAGAGGTTGGATTCTACTGTGGACTGAATTTTGTACTATTGTTACATTATTTAGAATCTGCAATACACTGACACTAGACAAAGATCTTAAAGATTATTATATAACAGGTTATTTCTCTTTTATATTATTTAAGGTCAGAACTCTTACCATCCATACCACTAAACACTTAGTGAAGGATAATCAGAGAGAGGAAGTACATTTTGGGGCATGGCTGTGGGAACTTGTGTTCATTCAGCTACAAGGGCATTAGTGAGATCAGGCACTAATGTTAAGCGAGGAGACCTGGGGTGCAGTCAGTGTTCCAGTTCATCTCAAAGGTGTTCAGTGGGGTTGAGGTCAGGGCTCTGTTCAGGACACTCAAGTTCTTCCACCTTTATCCAAACATAACACACCATATCTTCTCGGAGTTTCATGGTTGCTGCAGGGAAGCCCATATGGAGTTGTGATAGTCAGGTTTCCGTATACAAAAAGTATCTATATGTGTAGTTAAACGGAGCCATATTGTGGATTACGTTTGACATGAGGCCAATCATAAACCTCTCAGGTTATTCATCAGACAACACATTAGCATCACACTGAAGAAAAGGGTTATGCTTGCTGCTACAGGTACTACACTAACCCTCACCCACCCTGTATTGCTTTTATCCTCGTTGTTGTCCATATTGTTGTTCTTGTGGCAAATCTTTGACCAGGAAGCCACCATATACCAAATGGCAAGAAAAACACATAAAATTGGACTTTATTGGAATTCCATATATCTGGATTCTAATCAGATTTGAAATCACATCGTTGTTAAATTGTTCTTACATTAGGTATTTCTTTAAAGTAAATATATTTTTGTTTATTAGCAAATTCAGAATCCTTTGTTAATGATAACATTTACTAAAGAAGGTCGACTAGCCAGTAATTCAGTTTTATCCTAGGTCATGGCATAAGATGCAAAAATAATTGTTCGTGAGAATAGCATTGCATTGGCTTTGTACATCAGCCCTAATTCCCAGTCTACTAATAACACAGAGAAATTAATCTACATAGAAATGGTGTTGACATGCTATATAAAACTACTTTATGATGGCTATTTACAGATCAACCAAGGAAAACCAGCTCTAAAGGACAAAGCACAACAATGGACTCAACAGACAGATGGTAGTACACAAGAAATGCGGAAAGTATACAGAACAGAGCAAAGACAAAGCAAGGGCTCAAGCAGGATATTATTAATATTATTATTATTATTATTATTATTATTATTATTATTATTATTATTATTATTATTATTATTATTATTATTATTATTATTATTATTATATGAGCCCAAATAATAATCTTTGCCCCTGCATTTCATGTTTGCTACCCACAGGGCAATATGAACACATTATTGTATATGGATTTATTTATCGAAAAATTACAAAATATAAAGTGTGGGGTTTTATACCCGCTGCAGTTCATTATAATGGTTACACTCTACTTTCTTTTTCTTCTAAGGAACAGTGAAACATGCATGGAACTCTCTTTTTGTGCATGTTCTTTCTGCGTCTCAGTTGCAAATTCTGGTTTGGATCATGCGACTAGACTGCCCCCTAGTGTACATGCTCACATCACATGTTTGAACATTAAGTCTCAAAACCCTACGTGAGTGTCTACACAGTATGCTCTAACATGCTCACAGATCTCAATTTACACTTCATTGAATACAGTTCATTATGACATTATGATACAAAAAACAATGGCTATGCCTGTAGTTGATTGGGAAGTATTCATCTGGCTTAGTTTAAGGTGGCTTTTACAATCTTATTAAAAAAAAATCCTTGGAAGACAATAAAGGATCAAATGGAGGAGATGAAAATGATACATTTTTGTGTTCTGGGTGAGAAAAGAGGCAACATCATCCTAACAGTTCCAACACAATCAGCCTAATCCTATCAGTCCCTATCCATTTATACATGTGTGTGTGTGTGTGTGTGTGTGTGTGTGTGTGTGTGTGTGTGTGTGTGCATATTAATGGATACTATAGAATATTACTATACTTATAAACATTATTGACTATCAGAAGGTGAAACAGGTCTTGTTTAACAAGTTTGCATATTAATCTTTAATCTTACTTTCTTTTAGAAACTAGTTCAGGTGCTGTGTAAAAGTTTTACAACAGGGAAATATAAAAACAAAATATATTAAAATGGAATGCACAATAGGTGTGTGTTAAATAATTAATATAATATAATATAGTATAGTATAGTCTAATATAGTATAATATAGTGTATTATAGTATAATATAATATAATATAATATAATTTTGTCATGGATATCCTGAAACCGACTCTGGACTACAGTTCCCAGCATCCACAGCACCACACAACATCACCACACAACCACATATTCTTATTCGATTCTTATTCACTTAAAAAGTACCTATGTATATGTAGCCACAGTTTGCGCTGCACTCCTAGTCTTGCGTTTGTCTTTCCTTGCTTTGTCGTTGTTTACATGGTCTTTTTTAATGTTTTATTCTTGCTTTAGTGTTTTGCTTCCTGTTCAGAGTTCTTGTTTTGTGTTGGTATTCATTAAAATTGAAAATCTGCACTTTTATCTGTCTCCGCCTCCAAATTGTGACAGAACGCAAGACCTCAACATGGATGAGGCAGAATTTTGAGTCCAAGAGGCCTACTATATGAAAGGGAAAATCCAAGGTGGGAGAAGGAGGGAAAATTCTCCCTAAATCAAGCCAACCAGGAGTGGCTTTGACATGATGTACTCCATCATGGGTTATGTAAAGTCTTCCAACCATGCTGGAAGCATCTTCCACCCTCCCTCCCCCAGTGTAGATCTTATCCAGCCTGCCGTGTCAATGTAAAACACTGTTCAATTAAAATTAGAAAATCTGCACTTGCATCCATCTCCACCTCTAAATCATGACAGATAAAATATAATATAATTCCTCCCAATCATCATGGACACTTTTCATCACAACCTTATGTGCAAAGGAAAACTTGGCACCATAAATAAATAAATAAAAGCCACAATCTAACTAAAGAAGAATTCACAGCTGGTTTGTGATAAAACCATCAGACAAAGGTGGGGCGTTTGTTGTATGGAGACAATACCTTTACATGAAGGAAGCAGAGACACAACTTTCTGATACAAGCTTCCACTTGCAGATAGACCATGATATCACTTCCCAGCAACAGTCACCAATCCAGTCTTTTATCACTTTTAATATTGGGGGTGACAACCATTTGCTTTTTAAATATGCATCAATAGTCTTAGGTAGAGTTTGTGCGTTTTATAAGGAAAGATATGTTGGTAAGATTTACTAAGCATCATGGAGAATCTGCCAGAGTTCTTCAGAAGAGAAGTTACTTTGTCATTAATTACTTACATCTGCTCAGAGTAACTAAGAAACTGTCTCAGAAGAGTTGCCTCACTATTGCTCAGTCTCTCAGGAATCCATATATTTTCAAACTATTCAGCTGGGTCTCTTATGTATCTTTAGAGAATAAATTAAAACCACACTGCACGTGCATCAAAATTGTCTTTTAGCTATTCCCATAAGTATACTCATTCTGTTATGTTGTCATGAGGCCTAGCTGTTCTGCACACGGATCTGGCTAGTTTGGAATATCAAATTACCTAGGCCAAGGTTAAGTATATTTATCATTACGGATTCTTAGATAAAGACATCAATAACATCATGGTAAAATAAATCTGCATTACTAATAAGTCAGTATAACTACAATATAATAACATTATAAAAATTCAGGCTGCATTTTTATGAATACATTAATGGAACCATAAGACTGACTAATTAAGCCATTTATAATGCATAATAAGCACATGTTCATAATTTCTATTTGCATTATGGAAACTTCATCCTATGCTTTCACTTTACTTAAAGCCATCAACGATGCATTTATAAAGGTTAGTAATTGCATTATAACTCACAATAAGTATTTAAAGGCAGCACAACACAACTATCAACAACAGTATAAAATAATGCACTTAGTGGACATAGAAATGAATCTGTCATTATAACTACAATATAATAACATTATAAAAATGCAAGCTGTATAATGCATTATAAGCATGGGCACTTAAAAAGCAAGTGTATCACATAAGTAATTTTAACAATGATATAAATGTAGCTATAACCATTATTATAATGAAGTATATGTCTTTAAATGTGTCTTTATAAATGTGTTTATAGAGCAGTAATACTTGCTTATAAGTAGGTCTAAATGGGGCTATAATTCATTATAAGCATTGGCTTCGTATAAAGTGTTACCTTTAACTGGGAAAATAGATTCCTCACCAGTGGTAGCTGGTCAATAGGGGGCGCTGCCCCCCTTTAAGTTATCAAGAGAAGCCGTCTACTTAAAGATGTTAAACATAAGTTAAATATATAATCACAAAATAAATATGAAATGAAATCTTTTAGTTATACTATTTGCCTCTTAGTCAAATTAGCATTTGACAAAAAAAAATTAAAATAGTATTTCGCTCATATCTGTGTGCAGGGCACCGGCCAAATTAATGTGTGTGTAGCTCCTTAAACATTTGAAAAGCAGGCGACTTGAGCCTTTTTCAGGGCAAAACATCATTCTAGAATGGCAGCCAGCACAGGCCTGTCAATTTTCCATCTGTTTCAAGCCACAAATATTTTGATCACGTTTCAAAAGAAGGAAAAACAAAGATATTTGAACAAATTGCCAGTTTTGGACACTTGTGATCCATATACAGCACCCGCTGCAGTATTTCAATAACTGAAAACAAAAGTCCCTGCCACAGCTCCACTTTAGTGATGTTTATATAGATCTGGTAGGAGAATCCATCCCCTTACACTGCTACCAGGATGAAAGCATACAAAAAGTACAGACTGTTATCTGTCCATTTGATTTTGATGGGTTAATAATCCTGCCATGTGGGACATGAAGGACAAGAAATTCTTCATTTTCAGAGTAAAAGTGAGTGCTAATTAGCTAACGTTAGTTTCAGGTTCACTGTAGTCCTCATTCTAGGGCACTGATATTTTGGTTAGGGTAACACAATATCTAAGGACATAAATCCAATTAATATTTTGTTTTCACTGTCAGGTAAACCATTCCTACAGTTTAAACTGTTAGTGCATCTGGTATAAATAACTGGCCAGCAGCAGAAGAAAGCCGTGTTTTGCACTCCAGGTGGGTGTTAGTATAAGAATTTGATGTCATGTGAAAAACTATGAATTGGCTTGCATCAGATTGTCCTCGGGGCGGAGGTCATTGCAGCATAGACACTTCTAGTTCTGTTGTTAGCAAATGAATATTGTTTTTGCATTTTTTGACATCATGTGATTGGACCGTTCTCAATTATTCTCTTTCCCACAGTTTGCAGTGTGTCGGTTGATTATGTGACAGTACCTGGAGGGAGGCAGGCGCGGGCCGAGAATGAACCGACAGGATAGCAAGTCGTGGAGTGTAAAACACAAAGTTCGAGACATACACAATAATACAATGCGTAAGTCCAGAAACGTAGTCAAAGACGAGGCGGAAGTCCGAAAACCAATGCAGATATCCTTTTAAACAGAGAGTGTGGTAACAAGCAATCATGAGAATGCTTTGAATGTTACTTCACGCCACAATCTTGGACTTATACAGTTCAAAGTTTTAAATAGAGTCCATCTGTCCAAGTCGAGATTGTATCCGGATGTAGAGGACAAGTGTGATAAAAGCCATGGCTCTCCCTGTCATTTTGGCCATATGTTTTTCTTCTGCCCTGAACTCCATGATTTTTGGTCTGGCTTTTTTACCATCATGTCCACTATTCTCAGGGCAGATTTAAAGCCTTGTCCATTGATTGCTGTATTTGGGATCCCTCAAGCTTCAATTCCTTTGAGCTCGATACAAAAGGATGTTATTGCTTTCACATCCCTTATAGCAAGACGTTCCCTACTGTTACATTGGAAGTCTGCTAAACAATGAGGGTACAAGACTTAAAAGATCTTTCTGAAAAATGCAAGTGGCATGAAAGTAGCCACAGCAATCTTGAAAATGCTACAGTTTTTTTAGGAAGCTTAGCATTGTTGAACAGCTCAATGAAGGCTACAGGATTGGCATTAGAAGGCATTGTTTAGGCAACATTACAGTGGTTTTTTTGAGCGATTACAGTTTTTTGAGTGATTACCTTGATTACTTTATTTCTGATAATAAGCCCACATTAAACTCAAATTCACTGGTTCGTGGTACCTTATTGCATGCTTTAACAGTTAATTTTCCATTTCCATTTTTAGCTAAGCAAAGTCAAAACCAGACTCAAAAAACAAAAGGTATCATAACTTCGTAACGGCAGAAGCAAACTGTAACTTACCCGTGAGAGTCCTTTTTCCTCAGAGAGCAGTTCTGTCCAGGTCCAGATATCTTGGCAATAGCCTTAACACTTGAACTCTGTCCCACAGAATTATCATCTCCACCCAATATAACACATCATGCTGAGTGGAGAGAAGAAGATCAGACCTCACTACATTTCTTCCTTCTTCCTCTATCCCCACACCTGATCTCTCTCTCTGTGTTGAGATCACCTTAAACTCACCCAAGTACTATATGCATTATATAATATCATTCAAAAAGTCTGAGTGCATCTGGAAATATGGTCTCATTCCCTCAGCAGCAGTGCAAATCACTATCAAGAATTAGACAAAAATAGGATCCTTCACACAAATTACCTCCTGTATCAAATAAGTTACATCATTCCACAGACATCAAAGCAATCCCAAATGCCAACTGGCCCAAATTCCAATTCTAACCACAAATCACCCCATTTGCTGGGTCTAGAGAGTATCTGGTATTTAGTTGGCCAAAGGTTCAGGAAAATCTGTAGACAAATCTCTCACACCATTGCTGTGTGTAGTTTTCTCTACCAGGCATGCAAGGTTGATTCTCTTATGTTGTATTATTAGCTTTGAATTTGATTGGCAATGTTGAATGTGATTCTTCCTTCTTCTTATTATTGGCATTATTGGATTGGATATGTTTCTAAATGGTTAAATAAATTATTATACTTGATTATATTCTGACTCATTCTGAAACTATTGTCTCTAGTAGCTTATGTTAAGTCCATGTTTCCACAAATCTACGATCAGGTTAGTAGCAGAGCAAAGCTCAGGTTCAACTGGCGCATGAAGCACACTGGCTGAGACTTTACAGTTCCGACTAACACACTGGCATTAGTTCAAGTGTATGTAGAGTGTACATGATAGAATTTCAGTTTAGGACAACATGAACTTGATTGACCACCCTAACTAGGATGAAGTCTAAAACTCTGGTTATTGTAATATTTTTTCTAACTAAGTGTACATAGGAAACTATGGCATGATAATATAATTTAGGTAATTTTAACTTAGTTAGTCTATCTCTGTAAATTTTAGTAAACACGTCCTCTGACTAGAAATAATGTTACTATAATTAAATGTTACTATCTGTGAGAACTAAACATACTTTTATATAAAAAGGGCAAGCATCTAAATAGTATTAGTTAATTTACCTCTGTCTAATGGATAAGACTGATTAGTTTTGTAATCGTGAGATCCGTGCATGGCCATTGGGAGACAGGAATCCGAATGAACGAGCACAATCTAAAGTATGGAATTAACCAGAATTAATCAAATGTGAAAGATTCAAACTATTTATAAACTCATGATCTATAAACAACTAGGAAATAAATACAACACTGAGTTGTTTTTTTCACTATTGGAGTCAGATATTATTTTAGAGAGAATCAAACAGAATTGAAATAACAAATGTAATAAACCAAATGTATCCACAACGCTTTGAAAAAACAGAAACATGTAGGAATCCTTCTACCATGTCAATGGATACCTGGATACAGTCACTGGACCCGTGAGTGGACCTTAAAGTACCACACAGCAGATGATATATTCCATGTCCCCAGTATAAATCTAGAAAAGATACTTATTTAAAATAATATATATATATATATATATATATATATATATATATATATATATATATATATATATATATATATATATATATATATATATATATATATATTTTAATCTACATATTATTTCATATTATATTAACTGCTTTTGAACTGCTATTTCAAAAAAATTTTGGTATTGCAATTTCAGTATGAAATTCTTGTGCACCATACAAATTGTGGACTGTTCATCATCTGCAGCAGACTGAGAAAGTGGAATAAATGATACACTTTACATTTTGTAACATTACTTTAGTCTACAGTGAGGGAAAAAAGTATTTGATCCCCTGCTGATTTTGTACGTTTGCCCACTGACAAAGAAATGATCAGTCTATAATTTTAATGGTAGATTTATTTGAACAGTGAGAGACAGAATAACAACAAAAACATCCAGAAAAACGCGTCAAAAATGTAATAAATTGATTTGCATTTTAATGAGGGAAATAAGTATTTGACCCCTCTGCAAAACATGACTTAGTACTTCGTGGCAAAACAATTGTTGGCAATCACAGAGGTCAGATGTTTCTTGTAGTTGGCCACCAGGTTTGCACACATCTCAGGAGGGATTTTGTCCCACTCCTCTTTGCAGATCTTCTCCAAGTCATTAAGGTTTCGAGGCTGATGTTTGGCAACTCGAACCTTCAGCTCCCTCCACAGATTTTCTATGGGATTAAGGTCTGGAGACTGGCTAGGCCACTCCAGGACTTTAATGTGCTTCTTCTTGAGCCACTCCTTTGTTGCCTTGGCCGTGTGTTTTGGGTCATTGTCATGCAGGAATACCCATCCACAACCCATTTTCAATGCCCTGGCTGAGGGAAGGAGGTTCTCACCCAAGATTTGGACATGGCCCCGTCCATCGTCCCTTTGATGCGGTGAAGTTGTCCTGTCCCCTTAGCAGAAAAACACCCCCAAAGCATAATGTTTCCACCTCCATGTTTGACGGTGTTGATGGTGTTCTTGGGGTCATAGGCAGCATTCCTCCTCCTCCAAACACGGCGAGTTGAGTTGATGCCAAAGAGCTCCATTTTGGTCTCATCTGACCACAACACTTTCACCCAGATGTCCTCTGAATCATTCAGATGTTCATTGGCAAACTTCAGACAGGCATGTATATGTGCTTTCTTGAGCAGGGGGACCTTGCGGGCACTGCAGGATTTCAGTCCTTCACGGCGTAGTGTGTTACCAATTGTTTTCTTGGTGACTATGGTCCCAGCTGCCTTGAGATCATTGACTAGATCCTCCCGTGTAGTTCTGGGCTGATTCCTCACTGTTCTCATGATCATTGCAACTCCACGAGGTGAGATCTTGCATGGAGCCCCAGGCCGAGGGAGATTGACAGTTCTTTTGTGTTTCTTCCATTTGTGAATAATCGCACCAACTGTTGACACCTTCTCACCAAGCTGCTTGGCAATGGTCTTGTAGCCCATTCCAGTATTGTGTAGGTCTACAATCTTGTCCCTGACATCCTTGGAGAGCTCTTTGGTCTTGGCCATGGTGGAGAGTTTGGAATCTGATTGATTGATTGCTTCTGGGGACAGGTGTCTTTTATACAGGTAACAAGCTGAGATTAGGAGTTCTCCCTTTAAGAGTTTGCTCCTAATCTCAGCTGGTTACCTGTATACAGGTATACCTGTATACAGGTATACCTGGGATACAGAAATCTTTCTGATTGAGAGGGGGTCAAATACTTATTTCCCTCATTAAAATGCAAATCAATTTATAACATTTTTGACGTGTTTTTCTGGATTTTTTTGTTGTTATTCTGTCTCTCACTGTTCAAATAAACCTACCATTAAAATTATAGATTGATCATTTCTTTGTCAGTTGGCAAACGTACAAAATCAGCAGGGGATCAAATACTTCTTTCCCTCACTGTATATTTTCAACTGTTATGGCACTGTCACCAAAGGGTATGGATTTAGTGTCATGTACCGTGGGGAATACGGAAGCAGAAGCGGGCGGAAGGTTCAGACAGTATAACCCAGGGGAGTAATCAAAGTTTGTAGTCAAGAAACAGGCAAGGGTCAGGCAATCATGCAAACAAAACAAAACAGGTCAAAGAGTATATTGCTTTTTAAAATGTCTAGTAAGATTTACTTTTTTAATAGTTTTTTAGCATGCAGAACTTCTCAGCATACAGAGCCAGATTTAGGTAGGAAAAGCCTACATATATACATCTCTAATCTAAAACAATTTTAAACTGATGTAAAACAAAACATTCTAAAAACACAACTTCATGATATCCAAGCAGATGCTCAGAGCAAAAGAGTTTGCCAATTCCACTCTAAGTTAAGAAAGAAAAACAACAAACCTGTTTTCATAATGATATGAGGTACTCTTTGGAATTGGTCCATCTGTCTCAAAATCTTAATACTTCTCCCTCTGCTACTTTTGTTTGTGTCCTGCAAAGTTTATGTTAACGTTACTCAGACCTACATTTATCTGTTATATAACTGAGCAGTTGAGCGTTAAGGGCCTTGCTCTAAGCCCCAGCAGTGAAAGCTTGATAGTGCTGGGATTTGAACTCAGCAAGTGCCAAATGCTGATTAAAAGTAATCTCAGTTGTATTCCTTACCTACTGAGATTAATCATGGACTTTTTGATTAAAACACCAATACTCAGATGCATTACCTGAGTTAATAGATTTTGTCATTAATTATTCCTTTGGGAACTGGATATGATGTCAAATTAGCTTTATAGCTGCAGAGAATTGTAACAGGAAGCCATGTTGTTGTATCAAATCTAGAAGATGAAGAGTGGATATCAGATGCAATGAGAATCAGGTGACAGGCATATGTTGGACAGTCGTAGATGGACTAATCCTTTACAATTGAAACTGGCATGGTTGGAGTTTTTCCTTTGGAACAAAAGTGCGCTATGAAGTTTTGATTCTCTGGGATACGCAAATTCATAATTCTTGGACAAAGTGGGGCAGATGCTTGAGAGGATTCCTCCTACTTACTCCATTGTGCTAGAAGAGGAATTCAAAGCTCATGATTGGAATGACAGGCATATCTGGGACATGATTGGGAGGAACAATCTCCAGATCTGAACAAAAGTGATGAAATGTTGTTAGACCTATTATTAAATGTTAAATGTAATTGACTGTCAATAGCAAACATTTTGTTATATGACAATGACAAACAGCTCCATGTACTAGCAAAACCAGATGAAAAGTTCTTATACATTTCTAAATGTATTTAGATGCTGAGGGAGTAAAATTAAATTTGACATCTTTATCCCATCTGACTGTTGTAATCCATCTCTATATTTTTGTTCCTCTCATGTAAATTCATGGGAAGGAAATACTGGATTTTTATTTCTTTCATTGTTGGAGCAAATGGTAACGCAAAAAGGATATTTGCTACAGTTTCCCATATACCTCTGTAGAAGTTTACCCTGCTATAGTTTTCTTAAACCCAGAAATGGATGTATATGCATGAACACAATCCATTATAGCTGATGTATCGAGTAGCATGAATGAAGTGATGTGCAAGTCTTAAAATGTTTTGGAAATGTCTTGAATATGGTATTAAGAAGTATTTAATTTGTAGTGCTGATACCTGCAGATACCCTGTAAACATTGTTGGGGGCAGATATTGTGAATACAGGGACTAAACCAGCAACCAGCCCAAGCCCACCTACTTGATCTAAAATGGCCTGCTCTAGTATCACACTGGATGTTGTGGACAAGCCTGCAATCTCCTGTTAATCCCCAGGTCTAAAATTGACCTCCTAATGCACTTGGCCCTCTCCCCCCACACCACTGAGAAGACGCACTTCAAAACCATGCTGGAGAGTATGGCACAGGCAAGTAAAGGTAAGTAGTTGCCAACATTGTACACTCTTGTATGGTTTGCTCACAGATTTAGAAGACAATGCTGCTGTCATACCATGCCTTACCCAGCTGGGGACCACTTCACTCAGGCTACACCAAACAACGCCAAAATTCCACCCAATATTATCTGCCTAAGGAGGTTGTACATTTTCTCATGTTTGGGTACTTTTCCCCTGTGAATTCCAAGTTCCAAAACTGTCCATTAGCCCTGGACTTCATCTGAAGGTCAGTCTGTAGTTTCAAAATCTCATCCTCCACTTCGGACGAGTTCAGGTGAAACAGCGTTGCAGTTTTTGATGCGAGTGAATCAACCTCAACATTGTCCCTAAACGGGTAGCACATGAATGTAGTCTTGAAAGCATCTGTGAAACTCTGAGCGATAGACAGCTGTCAGTCTGCTCCGTGTAGCGTGCAATGTTCAACTGCACACAAGCCTTCCGCTGCGTTTCAAGATCTGACGCAGTTAACCAAAAGCGGAGGGTTGCATTTTCCGTTGAAATTGCATTAACTGAGCTGATCATATTGACCACGGTTTTGTCTTTTCCTTGCAGCTCCAAATTAAGCTCATTTAACATGTTGGTCAGATTGGTTCAAAATGCCAAGTCCAGCAGCCACTGATCATCACTGAGTTGGGTGTCTTCTGCATGTTTAACAGCAAAAAGAAACTCCCTTATCTCCCTAAATCCTCGGGCATGACTTCACAGCGCCGTGTAACTACTTCTTGATAGCTGGAGAGCTTTGATTGAAGATAATATTTCGGTTTTGTTTTTAAAGTCCCGAAACAGCGAGTCAGCTGCGTCTACGAATGCCTATTTTATCATCTCTCCCTCTCGGAATGACTTTTTGTGTTTAATGATGGAGTGACTCACCCGGAACGATGCTTCGGTGGCTGCCTTAGCATTTGAAGTTAGCCGTGAAAAAAATCATCCTCCCATTCCGCATAGAAGTGATAAGTCTTCGGTTTCTTGCTTGATCCCGCTACCTCACTCATTTTGTACCCTTTCTTCAGTAGGAATAAACTGGGAAGTTAATTCAGTTATTTTGCTCGCTAGCCTTTAGAGCCGGTGCGTTTGATCGCACATGCGTGGAGAGAGAAAAGACAAGATCTTAGACTGGCTGTCCTGTACATCAAGACTAACATCTTTTTTTTTTTTTGAATGGCGATCTACCTGCACTTCCTTTGCGATCGATCGGTCGATCGCGATCAACGTATTGTACACCCCTGGTCTAGCATCTGTACTGATTTTAATGTGTATCGTGCCTCACTGGTATCATGTAGACTCAGTGCTAACCTACAATCATCAAGCTTTGCTTAACATCAAAAGCTATATGGGAGCTGATCTGCGATTTTGTCCTACTCTGCATTCTCGTTTTCAATCCTTGTTCAACCGACCCGCAGTGGAGTATGCTTGCCGGATACCTTGCTGTTTTCCTGCTCTAAGGAAGACCGCAGGATGAGAGGGAATCGTGGTGGTTTTTGGGTGAGGATCAGATGGACAATTGCTTCCTCCATAAAATTAATGGAGTTTCCCTTGGTTACTATAAGCTTGGAGGGACTCCACTTGATGCAACGCTCATGGGATCACAGATACTTTTTTCATCTGCCTATTTTCCCGGACTTCCTACACTCATGTAATTGCTCTGTTCATCCATGATTATGGATTAGTCAGAGAAGAGTGAACTGTTTAAATCTCTACCAACTGGAATTCGTTTCACTGGATCTGACCTTGTTACCCCAGTCTCCACTGAATACGGCCCTAGGTAATGCTAGGTCCGTTTGCAGCAAAACTTTTGTTTTAAATGACATTTCTACCAGACATAACCTGGATATTTTATTCCTGACGGAGACCTGGGTTAGTCCTGATGAGTCAACAGTCTTCAAGGAACTCTGTCCACCGAACTATTGTTTTATTAGTACTCCAAGGCCATCTGGCAAGGGCAGTGGGGTTGCTATGGTTTTTAAACAATCACTTAATGTACAAACAGTTTCTGTTGGGATTTACTTCTCATTTGAGGTACAGTGTCATTAGAGTCGATCTCTTCCGTGATTTCTATGCCTTGATCTATAGGCCATCTAACCTGGACAATGCTTTTTAAAGTGATTTTGTGATTTTTTAGCTTCTATTGTTCTGTTGTATGATCGTATGTTATTATTGGGTGATTTAATTCGCATGTCTGCTGCTCTTGTCGACCATTGATTATTGAATTTTGTAATATATTGTCAATTGTCATTTTGAATCGCTATTGATAATGTTAATATTGAAAATGCTTCCTTCTCTAATCACAAGCCCATTGTTTTTAATGTCCCTGCTGCCAGCTTTGCCGTTGTGACTAGGCCTTCAGGCTATTACTCTTGTTTTATTAACTCACTCACTGCCTACGCTCCTCTTTCCTTTGCTGAAGATGTTGCTCTGCCTTCCTGCTGAACTGAGGATACCGCTCAGTCTCCCGGTTCATGTGAAGACATTTTGCCCAGAAGGGGGCGGGGTTCTGTCATATCACATCAAACCAACAACTCCATTTCACAGGATGCACCACCAACTACAAATATGACCGAAGAGGACTACACTTCCCCCATACACACGTTCACCTTCTCCAAAATTCTAATCACACACACCTGTTGCCAATCTCATACTCACTCACTCCAAGCTATATATGAGATCTTTCAAACACTTAGTCTTCGCAAAGTATTATGTGTCATCCGTATACCAAGCCATTGATCATTGTGTTTTTTGTCCTAGTTTTGATCTTGTTCTAGCCCTTGTTTTAGATTCTAATTTTGACTCGTTTATGCCCCTTTGCCGATCGCCTGACCTATTGTCTGTTTATGACCACATCTATGTTTTATGATATTGATTTGTCTGCCTGTCTCTCACATAGTAAAGCTCTTATCCGCATTTGCATCCATCCTCAACTCCATTACCTGACAGAATACTTGGCCTCACCAAGGATGCAGCAGGAAGACAGAGGAGACGTCAGGCTAGCAAACCATCCCGGCCTTGGATTCAATCCAGTTTCTGCAATGGACATTCGTAGATCTCCCAGATCAGTTTGATGTGTTTTTTGGCTGCCCTGGATATTTTCTGGTTAACTACCAGAATTATTTCTTGAGCCTAACGGACCAGAAGCCCAGTGAGAAGCAAGAGATAAGGTTCATTGTGTCCCGGTTTTTTGGCTCAGCCCGCCAGTGGGCACAGCAACTAGCAGCCATGGGATCCATGGGAACTGGAGAATGTAACTCAGTTTGTGGGACTATTCATGATGATATTCAGCAGTCCAGAATCCAGGGCAATCCTGGAGGATCTTTTGGGGGAGCACTGCATCAGAGATGAACCTGACGTGCCATTCACCACCTATTATGAACAGGCAAACTTGGGGACCTCCTTCTCAAAGCTCCCGCCTAAGACCCACAATGTGGTCTCCACTGCCGAGCTCCAGCTGGAGGTCAAAGTGGTAACCTCATCTCCAGAGCTCCAACTTGAGACCCACAAAGTGGTCTCACCTACCGAGCTCCAGCCGGATGTCAACATGGTGACCTCATCTTCA
This sequence comes from Ameiurus melas, assembly GCA_012411365.1. Lineage (NCBI taxonomy): Eukaryota > Metazoa > Chordata > Actinopteri > Siluriformes > Ictaluridae > Ameiurus > Ameiurus melas. The sequence continues at coordinate 1,297,382 of CM022766.1, forward strand.
GAGCTCCAACCTGAGACCCACGAGGTAGTCTCACCTGCAGAGCTCCAGCATGAGCCCCACGAGGTGGTCTCATCCCCAGAGCCCCAGCATGAGACCAATGTGGCAACCTCGTCTCCAGAGCTCCAACCTGAGACTCACAAAGTGGTCTAACCTGCAGAACTCCAGCCGGAGTTCAACGTGGTGACCTCATCTCCAGAGCTCCAAAGTGAGACCCACAAGGTGGTCTCACCTGCAGAGCTCCAGCATGAGACCCACAAGGCGGTCTCATCCAAAGAGCTCCAGCGTGAGACCCACGTGTGACTTTCCATTAGGCCTGGACAATAATTCAATATCAATATATATTGCAATATAACTTTTAAAAATAACGGTGATATGATTTTTAAACACATTTCCGATATTTCGACATACATTAAAACATTTGTTACTGACTGATGTTCAGGGTGTAGGCATTCGTTGTATTCAAGATGAGCAGAGCGAGCAGAACACAATTTACTTCGTGCGTGATGACGTACACAACAGGCACGCAGCCAGTGCTCGGCAGTGTTCGGCTAAGCTCCAACACAGCAAGTTTTAGCTATAAAATGAGTACGCCTGACCACAATACAAATGCGGCTGAGCGAGCTTCCACAAGTGAAGAGAAAGCAGGCGAAATAGTCGATAAAAGAGGAAAGACTAATTCAGTGGTATGGAAGTGGTTTGGCTATCTAAGCTCTGATAAATTTCAGGTTTCAGTGCTCTGCAAAATGTGCCGGAGAGTGGAGCCAACTATCAAATCTGTTCCACGATCTGAAGCAGTTCCACCCGATAGAATGTTCTGAAAGTCAGAAGATGAAGCATCATAAAGGTTTAAGCCAACCTGTCTCTGAAATATCACCGTGACCCCCATCCCCATCTCCATCTGTGTTAAAAGAGAAACGCATGCAGCAAACGCGGATCGCTGCATTCATGCCTTATGACAAACAGTCTAAACGTTATAAAGACATTACAAGGCTGTCACAAACTTTTTGGCTTAGGATATGATGCCGTTTAGTTCGGTAGAACATGTGGGCTTCAGGAAAATTATGTCCGTCATCGACCCCAGATACAAGCTCCCTGGCTGAAAATATTTTTCCTGCACAGCTATACCTACACTTTACGGTGAAATAAGGGAAAGTGTGGTGGAGCAACTGAAGTCAGTGTCATATATTGCGACCACAGGTTACCTGTGGTCAAGCCGAACCTCAGAAACTACTTGAGCCTGATGGTTCCCTTTATTGACCAAGATTGGAAACTTGTCAGCTAATGCCTTCAGACAGTTTACTTTCCAGAGGATCACACGGGCGAAGCAATTGCAGCCGGACTTATGGATGCGCTCACCTCCTGGGGACTCGGCAAGGAGCGCCAGGTCTGCATCACCACAAATAGCGGGACCAATGTCATCAAAGCCGCTGAGTTGAGCAGATGGACAAGGATACAATGCTTTAGGCACAGACTGAACTCTGCTATTGGTAAGTTAGACACAGTTAATATACATTTGAGTATTATGTAAAGTTATTTTGCTTATGGTATGAGGATATATTACTACAATCATTCCAGTAACAAATAAGCGATATGCTTAACACAAAATAGGGCTAACCTAAATGTAGCTTATCAGTGCTTGTATGTTTTTGATAGCTATTTTTATCCATCCATCCATCCATCCATCTTCAACCACTTATTCCTGCTTCAGGGTCGCGGGGAACCTGGAGCCTATCCCAGGAGGCATCGGGCACAAGGCGGGGTACACCATGGACAGGGTGCCAGTCCATCGCAGGGCACAATCACATACACACTCACACACCCATTCATACACTATGGACAATTTAGACACACCAATCAGCCTACCATGCATGTCTTTGGCCTGGGGGAGGAAACCGGAGTACCCGGAGAAAACCCCCGTAGCATGGGGAGAACATGCAAACTCCGCACACACATGGCCCCGGCGGGACCCTGGAGGTGTGAGGCAAACGTGCTAACCACTAAGCCACCGTGCGTCCAGCTATTTTTATATTTTTTATATTTGTTTATAGTATTTTTATATTCACACAATTTTATGCTTGCTATGTTGTTGTTGCATGCCATGTCATAAGAAGTTCATTGAGCATGTGTTATAATGTGCATTTGATTTGATAAATAAAACACTTGAGTTGAGGTGCTCTATGTTTTGAAGGCTATGACTATGGATCCCAAACCCAGACACTAGATATTACTTAGTACGTAGTTCCCATTTAAGTGACTGAATAGGCTATCCATTTATTCTTTAGTCAAGACATACATATTTGTATGTATTTATACATATAGCAGTTATATCAATTAAATCCAAAGGTGTTTTACTGGCATGGAAACATATGTTTACTTTGCCAAATCAGGTGTGAAATAAAAACAACAAAATGTACGTAAGCAGAAGAATTGTGATTTTGCTGTAAGAATAATATAAATAAATCAAAGTTTGTAGTTAAAATACAAATGAGAACTATATATTACGATATTTTTTCTCTCTCTTTGTCTACAGAGAAAGTTTACCAAGACAAGCGAGTGGACAGAGCAGTTGGGGACTGTAAAAAGGTGGTGGCTGCCTTCTCCTACTCCTGGAAGAAGAAACGTGACCTTGCAGCTGCTCAGGAGGAGTATCACTTGCCACAGCAAAAACTCATCAGTGAAACCCCAACAAGATAGGGCTCCCGTCAACAAATGGTGAGGTGGGTTCTGGAGCAGAAAAGGGCCATCACAGAGGTCCTCTCAAAAGACAAGAAGACCAGGTCGCTGGTTCCACCTTGGCAAGATGTGGATGTTTTAGAGTCTATAGATGCAGTTCTCATGATCATTGCAACTCCACGAGGTGAGATCTTGGCCATGGTGGAGAGTTTGGAATCTAATTGATTGATTGCTTCTGTGGACAGGTGTCTTTTATACAGGTAACAAGCTGAGATTAGGAGCACTCCCTTTAAGAGTGTGCTTCTAATCTTAGCTTGTTACCTGTATAAAAGATACCTGGGATACAGAAATCTTTCTGATTGAGACAGGTCAAATACTTATTTCGCTCATTAAAATGCAAATCAATTTATAACATTTTTGACATGCGTTTTTCTGGATTTTCTTGTTGTTATTCTGTCTCTCACTATTCAAATAAAGCTACCATTAAAATTATAGACTGACCATTTCTTTGTCAGTGGGCAAACGTACAAAATCAGCAGGGTATCAAATACTTTTTCCCTCACTGTATTTGACGGTGATTTCACATTTCTTGTTTGTTTGAAGGTTAAATTCAAATAAAAGGTGAACGTTCATTTATTTGTGCCATTTTTATTTCTAAATTATTATATCGTTTTATAGGAGGAGAGATTTATAGAAGTGTGAAGGTACAGATATCTGTTGTTGGTGTCCTTGGCAGTTTTTCTGAGAATTTATATTGTTCATATCGATATCGGCATTATATCGCATCGACCGAAATTTAGAAATATATCGTGATATACATCTTGGCCATATCGTCCATCCCTATATTCCATGCCACATTTCAGTCTGAGATCAACAATGTGACCTGCCACACCATGTTCCAGCCCAAAACTGAGATCAAGACCAACCAGGTTCTGCTCATGCCTGAAGTTGATCTCACAACCAACCAAGTTATGCTCACGCCAGAGTCTGTTGATAGTACCAACTAAGTTCTCTTCATGCCTGAAACGAACGTCACGACCAACCAAGTTCTGCTCATACCCGAGTCTGCTGACACGGACAACCAAGTTCTGATCAAGCCCAAGTCTGCTGACACAGCCAACCAAGTTCAACCTGCAGAGTCGAAGGAGTACAATGCTCTGCTTTCCTGCTCTGCTGAGGATGTTGCTCTGCCTTCCTGCTGAGCTGAGGATACCGCTCAGTCTCCCAGTTTATGTGAAGACATTTTGCCCAGAAGTGGGCGGGGTTCTGTCATATCACAGCAAACCAGCAACTCCATTTCCCAGGATGCTCCTCCAACTACAAACATGGCCGAAGTGGACTACACTTCCCCCGTACACACGTTCACCTTCTTCAGATTTCTAATCACACACACCTGTTGCTAATCTCATACTCACTCACTCCACGCTATATAAGAGACTGTTTAAATACTTAGTCTTCGCGAAGTATTACGTGTGTCATCCGTATACCAAGCCCTTGATCATTGTGTTTTCTGTCCTAGTTTTGATCTTGTTCTAGACCTTGTTTTCAATCCTTGTTTTGTCTCGTTCATGCCGGTTTGACAATCGCCTGTCCTATTGCCTGTTTATGACCATGTCTATGTTTCACGATTTGAATTTGTCTGCCTGTCTCTCACATAATAAAGCTCTTATCTGCATTTGCATCCATCCTCAACTCCATTACATGACAATGATACTACTCATACTCTCAGACACGCTTGTCATAAAGTGGAGATGGAAGCATGATTGTCCTTTGAGATTTTTTAAGATTGTTTAAGTTTCAGAATGCAGCAAAGTGTCACGTCTCGTGACGTGAGGAAGTTCAGATGGATGCAAGCGCAGAATGAACAGGTTTTATTTAGGAGAGACAGGCAGACAAATCCAAAACGTGATCCATAAACGTAATCCAAAACAGACGATGGTCAGGCGATCAGCAAACAGCCATACACAGGGTTTTAAGCATGAATCAATGTCATGGTCACGGAAAACAGGGTCAATAAACAAAACGAGAAACTGTGACTATGACTATGACTGTGACTATGACTAATATACAATCTAATCTAACTCATTCAATCTAACATTCCACATTGTGTGCTGGGAGGCACATGGTATATATTCCGACATGATCAGCCACATAACTAAACTTATTTATTATTTCTAAACTTAAAACATTTTTGTCTTTACAAGATTTGGAGAAGGTGATTCATGTTTTTATCACATTGCACTTAGATTATTCTAATTCATTGTACTTGTGTCTTCCTCATTCATCACTTGCTCATCTACAGATGGTTCAGAACGCAGCTGCAAGGCTGTTGACCAGGGCAATAGCAATATGATCGTGTCACCCCGATTTTAGCATTGCTTCATTGGCTCCCAGTCCATTTTTGGATTCAGTTTAAGATTCTGTTGTTTCTCTTTAAAACTCTTAATGATCAAGCTCCTTCCTATCTCAAAGATCTTTTTACACCATATTTATCTATTTTACTATTATCTATTGTCTGTCTTTATTTGGCTTTATTATGTTTTCTATTTTACTTTCCTTACTCTGTTCAGCACTTTGGTCAGCTTCGCTGTGTTATATGTGCTTTATAAATAAAATTTACTTACTTAATTACTTACTTACGCTCCCATTACCTGAGTGCATAAAGGACCTGCATGCACTCCTCTTCCCTAGTTGACATTCACTTCTTGCGAACTCTAGCTTATTTTGGGCACACAGCTCGCTGGTTCACTGCCTTGCACTTTTTTGTCTGCAGGAGGATATATCCCATGGATCAACCTCCAGCAGATGTGTTTGTCTTACTAGGCAGGTTAGCTGTGTTACTCGCTGCAAGCCGCCCATCCTCGCATTACTGATTAGGTTGTCTGCTTCTTCTTAAGCCATCTTTCCCCTGTCCTGTTTGAATTTTGTGAACGAGCAGCTGCCCACCTCAATATCGAATGTCAGGATCTGCAAAGTACAACTGACCAAGAGAGGGATGTTTATGACAGAACACGCCTGGGTCCACCTCCTGGCCCAAGAAAACAGCTCCTACCAATCGTCCCTGCATGTGCCAAGCACATGAAACATTGCTGGGGAGACCTCAAGGTTTAACCTCTCCTAAGGTGGCCTGCTCATTCCCCCCAAGCCCCGTCTTCCCAGCATAATGAACCTTTTTTCCACATCCATCCACCAGGCCTCTTAGAAATGAGAAGACATTGAGGGCCCTGACAGCCAAGTCTGAAATCTTTTATCAGCTTTCCAGGCAGAGCTCCTGGTTGACATGGGTCAGCAGCAGAAGAAATTGTTGTCCCTCACCTTCACTCTGGAAGTAGTCTGTTACTATCAATGACCTTGTCCTCCAAAATGCATGTCAAGTTGGACAGATGAGCTGGCATTCCAAGGCCCTCTCAGTAGTTGGTAGCGCATGCTTTGCCTTAAACTGTCGGATCTCCCTGATAGCAAGAAGCGGCACATTGCAGGAGTGTTGGTGGAGCCCAGCCAGGCCCTTTTTGGTCCTGCCATCACTTTTGATGCAGCAACTCTGCTGTGACAAAAAGGAGGATGAGGCCCTGAAGCTGTGCCTGCTAAGGAAATCTGCACACAGGCCCCCCTTGTGTGGCCACCTAATCCCCCTGTGGGATGCCATTTCCAGAATTCCAGCAGACCAAAGCCTCACAGCAAGCCACAAACTTAGCAGGGTACTCCCCCTTCTGCCAAACCTTGGGGGAGAATGTCCTTCACCACAGCTGTGGTTAAAAAAAACCTTAGCCCTGCTCCCTATGACTCCAAAAGGAAACGGCCGGCCTGGTGCATAGCCCTAGGTGGCTTTGAGTCCATGTTTAAGGCCAGCTCTCCAAACTCCAGTTTTGCCAGTCCTACTCCAGTCCTAGCCCACATGTCCAAGAGAAGGAGGCTTTCTGTCAGTGGGGCCAGCCCCCACTACCAGTGGGTGCCCACCCAGTGTTCTGAGTGACTTCCCCATTCTACGTGTTGCCCAGTGTACTTTCCTCCTCCCTGCTCATGTTGGAGGGCATCCCTGCATCAAAGGGGCATTCAGTGAGACATGCACATTTAAGAAAGGCCCCAGTGTTCAGCCCCAGTGTTCCCCAAAACACAAAAACATCTTTTAAAAAATCAAACGAGAGACAACATCTCCCAACACCCCCACAGCTGTCCACTAGATGGAGTTATTGTATCACAAATATTACTGTATGTAACTCTGGTTCTCTGAAAGCCTGAGTGGAGAGATCCACCAAGCTTGCCCTGCTTGCCATACAAGACACGAATTTGCTCACTGAGGAAGAGGAGGACCTTTATTCACTTAGGTAAGGGGCATGCCCTTATCTGGCATTGGACACATGCTCCTGTCTGTCAAAGCCAGACTTGGTGTAATTGGATGCTTCAGCAGAGGTAACGTATGGATGCCCTTCCCATGGGTGGATCTCTCCAGTCGATGTATCACAGAACCAGGGTTATGGACAGTAACCTATTGTTCTGCCTGCCACTGCTGCGACTTGCTATAAGTGACATTAAGTGATATTAGAGTGGTTAAAGGTGCCATCTACAGGCTCAAGAAGGAAACTACTGGATCTTTGGAGTTGGAGCAGAAAATCCAAATAAGAAGATGCTGTCAAATAATAACTCCAGACTCATATTAAGAGATATAATGACTGTACTCCAAATCATAAAAATTTCTTCCTCTAAAAGCTGTGACTAACATCATAATTAAGTACCTACAATTTGCTTTAGTGGAAAATATGTGTATTTGCTAAAATTGGAAGTAGTAAAAAAGTAATAAAAAGAAATAATATATATATATATATATATATATATATATATATATATATATATATATATATATATATATATATATATATATATATACCTCAAGTTTGTGAGTCATTAAGGGACCATTTCATTTTCTTTCTTTTCTTTGGTTAAATTTTTGTATTGTTGTTTTGAATTGCAAACACTCGTGTGTGTGTGTGTGTGGGTGTGTGTGTTTGTGTGTGGTGGTATGGGGTTATGACTGAGCCTCTTTTCTCTGGCTTAGGAGTCGAGACCCAGGGCAGATGGATAGCTCCTCTACATATCAATGTTGTGGTGGTGGTGTTTTTGCCATGGCATACATGCTTGATTTCACATTTGTGCTTGTGTGGAGTGTGAGCTGGATTGGTGCATGTGGTGCTATAAGATTTAGGAGGTTGTGCTGGTATCTAGCCTATCTGATATGGGTAAGCTCATAATTTGTTTATGTGCTTTTTCATGTGTTAGAGGCCGGGAACAAGGTAGTGTGACCGCTTGGTTATGCTAAGAAAATTTTAATAAATTGTGTTTTTTTATATATATATATATATATATATATATATATATATATATATATATATATATATATATATATATATATATATATATATATCTACCTGAGTGTTCAAATATGCCCCCTGCCACATATAGATAAAAAGTGGATATAAAAATTCTACACACCCCTTTTAACACTTTTTTTGTAAAATGTAAAAAAAAAAAGAAACCAAGATAGATCATGTCAGATTTTTTCCACCCTTAATGTGATATAGCAAAAACAATTAGAAAAATAATCAATCCAATAACCTGATTACATGAGTGTGCAAATTATTTTATAATGGAGCATGGGAATGAGCTCAGAATTAACCACATTCAAACTCATGTTCAAAAGAAATCATCATACACCTATCATCAGTGAAGTGATTGTGGTTAACTTCAAATAAAGATCAGCTGTTTCTATAGGATTCTCATGGTTGGATAGACTTAAGCCATGGTCCATGAAGAGCTTACAAAGCATGTAAGTGATCTCATTGTCAAGACATATTGATTAGCAAAGGGTACAGAAGGATTTTCAAAACATTAGATGTACCATGGAAACATGAGGTCATCATCAACAAGTCAAATTGACGAAAGAACTAGACAAATCCAAAATCAATGAGGCTTCCAAGAGACATACAGTAATGTTACAGGAGCGGCAAGAATATATGGCAAGTACTGGTCACTCTCTGCATATGACAACAATATCTCATATCCTTTACATGTCTGGGCTGTGTAGGGTATGAGATGAAATGAGACTGGTAGGGTGACTAAATGAAATCCCTTCCTCATGGAAAAATACCCACACCCAAGTACCTCATTTTGTACATCACATTTACATTATGATTATGGAATTTGGCAGATGCCCTTGTCCAGAGCAACTTACAAAAGTGAAAAATCACACAAAAGCCTGCCATTTTAATAGAGGTATGTAGACTTTTTGTCATATCACAGAAAATCAACAACTCCATTTCCCAGAATTCAGAGCAGACTACAACTGCTCTGGTCTGTTTCCTGGATAGCCTGACCTTTGCCTGTTTTTGATGTTGATTTTTTCTTGCCCTTTGGATTATATTCTCTTCAATAAAAGCTCTTCACTGCAATTGCATCCATCATAAACCTCATTACATGGCACTTTTTATGTCCAATAAACATCATTTGTCTCAACTAGAGATGTGAACAGAACTGTTTTTTTGTTGTTGTTGTTGTTAAAGCTGCTTATGCAGTTATTTTTATTTATACCTGCCCACCATATTTTCTAAGTAATTTAGTTATATTTTCTAAAGTATACACAAACTAGCAGACTTAAGTAAATTACTGCAATCCTTACCAATTCAGCTACCAATGATACATTAAATGTATTTTATTGAACATGCTCTTTCTTTGCCCTACAATATTCATATAAATGGTTATAAACTTGCTGAACAATAAACTAGACAAATCTAACATGAATTTCTTACTCCAAAATGAATAAGGCAAATAGTAGCAAATTGTATCCATTGCAAATATTAAAGTAGATGAAAGGAAATTCTCTTATATCATGTACCCTCTTATTTTATGAACTGGTATCAAATACCTATGATGAATGTAATCATTTAATTACCTTGTATTCATTTAACTACCTCTTTGAATAAGCTGATCAACTGCTATCCTTGATTATATTATTATGTATTTCCGTGTCAACATGACACTGGACTTATTTCGTATTATGACTATGTGCTGTGTGTTTTGTTTAAATCTGTCTGACACCTGGACCAGTTGAAACCGTCCACACAGTGCTGTTATCAATGTGTACAATGTGTATTAATTCCCCCTTCTTTTGAATGAATAAACCAGAAGTCTCTGCAAACGTTCACATGTCAGTGTGTGTTCATTCGGACTCTCCAGGCCTGAACTCTGCAGTAAACCAACACTTTCTAGCTCATAGTAGCACAGAAATAAAAGTTAATAGAAGTTAATGGTAAAACAGGCTGGAAGGCATGACGGACAAAATCCTTTTATAATAAAATGTATAGTTAAAAAAAGACAACTATATAAAATCATAAAGCATAATCAATATTTTTAATATCTTTGTAGGCCTTTTTAGATTAGAGATTTTATCTTATCTTGAACTATGTGGTTATCTTTCACGCCGCAGTGCCTGAGATTCACTATATAACCAGAAGTATGTGGACATCCAACAAATCACACCCACATGTGCTTGTTGAATATCCCATTCAAGATTTATTCCCCCTTTGCTGTTATAAGCTCCACTCTTTTGGGAAGGCTTTACAGTAGATTTTGGAGCATGACTGTGGGGATTTGTGTTCATTCAGTCACAAGACCATCACGGAGGTCAGGTACTGATGTCAGGCAAGAAGTCCTGCCATGCAGTCAGTGGTCCAATTAATCCCAAAGATGCTTAAAGTGGTTTCAGTCAGGGCTCTTCGTGCAAACTTCTTCATGGAGTTCGTTTTGTGCACAAGGCCCCTTGATTCCAATGAAGGGAAATCTCCAACAGTTTCAGCAGCTTGGTGAAGACCTAATTATATGGGTGTGATGGTAAGTTGTCAACAATCCTTTACTAGTTCAGTTGAACCTTTTGGAGCAAATTTTGTTCATCACTGGGAGTTAAATTGTGCCTCCTTCCTGAATGGTGCAGTGTCTGTGTACTCCCTAGATTTTTATATGTGCATACAATTGTTTGTAAAGATTGCTTTCTACGGAGCTTTGGAGGTCCACATGTTTTGGCTGAGTTGCTTGGATTTTCTTATGGTATAAAGGGAATCTTCCAGACTTTTTAAAGAGACAGTCACCTTGGGGTATTTTTTTGTCTATATTTTAACTATAGCCTAAAGAAGCACTGAAACTGGAAATGTACAGTAATTCAGAGTCTGTGAATGGCTCATATTTTAACTTTGGACTGATGTTTTCTTTGTTGTCATTTACCCACATTTAACTGCAAATAAATACTAAAATTAGCACAAAACAGTGATACCCTAAAACAACTTCTGCTGACTAAAAAAAAAAAAGACTTCATAACAACCTTTTTTAACTACTGATCAACCAGTTAAAATGAGTTGTCATGCAACCCATAACAGATGGGTGTATTGTATTTGGATTACTAGTGTCACAGGGCCGTGACGTCAGGGAAGTAGGACGGATGCAAATGCAGTTAGGATGAGACCTTTATTGAACAAAGGAGAGCAGACACAAAAGAAACAAAAAACAAGAAACAAGAAACATGACAAACTCAATAACCTAAGTTAAGCCCTATGCTATGCTACACTATGCTATGCTCTAAGCTATTCTATCTACACATGAACTATGGCTATGACCAGGAACATGAACATAGACATGGACTATGAAACATGGCATAGAACAAAGACACTCTAGATCTATAATCTAGTCTAATCTAATTCTATATCGATCTCTATCTCTAAATTACTCTACAAGCTACTAGGCTAGAAGCTAGGCTATGCTACAAGCAAAGCTACTATGCTAACTAGCCTTGACAGGGACTAACACTATGGCTATGGCTATGGCAAGGAAACATGAACAAGAACTATAACACTTGGCAGGAACAAAGACTCGAACTATCTAATTCTCAACTCTAGAATCAACCTCGAAGTCTATCTAGTCTTTCTACATTGACCTAGAATTACACGCCCCGTGTGTAGCATGGCTCACGGTATTTATACACGCTCATATCATTAGACCCGCAACCACTAACAGCTGCGGGCAATACACTAACACACGTGACTAGACAACACATGACAAGACAGGGCGGAGACATGACGTCAACTACAACAATAACAAAAGACACGTGTTTATGCACATGTCGAAATGACATTGCTGTCAACACAGAAGAAGCTGGCGCATGCGCACCGGCGCTCAAAGCGCGTCGCTTCATGGAGGAATCGTGACAACTAGTAGTTAATGAAATGGAAAATCTCAGCCAAATATCAGCAAGAAGAAACCACCTTTGTGAATAAATAAATCTCAAATGATTTTTATCAAAATAGTTTTGTCAAAATTATTTTAAAAAATTATAATATAGCTTCTTACATTAGAAAAAAGTCGTTGCATTAAAATTTCCCTTCACTGGAACTAAGAGACCCAAACACTACAAAACCTTGTGGAAACTCTTCCCAAAAGAGAGGTGCTTATTATAACATCAAAGAGGGACAAAATCCAGACTGGGATGTTCAACAAGCACATTTGGAATTGATGGTCAGGTGTCCACAAACCTTTCACCTTATAGTGTATACATGTTTGCCAACACATTACTTAAAATCCACAGAAAAATAAAAATTTTCATCACTTTATTATTAAATGAGCATATTACTGTTATACAGTTTATCGTTACATAAGCATATGATTTTTGATCCCAACCACATGGTTAAATCCACCATTTTCAGTTTGTTTGGAGGTGTGGTCAAAGATCTGACATTACCACATAAAAGTATAAATGTGACTGATGTCTTCAGGTACATTAATATGCTGTCTTAACTGGACCAGGTCAAGCTTAAAAAGTATAGACTTTCTTCAAAATGTATAATTTATTGATATCTAATTTTATTGTTAGTTAAATGCAAGTCAGATATTGAACAAATATAATTATTATATAATAATTAAGTTTGTTTTTTGGTGTGTTCCTGTTCCATTTTACAATTTGATGTCTTTCCATGCGCTGCCCTATAAACAGGAGCAATATAAAGTATATATTTCTTATTGTTTTCCACAGGTTATATTGCCAGATGACATCTGACATGACTTCTGTGCCACTTGCTCTCCCTGAAAATGCAACATTTATTCGCCCTTCCACTTTTTATATCAATGGGTTCTACAATATTCCACACACAAAGTACTTCTATGCCTTTCTCTGCATTGTCTATGCTGTCACAGTGTTTAGGGAATTTTTTTATAATGTGCACCATCTATCTAGCACGTAGCCTCCATACAGCAAAGTACATTGTTGTGTTTAACTTGGCTCTTTCTGATTTGGGTGGCAGCTCTGCTCTTATTCCAAAGATTATTGATACTTTTCTGTTTGAGAATCAGGTTATATCATATGGAGCCTGTTTGGCAAACATGTTTTTTGTCTTATTCTTTATGACCGTGCAGTCTCTTACTCTGCTTGTTATGGCATATGACAGAGTAGTTGCTATATGTTTTCCTTTAAGGTATAATGTTATTGTCACCAAAGAAGCAATGACTTTAATAATTTTTATTACCTGGATCTTCTCTATAACTATCATTGCACTCCTTGTAGCTCTGATTACCAGACTGTCCTTCTGTAGATCTGTAATTATCAATAGCTATTTCTGTGCTCATGGGCCTATCTACAGTTTAGCTTGTAATGATTATTTTATAAATCGTGTCATGGCTACAGTTTGTATTGTTGTGCTGGATGTTGTTCCACTGCTGTTAATAATTGTCTCTTATATTTGTATTGGCATTGCCTTGCTGAATATCTCACATGGTTTGGAGCGGAAGAAAGCTATGAAGACCTGTACTTCCCACCTTATTTTAGTGGCTGTATTTTATCTCCCATTTTTAGGCACCAATATAGCATCTCTTACATCATCTATAAATTCCAATGATAGGATAATAAATTCTGCACTGACACAGATTATTCCCCCCATGTTAAACCCCATTATATACACTTTAAAGACAGAGGAGGTCATGCATGCCGCTAAAGTGCTCTACAAACGAGTCAAAGTGTTAGTGATATGTGGCATGACCAGTGGACAGGTAATTCACTCAAGTGTAGGAGTTGGGAGTAAAAAGTAATTCTTTTCATTCAACTATAACATATGTTTCATAAAATATTGATTTTACTTATAGCACTGAAGTTGTCTTACACAAATGAAAATTCTAATGTATTTTAAATGATCTTTGATAACTTATATCTATTCATTAACGGATATCACAATGTTTAGTTTGGACTTGAAGGAGCACCTAAAATGTGGGCTCCAGAAAATGTGTTGGTGCAGATCATTATTTGAGCCTTGAAAGAGACCTGTCTAATGCATTACAAATGTGAAGATCAAATGTCTTAACAATGATGTGTTTAAAAAACATATTGCTTTTTCTTGATTTAGATTTTTCTTTTTCGTTTTTGTTAAGATACTTATTCCACTAGCTCTAACGTAAATGTTTGCTGTTTGTTTGAATTCCTGCAATTTCTAAGGTATATAAATAATGGACTACTCGCCAACTGTTCATTTAAAAATGTATTTTGGTACAAATTATCACTCATATCAGACCATTACATTTTGTAAACACATTAGTTAGCAACAGTCACCTTTCTACCAGTCAGTACAATAAAGTAGTTCAACAATATTATAATGGTGTATTCTCTGCTAGAGCCTCTTTATCAATTGTAACAGCGGTCCCCAACCTTTTTTGCGCCAAGGACCGGTTTAATATCAGACAATATTTTCACCGACCGGCCTTTAAGGTGTGGTGGATAAATTAAAAACAAAATAAAATGATATGACCAGCATAAAAACTGGGGTATTTTTTTATAGAATAATAAAGGTGAATCCAATGTGAAATCGCAACTTTATTAGCAGTGTCCTGGTAACATCACGCCAAGAACATAACATGAGTAACATCCGCTCTGCCCCCTAACGCTTAACATATCACGTGACTGAGTAACGTATCACATGACCGAGACAAGCGTCTCGATATGCGTCAAGAGTGAGTCATAGACAGATGTAACAGTCAGAATCAAAATAAAACATCGTTGTGGCAACATTGTGGCAATAGTTTTGGGAAAGCCCATACAGCATGGGCATAGGAGCTATTATACATGGAGGGCATGTCCCCCCACATTTCAAAATCTAGGTTTTGCCCCCTCCCCTTTTCCTAATCTAATTTTAATTTGCATTGCCTGCCTGTCAATGACGATTTCTGAATTGGACAGTATCCAAATGAATCCATTCTGCTTTCATTGTGTAAGAGTAGCCACCTGTCTGAAAATCCATACCAGGTTTTGTTTTTACCATGCAGTGACAAACACTTTGCTCTATTCAAGCTTGGCATCAGGCAAATGGTTGAGCAAGCCCTAGTTACTCGAGTCTGACCCCATGCTTATCATAGTGAAAATTATTTTTTTAGTGGACTAATGTTTCTAAAAGTAGCAGAATGGATTAATTTGGAGATGACTTGAGTATTCCTTGACCATCCATGGAAAAAAAAAGACCTCACGTCCTTATTTGAGGGTGGTTGCAACACAGCATTCAGGTGCACTTGAGCACACTAACATATAGATAAAAGATTTACCACTTTGAATTAGGATATTGTAGCTCCTTCAACCCATGAAATTGCTTTTTGTGTGTATGTGGAATTGCTAAGTGTCCATAACCGATGTAATTCTAACGTTAGTTACAGTGTTCACACAGAGATGAGCATCCTAGAATATTTTAAGAATAAGAGGAGAGAGGAGGATGAACAGCAGGTCATAAGAGTAGAAAAGACTGAGGAGGATGAGCTTGTAAGTTGTATGGATAGCTTACAGTTAGTCAGTTAGTTCCCATCACACCATGTTGGATGTTTGGGAGGGGGGTGCCATCATGCGAGGATCGCTCCCACTTTTGGTTGATTCTGGAAAAAGTCCTTCATTAAATAAAGTATATTATCCATTTTATGGTATGTAGCAGTTTTTGTTCTACTTAGGTTAAAGTCAGTTTTTCCGACTGTACACCCGAGTCTTTATAATCTCCTCTCTCCAGTCTTAGTATTCTCAATCTTCTGTCACTGCAAATACTCTCTTACAACCACCCTAATTAGAACATTCTACTCCCAAAAGTCATTAGGAATGAGCATTTAAGTGCTTTATATGAAACAAAATTTTTTCAGGTAAGCATCATCCTCCCCATCCAAGTGAGTTTTCTCTTATCAAAGCATTAGAGATAGCTGTAGGACGGCTGGAGATGGTTGTGATGACTTCTCAACTGAACACTACAAAACATCTCAGGGCCATTGTAGAACATTTGATCCATGTTGACTCTGGGACACATACTCATGTGACCACACACACACACACCTGAGACTGTTTCTGCATTTAAATATTTAAAAACTGTTTCATGTTCCTCTCTCCAGCCCTGGGTCAGACAGACTACAAAAAACTTTACCATCTGCCCACTAACACTCTGGGGGTCGCACAGGAACATGCTGGATTACCCGCGCGTGTCTGCGTGCAGTGTCTGCGGCAGTGGCTGAGAGTGGCTTTGGTAGCAGATGCAGAATGATTGGTTCTGACACCCTTTGGTGTTGCACAGGTGAAACGGGTATTATCCAACATTGAAACACAACACATGACGGCTCAGAGCAGAAGCGGTTATGAAACTATTCTCTGTGCTACCGCAAATTTGACTATTAAATTTGTCTGCTAAATTAACACCATTCCTTCACCTGAAAATCATGATTGTTTAAAAGAAATTGTTTACCAGATGTGGTAATTGAAGCACATTCTTTGGCATTTAATTCAGCTCAAACAGCAGAACTTTTAGCTGTCACTCATGTGTGCATGATATTTGAAGGTCAAAGAATCACTATTTTTACAGACTCATGCTATGCCTTCGATGTAAGATCTAATCTCTTCCTGTGCTAAAGCAACAGCTCTCGCGATCATCAAAACAAAGACAGTGTCTCACGTCAGTCTCTATCAGAATTGTTGTCTGATATGACCTCCAAATTTTGTATACGTGACTTACGATGTTTGATGACTACAAAACTATGCCACTCTGAGGCCTTTTGATGCTTTTTGAATGTCTCTGCAGGTCAATTTTACCCATATGCCAACCGTTTTGACCACATAGAATGTTATTGGTCATTGTATATCTTTTCTATGCGCGAGGGAAAATGCTAAAACTATTGTCAGGACTTTGGCACAAGAGTACTGCCTGATCTAACATGCCATTCCTACTGAAATTTGAATGACCCCATCTAAAACCACAGGCCTTTCACCCTTTGAGGTGTTAGTAATTCGGTTGACCTTACCCCATGGCTTGGAAAATGTCTACTAACCTTTCTCAGTCCGCAGGAAGTGGTATTGATATTCATCTAGACAATGTGTGAATTGCTTACATGTTGTATACGTGCAAATTAAAATTACCTTTGCCCCACAATAAATCATACTTTTTAATTCCTGGAAAACAGGCGTACTGACCCCAGAATGACCGATATGGAGACATGCAAGTTGGTTGAAAGCTGTTAACAAATGAGCTCTGTCCATTCTATATTTCCTCCACCTATCCTCCTGCACTAAACATGGCAAAACAATATCTACATAGGTCGCTATATTGAACCGCGCTGTGCGAAGCACGGCTCACGGTGTATATAGATATCTCAGTCATTAGCCGGCAATCGCTAGCAGCTGCCGGCGATTCCAAACACACCTTACCCAATGCACTTTGGCACTTGACGAGGCGAGACGAAAACCTGATGTTAACCCTGAAGAGGTCCGCACATGAACAACAGCGCACGTTGAGCGCTATTGTGCGGGGGAATCGTGACACTATTGAAATAACCGTACTTTATAAATTTTAGTTTTAACAAATACAGAGAAAGGGGCACATGTCCAGGAGCAATGACCAAACCAAATAAATGTCAGCGTGGGAAGGCCGCCATGTTGTATACACTTTCTACACGAGAGCTAGCTACACTTCAATTCAAGTTCTCTCAACTGAATAAAGCACTTTACACATATAACGTTGTCAGAACAACATAATGAAGGTTTCAAAAGTCCTTAGAAATCTATTGCAGCAAAATATTACACACTACTAACCTGGTTTGGACAGGAAAATCAGACACAGGAGATGTTTCTTGTGATCGCTCCGCAGGCTGTTCTCTGTCTGAGAAGTGGAAGCATCGCACAGCCCTACTAGCGCTCAAACAAACAAACACCTCCCCTTGTGGCACAAACAAGCAATTGCATCCTCAACAACACCAGGCAAATCCATTGCAAAAATACATTCAAATTGTTCCTTTTATACAGACCAAAACAAAAAACAACTTAACACTTGTGACAATACATTCGTAGGCGTCACATTTTGATAAAAGCTTCTGCTAAATGAGTAAATGTAAATGTATGTTTGCCCAGCATCCCCTTGCCAATGGGCTTCAAAGGGAGGATGCCCTCACTTGGGCCACCACTGTGTGGGGTCGGCAGCCCGTGCTGTCATCCTCCATATCTTCCTTCACTGATGAGATCCAGAGGGTTTTGGATCACCCCATCCAAGGGCAGGAGGCCGCCAAGCAGAGTAGCAGAGTATTCAATGGAGTTCCGTGTCCTCGCCACCAAGTCTGGCTGGAACAAGGAGGCACTCCAGGAATCATTCCTGATCAGGGTCAGTGAGCAGTTGAAGGATGAGCTGACCACAAAAGATGAAGCTGACTCTCTAGATACACTGATATCCCTCACCATTTGGCTGGAAAACCATCTGTGAGAAAGGTGCTGAGAGAGGGCCGGTTTATCCAGCAACCTGGCTGAATAGCTTCAGCTCAATCCCCCTTGCCAGCAGAAGAACCACCAGTACCAGGAGGAGAATGTATCTACTTTGGCCAATCAGGCCTCTTCATCGCCACATGTCCACTTTGCTTAAAAGGGGGAGCTTGCCAGTAGAATTGGGTTAGTTGCTCAGCTCACCACAATCCACCACCTCATCTCCATCCCCCTACTTGGTTTGATTGACTCTGGTGCTGAGGACAGCTTCCTGGATCAGGAGTTTGCATCCTGGTCTGGTCTCCGTGGAACCTCTGGACCCCCCCCCCCCAACGGTTAACATGCTGGATGTGAGATTTTTGGCCAAGTTCACACACCATACTGTTCCTTTGCACTTGGTTCTTTCAGGTAACCAGGGAAACTCATCCAGTTCAAGATCATCTCCTCCACTAGCACTCCCCTGGTTTTTCGTCACTACTGGATAACTAAACACAACCCCCAGACTGGTTAGCCAGGACAGTCATCACCTGGACTCCCCTCTGCCACTCCTCTTGTCTGAAATCTGCCCTTCCCCCGGAGTGTCCACTGGTGCACCTCTTGCCCTAAGGCTTCCAGACCTCTCATCCACACCCCCCAAGTATCATGACCTGGCAGAGGTTTTTAGCATGGACTGGGCCCTCGCACTACCACCTCACCACCCTTATGATTGCGCTATTGACCTTCTTCCGGGGCCACCCAACCTTCTGGTCAACTGTATAATCTCTCAAGGCCTGAGAGGGAGGAGGGAGGCCATAGAGAAATACAACTCGGAATCCCTTGTGGCCGGGATCATCTGTCCCTCCTCTTCCCCTCTCCTCCTGACCCCTGTTTGCTGGCTTCTTCTTTGTGGACAAGGAGGACAAGAGTGTTCGCTCTTGCATTGACTATCAGGGTCTCAACATCATCACAGTCAAAAATAAGTACCCCCTGCCACCCCTCAATTCCATCTTCTATCCGCTGTATGGGGCCACCATCTTCACTATGTTGGACCTGCGTAGTAATGCATCCCACCTCATCTGGCTCAGAGTGTGGGATTAGTGTAAGGCAGTGTTCAGTACCCACCTGGGTCACATCAAATACCTGGTTATGCCATTCGGCCTCACCAACACCCAGACAGTGTTCCAAGCCCTGATCAGTGAAGTTCTCTGGGATTTCCTGTAGTGTTTTGTCTTTGTATACCTGGACAAAATATTGATCTTCTCCCAAACCCCTGCTGAGCATGTCCATCACATCCATCAGGTCCTTCAGAGACTGCTGGTTAACCACCTTATTGCCAAAGTGAAGAAATGTGAATACCACATTAGGTTCCTGGGGTTCATCATTGAGAGTCGGTGGGTGAGGGCAGACCTACTACACAGAAGAAATCTCAATGGCTTCTGGGGTTTATGAACTTGTAACTCCGGTTCATATGAGACTACAGCCGAGTTGCAGAACCACTCACCATGTTTTTCTCCAACTCTATTCCCTTTGTGTGGACTCCTGAGGCTGAAGCCACCTCTTCACCAGATTTAAGGAGCAATTCAGCTCAGCCCCTGTACTGATCCGACCAGATCCCACTGAACAATTCATCTTAGAGGTGGATGCCTCTGACTTGGGAGTGGGTGCTTTGATCCCCCTGTGATCCAGCCCTGACACAAAAATCCACCCCTGTACCTTCTTCTCTCGCTGCCTCTCCCCGGCAGAATGCAACTACGATGTGGGGAATCATGAGTTGCTAGCCATTATGTTGGCATTAGAGGTGTGGAGACACTGGCTCAAGGGGGCTGGGCAACCTTTTATTTTCTGGACTGACCATAAGAACTCTAAGAATACTAAGCCAGATGCCCTCTCTTGCCAGAAATCCAAGACCCCGACACCACCATCCCTCCAGCCAGTGTGGTGGGGGAAATCATGTGGTTATTGCAACCAACCCAACCCAGGTAATGGGTCACCTGGCTACCTGTTTGTCCCAGATGCCGCATCTTCCCAGGTCCTCCGGTGGATCCACTGTTCCTGGTTTGCATGTCACCCTGGCTCCATTCACACCCTAGGCTCATTGAAACGGCCCTTCTGGTGGCCTATGATTGACTCCAGCACCAGAACCTTCATCACTGCCAGCTCCGTGTGTGCCCGTAATAAGGCCCTACACTGCCCACCTGCTGACCTACTTCAACCCCTTCTGATTTTGTGGCACTTCACAAGCTTGCAACTTAAGACACAAGCCAAAAAAGTCTCACCCCGGTACTTAGGCCCATTAACCATCACCTCTGGTTAAGGGCATCTGCCAAATGCAATAAATGTAAATGTAATATAAAACTTAGAACGTGGCACCTTTGGTGGCAGACCACACAATGTTTAGGTGAGTAAAACTATTGGAATAGTCCATTTAAGTAACTAACACAATATTTTGTCCCACATCCCTTGCTTGCAATCACTGCATCAAGACGCTGACCCACTGAAATAACTAAACTGTTGTGTTCTTCTTGTGTGATGCTTTTGTGATGTTTCCAGGCTTTTACCACAGATTCTTTAGTTATTGTTTTACATGATTTCTTCTTTCAGAATTCAGATATTTGAATTCATTCTGTTCCTACCATCATGATTAGATCATTAGATCATCAATAAAGATTAGTCTGAATTAGTCAGAGTACATTATTCTAGTCAATCCTATTACTTAAATGGATAACATCCTTGTAAACTGTGCAGTCTAAGATGAATCTAGAGATAAATAAACTGATGTTAGGTACAATGGTTCCATTTGAGTCTTTATATCGACATATGTTTTATTGCATCTATGAATCAACGATTTTGCTTTGCTCTTAGAACATTTAAATCTTCCCAAGCTAATCACTATCCAGTGGAATACACTGGGCATTCCTCTGTCAATCAATGAATTAAAATTTGCATTAAAAATAAAAGCCCCTGGTTTAGATGAAATCTGAACTATTGAGTGTTTTAGGTCAGGGGTTGCCAAACTTTTCCAGGGCAAGATTTTCAATGAAAGATTTTCAACTTTTCAATGGCATTAACATTTGACAGAGACCCCCCTTTTGCAAGATGTCTTTAAAATACAGACATCTGAATTTATCCATCCATCCATCCATCTTCTACCACTTGCTCTTTCTTCAGGGTCACGGGGGACCCTGGAGCCTATCCCAGGGAACTTCTGAATATATCCCCCATTTTTATTTATAATTACATCTTACATCTTTAAATTACATTACATTTGGAATTGATTGTGTGTGTGTGTGTGTGTGTGTGTTTGTTGTTGTCTGAGAGTGTCAAAGAGAAAGCATACTAGTCGGAGGGATGCTCTTGGTGGCTCCGACACAGTTTGTTGTGCTCCGGCACCCCGAGGTGGCTCCCACTTTGAAAACTACTGTTTTAGGTGACATTGGTGGCACCCTTTTAATTAGATTAATTTTTTATTAGATTAATTTGTTTCCACATATTAACACACACACACACACACACACACACACACACACACACACACACACATATATATATATATATATATATATATATATATATATATATATATATATATATATATATAATGATATTATACCCAAATTTCCTTAACCTCATCGCTCATACCACACAAGACATACCTTGGCTTGAATAAAATTGTCAGGTTATGCTAAGATGGAAGACTCTTACACAAGACTCTTAATTAAATCACTGCAATCTTAACCAATGCAGTTACCAAGGATATGGCAAATGTATGTTAATGACATTTTCTCTTTCTGCCCCGCAATATTCATATACATGGTTATAAACATTGATTGTTGGAGTAGGAAATTCTTCTTACATTTGTCTATTTTATTGTTCAGCATAAGGCCAATAGAAGCAAATGTTATCCAGTGC
The DNA here is from genome assembly GCA_012411365.1 of Ameiurus melas. Lineage (NCBI taxonomy): Eukaryota > Metazoa > Chordata > Actinopteri > Siluriformes > Ictaluridae > Ameiurus > Ameiurus melas. The sequence continues at coordinate 1,319,718 of CM022766.1, forward strand.
AAATATTAATGTTGATACATTCCTAATAATAAAATGTTTAGTTGTATGTATAGTTAAAAAAAAGAAAGTTATCTAAATAATAAAAGATAATCTATATTTTTAGACCAATTAACATTTTAAGGCTGTGATTTGAGTTTTTCTAATTTCTCGCTTACAGTGACTTAGCTTACACTATTTGTTTATTTTACAAACCACAGAGTCTGAGATACACTAAATAACCAAAAGTATGTGGACATCTGACCAATCACACCCATATGTGCTTGTTGAACATCCCATTCCAGATTAATTCCACCCTTTGCTGTTATAATAAGGCTTCTATTGAATTTGTGTTCATTTAGCTACAAGAGCATTAGTGAGGTCAGGTACAATAAGTCCTGGAATGGTTCCAGTTTACATTTATAGCATTTGGTAGATGCCCTTTATCCAGAGTGACTCACATTTATACATTTAGAAAATTGAGCAATTGAGAGCCTAGGTCATGAAGAGAGGAGGTGGGTCAGGGGCCAAGCAGAGCTGAGATTGGAATTCATGACGTTCTGATCAATAGTCCAATATCTTAACCAGTCATCTACTACCACCCAGTTCATCCCAAAGGTGTTTAAAGGGGTTCAGGTCAGGTCACTTGAGTTCTTCCACACCAATCTTTGCAAACCATGTCTTCATGGAGCTTGCATTGTGCACGCGGCCCCTTGGTTCCAGTGAAGAGAAATCATTAACAGTTTCAACAGCTTGGTGAAGACCTACATGTGGTGTGATGATAAGTTGTCAACAGTCTTTGGCCATATAGTGCACATTGATACCTGACGCTTCCAGCTATTATACAAGTCTCATCTAAAAAAGTTCAGTTGAAATTTTATACAACATTTTGCTAATCCCTGGGAGTTAATTTGTGCCTCCTTCCTGAATGGTGCAGTGTCTCTCTCTCTCTCTCTGGGATTGTGTGCGTGGGGAGGACGGAGCGCGGTTCTGAGAGTGACTGTGAAAAAGTTTATTCGCACCTTTTCTTTTCCTTTGTGTTTTTCTTTATCCTTTCCCCCTTGTTATTTACTAGAGATAAGAACAGAGGCGACAGTTTATATTGTGTGCCCGGGAAAGTGTAGACGCCGCAATGACGTCCGCTCCCGGGCAAACACCACCAAAACTATCTCTCCGAAATGGGTGCAGGTGTGTACCAGAGCCGGAGTAACGATAGAAGAGCTTCTTGTAGATATGGGAGAACAGATGGGCTTCGAAAACATAGTATCGGCTTCGAGAATGAACAAAGCGGTTGTTGTGTTTTTAAACTCCGAGGCGCTGATTAGCCAGCTGACTGTGAGTGGAATATGGGTTAAGGAAGAATTCGTACAGATCACCCCTCTATCCACTCCAGCAACTAAAATTATCATCTCAAACGTTCCACCTTGTATTAGTGATGAGGTGATCACAAAAGAATTGCAGAGATTTGGGAAGATAGCAAGCCCAGTTAGGATGATTCATTTAGGCTGTAAAAACATGGCGCTTAAACACGTTACCTCTTTCCACCCCGAGGTGTTTATGTTTCTGAACTAGCCGGAGCGCACTCTAGAAGTCTCGTTCCGAGTTAATCAGGAAGAGAAACCTTTTCTGATTTATACAAGTACCGAAAATCTGAAGTGTTTTGTATGTGGTGAGCTAGGGCACAAGCGTTTTACATGCCCACAAAAAGACGATCAGCGGCCATCTACATTGCATGGAGATGTGGAAAGTGAGCAACAACATCAACAGGACCTAGAAAAACAGAGCACTGAGACGCAGGAGGAGGGTACCTCAGAGGAGGTGAGTGATGATAATGTAGATGTTAGGAGTGTTGAGCAGCCGGATAGTGAAACTGAGATTATAACTGATGAGACTGACAGGAGTGAAGTGCAAGAAGGTAATGAAGGAATGTGTGAACTTAAAGAATCACAAGCAAGGGGTTATGAAGATAATAAGACTGATGAGCTAGACGAAATGTCCCAGTGTGCTGATGATGGGTCGAGGGATGAGGAACACTGGTCAGATACAGATATGAGAAGTGTGGCTGAACAACATTTGTATACACTTGAGGAAATCAACCGTTTTTTAGATGAGACAAAAGGACAAACAGGTGTAGAACTCAGTAATTTTTTCCCAGATCCCGAAAAATTCACTGCAACTGTTATAATGGCAAGGAAAACTAGTAACTATGACGAAACTCCCAAACAGGCGAGATTTCGTCTAAATAAACATCTGACCGCTATTAGACTAAGGAAACAAACAGGGAACGAAAGAATAACGAGGGCAAAGGAAAACTGCAAACACGATGATGATGATGATGATGATGACTGACTTTCTCTTTTTACGTACATTCTCCTTTCTCCTCTCCTTTTTCTTTATGGAAGTCTTGTGGGTGGGATTTCTAAATATCAGTGGGATGAGGGGAGGAAAAAAGAACAGGTTACTTTGAGATTTGAGTGTGATTCTGTTGCAAGAGACTCACAGTGACCTAAGCAATGAGGCTGAATGGGGCCTATGGTGGGAAGGAGAAATGATCCTCAGTCATGGGTCCAACCTGAGCGCCGGAGTGGCAGTTCTTTTCTCTCCTTCTGTTAAAGTAAAAAAAACTAAATTGACCCAGGGAGACTATTGATAGTGAGGGCAGAAAACAGCACGTTTAACTTTCTCTTTGTGAACATCTACACCCTAAACGTAGGCATAGAGGATACATCTATTTAATAAATTAGAGATTTTTAAGTCAACAACAACATGCACTTTGGATTTTACACACGACAGGAATAGTGAGGAACCTCATGCACAGAGTGCCACTCGATTAGACAAAATGATCAAAACCCAAAACCTATCTGATGTATGGAGGGAAAATAACCCCTCTAAACGTCAATGTACATGGGAAAAAATCTGTGATGGAAAGATTTCTGCTGCAAGGTTAGATAGGTTCTATATATCATATGGCATGAGGAACAGGTGTCTAAAATCCAACATCTCTCCCACCCCAATATCTGACCATAAACTTGTCACCGTGGAGTGTACTTTACAAACAACAAAACGAAAAAATTTATTCCTTCTCAATTTCTACTTACTCAAAAAATTTTTTTTTTTTTTTTTTTTAAAACTACTTTGCGCCCTCATTAAAAATTTATAAAAAAAAAAAATTTGGGAAATGGAAAGCACAAATAAGGAATTTCTGTCAACAGTACTTCTGTACAGTATTTCTGTCAACATATTCTACATTTTGTATAAAAAAGTCAGTGGGGAGTCTTGAAAGAGATTATGGGTATAGAACAAAGCATGACAAAAATGATTCTACACACCTTAAAGAACTGAAAAGTCTAACCTGCTGAGCTCGATTTTGAATGAAAGACAAAAGGAAGCTCTTGTAAGAAGTCACTTTTTAACGACACGTGACATGGATGCTCCCACCTCTTTCTTTTTTAGCTTGGAGCATAAAAAAGAGCAAGGGAAAATTATGTACGTTTTAAAAGACTGTAATGGTAGAGATACCTCGGATCCTACGGAGATGCGAAAGATCGCTGTGGATTATTACTCAAGCCTATATGCTTCTTAAAATTCAAATGAAAAATGTAGGAATGAACTGCTTTTCAACCTTCCAGCTCTATCGTCAGAGCAGAAATACTCCTTAGAGACTGGACTAACCTACGAGGAAGTCACAGCTGCGGTAATGGGACTCTCTGTAGGCCGAGCACCTGGAATAGATGGACTACCTGTTGAATTCTACAAGGCCTTTTGGCCTCGGACATGACTATCTTGAAGTTCTTCAAAAAAGTATCACAGAAAAAATCTTCCCAAGAGCTTCCAGCGTGCAATCTTGATACTGCTTCCCAAAAAAGGGGACCTGACACACTTAAAGAACTGGAGACCTGTAGAAGTTTTGTGTTCAGACTACAAAATCTTTTCGAAATGCTTGGTAAACAGGGCAAATAATGTACTGCACACAATAACACACAAAGATCAATCATATTGTATAAAAGACAGATCTATTACAGATAACCTGCATCTAGTAAGGGACTTGTATGACTATGCCTATGACAGCAAGATTGATATGGGGTTTTTATCATTGGATCAGGAGAAAGCATTTGACCGGGGTCGAACATGTTTTTCTAAAGGCTTTTGGTTTTGTGAAAATTTTATATCAATGATAAGGCTATTATACTCTGAAGCTAGATTTATGATAAAAGTGGCTGGTAGCCTAAGTACTGCTGTGAAGGCTCAGAGTGGTATCAGGCAGGGCTGTCCCCTGTCAGGACAACTTTACAGCATAATTATTGAACCTCTGCTATATAAACTCAGGAAAGATTTAACAGGTCTACAAATTAACACTCTAAATTCCCAACAGCCCACCAAATTATCTGCATATGCAGATGATATCACGGCTTTAATTAGAGGTGCTGGTGATATTAAGGTGGTAGAACATGCTCTGGAGTGTTATGGAAAATCATCATCTGCAAAGGTCAACTGGCATAAGATTGATGCTGTGTGGTGTGGCCAAGCTGTTAAAAGTCCATCAGTTCCTGGTGGGTTGCAATGGGGAAGAACAGGGTTTAAATATAGGAGGGTTTTTTCGGCACAGATGAATACAGAAAGAAAAATTGGGAGGGCCTCCTGGAAAAAACACGTGCATGGTTGTCTCACTGAAAAAGATTGCTACCCCAGCTGTCCTACAGGGGAAGGGTACTTATATGTAACAACCTCGTGGCCACCTCTCTCTGGCACAAGACGTTGATCCTCGATGCCCCAGAAGACCTCATAAGACACATCCAAAAGTGTCTGGTAGATTTTTTTCTGGTCAGGTCAACACTGGCTGAAGGCACCAGTATTGTATCTGCCCAGACTAGAACGAGGACAAGGCCTAGTGGACATCAGAGCTAGAGTGAAAACTTTTAGACTCCAAGTGGCTCAGAGACTCCTCTACGGGAAGGACGTGAGCTGGGCTGGGATAGCGTGTGCCTTATTGAGGAAGGCAGGCAACATGGGCCTAGATCATCACTTGTTCCTGATGGATATAAACAAGCTGGACTTGTAGGGACTAACACCTTTTTACAGATCACTCCTAAGAGCATGGACACTTTGTAAGTTTTCTAGGAAATCCAAGAAATGCCCAAAGCATGTGGCAAAGAGAAGAACCACTACTCTTCAACTCTGCTTTGAACCTGGATGTTTTTAGAGACCTGTTGCTCAGAAAAGGTGTATGGGCCTCAAAAACCACAAAAATCGAACACTTGAAACCTAGAGGTGGATTTCGGCTGAGATTTTCGCAAGGAGATTGGGCATAAGATCAATCCAAGTGGCAAAGAAAGTTTTGACTCAAATTGCTGAGTCATTACCACAGAGCTACAGCCTCACCTTGGAAACTGACGATGGGGAGACAGATCCACCTGATTTTCCAGAACTAGAAGTTGCAGCCAAGACTGAAAACTGGGAGGAAAATGAAGGTGGAATATTATCCTTCAAGAGACCCTGATTGGGAGCCTTCAGCAACATGGGGGAAAAGTCACTTTACGCATTGTGCACAAAGATGATACACCTTCAAGCCCTTGCAAATGGAAAACTGTCTAAATGGCAGGAGGTGTTTGGACTCAGTGCCTCCCCCAGGGACAGCTGGAGGACCTTGTACAAACCGCCTATAAAAAAAGAACTGGAGAGTGGAGGGTAGTGCATGGTATAATAGCCACAAACAGACACAGAGCACGTCTTGATCCGCAGGGGAGGGAGGGATGCCCCTTCTGTGGCATACACAAAACTGTTTTTCATTTGTTCTTAGACTTCACAAGATTACGATCCTTGTTTCCGATATTAGAGGGATGGTGTCAAACCCTGGGAGAAACCTTCTCTCCTATGTGTTATATATGGACATAATTATAAAAAGGAATCTCAAGTATTGCTGAACTTTTTATTCGGACAAGCTAAAATGGCCATTTGGCTATCACGAAAAGAAAAACTGTGGCAAAGAAACTTGTGAAATTGACCTAGTTGTTAGAGGGCTGATAAGATCAAGATGAAGAATTGAATACACCTACTATAAACTGGTAAACGATCTTGAATCATTTAAACGCAAATGGGGTGTAAAACAATGTATTTGTGAAGTAGTGATGAAAAGAGGAAAGGTGGTAAGACCGGATGACATACCAGTGGAGGCATGGAAAGCACTTGGAAGAAGTGGAACTGCAATGTTGACAAAGGTATTCGACGCAATCATGGAAACAGAACAGATACCAGAAGAGTGGCGAGCAAGCACTCTGATACCTATCTTCAAAAATAAAGGGGACATTCAGGACTGTGGAAACTACCGTGGTATCAAGCTGACTTCGCACACTTTGAAGATATGGGAAAAGGTCATTGCAAAAAGATTGAGAGGACAGTTTGGATTTATGCCAGGGCGAAGTACAACTGATGCTATTTTCACTTTGAGACAACTTATGGAGAAGTTTAGAGAAGGACAGAAGGAACTGCATTGTATCTTTACAGATATAGAGAAAGCTTACGATCGGGTACCAAGAGTAGAAGTATGAAACTGTTTGAGGCTGAAAAAAGTGGACGAGAAGTACATCAGACTGATCCAAGATATGTACTTGGGTTGCAAGACAAAGATCAAATGTGTAGCAGGAACCACTGAAGATTTCAAGGTGACAGTTGGACTCCACCAATGCTCGGCACTTAGCCTGTTCCTGTTTGCAATCATAATAGATTGTATAATGGGGCACGTACAGCGAGAAGCACCCTGGGGTTGTTTGGGGGGGGGGGGTGGGGATATGGGAGATGTACGTGGTGTGGTGGTGAAACAAGGAAAGAGGTGGGGATAGGTTGGAAGTGTGTGGAAAAGTGAGGAGGACGGTGGTGGAGGCAAAAGACTGAGTACTTGTTTATGGGGAAACGAGAATTGGCCGGAGAAGTAAAGATGCAAAGGGAGAACCTGAAGTGCGTTGAAGATTTTAAATACCTGGGTTCGACAGTACAGATAGATGGCGGAGTAGAGAGAGAAGTAACAAAAAGAATCCAAGCAGGGTGGAGTGCTTGGCGGAAGATAACCGGTATCATGTGTGACAGAAGAGTGCCAGCAAAGTTGAAAGGAAATCTGGACAAGACAATCGTGAGGCCTGCAATGCTGTATGGGATGGAAACTGTGGCAGTGACAAGAGATCAGGAAAGGAGAATGGAAGTAGCGGATTTTCTCTCAGAAAGACAAGCATGGACAGAATTAGGAATGAAGAGATAAGGGCTACAGTGAAGGTAGGAGAGATGGGTGTGCAGCTGAGAATGACAAGACTGAGATGGTTGGGTCGTGACATTTTTTCTTGTCATTCTCAGCTGCACACCCATCTCTCCCACCTTCAATCCTCCCATCACCTTCATGGTCTACCATGCCTCCTTTCTCCAACTACTAACTTTCTTACTCTCTTCCCAACGTAGCCTTAGTGAGAGGGGATGAAGGCTATGTTGGGAAGAGAGTAAAAAAGTTAGTAGTTGGGGATATTTCTATCAAAAATCTTATCCAACATTCCCTCCTCTGAGGCTTTCCAAGACTCACATCACTAATTTAGCTAATTTAGTGGGTATCTGTGAATAAACTGATTCTGGCCATCTTTGGCTAGTTGCTTAATAGTGACTTTTACCTACCCATAGTGTCTGCGATTGTACTCAACCATTGTCTGGCTGCAAGTCGCAACAATTTCTATAATGCTGTTGTTGGTGTCTTTTAGGGAGTAATTGCTTTGATCACACTGGTTAAATACTGATTGCTTGTACTCGTACCTGCTATTCAGTAGCTATATATACTTGAAATTTTACCTATTTTGTCTCTATTTTTCTCGACTGGGTTTACCACCCTAAGGTTTTCTGATTACCACTTTTCCTTGCTTTTCACAGTTTGCCTTCGCACCCAGGGGTGGGCGAAAAAACCTCTCTAAGGAAAAATTCCCACCCTGCCAGCACCCTTGTGCTCGACAGCACACCTTTTCCTGTGCCTGGTTGCATTTACAATTCTTTACACATTGCATGTATCATCATAAACAGTTCATGACAACTCACTTAAACAGTTTAAGTTTCACACAGTCAAAGTCCATTATCCTCCATTCGGCAGCGTCCTTCAGTATGCTGGTTGTCTTCAACCCAGGCACTTTGCGTACTGTATAGGGCCATCCTTGGGGAGAGGTTACGCTAGCACTTACACCAAGGGTATGGCTCATCACTTCTTCTTCACTTTCTTCAACACACATGCACATCCAAGCAAATGGAGGCACGGACTAAACATAACCAACATGACATGGTAATCCCACATGTTTAACACTGATATCCCTTTGTCGGCCCTGTCTTATTCTCGGATAGGTCGTATAGACCATTACCTTGCATTTCAGGTCGTAAGGATGACAAATCATAAACAATAACACACTTCCAATAAATCAAAAACAATAAGTAAAATAACCAAACGAAACCAATAAAACAATTCAAATACTCTTTCATAACACTGTGCATCAGTTCCTCTTATCCAGGAGGTGGCTCTGGTTATTGCTTCGTACTCGTGATCACTGGCATCCTCCTTCCCTCTATAAGGCGGTGACGCTTCACCACAATAAGGATCAGGACGATCATGAGACCACTTAGGGCAACGCCAAGACATTCTAATGTTTTTCCCCGGACATTACTCCCAATACTCAGTTCACAGTTACTGAGAGCGTGGTCCACCGCACTGGCCAGATACGGCGACCACTACTCTTTATTAGTATGATTTAAACCATGGGCTTCGTTTATTTGGCCCAGACACAGGAGAAAGGTCGCTGAGGTCACGCACAGTACGCCACAGCCCTGTTCCTGTTTTTTATATGCTTTATATATCTACAAAGGCTGCTAAGGCCTCAGAAGTCCAGACAAGGGAAGAATTTGGCTGTGATTGATCAGCTGCTTTTATCATGCCTCTTAATGGTTGAATCCTTAAAGTGAACTTACACACCACCCAAGGCCTGCTAAATGACTAAATCCTGCCACACCCAAAACGGCCATCATTTGTTTTAGCATCTGCGGTTGTCAGGCTCTACTTATAGCTTCCATATGTTTTGGTGTACTTGTACTACTTGTACGGCTTTCCCTTTCCAATATGTGACCCAAATATTCCTGCCTGCACAACTGCAATTTCCCTTTGCTTACCATGTCTCCAATTTTGGCAAGCATTGTCAGAATTTTCTATCAATCTTGCTGAGGCTGCTCTTTGGACGGACTACAGATCAAAAGATCATGACGTATTACAACACAATACTTTGATATTCCAGGGCTGGGAGATCTCGAGCTAGAACCTGATTAATATTGACGGGCTCTCAGAGTATCCCTGTGGGAGTCCAGTGTATGTATATTGTTACCCTTCATACGTAAACGCAAACAGATACTGAAAATCTGTGTCGAGGGGTACACTGGAAAAAACAGAGCATAGGTCTATTACCGTATACCATTTAGTCCCTTCTGGCATTTTAGACAGAAGGGTGTGTGGGCCGGGCACCACAGGTGTTTCCAGCATGACTACTTGATTCATAGCCCTTAAATCATGTAGCCAACCTCCATTTATCCGAATCTGGTTTTCTTACAGGGAAGATGGATGTGTTGAACTGGCTTTTGGTGGGGACTAGTACTCCAGCCTCCATCAGACCGTATATCATTGGCTGTATTCCTTCTCTTGCCTGCACTGATGGTGGGTACTGTCTCTGACATGGCAGCCTCACATGTTAACCATCCTTGACTTAACCAATGGGTACTGTCTCTAGAATTTCCTCACCTTCCTGTCTCTCTTTTGTCTCTACTATTGCCATCTGATAACCTTTACCACCTAGCTCTAAATATATACTAACACTAGTTACCACCGTGAGGTCAACTGCTACCACAGAGATGTGTATGAATTGCCCATCTGTAGATTTATGCATGTATGGATTTTCTGTCTGTTTCCATTCCCTAACTTCCCTTGCCTGTCTTACCATTGGCCCTAGGTCTTTCAGTTCAAAGTTTTCTGCAACCATGAGAGTGACGTGGGGAGCCGTGATTTCTCCCTGATACCAGTTCGTGATTCTGCCTGGCAATTTTATCATGGCGGCTACTCCTTGTGGGCCGCTCACTATGTCCATTATTTTAACGTCCAACCTCTGACCATCTGTCCCTGCTCCATTTCTTCCCCCATCTGGGAAAATTACTGGTTGTCTCCCCCTTCATCATACTCCAAGGCACAGTGCAGAGGGGTGTCTGTCTCATGGCAGCCTGGCTGTATGCATTTTAGTCATGGTCTCATTCCACATATTTTCTCTTCCATAATTCGATCATAAAAGGTGCTTTTAGCTCATCACCGATCGTCACTGTGATTGTTGGTTCTTGTTCCGGGTGCAGTGTGGTGACGTACTGCATCAGCTCCCCCTCTGGCTTTTCTTGGCCTCTTCAACTTTGGTTGAGGTTGGGTCTCCTGTATGGGCCGTACATAGGAACTCCTGGTGGCACAGGGGACTGCATTGCAGGTGGATTCTGTGATTTTCCTGCATTGGTCTTGGTCTTAGTATTTCATCTCTTCTCTCTGCTCTCTCCACCCAGTCCAGTTCCTCCTCAGGTGATTTGGATCTTGGTTTGCCACATCCTCAGCATCCTTCTGCTGCAAAGTTTCACCTTTGGGGAAATCCTCCTCGGCCATATCGTCGTCTGCTTTTTCGTCTTCCTCCTGCCTTCCTTTCACTTTCTTTGAATGTTCCTTTAACTTCCACTTCAGTAGGAATCCATTCCTATTCCCCTTCGTCTCATGCCCGCATCATGTATATTCTTGCTGTCAGGGTGTGCGTTCTGAGTTTTACCCATGGCAAATATGGGAGTGATGGCCTCGGCTCCCGTAGTTTCTCACATGGTGGCGCAGTTCCCTTTATCTCATTTTCTTTTCCTTTCTCTTGCCCTACTTTAACTTTGTCATTATTCACTTCCTTTGCCTTTTCTGCTTATTTCTTTCTCTTGCTCCTCTTTCTCTTCCCTCTCCTTCAAACCATTCCACTACTTCTTTCTTTATTTCCTTATATATTATTTATTTTATTTTTTCCCTAGCTTTGTCTATATCTTCTTCCCTCTTTTTTCCTCATCCCTCACTACACGTCTTTCCTTCATTTCATACATCGTTACTCATCAAAAAGTCATCACGACTGGCCATTTCAACACTCCTCTCCTTTTTATTTATTTATTTATGTATTTTTTTCCTCTTCCCCATTTTTGCAATAATGTTTAATGTCTTTTCTGTTTTCTTTGTGTGTTTTAGTAATAATCTCTTTTGGATTTACTTCCGCTTTTCCAACCGCCATCTTACCTGTGTACAGATTTGTTTATGTGTGTGTATTTTATTTAATTTTTTTCCAACTTCTCCCAGGCCATATCTCAAAAATCCCCAGCCCCTCATAAATAAGAGAATGCTCCTTTATTTTTGGGTGTGCCTTTCTTTCGAATTTTCTTTCGAAGTATTTTCACAACCAAATGCTTTTCCCCTTACCTGTCCATCTTTTTGTACACACCGGGCACGGCCTTTTAGTTCTCCTGTAGCATGGTGCTGTTTTTTTTTTTTCTTTTTTTCATTGGTTTCCTCTCCATTCTTCTCCTCCGCCAGCTTTCCCTATAGGCTCACAGTTTACATTTGTTACTTATACAGTAAGTATACTTAATACTTATACTAATTACCTATGCAATAATGCAATAATATTCATTATCCATTATCCCTATAGTTATCTTATTATTGGTTTACAATTCAATTCAGTTCAACTCTGCTCTTTCTTCATGAATGGTTTCATTTCCTCTTTTTTACACACAAACACACTCGCCTATACTTTTGCGCGCGCACACACACTATCACTGACAGTACACGTGTAAATATAATATATACACATACACACATACATATATATACATATTCATTTACACTTTGACATCAATATTTACCCTTTACACCCCTTGTTTTACACATATGAAATTAGATAAATGAAATCACACACTCACCGGGTATGCTTTCTTACCGGGTTCCTTACCCTTATGCAATACGCAATACCCAGACCTGGGCCCAGGATTTTTACCTTTTCCCCTTCCGGGGTCCCCACCAAGCAGTCACCACCTCTCGTGGCCACTATCTAGGGTTGTGAGGCCTCACACCTGCCCAAGCAGACCTGACTCTCTCAGCGGTATCGCAGGCTTCGTTCTTAACTTTTCATTTAACTCACTTCTTTTTTTTTTTCTCTCTCATACACACACATTTCTTCTGATTTCTTTTACGTTTCTTGTTCCCTTATTTTTCATCCTTATTTAAGTATCAAAACAAAATATTTTCTTTCACCCTTTCTCACACACCTCCTCACTCCGTGTTGTCTTATTCACAATCCAATTATATTGGGCTCTTTTGGAGACCAACTGAGTCCTTCGTCCAGTCCACGGGGCCTGAGACAAGTGACAGCAAAACACTAAGACAGGGCTTGGGTTAAACAGGCACCTGTAATGCCTTTTCCTTAAACGGCCTCTTGCTGTGACTTGAGCTCAAGTCCCACAGTCCGGGTTTTCGGACGCTCTGGTCTTAGCCCAGTCCCTTCGTGGTCGCCACAATGTAGGTCAAATTTTTGCCTTCTTTCTTATTACCAATATAACAATTTAGAAAATATTGAATGTACTTACAATAGCTTTCATCAGCTGAGATACTTAAAGTCTAAATCACCACACGGAACCAGTGAGTGAGAAAAGGTGAAGGTCCAATTTATTTAATTCGTTACATGAGATCCAAACAGTTTGGGACGTCTCAAAAGTGATCTCCCAGTCCCCTGAAATGGGGCGCGCGCCCTTCTATAAAGTTGACACACCCTGTGTGTTGCTGCCCAAAATACCATTACATGTGATGTCTGGGTGATGTAATGCATTTTTATGTTCTTTCCAATCCTGCTATTTTTGCCTCAGACTTCTTGAAACCTGTTGAGTTTGCACTTACTCTATCAGTTCTCCTTTTTGTTGTTGCTTTCTTTGGCATTTCTGAGCTGACTTTGAGTGAGGTCATTTATCACCTGTATGCTTTTTCCTCCTTTATCATGGTACCTATATGCTTTTTCCTGCATTGTTATTAGTATATGTATTGTATGATTTTGTCAAATTATCATTAGCCATTACTTTGTTTTTCTGATTACTCTGGGTCTGTGTGTGAGTGAGTTCATGTTCTTGGGTATGTGTGCTGTGTGTGTTGCACTTCCTCTTTTTGGTCAGGCCCTATGCCTTGCTATAATTAACTTTTTTAAGAGACATTGTCTGTAAGGAAGAGAGCGTGACTCTGTTCTTTCCTATATTCTCACTAAATCTTCATTCTCCATATTTTATTACCCTTGTGTTTTATTTCTATCAAAAATCTTATCCAACAAGACCATGAAGGTGATGGGAGGATTGCGTGAAGGAGGATTTAAGGACAGTAGGAAAGAAAGGAAGTGGATGTATGCGATAGAATGGTCTGGAGAAGTGTCACCCGCACCGGCGACCCCACCTAGTGGGATTAAAGCCAGAAGAAGAAGAAGATATATATATATATATATATATATATATATACACATATATATATAATATATATATATATATATATATATATATATATATATATATATATATATATATATACACACACACATACATACATACATACATACAATGAAAGAAATGCAAGAAGGTCCTATATAAAGTTAGCTAAATGTACTTTATTGGTCTACAAATATTTCAGAACAGGTCAAGCTTTTATGGTTGAGCTGTGTGGCAGATTGTTTTTAACCTGCTTACTCCTGCATTTTATTTCTTTCATTTTTTACTTTTAGTAATTTTTTGTACATTATATTTTCAGATAAAATTACTATTTTCACAAACAAAAAAAAGTTTTTAAAAAATCACACTGATCAGGATAAAGCAATGATTAATTAATTGGTGAATTCAATAAACAAATTAATAAATCTCAAATTACACCTGATGCTCTGTACCCTAGAGGATGAGTGACTTTTTTTGCCTTGAGAAATTCGTTGCTGACCACTCACTCCTGACTGCATATCATGAGTACAGTCCTGATTCACACCTCTAGTTAAATGTTCTATCGTTAATTTTCCACAGTTATTATTTTACACATTTTATGTGATTGATTCATTTTTTGTCTTTAAAAATTGCCCAAGAAGCACTGAAACAAGAAATGCACAGTAATTCGTTTGGTGTATGACTGAGTCTGTGTTGAATTGAAGTTTGTTTTGATGTGTTCTTTGTTGTCATATGTCCACATTGAACTGCACTACAATAAGCTTAAAATAGTAAAGTCCTGAATTAGCTTTTTTCTGATTGAAAAATGATGACTATTCAACTACCGTCTTAACAACCTTTTTTAATTACTGATCATCCAGTTAAAATGAACGGTCATGCAACCCATAACACATAGCGTATTTTATTTGGATCACTAGTAATTTAGGCAAAATATCAGTAAAATAATTAAAAAAAAAATTGTGGATAAATAAGAATTTAACATTTTAATAAATTTAATAATTTCTTTTGTCAAAAAAAAGTTTAGTCAGATCTTTTTAATCAAATCATAATATTGCCTCTTAAATGTATTAGCAAAAGAGAGATTTCAAGTTATAAAGAGGCTCCGGCAGAAAATCGTATTTGCATCGTATTGACTGGTAGAAAAGCGACTGTTGCCTTTACAAAATGTATTACAAAAGTGTATTTACAAAATGTGGTGGTCTGATATGAGTGATGATTTGTACTAAAATAAATTTTAAAATGTACATTTGACAAGTAGTCCATGATTAATATACCTCCAAAATCACAGGAATTCAAACAAATTGCAAACATTTGGAGTTTAGATCCAGATTAGATTAGATTTAGAATGGTTTAGCAATGGTTTCATGGAGTAAGTAACTAAGCAAAAATAAAAAGAAAAAAAATCAAGAGAAAGATATATTTTGTTAAGAACATCATTGTTAAGAAATTTATTCTTACATTTGTAATACATTAGACAGGTCTTTTTAAAGGCTCAAATAATGAGATAGTCATCAAAATAACAATTTACAATATATTAGAATTGTCATTTGTACCTGCACAGTTTTACAGTTTTTTCATGAATTATAATAATGGGTTAAAAAGACAAGGTGAATTTATACATGCTAACCTTTTCATTGAATTTGGGATATTAGTGTACCATATAATAAAGATGGGTTTCCACTGTTTCTTTTCTGTTTTTTTTTTTTGTTTTGTTTTTTTTCTTACAACATGAACACTCATTACATGGCAACTTTGGTGTTATAAGTTAAATAAACATTTTATGAAGCATGTTATTTTTGGTTATAATTGAATGAAATAATTATTTTAAAGAGCAAAAAAATATTTTTTTTGTGTCAACTCCTACCCATGGTTGAAATACCTGTCCATTGTGAATGTCACATATAACTACAGCTTTGGCCCGTTTGTAGAGCACCTTAACCGCATGCATGACCTCCTCTGTCTTTAAAGTGTATATAATGGGGTTTAACATGGGGGGAATAATCTGTGTCAGGGTAGAATTTATTATCCTATCATTGGCATTTATAGACGATGTAAGAGCTGCTATATTGGTGCCTATAAACGGGAGATAAAATACAGCCACTAAAATAAGGTGGGAAGTACAGGTCTTCATAGCTTTTCTCCGTTCCAAGCCATGTGAGATATTCAACAAAGCAATGCCAATACAAATATATGAGACAATTATTAACAGAAATGGAACAAGATCCAGCACAACAAAACAGACTGTAGCCATGACACTATTTATAAATTTATCATTACAAGCTAAAATCAAGATAGGTCCATGATCACAAAAATAGCTGTTGATAATTACAGATCTACAGAAGGACAGTCTGGTAACCAGAGCTACAAGGAGTGCAATGTTAGTTATAGAGAAAATCCAGGTAATAAAAATGATTAAAGTCATTGCTTCTTTGGTGACAATGACATTATACCTTAAAGGAAAACATATAGCAACTACTCTGTCATATGCCATAACAAGCAGAGTAAGAGACTGCACAGTCATAAAGAATAAGACAAAAAACATGTTTGCCAAACATGCTCCATATGATATGACCTGATTCTCAAATAGAAAAGCATCAATAATCTTTGGAATAAGAGCAGAGCTGCCACCCAAATCAGAAAGAGCCAAGTTAAACACAACAATGTACTTTGCTGTATGGAGGCTACGTGCTAGATAGATGGTGCACATTATAAAAGAATTCCTTAAATAAACATAAAAAAAAAAATAAAAAAAAAAATCACTGTGACAGCATAGACAATGCAGAAAAAGATAAAGGAGTTTTTGTGTGGGGAAAAATAAAAACCCAATAAAAAAAAAAGAAAGAAAAAGAAGAGAGAAACGCACAAAAATTTTTTTTTTGCATGGAAATGATAACAAATAACAATTTTTAAATGGAACAGGAACACAAAAAAATAAATTACTTAATTATTATATAATAATTATATTTGTTAAATACCTTACTTGCATTTAACTAACAATAAAAATACATCTCAATAAATGATATATTTTATCAAAATACATTTTGAAGAAAGTCTATACTTTTTAAGCGTATACCTGGTGAAAGACTGCATGTTAAAACCTGTAGACAGTCACATTTATACTTTTTATGTGGTAATGTCAGATCTTTGACCACACCTCCAAGCAAACTGAAAAGGGTGGATCTAACCATGTGGTTATGATAAACAGTCACATGCTTATGTAATAAGAGATTGAACAACTGTAATATTCTCATTTAATAATAAAGTGATGAATAATGGATTGATGTTTTATTTTCTGTGTATTTCAAGTAATGTTTTACAGGTTGGCAAACATTTATAGACTATACGGTGGAAGGTTTGTTGACACCTGACCATCAAACCCATATGCAGAAGGGATTATTGACCCTGGCAAACAGTAACTGGTAAGTGTTTCTTTCCGGATTTTTAGCTGAAACTAGTTTTAGCACCGATTGTCAGATAGAAGCTGTAACTGTGCTTCCTTGTTGCTACGAGCGGTATGCTTGTTGCTAGATTAAAGCAAATTCCAGTATTCAGTATTGGTTTCAGTCGGGAGTTGCTCATTCACGTGACTACTCTTTGTTTTGCTAATTAAAGAGGCATGCTCAGCTGAAACACATCAGTATTTATTAATTAAGAAATGCTGAGGCGGAAGCGTCAGCCCAAGTTGTGTGAAGACGGAGCTCGTGTAAAGACCTGTGAGTCTACCTGTGTGAGTCCACCAAGCAAGGACACCAACAAGACACCACACATGCTGCTAAGTATACTTTTTTCTCCCTCTATTCCTCTTGCTGTTTACTTGTTTACACACACTAACATGTGTCTTCAGTTTATCCCTGTTATTTGCCACAGGCACAGACTGTGGCATTCTCCCAAAAACGTACGCAGCTTGAACAACCTACGCTCTCTGAATGCGGCCTCTGCAGGTTCCATCTCATTCTCAATCGGACTTTTAAACTGACAATCTGCTGTCAACAAGGCAGATTTCATTTCTGCATTTACAACCCACTCCATCCTCAGCGTGCAGGCTCTGACTGAGACCTGGATCCATGCTGAGAAAACTGCCACACCCGCGGCCCTGGCCTCCAACTTCAACTTCTCCCATAGCTCACGCCCCAACAGACAAGGGGGTGGTACAGGTTTTCTTCTCTCCAAAATATGGAAATTTACCTGTCTTTTACACTCTTGCTCATACACTTCCTTTGAATTTCATGCTGTTACAGTCACTGACAATGCCAAAATGCAATTTCTTGTTATTTACCATCCTCCAGTTCAACTGGGGAAGTTCATAGTTGAATTTGACATGCTACTGTCCACCATCCCAGATGATGGAACTCCTCTTCTGGTCCTTGGTGATTTCAACATTCATCTAGACAAGCCACATGCAGCTGACTTTCTTGCTCTCCTTCCCACATTTGACCTCAAGCAGTTCACCACACCAGCAACCCACAAAGCCGGCAAACAGCTTGACCTCATCCTCACACGTAATTGCACCACACATAATCTTCTCATTACTCCTCTCCACACATCTGACCATTTCTTTATCCAGTTCTCTATTTCTCTCCCCTCACCCCATCACTGTCTCCTCCCTTTATCTCATTTCATTGTAATCTTCGCTCCCTTTCCCCCTCACATTTCTCCTCCATTGTCACAACCTTACTTCCCTCCAACAGCCACCTTTCTTCACTTGACTTAAACACCTCAACCGACATACAATGTTCCACTTTAACATCTTCTCTTGACAGCATCTGCTCCCTAACCTCCAGACCTGCTTTCACATCACCCTCTAGTCCTTGGCTCTCAGAAGTTCTGCATATCAACCGGGCCAAACTAAGAGCATCTGAAAGGAAATGGCACAAATCAAACAACCCAATTGACCTAACCAATTACCAGACACTTCTCTCCTCTTTTTCCTCATAGTATCTCCAATGCTAAAGCCATATACTACCAAGAGAAGATAGGCAGAACTCCCAACACCTGCACTCTCTTCAAAACCTTTTCCTCTCTTCTCTGCCCCCCTCCTCCCCCTTCGCCTACCTCTCTCACTGCAGATGACTTTGTTACTATCTTTTCCAACAAAGTTACATCAATCAGGAACCAGTTCTCAACCCCAGATATGCATAGACTGACTCCTCCTCCATGTAACTCCCAAGTGACTTCCTTCTCTCCCCTCTCAGAGACTGATTTCTCTAAACTCTTCCTATCTAGCTGTCCCACAACCTGTCCTATTGACCCTATCCCTTCTCAGCTTTCTCAGTCCATCTCTCTCACACTATTATCTGCACTCACACACATCTTTAACACATCACTCTCTACTGGCACATACCCTACCTCATTTAAGCAAGCCCATGTTACCGCACTGCTTAAAAAACCATCACTCAAGCCTGCTATAGTTGACAACTAAAGACCTGTTTCCCTCCTCTTTTTTATTTCCAAAACTCTTGAAAGAGCCGTTTTTAATCAACTCTCCAATTTTCTCACACAGAACAACCTCCTGGACACCAAGCAGTCTGGCTTCAAGAGCAACCACTCCACAGAGACTGCTCTGCTTTCTATCACTGAAGCCTTACGACTAGCAAGAGCAACCTCTAGATCATCTGTCCTCATCCTACTTGACCTTTCTGCTGCTTTCGACACTGTGAACCATCAAATCCTCTTATCAACTCTCTCCAGCCTGGGCATCACTGGAACGGTTCTGCGCTGGGTGGAATCCTATCTCTCTGACAAATCCTTCAAGGTATCATGGAGGGGAGGTATTTCTGAAACTCAGCAACTCACAACTGGTGTTTCACAGGGGTCTGTTCTGGGTCCACATCTCTTTTTATCTACACTACATCTCTCGGGCAGGTGATTGAGTCTCATGGCTTCTCATATCATTGCTATTGTCAGAGCGGTGGAGGAGGACACAGGCGCGGGAGCAGGTGCGTGAGGGCAGAAACAGTTCAGGGTAGTGAGGCGTAAACGTCACAGAAGGTAATCCAGAGACATAATCCAAAACAGGCAGAGAGTCAAGATAAACCAGATAAATGTATGTAACTTGGTCTCAGGTGTTGTGAATTAGAACTCTGGTGATCTCACACGTATGTCAATTCCTGGGAACTGAAGTCCGGGTCGGACCGGGCAGTGCGCATGCGCTTGTGTTGGCTGCTGGGAATTGGAGTCCTGGTCGGACTGAGCTCTGACAGCTATGCTGATGACACCCAGCTCTATTTGTCCTTCCAGCCTGATGATCCATCTGTCTCTGCACGCATCTCTGCTTGCCTGTCGGACATCTCGGTCTGGATGAAGGAACCAACATTTAGTAGTTCCCACTCAGCATGGCGCATGGTCCCTTTCCAGAACCTTCACGCTAACTGTTCCTCAGTGGTGGAATGCACTTCCAATCTCAATCTGGACCGCAGAATCTCTCACCATCTTCAAAAAACATGAAATAAACACGAGAGAGACCAAGTATTATTAACATGTAAGTTTATTGAGAATCACTGAATAAGTATGAACAGCATATAATTAACACAGAAGTGAGTAAACTATAGTAGTGGATATTGACATTGAAACTCACACACAGACACACACACACACACACACACTCTTACACAGCTAAGGACGGGCATGCAGACATAACATACACACACAAGCACACACTCTCTCTTGCTCTCTCTCTCTCTCTCTCTCTCTCACACACACACACACACACACACACACCCAAAGACCCCAACGCACACACATAACATTATAACTTTATAAGAATAATAAAAAGGAGTATTAATATAGTATAAGGATAATATAAGGAGTAGTAGGATATGAAGGATATTGGAAGGATAATATAAGGATATTATGAAGTAGGGAGTACAGTAAACAACTTGCAAGCAGTATAACCATATTTAACATAGAAATATAGAACAAATATGAAAGGAAATTATAAACCAGAAATACAGAAAAATGTAAAAGAAACTTACTTATAATGCAGGTGGTGAAGATTCTTGTCTTGTGAGGAAGGGTTATGCGTGGGGGTAGACGAGGGCCTTAATTTTAAGAGAGAACCATGAGGAGCTATTTATAAGGGTAACTGAATCAAGTTGCACCTCCGAGATAACAGTGAAACCATGGTCTCTCCAAATTGTTTTGTCTCGTCCCACTTTCAAACCTAATGGTAGTCAGAAAGTCCTCTTTCAAAATATCCTTGTAAATTTGATAAGCTTTTTTTAACCATCATGGTAAATTTGGTAAGCTTTGTTTTAAACATCATAGTAATGTAGATGAGCTCTTTTTAACCTTATTGGTATTGATATCATATTCTTTCTAAAATATATTGGTTATTTACTGTTTAAATACAGTATAAATACTGGAGTTTTAGCCCCAGATCAGCTCACTTCTGAGAATTCTCATTGGTGTGGATCTCATGAGGTGGAAATAAAATCTGGACACTTGCTTCTTCTCACTCATGGTTGGTGTCTTTTTTCTATCTCCAACTGGGGTTTACAGATGTGAGTATTTGCTTCTATGTTGAATTTTAAGTGTCTTTGGGTAATAAGCTAAATTTGGGCCAGCATTTGGTGACCATGAAGGGACTGGGTTAAGATCTATATTACGTCTGTAATCTCTCCCATGGGACTTCACTCTCTAAGCAACAGATAGGCCGTACAGGAAAAAAGGTATTGCAGATGTCTGTTATTTCAAAGTTCTGTCTTAGTGATCTGTTGCCACGAGTGGGAAAGACTAAAATGGTCTCCAAAAGAACCTTGAGTGAGTGAGAAAAGGTAAGAGAAGTGTAAACTGATTGTATAAGGTTGGTTAATGAAATTGTATATGTGTTGTGTAAGTGAAAGTCCTGCAATACTGCTGAATGAAAGATTAGATTCAGGGCTGGATAAGAAGAAGGTGGATGTGAGGCCTCAGATCCCTAATACCGCTGGTGAAAGACCCAGGGCTGCTTTAGAGAGGGGGACTCCTAATAGGTCTGGATAGAGATGGGTGTAGTTCCTGGTGTCACGATTTCCCCCCGTGCAGCAGCGCACCGGGGGCGCGCTGGCGCGCATGCTGTTTCCGGGGTGATATCATGTTTTAGCCCCCTCGCGTCATGTGTGACATATGCGGAAACGTTCACAGCTGGAAGATATCGCGGGCTAATGACCGCATGGATATATACCGTGAGCCGTGCTTCACATGGCGTGGGTAAATGCTTGGACTTATGTGTGCATTTATGTACGCCTGCCATTCATTCCACAAGCATTTGTTTCATGTCCGTTTTATGCCATAGACTTAGCGTTAGCTTTAGCCAAAGTTATAATATAGTTTAGCTTAGTTGTAGAGAGAGCTTGGTTTCTGTTTGTTTCTTCACATGTAAATAAACCTCACCGTTCGTACTGTGAATGTATCCCGCCTGCTTCCTGCTGTCATGCCTCGTGACACCTGGGCCCAGGTCCGAGTCACGTATGAATGTATAATAACAAATGTGTGTGTTTATAAATATGTGTGGGGTGTGAGAGCATGCATGCATGTGCGATAAGCTCTGAAAAATAGTCTTGGAGTCGAATGTGAATTAAATGTTGCATTTAATCTATATGACTATAAGCCTCATACATAAGGAGCTGGTGTGTGTGTGATAAACTCCAAAAAAAATAGTTTTGGATAAGTGAGTGGGTCAGTAAGAGTGTTCTCCTCTGTCCAAGCAAATAACACCTTTCCATAAAGGTGCTTTATACTCTGAAACCACAATTGTGTGTGTAATGATATAAATATGTGTAATAGTGTGTCAATATAACATGTGTTTGTGAGCTTGCGTGTGTTGTTAATAAAAAGGAAGGTATGTTTGTGTCACTATTGGGTCTTATCTGCGCAGGGAGGCCTGAGTCTGTGTGAAAAGAAAAATAATAATGTAATTTTTCCCTTGTTGTATTCCTTCCTGAAAAACTGTATGATAAATGAAAAAGTACAGGCCCCAAAATTGGGTAAAATTGAATAGATGTTTTTAATATTTATGTCCAAGAACAGTGTAGACATGTAAGAATTGCCAGATTGCCTGTTGTGTGAAGCTGTGTGAATCACTTAAAATTTAGACTTAAGAACCATAAGATTAATTGAATCGTCATATGAAATGCATGCCGGCATTGATATGTATGTACACTGTGTGTATGTGAGTCTCTAGGGCAGCTGGACCGAGTATGGACGGAAGCCAGAAACAGGCATAAATCAGTACAAGATAGTCTGAGTAGGCTGGATCGATCAGCAGGACAAGGTAGGAGGAAGCATTTGGCTGTGAGGGATAACTGCGAAGGCACTGGGGGGGTTGATGTACAAAAGACTCTAAGGGCTGAGAGGTGTGAGAAAAGATCTGCAGCAGAGTTATGGCCAAGTGTAAGAAAGGGGTGAGCCTAATAGAGAGGGTGATTAGCCAACACAGCACAGATGAGAAAGATATTAGGCATTATTGTAAAAAATGGAGTGAGAAGACTAGTGGTGAGTGGAAATGGCCCAAGGAAGGTACTTTTGATGAACAGCTATGTCAGATAATGAAAGAGAGGTTAGCTGTTTGGAATGAACAGAAAAAAGGCTTGAGAGCGAAGGAGAAATGTGTGAAGACAGAGAAGATAGTGAACTGTTTTGTGAACGCTGGGATGGAAGAAAAGGAGAAGGATAGATGGCAGAGAGAATGAGCAGAGGCGGTGGTACAAAAGAAAGAAGAAAAGAAAGCAAACCTAGAAAAAAAGATAAAAGAGGCTATTCAGAAAGAAAGGGCTGAGACGGAAACAGAGACAGACAGGGTGGGGATTGCGCCACCATGGGAGGGGCAGGGGGATTCCAAGCCCCCACTCTTATATAACTCACAGTACCACCCTCCGGTGAGACCTGTCAGAAGTGCCCCACCTGCCGGGCTATACATGATGCAAGAGTTGGAGGACAAAGAAGATGAATGGAAGGAAACCGAGGTGAACATTCAAGGAACATTCACCAGATACCAAAGAATGAGGCATCCCATGTGGCAGGATGGGGAAACTATCAAAATGGAAGACGGAGCTGAGAAAGCCCTCGGCTGGACCTCCCACATGTAGACACCCAAGAGAGGGACAGGGAACTACAGGAGTATGTGAAGAACTGTACTCACACTCCCAGGTGGCCGGAGCACGGGGAGGTTCCCACCAGCCCTAGCACCCCGAGGCCATGTTCACAGCTGATGGTGCACAAGCAAAGAGACAAGAAACTGGAGGGGCTCCACGCACTAGGGGAGAAGAAAAAGGGGAGCCGAGAGACAATGAGGGGCGGATGGTCCGTGTAGAAGGGGATGTGGTGCTCGCCCCATATGCTATCGAGGAGGATAAGGAATTGGAGGGCACGATTCGACGGCTGGAGAATGGGATGTCATACAGCAAGGGTAAGATGAATGAATTGGAAAATCTCGCAGGTCAAGCATTCCAAATGGCGAAGGCTGTGAAAAATAAGTATGCGCACAAGCCTTGTTAGGGAGAATCAAAGTCATAGAGGTCGAGAAGAGCACTGAACCAGTCATTAGGGGAACATGAAAAAAGCCTGAGTAAGGCCTCAAAGGTCCTAATATACCACCAGCAGAAGAAGAAGCAAGTAAGTTCAGACATGGATCTGGACGAACAAGGGGGGACTGAGAGCGAGGAGACTGAAACAGATGACAAAGGAAAATTTGAACGGAACGTCGGTGAGGAGAAGGACTCAGGGGCCACCCACCTGATGAAGACAGAGCCGAGTGAAGCTAGAGCACTACGGAGCAGGGCAAGTCTGAGGCCTCCAGCGAGATTCCAACCTGGTATCACAGTGGCTCCGTACTTAGCACATTTCCGCTCCCAGTCAGAACCGAGCCTTAATCAGGTTGGGCTCCCTTAATCAGGAAAAGGCCTACATTATGCACGCTGGATTTTCATGAACGTAACTGGCCTGATCCAACGTCTACCCAACATGTGGCAAGGGGGACAGAAATGGAATACGCAGTTCGAGGAAAAAACACCAGGACAGCACCTGGCGATTGGGGATATCAAAGCTCCCTTTTTCCTAATCTAATTTTAAATTGCATTGCCTGCCCGTCTATGATGATTTCTGAATTGGACAGTCTCCGAATGAATCCATTCCGCTTTCATTGTGTAAGAGTAGCCACCTGTCTGAAAATCCACTTTTTTTTTTTACTATGCAGTGACAAACACTTTGCTTCATTCAAACTTGGCAACAGGCAAATAGTTGAGCAAGCCCTAGAAAGTTTTTTTTTTTAGTTGAATAATGTTTCTAAAAGTTGCAGAATGGATTAATTTGGAGACGACTTGAGTATTCTGTGACCATCCATGGAAAAAAACCCTCACGTCCTTAGGTGAGGGTGGTTACAAAACAGCATTCAGGTGCACTTGAGCACACTAACATATAGATAAAAGATTTACCAATTTGAATTAGGATATTGTAGCTCCTTCAACCCATGAAATTGCTTTTTGTGTGTATGTGCCATTGCTATGTGTCCATAACCGATGTAATTCTAATGTTAGTTACAGTGTTCACACAGAGATGAGCATGCTTGAATATTTTAAGAAATAGGGGACAGAGGAGGATGAACAGCAGGTCATAGGAGTAGAAAAGACTGCAAGTACTCTCTCACAACCACCCTAATTAGAACATTCTACTGCCAAAGGTCATTAGGAATGAGCATTTAAGTGCTTTATATGAAACAAAACCTTTTCAGGTAAGCATGCCCCCCCTCCCCCCAAGTGCGTTTTCTCTTATCAAAGCGTCAGAGATAGCTGTTGGATGGCTGGAGGCAGTTGTGCTGACTTCTAAACTGCCCACTACAAAACATCTCAGGGCCATCGTAAAACATTTGATCCATGTTGACTCTTGGACACATACTCATGTGAAACACACACAAACTGAGACTGTTTCTGCATTTAAATATTTAAAAATTGTTTCATGTTCCTCTCTCCAGCCCTGGGTCAGACAGACTACACAAAACTTTACCATCTGCCCACTAACACTCTGGGGGTTGCACAGGAACATGCTGGACTACCTGCGCGTGTCTGCGTGCAGTGGCTGAGAGCGCTGCTCTTTTGGTAGCAGATGCAGAATGATTGGTTCTGACACCCTTTGGTGTTGCACAGGTGAAACGGGTATTATCCAACATTGAAACACAACACATGACGGCTCAGAGAAGAAGCGGTTATGAAACTATTCTCTGTGTTACCGCAAATTTGACCATTAAATTTGTCTGCTAAATGAACACCATTCCTTCACCTGAAAATCATGATTGTTTAAAAGAAATTGTTTACTAGATGTGGTAATTGAAGCACATTCATTGGCATTTAATTCTGCTCAAACAGCAGAACTTTTAGCTGTCACTCGTGTGTGCATGATATTTGAAGGTCAAAGAATCACTGCATAGAATGTTATTGGTCATTGTATATCATTCTATGCGTAAGGGAAAATGCTAAAATTATTGTCAGGATTTTAACACAAGAGTACTGCCTGATCTAACATGCCATTCCTACTGAAATTCGAATGACCCCATCTAAAAATAAAGGCCTTTCACCCCTTGAGGTGTTAGTTATTCGGTTGACCTTACCCCATGGCTTGGAAAATGTCTACTAACCTTTCTCAGTCCACAGGAAGTGGTATTGATATTCATCTAGACAACTATGTATGTGAATTGCTTGAAGTGTTGTGTACATTAAAATTAAAATTACCTTTGCCACACAGTAAATCATACTTTTTTATTCCAGGACAACAGGTGTTCTGACCTCAGAAGGACTGATATGGAGACATGCAAGTTGGTTAAAAGCTGTTAACAAATGAGCTCTGTCCATTCTATATTTCGTCCACCTATCCTCCTATGACAGGTTGCCCATTAGGGAACGTACCTGTACCCTGACAAGGTCTGAGCATCGGTGAACGTGTCTAAAAAGGAAGGAAGGCCTGTCCTGCTGTCTGACCCAACTCACACTTTACACATATACATATAGTTTTCCTGTATTAGCTCTAATCACAAAATCAATAATATGTTTTTACATTATTGTCTTTTTCTGTTCCTGTTACTGTGACAAAATGTTACATGTCACTACACACTCCAGCCTCCACTACACAGCAATGAATTCCATGAACCTTTAACCATCGTGTCGGTGTTCTGCATTTGGTTCTCCCCATCTCACTGTTTGTGACAGAACAATCTGACCAGCAGAACCAGCCCCCTTGCCATCATCGCTATCCCATCAGGGTGCACTCCTGGGCCAACATGACCAACAACTTCATGCCCTCACAGAGAGTCACCAAGCCATGGCACACCAGATTGGGCTCCACACTGAGCAGCTCAACCGTATCTTCCCCCAATTGGCCCAAACATTGTCTGGCCCTTAGCCCAGTCATTCTATTCCCATGAGCATTCCTGCTCCCTCTCCCAGTCCTTTACAGTATGTGGCCCATGTGCCAGACCCAGAACCCTATGCGGGGGACGTAGGGAGGTGCAAGGCCTTCCTACTCCCATCTTCAATCATGTCACACCACTCTTCATCTCCCTCCATCTCCATCTCCCTCCACTGGGCTTCTATAGCCGCCCACATCAAATTCAAAGCCTTGATGCTCACCTACAAGATGTTGTCTGGAACAGCATCCTCCTACCTTAGCTCTCTCCTGAAGGCTTATGTTCCCTCACACAACTGGTCAAGGTCCCGCGTGACTCAAGGTCCTTTTCAAGAACCTCCAAACTAACTGTTACTCAGTGATGGAATGAACTTCCAAGCTCAATCCGGACTGCAGGATCTCTCACCATCTTCAAAAAACAGCTAAAGACCCACCTCATTAGCTGTAGTGTAGTTGTTAGAGTGGGTTTTCCACTAATCATAGAGTTGGTGGTCCAATTCCCGGCCTGGGTGACTTCACATGCCGAAGTGTCCTTGGGCAAGACACTGAACCCCAAGTTGCTCCCGATGGCAAGTTAGTGCCTTGCATGGGTGTGTATGGGTGAATGAGTCAGTGTAAAGTGTTTTGGATAAAAGCGCTATATAAGTGTGCTATTTACCATTTACCTCTTCTCTGAACACCTAACCAAAAAAAAAAAAAATACATTATTTGCACTTACACCTCTACTCTGTGCACTTTGCTTCTTCTGGAACTTAATTAATGGATATTGTATGGTAGCACTACTTGTATTGTTCTCTGCTTGTTATATCGCTTTGCTTTCATTTTGTCACAACTTGTGACGGAGCGGATGAAGGAAGGAGCTAAGCGCACTTAAGAACGAGTGTAGTTTATTTACAAAGAGGCAGGCAGGCAAATCCAACATCTAAAGGCGTAGTCAGAAAACAAGCAAAGGTCAGGTGAACGGCAAACAGGCATAAACTTGGGGCAAGGCAGATCTCAGTAACGTGGCATGGAAAACAGGGTCGAGAAACAAACATAAGTATAAACATTAACGTGAGCGGATAACCCAGCGTGAACTATAACTAACATGGAACGTGATCCTATGTTTAATTAACCACCCCGTGTGTAGTACGGCGCGTAGTATATAAGCCGGCATGAATTAACTTAAATGGCTTCCAGCTGGAAGTAATACAGACACACATGGGGATACAACCTATGACAGAAACAGGGCGGGGACATGACGAACATAAACAAAACACACGTGCCCTCCCAGCCAATGACAGAAACAAAAACAAAAGCACATGTCAAAATGTCACAATAGACATGCACGCGCAACTGCGCGCGAGCGTGCTGCTTCAAGGGGGAACCTTGACAGAGTCCCCCCCAAAGGCACTCCTCCCGGAGTACCATGAAACATCCCATATCATTGGCGGCCCCGGGCCCCTGGGCTGAATATCCCAAGCAGAGCCAGGAAACCGCATGGTGTTTCTGGCGAAGTAGGGACGCGGAGTGAAGTTCACCGCGAGGCTCAAGGGGGAAGCGAGGTTCTCCGCGAGGCTCCAGGGGGGAGCAAAGTTCTCCGCGAGGCTCCAGGGGGGAGCGAGGTTCTCCGCGAGGCCAGGGGAAGGAGCGAAGTTCTCCGTGAGGCTCAAGGGATGAACGATGCCCTCCGCTGAGCCCAGGGGTGGAGCGATGTCCTCCGTGGAGTAGGAAGGGGGAGTGACGTGAGGAGCGACGTCTTCTGCGGAGCATGGAGGCAGAGCGACATCCCCAGCGAAGCAGGAAGGCGGAGCGACGACCTCAGCCGATCAGGAAGGCCGAGCGATGTCCACAGCCAAGCAGGAAGGCAGAGCGACATCCACAGCAGAGCAGGAAGGCCGAGCGACATCCTCAGCTGGACGCGGAGGCTGAGCGGCGCCCTCAGCTGAGCAGGGAGGCCGAGTGGCGGCCTCAGCAGAGCAGGGAGGCTGAGCGGCGTCCTCAGCAGAACAGGGAGGCTGAGCGGCGTCCCCAGCAGAACAGGGAGGCTGAGCGGAGTCCTCAGCAGAGCAGGGAGTCTGAGCGGCGTCCTCAGCAGAGCAGGGAGGCTGAGCAGCATCCCCAGCAGGACGTGGAGGCTGAGCGAGCATCATAAACTGGGAGGGAGGGTGGGAGCCGGTCTCAGCCCCGACCCCAGATTCCCCCTCCTGTCGACGTGACCACTTTCCAGCCAATGCGCTGTGTAAATGCTCCACTTCTAGCTGCATCTTGCTAGACTTGACGTCCTTTTTACTCTGAGTGATTACCAAGGGAACGTGAGGCTTGGCTGTGACTGGGATGTTGTGAGCTTGAGACTGAGTCTGGACTTGGGCGTCGTGAGCTTGAGACTGAGTCTGGACTTGGACGCTGTGAGCTTGAGACTGAGTCTGGACTTGGACGCTGTGAGCTTGAGACTGAGTCTGGACTTGGGCATCGTGGGCTTGAGACTGAGTCTGGATTTGGACACTCGAGCTTGAGACTGAGTCTGGACTTGGACGCTGTGAGCTTGAGACTGAGTCTGGACTTGGACGCTGTGAGCTTGAGACTGAGTCTGAACTTGGATGGTGAGAGCTTGAGACTGAATCTGGACTTGGGCATCGAGAGCTTGAGACTGAGTCTGGACTTGGACGCTGAGAGCTTGAGACCGTGTCTGGACGTGGTGAAGCTGGGTCTCTGCACTTCTTCTTCTATCCTTCTCCTCCTCCAGAAGCGGCTTTAGTTGGTTTCATTCGTCCTCTAGTCGACAAAGCCGTATGTTCAGAACCCGTTTCCGGAGTGTCTCTTCTTGCAGCAAAACCTGTGTTTCCTGTAGTTGCAACTCCACGGATGAGCATTCTTTAGTAGCTTTGACGGAGCTACTCCGAGTGATTGTGCCTGGAGCTTGAGGAACGGCCGGAACCTGAAACATGGTAGGAACTTGAGGCTGAACTTGAGCTTTGGCCGGAGCTTGAGGCTAAACTTGAGCTTCAGTTTGGACCTGTGACTCAGCCTCGGCTTGAACTTGAGGTGTGGCTTGGATTGGGGGCGTGACTGTGGCCTGGACTGGAGGCGTGACTGTGGCCGGGACCGGAGCGAGAGGCATGGCTGTGGCTGGAGCGAGAGGCGTGGCTGTGACTGGAACGGGAGACGTGATTTGGACCGGAGACGTGGTGTGGACCGGAGATGTGGCGTGGCTGTGACTGGAACTTTGACTGTAGCTTTCTCTGCCCTTCTCCCCTCTCTGTTTCACCCGTTCATAGTACACGTGGAGAAGAGGCTCTGCATGAGTCCTCCTATTACCTTCCCGCAGCACTTTATCCAGGTCATAATTTTGCCCTGGTTCTCCGAATTCCTCAAAAAACTGCTCAAAAAAACAGCCAAATATCCTCCAGCACCCCTGGTCTCTCAGCCACTATCTGTCATGCCCACGTGCGAACGAAACCCAAAAAGCGAGACGGGTCACACAGGCTGGCGAAATATTGCTGACATTCCATCACGAAATAATCCGGGTAACCCAGGCCATCATACCGCGCAGGCATGTGCTCGAAAGTCCTCTGTGCGAAGCTCATGGAATCCAAGGCGGGAATCTTGGGCGTGCGGATTTGGGTTCGGCGTCCTCGCCGTTCTCGTTCTACCTCCATGTTGGCGGCGGTTCATTTCTGTCACAACTCGTGACGGAGCAGATGAAAGAAGGAGGTAAGCGCACTTAAGAATGAGTGTAGTTTATTTACAAAGAGGCAGGCAGACAAATCCAACACATAATCCAAAGGCGTAGTCAGAAAACAAGCGAAGGTCAGGCGAACGGCAAACAGGCATAAACTTGGGGCAAGGAAGATCTCAGTAACGTGGCACGGAAAACAGGGTCAAGAAACAAACATAAGCATAAACATTAACGTGAGCTATGACAATGATCTGGGAGCGGATAACCCAGCGTGAACTATAACTAACCTGGAAACGTATGAATTTAATAACATAAACCTTCCTGTGAAGTAATACAGACCAAACAAACGTGAAGGAATACAACCTGATGAAATACAGAAACGGGGGGGGACATGACGAACTATAAAAAAACACCCCCCCCCCCCCCCCCAATGACAGAAACAAAAACAAAAGCACATGTCAAAATGTCACAACAAACGTGCACGCGCTCGCGCAACTGCGTGCGAGCGTGCTGCTTCAAGGGGGAACTGTGACATATTTTCTCATTTGTAAGTCGTTTTGTGTTACAGGCCTCAAACATGAGTAACCTGTGAACAGATATTGTGTCCTGTTTTCAGACACAGGAGATGTTTCTTGTGATTGCTCAGCAAGCTGTTCTCTGTCTTTATTAAACAGAATATATCTTTTTTTCCTTCTTCATTCAAACCACTTTGACAATTACATTCCTTATAACAAATTACACATTGTGCATCACGTCACAGCATGGAGGTTAATATATCAAACCGCTGGTATAACATATTTTCCAAATTATATAAATGTACAAATTTGTTGTTAAGTTTAACAGAAATAAATCACCTATACCAGTCCTAACTGGTACTATGATTCAAAGTCACTGCTACTATCAGCTCTAAAATCATATCCATCCAGTAGCTTTAAAACTGTTTAGCTTGCTTGTTTCACACTTTTGGTACATTTTCAAATACAAAATACAAAAACAATACAGAGGCCTACATTATACAAATACCTCTGTCTCTTTAACCTTACCAACACATTACAAATATATATACACACACAACTATTGAAATAACCATACTTTATAAACTTTAGCTTTAACAAATACAGAGAAAGCTGCACATGTCCAGGGGCAATGATCAAACCAAATAAATGTCGGCGTGGAAAGGACGCCATGTTGCTTAGACATTCTAAACGGGAGCTAGCTACACTTCAATTCAAGGTCTCTCAACTGAATAAACCACTGCTTTACACATAAAACATTGTCAGAACAACATAATTAAGGATTGAAAAAAGTCCTTAGAAATGTATTGCAGCAAAATATTACACACTACTAACTTGGTTTGGACAGACAAATAGCACAGCCCTACTCACACAAACAAACACCTCTCCTTGTGGCACAAACAAGCAATTGCATCCTTAACAACACCAGGCAAATCCATTGCAAAAATACATTCAAATTGTTCCTTTTATACAGACCAATACAAAAAACAACTTAAGACTTGTGACAATAAATTCGTGGGTGTCACATTTGGATAAAAGCATCTGATAAATGAATAAATGTAAATGTAAATGTATGTTTGCCCAGCAACCCCTTGCCAATACCACAGATCATATCATGGGGCTTCAAATGGAGGATGCCCTTACTTGGGCTACCACTGTGTGACAGCCCGCACTGTCATCCTCCATATCTTCCTTCACTGATGAGCTCCAGAGGGTTTTGGATCACCCCATTTAAGGACAGGAGGCCGCCAAGCAGAGTAGCAGAGTATTCTATGGAGTTCTCGCCACCAAGTCTGGCTGGAACAAGGAGGCACTCCAGGGAGCATTCCTGATCAGGGTCAGTGAGCAGTTGAAGGATGAGCTGACCTCAAAAGATGAAGCTGACTCTCTAGATGCACTGATTTCCCTCACCATTTGGCTGGATAACCATCTGTGAGAAAGGTGCTGAGAGAGGGTCGGTTTATCCAGCAACCTGGCTGAATAACTTCAGCTCAGTTCCTCCTTGCCAGCAGAAGAACCGCCAGTACCAGGTAGGAGCATGTATCTACTGTGGCAAATCAGGCCTCTTCATCGCCACATGTCCACTTTGCTCAAAAGGAGGAGCTTGCCAGTAGAATTGGAGTTGTTGGTTAGACGCTCACCACAGATGTCCCCATCCCAGCTCCATGTTCCTGCTACCCTGCACCACCACCTCATCTCCATCCCTTTACTTGCCTTGATTGACTCTGGTGCTGAGGACAGCTTCCTGGATAAGGAGTTTGCTTCTAGTCTGGCCTCTCCGTGGAACCTCTGGATCCCCCCCAATGGTTAACATGCTGGATGTAAGATTTTTGGCCAAGTTCACCCACCATACTGTTCCTTTGCACTTGGTTCTTTCAGGTATCCAGGAAAACTCATCCAGTTCAAGATCATTTCTTCCCCTAACACTCCCCTGGTTTTTCACCACTCTTGGATAACTAAACACAACCCCCAGACTGGTTAACCGGGAGAGTCGTCACCTGGACTCCCCTCTGCCACTCCTCTTGTCTGAAATCTGCCCTTCGCCCAGAGTGTCCACTGGTGCACCTCTTGCCCTAGGGCTTCCAGACCTCTCATCCATACCCCCCAAGGATCATGACCTGCAGAGGCTTTTAGCATGGACTGGGCCCTCACACTACCACCTCACCACCCTTTGGTTGCGCTATTGACCTTCTTCCTGGGGCCATCCAACCTTCTGGTCAATTGTATAATCTCTCAAGTCCTGAGAGGGAGGAGGGAGGCCATAGAGAAATACAACTCAGAATCCCTTGTGGCCAGCATCATCTGTCCTTCCTCTTCCCCTCTCCTCCTCACCCCTGTTTGCTGGCTTCTTCTTTGTGGACAAGGAGGACAAGAGCATTCGCTCTTGCATTGACTATCAGGGTCTCAACATCATCACAGTCAAAAATAAGTACTCCCTGCCACTCCTCAACTCCACCTTCTATCCGCTGTATGGGGCCAGCATCTTCACTAAGTTGGACCTGTATAATGCATCCCACCTCATCTGGCTCAGAGGGTGGGATTAGTGGAAGGCAGTGTTCAGTACCCACCTGGGTCACTTCGAATACCTGGTTATGCCATTCGGCCTCACCAACACTCAAACAGTGTTCCAAGCCCTGATCAGTGACGTTCTCTGGGATTTCCTGTACTGTTTTGTCTTTGTATACCTGGAAAAAATATTGATCCAAACCCCTGCTGAGCATGTCCATCACATCCACCAGGTCCTTCAGAGACTGCTGGTTAACCACCTTATTGCCAAAGTGAAGAAATGTGAATACCACATTAGGTTCCTGGGGTTCATCATTGAGAGTCGGTGGGTGAGGGCAGACCTATTACACAGAAGAAATCTCAATGGCTTCTGGGGTTTATGAACTTGTAACTCCAGTTCATATGAGACTACAGCCGAGTTTCAGAACCACTCACCATGTTTTTCTCCAACTCTATTCCCTTTGTGTGGACTCCTGAGGCTGAAGCCACCTTCACCAGATTTAAGGAGCAATTCAGCTCAGCCCCGTACTGATCCGACCAGATCCCACTGAACAATTCATCGTAGAGGTGGATGCCTCTGTCTTGGGAGTGGGTGCTTTGATCTCTCTGAGATCCAGCCCTGACACAAAAATCCACCCCTGTACCTTCTTCTCTTGCTGCCTCTCCCCGGCAGAATGCAACTACGATGTGGGGAATCATGAGTTGCTAGCCAATATATTGGCATTAGCTAGCCAATATGTTGGCTCAAGGGGACTTAGCAACCTTTTTTTTGTCTGGACTGACCATAAGAACTTGATCTACATTTTCAATGTTCAATTTTACTATTCTCTACTGCCCAGATTCTAAGAATACTAAGCCAGATGCCCTCTCTTGCCAGAAAATCCCAGAACCTGACACCACCATCCCTCTAGCCAGTGTGGTGGGGGAAATCATGTGGGTGATGCAACCAACCCGACCCAGGTAATGGGTCACCTGGTTACCTGTTTGACCCAGATGCCGCATGATCCCAGGTCCTCCAGTGGATCCACTGTTCCTGGTTGGTTTGTCACCCCCGCCCCACCAACACCTACCCCCCCCAACCCCCCTTTTGGGGGCCCTTTGTTTCCCCCCCCCCCCCCCCCTTCCTCCCCCCCCTGCCCCTGTGTTTTTTCCCCCCCCCCCCCCCCCCCCCCCCTGCTGACCTACTTCAACCCCTTCTGATTTCGTGGCACTTCACAAGTTTGCAACTTAAGACACAAGCCAAAAAAGTCTCACCCCGGTACTTAGGCCCATTCACCATCAGCTCTGGTTAAGGGCATCTGCCAAATGCAATAAATGTAAATGTAATATAAAACTTAGAACGTGGCACTTTTGGTGGCAGACCACACAATGTTTAGGTGAGTAAAACTATTGGAATAGTCCATTTAAGTAAATAACATACAATATTTAGTCCCACATCCCTTGCTCGCAATCACTGCATCAAGACGCTGACCCAGTGAAATAACTAAACTGCTTTTGTGATGTTTCCAGGCTTTTACCACAGATTCTTTCAGATATTGTTTTACAGGATTTCTTCTTTCAGAATTCAGATATTTGAATTCATTCTGTTCCTACCATCATGATTAGATCATTAGATCATCAATAAAGATTAGTCTGAATTAGTCAGAGTACATTATTCTAGTCAAACCTATTACTTAAATGGAGAACATCCTTGTAAATGTCACGATTCCCCCGTACAACAGCGCGCGTTCAGCGCTGTTGCGCATGCGCGGTTGACGTCGGGTCTTCGTCTCGCCTCGACAAGGGTCATAGTTCATTGAGTCATGTGTGTTTGGGAATTGCTGGCAGCTGCTAACGGTTGCAGGTTAATGACTGAGAGACCTATATATATCGTGAGCTGCACTTAAGACGGGGCGGTTCGATAAACAGTTATAGCGATTTATGTAGATGTTGTTTTGCCCTGTTTAGCGCCTATAGAGCGTCCTAGTTTCATGCCATGTTCTAGCTTTAGCTTTAGCCTTTGCCATAGCCTTAGCCATAGTGTTAGTTATAGCCATAGCCATAGCGTTAGAATTAGCTTTAGCCAAGTGAGCCTAGCTTAGTTTGTTGATTGCTTTACGTTGCTTGACTCTGTTTGGTTTGCTTTCCTTTCGCTAAATAAAAGTCACCGTTTGAACTGCATTTGTATCCTGCCTACTTGCCTGCCGTCACACCACGTGACAGATCAAACCGCCCGAACATGGATGCAGCATGCAAATGGAGAGGACGCTGTACCCGAAGGTCCACGCCAAGTATCCCGGTCTTGGATACTATGCATTTCGCACAGAGCACTTTCGAGGACATGCCGGATTGGTATGACGGCTGCTTTGTTTACCCAGATTTTTTCCTACTAGATTTCCAAAGCTATTTTTCATGTCTGTGTGAACCGAAACCTTGGGAGAAACAGTGGATCCAGTTCATGGTGTCCCGATTGTATGGCCCAGCCCATAAGTAGCGGCCACAAGACCACAAGAACTGTTTCGGAGAGAGTTTGGAGCACCAGAGGTGAGCTGCAACTTGGATGAGCTATTGGAGGGAATTATTGTGGCGAATAATGCGAATCTCCCATTCCCTGTGCATTATGAGCAGGCGAGACACCAAGTTGAAATTAAACCAGACAACCAAGTCCAAATCCCGGTCACGCCTCAAGTTCATGTCCAAGCTACATCTTGAGCTTATGTCCCAGCTACGTCTCAGGTCCATGCCCCTGCCGTGTCTCTCAGGTCCATGCCCCTGCCATGTCTCAGGTCCATGCCCATGCCACGTCCCAGATACCTGCCACGTCCCTGCCATGTCTCAGGTCCATGCTCCTGTCCAAGTTAAGTCTACAGTCCCTGTCCGAGACATATCTCAAGTCCCTGTTCAGGCCAAACCTAAGGTCCAGGTCCCAGCCACAGCCAAGCCTGAAGTGACAGCCACAGCCAAGTCCCCGCCTGACCCGCCCTTCCACCTCTCTGATGAGGAAAGATACACCACGCATCTGGTCAAGCGAAATCCATTCATTTCCAAATCTGCTGACCCAATTCTCAGAGTTCCGCTCAAAGCTAAGTTCCAAGTTCATGTTCCAGTCACAGTCACTCAGAGTAACTACATCAAAGCTACTGAAGAGGGCTCATCTGTGGAGTCGCAACTACAAGCAACACAGGTTTTGCTGCAAGAGGAGACACTCCGGAAACAGGTTCTGAGCATACGGCTTTGTCAACTAGAGGACGAACGAAATCAACTAAGGGAGCTTCTGGAGGAGGAAAAGGAGAGAAGGAGGAGTGCAGAGAACCAGCTTCACCCCGTTCAGACACAAATGTCAGAATTGGAAAAGAAATTGGAACAGGTGCATGAAATGGGGGCAGAGCTGTAGGATGAGAGGAAACAAAAAGCTCTTGCTGTAGCAGCTGGAGCTTGACCTGTTCGAGCGGGAAGCTCAACTCATCCAAGCCATTAAAGCTCGAGATGAAGCACAGGGACAGCTGAAGAGAGTTCAGATTCAGTTAAAGGATCAGTGGCGGCATGCGGATGAACTCCGAGCAGCAAGAGATGTTGCACGGAGCAGCGCCGAAGAGAGTGAACGCAAAGTCAAGAGTATGGAGGCGGAAAGTGTGCGGTTCCATGAGGTTCTGTCTTCAGCTGATCACAGTCAAAAGCAGGTTCAGCAGGAGAGAAATGAGCTGCATGAGGAAATGACCAGCTGTAACTCCCAGATATCTGCTTTGAATAATGAGAAACAGAGGTTGGAGGCTTGTATTTCACAGCTGGAGGAGGAACTTGAGGACAAACAGGGCAACATTGAACTCGTTAATGACCAATTGAAGAAGGCAAATGCACAAGTGGACACACTGAGCACCGAGCTAGCATTTGAGTGCAGCAAAACTCAGAGCACTGAGACTGCTTGGCAGCAGCTAGAGAGACAGAATAAGGGTCTGACTGCCAAAATGCAGGAGCTGGAAGGCTCGGTCAAATCAAAGTACCAAGTCCACGATGTCCAAGTCCAGACCCAGTTCCAAGTCCACGACGTCCAAGTCCAGACCCAGTCCCAAGTCCACGATGGCCAAGTCCAGACCCAGTCCCAAGTCCACAATGGCCAAGTTGTGTCACAAGTCTCTGACATTCCAGCCAAGTCACAAGGGCCTGACATCCAAGCTAAGTCTCAAGGACCGGACATCCAAGCCATGTCTCAAGCTCAAGCCATGTCTCTCGTCTAGGCCATGTCTCTCATCCAGGCCATGTCTCAAGCTCAAGCCATGTCTCTCGTCCAAGCCACGTCTCAAGCTCAAACCATGTCTCTCGTCCAAGCCATGTCTCAAGCTCAAGCTATGTCTCTCATCCAGGCCATCTCTTTCATCCAAGCCACGTCTCAAGCTCAAGCCATGTTTCTTGTCCAAGCCATGTCTCTCGCTCAAGCCATGTCTCTCGCTCAAGCCATGTCTCTCGTCCAAGCCATGTCTCTCGTCCAAGCCATATTTCAAGCTCAAGCCATGTCTCTAGTCCAAGCCATGTCGTTCATCCAAGTTATGTCCCAGGTCTCAGCAGGCCAAGCGCAAGTCCTGTCTCAAGCTCCTGACCTCTCGTCCAAGCCGGCTGTTTCAGTAAATTCCCCTCAGCAGCCATGTTCAGCTGAGGACGCTGCTCAGCAGCCCTGTTCAGCTGAGGACGCCGCCCAGCAGCCCTGTTCAGCTGAAGATGCTGCTCAGCAGCCCTGATCAGCTGAGGAGGCCGCTCATCAGCCCTGTTCAGCTGAGGATGCCACTCAGCCTCCACGTCCAGCTGAGGACGTCGCTCAGCCTCACTGCTCTGCTGAGGTCGTCGCTCAGTCTCCACGTCCAACTGAGGATGCCGCTCAGCCTCACTGCTTTGCTGAGGTCATCGCTCAGCCTCCACATCCAGCTGGGTTTGTCGCCCAGCAGTCCCGTCCATCTGAGGACGTTGCACCACTCCCAAGCTTTGAGGAGCGCGTCACTCAGCCTGTCTGCCTGGCTGTAGTCCTTGCTCTGCCTCCCTGTTCAGCTAGGGACTTTGCTCTGCTTCTCTGCTCCGCCAAGAACAGCATGCAGTTTCCTGGCTCTGCCTGGGACATTCGGCCCAGGGGCCTGGGGCCGCCATTGAAAGGGGTGGACTCTTGGCACTCCGGGAGGAGTGCCTTTGGGGGGGGGGGTGTTTCTGTCACGATTCCCCGGTTCAACAGCGTGCGTTGAGCACTGTTGCGCATGCACGAACCTCTTCCGGGTTGACGTCAGGTCTTCGTCTCGCCTCGTCAAGGGTCATAGTTCATTGGGTCATGTGTGTTTGGGAATTGCCGGCAGCTGCTAACGGTTGCGGGTTAATGACTGAGAGACCTATAAATATTGTGAGCTGTGCTGGGGCGGTTCGATAAACAGTTATAGCGATTTATGTATATGTTGTTTTGCCATGTTTAACGCCTATAGAGCATCCTAGTTTCATGCCATGTTCTAGCTTTAGCTTTAGCCTTAGCCTTAGCCATAGCCTTAGTTATAGCCATAGCATTAGCCTTAGCCAAGTGAGCTTAGCTTAGTTTGTTGATTGCTTTACACTTGATTCTGTTTGGTTTGCTTTCCCTTCGCTAAATAAAGGTCTCCATTTGAACTGCATTTGCATCCTGCCTACTTGCCTGTCGTCATGCCACGTGACAGTAAACTGTGCAGTCTAAGATGAATCTAGCGATAAATAATCTGATGTTAGGTACAATGGTTCCATATATATCTAACTTAAATATATAAAAATGGCATTTGATTCTTTATATCGACATATGTTTTCTTGCATCTATGAATCAAGAGCTGGCTTGAATTATTTTGCTTTGCTCTTAGAACATTTAAATCTTCCCAAGCTAATCAATATCCAGTGGAATACACTGGGCATTCCTCTGTCAGTCAATGAATTAAAATTTGCATTAAAAATAAAAGCCCCTGGTTTAGATGGAATCTGAACTATTGAGTGTTTTAGGTCAGGTGTTGCCAAACTTTTCCAGGGCAAGATTTTCAATGAAAGATTTTCAACTTTTCAATGGCATTAACATTTGACAGAGACCCCCCTTTTGCAAGATGTCTTTAAAACACATTAAAATACAGACTTCTGAATATATCCATCCATCCATCCATTTTCTACCACTTGCTCTTTCTTCAGGGTCACGGGGGAACCTGGAGCCTATCTCAGGGAACTTCTGAATATATCCCCATCCATTCATCCATCTTCTACCGCTTACTCCTTCTTCAGGGTCACGGGGAACCTGGAGCCTATCCCAGGGAACTTCTGAATATATCCCCCATTTTTATTTGTAATTGTAATTACATCTTACATCTTTAAATTACATTACATTAGGAATTGATTGTGTGTGTGTGTGTGTGTGTGTGTGTGTGTGTGTGGTTGTCTGAGAGTGAGAAAGAGAAATCATACTAGTCGGAGGGATGGTCTTGGTGGCTCTGACACAGTTTGTTGAGGCCCCCCGGGCACCTCGTGGCGGCACCTACTTTGAAAACTACTGTTTTAGGTGACATAGTGGCACCTTTTTAATTAGATAAATTTTTTATTAGATTAATTTGTTTCCACATATTAACACACACACACACACACACACACACACACACACACACACACACACACACACACACACACACACACACACACACACACACATATATATAATATATATATATATATATATATATATATATATATATATATATATATATATATATATATACATTATACCCAACTTGCCTTAACCTCATCCTTCAGGAAATCACTCATACCACACAAGACATATATTGGCTTTTGTTAGAGACACATCTAATTATCAGCCACAATAATAATACTAGCAATACTACAATCATGCATGCTAAATAAATCAAACTCTTAGTAGCAAATTTATGTTTATAAGCATGATATGTCGAACGAAATAGTTGAACGAAAAATAGATTGTTTGAAAGATGTATTATTTTTCATAGTCATTGCTTCTGTAGGCTATATATAGTGCTCTGATTGTGGAATGTGTGAACAGGGGGGCTTTGTGATGAACAAAGGTCTCATATGTTAACCCTTTCCTGTGACCCCCCCATGCCTTTCCTGAGCCATCTGGTCTTGGCAAAAGGCCTAAATCAATGGGTTCCCAGAGGTTTATGTAGCAAAGTAAGTGAGGTTCTTTGTTTCCAAGACGTTTGAGATTAGGCAGGCACTAAATAACTTGATAACTATGAATGAAGATTTATTGCTTTATGTTTCCTATGGCTAACTGAGTGAAGTTAGTTTGTAATGTTTGGTCCAGACTGCCCTGTTGTGTTTTCTGTCTGAGAGAGTCCATTGTTCCATCTATCCATCCATCTTCTACCGCTTACTCCTTCTTCAGGGTCGTGGGGAACCTGGAGCCTATCCCAGGGAGCATCAGACACAAGGCGGTGGAGTCCATTGTTTTATGGTTCTATTTTGTGGGTCATATATGCTGCATGTGTGTTGAGGTTCTACACTCTGGTGAAAAGAGAAATGTCAACTCCATGACACCAAGTGTTCACTGGGTCTAACTGACGTTCTTCACACCACAAGACAAAAGCCGCCACTTGAGCGCATACAATTTCCTTGTGGATGGTGCTCAAGCATTTAAAATGGTCTCTATTTGTGTGGTCTCTATTTGTGAGGTATTTTTTGAGGTCTCTAGTTGTGAGACCAGAATCTATGAGCTGGTGCCCCTCAGGGGCCAGACCCACAGTTTCCATAGTTCTGGCCGAGGGTGATAGATCAGCCCTCCGGCTTGAGACAGTAGGTCCCTGCGGATGGGAATCTCCCAAGGAGTGCCGTCGAGCAAGGACATTATCTCTGAGGACCAAATTCGAGCTGGCCAAAACGGTGCTACTAGCAGCAGATGTAGACGGTCTTGGCGAACTCTCGCTAGAACTTGTGGGAGCAGAGCAATCGGGGGGAAAGCGTATAGACGTGACCTCGGCCACGTGTGCACCATGGCGTCCAGTCCCAATGGGGCAGGAGGAGTGAGGGCGAACCACAGCGGGCAGTGTGTTGTCTCCTCGGAGGCAAACTCATCCACTTCCGCTCGTCCGAACCTCCGCCATATGGACTCCACCACTTGTGGATGGAGCCTCCACCCCCACGGCCTCAGCCCCTGCCTCGACCGGATGTCTGCCCCCACATTCCGACTGCCCGGAATGTACATTGCACTCACTGACAAGAACTTCCCCTCCGCCCAGAGGAGGATTAGTTGCGCCTGCCTGAACAGGGGGCGTGAACGTAACCCTCCCTGGTGGTTGATATACGAGACCACAGCTGTGTTGTCTGACACAACTAGCACACTGTGACCTCTCAACTGAGGGAGAAAGAATTTCAGTGCTAGGAATACGGCCCGCATCTCTAGGCGATTTATATGCCACTTCAGATGAGGGCCGCTCCAAAGACCGTGAGCTGGACAGCCATTTAAGACTGCGCCCCAGCCTGTGAGGGATGCGTCTGTCATTACCGTCTTGCGGTAAGGGGACGCCCCTGGAGTGTGACCCGAGGCTAGAAACTGCGGGCACCTCCAAACACTCAGAGCACGTAGGCATCGCCACGTGACTCTGATTACTCTCAGCGGTTTCATCCTCGGATGAAACCCCTGACTCTTCTGCCACCACTGAAGCGGTCTCATGTGCAATAGGCCCAACGGTATGACGTTGGCTGCAGCTGCCATAAGGCCCAACAGCCGCTTGTAAAAGCTGGAGGGGGTGCCCAGCCCCCGCTTTATCCTGCTCAAGGTTGATAGGATCGATTGTACGCGTGTTGGGGATAGAAACGCCCTCATCGTAGTAGAATCCCATATGACCCCTAGAAAAGTTGTCCTCTGCACTGGGGAAAGCATACTTTTCTTGAGGTTCAACCTGAGCCCCAAGCTCCTCATGTGGGCGAGAACAACATCTCGATGTTGAACCGCCTGTTCCCTGGATCGTGCCAGAATTAACCAGTCGTCCAGGTAGTTTAGTACACGGATGCCCTGGAGTCGCAAGGGAGCCAGAGCAGCATCCATGCACTTTGTGAAGGTGCGAAGGGATAAAGCCAGCCCAAATGGAACAACCCGGGTAGTCGGGGTGTTTGCTCCAAACGCAAACCTCAGGAACTTCCTGTGACTGGGCGATATTCCTATGTGGAAATATACGTCTTTCAGATCTATCGTCACAAACCAGTCCTCGGACGGAATCTGTGGCACGATAAGTTTGAGCATCAGCATCTTGAACCTGTATGTCCGAAGAGTACGGTTCAGATGACGCAGATCCAAAATTGGCCGCATACCCCCATCTTTTTTGCAGACCAGGAAATAACGGCTGTAAAAACCTCCCTCCCTTAGAGAACGGGGTACACGTTCTATGGCCCCTTTGTCCAAAAGGGAGCTTATTTCCTTTGCTAACGTTGGGCTCTGCTCTGTGCTGACAGATGTCGTGAGCACACCACTGAACCGGGGGGGTCGAGCTCTGAACTGGACCCGGTAGCTCTTTTCTATGGTAGACAGAACCCATGGGGACACATTTGGCAGTAGTTTCCACGCTGCCAGATGGTCCTTCAGTGATGTCAGCTTTTTGTTGGAGGGAAAGCATCAGATTTCCGCCGCCCTGTGACAGCTCGCTGACCAGAGAAGGCTGGAAATGTGGGACGGGCTCCACTCATGGAGGCCCGTTCGAACTCGACATGACGGGGAAGGAACCGGCTGAACGCCGCCGTTTGCTGTCTTGCATCGCGAAACCTGTCGGAGATGGCATTGACTGCGCCACCAAACAGGCCGGAAGGCTCAACAGGGGCGTTCAGCAAGGAGACCCTATCCTTGTCCCCCATCCCTGACAGGTTGAGCCATAGGTGCCTCTCCGCCACAACCAGGCTACCCATTGAACGGCCGATATGACGAGCCGTTTGCTTGGTCGCCCGAAGAGATAAATCTGTGGCGCGGCACAGCTCTGCCACTGCCTCTGGCCCAATTCCCTCACCAGTATCCAGCTTACTCAGCAGGTCTGCCTGGTAGGCCTGCAACACTGCCATTGTATGGAGGGACCCTCATGCAAGACCGGCCGCCGCATAGGCTTTGCCCACCAACCCCGAAGTGACTTTACACGGTTTAGACGGTAAGGTTGGCCTCCCTAAATTACCTGCCGTAGATGGAGAGAGGTGGCTCGCAAGCGCCTCCTCCACCTTTGGCATCACCGTATAGCCGTGCTGCGCACCCCCCACGATGGCTGAGTAATCAGACTTTGCGGGGTTATAAACACGGCTAGTGTAAGGTTTTCTCCAGAAGCGTGAAATCTCATCATGCACTTCTGGGAAAAAGGGGAGTTTTCTGTAGTGTGAGGGAGCTTTGTGTTTACGTTCACTGGAGAGGAAACGCTCATCCAGCCTGCTACGAGCCACTTCCTCTTCCCCAGGCCAGTCCAGATTCAACTTCTGGACCGCCCTAGTGATCACCTCAAGCAGCTCTTTATATGCCTGAGAGCTGCTGTCAGTTTTTGGGGAAAAGGCGCCCTCTACCGCCTCCTCAGAGTCAGCGAGGGTGTTTTGGCTTTGCATAGGTGAACACTTCACGCAGAAAGCGTGTCCGTCTCCTCCCGTGATGAAACGGGGGCAAGGCATAACACACTCTCTGAACTTTCCCTCGCTCATTTTTTGCTCTTTCCTTTACTTTTCTTAAAAGGGGATAGAAAAGTTGAGAGATTTTGAGAAATACCGAGGAGAAATGAAGCGTTTCTATTCTTTTCTTTACCACAAACCACAGACATGCAGTCTCGCTGAAGATAATAAGGCTGGCGGCGGAGTTCACAGGTGCCATATATATATCATGCGACGCGCTTAATTGCCACGTCACCTGATCATGGCAGGCCTATAAGTAGAGGCATGATTTTACACAAGCTTCAGATACCGGTCACGCGCGCAAGGCACTCCCCATACTGCTATGCTAAATGCAACGTCGAAGTTCCCTTTGAAAGGGAACTGTATTTGGATCACTAGTAGTTTAGGCAAAATATCAGTAAAATAAAAAAAACATTTTTGTGGATAAATAACAATTTAACTCAAATTTCTTTTGTCAAAAAAAGTTTAGTCAGATCTTTTTAATCAATATTGCCTCTTAAATGTATTAGCAAAAGGGAGATTTCAAGTGATAAAGAGGCTCCGGCAGAAAATAAACCATTAACCATAACATTATTGACGTTTTGCATTGTATTGGCTGGTAGAAAAGCGACTGTTGCCTTTACAAAATGTATTACAA
The DNA here is from genome assembly GCA_012411365.1 of Ameiurus melas. Taxonomy (NCBI): domain Eukaryota; kingdom Metazoa; phylum Chordata; class Actinopteri; order Siluriformes; family Ictaluridae; genus Ameiurus; species Ameiurus melas. The sequence goes on from CM022766.1 coordinate 1,364,548, forward strand.
AAGTGTATTTACAAAATGTGGTGGTCTGATATGAGTGATGATTTGTACTAAAATAAATCAATGACAATAGTGTTCATTAATATACAAAATCACAGGAATTCAAACAAATTGCAAACATTTGGAGTTTAGATCCAGATTAGATTAGATTTAGAATGGATTAGCAATGGTTTCATGGAGTAAGTAACTAAGAAAAAATAAAAAAATAAAAATCAAGAGAAAGCTATATCTTGTTAAGAACATCATTGTTAAGAAATTTATTCTTACATTTGTAATACATTAGACAGGTCATTTTAAAGGCTCAAATAATGAGATAGTCATCAAAATAACAATTTACAATATATTAGAATTGTCATTTGTACCTGCACAGTTTTACAGTTTTTTCATGAATTATGATAATGAATTAAAAAGACAAGGTGAATTTATACATGCTAACCTTTTCATTGAATTTGGGATACAAGTGTACCATATAATAAAGATGGGTTTTCACCGTTTCATTTCTGTTTTTTACAACATGGACATTTCATTATATGGATCTACATGACAACTTTGGTGTTATAAGTTAAAGAAACATTTTATGAAGCATGTTATTTTTGGTTATAAATTAATGAATTATTCAACAAAAAATTTTTTTTTTACTGTCAACTCCTACCCATGCTTGAAATACCTGTCCATTGTGAATGTCACTTATCACTACAGCTTTGGCCCTTTTGTAGAGCATTTTAACCGCATGCATGACCTCCTCTGTCTTTAAAGTGTATATAATGGGGTTTAACATGGGGGGAATAATCTGTGTCAGGGTAGAATTTATTATCCTATCATTGGCATTTATAGATGATGTAAGAGATGTTACATTGGTGCCTAAAAATGGGAGATAAAATACAGCCACTAAAATAAGGTGGGAAGTACAGGTCTTCATAGCTTTTCTCCGTTCCAAACCATGTGAGATATTCAACAAGGCAATGCCAATACAAATATATGAGACAATTATTAACAGAAATGGAACAACATCCAGCACAACAAAACAGACTGCAGCCATGACATTATTTATAAATTTATCATTACAAGCTAAAATCAAGATAGGTCCATGATCACAGAAATAGTTGTTGATAATTACAGATCTACAGAAGGACAGTCTGGTAACCAGAGCTACAAGGAGTGCAATATTAGTTACAGAGAAGATCCAGGTAATAACAATGATTAAAGTCATTGCTTCTTTGGTGACAATAACATTATACCTTAAAGGAAAACATATAGCAACTACTCTGTCATATGCCATAACAAGCAGAGTAAGAGACTGCACGGTCATAAAGAATAAGACAAAAAACATGTTTGCCAAACAAGCTTCATATGATATGACCTGATTCTCAAACAGAAAAGTATCAATAATCTTTGGAATAAGAGCAGAGCTGCCACCCAAATCAGAAAGAGCCAAGTTAAACACAACAATGTACTTTGCTGTATGGAGGCTACGTGCTAGATAGATGGTGCACATTATAAAAGAATTCCCTAAAACTGTGACAGCATAGACAATGCAGAGAAAGGCATAGTAGTACTTTGTGTGTGGAATATTGTAGAACCCATTGATATAAAAAGTGGAAGGGCGAATAAATGTTGCATTTGCAGAGAGCGCATTCGGCACAGAAGTCATGTCAGATGTCGTCTAGCAATATAACCTGTGGAAACAATAAGAAATATATACTTTATATTGCTCCTGTTTATAGTGCAGTGCATGGAAAGTCATCAAATTGTAAAATGGAACAGGAACACAAAAAAAATTACTTAATTATTATATAATAATTATATTAGTTAAATACCTTACTTGCATTTAACTAACAATAAAAATACATCTCAATAAATTATATATTTTATCAAAGTACATTTTGAAGAAAGTCTATACTTTTTAAGCGTATACCTGGTCCAGACTGCATGTTAAAACCTGTAGACATCAGTCACATTTATACTTTTTATGTGGTAATGTCAGATCTTTGACCACACCTCCAAACAAACTGAAAAGGGTGGATCTAACCATGTGGTTATGATAAACGTGATATGCTTATGTAATAAGAGATTGAACAACTGTAATATTCTCATTTAATTATAAAGTGATGAATAATGGATTGATGTTTTATTTTCTGTGTATTTCAAGTAATGTTTTACAGGTTGGCAAACATTTATAGATTATATGGTGAAAGGTTTGTGGACACCTGACCATTCTTCACACTATTACCTGCACTCACACACATCTTTAACACATCGCTCTCTACTGGCAGATACCCTACCTCATTTAAGCAAGCCCAGGTTACCCCACTGCTTAAAAAAACATCACTCAACCCTGCTATATTTGACAACTACAGACCTGTTTCCCTCCTCCCTTTTCTTTCCAAAACTCTTGAAAGAGACGTTTTTAATCAACTCTCCAATTTTCTCACACAGAACAACCTCCTGGACACCAAGCAGTCTGGCTTCAAGAGCAACCATTCTACGGAGACTGCTCTGCTTTCCGTCACTGAAGCCTTACGACTAGCAAGAGCAACCTCTAGATCATCTGTCTTCATCCTACTTGACCTCTCTGCTGCTTTCGAAACTGTGAACCATCAGATCCTCCTATCAACTCTCTCCTACCTGGGCATTGTCTGCTTGTTGTCTGCTTCCAATTTTGTGGCAACAGTTTTGCAAAAACCCATATAGTATATAGGAGTGATGGTCAGGTGTCCACAAACTGTTGACCAGATAGTATACTAAGGATTAAAAATGAGAAATCATGTTTGATTCACAGCATTTATACAGGTAGGGGAAGTACTAACATAAAAAATCAAATAATAGAAAAATTATTTATTCAATATTTTGTGTACGTACAGTGCCCTCCACTAATATTAGCACCCTTGATAATTATGAGCAAAGAAGGCTGTGAAAGATTCTCTTTATTGTTTAACCTTTTGATATTTTGTTCAAAATAATTTAATTCACAGAAATACTCTGCTCTCGTGGACATTTGCAAACAATTGCAAACAGAACACAGGTTTATAAAAACAGAAAATCGTTAAATATAGGTGTGCAACAATTATTGCCACCCCCGTGAATTTATATGAGAACAATATATTTGAAGTATATTTCCATTGATATTTAAAACCTTTTTAGTACACATCTGTGACTAGCAACAGGAATTTTTTCCACCATGGCTTTCTGTTTCACAGGGGTGCAAATAGCAGGTAACACATAGGCCAAATTACCTTAGTCATTCATAACAGAAGGTAAGTCCAAGTTATATAGCTCAATTTTGGTTATAAAGCTCAATTTTGGTTTATCTGTCCATATAACCTGATTCCATTTGAAGTTCCAGTAGTATCAAATTAATTCCAATTAAGAAATGTTTTATCAAAAGGTTTTTAAGAAACAATGCTATCTCTTTTTCTGCTGGACTTAAAAAGAATTATCTTAAACAACTATCAGTATTAGAGAGAAGATGTGGGGAATTAGAAAGGAAATTAGGCAATCAATTTTCCAACGATACACACCAGAAATTAAATGTTGAAAGGTCTATACTTAATGATCTGCTTCAAAAAGAGCAGAACATTTAATCACAAAACATAATTATTATATAGATGGAAACAGACTGAGCCGAATCCTTGCACTTACTTTGAATCAAAAGTTGTACTTTTGTTGTAAAAAGTAAAGTTGTAAAGTTGTAAAATGTACTTACCTCACAGACATCAAAACATTCATGTCATTCTTTGAAAAATTATATACTAGAATAATGCAACCCAGAACTGACCAGTTGAACTTAAACATAGTTTCAAAGGAGGAAACTGAAAGCTTTGACTCTGAAATTACATTAGAAGAACTTCATAATGCAGCATTATGTTCACATAAAGGCAAGTCCCTGGGAATCAATGGCCTCCACCTAGATTTAAACTTAGTGCTGTGGGATCTACTAGGTCAAATTTGGTTATGCATTATAAATGAGACCATATTCAAAGGCCGTTTTCACAAATACCTCAATACAGCTCTAATTACGGTTATACCTAAACCTGCCAAAGATCATTTGGACTGGTCTAATTACAGGCACATCTCCTTGATTAATAACAACGTAAAAATGTATGCTGAAGTTATTGCCCGATGTCTACAGTCAGTGATACATTAATTAATTGACCCAGATCACTCAGGCTACATTACAGGACATTTGGCTTCAGACAGTGTTTTTCAAGTGTTACATATCATTGCAGAATCTGGGAAATTAGAAACGCCCAGCAGCCTCCTATTTATTGATGCCTTTGATTGACTGGAATGGAGCTATTTATGGTATATTTTGAAAAAGTTAAATTTTGGTGACCAATTTATTACAACGATACAAACTCTATACACTAACGCCATGGCCAGGATATCTACCGGTGGATTCATCTCAGACAATTTTAATATTTGCAGAGGCATGAGACAGGGATGACCACTTTCCCGCTCGTGATAGACTTATAAATAGAACCCCTGGCACAGTTCAGCAGACAGTGTAAACGTATTACCCCGATTCAGATAGGCTCATCAATCCATTCTATCTCTTTATATGCAGATGATACTTTATTATTTTTATCTGATCTACAACGCTCATTTCCTAATGCCCTCTGAATCACAGATGAATTTGGCACACTATCTGGATTTAAAATGTTAGGGGCTTTCACAATATCCCTGGGGAAAACTATTTTGATGCCTATCAATTGAGATGGTTTCAATTTCTCAATTCCAAATAATATTCAGTTATCAAAGTCAAATGCTTGAGGGCCACGTTACCCCTCATTTCAAAAGTTAATTACAGTATATGCCAATTTATGGAAAGGTTGAGCTGGATATTCAAAGATGGATATGTGTACCTTCATCACCATCTGCCCAAATACCAACAATAAAAATTAATATTCTGCCCCACATTAATTTTATTAGCTCTATGCATCCTCTGCCCTCACCAGTAAATTATTGGAAAAAGCTGTAGATTCTTTACTGATAAAATATATTTGGAAGCATCCCCGCATTAAGTGGGCTACAGTTCAAAGACGTAAAATAAAAGGTGGATTGGGCTGCCCTAATTATAAATGTTACCAATGGCCCTTTATCCTGCTCTCAGTCATGAAATGATTTGATCCTTGCTCACAGTCTTTATGGAAACAAATAGAAAAAGAGTGTATTTCACCAATTTTTGCAAGATCTTTTTTTTTCTTCAGGCTTTTCACACAGGAAATGCTCATTATATTATGGTCCTATACTTTCCTACACTCTCCAAATATTTAAGAAGAAGTTTTTCATGTAAAACCAAATGGCACACTCATACTCCTATTTGGGTCAATTTGAATTTACCTTCTGGTGGACAACCATTTGTGCAGTCTTCCTGGGCTATAAAAGGCATTCTAACATTAAATGACATAAAAGGAGAGGAATCAATTTCAAGACTTAATTGAAAGATTTAATATTTCACATAACACTTTATTTTTATATTTTAAACCATGTGCCATTAGGTACATAAGGCCCATAAGGTACCTTGGGGTACAAATCTTCTTCAAAATCACCCAGTAGTGAATTGGATTTGTAACCCGCCAAACACAGGAACTGTTTCTTGTATTTATATTTGCTTCTTAAATCTTAATAAATGTAATTTCCCTAAAGCTAGAGCTTGGTTATTGGATCTGAACCTTTCTATCATAATCATTGAATGGGATACAGTGTGGGATAATACATGCATCCACAAACCCTAACAACAAATTCAGTCATTTAAAAGTTATTCACAGAGCATATCGAACACCATGCATACAATATGTTATATGTCTATTTGTCGACATGCACGGGAGGCTGCAGAGAGCGTGTGCACGAGAGTGAACTGTTGCTCATGGACACGTGCCATTGTTTTGGTTTTGTGCTCTTCCAGTTTAAGCATTGGTTGATGCTTGAGGGTGTGTTGTTATTGATCTCCCCATCCAATCCATAGGGAGGGTCTGGCCAAAAATGTCCACCAAGGGCAGACTGCCATCTACTATATCCGGCAACTGTTGTGAGGGAAATTACAAATTTTTATTTTGTAATAAATTTGTTCTTGTACTGTTTAATTCTCATGTGAGGATAATGCCTATGAAGGCCATGTCATGTACAAATCAGTACAGAATGTTTATATGCCTACATAGACACAAACATGTTCTTCTGTTCAAGGTTCCAAAACGTCTTCCAAGATCCTAACACAAAGCCTGTTTGAACTGCCTCAAATTGCTTCTTATCGGTACACAGAATTATGTCATGCTCTGTTTCATACATATAGCAATGGTTTAGTACAAGGGCTTCAGAGCGCTCTTATTATTCTGTCCTGCTTTATTCTATCCTGTATTAACCATCTTTCTGTAATAAATGTTTACCTTTAACGTTTAGAGGACGAGTTCCTGGCTTAGCTGTGCGAGTCTTTTCAGCTTTCCTGGACAACAAGCAAACCGGAGGAGGCGCCTGTAAAAGTTTTCACCCTGAAGTCTGTGTTGACACAGGCAGTTTGCCCTTTGTTGTGCAGAGCTAAAGACCAATGCAACCTGACTGACCGGTAGAAATAATCAAGAAAAAGTCTGAAGGTAAATTAGAATTTTATAAAGTCATTGTGTATTGCTGTCTGTATAGAAGAGAGTCAATGAAATAAGAAATGCGTGTATTATACTGAGAGAAGGATTACATGGAGGTGCTTTCTGAAGAGAAGTTCGAGGAACTTCACCTCTGCGACAGCAGAGAGAGAGAGAGAGAGAGAGAGAGAAAGAGAGAGAGAGAGAGAGAAAGAGAGATAATAACGGAAAAATAAATGGAAAGAGTTCATTTCAAGGAATAAATAAGTAAAGACTTATTAAGAAGCGCAAGTGGTGCAGTATATTTACAGCGAATTATTATCAAGTGGCATGCCCCATTGACTCATACCATCATATCAGCGGTACATGATATATTTGGCAAATTTAACGCACATGGAAATTTTACTGAAATTAAAAAATAACAATAAAAATGAAAAAATTAATTATTTTTAAAAAGATGGGAAGAGAAAACTGTAAGCCCTACCGATTTGCTGTATGTGGACTCGGCCTCACAGGTAAACTCTTCTAAATTCTTAAGGTTTGCTCTAGTGAACCTATACGTTATATGATTAATTGAATGTCTAGAGATTTTGCACACAATTTGAACCTTTTCTTTCTGTGCACGAGAACGCATATTCACTTGATTTTCATAGTAGGTTAAATTGATTAAAACATTGAAAGTTATAGAAGCTGTACAAAGAAAAAAATATACAGTACAGTATATATATATATATATAGTATCTCACAAAAGTGAGTACACCCCTCACATTTTTGTAAATATTTGATTATATTTTTTCATGTGACAACACTGAAGAAATGACACTTTGCTACAATGTACAGTGAGTGTACAGCTTGTGTAACAGTGAAAATTTGCTGTCCCTTCAAAACAACTAAACATACAGCCATCAATGTCTAAACCACTGGCAGCAAAAGTGAGTACACCCCTAAGTGAAAATGTTTGAATCAATATGATGTATGGGTTAAAGAATGTGCTTTCCTTTAAAAATGTAGTTTTAGTCTCAGACAGTTAAAACAACTGAAATTTCATTTGGATTACAAGGGAGAATGTCAGGCAGGGCCTTCATCTGTTTCTCAGTTTGCTAAATTGCAGAAAGCCGACCCTGACCTGGACTCTGGAATCTGGAATCTGAGTCTGGAATCATCAATGGTCCGTGCTCTGGAGTGCTACCGCCTGGTGTACTTGGCGTGCTCTGTGCCCTCCCCTCCTCTTAATTTTTCCAAGTGTTCTGTGGGAAGGACCTGCCTGGGGGTCATCCGGATTGCTGTTGCTTGCGAAGTCTAGGTCTTCTTGATTATCTACAGAGTTTGTGTCATCTGCTTCTCCGGCAAGATGCAGGAGTCTACTTTTCCCTCCTTGATTAGGATCCTAGAGTTTAACTTCCCTGTCCTCAGAAGGGTGCAAAAGTCTGTGCATTTGATAAGGGCTGATTCTCTAAGTTGGCACGCGCTTTTTGGATTTTTTCTGATTCGGACACGCATTCATGGGGCAACCCGACTTGTGAAGTAACCATTTTGTCAGCAGGGTTTACTGTGTTACACCTTTCTATGGTTAACTCTGGGGCTGACAGAATGACATCATACCCTGTGTGTCGCGAGTTGGTAATGACGAAAGACTGACTGGTCAATAATGCATGCAATGCATGTGTTGTGTACAGCGTGACCTTGTTGCTGTTGTGTCAATACAGCAGATTCAAAGCCCTGTATTTCTGAAATGTACAAGTGAAAGGGTTTACCATAATCAATGCAGGTGCTGACATCAGTGTGGCTTTGAGTGATTGAAATGCAGCTAACGCCCCAGGGGTCCAGGTAAGAGCAGCATTTGGCTGTGTTTGGTCTGCACTTTTGATTAAATCACAGAGAGGTTTAGCTATTAGCGCAAAGTCACAAACCCATGGTCAACTAAAACCCGCCATTCCTAAGAATGCTAACCGTACAAAAAATGTTTGCAGTTGGGGAGCTTTCCTAATGGCTTCCACGTGCTTAGGTGAAATTTTGCAGCTTGCCCCAGTCTTGGACACATCCCAAGTACTCTACTTTATGTTTACAAAAACCTTTGTGGCCGTTTTTTGGCTTGCATGGTTAACACCTTTAATGAGTCTTCCTGATGACATTGTTCTTTGGTCGGGTTACAGAGTAAAAGGTCATCCACGTACTATAACAGGGTACTATGACAATTCAGAGTGTCAAGGTCATGAGCCAGAACCTAGTTGAACATAGAGGGGCTTTCACAATATCCCTGGGGAAGGCTTGTGTATGTGTATTGTTGTCCAGCATAAGTGAACGCAAATAGATGCTGAGAATCTGGGAGGAGAGGTACACTAAAAAATGCAGAGCACAGATCAATTACCGTATACCACTTTGTTCCCTCAGGTATGATTGAAAACAATGTGTGCCAGTCTGGAACAATTGGCATTTCAGGTATCACTATTTGATTTATAGCTCTCAAATTATGCACCAACGTCCATTTATCTGAATTGGGGTTCTTGACAGAAAAGACTGGAGTGTTGCAAGGGGTCCTGGTGAGAATCAATACACCTGCTTCGATTAGCCCTTTGTATGGTTGGTCTTATACCTTCCCTGGCTTGTGAGGACAATGGGTATTGTCTTTGATATTGAAGGCGAATTTTCCTTTTGACTTTTATCTTTGCTAGCCCTCCTGATTCAACTAACCCTACACTTGTTGGGCGCTTTGTCCATAACTTATATGGCACTTTTCTTAGCAGTTCCTCCTCATCTGGATCTTTTCCTTTCTCTTCCGTTATCATCTGCTTTTGCCCTGCAGTTACCTTATGAATCACGATGCATGTTGCTACCATTGGGTCTACTGCCGTTACAGAGGTTAATATGAACTGCCCATCAGGTGACCTTTGTAAGTATGGGTTCTCAGATGGTTTCCATTGTCTCACTTCCCTAGCGTGCTTAACCAGTGGTCCTAAATATTTAGGTTCAAATTTATTTGCGACCATAAGAGAGACATGGGAGACTGCATCCTCAACCTGGAACAAATTTTTCAGTCTTTCTGGCAGATGTACCATGGCTGCTATCCCTTAAGGCCCACTAATTACATCCAATGCTCTAATCCTTCTTCAGGAACCCAGGTACCTGCACAGCAACATCAAGGACATGAGCACCAGAGAAACAGTGTTACCTTTAGATGAAGCGACATGGACGTTCTGCACAATACAGTCTCCGACAATTACAGCATTTGGTTTGGTCTCTGGTTTGGCCTCTCCCTTAGAGATAGGGTGAGAAGCTCGGCTATCCAAGAGGAACTCAGAGTAGAGCCGCTGCTCTTTTGCGTTGAAAGGAGCCAGTTGATGTGGTTCGGGCACCTGGTAAGGATGCCCCCGTGGCGTCTCCCTAGGGAGGTGTTCCAGGCACTTCCAGCTGGGAGGAGACCTAGGGGAAGACCCAGAACTAGGTGGAGAGATTATATTTCCACGCTGGCCTGGGAACGCCTCGGGATCCCCCAGTCAGAGCTGGTTAATGTGGCTCAGGATAGGGAAGTTTGGGGTTTCTTGCTGGAGCTGCTACCCCTGCGACCCGATTACGTATAAGCGGTTGAAGATGGATGGATGGATGGATGGTTTGGTCTCACGGAGAGGGTCAAAATTGTTCCTGAGTAAGGTAAATCACAAAGAATCTTTAAAAAAAATACTAACAGTTCAGAACTCATACGATAGTTGGCAAATTGTAAGGCTTCACATGACCTCCAACTTCATATGCTTCATGTAGTATTTCAATAAGAAATTGGAAAAATAGCCAAAGAGATTTCAGTTTAATTTTCAGGGTAGGTGCCTTCTGGTGGTTTGGAAAAAAGTGTACAATTCTGGGCTAGATGTCTCATTGTTAGTTAGTGGATACATAGTGGAGCATTTTTGCAAGGAAGAGTGGAATAAAATTGTCAGGTTAAGCTAACTTTGAGACTCTTACCCATTGATTAAATCACTGAAATCGTAATCAATGCAGTTACCAAGGATATGGTAAATGCATTTCAATGAACATGCTTAGTCAGGAGCCAAGCATTGCTGAGATTGGAACGCATGACCTTATGATAAGTAGTCCAAGGTATTAACTACTCAGCTACTACCACACAATTCACCCCAAGGTGTCTAAAGGGGTTTGAGTTGTTCCACACCAACATTGGCAAACCATGTCTCCATGGAGCTCAGTTTGTGCACAAGGCGCCCTGGCTCCAGTGAAGGGAAATCTTTAATAGTTTCAACTGCTTGGTGAAGCCCTACATATGGCTGCGATGATAAGTTGCCAACAGTCTTTTTGCCATATACTTTGATACTTGATGCTTCCAACTATTTTATAAGTTCAGTTGAAACTTTTCAGACCAAATTTTGTTCATCCCTGGGAGTTAATTTGTGCCTCCTTCCTGAATGGTACAGTGTCTGTGTGCTCCCTAGATTTTTATATATGCATACAATTGTTGGTACAGACCTCCCAGAGGTTCACATTTTTTTCTGAGGTCTAGGATGAGTTGCTTGAATTTTAATATGTTATCAAGGGGAAAAAGGCACTGGCTCTCAATTCAGCCACAAGTGCACTCCCAACGACCACCTAATTATGAGTGTTGGCCAGTCAGAATCTTCTAAAAGTAAACACATTTTTTTCTTTAGTCTTTCAGATTATTGAAAGAGTTGACTAATACATTCAATATTTGTTTAGACTGTTTTTAACCTGCTGAGTCAAGCATTTTCTTTATTTTGGTTTTTAGTTTTAGTCAGTTTTTGTATGCATTTACAATATTTTAAATACTAATAAAATTACACACACAAAAAGTAATTTAAGTCACAGTGACCAGGATACAGCAATGACTAATTAATTGGTGAATTAAATGAACAAAAGAATAACAAAAGAATCATTTATACAAGATGATCAATGCCCCAGATGCTGAGTAACTCAGTTTTTTGCCCTGAAAGCTTCATTGCTGACCACTCACTCCTGACTGAATTTCATGAAAACAGTGCTGATTCACACCTCTAGTTAAATGTTCCAGGGTTAATTGTCCACAGTTATTTTTTTACATATTCAATGTTGTGATTTCTTAATTTTTTTTGTCTTTAAAAATAGCCTAAAGATGCACTGAAACAGGAAATTCATAGTAATTCATTCTGTGCTTGACTGAGTCTGTGTTGAATTGAAGTTTGTTTTGATGTGTTCTTTGTTGTCATTAGTCCACACTGAACTGCACTAAATTTAGCTTAAAATACTGATGTCCTGAATAAGCTATTTTCTGATTGAAAAATGATGACGAATCTACTACTGTCTTAACAACCTTTATATATAACTGATCAACAAGTTGTTGCAATTGTCATGCAACCCATAACACATGGTGTATTTTATTTGGATTAATAGTAGTTTAGACAAAATATAATTGAGGAAAAAAAAAACTTCTTCATGGATAAATAACAATGTATCTCAAATTTCTTTTGTCAAAATAGTTTAGTCAGTATTTTTAATTCAATTATAATATTGGCTCTTATATTCATTAGAAAATGGGACATTTTAACTGATAAAGAGACTCTGGCAGAAAATAAACCATTATAATATTCTTGAACTATTGTATTGTACTAATTGCTAGAAAGGCGACTGTTGCCAACTAATGTGTTTACAAAATGTGGTGGGTTGATATGAGTGACAGTTTGTACCAAAATAAAATTTTAAATGTAAAGTTGATGTAGTCCATGTTTAATATACCTCCAAACTGCAGGAATTCAAACAAAATGCAAACAGTCGGGTTAGAGATGATTTAATGGAGTAAGTAACTAAACAATAACAAAATGAAAAGCTCTATGTTTTTTAAGAACAGCATTATTAAAGACATTTGTTCGTCACATTTGTAATGCATTAGACAGGTCTCTGTAAAAGCTTAAATAATGAGATGCACAAACACTTTTTATTTTTGAGCCCACACATTAGGTGCTCATTTAAGTCCAAACTAAACATTGTGATATCCGCTAATGAATAGAAATAAGCCATCAAAGATAATTTACAATATATTAGAATTTTGATGTGTACTGCACTTTTTCATGAATTAAAATAATTTATTAATACGACTAGGTTTATTTCTAAATATATGGGGTACAAGCATTCCATATAATGAAAGGGTTTTTTTTATTTTCAAAAAAAAAAAAAAGAATGTCCATTATGTCAAACTATATGACAACTTCAGTGCTATAAGTATATTTTATTAAGCATGTGTACATGTCATTATAGTTTTACTTTTTACTCTCAACTCCTACCCTTGGGTGTATTACCTGTCCACTGGGCATGCCACGTTTCACTAACACTTTGGCTCGTTTGTAGAGCACTTTAACCGCGTGCATGACCTCCTCGGTCTTTAACGTATATATAATGGGGTTTAACATGGGGGGAATAGTCTGTGTCAGGGTAGAATTTATTATCCTATCATTGGCATTTATAGATGATGTAAAAGCTGCTACATTGGTGCCAAAAAACGGGAGATAAAATACAGCCACTAAAATAAGGTGGGAAGTACAGGTCTTCATAGCTTTCTTCCGCTCCAAACCATGTGAGATATTCAACAAGGCAATGCCAATACAAATATATGAGACAATTATTAAAAGCAATGGAACACAATCCAGCAGAACAAAACAGACTATAGCCATTACATGATTTATAAAATAACCATTACAAGATAAAATATAGATAGGTCCATGATCACAGAAATAGCTGTTGATAATTACAGATCTACAGAAGGACAGTCTGGTAATCAGAGCTACAAGGAATGCAATGATAGTCATAGAGAAAATCCAGGTAATAAAAATTATTAAAGTCATTGCTTCTTTGGTGACAATGACATTATACCTTAAAGGAAAACATATAGCAACTACTCTGTCATATGCCATAACAAGCAGAGTAAGAGACTGCACGGTCATAAAGAATAAGACAAAAAACATGTTTGCTAGACAGGCTTCATATAATATGACCTGATTCTCAAATAGAAACGTATCAATAATCTTTGGAATAAGAGCAGAGCTGCCACCCAAATCAGAAAGAGCCAAGTTAAACACAACAATGTACTTTGCTGTATGGAGGCTACGTGCTAGATAGATGGTGCACATTATAAAAGAATTCCCTAAAACTGTGACAGCATAGACAATGCAGAGAAAGGCATAGTAGTACTTTGTGTGTGGAATATTGTAGAACCCATTGATATAAAAAGTGGAAGGGCGAATAAATGTTGCATTTGCAGAGAGCGCATTCGGCACAGAAGTCATGTCAGATGTCGTCTAGCAATATAACCTGTGGAAAACAATAAGAAGCACTATATATTGCTCCTGTTTATAGTTAGTTGAATGAAAAGACATCAAATTGCAAAATGGAACAGGAACACACCAAAAAACAAACTTAATTATTATATAATAATTATATTTGTTCAATATCTGACTTGCATTTAACTAACAATACAATTAGATATCAATAAATGATATATTTTATCAAAGTACATTTTGAAGAAAGTCTGTACTTTTTAAGCTTACACCTGGTCCAGTCCAGACAGCATATTAATGTACCTAAAGACATCAGTCACATTTATACTTTTTATGTGGTAATGTCAGATCTTTGACCACACCTCCAAACAAACTGAAAATGGTGGATGTAACCATGTTTTGGGATCAACAAACATATGCTTATGTAACAACAAATTGAATAACTGTAATATGCTCATTTAATAATAAAGTGATGAATAAAGGATTGATGTTTTATTTTTCTATGGATTTCAAGTTTCATTTATTCACTACATGGTGAAAAGTTTGTGGACACCTGATCATCACACCCGTATGTGCTTATTGAACATCCCAGTCAAGATTTAGTCCCCCTTTCCACTAGATTTTGCAGTTTTGGGGTCTTTTAGTTCCAGTGAAGGGAAAATGTAATGCAACAGCAGTAGTTATATCATACACTTTCTGTCAAACTGTCAATCAAAGTGTGTGTGTGACAATTTATGGCCCTCTGTGCTTCCCTGACTGACTGGTCTGTTGGGGTGGTAAGGGGTAACCCTTATCGGCTATATCAGCTGATCAATCTGGCTTCTTTGTGTCTGGGCAGTGGGGGAGAGGGGGTGTGTGGGTGGAATAGCCCCCTCCCAACAAAAGGTGCTTATGTTAATGAGTTTGGTTTTTGGTGGGGTGAAATATGTCTGAAAAGAAATATATATATTTTTTTGCCTTTGTTTATTTATTCATTTTCATATGATTCATTTACATGTGATTCATTTACATGTGATTCATTTACATGTAATTCATTTTCATGTGATTCATTTTCATGTGATCATTTACCTTTTCTCCCCTCCCTTCCCTTTCCCAAATATTTCATTGAGAAGAGAAAAAATAAATAAAATAAAATAAATTATAAATAATATTACACAGTGTAAGATATTTTAAAATAATAATAATAATAATAATAATAATAATAATAATAATAATAATAATAATAATAATAATAATAATAAAAAAAAGAAAATAACTAATAAAATGAAATAAACTCTAACATTACTACAGAAGTAGATTTAAGAAGAGTGAGTCCACAATTTGTAGATGAAGTAAAGCACCGACAATATCTTCAATAAGAATTCGAATTCTGTAGAGCTGGAAGGCCGAGTGCAAAAAAAGAATAAAGAATAAAATAAAAATAAATAAATAAATAAATAAAGAACACTACACTGTGTAGGTGATGCAGTTCACCTCGGTATTAAGAGTTTAACATAGTCTCCTGCTTCCTCAGCTGAAATAAACTCCTTCTGAACACCGTTGTATGTAATACGAACCCGAGCTGGATGAAGTATTCCATAGCGAGCACCCTCAATACCACGAAGTTGACGCCGAACCTCGCCGAAGCCCGGGCCCGGGCTGTCTGGACTGTGTAGTCAGGAAAAACGGAGATGGTCAGATCCCTCGCTTTAATCTGCTGGAGCTCTCTCGCATGGCGTAAAATATCAACAGAGTCCCTGTGATAATGGAATCTGCACACAATAGCTCGTGGTCGTTCACCAGACTTCGGCTTCGGCTGAAGGGTCCGGTGGGACCGGTCCAGAACCGGCTCCTTCTCCAGACCAAACGCCTCTTTTAACAAGGCCGCTACAGCAGCGGTTGTATAGGTGTCAGCGCCCTCTGGAACTCCGACTATCCTCACGTTATTGCGCCATGACCTCGACTCCAGATCCTCACATTTATTCTCTAATTGAGTCACGGTCGCAGTGAGAGACTCGATAGTAGTCTTCATATGAACTAAATCAACGGTGCAACCGGAGAGCGCGTGCCCCATTTCCCCAAAAGTACCTTTCAGTGTTGATATGGTGGCATGGATAGCGACTTTATCATTAACCTGCTGTGTTTTCATGACCTATATATATATTTATATATATGTATATATATTTATAAATGTATGTGAATATATATATATATACACATACATTTATCTATATATATATATACAGTATATATATATATATATATATATTCACATACATTTATACATATATACACATATATAAATATATATATGTATAAATGTATATGTGAATATATATATATACTGTATATATATATATATATATATCACATACATTTATATATATATATATATATATATACAGTATATATATATATACACATATACATACATACATGCGCATACACACACACCCACACACACACACATACATACTGTCACGAATCATAGGGAAGGGGCACGGAGGCAGGAGCAGGCGGCGGACGAAGCGTGGAGTCGGGGACAATCTAGAGGCGTAAACGAGTAACGTGCGGGGGTCAGGCGATCGGACAAACAGAATAACGAGGGCAAGACAAAGAGCGTGGTCGAAGGCGTAATCAAAGGGTCAAGGTAACGAGGTAATCAAAGACGGGAGTAAAGCTTGGTAACGCAGAGAATGAGATAACTGAGCGTATACTTCGCAGTGAAACTCTGTGACTGGCAAACCTAAGTAGTGGTGCCTGAGTGTGAGTCTGTGATTAGCGGCAGGTGTCTTGGATCAGAACTCCGGGGATGGAGGGCGCATGCGTGCCTGAGAAGCGCGCGTTGCATCTTGGGACTTGGAGTTCTGATCTGGCTGAGCTGTGACAGAACCCCCCCTCAAAGGGCTCACTCCGGGAGCCACGTTCTTTCTAGGTCTCCCGCGGGGGCGAGGGGCCTGTAGATCAGGATGCGAGGCGTGAAAATCACTAATGAGTTGCGGGTCGAGGATGTCCCGCCTCAGAATCCAACAGCGCTCCTCAGGACCGTAGCCCTCCCACTCAACCAAGTATTCCAGCTTACCCATCCTGTACCGGGAGCTGAGGATCTTCGTGAGAAGGTAAGCTGGCTGCCCTTCGATATCCAGGGGAGGCGGAGGTGTCTCAGAGGGCACATCAGAGGCTAAGGGTCCGGGAACAACTGGCTTCAGGCGTGAGACGTGGAAGGAAGGGGCGACGCGGCTGTGCTGGGGTAGCTGCAGCCGGTACGTGACCTCGTTGATACGTTTCAGGATCCTGAAGGGACCAGTATATCTCTGTGCGAGCTTCTTGCAGCTGTGTGGTTGCTTCAGGTCCCTCGTGGATAACCATACCCTATCACCGAGTTGGTAACTTGGCTGCTCGCTCGGCTTTGCGCTTGTATGAGTCGGTGACCTGTGTAAGACGCTGATGGGTGTCTGCCCATACCTGTTCGCTCCGCTCAAACCACTGATCGACTGCGGGTGAATCCGTGACATCTGCATTCCACGGGAATAAAGGGGGTTGGTACCCCAGTACGCACTGAAACGGGGTGAGATTCGTTGCTGAGTGACGTAACGAGTTCAGGGCATACTCGGCCCACGGTACGAACTTGTCCCAATCACTGGGGTTGGCCGCGCAAAAGGTTCGGAGGAACCGGCCCAATTCCTGATTGACTCGTTCTACTTGGCCATTGGACTGTGGGTGATAACCTGAGGTTAGGTTCACTGTG
The DNA here is from genome assembly GCA_012411365.1 of Ameiurus melas. Taxonomy (NCBI): domain Eukaryota; kingdom Metazoa; phylum Chordata; class Actinopteri; order Siluriformes; family Ictaluridae; genus Ameiurus; species Ameiurus melas. Next base: position 1,382,109 of record CM022766.1, read on the forward strand.
ACCCCCAACTTATACATGAAACTAGTCTAGACTTGGGATGTGAACTGGGGACCCCGGTCACAGATGATCTCTTCAGGGATGCCGAAATACCTGAAGACATGGATGAACAGCAGCTCGGCCGTCCCAAAGGCAGTGGGTAAGGCGGGTAGAGGGATGAAGTGTACAGATTTCAAGAACCGGTCCACTATGACCAGGATGGTGGTGTTCCCCTGGGATTCGGGTAAATCGGTCACTAAATCCACCGCGATGTGAGACCACGTGCGTTCCGGAATGTGCAGGGGCTTGAGTTTACCCGTGGGAAGTGTTCGAGGGACCTTATTCTGTGCACAGGACGAGCATGCCACCATTCTGTGGATGTCTCTCTGCATGTTGGGCCACCAGTACTTCTCCTTTAGTAGGAGGTACGTTCGCTGACCTCCAGGGTGACCTGTGCCGACGGTGGTGTGTGCCCAGACGACGATTGCCTGGCGATGTCCCTCGGGTACAAACCGCCGGCCTGCGGGACATGCTTTGAGGATTCGAGACGAGGGAATGCCCTCCAGTTCCTTGTCTAGCTCCCATTCGAGGGTGCCGACGATAGCCGAGGGGTGAACAATGTATTCTTCCTGGTCCTTGTCCACCTCTGTGTGACCCAGACGGGAGAGGGCATCGGCCTTTGTGTTCTTTGACCCAAGTCGGTAAGACAACGTGAACTGAAATCTGGTAAAGAACAGTGCCCAACGGGCCTGCCGAGGTGTTTGCCTCTTTGCTGTGCATAAGTACTCCAAGTTTTTATGATCGGTATAGACGACAAAGGGATGTGCCGCTCCCTCTAGCCAGTGGCGCCATTCTTCGAGAGCTAACTTTACTGCCAGGAGTTCTCTGTTACCCACGTCATAATTTCTTTATGACACTGAGAGTCTTCTTGAGAAAAATGCTACTGGGTGGAGTTTCGGCTTATCTCCGAATCTTTGCGAGAGTACCGCTCCTACCCCAGTTTCTGAAGCATCCACCTCCACGACGAACGGTCTGGATGGATCGGGATGCTTGAGAATAGGCGCTGTAGTGAAGGCGTTCTTGAGCTTCTCCAGGGCATTCTGGGCTGCTGGGCCCCATGACAGGTGCTTGGGTTTCCCTTTTAACAGCGAAGTCAAGGGCTGAGCAATCCTACTGAAATTGTGGATGAACCGCCTGTAAAAATTGGCGAATACGAGGAACCTCTGTAGTTCCTTCACTGTCTTGGGTGGAGGCCAATTCGTGACTGCTTGAACCTTCTCCTGGTCCATAGTAACCCCTTTAGGGCTAATGATGTATCCCAGGAAGGAAATAGTGTCTCTGTGAAACTCACACTTCTCCGCTTTGATGTATAGCTGATGTCGGAGTAACCTCCTCAATACCTGGCGGACATGGTGAATATGTTCCTCCATTGACTTGGAATAAATTAAAATGTCGTTGATGTAAGCTATTACGTTGCGTCCCAGCATGTCACGCAGCACGTCGTTGATGAGACACTGGAACACCGAGGGCGCGTTGGATAGCCCATACGGCATGACTAGGTACTCGTAATGCCCAGACGTGGTACTAAACCCGGTTTTCCACTCATCCCCCTCACGAATCCGGATGAGGTTATAGGCACTGCGTAGATCCAACTTGGTGAAAATGGTGGCTGAGCGTAATTGTTCCAGGGCAACCGGGACCAGAGGTAACGGGTAGCGACATTTTACGCAGCACTGGTTGAGACCCCGATAATCGATGCAGGGTCTTAGACCTCCCCCTTTCTTCTCCACGAAGAAAAACCCTGCTGATGCTGGGGACGTGGATGGACGTATGTAGCCCTGGTGCAAAGCCTCCTGAATATACTCCTCCATGGCCCTCTGTTCGGTTAGGGAAAGCGGATAAACTCTCCCTCGTGGGGGTGTAGTGCCGGGTAATAGGTCGATAGCGCAGTCGTAGGGCCTGTGAGGAGGAAGTCCACTAGCCTTCACTTTGCTGAAGGCTTCACGAAGGTCATGGTATTCGGGGGGAATTTGGAGGAGCTTCTTCTCCTCCGGGCTTTCTATGGAAGTGGTTGCCAACGTGACGACAGGAGTTCGCAGACATTGGTGCATGCAATGGGGTGACCAGCGCACAATTTCTCTGTGGGACCAGGAAATCTGAGGATTGTGAAGATCCAACCAGGGCAGACCGAGAACCACCGGGTGACGAGCAGACACTGTAACATGGAAAATGATCTGTTCTTGATGAAGAGCGCTGGTATGGAGAACGAGGGGTTCTGTGCAGTGGGAGATAAGTCCGGTACCCACAGGGGCGCCGTCAATTGCTTGGATGCGACGTGGGATGAGGAGAGGACGGATGGGGATGTTGTGCTCTTGAATGGTGGTCTGATCAATGAAGTTTCCAGCCGCTCCCGAGTCAATCAGTGCTTCTAGGACACAAGATACACCTGAGTACACTAGCCGGACTTGCATGACGAAAGCAGATTGAACGGAACGGCACGTTTCTGATTTTACACTCACCCCTGGCTGAGGATCCTTATGGACGTTGGATCCCCTCGGACAACTGGACGCTTGAGGGGGCATTGCCGAACGAAGTGTCCCTCTCCTCCGCAATAGACGCAGCGAAGTTTGCGGCGTCTCCGCTCCCTCTCCTGTGTGTTTATCTTGGCACGACCCAGCTGCATGGGCTCTGCGGGAGGTTCAGGTACTGAAACCGCCACCAGAGGGTGCATGGAGCGGCGGCTTCGGAGCAGCCGGTCGAGGCGAATCGCGAGGTCGATCAGGGACTCCAGTGTGAGCTGGTCGTCGCGACATGCCAGCTCTGTCAAGATGTCGGTGTTTAATCCCTGGCGAAACACAGTCGTAAGTGCCGGTTGGTTCCAGCCACTTCGTGCTGCGGTAGTGCGAAACTCGAGGGCGTAGTCCGCGAAGCTACACGCTCCTTGTTTCAGGGTGAGTAGCTCCTCCCCGGTCTCTCGGCAGTCCGGGGAGTGATCAAAGACGGTTCGAAATCGTGTGGCTAGTTCCTCATAAGTGTGAATGGTGGTGGCTCCCTGCTCCCACTCGGCTGTTGCCCAGAGTAAAGCTCTCCCGGTCAGAAGTTCCATGAAATGGATGATCTTACGGCGCTCCGGCATCTCCGGGTATGTGGAAAAGAACAGCAAGCATTGCAAGAGAAAGCCTCGGCAGCGCGCCGGATCTCCATCGTACTTTTCCGGTGCCGGTGTGGGAGGTAAACGTGTAGAAGCCGCCGGTGTGGCTTGGTTTAGCCGAGTTACTTGCTCGGTGAGGGCGTTCAGGCATTGGTCGTGATTACTGATCATCCGGCCGTGTCCTTCAATGGCTTGAGGCCAACTTGTACCGCCCGCTGCCTCCATAATAAGGCGGCGAAGTATTCTGTCACGAATCGTAGGGAAGGGGCACGGAGGCAGGAGCAGGCGGCGGACGAAGCGTGGAGTCGGGGACAATCTAGAGGCGTAAACGAGTAACGTGCGGGGGTCAGGCGATCGGACAAACAGAATAACGAGGGCAAGACAAAGAGCGTGGTCAAAGGCGTAATCAAAGGGTCAAGGTAACGAGGTAATCAAAGACGGGAGTAAAGCTTGGTAACGCAGAGAATGAGATAACTGAGCGTATACTTCGCAGTGCAACTCTGTGACTGGCAAACCTAAGTAGTGGTGCCTGAGTGTGAGTCTGTGATTAGCGGCAGGTGTCTTGGATCAGAACTCCGGGGATGGAGGGCGCATGCGTGCCTGAGAAGCGCGCGTTGCATCTTGGGACTTGGAGTTCTGATCTGACTGAGCTGTGACACATACACACACACACACACACACACACACACAATATATATATATATATATATATATATATATATATATATATATATATATATATATATATACATATATGCATACATATTCATATGCATATACAAAAACGCACATACAAAAAAATTCATAAAATAGATATATACAGCACCACAAAATAAAAAAATTCTACTGTGTAAGTGTGTATCTACATGTGTGTATTTATAATGTTTATAGCTTTATATTTATATATATTTATAACTATATACTTTTTAACTATATATTTATATTGGGATAAAACTATTCTTGAGCCTGTTTGTTCTTGTTCTGATGCACCTGTAACGTCTCCCTGAGGGCAACAGATTAAACAGGTCAGTGCCAGGGTGAGAGATGTCCTTAATGAATGTTTTTCCTCTGCTGAGGCAAGGGGAGGTGTAAATGTCCATCAGGGAGGGGAGAGGGCAGCCAATGATCTTCTGTGCTGTCCTTATTACTCTTTGAAGCCTCTCCCTGTCTACCGCGATGCAGATACCGTACCATACCGTAATACAGTATGTCAGCAGGCTATCGACGGACGAGCGGTAGAAGTTCAGCAGCAGCTTGGGGTCCATATTGTACTTCCGGAGAACCCTCAGGAAGTGTAGCCGATTTTGAGCCTTCTTAATAACCGCTGTGATGTTGTCTGTCCAGGAGATGTAAGCGGAGATAAGGACACCCAGAAACCGGAAGGTGTGGATCTTTGAACAGGGGGGCTAGCTCAGTTTTGTGCTTCCTGAAGTCAACAATGATCTCCTTGGTTTTCTTAGTGTTCAGAGCCAGATTGTTCTCTGAACACCAGGCCACCAAGTTCAGGATCTCCTCGCTGTAGGCTACCTCATTTCCTTTTGAGATGAGTCTGACCACAGTGGTGTCGTCAGCAAACTTGACGATAACGTTGTTATTGTGGACCGGACTGCAATCGTAGGTGTAGAGACAGTACAGGAGGGGGCTTAGCACACAGCCCTGTGGTGAACCGGTGCTCAGCGTGCAAGTGGAGGAGAGGTGGTGTCCGAGTCTCACTGTCTGAGACCGGTTAGTGAGAAAGTTATTTATCCAGGCACATGTGGGGGGCAAGAGTGACCAATTTTGTGAAAAGAATATCTTGAATGATTGTATTAAAAGCCGAACTATACTCCACGAAAAGCATCCGGACGTAGCTCTGTTGGTGCTCTAGATGTCTCAACACGGAGTGGAGAGCTACGGCGATAGCATCCTCTGTGGCTCTGTTCGCGTGATATGCAAACTGGGAAGGATTGAAGTCTGGGGGGAGGTAGTCCTTGATGTGCTGAAGGATCAATCTCTCAAAGCACTTCATGATATCTGGGATGAGGGCCACAGGACAATAATCATTTAGGCTAGTGGTGGGAGACTTCTTTGGCACAGGAATGATTGTGGCTGATTTTAGGCAGGGCGGGATAATTGCTTAGGCCAGGGAGAGATTGAATATCCTGGTAAAGATGTGGGCAAGCTGGTGGGCACACGATCTAAGCACCTTGCCTGGTACTCCGTCTGGGCCAGCTGCCTTCCTCGGGTTCACTGTCAGAAACATACATCTAACTTCTTGTTCACAGTAAGTAGAGTGGAGCAGAAACCAGGAGGGGATGGAGGCAAGACTGGAGCAGATGAGTGCTGTTGTTGAGATGTTTCAAAGTGAGCAGAGAAGCAATTTAGCTCTTCTGCCAGCCTCGCACTCAGGTCTCCAGTTGTTGCATCACGGCCTCTGTAGTTAAGATGTTTTCTCATGTATTGTGTTTGTTTGTTTGCTGTTCAAGACTTGTCAAACCTTGTAAGCAAGATCGCTGCACCCGAGTTCAAAAATAGGGCTGTGGGTTCTTCTGAACATCGTATAATACAATGAGCTCCAGAAAGGCCCAGCGAAGGTCCACAGTGCGGGTGTCAATGCGTCTAAATGTAAACGATCAAGAGTTTGTTGATCAAGATCTCCCCCACGATCGACTGATGGTATGTACCATGTTTTTTTATTATATACATTTTTTAAAAAGAGTGTTTCATTATGCTAAATCGAGCCAATATCCTAAGCAAATGTTTTTTTCCATCAGAGTCAGTTGTGAATGAACGAAGTGTCTGAACAGAACACTATAGACACTTGTTTGGATTGGAATCAAGACTTGTTGGAATCGTGGGATTCTTTTGTATTTTCTTCGGGCCCTGGAGACGACATTTCTGATGATCTGCCTTCAAACCAAGAAGCTTTTGGTCACGCGGCTATTGTTATAGACAATAACAGAGACTCGGTGACTGTGATACGAACCGGGTTCGAGGTTATCGAGGATCATATTGCTGGATTTGAGAAGACTTTTGCTAGCGTCACAGAGCGTCTGGACATTATAGAGAAGAATCAACGTCTTCAGCATCAAAGTGTTGTGGAAATATTAAAAAACCATACCATCACACATAAACATATCATATCAACCCAGAAACTCCTGGAGGGTGAAATTTGTCATGTTGATCACAACCAACACCTGACGACGGAATTGTTCAAACAGTTTGTACAGATGGTTAAAAAAAAGAAACTCGGGTGAGTTGTACATTACGTGTTTTATACACTTGTGTGTGGGAGTGTGTTTATTTGCTGGATCACATCTGTTTTTACGGTGTGTATTTGATCTTTTTTTTCAATTAAAAAATCTGTAAAAATGTCAAAACAGTGTGGTGAAAATTCATGTAATCTGGGAGCAACAAATAAATTTAGAAGATGCAACGACGATGGTCTAATTCGTTGTTAGACAGCAGTTAAAATTTGTTGTTAGACAGCGATTCAAATTCACAGCAGTTGGGGTGGGGGTCAGACCGTCATTCGTTTAATCCATCAGAGCAAAATTTTGGGTTATCCGAAGCCGCTATTGAGTCTATCGTAAGAGAGGGCGGGTCTGTTGGTGGTTATATGGTGGTACCGAGACTCAGATTTAATGGATTGGAGATACGCCGTCGTATAAAAATGCGTGTGATAACAGCCCCAGATCTGATAGCTTACACAATATTTCTATATGACATCATGTCTGAAATAGTGTCGTTAATCATCATTGCCTTGAGAGGCCCTAGTCTACCCTCTGATGTTAACGCTGTCTTGTCACCTGATAACGATTACGATTTGCACATATTCACACAACAACTTGACAACATTATGCAAAGTAATTCTGATGTACGAGCTGATGAATGTATCGATCTGAACTGAACTGGCTCAGGTCTTATCTGACCGATCTTTATCAGTTCGTAGATGTAAATGGTGATTTCTCCATGCGTACTGAGGTTACTTTTGGAGTTCCACAGGGTTCTGTTTTAGGTCCATTGCTTTTCACTTTATATATGCTACCCCTAGGACAAATTATTCGTAAACATGGAATTAGCTTCCACTGTTATGCTGATGATACACAGCTGTATGTTTCAGCGAAGCCAGGGGACAGACAGAAGCTTAGTAAAGTTGAGGATTGTGTAAAGGACATTAGACGTTGGATGTTAACCAACTTCCTCTTACTTAATTCTGATAAAACAGAAATACTTTTATTAGGCCCACATGTAGCTAGAAGTAATCTTTCTGACTACACAGTAACTCTGGATGGTCTTTCTGTTTCATCATGTACAGCAGTTAAAGACCTCGGAGTGATTATTGACTCCAGCCTATCATTTGATGCTCATGTAGATAATATTACTAGGATAGCGTTCTTTCATCTCATAAATATTTCTAAGATAAGAAACATATTGTCACTACATTATGCAGAAATACTGGTTCATGCATTCATCACATCTAGATTAGATTACTGTAATGCCTTACTGTCTGGATGTTCCAGTAGGAATATAAATAAGCTCCAGTTAGTCCAGAATGCAGCTGCTGAGTCCTAACTAGAACTAGAAGATACGACCACATCACCCCGATGTTATCCACACTGCATTGGCTCCCAGTAAAATTCTGCATTAATCGGTCTTGCACCACAATATCTAAGCGACCTTTTGGTTTTATATGATCCGCCACACCTACTCAGATCAAAAGATGCAGGCTATTTGACATTACCTAGAATAGTGAAGTCTACAGCAGGGGGGAGAGCCTTCGCTTCGTCTTCCTATTAGTGTTCGGGGCTCAGACACAGTCTCAGTGTTTAAGTCTAGGCTTAAAACATATTTGTTTACTCAAGCTTACCCTGACTAGATTATATCTCACTACTTCACAGTCCTAATAATCGTTTTTCTCCCTCTCTCTCTTTTTGCAGAGCCCCACATGAATTTATGGAGATATTGGAGATGAGCTCAAATCTTCTGCTGGGACTACGACTGCTCCTAAGGCCATGCAGACTTCTCATTTTCACATTATCTGTGTTACTTTCACATTATCTGTGTTACCCAGATGAGGATGGGTTTCCCTTCTGATTCGGGTTCCTCTCAAGGTTTCTTCCTCAAAAAACATCTTAGGGAGTTTTTCCTTGCCACCGTCGCCACTCAGTGGCTTGCTCAGTTGGGATAAATTCCATTTATGTTTCTCTCTGTTTTCTATCTGTTTGTCTCTTTTTAGCTGTTTCTGACTGTTTATATCTGTTTTTTATTTCTGTAAAAGCGCCATACAAATAAAATTGAATTGAATTGAATTGAACGTGTCTATAGCTCACGGTAAACATAGCAGTGCTTATCGAAAGATACGTGATTCAGCTCATAACTAGGTAATTGCCAGAAACAGAATGAACCTGTTTTGCCCCAACAACATGTCTAACAATCTGTGTTTTGCTATCTGTCTGTCCCATTTTCTACAACCGCATATGCCATGTAGCGAACTTGAGTCGTTAGCGGCGTCTGTACAGAAAACTGCAGGGTATTCAGTACAACAAAAGATAGGGTTTAATGACATCATACGGTTTGAATGGTTGTTACATGTTAAAATTGTGGTATTACACAGAACATTTTGTGGTCTGTTGGAACACTTTACAAACAATGACGAGCCTCATAATAAGACAGTGTTCTTGAATCTACACACCGAACATTATTTCTTGATTAAGAACCTAAAAGCATTCATTGGTACACCATACGTGTGCGATTACTGTTACCAGGGTTTTACTAGCCGTAGAGACCAACGGTGTAAATACGTTTGCGACGTATGTAATGCGGCTTTTTGCCATAAATACGCTGGCAAAATGAGGCAATGTCACGATTGTTTGCGGTACTGCAGATCAGCCTACTGTTATAAAGAGCATAAACAAATACAGACAGGACAACAGTACGCTCAGTGTGATGTCACTAAATACTGTCAGAAATGTAATAGGAGATATCACGTCAATGGAGCCGCTCCAAAAAAACACGTGTGCCTTGCAGAACACTGTATCCAGTGTAAAGCTGAGTTGGTTAATGACGGAGTACACCAATGTTTCATACAACCGATAAAATTGGAACCACCTAGCGACAAATACATATATTATGATTTTGAGACACAACACACAGACGGTAAACACGTTGCAAATTTCGTATGCGCGATTACGTTTAAAGGGGAAGAGTTCACAGCGGCTGGTACAGATTCTATAGAACAACTTGTTAAAAAGTTTAGACAGCCTCATGATCAGAATTTCACATGGGTCGCGCACAACACTTCAGTGTTTGACAATTTTATACTATTGGAATATTTTGCAAAAGCAGGGCTAACACTCCAAATTACTATGCAAGGATGTCGGGTCATTTTAATAAGACATTCAAGCAGCGTTTCATCGATAGCTACTCGTTCATCCCTATGCGTCTGTCCATGACATCTGCCGCGTTAAATCTAACCTGTGCTGAGAAAGGTCATTTTCCACATCTGTTCAATAGAATAGAAAATGAAGACTACATAGGCCCATACCCTGACAAGCATTTCTACGGCTATTAGACAATGTCTGACAAAGAGAGGGCTCTGTTTGATGAGTGGTATGTCACGGTGTCGGGTAAGGTGTTTGATTTAAAAAAAGAGCTCGCCATGTACGGCAAGAACGATGTCGTTTTGCTCCGTGAGGCGTGCATGAAGTACCGTGATGAATTCATACAGTGTACCAAACTCCACCCATTCAGATACACCACATTAGCAGCGTGCTGCATGTGCGTGTATAAAACCCACTACCTACCAAAAGACACCCTAGCTCTGACCCATAACAATGCATACACAAATGAGAACAAGACATACTCAACCGTTTCCATTGAATGGCTTGAATATGTCAAAAAACACGCGGCGTGAACATTCAGCACGCTTTAAATCATGGAGAGATGGTGATTGGAAAACACCATCTCAACAATTATTATGAAAAGGATGTTGTCAAATACGCTTTTGAATTCAATGGATGCATGTTTTGAGGGAATGAATGTCGTTATAACCCAAACCACTTTCATCCGTTATCAAAAGTGCCCTACGGCTTGCTCAGAAGACAGTTTGATGATAAGGTCGAAATTTTGGAAAAGGCATACGGTCTCGATGTTGAGGTGATGTGGGAATGTACTTGGAATGATGCTAAACAGACCGATGTCTCTGTAATGGTGTTTATGTCCACTTACACACATCCCGGAAGACTTAAACCGTGCAACGCCCTATTTGGTGGTCGTACTAACATGTACAAATTGTATCACAAAGCCAACAATAGTGAAAAAATACGATATGTCGACTTTACAAGCTTGTACCCCTTTTGCCAGGCAAAAAAATGTTACCCCATAGGACATCCACAAATAATTTTCAAGGACTTTGAACCTCTTGAAAATTATTATGGTTTTGTCAAGGCCACGGTATTGCCGCCACGAAAATTGCTTCACCCCGTCCTTCCCTATAGGACCAGTGGTAAGCTTATTTTTCCACTTTGTCATACATGTGCCGAACATCAGAATCAGACAGACCCTTGAGGTCATACTGATGAGGAAAGAGCTATTTCAGGGTGTTGGGTCAGCATAGAGCTGTTAAAAGGTGTGGAAAAGGGTTATGTTGTGACGAAAGTGGACGAGGTGTGGCATTTTCCACAATGGTCAGAAACATTGTTTTGTGATTATGTTAAAACATTTTTACAGTACAAACAAGAGGCCAGCGGTTTCCCGGCACACGTCGTGACAGTGTGCCGGGAAAGACTACTTTGAGAAAGAGGGGATTAAGATGGACGCTGATAAGATAATTCGCAACCCAGCACAGCGTTCTATTAACAAACTTCTGCTGAATTCTCTTTGGGGTTGTTTCTCCATGCGTGAAAACTTGCCGTGTACAGAGTTAATCCCAGACCCGGAACAATTTACGAAGCACATATTTGGGAACGGTTATGATGTTAAACACTTTTCCTTAATTTCAGACAGCGTGGCTCTAATTCAGTAGTGTTATGCGGATGGGAAAGGGGGTCAGACTCGCGACATCAACATCTTTCTTGGGGCTTTCACAACAGCTCATGCCCGTCTAGAACTTTATGAATGAATGGACAAATTGGGTGACAGGTTGCTATACAGTGACAGTGTACAGTGTGATCTTTACATCTAGAGAGGGCGACTGGGATCCTCCTTTGGGACCCTATCTCGGTAACTTAACTGACGAGGTTGGAGCTGGTGATCATATTGTAGAATTTTGTTCAGGCGGTCCAAAAACATACGGCTACCGCACTGCAAAGGCTAAGGTATGCATGAAAGCCAAAGGTGTCACACTCAACGCTGTGAATTCAAAAGCCATTATATTAGACACCCTGATTGGTCTTGTCAATCACTACATCGTGGGGGCGGATAATAGTCGTCATATACTGGCATAAACAGATACCATTGTACGTAATAAAAAAAAATTCACACTACACAACAGGTCAGTTGTTAAAAAGGTTTTAAGGTTGTGTATAACAAACGCGTGCTGCTCCCAGATTTCACAACGATCCCATATGGCTTCTGACAATCTTTTTGGACATAGGGGTGTGCGAGACACAGAGGGGTTTGATTTCAGATTACAACACCCTTTTTCATGTGTGATAAGCGGCCCTTAAAACTCGGGGAAGTCATATTTTGTATAAATGTTGTTGCAAAATACTGTATATTTGATTTCTAAAAAAAATTTTAAATATCGTGTATATTTATGCTTGTTGGCAACCATTGTATGATGAATTGTTGAAAATGTACAAAATAAAATTTGTTGGTGGATTACCACAGACTCTGAATGATGATGCTCTGTTTCCGGCCAACACGGTTAATTTTTTCATCCTCGATGATCTGATGAAAGATGAAAGCCAAGTGTTTTACAGCGTTTTTTAACAATCGCTAGACAAGGGGACCATGAAAACAGCACATTAACATTGACACCTATGCAGACTGAGCATCCTGAAACAGAAAAGCGGTCTGCACAGCCCGACGTAAACCCCCATGATGATTTAGATAACGTAGCGGCCGATGTTTTGAAGAATGTTCCACAAAGGAGTGTAAAAAACGCTTGCTCCATTTTAGATAAAATGTCTAAAATGAAAGATGTCACATCTTGGGGCGATTCAGGAGAGTTTGTGTTTAACGGTAGAACTATTACTGGCTCACATATGCTCGATTTACTTAAAGGCATCACGGCTCCACAAAAGATATCTGATGCCCTGTCGGCTGGCTCGAAATTCTAGAGACTTTTGCCACTTTAAACATACCATACTCAACGGTGCCAAACCCTTAGGTCAGACAAGCAATTAACTCTTTCAAAAACAATAGGCTTCACCTATAACTAACTCATCTAAGAAGCGTAAAAAAGAGAAAATACTTCCGAGCACACCATCACTCCAATCAAATTATTCGGATGGACCTGTATTTAAATTACACGCTCTTGACGCGAGTCAGTGTCACGTGGCGTGATGGCAGGCAAGTAGGCAGGATGCAACCGCAGTTCAAACGGAGATCTTTATTTGCACAAAGGAAAAGCAAACCAAACAGAAACAAGAAACGTAAAGCAAACAACAAACTAACCTAGGCTCACTAGGCTAAGGCGAATGCTAATGATATGGCTATGGCTATAACTGAGACTATGGCTACGGCTGAGGCTAAGGCTAAAGCTAAAGCTAGAACATGGAATGAAACTAGGACCCTCTATAAGCGCTAAACATGGCAAAACAACATATACATAAATCGCTATAACTGTTTAGGTAGGGAAAAAATAAAATCATAGGTGCCTCCATGTTTGCTAGCCAGCTAAATGATGAGTGATATATATTTCCTCCTCAAAATAGCAAATGTCAATGTAGATTTAACAAGCGAACTTGTCGGTAGGTTGACTGATCTAAAGTATAAAAGGCAATATGTGCTACTTTATTTACTGCTGATGCTGTGAGTGGCCATGTTGATGTGACTTCACTTGCTGGTTAAAGAGTTCAAGTGTAGGAATTATGGGGGGGTGTCTTTGGCTTTCCTAGTCAGAGGTCAGAAATTTCGAGTTACAAGTCTTAGTTGAATGCAGCATAATCGCCCCAGTGTAAGTGTTTTAATAAAATATAGGTATAGACTCATTGACTGCTATAGGAAGACATGATGTACAGTTTAGTAGTTAGTGCGATTTCAGTGGTAGACACAAAGCCCTTCCCTCCTCCCTACTGAACACACATACATACTATTTGTGGAAACATGATGGACTCCAGGTATACATTCAGAGAAGTGCATTCATACTTCCAACAGTTGTGATAAAACAGGAACACAAAATACTAAACAAAGATACACACACACACATACACACACACACAATGTTTAGGATCATTGTCCTGCTGCAGAACCCAAGTTCGTTTCAGCTTGAGTACACGAACAGATGGTCGGACATTCTCCTTCAGGATCTCTTGGTAGACAGCAGAATTCATAGTTCCTTTTATCACGGCAAGTCTTCCAGGTCCTGAAGCAGCAAAACAGCCCCAGACCATCACACTACCACCACCATATTTTACTGTTGGTATAATGTTCTTTTTATGAAATGCAGTGTTCCTTCTACGCCAGATATACTTGGACACACACCTTCCAAAGAGTTCCACTTTTGTCTCATCGGTCCACAGAATGTTGTCCCAAAAGTCTTGGGGATCATCAAGATGTGTTGTGGAGAAATTAAGACGAGCTTTGATGTTCTTTTTGCTCAGCAGTGGTTTTCTCCTTGGAACTCTGCCATGCAGGCCATTTTTGCCCAGTCTTTTCCTGATGGTGGAGGCATGAACGCTGACCTTAACTGAGGCAAGTGAGGCCTGCAGTTCTTTGGACGTTGTAGTGGGGTCTTTTGTGACCTCTTGGATGAGTCGTCGCTGCGCTCTTGGGGTAATTTTGGGCGGCCGGCCACTCCTGGGAAGGTTCACCACTGTTCCATGTCTTCGCCATTTGTGGATAATGGCTCTCACTGTGGTTCGCTGGATTCCCAAAGCTTTGGAAATGGCTTTATAACCCTTTTCAGACTGATAGATCTCAATTACTTTCTTTCTCAATTGTTCCTGAATTTCTTTGGGTCTCGGCATGATGTGTAGCTTTTAAGGATCTTCTGGTGGACCTTACTGTGTCAAGCAGCTCCTATTTAAGTGATGCCTTGATTGTGAACAGGTGTGGCAATAATCAGGCCTGGGTGTGGCTAGAGAAATTGAACTCAGGTGTGGACAACCACAGTTATAGTATGTTTTAACAAGGGGGGCAATCACTTTTTCACACAGGGCCATGATGGTTTGGATTTTTTTTCACCTTTAATAATAAACACCTTCATTTACAAATTGCATTTTGTGTTTACTTGTGTTGTCCTTGACTATTGTTTAAATTGGTTTGATGTTCCGAAACACTTAAGTGTGACAAACATGCAAAGGAACAGGAAATGAGGAAGGGGGCAAACACTTTTTCACACCACTGTATATGTATTTTTTTCACGAGCAGTTTGTGTTAATGGTACTGTGAATAGGTCCAGTTCGGTTTTTAAGCGTTCTTCTGACATATTGTGTAGTAAAGACATGGTCTAAAATACGTTTTTTTCTTTGATCTTTTTGCTGTAGAGCTGGCTAGTGTCTTCTTGTGCTTGCGTTTTACAACTGATGATTTCTTGGTGTCATGTATTCTTTTCTTTATCGTTTGGCCACTTCTCCAAACCCCTGACGGTCTAGTTGTTCTTCTGCGAGCCATCACAGCTAGTCCGAACCCATCTTGAGTGTTGTTGTTGTTGTTATTATTAAACATATATGATAATGTATTAGTGCCCTGTGATGGTCTGGCACCCTGTCCAAGGTGTACCCTGCCTTGTGCCTGATGCTTCCTGGGATAGGCTCCAGGTTCCCCGCAACCCTGAGGAAGGAATAAGCGGTTGAAGATGGATGGATGGATGGATGGATGGAAATTTTAGACAAGAAGAAACAAGGTAGAAAACAATGGTTTTGGTTAGATGGCTCAGATGGCCTTCAAAATTCATCCACATCGTGGATTGACCAGAAAGAACAGAGGTCACAACAGACGTCCCGCTGTTCACATTTATACTTATGTGGTAATGTCAGATCTTTGACCACACCTCCAAACAAACTGAAAATGCTGGATGTAACCATGTTTTAGGATCAACAGTCATATGCTTATGTAATAACAAATTGTATAACAGTAATATGCTCATTTAATAATAAAGTGATGAATAATGGATTGATGTTTTAATTTCTGTGGATTTCAAGTAATGTGTTACAGGTTGGCAAAC
Source organism: Ameiurus melas (assembly GCA_012411365.1). Lineage (NCBI taxonomy): Eukaryota > Metazoa > Chordata > Actinopteri > Siluriformes > Ictaluridae > Ameiurus > Ameiurus melas. Next base: position 1,397,549 of record CM022766.1, read on the forward strand.
ATTTATACACTATATGGCAAAAAGTTTGTGGACACCTGATCATGACAACCACATGTGCTTGTTGATCATCCCAGTCCAGATTTAGTCCCCCTTTCCACTAGATTTTTGAGTTTTTGGGTCTCAGTTCCAGTGAAGGGAAATTCTAATGTGGCAGCATGCAAAGACATTCTATATTGTGGCAACAGTTTTGAAAAGTCTGTACAGCATGGGCATAGGAATGGATTCTTTTGGAGATGACTCAAATATTCCGTGTCCATCCATGAAAAAATATTTGCGTCCTGAGGTGAGGCCAGTTACAACAGAGCATTCAGATGTCCTTGAGAACACTAAAGTATAGATGAAAGATTTACCACTTTGTATGTGAATTAGGATATCGTAGCTATTTCAGCCCATGAAATAGCTAATTGTGTGTATGTGCCATTGCTACATGTCCATAAACAATTTAATGGTAAAATTAGTCAAAATGTTCACACAGAGATGAACATCCTACAATATTTTAAGAATAAGAGGACAGAGGAGGATAAACAACAGGTTATAGGAGTATAAAATACTGAGGAGGATGAGCTTGTAAGTTGTATGTATAGCTTCCAGTTAGCCACTTACTTGACATCACACCGTATTGGATGTTTGGATTGGGGGTGCCATCATGTGTGGATCTCTCCCACTGTTGGTTGATTCTGGAAAAGGTCCTTCATTATGTAAGATACGTATATATTATGCATGGTATGCACTACATGCACTACATGGTATGTAGTAGTTTTTGTTCTAGTTACGTTATAGTCCATCTCTGTGACTCTGCACCCGACTCTTTATTATCTCCTCTCTCCAGTCTGGGTATTCTCAATCTTCTATCACTGCAAATACTCTTACAACCACACTATTTAGTACATTCTGTTCTCAAAAGTCATTAAAATGAGCATTTAAGTTCTTTTTTAAAAACAAAATCTTTTCATATATATATATATATATATATATATATTTCAGTGCAGTATGCACTGAAACCCGCACCAAGCATTTCAGCATCCCCCCAGGTTCAAAACACCCCTACACCCCTGCTGTACAGTATATGTGTGTGATGGTCAGGTGTCACTGGATATAAAAAGTCTACATGCCCCTGTTAAAATTGCTGATTTGTTGATGTGAAAAATTAAACCAAGATTAATCATATCAGATAGCAGCAAGGTCTGTAAAAGTCTGCAACAAATCCAATATGTTGGGCAAAAACCATGAACCGGCAAAGGTAATGGTCAGGTGAACTGACTCTACCGCCTCACTGCCCTTACGATTGCGCTACTGACCATCTTCCTGTTGCCACCCTAACTTCCGATCAACTGTATAATCTGTCCTATCCTGAGAGGGAGGCCATAGAGAAATACAACTCGGAGTCCCTTGTGGCCAGCATTATCTGTCCCTCCTCCTCTCTCCTGGTTCCTGGCTTCTTCTTCGTGGACAAGAAGGACAAGACCTTTCACTCTTCCATTGACGAGTGGAAGACAGTGTTCAATACCCCCCTGGGCCCGTTCAAATATCTGGCTATGCCATTCTGCCGCACCAACACCCAGGCAGTGTTCCAAGCCCTGATCAATGACATTCTCTGGGATTTCCTGAACTGTTTTGTATTTGTATGCCTGGACAACATAGTGATCTTCTACCAAACACCTGCTGAGCATGTCCATCACATCCATCAGGTCCTGCAGAGACTGCTGGAGAACCACCTTATTGCAAAAGTGGAGAAGTGTGAATTCCACATTAGGTTCTTGGGGTTCACCATTGAGAGTGGGTGGGTGAGAGCAGACCCCGAGAATATCCAGGTGGTCATAGGGTGGACCAGACCTACCACCCAGAAGAAATTTCAATGGCTCCTAGGATTTGTGAACTTGTAACGCCACTTCATATAAGACTACAGGCGAGTTGGAGCACCACTCACCAGGCATAACTCCACCTCTAGTCCCTTTGTGTGGACTCTTAAGGCCGAAGCCACATTCACCAGACTTAAAGACCATTTCAGCTCAGCTCCAGTACTGATCCAACCAGATCCCACAAAACAATTCATTGTAGAGGTGGATGCCTCTGACTTGGGAGTGGTTGTGGTGCTCTCCCTGTGATCCGGGCCTGACCCAAAAATCCACCCCTGCACCTTCTTCTCTCCCTGTACCCTCTTCTCTTGCTCTTCCCGGCAGAATGCAACTACGATGTGGGGAATCATGAGTTGCTAGCAATTAAGTTGGCCTTGGAGGTGTGGAGACACTGGCTCAAGGGGGCCGAGCAACCCTTCATTGTGTGGACAGACAATAAGAACTTGGCCTACATCCAGAATGCCAAGTGCCTCAACTCCCATCAGGCACGTTGGGCCCTGTTCTTTGGGCAGTTCAATTTAACTATCCTCTACTGTCCCAGTTCTAAGAACAGGTCACCTGGTTACCTGTTTGTCCCAGATGCTACATGTTCCCAGGACCTCCAGTGGATCCACTGGTCCTGGTTTGCTTGTCACCCTGGCTCCATTCACACCCTAGGCTCACTGAAACTGTACTTCTGGTGGCCTACGATGGATGCCAACACCCGAGCCTTCATCGCCGCCTGCTCCGTGTGTGCCCGTAATAAGGCCCTACACTATCAATCTTTGAAGCATTTCTGTAAGTTTCTTTGGTTAAGGGCATCTGCCAAATGCTATAAATGTAAATATAATGTGAAACTTAGAACATGGCACCTTTGATGGCAGACCACCCAATGTTTAGGTGAGTAAAACTATTGGAATAGTCCATTTAAACAATAACATTCAATATTTGGTCCCATATCCCTTGTTTGCAATAACTGCATAACCAATATGTTGCATTCTTCTTGTGTGACGCTTTTGTGATGTTTCCCAGCTTTTACCACTGATTCTTTCAGTTATTGTTTTACAGGATTTCTCCTATCAGAATTCAGATATTTTAATTAATTCTGTTCCTGCCATCATGATATCTATTAGATCATCAATAAAGATTAGTCCGAATTAGTCAGAGTACATTATTCTAGTCAATCCTATTACTTAAATGGAGAACATCCTTGTAAACTGTTCAGTCTAAGATGAATCTAGGGATATTAAATCTGATGTTAGGTACAATGATTCCATGTATATCCAACCTATAGATATAAATATGGCATTTGAGTCTTTATATCATCATTTGTATATTTGCATCTATGAAGCTAGAGCTGGCCTGACCGATTTTGCTTTACTTTTAGAACATTTAAATCTTCCCAAGCTAAGCAATATCCAGTGGAATACATTGGGCATTCCTCTGTCAATAAATTAATTGAAATTTGCATTGGATTCCATGAGTAGAAATAAAGCCCCTGGTTTAGATGGAATCCACCTGAACAAAGAGAATTGTCAGATGAACCACAAACAACATAAACTAGGCAAAATGCAAAAGTTAGGTATCAACTGTAATAAAGAAGCAGTGATATGGTGGTGTGGAAGGTCTTAAATGTTTTTATATTTTTATTTGAGTGACCATTGAAACTTAAAATTTTATTATACTTAATTTATATTTATAGATGTGTTGTACTTCATAGTTTAGGGTTAGTGTGGGTAAAGTTTAGTATGAGGTTAGTTTGTAACAGACAGCACAGTAGATGAGACAAAACAATAGACAAGACAGTAGATGCTACATGGACTTCAGGAAGGAGGGTGGAGGAGGGATATGGGTCTATGTGCAAAGAGTACTAGCTGGAATGTTGGTTGAGTGTGGTGTGTGTGGTATGGCTTTGGTTATGTGGGACTGTAATGTTGGCTATTACAAAGTGATTCCCTGGTAGGTGATGAGTGGTGTCCAAATAGAGTTCAAATTTGGTAGTTTTAATTTTGATTGGGCAGAGAGTTTTTCCATTGTTATGAAGTTGATTATTAGGTTTTCCGAATGTTATTCTTTGATTTCCAGGTGTAGTATGTTTTTTTTGCCATTGGTTAGCACTGTAAGAACTATTGCGTTTTCCTGTTTGATGATCCCAGATCTCCAAGTAAGCAGAGTGAAGGGGAGAGTGGAATGGTGTGATAGTTCTTAGTGATTTGTTTCCAGAAGTGCTTACTGGACATACTGAATTATTTTTTGTTGCACTGATGCTTTCTTTTCTTTTGACATTTGATAATACAGATTTTGTTTTAATTACACACTGATCACAAGAAGCTAATTTTTCACTGAGGTTTCAAGAGTACACAGAGCTACAATATGTGACTGTGCACTGTTTTGTCTGTTTCTGATATTAGTTTTTTTTTTTTTATCTTATTGCTTTACCTTTTCTTTTCTTTTTTTTTTTTTGGGCTTTTTCCCAAAAATTTAAAAAAAATATTATTTTCTTTTTTTTTCCCCCCTCTTATTACTTATTTTTTTTTTTTTTTTTTTTTTTGAAGAATACACATAATTTTAATTGGTCTAACATTTTTGTTCATCTGTTTGTAATGTAAAATCCATGCTAACTTGGAATAATGAAACATTTAGAGTGCATCATATAATGTCTCTGATCATAATAATAATTTTTTAAAAAATTATTCAGAAAGACAAAAAATGTTACATTTCACTTGCTGTACGCTCCAAGGGTGAATGGTCATGGACTGTTAAATTAAGTCGTAGATCACAAGATATGTCAGGTATGAAGAGCTTAATGAAACAGTCAATATTTAAGTCAAAACATAAACACTATAATGCTCTGAGAGTGCAGGTTAATTGTGGATTTCACTCTACGCTGCTTTAGAAATACTCCCACAGAACTGGAATACTTCTATAATAATTGATCAAATTTCAGTTATAAGAAATGCTCAAGCTGACTGAAAAATGTGAGAAACAGTAGATAACATTGACAAAACTGTTTGTGAAGAAATGCTACACCACTAGTTTAAGAAGGTCTCACAAAATTTGTACATATAGTATTAAAAGACAATCCAGCATATTTGTAATGATTGAATGTCTATTTGTTATATGTAGTTATTGCACGATCCCATAGAGCATTGTGTATGGCATTAATCTGTTTACATCCATTGTGATTCCAAAAAAACTTGTGCTTTTTTGTCCAGTGTAAGTGGTTCTGTATATATTTTACTGTTTAGAATGCAGTCCCATCAAACGTATAGGGACAGCAAGAATGTTTGATATTTTCTTGACGCTTTTTTTTAAACACTGAAGATTTTGGGTTGGAGATGAAAAAATTTGTATAAGATAGAATTTCACCTTTCAATTTCTTATATTTACATCTAAACGTGTTAAACAGTTTACATACTGCTTTATACTTTTGCCACTGACAGAATATAAAATTTTGGATCATTTTCCTCAATAAATAAGTGACCAAGTATAATACATTTTGTCTTATCTGTTTAATTGGGTTATCTTTATCTACTTATAGGACTTATACTTATAGGCGTGAAAATCTGATGTTTCAGGTCATATTTATGCAGATATTTGTCAGCATGTTGGCTAGAAAGACGTGGACTCCTTATCACTTAATTGTTCTTCTAACATGATGTGCGTAAAACATTCGGCCCTTCTCATCCGGAAAACTTCTTTTTGAGGATTTAAACATTACTGTCCCCATCCCATACATTCACAGCATAAAGCTTTCTATATGTTTTTTTATTATTATTATTTTTATTTCACTGTTTTTATATTTCTTATTTTAATTAAACATTTTAACTGTAAGAGTAGTGCCACTATGTCTGAAATTAGCTTGAATATGCTAATTCAGTGACAAGGATTTTGATTACTTATGACATGTGTGTGATATTGTGATTATTGTTATTATTATTATTAAACCCCTTGTGTCTCTTTGTTCATCACAAAGTATTGAGTGTATTCACCGTGCCAACCTTTTGTTCATCGTTTTTTGATTCACGATTTTTGGATTTGTCTGCCTGCCTCTCTTTAATAAATCTCTACCTGGATTTGCAGCCATCCTAACCTCCATTACATTCAATTACATGACAATGTAACTGAAAATCAGTGACCAGGTTAATACAGCCTTAAATCTGGTAATAGGTGGAGCATTGGGACACGCCAGCTGACATTTTAGAGTCCAGGCTAACAACTTGGCTTTAGTTAATTGCACTTAGACTGTAAATGCTAAAAGGAAATTTTGTTTAGAACAACATAGTGTTGATTGATCAATCTAAATATGGTGAGCCTTAACCACTGATTATTGTAATATTATCCACCTACAGGGATAGTGCAAGACTCTAAACGACACTGGAATCCTAATGAAGAACACATAAACAAATGGCAAGATGCATTTAATTCTAAAGATTGGAATTTTAATATCTCTTAGAATTGTTCATAATTGGAGTCAGATAAAGTAAAAAAAAGGATCATATTTAAAATTTACAAATTGTTAAGTCAAAATGTTTATGTCTTGCATAAAGGAAATACAGGAACACAGAAGAAGCCTTCTGCCACTCTGTTGGATACCGTCATTGGACCAGCGGGTGGTTCCCTACACTCAACAGAGTTCCTAGACTGATGGTATTCTTAGTCTGTGACCTACTGAACCAGTATCAGGATGTATTTGTTGATAGAAACTTCGAAGCACATCTTTAAGTCACTCTAGTTAAGGGATTCAGCCAAATGCCATACATATAAATGTAATGTAAAACTTCATCCAGCTTGGCTTCGCATTACATACAACGGAGTCCAGAAGGACTTTATTTCAGCGGAGGAAGCAGCAGAATACGTTAAACTCTTAAAACCGGGGTGAACCGCATCACCTACACAGTGTAGTGTTCGTTATTTATTTATATACTTGTTTATTTAGAAATTATTTAAAATTTTTCTTTGATAATATTCTTTATTCTAATTTGCACTCGGACATCCAGCTCTATAGAATTCGCATTCTTATTGTGGATATTGTGCATTCGTTCAGAATTTGTTTGTTTGTTTATTTATTTATTTATTTATTTATTTATTTATTTATTTATTTATTATCATCTTGTCTATTTAGTATTATTGTTATTATTATTATTATTATTACTCTTTTTAAATTACCATTTTATTTATTTATTTATTTATTTATTTATTTTTTAAGTGCTACACTGTGTAAGATTAGTAGTTATAAGTCTTTAAAGGTAAAGACATATTTGTTAAGTGTGCAGATTATTTATTAGATTTGAGGTCAGTAGGGGACTTTTCTCTTGATGGAATTTGTTCCTTTTTCGTTTAGGTTTAGCTTACTCTTTGTCCACTTTGTGGACAACCTTAGGTGGGAAACACTGCTGTCTCCCTTATTTTATGGAGACTTTGGGTGTGTGGCAGGGTGCGGGGTGGGGATTTATTAGTTGGAACGTCAGAGGTATGGGTAATCCTGTTAAGAGATCTAAGGTTTTTACACATTTGAAACGTTTGAACTCCAATATAGTATTTTTACAGGAGACGCACCTACGTATTAAAGATCATCATAGGTTACACTGCCCTTGGGTGAGTCAAGTCTTTCACTCGAATTTTAATTCGTAAGCAAGACGGGTTGCTATTTTAATCGACAAAAGGTTACAGTTTTCATCCACTAATGTTATTGCTGATGTGAACGGTAGATATATTATAGTTGCTGGTACTTTAATGCAAAGACAGGTATTGTTGGTTAATGTGTATGCTCCAAACTTTGACGATGTAGAATTTGCTAACAGATTGTTGAGCAATCTCCCTTTCTTAAATACTCACCTGTTGATTTTCGGGGAGATTTAAATTTTGTATTTGACCCAAACTTGGATCGATCTAATGCCCGTACTCAGAACCGATCTGCAATATCTAAAACATTCTCTGATTTTATGAGTCAGAACGGTCTTGTTGATCCCTGGAGATCTCGTAACCCCTCTCTTAAAATGCTTTCTTTCTTCTCCCAGGTTCATAATTCTTATTCAAGGATTGATTATTTTTTCATAGACAGCACTCTAGATTCTTGCATAGTTTCTTCTGATTATTTGGGTATTGTAATTTATCAGAGTTTAATTTTATTTCGACTAAAGAAGCGGAACACTTACTGTTACGTACTCGTGGTTCATATTATGAACATGGCGATAAGCCGAGTCGTCTACTGGCACATCAGCTACGGCGACAGGCCACTTCCCATCTCATACCTGGTATTAAAAACACTTATAATATTGTCACTACAGATCCCATGGAAATTAATGCTACTTTTAAATCTTTTTACTCTTCACTTTATAAGTCCGAATCTCCAACAGATAATACTAAAGTGAACGCATTTCTTCAAAACCTCTGTAATCCTGTTATAGATACGAATACTGCTATGCAATTGGAATCCCCACTCTCTCTTGAAGAAATTTTAAATTCAGTTAAATCTATGCAATCTAACAAAGCTCCTGGCCCGGACGGGTTTCCAATCGAATTCTTTAAAGCGTTTATTGGAAAATTAGCTCCATTGCTTTTGGCTATGTTCAACGAATCTTTGGAACGTGGGTCTTTGCCTCCAACTCTGACACAAGCCACGATAGCTCTGCTTTTAAAGGAGGGTAAGCATCCATCCTCCTGTGGTTCTTATAGACCGCTATCACTGCTGAATGCAGATGTAAAGGTGTTGGCGAAAGTAATGGCATCTCGGTTAGAGAATGTACTTCCTTATATTATATCTGAAGATCAGAACGGTTTTATAAAGGGACGTCAAATGTTTTTTAATACCCGTACACTCTTTAATATAATTTATTCAAAGAATTTGGCTGTGCTTCCTGAGATTTTACCATCATGTCCACTATTCTCAGGGTAGATTTAAAGCCTTGTCCATTGATTGCGATATTTGGGATCCCTCAAGCTTCAATTCCTTTGAGCTCGATACAAAAGGATGTTATTGCTTTCACATCCCTTATAGCAAGACGTTCCCTACTGTTACATTGGAAGTCTGCTAAATACCCATCTATCTCTCAGTGGATAAAGGACGTGATGTTTTTTCTGAAACTCGAGAAAATACGATATACGATGAATGGATGTACAGATAAGTTTTTTCATAAATGGCATCCCTTTATTGCGTACTTTATGGAGTTACAGACACTACCCACTTAAAGGTTGGTGCCTGTTGTTGAATTTTATAATATCTCTATAACCAGCGACAGTTAATGGGTAGCCATGATGAGCCGGAGGGGTGGGTTGTGGGTTCAATTTAGTTTTTCTTTGTATAAAAAGAAAAAAAATCTGTGAATATTTACTGCTGTTGCTAATTTTGTATTTTTGGGAAATGGTGGGGAGGACAGAACAGAAAAGGCGATTTAGATAGGCTTAGCAGTTCAACAGAAATGTTCATCAGAAATGTTTAATAAAAAAGAAACTTAGAAATGTTATGCAGAAATGTATAGCAGAAATGTTTAGCAGAACTGGTTTAGCAAAAATTGTAGAAATGTAGAAATGTTCAGCAGAAATGTTCAATAAAAATGAAACATGAAAAAAAAAGAAACTTTGAAGCATTTCTGTAAGTTTCTTTGGTTAAGGGCATCTGCCAAATGCTTTAAATGTAAATATAATGTAAAACTTAGAACACGGCACCTTTGGTGGCAGACCACCCAATGTTTAGGTGAGTAAAACTATTGGAATAGTCCATTTAAGTAAACAACATTCAATATTTGGTCCCATATCCCTTGCTTGCAAGAACTGCATCAAGCCGGTGACCCACTGAAATAACCAATATGTTGCATTCTTCTTGTGTGACGCTTTTGTGATGTTTCCCAGCTTTTACCACAGATTCTTTCAGTTATTGTTTTACAGAATTTCTCCTATCAGAATTCAGATATTTGAATTAATTCTGTTCCTGCCATCATGATATCTTTTAGATCATCAATAAAGATTAGTCGGAATTAGTCAGAGTACATTATTCTAGTCAATCCTATTACTTAAATGGAGAACATCCTTGTAAACTGTTCCGTCTAAGATGAATCTAGGGATAATAAATCTGATGTTAGGTACAATGATTCCATGTATATCCAACCTATAGATATAAATATGGCATTTGAGTCTTTATATCATCATTTGTATATTTGCATCTATGAAGCTAGAGCTGGCCTGACCGATTTTGCTTTACTTTTAGAACATTTAAATCTTTCCAAGCTAAGCAATATCCAGTGGAATACATTGGGCATTCCTCTGTCAATAAATTAATTGAAATTTGCATTGGATTCCATGAGTAGAAATAAAGCCCCTGGTTTAGATGGAATCCACCTGAACAATTGAGTGTTTTAGGTGATATAGTGGCACCCTTTTTATTAGATTCATTTTAATTATATTAATTTGCTTCTACATATTAACATATACATATAATAACATTCTGCTCAAATGTCCTTATTCCTTTCCTTCAGGAAATCACTCAACAAGCACACACATACCACCCACGACATATTTTGGCATTTGTTAAATACACTTCTAATAATCAGCCACAATAATCAACTTTACACACGACCAACACCAAGAACTGGTTGTGATTATAACTCCACAATTCCATATTTTACTAGACATATCAACAATTACACAGTATAAATACCTGGTCTGTTTAATCTGTAGTGTGTGTCTGTCTGTTTTTACATATTATTGAATATTTTATATTATAAATTATCCATCCATCCATAACCTTGATACATTCCTGATAATAAAATGTTTACTTGTATGCATAGTTAAAAAAAGAAAACTATATAAAATTATAAAAGATAATCTTGATAGCTTAGAGTGACGTAACTTGCACTATGTGGTTATCTTACATGCCGCAGTGTCCGAGATACACTACATAACTGGAAGTATGTGGACATCCGTCCAACCACACTGATATGTGCATGTTGAACATCCCATTCCAGATTTATTCCCCTCTTAGCAGTTATAATAAGCTCCACTCTTCTGGGAAGGCTTTCCACTAGATTTTGGAGTGTGGCTGTGGAGATTTGTGTTCATTTAGCTACAAGAGCATTATTGAGGTTAGTCACAATAAGTCCTGTAATGCAGTCAGGGTTCCATTAATATTTATATTCCATTTACGTTTATAGCATTCGGTAGATGCTCTTTATACTGAGTGACTTACATTCATATCATTTATAAAATTGAGCATTTTAATTTCTACACATTACTCCTGCTTGATGAGATGTTAGGTCCTACCTGCTCCATCCTGATGCTTCACGTGAGATTCCCTCACTGCTCCTGAGGATGGCTCCACATGGTTACCCTGAAGATTTCAGTGAGGCTGCTGCAGACAGTACCACACGGATACCCTAGACATGACTTTAGATGGTCTCACTTCGAGAGGCTGAATATCTACAAAGCTGCTTTGTGACGTGTCCATTGTTTAAAGCTTGATATAAATCAAATCGATCCACGCTCTATGTGCAAGCTCGCTGCAGGTGAAACCTCTCGGCTGTGCGGGTGGTCATGTTTCTTTCTGTGTATCGCTCTCCATGGTGTCACTGTCTGGGATGCAGAACCCGCCCCTGAACCACCACATGGTACTATGCGATGAAGGCAGGCATGATCTGATCATCCGAGACAAGACTGAAGATCCTCCATCCTCCAGCTACGTGCTGAAAAATGGTGTCATGACCTGCATACCTTACAGTTACACTTGACCCCGAAGTGAACATAAAGCAGGGCATCTCTCCTTTCTTCTTAAACTCTGAGATTGTGTGTACTACAAGACAGGAAAACCACAGTGATGCCCTGCAGCGCACCACACATACCACACATACCACACACACACACACACATAAAGAAAGATCTGTTCCACACTGTATACACTGAACATTTACAGTAGAGCTGTCCAAACTGATGAACTTTATCGGATTTAAACAGTTGATAATGCAAAAAGTGAAGGGAAAAAAAAAGAGTACACACATCCTTCCTCGATTAGGCCACGAAAGGGGTTCTCTGTGGTCCTGCCCAGTGAGAGCATCGTGTATTTATTGCCTATCACCACCACCACTGAGTAGATAACTATCAGAAGGTATTCATGCTCCCCGTGGAATCCTCATCAGCTTTCTGTATCAATAAAAACCCTCTGTTGGACTGATTAAGCTCAAATAGAGCGTCCTGCTCTGAGAGGACTCTCAGAGGACATTCAGATATGATCATGATCTAAATAATAACAAGACGAAGAATATAAACTGAACAGATGGACATGGACGAGTGAACACCTTCAGTCTTGCTGAAACATGAAACACAGAGTGAGGCCCTGCACCTCAGGCTACACACGTTCCTCCTTCAGTCACTGATCTCCTGTAGGTTCCTCCTTCAGTCACCAATCCCCTGTTGGTTCCTCCTTCAGTCACCGATCTCCTGTAGGTTCGGCCTTCAGTCACCGATCTCCTGTAGGTTCAGCCTTCAGTCACCGATCTCCTGTAGGTTCGGCCTTCAGTCACCGATCTCCTGTAGGTTCGGCCTTCAGTCACCGATCTCCTGTAGGTTCGGCCATCAGTCACTGATCTCCTGTAGGTTCCTCCTTCAGTCACTGATCTCCTGTAGGTTCCTCCTTCAGTCACTGAGCTAGATTCAATCCTCAGTCACTCAGGACAGAACGAGGTCCAAAAAATTACCTGTAATCATATATCATTACACATGACTCTGATATTTCACTGAAAGAGAAGTAATAAGTATTTCTAGAAGCTCACATGAACTGAAGCTAAATCTCTGGACCCAAATGTTACAAATCTGAAGCTGAGGAGAACTCAAAAGTCAGCTCATGTCCGTTTCCTGAGACGATGAAGCTCTGTGATCACGGTACAGAAGGAAAAATGTTTTGTTGTTTTCCTCCTCGGAAATGAAAATTGCACTGCAGACAGTTTTAAACCAGCGCAGTGGCTTTTTGTTGTGAACGGAAAAAGTTTTTCTTAGCCACAAACCTATATTCATGACCCAGAAGATGATTAAAAAGGAAAGAAAAAAGATCTTCCACCAATCACGTGAAAGATTTTATCAACATCAAAGTCTTCATTTCAAAACATTAAACATCGCAGTTTAACCGCAGCCAATGAGCTGCGAGAGAAAAAAACGTTACACTGGCGTGGACCAATCAGATTACAGAACACACGAGCGCATGAAAGATGTTCAGCAGCACGAGCCGCTCAGCACCAGTGTCTGAGATGGAGACATCAAGAGTCGCTCTCATCGCTCTCGTGTGTAAGTCTCATTCAACTTCTACACTTTCTACACCATTCACACCTGCTGTGGGCTTGTGTAGAAGTTTGTACCCCCTCCTTAGTGTAGTGTAAAGTGTGATGTTGTGTAGAAGTTTGTACCCCCTCCTTAGTGTAGTGTAAAGTGTGATGTTGTGTAGAAGTTTGTACCCCCTCCTTAGTGTAGTGTAAAGTGTGATGTTGTGTAGAAGTTTGTACCCCCTCCTTAGTGTAATGTAAAGTGTGATGTTGTGTAGAAGTTTGTACCCCCTCCTTAGTGTAGTGGAAAGTGTGATGTTGTGTAGAAGTTTGTACCCCCTCCTTAGTGTAGTGGAAAGTGTGATGTTGTGTAGAAGTTTGTACCCCCTCCTTAGTGTAGTGGAAAGTGTGATGTTGTGTAGAAGTTTGTACCCCCTCCTTAGTGTAGTGTAAAGTGTGATGTTGTGTAGAAGTTTGTCCCCCTCCTTAGTGTAGTGTAAAGTGTGATGTTGTGTAGAAGTTTGTACCCCCTCCTTAGTGTAATGTAAAGTGTGATGTTGTGTAGAAGTTTGTACCCCTCCTTAGTGTAGTGTAAAGTGTGATGTTGTGTAGAAGTTTGTACCCCCTCCTTAGTGTTGTGTAAAGTGTGATGTTGTGTTGCAGGTGTTGTGTTCTCCGGTCAGAAGAGGATCTCTGGAGCAGAAGTGGAGACGAGAGTCAGACGAGGAAACGACGTCACTCTCTACTCCGACTGTGTTGTGAAACGTGGATTATATCCAGTGAGGTTCAGAAACTGATCAGAAAAGGATCATCCTCGTGTCACGATCTCACTTGCTGATTTAATCAATAGTGATGTCTTGGGTGGTGATTTTACACGTTACTCGTTTCTGGTAAATAACTCCATGAACACACACAGTCTGCTGATTAAGAACGTCAGTGAATCAGATCAGGGCGTGTACTACTGCGCTCTGAGTGAGAAAAAGGTTCTGGATAATAACATCGGTGTCACCGTCATCAGAAACAGATCCACTCGACTCTCTGTACTCGGTAAGATTATCTCCTATTCACTGAGCTGGATTTTCAGACATTTATAGTTCTTGCAGTCTTGTGTTCTTCAGCAGAACCCTGTAACTGTGTGTGTGTGTGTGTGTGTGTGTGTGTGTGTGTGTGTGTGTGTGTGCGCGTGTAGTGTAAAGTGTCAAGAATTGTTCGTAGTTTTTCTCAGAGGTAACGGAGCTGATCAGATTGGTTTATTGCCATAGAAGAAGGAGAAGACTTTATTTGTCACGTATTCTTTGCAGCACAGTGAAATTGTTAGGAAGCTGGGGTCAGAGTGCGGGATCAGCCATGATACAGCGCCATGCAGCAGAGAGGGATATATAAAGGTCTTGCTCAAGGGCTCAACAGTGTCAGCATGATGGTGTTATGGCTTGAACATCCGTCGGATTACACGGTGGCTTAATGGTTAGCACGTTAGCATGTGTGTGCGGAGTTTGCATGTTCTCCCCATGCTGCGGGGGTACTCCGGGTACTTCCTCCCCCAGTCCAAAGACATCCATGGCTAAAAATTGTCCATAGTGTATGAATGGGTGTCCATAGTGTATGTGTGTGATTGTACCCTACGATGGACTGGCATCCTGTCCAGGGTGTTGCCTGCCTTGTGCTCCAGGTTCCCTGCGACGTTTTCCTGAAGAAGGAATAAGCGGTTGGAGATGAGATGAAGTTAGTTAACATCCGATGTCTAAAATTATCCTTCCGTCTTCGCTGTAACATACAACTGTGTATGATCAGCATAACAGTGGAAGTGGAATAACACTAATTCCATGTTTACGTATAATTTGAAAAAATCAGTGGCCCTAAAATGAACCCTGTGGATCTCCAAAGGTGACCTCAGTATGTGTGGAGAAGTCTCCGAACTGATAACGATGGGTCACATAAGACCTGAGCCAGGAGAGGACTGTTCCTCTCCTAGTAGCGAGGCGAGGTGGAAATATTATGATCAATATGTATTATGAACGAGATAAGATAATAGTCTGAGACAACTTCAGACTGTGGAACAATTACAATATTTTTTATACTTAGTACGTATGTTAGTATGAGGTCAAGAGTGTGACCACCATTATGAGTAGGCCCGATTACGTTCTGATTAATCCCTACTGAATCTAAGATGGACACAACCACTAATCTTAGAGGGTCTTCCAGGTTATCAAAATTAATATTAAAGTCTCTGACGATTAATGTTTTATCTACAGACACAACCAGGTTTGAGACAAAGTCTGCAAATTCACTTAGAAATTCAGTGGGGGTCTGTAAATAATAATTAGAGGAACTTATTTTTTGTGGCTGCATAAGTTATACTGGTATAAAGAATTTAAAAAGAATTAAGTTTATGACTAGGTTTTTGTGTGATGCCTAGATTTTGGCTATGGATGAGACCAACACCGCCTTCTCTACCAGTTGAACGTGGCTGATGTACATAACTGTATCCAGGAGGACTGGCTTCATTTAATGCTACATACTCGTTTGGTTTAATCCAAGTGTTCGTTAAACACATTATATTACATTTCTGATCAGTAATGATGTCATTAACAATAAGAGCCTTAGACGCAAGAGATCTAATGTTTAATAGTCCTAGATTCAGATCAAAAGTGCTGGCTGTGCATTCAATATGATTTAATTTTATGTTTATTAGGTTATGAAGACAGACTTTCCGAGATTTCCTATATATTTGTATAGCTCGGGGAACAGACACAGTCTCTATAGTATGTATTACCAGTGCCGAACTATTAATTGAACATTGATTATACTGAATGTTGTTATTGTCAGAAGATGTACTTATGGTAGACAGTCTCTTGGAGTGTAGCGCCTTGGAGATGTTGTCAGACAGCAGTTCCTCTCTGAGGCTGCTGGGGTGCAGGCCATCTGGACGAAACAACCCAGAACAGATTCCAGCTATTGACAAACACCTGATTCTGTTCATTACACCAAGAGACTAACCAATCATTTAAAGATAGAAGTCTACTTAACTTTTCTGCATGTGAAGTCTACTGAACGTCTGAATGTGGGAAGAGGTCCAGAGACAATGACTAGTTGACTAATACATTCAGTAGTTGCCGCAGTAGTTGCAGTTGTGTGGCGGTTTTAACTGCACCTGCATTTTCTTTTTTTTTTTTAGTGTATTTTTTGTATATTTACAATATGTTCTAATAAAATTACTATTTTCACACATAATAAAATGACACTGATCAGGATAAAGCAATGACTAGTTAATCGGTGAATACAATGAACAAATTAATAAATCTCAATTTATACCAGATGCTCAATGCCCCAGAGTGCCTCAGTATTTTGCCCTGAGAGCTTCATTACGGAGCACTCACTCCTGACTGCATGTCATGATTCACGTGATTCACGCCTAGTTAAACGTTCTACTGTTGATTGTTCAAAGTTATTATTTTACACATTTTATGTTGTGATTTGATTTTTTTGTCTTTTACAATAGCCTTAAAGAAGCATTGATACAGGAAGTGCATAATAATTCATTCTGTGTATGACTGAGTCTGGGTTGAATTGAAGTGTGTTTTGATGTGCTCTTTGTTGTCATTTATCCACAATGAACTGCACTAAAATTAGCTTAAAAAAGTGATGTCCTGAATCAGCTTTTTTCTGATTTAAAAAAGATGACTATCCAACTAACGTCATAACAACCTTTTTAAACTACTAATCAACCAGTTAAAATGAATTGTCATGTAACCCACAACACATGGTGTATTTTATTTGGATTACTAGTAGTTTAGGCAAAATATCAGTAAGAAAAAACATTTTTTATCGAAAATTTATTTTGTCAGAATAGTTTAGTGAGTAGTACTTCGATATAAAACTACCAATTTTTTAATGTACAATTGATGAGTAGTCCATGATTAACATACCTTTTAAAATCGCAGGAATTCAAACAAACTATAAACAGTCAGGTTAGAGATAATTTAATGGAGCAAGTTACTAAACAAAAAAAATTAAAATCAAGAGAAATCTGTTTTTTTTAAGCACAGCATTGTTAAGACACATTAAGCACAGCATTGTTAAGACATGTTCTTCATGTTTGTAATGCATTAGGCAGGTCTCTTTAAAAGCTCAAATAATGAGTTGCACCAACACCTTTTGTTTGGAGCCCACACATTAGGTGCTTTTTCAAGTCTAACTAAACACTGTAATATCTGCTTTCATTTGTAACTGCACTTTTTCATGAATTAAAATAATTTATTAAAAAACAAGGTTTATTTCTAAATGTAACTATTTCTAAATTACATACCATATACAGTGAGGATGCCAAAGAGCTCCATTTTGGTCTGATCTGACCACAACACTTTCACCCAGTTGTCCTCTGGTGGTCAGATGACACCAAAATGGAGCTCTTTGGCATCAACTCAACTCGCCGTGTTTTGGAGGAGGAGGAATTCTGTCTATGACCCCAAGAACACCATCCCCACCATCAAACATGGAGGTGGAAACATTATGCTTTGGGGGTGTTTTTCTGCTAAGGGGACAGGAGAACTTCACCGCATTAGAGGGACGATGGACGGGGCTATGTACCGTCAAATCTTGGGTGAGAACCTCCTTCCCTCAGCCAGGACATGGAAAATGAAAAGTCATTACTAAGTCATTACCAAGTACTAAGTAATGTTTTGCAGAGGGGTCAAATACTTATTTCCCTCATTAAAATACAAATCAATTTATAACATTTTTCACATGCGTTTTTCTGGATTTTTTGTTGTTATTCTGTCTCTCACTGTTCAAATAAACCTACCATTAAAATTATAGACTGATCATTTCTTTATCTGTGGGCAAATGTACAAAATCAGCAGGGGATCAAATACTTTTTTCCCTCACTGTAATGAAGAAGGTTTTTTTTTTTTCAACATGAATGCCCCGTTTGGTCAAACTATATGACAACTTCAGTGCTATAAGTACAATAAATATTTCATAATATTTTTATGTACTTATATGTATGTAATTATAGTTGAATGAAATAATTATTCAACAAGTTTTTTTTTACTCCCAACTCCTACCCATGGTTGAATTACCTGTCCATTTGGCATGCCACATATCACTAACACTTTGATTCTTTTATAGAGCACTTTAACGGCGTGCATGACCTCCTCTGTCTTTAAAGTGTATATAATGGGGTTTAACATGGGGGGAATAATCTGTGTCAGGGTAGAATTTATTATCCTATCATTGGCATTTATAGACGATGTAAGAGCTGCTATATTGGTGCCTAAAAATGGGAGATAAAATACAGCCACTAAAATAAGGTGGGAAGTACAGGTCTTCATAGCTTTCTTCCGCTCCAAACCATGTGAGATATTCAGCAAGGCAATGCCAATGCAAATATATGAGACAATTATTAAAAGCAATGGAACACAGTCCAGCAGAACAAAACAGACAATAGCCATTACATGATTTATAAAATAACCATTACAAGCTAAAATATACATAGGTCCATGATCACAGAAATAGCTGTTGATAATTACAGATCTACAGAAGGACAGTCTGGTAATCAGAGCTACAAGGAATGCAATGATAGTCATAGAGAAAATCCAGGTAATAACAATGATTAAAGTCATTGCTTCTTTGGTGACAATGACATTATACCTTAAAGGAAAACATATAGCAACTACTCTGTCATATGCCATAACAAGCAGAGTAAGAGACTGCATGGTCATAAAGAATAAGACAAAAAACATGTTTGCTAGACAGGCTTCATATAATATGACCTGATTCTCAAACAGAAAAGTATCAATAATCTTTGGAATAAGAGCAGAGCTGCCACCCAAATCAGAAAGAGCCAAGTTAAACACAACAATGAACTTTGCTGTATGGAGGCTACGTGCTAGATAGATGGTGCACATTATAAAAGAATTCCCTAACACTGTCACAGCATAGACAATGCAGAGAAAGGCATAGTAGTACTTTGTGTGTGGAATATTGTAGAACCCATTGATATAAAAAGTGGAAGGGCGAATAAATGTTGCATTTGCAGAGAGCGCATTCGGCACAGAAGTCATGTCAGATGTCGTCTAGCAATATAACCTGTGGAAAACAATAAGAAGCACTATATATTGCTCCTGTTTATAGTTAGTTGAATGAAAAGACATCAAATTGCAAAATGGAACAGGAACACACCAAAAAACAAACTTAATTATTATATAATAATTATATTTGTTCAATATCTGACTTGCATTTAACTAATAATACAATTAGATATCAATAAATGATATATTTTATCAAAGTACATTTTGAAGAAAGTCTGTACTTTTTAAGCTTACTACCTGGTCCAGTCAGACAGCATATTAATGTACCTAAAGACATCAGTCACATTTATACTTTTTATGTGGTAATGTCAGATCTTTGACCACACCTCCAAACAAACTGAAAATGGTGGATGTAACCATGTTTTGGGATCAACAAACATATGCTTATGTAACAACAAATTGAATAACTGTAATATGCTCATTTAATAATAAAGTGATGAATAATGGATTGATGTTTTATTTTTCTATGGATTTCATTCGTTTTTGAAAAGTTTCATTTATTCACTACATGGTGAAAAGTTTGTGGACACCTGATCATCACACCCGTATGTGCTTGTTGAACATCCCAGTCAAGATTTAGTCCCCCTTTCCACTAGATTTTGCAGTTTTGGGGTCTTTTAGTTCCAGTGAAGGGAAAATGTAATGCAACAGCAGTAGTTATATCATACACTTTCTGTCAAACTGTCAATCAAAGTGTGTGTGTGACAATTTATGGCCCTCTGTGCTTCCCTGACTGACTGGTCTGTTGGGGTGACCCTTATCGGCTATATCAGCTGATCAATCTGGCTTCTTTGTGTCTGGGCAGTGGGGGAGAGGGGGTGTGTGGGTGGAATAGCCCCCTCCCAACAAAAGGCGCTTATGTTAATGAGTTTGGTTTTTGGTGGGGTGAAATATGTCTGGAAAGAAATATATATATTTTTTTGCCTTTGTTTATTTATTCATTTTCATATGATTCATTTACATGTAATTCATTTTCATGTGATTCATTTTCATGTGATCATTTACCTTTTCTCCCCTCCCTTCCCTTTCCCAAATATTTCATTGAGAAGAGAAAAAATAAATAAAATAAAATAAATTATAAATAATATTACACAGTGTAAGATATTTTAAAATAATAATAATAATAATAATAAAAAGAAAATAACTAATAAAATGAAATAAACTCTAACATTACTACAGAAGTAGATTTAAGAAGAGTGAGTCCACAAATTGTAGATGAAGTAAAGCACCGACAATATCTTCAATAAGAATTCGAATTCTGTAAAGAGCTGTAAAGAATAAATTCAAAAATAAATAAATAAATAAATAAATAAATAAATAACACTACACTGTGTAGGTGATGCAGTTCACCTCGGTATTAAGAGTTTAACGTAGTCTCCTGCTTCCTCAGCTGAAATAAAGTCCTTCTGGACACCGTTATATGTAATACGAAGCCGAGCTGGATGAAGTATTCCATAGCGAGCACCCTCAATACCACGAAGTTGACGCCGAACCTCGTTAAACGCGGCCCGGGCCCGGGCTGTCTGGACTGTGTAGTCAGGAAAAACGGAGATGGTCAGATCCCTCGCTTTAATCTGCTGGAGCTCTCTCGCATGGCGTAAAATATCAACACAGTCTCTGTGATAATGGAATCTGCACACAATAGCTCGTGGTCATTCACCAGACTTCGGCTTCGACTGAAGGGTCCGGTGGGACCGGTCCAGAACCGACTCCTTCTCCAGACCAAACGCCTCTTTTAACAAGGCCGCTACAGCAGCGGTTGTACAGGTGTCAGTGCCCTCTGGAACTCCGACTATCCTAACGTTATTGCGCCATGACCTCGACTCCAGATCCTCACATTTATTCTCCAATTGAGTCACGGTCGCAGTGAGAGACTCGATAGTAGTCTTCATGTGAACTAAATCAACGGTGCAACCGGAGAGCGCATGCCCCATTTCCCCAACAGTACCTTTCAGTGTTGATATGGTGGCATGGGTAGCGACTTTATCATTAACCTGCTGTGTTTTCATGACCTACATATATATTTATATATATGTATATATATATGTATTGTAGAGGGATCAGCCCAGGGGGGCGAAGGCGTAGCACAAACAAACGGGAGGCAGGTTGTAGTGAGAGAAGTGAGGGAAAATCCAGGATTTATTTGTCCTTCAGTCAGTGGTGGTGTGTGTGTGTGCTTGTGTGTGCGTGTGGCTGGATGAGGGAAACCCAGCGGGGGCGGGGCTGGCGTAGTGGCGTCCTCCGGGGCGTGTCGGGATTCCCGGAAGAGCTGGGAAGGAGCGGTTCCCTGTGCCGGTTTCTCAGCCTCACCACTGTCCTCGTCTGTCGTCGTCGTCCTCGTCCGGGGCGGAGCCCTCTGTGAGCGGAGAGAGAGAGTGAGAGAGAGAGAGAACGTGAACGGTTTAAGTAAGCCCGTGTTGCGCGGATTCAGTGGCAAATACCTCGTGTCATGAGCTGCCTACGTAGCCGAGTTGATCTCCTCCCTTCCGTGGGCGGAGGGGTGTCCTTTTATCCCCTCCTTCTGGAGCTGTATTGGTGAACCTCTCGCTCCCGGTTCGCCAATCCGCCGCCGGCGAGGCGGGGGTGGCTCTACCCTGCTGTGACGGCCCTTCCGGTTAGCGTTGGGACCGGCGCGAGGCTGCCCGCCTCGTGCTGGGGCGGCAGTCGGGGAAGGAGCGAACCTCCTAGTTGGGTCGGGTGTTGGTCCGCCGCGACAGTACCCCCCCCTCAGCTCCGAGCCTACTGCCGCTGGGAGGTGGGCACAGAGCGTGTCCCGTCGTGAGAGCTCATCTGCATTCCCGTGCAGGGCCCCCGCCCGGTGCTGGACCTGGAAGGAGAAATCCTGCAGGACGAGAAACCACCGGAGTGACCCGGCGTTACGTGTCCTTGGCCTTGGCCATCCATTGCAGGGGCGCGTGGTCTGTGACCAGGACAAAGTGTCGGCCTGCCAGGTAATACCTCAACTCTTCAATGGCCCACTTGATCGCCAAGGCTTCCGCTCCACCGCGGCGTACCTCTTTTTCGCGGGGGCCAGTTTCCAGCTGATGTAGAGGACCGGGTGCTCTTCTCCGTCGAAGGTTTGGGAGAGGACCGCGCCAACCCTGTTTCAGATGCGTCGGTGTGTACCGTGTAGGGACCGAAAAATCCGGGTTCCGCAACACCGGGCGCTGGTGAGGGCCCGTTTCAGGGCTCGGAAGGCCCTCTCCGCCTCGGTTGACCATTTCACCCGGTCCGGCTGGCCCTTTTTGGTGAGATCTGAAAGAGGTGCAGCTATCGCCGGAAGTTAGGCACAAATCTCCGATAGTACCCTGCCAACCCCAAGAAGGCCACGTACCTGTTTCTTCGATGGGGCGGGGTAGTCCCTACGGCTCGATCTTCCTCATCTGTGGCTTCAGCAACCCCGCCCAATGCGGTACCCCAGGTACTGTGCCTTGGTTAATCCCAGGTGACATTTCTTGGGGTTGGCTGTCAGTCCGGCTTTCGGGGGCCCCTCAGGACCTCCCCCAGATGGAACAGGTGGTCCGACCAGGTGGAGGAGTGGAACGACAACATCGTCCAAGTAGGCGGCTGCGAAGCTGCGGTGTGGTCGTAGGACAATGTCCATCAGCCGTTGGAAGGTGGCTGGTGCCCCGTGTAGGCCAAAGGGGAGGACCCGGTACTGCCAGTGGCCGGTGGAGGTACTAAAGGCTGTCTTGGGCCTGGCATCGGGCGCTAGGGCAACTTGCCAATACCCCTTGGTGAGGTCCAGGGTGGATATAAAGCGGGCCCTCTCCAGTCGCTCCACCAGGTCGTCAACTCGGGGGAGGGGGTAGCTATCGAAGTCCAATACCTGTTTCAGTCTCCGGAAGTCGTTACACAGGCGCATGCTTCCGTCGAGTTTCGGTCCAACGACGATGGGACTGGACCAGGGGCTGGATGACTCCTCGACGATCCCATCCCTTAGCATTCGCTCCACCTCCTCCTCGATGGCCTTCCGCCGGGCCTCAGGGACCCGGTAGGGTCTCTGTCTAACTACCACGCCGGGTAGCGTGGCTTGTGTGTGTCTTGATCGTGTGGTGAACCACCTGGGTCATCCCCGGGGAGGAGGAGAACACGTCTGCGAATTGGTCCACCATCTCGTTGAGTTCCTGTCTCTGTGCGGGGGTGAGGTCTTCCCCAAAGTCGACCAAGGCACGCTTGTCAGGATCTGTGTCCTGGCCCGCGTACGCCGAAACCATCGGGACTGGTTCCACCCACCTCTTCAACAGGTTGATGTGGTATAACTTCCCGTCCGTACGCTTACCGGGTTGTTGCAGGTGGTAGTTGACGACTCCCCGTCGCTCAAGGACCGTATACGGGCCCTGCCACCAGGCCAGGAACTTGCAGGCGCTGCTAGGCACTAGAAGAAGGACCTGATCCCCCGGGTGGAACTCTCGGGGCTGTGCCGGGCGGTTATACACCCGCTGCTGTTCCTCCTGCACGGCGCGCATATGTTCCTGCACTATTGGCGCCACGCGGTCAGTTCTATCTTGCATCTTCTGCACATACTCAATGATCGAGCAGTACGGGGATGGCTGTTCCTCCCAGGCTTCGCGGGCGACGTCCAGCAGTCCTCTTGGCCGCCGCCCAAACAGGAGCTCAAACGGGGTGAAGCCTGTGGACGCCTGGGGGCACTCCCGGATGGCGAAGAGTACATAGGGGAGCAGGAGGTCCCAGTTCCTCCCCTCGTCGTCTACCACCCGCCGTAGCATCCGTTTGAGCGTCTGATTGAAGCGCTCTACGAGTCCGTTGGTCTGCGGGTGGTAGACAGACGTCTTCAGATATTTCACCTGCAACAACCGACACAGATCCGTCATTAATTTTGACACGAAGGGCTACCTTGGTCGGTCAGGATGTCCTTGGGGATGCCCACCCGGCTGAAAAGGAGCATTAGCTCCCTGGCGATGTTGGGGGAAGTGGCCTTGCGTAGCGGCATCGCTTCCGGGTACCGGGTGGCATAGTCCACAACAACGAGGATGTACTCGTGGCCCCGCGCTGACTTGGGAAGGGGACCCACCAGGTCCATACCAATCCACTCGAATGGAACGCCTATGATGGGTAGCGGAATGAGGGGCGCCGGCGGGGGCTTCCTGGGCGCGGTGCGCTGGCACTGAGGGCATTGCTGGCAGAACCCCCGGACCTCGGCATCCATCCCGGGCCATACGAACCGGTCCCTCAGTTTCTCCAGCGTGTTGTGTGCCCCTAGGTGACCGCCGAGGGGGTGGGCATGGGCCAGGTGCATTACTAGGTTAGTCCTCGTTCGCGGTACCACCAGGAGGTCCGTCGGTTCTCCTCGGCGACAGACCCGTTGGTAGAGGAGGCCCCCTTTCACGAGGAAGTACGAGGTGGGGAGCCTCAGGTCGGTGTTCTGGGTGACCCCCTCTATCACACGCGCTTGTGCCCAACAGTGTTTCAGGCGGTCGTCCTCTTTCTGCTCCCGGCCGAACTTCCCTTCCCGGTTCACCTGTTGGAACACAGAGGACACCGGATTAATCAATCGGGAGGACTCACCTTCGGTTTCGGCATCTCCGGCGTCTTGGGCTAGGCAGACTGCCCGGCGTTGGGTCCTCTGGGTCCGTCGCGACGGCTTCTTTGCCTCGGTCGCCGGGCCCGTTGGGAAGCCCGGCCAGTCTCTCCCTAGGAGCAGTGGCACCGGAAGAGTGGGGATCACGCCCACATGGAGGGGCCAGGTCCCGGCTGTACTCCGGATCCGCACCTCGGCTGCCGGGATCTCTCGGGTCTCCCCATGGATGCAGGTGACGGCGAGGACTCCCTCCGGTTGTAGTACCTTGGGGAGGACCGTTGGTCGGGCGAGCGTCACTGTGCTCCCGGTGTTCTACCCACACCCTCTGGGTGGGGCCCTCGGGAGGCTGTTGGAGGTGGAGCGCGCACCCAGCTAGCCATGGTTTCTGGATCGGCCGACGGGGCTCTATCTCCGGTTCCGTGGGCATGGGCTCGTCAGCGGGGGTCATCCGGCTTGGTGACCTCCGGTGGGTCCTCCACGGCCCAGGGGGCCGTTGAGGGTCAGGCCGGGGCCTTGAGGTCCCGAGGGGTAGGGCAGAGGGCTGATGGTCCCCCTGGCTAAACCCGGGCGTGGTCATAGTATGCTCTAGCGCCGACATGAGCGCCTGGGGTGATTCTGGCGCCTGTGCCCCTACGGCCTGTCGTTCTAGGCGGGGTAACGCCCTCAGGAACCGGTCCATCGCCACCTTCTCTGCCACCTCCGTGGCTGTATACTGGTCCGGCCGGAGCCACCGCTTAGTGGGTCGGATCAGAGCGTTTAGTTGCCCGCTGGGGGCGGCCCCGGCTGGTAGGCCCAGTTATGGAACTCTACTGCCGCCTGGCACGTGGTGCGGCCACACCACGCCAGGACCCCCTCTTTCATCGTTGGGTAATCTGCGGTGTCTTCTGGTTCGAGGCTGTAATAGGCGGTGCGTGCCTCCCCCGTGAGTAACCCGCCAATGGCCCTGGGCCAGTCATCCCGATCCCACCCCTCCCGACGGGTAATATTTTCGAAGGTTTCAAAATAAGCTATGAGGTCTTTGTCAGGGGAGAGGGGTGGTAATAGGCGGCGGAGCTCGCATCTGGGGTCCGGGAGGGGTGTGGCGGTGGGGGTCAGGGTCTTAAGGTCCACCAGCGTTTGTGTGGCCACCTGGAGGCTTTTGGCGAGTTGCTGAGTAACGGTCTGTTGCTGGATGCTGGCCTCCAGCAGGTGTTTTAAAGTTTTTTTTTAGGGGCGGGTCTGTGCTACTGCCCGCATCCTCCACCAGTGTAGCGGGATCAGCCCGGCAGGGTGGGGCACAAACACACGGGAGGCAGGTTGTAGTGAGAGAAGTGAGGGAAAATCCAGGATTTATTTGTCCTTCAGTCAGTGGTGGTGTGTGTGTGTGTGTTTGTGTGCGTGTGTGCGGTGTGGCTGGATGAGGGAAACCCGGGCCCGGGGCTGGCGTAGCGGCGTCCTCCGGGGCGTGTCGGGATTCCCGGAAGAGCTGGGAAGGAGCGGTTCCCTGTGCCGGTTTCTCAGCCTCACCACTGTCCTCGTCTGTCGTCGTCGTCGTCGTCCGGGGCGGAGCCCTCTGTGAGCGGAGAGAAAGAGCGAGAGAGAGAGAGAACCCGAACGGTTTAAGTTAGCCCGTGTTGCGCGGATTCAGTGGCAAATACCTCGTGTCATGAGCTGCCTACGTAGCCGAGTTGACCTCCTCCCTTCCGTGGGCGGAGGGGTGTCCTTTTATCCCCTCCTTCTGGAGCTGTATTGGTGAACCTCTCGCTCCCGGTTCGCCAATCCGCCGCCGGCGTAGGCGGGGTGGCTCTAAATAACAATTGTGTGTTCCTCAGCAACTTCTATAAATAAACAAATAACTCCAGGTGGGAAAAAATAGTACACCCCAGTATAATTCAGTAACATGGAGAGCTACATTTAGCAACAAGTAATTGTTTTCAGTAAGAGTTTAACAGTCTCCTGCTTTGGATAAATTTTGGACCACCCTCCTTTACAACATTGCTTCAGTTAATTGGTGTTTGGGGGCATTCATTTATACACAGCTCTCTTAAGATTCAGCCCCAGCATCTGAATGGGGTTCAGGTCTGGACTTTGGACTTTGTCTATTCCAGCAACTTGATTTTTTTCAAATAAAACCATTCAGATGTCAATTTTCCAGTGTGCTTGAGATGCTGTGCTGTCCTGTTCCAGGAACCAATTTCAACCCAGCTTAAGCTGCTTGACAGATGGCCTCATCTCAAGAATATTCTACTATACAGTGAGGTTTATCATTGTCTCAATGACTGCACATTTCCCAGGACATGTGGCTTCAAAACAAGCTCAAATCATCACACCTCCACCACAACACTTGATAGTTGGAATTGGGTGTTTGTGGTGATATGCTGTGTTTGGTTTTTGCCAAACATGGCATTGTGCATAATGACCAAACTTGTACACCTTTGCCTTAGTCCTCCCAGTTCACAGATTGGCCACCTCCATCTTGAACCCACAAGAAATATCCATATACTTTACACCCTACCAAAAAGAAAAACTGGTTGTGATTATAACCCCACAATTCCATATTTTACCAGAATTTTGAATTTTGCAATTCTGTCCGGTTTGAAGCCTGTTTACCCTGTACTGTCTGTCTGTTTGTTCTTGCACATTAATTCATATTTTATATTATATTCTCTTAAATTTAATGCAATGCTCTTCATGGCTGTAAATTGGTGTGTGAGTTCAGACTATGACTGCAAAAATAAACCTACAACTATTATGTCAAACTTGGGTGCAGAGGAAGATTCAGTAGGCAGGTTGAATTTCAGCTCAGAATTTTTCTCTCTCTCTCTGGCAGATGACAGTCTGACAGAAAGCACAAAGAAACACGTAAGTAGGCTGGCAGTAATAAGTCACAGGTGAGAATCATCATATTCATCAACCCACCTCCTCTCTGTCCACAGTTGATGCTCAATCACGGCCGTGCTGCCACACGTAACTACTACTATATAAATTTAAAAGTGGATATAAAAAGTCTACACACCACTTTTGAAATAGCAGTTGTTTTTGATGTAAAAATTAAACCAAGATCAGTCATGTCAGATCTCTTTCCACCTTTAATGTGATAAACCAGCCAACAAAATTCAAGGGTAAAAGGATTAGAAAAAGAAGCAATCACAACAACCTGGTTGCATAAGTGTGTACACTTTTTTTTTATATAATGGAACATATGAATGAGCTCAGAATTAACCACATTCAAATTTATCATACACCTTCTATCAGTAAAGTGATTGTGATTAACACCAAATAAAGATGAGCTGTTTCTGTAAGATTCTCTTGGCCAAATACACTAAAGACCTGGTCAGCAAAAAGCTTACCAATTATGTATGGGATCTCATGGTCGAAATGAATCAGTCAACAAAATGGGTACAGAAGAATTTCCAAAACACTAGATATACCATGGAATCATGAGGTTATCACCAACAAGTGGAGAAAATGTGGCATCACAGTGACATTATCAAGAAGAGGATATCCCTCCAAATTGATGAAAGGTAAAGAAAAAATCTAAATCACTCCCTGCATATGACAGTAATCTCTCATACCTTTCACATGTCTGGATTGTGTAGGATATGAGATATGTTATGAGATATGATATGAGATTGGTAGGGTGGCTAAATTAAATCCCTTCCTCATGAAAAACACCTATGGCCAAGTAAATATTTGCTTTAAATTTGTTATGGTCTGATGAGAATTAATTAAAAAAGACTTAATTAAATCACTACAATCCTAACCAATGCAGTTACCAAGGATATGGTAAATGCATGTTAAAGAACATGCCCTTTCTTTGCCCCGCAATATTCATATACATGGTTATAACATTCATTTTTTAAGTAGGAAATTCTTATTACATAGTTTATTGTTCAGCATAAGGCCAATAGTAGCAAATGTTACCCAGTGCAAATATTAATGTTGATCAATTAATTTAATAATAAAATATTAGTACTGTATGTATAGTTAAAAATAGAAAACTTATGAAAATTATTATTTAAAATTATGAAAGATAATCTTGCTAGCTAAGAATGACTTAGCTTGCACTATGTGGTTATCTTACACGCCACAGTGTCCAAGATACACTATATAACTGAAAGTATGTGGACATCTGACCATTATATCAAACTCTATGACTACTTCAGTGCTATAAGTAAAATAAATATTTTATGAAGCATGTGTACATGTAATTATAGTTGAATGAAAGAATTATTCAACAAACTTTTTTTTAACCCCAACTCCTACCCATGGTTGAATTAACTGTCCATTTGGCATGCCACTTATCACTACTGCTTTGGCCCGTTTGTAGAGCACTTTAACCGCGTGCATGACCTCCTCTGTCTTTAACGTATATATAATGGGGTTTAACATGGGGGGAATAGTCTGTGTCAGGGTAGAATTTATTATCCTATCATTGGCATTTATAGATGATGTAAAAGATGTTATGTTGGTCCCTAAAAAAGGGAGATAAAATAAAGCTACTAAAATAAGGTGGGAAGTACAGGTCTTCATAGCTTTTCTCCGCTCCAAACCATGTGAGATATTCAGCAAGGCAATGCCAATACAAATATATGAGACAATTATTAAAAGCAATGGAACACAATCCAGCACAACAAAACAGACTTTAGCCATGACACTATTTATAAATTTATCATTACAAGCTAAAATATAGGTAGGTCCATGATCACAGAAATAGCTGTTGATAATTACAGATCTACAGAAGGACAGTCTGGTAATCAGAGCTACAAGGAGTGCAATGATAGTCATAGAGAAAATCCAGGTAATAACAATGATTAAAGTCATTGCTTCTTTGGTGACAATGACATTATACCTTAAAGGAAAACATATAGCAACTACTCTGTCATATGCCATTACAAGCAGAGTAAGAGACTGCACAGTCATAAAGAATAAGACAAAAAACATGTTTGCTAGACAGGCTTCATATGATATAACCTGATTCTCAAACAGAAAAGTATCAATAAGCTTTGGAATAAGAGCAGAGCTGCCACCCAAATCAGAAAGAGCCAAGTTAAACACAACAATGTACTTTGCTGTATGGAGGCTACGTGCTAGATAGATGGTGCACATTATAAAAGAATTCCCTAACACTGTGACAGCATAGACAATGCAGAGAAAGGCATAGAAGTACTTTGTGTGTGGAATATTGTAGAACCCATTGATATAAAAAGTGGAAGGGCGAATAAATGTTGCATTTGCAGAGAGCGCATTCGGCACAGAAGTCATGTCAGATGTCGTCTGGAAATGAAACCTGTGGAAAACAATAAAAAGTACTTTATATTTCTCCTGTTTATAGTGCGGTGAATGGAAAGACTTTTCGAATTGCAAAATGGAACAGGAACACACAAAAGACAAACTTAATTATTATATAATAATTATATTTCTTATATACCTTACTTGCATTTAACTAACAATAAAAAGACATGCCAATAAATGATATATTTTATCAAAGTAAATTTCGAAGATAGTCTGTACTTTTTAAGCGTATACCTTGTCCAGATAAGATAGCATATTAATGCCTGCAGACACCAGTCACATTTATACTTATGTGGTAATGTCAGATCTTTGACCACACCTCCGAACAAACTGAAAATGCTGGATGTAACCATGTTTTAGGATCAACAGTCATATGCTTATGTAATAACAAATTGTATATCAGTAATATGCTCATTTAATAATAAAGTGATGAATAATGGATTGATGTTTTAATTTCTGTGGATTTCAAGTAATGTGTTACAGGTTGGCAAACATTTATACACTATATGGCAAAAAGTTTGTGGACACCTGATCATGACAACCACATGTGCTTGTTGATCATCCCAGTCCAGATTTAGTCCCCCTTTCCACTAGATTTTTGAGTTTTTGGGTCTCAGTTCCAGTAAAGGGAAATTCTAATGTGGCAGCATGCAAAGACATTCTATATTGTGGCAACAGTTTTGAAAAGTCTGTACAGCATGGGCATAGGAATGGATTCTTTTGGAGATGACTCAAATATTCCATGTCCATCCATGAAAAAATATTTGCGTCCTGAGGTGAGGCCAGTTACAACAGAGCATTCAGATGTCCTTGAGAACACTAAAGTATAGATGAAAGATTTACCACTTTGTATGTGAATTAGGATATCGTAGCTATTTCAGCCCATGAAATGTGTGTATGTGCCATTGCTACATGTCCATAAACAATTTAATGGTAAAATTAGTCAAAATGTTCACACAGAGATGAACATCCTACAATATTTTAAGAATAAGAGGACAGAGGAGGATAAACAACAGGTTATATGAGTATAAAATACTGAGGAGGATGAGCTTGTAAGTTGTATGTATAGCTTCCAGTTAGCCAGTTACTTCACATCACACTGTATTGGATGTTTGGGTTGGGGGTGCCATCATGTGTGGATCTCTCCCACTGTTGGTTGATTCTGGAAAAGGTCCTTCATTATGTAAGATATATATTATGCATGGTATGCACTACATGCACTACATGGTATGTAGTAGTTTTTGTTCTAGTTACGTTATAGTCCATCTCTGTGATTCTGCACCCGACTCTTTATTATCTCCTCTCTCCAGTCTGGGTATTCTCAATCTCCTGTCACTGCAAATACTCTTACAACCACACTCTGTTCTCAAAAGTCATTAGAAATGAGCATTTAAGTTCTTTTTTAAAACAAAATCTTTATATATATATATATATATATATATATATATATATATATATATATATATATATATATATATATATATATATATATATATATATATATATATATATATATATATATATATATATATATTTCAGTGCAGTATGCACTGAAACCCGCCTAGCATTTCATCACCCCCAGGTTCAAAACACCCTACACCCGTGCTGTACAGTATATGTGTGTGTGTATATATATATATATATATATATATATATATATTTGTTTGTGAACTTGTAACACCACTTCATATAAGACTACAGGCGAGTTGCAGCACCACTCACCAGGCATAACTCCACCTCTAGTCCCTT
The DNA here is from genome assembly GCA_012411365.1 of Ameiurus melas. NCBI lineage: Eukaryota > Metazoa > Chordata > Actinopteri > Siluriformes > Ictaluridae > Ameiurus > Ameiurus melas. The sequence goes on from CM022766.1 coordinate 1,429,281, forward strand.
TGCGTGGACTCTTAAGGCCGAAGCCACCTTCACCAGACTTAAAGAGCAGTTCAGCTCAGCTCCAGTGCTGATCCAACCAGATCCCACAGAACAATTCATTGTAGAGGTGGATGCCTCTGACTTGGGAGTGTTTGTGGTGCTCTCCCTGTGATCCGGGCCTGACCCAAAAATCCACCAATGTACCTTCTTCTCTCCCTGTACCTTCTTCTCTCCCTGTACCTTCTTCGCTCTTCTTCTACACCCCTTTAAGTTCTTCTCTTGCTCTTCCCGGCAGAATGCAACTACGATGTGGGGAATCATGAGTTGCTAGCCATTAAGTTGGCCTTAGAGGTGTGGAGACACTGGCTCAAGGGGGCTGAGCAACCCTTCATTGTGTGGACAGACAATAAGAACTTGGCCTACATCCAGAATGCCAAGTGCCTCAACTCCCATCAGGAACGTTGGGCCCTGTTCTTCGGGCAGTTCAATTTAACTATCCTCTACTGTCCCAGTTCTAAGAACATGTTACCTGGTTACCTGTTTGTCCCAGATGCTACATGTTCCCAGGTCCTCCAGTGGATCCACTGGTCCTGGTTTGCTTGTCACCCTGGCTCCATTCACACCCTAGGCTCACTGAAACTGTACTTCTGGTGGCCTACGATAGATGCCAACACCCGAGCCTTCATCGCCGCCTGCTCCGTGTGTGCCCGTAATAAGGCCCTACACTATCAATCCTTCAGCAGTTAAACTCAAGCATCCCGAATTCGAGGGTTTGAATTCGGTGTTCAATGGAGTAAGACGTGAAGTTTGAGTCTCCTGCTGATTTCGATCAAAAATTGTAATTAATTAGCACTTTTTTTGTAATATAATATTTTTATATATAATTTATATATAAAATATTATACACATAGTATATTTTGACTTATTCTACTTCGTTTCCTTATTTATACTTTTAACTCGGTGGTTCGTTAAAGATGTCGGGGAAAAACTCGATAACCGGTGGTAGCATTCAGACAAAACTGAGGCCTGGAGGGCGCACCGCGAGCGCGTCTCCTTCCCGTGAATCCGCAGCCGCGTCTCCCTCCCTCCATGAACCCGCGGCCTCCTGCCCAGGAATCCGTAGCTGCGCTCCCTTCCCCCTTTGAACCCGCGGTCACATCCGCGTCCCCGAGTGGTGGCTCTGACTTTGCCGCATTCATTGAGTTGCTAGCTGTAATGAGGATGGACAACGCTGATTTTAGGAAGGAGTTTCAGAATCTTCAGAAGACTCTCAGGGATGCGCTATCTACTGTCCAGCTTGACCTGCAGGCCATGAAAACACAGCTGGCTAGTGATAAAGTCGCTACCGAGGCCACCATAGCAACACTGAAAGGTACTGTGGGGGAAATGGGGCACACTCTCTCTGGTTACACCGCTGATATCGGTCACATGAAGACTACTATCGAGTCTCTCACTGTGACTGTGACTCAATTAGAGAATAAATGTGAGGATTTGGAGTCGAGGTCACGGCGCAATAACGTTAGGATAGTCGGAGTTCCAGAGGGCGCTGACTCCTACAACCGCTTCTGTAGCGGCCCTGTTAAAGGAGGCGTTTGGTCTGGAAAAGGAGCTGGTTTTGGACCGGTCCTACCGGACCCTTCAGCCGAAGCCGAAGCCTGGTGAACGACCACGAGCTATTGTGTGCAGATTCCACTATTACACTGACTGTGTTGATATTTTACGCCATGCGAGAGAGCGCCAGCAGATTAAAGTGAGGGATCTGACCATCTCCGTTTTCCCTGACTACACAGTCAAGACAGCCCGGGCCCGGGCCGTGTTTAACGAGGTTCGGTGTCAACTTCGTGATATTGAGGGCGATCGCTATGGAATACTTCATCCAGCTTGGCTTCGCATTACATACATACAGAGTCCAGAAGGACTTTATTTCAGCGGAGGAAGCAGCAGAATACGTTAAACTCTTAAAACCGGGGTGAACTGCATCACCTACACAGTGTAGTGTTCGTTATTTATTTATATACTTGTTTATTTAGAAAATATTTAAAATTTTTATTTATTTATTTATTTATTTTCTTTGATAATATTCTTTATTCTAATTTGCACTCGGACATCCAGCTCTATAGAATTCGCATTCTTATTGTGGATATTGTGCATTCGTTCAGAATTTGTTTGTTTATTTATTCATTCACTCATTTATTTATTTATTTATTTATTTATTTATTTATTATCATCTTGTCTATTTAGTATTATTATTATTATTATTATTATTACTCTTTTTAAATTACCATTTTATTTATTTATTTATTTATTTTTTAAGTGCTACACTGTGTAAGATTAGTAGTTATAAGTCTTTAAAGGTAAAGACATATTTGTTAAGTGTGCAGATTATTTATTAGATTTGAGGTCAGTAGGGGACTTTTCTCTTGATGGAATTTGTTCCTTTTTCGTTTAGGTTTAGCTTACTCTTTGTCCACTTTGTGGACAACCTTAGGTGGGAAACACTGCTGTCTCCCTTATTTTATGGAGACTTTGGGTGTGTGGCAGGGTGCGGGGTGGGGATTTATTAGTTGGAACGTCAGAGGTATGGGTAATCCTGTTAAGAGATCTAAGGTCTTTACACATTTGAAACGTTTGAACTCCAAAAAAGTATTTTTACAGGAGACGCACCTACGTATTAAAGATCATCATAGGTTACACTGCCCTTGGGTGAGTCAAGTCTTTCACTCGAATTTTAATTCGTAAGCAAGACGGGTTGCTATTTTAATCGACAAAAGGTTACAGTTTTCGTCCACTAATGTTATTGCTGATGTGAACGGTAGATATATTATAGTTGCTGGTACTTTAATGCAAAGACAGGTATTGCTGGTTAATGTATATGCTCCAAACTTTGACGATGTAGAATTTGCTAACAGATTGTTGAGCAATCTCCCTTTCTTAAATACTCACCTGTTGATTTTCGGGGAGATTTAAATTTTGTATTTGACCCAAACTTGGATCGATCTAATGCCCGTACTCAGAATCAATCTGCAATATCTAAAACATTCTCTGATTTTATGTGTCAGAACGGTCTTGTTGATCCCTGGAGATCTCGTAACCCCTCTCTTAAAATGCTTTCTTTCTTCTCCCAGGTTCATAATTCTTATTCAAGGATTGATTATTTTTTCATAGACAGCACTCTAGATTCTTGCGTAGTTTCTTCTGATTATTTGGGTATTGTAATTTCTGACCATGCGCCTCTACAATTAGATATTCATCTTTCTACTTATAAACGTAGCCGACCGCCTTGGAGATTTAATTCTCTTCTTTTAGCAGACAGTGAATTCTGCGAGTTCATTTCTAGTTCTATCGATGACTTTCTTTTCTTCAACCAGAATGACTCCACCTCTTATTCACTGTTATGTGAGACACTTAAATCCTATATCAGAGGGCAGATTATTTCTTATTCTGCTCGCTGTAATAAAAAACGCACTGCTAGGGTTAATAAACTAGCATCTGCAATCAGTAGTCTTGATCAAAGATGTGCATTAAACCCCTCCCCAGAACTTCTTAAACAGCGCCTTGACTTACAGGCAGAGTATAATTTTATTTCGACTAAAGAAGCGGAACACTTACTGTTACGTACTCGTGGTTCATATTATGAACATGGCGATAAGCCGAGTCGCTACTGGTACATCAGCTACGCGGCCGCGCTACTTCCGTCTCATACCTGGTATTAAAAACACTTATAATATTGTCACTACAGATCCCATGGAAATTAATGCTACTTTTAAATCTTTTTACTCTTCACTTTATAAGTCCGAATCTCCAACAGATAATACTAAAGTGAACGCATTTCTTCAAAACCTCTGTAACCCTGTTATAGATACGAATACTGCTATGCAATTGGAATCCCCACTCTCTCTTGAAGAAATTTTAAATTCAGTTAAATCTATGCAATCTAACAAAGCTCCTGGCCCGGACGGGTTTCCAATCGAATTCTTTAAAGCGTTTATTGGAAAATTAGCTCCATTGCTTTTGGCTTTGTTCAATGAATCTTTGGAACGTGGGTCTTTGCCTCCAACTCTGACACAAGCCACGATAGCTCTGCTCCTAAAGGAGGGTAAGGATCCATCCTCCTGTGGTTCTTATAGACCGCTATCACTGCTGAATGCAGATGTAAAGGTGTTGGCGAAAGTAATGGCATCTCGGTTAGAGAATGTACTTCCTTATATTATATCTGAAGATCAGAACGGTTTTATAAAGGGACGTCAAATGTTTTTTAATACCCGTACACTCTTTAATATAATTTATTCAAAGAATTTGGCTGTGCTTCCTGAGATTTTACCATCATGTCCACTATTCTCAGGGTAGATTTAAAGCCTTGTCCATTGATTGCGATATTTGGGATCCCTCAAGCTTCAATTCCTTTGAGCTCGATACAAAAGGATGTTATTGCTTTCCTTATAGCTAGACGTTCCCTACTGTTACATTGGAAGTCTGCTAAATACCCATCTATCTCTCAGTGGATAAAGGACGTGATGTTTTTTCTGAAACTCGAGAAAATAAGATATACGATGAATGGATGTACAGATAAGTTTTTTCATAAATGGCATCCCTTTATTGCATACTTTATGGAGTTAAAGACACTACCCACTTAAAGGTTGGTGCCTGTTGTTGAATTTTATAATATCTCTATAACCAGCGACAGTTAATGGGTAGCCATGATGAGCCGGAGGGGTGGGTTGTGGGTTCAATTTTGTTTTTCTTTGTATAAAAAGAAAAAAAATCTGTGAATATTTACTGCTGTTGCTAATTTTGTATTTTTGGGAAATGGTGGGGAGGACAGAACAGAAAAGGCGATTTAGATAGGCTTAGCAGTTCAACAGAAATGTTCATCAGAAATTTTTAATAAAAAAGAAACGTAGAAATGTATAGCAGAAATGTTTAGCAGAACTGGTTTAGCAAAAATTGTAGAAATGTAGAAATGTTCTGTAGAAATGTTCAGCAGAAATGTTCAACAGAAATGTTCAATAAAAATGAAACATTAAAAAAAAAGAAACTTTGAAGCATTTCTGTAAGTTTCTTTGGTTAAGGGCATCTGCCAAATGCTTTAAATGTAAATATAATGTAAAACTTAGAACACGGCACCTTTGGTGGCAGACCACCCAATGTTTAGGTGAGTAAAACTATTGGAATAGTCCATTTAAGTAAACAACATTCAATATTTGGTCCCATAACCCTTGCTTGCAAGAACTGCATCAAGCCGGTGACCCACTGAAATAACCAATATGTTGCATTCTTCTTGTGTGACGCTTTTGTGATGTTTCCCAGCTTTTACCACAGATTCTTTCAGTTATTGTTTTACAGAATTTCTCCTATCAGAATTCAGATATTTGAATTAATTCTGTTCCTGCCATCATGATATCTTTTAGATCATCAATAAAGATTAGTCGGAATTAGTCAGAGTACATTATTCTAGTCAATCCTATTACTTAAATGGAGAACATCCTTGTAAACTGTTCCGTCTAAGATGAATCTAGGGATAATAAATCTGATGTTAGGTACAATGATTCCATGTATATCCAACCTATAGATATAAATATGGCATTTGAGTCTTTATATCATCATTTGTATATTTGCATCTATGAAGCTAGAGCTGGGCTGACCGATTTTGCTTTACTTTTAGAACATTTAAATCTTTCCAAGCTAAGCAATATCCATCCATCCATCCATCTTCAACCACTTATTCCTGCTTCAGGGTCGCGGGGAACCTGGAGCCTATCCCAGGAAGCTTCGGGCACAAGGCGGGGTACACCCTGGACAGGGTGCCAGTCCATCGCAGGGCACAATCACATACATACTCACACACCCATTCATACACTACGGACAATTTACCAAGCTGCCAATCAACCTACCATGCATGTCTTTGGACTGGGGGAGGAAACCGGAGTACCCGGAGGAAACCCCTGCAACACGGGGGTTTATATATATATATATATATATATATATATATATATTGTAGCGGGCTGGGCGGTGCACAGAGACAGGAGGCGGAAGTAAGCAAAGAAACTCAGGCTTTATTCTGGAATTGGTAGAGTGTAGGTCCGGGGGGCGTGTGTGTAGGTCCGCAGGGCCGGGCTGGCGCTGTGACGCTCGCGGGGGCGTGTCGGGGGAATCCCGGAAGAAGCCTAGGGGTTCTCGGGCCGTCCCTCAGCGCTGCGCGTCGTCTCGGCCGGCGCGGTCCTCTTCGGTGTTGGTGTCTTCCGCCGAAGTGTATACCGAGAGAGAGAGAGAGAGAGAGAGAGAGAGAGAGAGAGGTTAGTCAGGTGCTAACCCCTAAGCCACCGTGTGCCCTCTAAGCAATATCCAGTGGAATACATTGGGCATTCCTCTGTCAATAAATTAATTGAAATTTGCATTGGATTCCATGAGTAGAAATAAAGCCCCTGGTTTAGATGGAATCCACCTGAACAATTGAGTGTTTTAGGTGATATAGTGGCACCCTTTTTATTAGATTCATTTTAATTATATTAATTTGCTTCTACATATTAACATATACATATAATGACATTCTGCTCAAATGTCCTTATTCCTTTCCATCAGGAAATCACTCAACAAGCACACACATACCACCCAAGACATATATTGGCATTTGTTAAATACACTTCTAATAATCAGCCACAATAATCAACTTTACACACGACCAACACCAAGAACTGGTTGTGATTATAACTCCACAATTCCATATTTTACTAGACATATCAACAATTACACAGTATAAATACCTGGTCTGTTTAATCTGTAGTGTGTGTCTGTCTGTTTTTACATATTATTGAATATTTTATATTATAAATTATTCATCCATCCATAACCTTGATACATTCCTGATAATAAAATGTTTACTTGTATGCATAGTTAAAAAAAGAAAACTATATAAAATTATAAAAGATAATCTTGATAGCTTAGAGTGACGTAACTTGCACTATGTGGTTATCTTACATGCGGCAGTGTCCGAGATACACTACATAACTGGAAGTATGTGGACATCCGTCCAACCACACTGATATGTGCATGTTGAACATCCCATTCCAAATTTATTCCCCTCTTAGCAGTTATAATAAGCTCCACTCTTCTGGGAAGGCTTTCCACTAGATTTTGGAGTGTGGCTTTGGAGATTTGTGTTCATTTAGCTACAAGAGCATTATTGAGGTTAGTCACAATAAGTCCTGTAATGCAGTCAGGGTTCCATTAATATTTATATTCCATTTACGTTTATAGCATTCGGTAGATGCTCTTTATACTGAGTGACTTACATTCATATCTTTTATAAAATTGAGCATTTGAGGGCCTTTCTGTTTTTTGAGGTCTTGGCTGAGTTGCTTAGGTTTTTTCTATGATATAACGGACAAAAAGGCCCTGGCTCTAAATACAGCCACACGTGCACTCCCAACTACCACCTAATTATGAGAATTGGCCAGTCAGAAGCTTCTAAAAGTAATCTATTTCTGTAGTCTTTCAGATGTTTGAAAGAGTTGACTAGTTAAATTCAATTCAATTCAATTTAATTTTATTTGGATAGCGCTTTTTACAATAGACATTGTCTCAAAGCAGCTTTACAGATATATCAACATGGTATACAGATATTAAAGGTGTGAGTTTATCCCAACTGAGCAAGCCACTGAGTGGTGACAGTGGTAAGGACAAACTCCCTAAGATGTTTTAAGAGGAAGAAACCTTGAGAGGAACTCGACTCAGAAGGGAACCCATCCTCATCTGGGTTACAACAGATAGTGTGAAAAAGTTCATTATGGATTTATATGAAGTCTGTATGGCCTTAGGAGCAGCTGTAGTCCCAGCAGTCTGGAATTAGAGAAGATTTGAGCTCCATCCAGAGGCAGAAAGGATCTGGATCTCTAGTATCTCCATAAATTTGTGTGGGGCCGGCAAAAGGAGAGAGGGAGAAAAAAGATTATTATGACTGCGAAGTAGTAAAATAGAATCTAGTCAGGGTAGGCTTGAGTAAACTAATACGTTTTAAGCCTAGACTTAAACACTTAGACTGTGTCTGAATCCCGAACACTAATAAGAAGACTGTTCCATAACTGTGGAGCTCTATAAGAGAAGTCTCTTCCCCCTGCTATAGTCTTCACTATTCAAGGTACCGTCAAATAGCCTGCATCTTTTGATCTATGTAGGCGTGGCGGATCATATAAAACCAAAAGGTCGCTTAGATATTGCGCGATACCGTTTAGTGCTTTATAGGTTAATAAAAGTATTTTATAGTTAATGCGAGATTTCACTGGGAGCCAATGCAGTATTGATAATATTGGTGTGATACTGTATGGTCCTATCTTCTAGTTCTAGTTAGGACTCTAGCAGCTGCATTCTGGACTAAACGTTACACTGGCGTGGACCAATCAGATTACAGAACACACGAGCGCATGAAAGATGTTCAGCAGCACGAGCCGCTCAGCACCAGTGTCTGAGATGGAGACATCAAGAGTCGCTCTCATCGCTCTCGTGTGTAAGTCTCATTCAACTTCTACACTTTCTACACCATTCACACCTGCTGTGGGCTTGTGTAGAAGTTTGTACCCCCTCCTTAGTGTAGTGGAAAGTGTGATGTTGTGTAGAAGTTTGTACCCCCTCCTTAGTGTAATGTAAAGTGTGATGTTGTGTAGAAGTTTGTACCCCCTCCTTAATGTAGTGTACAGTGTGATGTTGTGTAGAAGTTTGTACCCCCTCCTTAGTGTAGTGTAAAGCGTGATGTTGTGTAGAAGTTTGTACCCCCTCCTTAGTGTAATGTAAAGTGTGATGTTGTGTAGAAATTTGTACCCCCTCCTTAGTGTAGTGTAAAGTGTGATGTTGTGTAGAAGTTTGTACCCCCTCCTTAGTGTTGTGTAAAGTGTGATGTTGTGTTGCAGGTGTTGTGTTCTCCGGTCAGAAGAGGATCTCTGGAGCAGAAGTGGAGACGAGAGTCAGACGAGGAGACGACGTCACTCTCTACTCCGACTGTGTTGTGAAACGTGGATTATATCCAGTGAGGTTCAGAAACTGATCAGAAAAGGATCATCCTCGTGTCACGATCTCACTTGTTGATTTAATCCATAGTGATGTCTTGGGTGGTGATTTTACACGTTACTCGTTTCTAGTAAATAACTCCATGAACACACACAGTCTGCTGATTAAGAACGTCAGTGAATCAGATCAGGGCGTGTACTACTGCGCTCTGAGTGAGAAAAAGGTTCTGGATAATAACATCGGTGTAACCGTCATCGGAAACAGATCCACTCGACTCTCTGTACTCGGTAAGATTATCTCCTATTCACTGAGCTGGATTTTCAGACATTTGTAGTTCTTGCAGTCTTGTGTTCTTCAGCAGAACCCTGTAGCAGTGTGTGTGTGTGTGTGTGTGTGTGTGTGTGTGTGTGTGTGTGTGAGAGTGTGTGTGTGTGTGTGTGTGTGTGCGCGCATGTGTGCGTGTGTGTTTCTCAGAAGAAGTTACTGTCTCTCCAAACACCCCGACCCTGTGTGTATCAGAGCGGAGTGTTGGATGGAATCTGGTGTTAGGTGTGTGTGCTGTGTGTGTTCTCCTCTCCTCACACCTCTCCTCCATCTGTGTGTACTGCCTCTGCACTAACACCACTAATGGTACTCACACACTCGCTCTGATCACTAACAGCGTTCCACCATGAAATACAACAGGAATTAAATCCACTATTGGAGATTAAAAATGTTCAGATCATTATCACTGTATCTGTCCATTCAGTAAACTCCGCCTCTTACGCATTTCGCTCATGTATTTGGGGTGTGGCTTCAGAGGATCGATGTGTTTCCTCACAATGTTTAACTTTTAAACCATCTAGCTTCTAATAACATTCACCACTTTCTTCACGGCAGAAACGGAAGCCGAACTGGCAGGAAGTGACAAAAGGACGACTGTGAGGTAGGATATATTAGAATATAGTACGGAGGTACGAACATAAATATCAAAAATGCCATTTGCAGCAACAAATATCTAAGAAGCATACGCACTGTAACACAAGATACGATATCTTTCAGAAACTTCTAGAAGCACTCAAACATCTGCTTCTGGTCTTTTCCCACCGCAGGTTGAAGTTGAGATCTGTTATGCCTCGTTGGACATCCAGAACCTGAAGAAGAAGAAGAAGAAGGAGAAGAGAGGAGTTCAGAACTCTGATTTCAGCACGTATTCAGAAGTCAGAACCGAGAGAACCGAACAGTGCGTCAATGACTTCTGAAATTTATTTACATCAAAGTGCATTATTTGATCAATTTGATAAATATTTCGAGGTGCATCTTCATTTCCGGTCTCTGTTTAGATGCTCATTATCTTTTTTTTTTTATGAAATATGATACTGACATTGACTAAACTGTTCAAACTTTTATTTTGAAACATCTCATTTTCATATTCTCGCTGCTGTGAAACATAAATATATTCTATTTAAAGCAATCGTGTGTCTGGCTACACTTTTTTTGTGCGCTCAGGTGGCGACGAGTTGTATTTTAATCGCGAACGGTAACATCATAACCTTTTCAAAGCTGAGCAAGAACACAGATCACACCAAGACCAGAGATCTTAGGAGGAACTTCAACACTCCAGGATGGAGGAAGAGAAGTGTGGATTAGTGGAGATGTCTAGTAGCTTTTCTTAGCTCCAGTATGAAGGCAGTGCAGATGTGACTCCTCTACAGTAAAGCTTCTGTATATTTATACACACACAGTCAGGCGTTTTACCAAAAAGGTCCAACAGTTGAGAAAAACACTATTTTGAAAGGCGTTCGAAAGTTTTAAGCCCTGATTGAAGTTCTATTCATGTTGAATGATGAAATATATGGGAGTTTTATGTCGAACCGACTTCCTGTCGAGGATCATCTGTTTGTGTGGCCTGTTACAGGAAAGAAAGTTCTTCTTCTTTTGGAACTCTTTGTGGATTTTTTGATTCATGGATCCCTGAGAGAAGAGTTTAGTTCTTTGTATTTTGGTTGTCCTGGATTCTTTTTGCTCAGGGATATTTAGAGTTTGTTTTTTTGTTTTTTGCCTGAGGCTTGTGAATCGAGGTGGACTACTCTTTTGGAGAGAACACCATACATGGACTAGGTGTTAGAGACTCAACCCTTGTCTTTCTCTGGACCCTCAGATAAGTTCTGAATTATGTCGTGGTGCTGTTAAATGTAATTATGTGGAGAAAATGACTCAACAGTTAGAGTTTCCCAAACTTCAAAGTGACAGTGGGTTTGTTGTCTCGTGCGGCATCTCAGAGGATTGGGGATCTGAGATCTCAGCGCCCTGATGATAAAGGCTGAGATTCCTCTGGAAAGTTTCTACGGGATATAATAATAATAATAATAATAATAAAAAGTGAGATATGATCTACTACTCTCCTCCAGTCAGAGTTGTGTTGCTTTTGATACAGTAGATCATAACATTCTTCTAGATAAATTAGAAAATGTTGGAGTTAAGGGAACAGCCCTCTTCTGGCTCAGGCCTTATCTGACCAATCATTATCAAGTTGTAGACAGAAATGGTGACTTCTTTATCTACGTGAATTAGCTCCTGTTAACCCTAACCCTTTTCATGACACACAGCTGTATGTTTCAGCAAAGCCAGATAACGTTGAGGAATGTGTAAAGGACATGAGACATTGGATGCTCAGAAACCTCTGACTACTTCATGACGAGACAGAAGAACTTGTGCAGCTAGAAGTAATCTTTCCGATCTCACTGTAACTCCGGATGGACTTTGTTTCATCATGTGCAGCATTGAAAGACCTTGGTGAAGCTCATGTAGATAATATTACTAACATAGCGCTCTTTAATCTCAGAAATATTGCTTAGATGAGGAAAAACTAGCTCATGAGTTTGTTACCTTTGTTGGGACCTAGAATACAGCAGGTACCAGAGCTTTTCTCTGTGAAAAGCGTTTCCCAATTTATTTTCGGGGCTCAGACATGATCTCAGTGTTTACATCTAGGCTAAAAACACGTCTGTTTCCATAGTGTATGAATGGGTGTCCATAGTGTATGTGTGTGATTGTGCCCTACGATGGACTGGCATCCTGTCCAGGGTGTTGCCTGCCTTGTGCTCCAGGTTCCCTGCGATGCTTTCCTGAAGAAGGAATAAGCGGTTGGAGATGAGATGAAGTTAGTTAACATCCGATCTAACATTATCCTTCTGTCTTCGCTGAAACATACAACTGTGTATCATCAGCATAACAGTGGAAGTGGAATAACACTAATTTGACTAGTTTACGAATAATTTGAAAAAATCAGTGGCCCTAAAATGAACCCTGTGGATCTCCAAAGGTAACCTCAGTATGTGTGGAGAAGTCTCCGAACTGATAACGATGGGTCACATAAGACCTGAGCCAGGAGAGGACTGTTCCCTTAATGCCAACAACATTTTCTAATCTATCAAGGAGAATAGTGTGATCTGTAGTATCAAAAGCTGCACTAAGGTCGAGTAACAAAAGCAGCGAGACACGAGACACTGGCCCTGATCAGAGGTCAGTAGAAGGTCATTTACTACTTTAACTAACGCTGTCTCTGTGCTATGTTGAGGTCTAAATCCTGACTGATACATTTCATGAATGTTGTTGCTATCTAAGTACGAGCATAACTGCTTTGCTACAACCTTTTCTAAAATCTTAGAGAAGAAGGGGAGATTTGATATTGGTCAATAGCTGGACAATTGAGACGGGTCAGGTTTTTTAATCATGGGTTTAATAACTGCAAACTTAAGGGATTTAGGTACATAGCGAGTGCTTAGGGAAGAATTGATTATATTTAAAAGTGGTTCAATTACTCCTGGACAAATCTGTTTAAACAAACATGTAGGTACGGGATCTAGTATTCAAGTTGATGAATTGGCTGAAGAGATTAGTGTAGCTAGTTCGTTCTCTCTAAGTGGAGCAAAACACTCTAAACATTGATCTGATATTGCTACTGTCAGAGCGCAGCCCAGTCGGGACGCAAATTCCCAACAGCCCACACGAGCGCGCATGCGCACTGCCCGGAGCGTCCCGAACTCCAACTCCCAGAAACCCCCACGAGAGCGCATGCGTGAGAGATCACCGGAATACTAATGAACAACACCTGGTGTCAGCTTTCTTGGAGACACAGGTATTTAAGAAGCCACATTCCGAGTTCACGGTGCGAAATATACGCTCGTAACATTTGTTTGCTGCGATACCAAGCTCTCTGATATCTTTACGACTTCCTGGTTTACCATGACTCTCTGCCTGCCTCTGACTACGCTTTTGGATCTTCCACCCTGTATAACGCTTCCGCTTGTTTACCCCGACGCCGTCCCTGGATTATCCCGCATTCCTTTCACGCCGTGTTCGCTGTCAGCCTCCACCTGCTCCCGCGCCTGTGTCCTCCCCACTGCCTACAGCTACATTGTCATGTAATGGGTTTGTTACAGTACTATCCAGTATTTTCAACCTTATCAATGAAAAATTTCATGAAATCTTGTATAATATGATAAACAAACACCGTGAGCTAAGCTATGCTCACTTGGTTATGGCTAGCGCTAATGCTACAGCTAAAGCATAAACATAACCTGACATGGCGACTCCTGATAGTCGCCCTCTAGCTTTACATGGCACATATTCCTTCATACATATACACATCGCTATGTCCAAATGTCAATATGTAGATCTGATGAACCGCGATGCCGGGAGCACGGCTCACGGTATATATAGATATCCCTGTCCTTATCGCCGCAACCACTCACAGCTGCGGGCAATTCCCAAACAGACGTGACCCAATGACCTATGACCCGACGGGTCAAAGACATGACGTCACCAAGGAAGAAACAAGCGCATGCGTGCTGCTTCACGGGCGAATCATGACAACCAGTTTGGTTTGATGGCATTTACGTTCTAATTGTCGAGATGTCTGTTTTAAGGTTTGCGTTTGATCATTATACCAGGGTGCTAGTTTTTTCTCTCTAATTATTTTTCTTTTGAGTGGAGCCGCTCTATCTAGCGTGTAGCGGAGTGTTGACTCCAAGCTTTCAATCGTTCTATTGGATCTGACGGTGATCCAAATCTAATTGATGTTTCTGCGAGGTTATTTATGAAGCTCGGTGCAGTAGCTGATGTGTAGGTACGTTTTACGCGGTAGCGAGGCGAGGTGGAAATATTATGATCAATATGTATTATGAACGAGATAAGATAATAGTCTGAGACAACTTCAGACTGTGGAACAATTACAATATTTTTTATACTTAGTACGTATGTTAGTATGAGGTCAAGAGTGTGACCACCATTATGAGTAGGCCCGATTACGTTCTGATTTAATCCCTACTGAATCTAAGATGGACACAACCACTAATCTTAGAGGGTTTTCCAGGTTATCAAAATTAATATTAAAGTCTCTGACGATTAATGTTTTATCTACAGACACAACCAGGTTTGAGACAAAGTCTGCAAATTCACTTAGAAATTCAGTGGGGGTCTGTAAATAATAATTAGAGGAACTTATTTTTTGTGGCTGCATAAGTTATACTGGTATAAAGAATTTAAAAAGAATTAAGTTTATGACTAGGTTTTTGTGTGATGCCTAGATTTTGGCTATGGATGAGACCAACACCGCCTCCTCTACCAGTTGAACGAGGCTGATGTACATAACTGTATCCAGGAGGACTGGCTTCATTTAATGCTACATACTCGTTTGGTTTAATCCAAGTGTTCGTTAAACACATTATATTACATTTCTGATCAGTAATGATGTCATTAACAATAAGAGCCTTAGACGCAAGAGATCTAATGTTTAATAGTCCTAGATTCAGATCAAAAGTGCTGGCTGTGCATTCAATATGATTTAATTTTATGTTAATTAAGTTATGAAGACAGACTTTCCGAGATTTCCTATATATTTGTATAGCTCGGGGAACAGACACAGTCTCTATAGTATGTATTACCAGTGCCGGACTATTAATTGAACATTGATTATACTGAATGTTGTTATTGTCGGAAGATGTACTTATGGTAGACAGTCTCTTGGAGTGTAGCGCCTTGGAGATGTTGTCAGACAGCAGTTCCTCTCTGAGGCTGCTGGGGTGCAGGCCATCTGGACGAAACAACCCAGAACAGATTCCAGCTATTGACAAACACCTGATTCTGTTCATTACACCAAGAGACTAACCAATCATTTAAAGATAGAAGTCTACTTAACTTTTCTGCATGTGAAGTCTACTGAATGTCTGAATGTGGGAAGAGGTCCAGAGACAATGACTAGTTGACTAATACATTCAGTAGTTGCCGCAGTAGTTGCAGTTGTGTGGCAGATTGTTTTTAACCTGCTTACTCCTGCATTTTCTTTCTTTTGTTTTTTAGCTGTAGTAATTTTTTGTATGCATTTACAATATGTTCTAATAAAATTACTATTTTCACACGTAAAAATGACACTGATCAAGATAAAGCAATGACTAGTTAATTGGTGAATACAATGAACAAATGAATAAATCTCAATTTATACCAGATGCTCAATGCCCCAGAGTGCCTCAGTATTTTGCCCTGAGAGCTTCATTACGGAGCACTCACTCCTGACTGCATGTCATGATTCACGTGATTCACGCCTAGTTAAACGTTCTACTGTTGATTGTTCAAAGTTATTATTTTACACATTTTATGTTGTGATTTGATTTTTTTGTCTTTTACAATAGCCTTAAAGAAGCATTGATACAGGAAGTGCATAATAATTAATTCTGTGTATGACTGAGTCTGGGTTGAATTGAAGTGTGTTTTGATGTGCTCTTTGTTGTCATTTATCCACAATGAACTGCACTAAAATTAGCTTAAAAAAGTGATGTCCTGAATCAGCTTTTTTCTGATTTAAAAAAGATGACTATCCAACTAACGTCATAACAACCTTTTTAAACTACTAATCAACCAGTTAAAATGAATTGTCATGTAACCCACAACACATGGTGTATTTTATTTGGATTACTAGTAGTTTAGGCAAAATATCAGTAAGAAAAAACATTTTTTATCGAAAATTTATTTTGTCAGAATAGTTTAGTGAGTAGTACTTCGATATAAAACTACCAATTTTTTAATGTACAATTGATGAGTAGTCCATGATTAACATACCTTTTAAAATCGCAGGAATTCAAACAAACTATAAACAGTCAGGTTAGAGATAATTTAATGGAGCAAGTTACTAAACAAAAACAAAATTAAAATCAAGAGAAATCTGTTTTTTTTAAGCACAGCATTGTTAAGACACATTAAGCACAGCATTGTTAAGACATGTTCTTCATGTTTGTAATGCATTAGGCAGGTCTCTTTAAAAGCTCAAATAATGAGTTGCACCAACACCTTTTGTTTGGAGCCCACACATTAGGTGCTTTTTCAAGTCTAACTAAACACTGTGATATCTGCTTTCATTTGTAACTGCACTTTTTCATGAATTAAAATAATTTATTAAAAAACAAGGTTTATTTCTAAATGTAACTATTTCTAAATTACATACCATATACAGTGAGGATGCCAAAGAGCTCCATTTTGGTCTGATCTGACCACAACACTTTCACCCAGTTGTCCTCTGGTGGTCAGATGACACCAAAATGGAGCTCTTTGGCATCAACTCAACTCGCCGGGTTTGGAGGAGGAGGAATTCTGTCTATGACCCCAAGAACACCGTCCCCACCATCAAACATGGAGGTGGAAACATTATGCTTTGGGGGTGTTTTTCTGCTAAGGGGACAGGAGAACTTCACCGCATTAGAGGGACGATGGACGGGGCTATGTACCATCAAATCTTGGGTGAGAACCTCCTTCCCTCAGCCAGGACATTGAAAATGAAAAGTCATTACTAAGTCATTACCAAGTACTAAGTAATGTTTTGCAGAGGGGTCAAATACTTATTTCCCTCATTAAAATGCAAATCAATTTATAACATTTTTGACATGCGTTTTTGTTTTGTCTCTCACTGTTCAAATAAACCTACCATTAAAATTATAGACTGATCATTTCTTTATCAGTGGGCAAATGTACAAAATCAGCAGGGGATCAAATACTTTTTTCCCTCACTGTAATGAAGAAGGTTTTTTTTTTTTTTCAACATGAATGCCCCGTTTGGTCAAACTATATGACAACTTCAGTGCTATAAGTACAATAAATATTTTATAATATTTTTATGTACTTATATGTATGTAATTATAGTTGAATGAAATAATTATTCAACAAGTTTTTTTTTACTCCCAACTCCTACCCACGGTTGAATTACCTGTCCATTTGGCATGCCACATATCACTAACACTTTGATTCTTTTATAGAGCACTTTAACAGCGTGCATGACCTCCTCTGTCTTTAAAGTGTATATAATGGGGTTTAACATGGGGGGAATAATCTGTGTCAGGGTAGAATTTATTATCCTATCATTGGCATTTATAGACGATGTAAGAGCTGCTATATTGTTCCCAAAAAATGGGAGATAAAATACAGCCACTAAAATAAGGTGGGAAGTACAGGTCTTCATAGCTTTCTTCCGCTCCAAACCATGTGAGATATTCAGCAAGGCAATGCCAATACAAATATATGAGAAAATTATTAACAGCAGTGGAGCACAGTCCAGTACAACAAAACAGACTGTAGCCATGACACTATTTATAACATTATCATTACAAGATAAAATATAGATAGGTCCATGATCACAGAAATAGCTGTTGATAATTACAGATCTACAGAAGGACAGTCTGGTAATCAGAGCTACAAGGAGTGCAATGATGGTTATAGAGAAAATCCAGGTAATAACAATGATTAAAATCATTGCTTCTTTGGTGACAATGACATTATACCTTAAAGGAAAACATATAGCAACTACTCTGTCATATGCCATAACAAGCAGTGTAAGAGACTGCACGGTCATAAAGAATAAGACAAAAAACATGTTTGCCAAACATGCTCCATATGATATGACTTGATTTTCAAACAGAAAAGTATCAATAATCTTTGGAATAAGAGCAGAGCTGCCACCCAAATCAGAAAGAGCCAAGTTAAACACAACAATGTACTTTGCTGTATGGAGGCTACGTGCTAGATAGATGGTGCACATTATAAAAGAATTCCCTAACACTGTCACAGCATAGACAATGCAGAGAAAGGCATAGTAGTACTTTGTGTGTGGAATATTGTAGAACCCATTGATATAAAAAGTGGAAGGGCGAATAAATGTTGCATTTTCAGAAAGCTGATTCGGTACAGAAGTCATGTCAGATGTCATCTAGCAATATAACCTGTGGAAAACAATAAGAAGTACTTTATATTGCTCATGTTTGTAGAGCGATAAATTGAAAGATATCAAATTGCAAAATGGAATAGGAACACACAAAAAACAAACTTTATTATATATTAATTATGTTTGTTAAATACCTTACTTGCATTTAACTAACAATAAAAAAAATTTCAATAAATTAGATATTTTATCAAAGTTAATTTTGAAAAAAGTCTATAGTTTTTAAGCTCTTACCTGGTCCAGTTAAGACAACATATTAATATAATTGTAGATATCAGTCACATTTATACTTTTCATGTGGTAATGTCAGATCTTTGACCACACCTCCAAACAAACTGAAAAGGGTGAATTTAACCATGTTTTGGGATCAACAGCTCCTTTAATAATAAAGTGTTGAATAATTGATTGATGTTTTATTTTCTGTGGATTTCAAGTAATGTGTTACAGGTTTGTGTGAACATTTATACACTATATGGCAAGAGGTTTGTGGACACCTGACCATCACACCCATATGTGCTTGTTGAACACCCCAGTCCAGATTTAGTCCCCCTTTACACCAGATTTTTGAGTTTTTGTTAGTTTCAGTGAAGGGAAATTCTAATGCAGCAGCATGCAAAGACATTCTATACAGTTGTCTGATTCCAACATTATGGCAACAGTTTTGAAAAAGTCCATACAGCATGACCATAGGAGCTGTTATACATGGGGCGACATGTCCCCGCTACATTTCAAAATCTAGGTGTTGTGCCCCCACTTTTTCCTGATTTTATTTTGCATTGACTGCCTGTCTCCGAGGATTCGAGAGTTGGACAGTCTAAAAATGAAACCATTCCGCAACGTTTAGAAACATTATTCAATAAAATAATGAACTTTTGCTATAATAAGCGCAGGGGTCAGACTTCAGTAGCTAGGGCTCACTCAACTATTTGCCTGTTGCCAAGCTTGACTAGAGCAAAGTGCCTGTCTGTCACGATCTCACCGGCAGAGGTCGCTGTGGAGGCAACGTGCATGAGCCGCTGGAGCGCGTGTACGTGCTTGAGGTGCACATGGACGCTAAGACTGTTCGCTATGGACACGTGCCTTTTGTTTTGGTTTGGTTCTCTTCCAGTTCAGGTATTGGTTGATATTCAAGGATGATTGGTCCCAGCTGTCTGTATTCAGGGATAATTGTGACTGGTTATTTAAACCCCTCGCATTGCTGCGCATGTCGCGAGGTATTAGAGTAGAGACCAATAGAGACTAATAGGTGTAATGGTGCCATGCGGTAAAGTTCCATGTCCTGTCTTGTTCCTTAGTTCATGCCATAGTTAAATGAGAGTTTGATGTCCATAGTTAAATGAATGTTTGATGCCATAGTTAGAGGAGTTTCTCCTGCCAGAGTTAGAGGAGTGTTTCCTGCCAGAGGTAAGAGTGTGCATGCCATGCCATATTTAAGAGTGTTTACGCCATGCCATAATTAAGTGTTCATGTCATGCCATAGTTAAGAGTGTACATGCCATGTCATAGTTAAGAATGTTCATGTCTTAGTTTAAGGAGTGTTACTGCCTGAGTTAAATGAGTGTTCACGCCTGAGTTAAATGAACATTTCAAGCCTGAATTAAATTAATATTTCGTGTCTGAGTTAAGCGAGTGTTTCAAGTCATAGTACTGTTCTAAGTTTTGTGCTTCATGCATCATTCTGAGTAAAGGGATAAGTGTTTTGGTCTCATGTCCTCTGCCTAAGTCTAAATAAAGGCGTCACGCCAGTGCATACTTCCTGTCTTGAATCCTGTTTCGTAATACTGTCTCTCCAAGCAGGACCTGGTATGGATTAAGATGGTTACTCTTATGCAATGACAGTGGAATGGCTTTTTTTGGAGATGACCCGAATATTCCGTCACGATCCATGGAAAAAATTTGCGTCCTGAGGTGAGGCCAGTTTCGACACAGCATTGAGTTGTGTCATGCGGCGTGACATCAGGAAGGACGGATGCAGGTGCAGTTCGAACAGTGGTTTTATTTACAATGTGATGAAACACAAAAGAAACAAGAAACATAAGGCTATGGCTAAGGCTATGGCTTGAACACAGCATGAACCGAACACTCTCTATAAATGCTATCTACATTGACATTTACTCTATGTTTATTTAACCGCGCTGTGTGAAGCACGGCTCACGGTATATATACATAGGTCATTAGCCACCGCAACCGATAACAGCTGCGGGCAATACCATAACACACGTGATACATGACAAGACATGACAAAATGGGGCGGAGACATGATGTCAACAATAACAACACAACACACATGTCCAACTGTCAATGCTGTTGACATAGAAGCATGCACATCCATGCTCAATGCATGCTGCTTCACGGGGGAATCGTGACAGAACCCCCCAACCCCTGCCCCCCCGGGCTGAATGTCCCATGCAGAGCCAGGGCAAAACTGCACGGTGTTCTTGGTGGAGCAGGGGAGTGGAGCGACGTCCTTGGCAGAACAGGAGAGCAGAGCGACATCCTCGGCGGAACAGGAGAGCAGAGCGACCTCTTCGGTCGGCGCAGAGAAGCGGAGCAACGTCCTCAGCGGTGCATGAGAGCCGAGCAACGTCCTCGGCCGAACAGTAGAGCAGAGCGATGTCCTCGGTGGAGCATGGAAACAGAGCACTGTATTCTGTGGGGTAGGCGAACAGAATATTGTTCTCCACAGAGCAGTCAAATAATGCAGCGTACTCATTGGTGCAGGAAGGCTAAGCGACAACCTCAGCTGGACAGGACTGCTGGGTGACGTCCTCAGCTGAACACGACTGCTGGGCGACGACCCCAGCTGGACAGGACTGCTGAGCGACAACCCCAGCTGGACAGGACTGCTGAGCGATGACCTCAGCTGGACAGGACTGCCGAGTGACGACCTCAGCTGGGCTGGACAGCAGGACAGCTTTCTCGGCTGGACTGGACAGCAGGACAGCTTCCTCGGCTGTGCAGGGCGGCACCTTTAACATCTGTATACCATGTCGATATTTCTGTAAAGCTGCTTTGAGACAGTGTCTATTGTAAAAAGGACTATACAAATAAAATTGAATTGAATTGAATTGAATTGAATTGAATTGAATTGAATTGAATTGAATTGAATTTTGTGGTGAGGAACCTTAAATGTTTTTCCATTTTTATTTGGGTGACCATTGAAACTTTATTTATTATTAATAATAGACAAGACAGTAGATGCTACATGGATATCAGGAAGGAGGGTGGAGGAGGGATAGGGGAGCTATGTGCAAAGAGTGCTAGCTGGAATGTTGGCTGAGTGTGGTGTGTGTGGTATGGCTTTGATATGTGGGACTGTCTTGTTAGCTATTGCGAAGTGATTCCCTGGTAGGTGATGAGTGGTGTCCAAACAGAGTTCAATTGTTAGTTTTATTTTTGATTGGGCAGAGAGTTTTTCCACTGTTATGAATTCTATTATTAGGTTTTCCCAATGTGTGATATTAATGTTATTCTTTGATTTCTCGGTGTAGTATGGTTTTCCTGCCATTGGTTAGCACTGTAAGAACGTTTTACTGTTTGATTATCCCAGATTTCCAAGTAAGCAGCGTGAAGGAGAGAGTAGGATGGTTTTATTTTGAAAACTAGATTGTTCCTTAGTGATTTGTTTCCAGAAGTGCTTAACTTAATGGGTCCCAGGCAGCTTAATTGTGAGCAACAGGGAATGTGCAAAGTGCAAAAAATCAATCGGGACAGACTCATGTCAGAGTTTGTGTTAACCCCTCTCCCATCTGCCATAAAAACAAAAACAGGTAGAAAAAAATAGGGGGAAAACTCTCACACAAACTCTGATCTCACACAATTTCAAGTGAATGACATACTGAATTATTTTTGTTGCAATGACGCTTTCTTTTATCATTTGAAATTTGAAATACAAATATTGTATTAAGTCACACTTATTACACACTGATTACACATCATTTTCCACTGAGGTTTCAAGAGTACACACAGCTACAATATGCGACTGTTGCCAGTTTTGCCTGTTTACTGATATTGTATTCTCTCAGGAATCCCTATCTTGTCATGTGGGTCTTCTGGGTATCTTCAGAGAATAAATTAAAGGGCATACTGCATGCATTCAGAGACAGTCCTAACAATCATAATTGCCTTTCCCCATTCCCCCAAGAATGCACAGAAATACATTGTCATATTTTAATTGGTCTAACTTTTTTTTTTTTTTTTCATCTGTCCGTGAACTGAAATCCAGGCTAACTCTGAATAATTAAACATCTTGGGTGCATAATATAATTTCTCTGATCATAATATATATATATATATATGTGAATGGATATAGACTGTTAATGACTGTTAGTCATAAATCACAAGATTGTAGAACATCCCATTCCAGATTAATTCCCCACTTTGCTATTATAATAAGGCTTCTAGTGGATTTTTGTTTATTTAGCTAAAAGAGCATTAGTGAGGTCAGGCACAATAAGTCCTGGAATGTATTCAAGGTTCCAGTTTACATTTATAGCATTTGGTAAATGCCCTTTATCCAGAGTGACTCACATTTATACATTTAGAAAATTGAGCATTGAGAGCCTTGGTCATGAAGAGAGGAGGTGGGTCAGGGGCCAAGCAGAGCTGAGATTGGAATTCATGACCTTCTGATCAGTAGACCAGGGTCTTAACCACTCAGCTACTACCACCCAGTTCATCCCAAAGGTGTTTAAAGGGATTCAGGTCAGGTCACTTGAGTTCTTCCACACCAACCTTGGCAAACCATGTTTTCATGGAGATCGATATGTGCACAAGGCCCCTTGCTCTAGAGAAGAAAAATCATTAACAGTTTCATCAGCTTGGTGAAGACCTACATATGGGTGTGATGATAAGTTGTCAACAGTCTTTTGGCCATATAGTGCACTTTGATACCAGATGGTAAAGAAATGCAAGCAGATTTAGCCCACTAGATAATGTATATAAATAAATATTTTAAACTGAATTTAAAACAATATTGACTCATTAAAAATAAAAACAGAATGTAAATCACTATACTTTAAAATATGTTATACAAACCAGTTAAAATGTATCGTGTAAATAATTTCGACCAATTAACACCATTCTGGACTGGCACCCTGTCCAGGGTGTACCCCGCCTTGTGTCCGATGCTCCCTGGGATAGGCTCCAGGTTCCCTTGTGACCCTGAAAAAGGAGTAAGCAGTAGAAGATGGATCGATGGATGGATGGATAACACCATTCTACAAGTAGATCCTGCCATGATTGACAGGTGATAGTGGGCTAAAGCGAGGAGAGAAAAGTAGACAGAAAAAAATGGGGAAAAAAACCCTGAATTATAATTATATATTATAAATAACCGTTTGAAAGAGTGCAAACAAAGGTCGAAGTAGTACTACTGCCAGTTGGAGTGCTGAGGAACTTCAGTGAGTTAAGTTTAGAGTTAGTTTAGAGTGCTATGCTAAGCTAATACAGCTATGACGCAGCATGGTACTTAGTTATTTTCTTCTCTTTCATTTAACCATGTGTCAATTCGAATTTAATGCCAAAAGTGTTTTGAGTCACAACATTACTTCTGAGTTATTAAATTGTTAAATTGCATTGTATAAATGCGAGTTATATTCAGTTATGTCGTGTATTATTTGTTAGCACGTGTTTCAATGCACAAAGCTTTTGCTCCATTTTGTTTGAGTTGTGTAAAAATCAGACAGGTGTTAGATACAAAAGGTATTTTATTTTAATTGTATAAAAAGGATACTGGCTGTAACTTATCGTTTAAAATACTTAAACCATGGTGTGTAATATGTATAAGTTTTGTACATAGATTTCATTTTGTTTTATTCTGACATTGTTTATACAGGTCAGGTTTTTTTGATTCCATGGGAAGAAGCTTTACAACAATTTTTCAACAGTTTGATAGCCAGCCACCCAAACAGAACCACTGTGTCTTGAAGGACGGTATATTTATTTGATATTATTTAGATTTTCTGCAAAGGACTACAACTGAAAATACTCCAGAGCTGCGGTCCCCAACGTTTTTTGCACCACGGACCGGTGTAATATCAGACAATATTTTCACGGACTGGCCTTTAAGGTGTGGCGGATAAATACAACAAAATAAAATGATACGACCTGTCACGTATGGCGAATGGAGGCCGAAGCAATTGCAGATTTTTAAATATTTATTTTAAACACACGAAATAACGAAACAAAAACACTAGGACAACTGGGCATAACACTGTGGCAAGAAACACACACGGAGACAGAAGTGACGTGAGTCTATAACAACGAAAGACCAGGAGAAAGTGCAGACAAGGACTATAAATACACAATGGTGCTAATTAACAAAAACGTGAGTCAGGTGCATGTGGTCAGGTGGTGTAGTGCAGTGGCTGATGGGACTTGAAGTCCCGGGTTTCCGGATACGTGACAGATCCCCCCTCAAGGGGCGCTACACCTGACGGCCCAAAATCAAAGGGGGCCCCTCCGGGGTCCCGGCCCTCCGGGCCAAAAGTCCCCAGCAGAACCAGGAGGCCGAGCAGCTTCCACCATGGCACAAGGAAGCGGGTGGAAGTCCTTGGCAAAGCATGAAAGAGGGGCGACATCCCCCACGGGACAGAAGAGCGGAGCATGCCTCACCGCGAGGTTCAAGGGGGGGGGGGGGTACCTGACGAGGCGCACGGAGAGCGAGGGTCTCCGCGAGGCTCACGGGGAGCGAGGTTCTCCGAGGCTCACGGGGAGCGAGGTTCTCCGCGAGGCTCTCCGCGGGAGCGAGGTTCTCCGCGAGGCTCACGGGGAGCGAGGTTCTCCCGGAGGCTCACGGGGAGCGAGGTTCTCCGCGAGGCCAGGAGAGGAGCGAGGTTCTCCGCGAGGCCCAAGGGGAGGAACGCGCTCTCCGCGAGCATGAGGGGGGAAACGGAGACCTCCGTGGAGCAGGAAGGGGGAGCGCACCCACTGAGCGCAGCGAGGGAAAGGAGCGACGTCTTCAGCGGGCGTGGGCAAAGTGACGTCCTCAGCGCAGCAGGATGGCAGAGAGACGACCGCAGCCGAGCAGAGGCCGAGCGACGACCTCAGCCGAGCAGGAAGGCCGAGCGACGTCCACAGCCGAGCAGGAAGGCCGAGCGACGTCCACAGCCGAAGCAGGAAGGCCGAGCGACGTCCACGCCGAGCAGGAAGGCCGAGCGACGTCCACAGCCGAGCAGGAAGGCCGAGCGGCGTCCACAGCGGGCGGGGATGCTGAAGCGCGCTCCACAGCTGAACAGGAAGGCTGTGCGACGCACCACAGCTGAACAGGAAGGCTGTGCGACGACCTCAGCTGAACAGGACGGCTGAGCGACGACCTCAGCTGAACAGGAAGGCTGAGGCACCTTAAGGTAGCTGAACAGCGGGGAGTCCCTGAGGTCAGCGAACAGAGGTGAATTCATGAGTCCGCCCGGAGCTGGAGCGTCCTCACACACATAGCGGGCGGGCGGAGAGACTTCCTTCACAGGACTCACCGGCTGCGCGACTCTGAGGTAGCTGAACAGCGGGGAATCCTTGAGGTCCGCGCAACAGGGTGAATTCATGAGTCCGCGCAGGCTGGGGCCGCGCCCTCACGCACATAGCGGGGCGGGCGGAGAGACTTCCTGCACAGGACTCACCCGGCTGCGTGACTCTGAGGTAGCTGAACAGCCGGGGAATCCTTGAGGTCCGCGAACAGAGGGGAATCCATGAGACCCATCGGGGAGGGAGGGTGGGAGCAAACTGCTGTATCCGAAAAAAATAAACAAATAAAAATCCACTGCTTCGTAGTCACGGTCTTTCGTTCTGTCACGTATGGCGAATGGAGGCCGAAGCAATTGCAGATTTTTAAATATTTATTTTAAACACACGAAATAACGAAACAAAAACACTAGGACAACTGGGCATAACACTGTGGCAAGAAACACACACGGAGACAGAAGTGACGTGAGTCTATAACAACGAAAGACCAGGAGAAAGTGCAGACAAGGACTATAAATACACAATGGTGCTAATTAACAAAAACGTGAGTCAGGTGCATGTGGTCAGGTGGTGTAGTGCAGTGGCTGATGGGACTTGAAGTCCCGGTTTCCGGATACGTGACACGACACGGCATAAAAACTGGGGTATTTTTAAAGTATAATAATCAACGTGAATCCAATGTGAAATCGCAGCTTTATTAGCAGCGTCCTTGTAACATCGTCTCTCCCCTCTAATGCTCTCTGGTCTCTATGGTAAGGTTTCAACGTATCACGTGACCGAGACAAGCATCTTGACATGCATCAAGAGTGAGTCGTAGAAGGATGTAACGGAGAGAATCCGGTCATTTTTCAGATCCAGATAATAAATAAAACGGAAATAATGTAAGTTATTTATTCTTTCTGTGCGGCCCGGTACCAAATGACCAGGGGTTGGGGACCACTGCTCTAGAGGATGGCCTCGATTCAGAGTAAAAGAAATTTCAGAGACATTGAATGAGACATTTTAATTCTGGATGTAATCTTATTTTACTTAAGTTTTTGTTATATCCTCTGTGTGTGTGTGTGTGTGTGTATATATATATATATATATATATATATAAGCTTAGGTTTAACTTGGAGGGTGCACTCTAGGTATGTATATGCACTGTTCATGTTTACTTTCACTCACTCTAAATTGTATATAAATCATTCGGTATTTACATTATCACTTGTGCTGTCACTGTTATTGTTTCACTCCCAACATGTTAAATGAACATTGTATAAAACAACAGAAAGTAACAAAACACATAAGAACACAATTTAAATGGAACTTTATAACATCGTGAACTCGCAAAGGAAAATAAAATAAATTAATTAATCAATATCCTAGCACCACATGGCGTTGCATCATACCATCGCAGACATTACACGCGATACAACTCTCTTAATATGATACATTGTGGCCATAAACTAAGCAAACATACATCCGGAAGTGGTATTTCACTAAAATATTGTCATGAACTATTACACTTACAACTGGATGGTGTGAGATCTACCACCAAACCCAAGAGCGAACTTCTCTCCCGCACTTCTCACTGAACATTTCGTAGTGGGTGTGCACATGCCTAGCCTCTTCGCTAGTACCCAACATTGCTACTTACTGATACATCCAGGAAAACTTATGCTATAACAGCTTTCCTAACGTAGAAAATAATCAGACCATTTATCACTTGGTTACACAAAGAAAACAAAGTCTACACAGGAAAACGAGAAACTGGATGAACAAGACCGCTTAGCATGCATAGTGTTTCATACTCATTCAGTTACTAACATAACCATAATGTTGATGCCACAGTGCCATCTGCCAATGAGAGCGTAACAGAATTCCTCTCCAACGGCGATCCGGGGCCCCTGTGTGATCTGTCTCTTGCTGTATCGGAAAACAGGGCAGCTTCTGCAGGGCAGCAGACAGGCGGAGCACCACCCCCAGCAGAACTGGAGTAACACAGATAACTGCGCGTAACACAGATATCTCGTACACTGCTAGCTTGCGGTTCTGTTCCAGCATGTAGCGTTGTTCGCTGCCTCCATTGTGCGGTGAAGTAATCTGTTACGATTCCTTGGTGGAGACAAACGTGGACTGGCAAACGGGATTAAGTGGGGCAAACGACAGATGGAACACGGAACGAGATCAAGGTCAGAATAATCGGGCAATCGGGTTACAGTGGCAAGAAAAAGTATGTCAATCCTTTGGAATTTCATGGTTTTCTGAATAAATTTGTCAGAAAATGTGATCTAATCTTCATCTAAGTCATGGGTATTGACAAATATAATGTGCCTAAACACAAAAAAATCTGATCTTTCATGTCTTTATTGAACACACTCATTCAACATTCAAAATGGCAGTGGAAAAAAGTATGTGAACCCTTAGAATTAATAACTGGTTAATAACTGGTTAATGACTGGTTAATAACTGGTTTGTGTTATTATTTTAGATACATTATATTTGTCAATACCCTTGACTTAGATGAAGATCAGATAACATTTTATGACAAATTTATGCAGAAAACCATGAAATTCCAAATGGTTCACATAGTTTTTCTTGCCACTGTATATGGTGCGTAGGCAGAAGCATAATCTAAAGACAAGTGAATATCTAAACCAGGTAAACGTATATGCATAATTACGTATAAACGTAATTAAGGCTTGGTGCACGACCAGAGACGAGGCTGCAGAGTGTGGTGTAATTCCCCTGCAGTGGGAAACCGCAGGAGTTTGAGTTGCTCGACTACCTGCGTTGCGTGGCAGCAGTTCTCTGGCTCTGGCTCAGCTCTCTGGCAGCAGGAGCAGGGGAAATTGTGTGGGTGGTGACATGGCATGTGGCCCGGCTTGCTGCAGTGGCTTCAGAAGACCGTGAAGCTGAGCAAGTTCTTTGTTTATTTGTTGAATCTGTTCCCAGAACAAGCGACGCCACCTCTCAAACTTGGCCACTTTGGCAGTGTTCATTTTGATCTGCTGCTTCCGCATGTTTGGCACAGTATTCTGTTACGACACAGGGAGGTGAGGCAGGAGCAAATGCAGATCAGCGTCATTATTTGAAACGTAAATCAATAAACAAGGAAAACGCGAAATTGAAAGCGAGGCAGGAAACAGAACAGGACACTTAAACAAGACCACTTAGCATGCGTAGCGTATTCACACTCATTCAGTTATTAACGTAACCATATACGAATAATACTGTGCACAGCAGCATGAGGGGTTTAAATAACTAACATAATGAAACTGAAACATAGACACCTGGGGCAAATTAAAAACGTCAGCCAACAAGTGGAAAACCAAAACAAACAAAAGTGCATGTCCATATACAAAAGTCTCGTCCACTCGCGCTCTCTAAAGCTGCAGGAGTATAACAATATGGCAAAAGGATTGAGAACACCTGACCATAACACCCATATGTGCTTGTTGAACATCCCAGTCCAGATTCAGTCCCCCTTTGCTGTTATAATGTCCTCTGCAATTTTGGGAAGGCTTTCCACTAGATTTTGGAGTGTTTGGTTCTTAATTTGAGTGAATGGAAATTGTGATGCAACAGTATTCAAAGATATTCTATACAGTTGTCTGCTTCCAACTTTGTGGCAACAGTTTTGCAAAAGCCCATACAGTATATAGGAGTGATGGTCAGGTGTCCACAAACTGTTGACCAGATAGTATACTAAGGATTAAAAATGATAAATCATGTTTGATTTACAGCATTTATAAAGGTGGGGGAAGTACTAACATAAAAAATCAGATAATAGAAAAAAAATTTATTCAACATTTTGTGTACATACAGTGCACTCCACTAAGGTTTGCACCCTCGATAAATATGAGCAACGATGGCTGTGAAAAATTGTCTTTACTGTTTAACCTTTCGATATTTTGTTTACTTCACAGAAATACTCTGAAATACTCTGCTCTCATGGACATCAAACAATTGCAAACAGAACACACACACACACAAAGTTAAATATAGGTGTGCAACAATTATTGGCACCCCTGTAAATTTATATGAGAACAATATATTTAAAGTATATTTCCATTGATCTAAAAAAATTTGTACACCTCGGTGATTAGCATCAGGACAATTTTCAACCATGGCTTCCTGTTTCACAGGGGTGCAGATAGCAGGTAACACATAGGCCAAATACTCTTAGTCATTCATAACAGTGGGTAAGTCCAAGTTATATAGCTGTGATGTGCGGTAAAAGGTTTTTCACAAAATGGGAAGTGGCTATAGGAAAATATCACAATCATTGAAAATGCCCATTTCCACACCATCATGGCAATAACTAAGAAGTTCCAGTCAACTGGAAATGTTATGAATCAACCTGGAAGTGGAAGTGTGTCTATTTTGTCTCAATGCACTGTGAAGGTGATGGTTCGAGTGGCCAAAAAATCTCCAAGGATCACAGCTGGAGAATTGCAGAAGTTACTTGCGTCTTGGGGTCAAAAATTCTCCAAAACTACAATCCAAAGTCACCTAAATCACCACAAGTTATTTGGAAGGGTTTCAACATAAAAGCCTCTACTATCCAAAAACAAACTCAAGCGCCTTCAGTTTGCCAGACACTACTTGGAGCATGCTCTGAAACCCGAAGCATAAGCTCAAAGCACAATCGTACTTCCAGATTGTTCAGTGACACTGACTTTCTTTACGTCTCACATAATTATTCCGTTTCTAAAGGAAATCAACATTGCGTGAGCTACATGTTGTGCAGAGCTCCAGCCTAAGATCCACGAGATGGTCTTCACTGCAGAGCTCAAGCCAGATTTCAACATGGCAACCTAATCTCCCACGCTACAGCCTGAGAACTACGAGGTGGTCTCAGAAGACCTGCTCTCACTGAGACCTTCCAGATGGACCTACGAGGTGTCCGAGGGCAACGAGATGACCTCCCAAGCCATGCTCCTATCTAAGGGTGAAAAAATGGCCTGTCAAGACATGTTCCTGTCTGAGGTTGACAAGGCGATCTCCTAAGCCATGTTCCTGGCTGAGGGCGAAGAGACTGCCTCTCAAGCCATGTTCCTGTCCGAGGTCGATGAGACAAAATCCTATGCCAAGTTCCTGTCCGAGGGCGACGAGACGGCCTCCTAAACTCTGTTCCTGTCTGAGGGCGACAAAACAACATCCCACGCCAGGTACCTGTCTGAAGCCGATGTCATGACCAACAATGTTCTTCTCACACCTGAGTCGGCGGAGGAGGCCAACCAAGTTCTGCTCATGCCTGAGTCTGCTGACATGTCCAACTAAATTCTGCTCATGCCTGAGTCTGCTGACGTGGCCAAAAAGTTCTGCCACCCTGTTCTGCTGAGGATGTCTCTCTACCATCCTGTCCTACTGAGGACATCACTCTGCCCTTGTGTCCCACTGAGGACATCTCTCTGCCTTCCTTGTCCTGCTGAGTATGTCACTCTGCCTTCCTGTTGCAACAAAGCTAATGATCCAGTTTCCCAAGCCTGGGTGCTGCTTTGGGACCCTGGCAAACCTGCCCCAGTCTCATGTCTGCTCCTTGGCTTCTTGAGGAGCCTGCTATCTATTGGACAATGTCTGTCTTGGGACCTGAGAAGCTTTGAAGACATTTTGCCCAGAGAGCCAGGAGCGCCGAAAGATTGAATGTTTTCTGGTGCTCCACAAGTAGCCTCTCTTCTGTGATGATTTCCCCTTGTGCAAAGTGCTGGAGCTCACAGCGTGCTCTGAAACCAGTAGCACGAATCTCGAAGCACTAGCTCAAAGGGTGGCTGCACGCTTGCGGGTTGTTCAGTGACATTCACTTTGTTTACGTCTCGAATGTGTGTTTGTTATGGTTTATGTCCTGTTTCCACCCTTGTATGTTATTGGCTGTATCCCTCACATGTTATTGTTACTCTCACCTGTTTTGTGTTCACCCCAGTTAACGTTTGCTATTTAATCCTGCATCCATGTTTGGGGTGAAGTATTGTTTGCGTAGCCATACCATAACAGGCCTTTGATCCTTGTTCTTTTGTTTTGTGGTTTTAATACTGTTCTCATCCTTGTTTCATGATTCCTGTCTTAGCCTGGCTTATCCTGTTTGCCAATCATCTGACCCATTGCCTGTTTTGGACCACGCTTTTGATTCACGTTTTGGTTTTGTCTGCCCGCCTCTCTTCAGTAAAGCTAATAACTACACTTTCATCTGTCTCAACTGCCATTACATAACAGTAACTGTCACGCTTCAGGGATGGATGCAAACGCAGGTACACAAAAGCTTTATTAAAAACACTTGCAACAAATCCAATATGCTGAGTAAAAATCATGAACAGAAAATAAAGACAATGGTCAGGCGATCAAATAGCATTTTTTGAGCCTAGCGCACCCCAACCCTGACCAGAGGCAGTGGCTAGGGTTCATACTCCCCCGGTTCGTTGGTCAAGACCGCCAGTGGGTGGAGAATGTGGCCCAGATAGAAACCAAGGTTCTGCACAATGTAACTCGGTTTGTGGGATTATTAATTAAGGATTTTGGGAGTCCAGAGTATTCCCCCATCCTGGATAAGTGTTTGGGAAAGGCCTGCCTTATAGATAAACCTGATGTGCCGCTCACCACTGTTACAACCCAGATCTAGGGTCGAGGTGTAAAAAAAGTATTAAACATAAATCATAGTCAAAATAATGAGGTCGACACACATTTCATTCAACTCTTTGAAACACTTCAATCATTCGCTTCTTTCACTCATACACAGTATAACAAACCAGCGAGTTCACTTAAGAACCACAAACATATTCACTACTCAATCATACCCACACAATCACAGTCACACCACATATCCACATTCCTCTCGACATAATGTCCTTCTTTCTTTTAACAAGATGCACAATCTTCTCCTCTATAATCCCAGTGCACAATATCAGTACGCCAAATTAAGGCGGAGTGATCTATAAGAGCGAAAAAAGGGGAGAGAGAGAGAGAGAGAGAGAAAGAGAGAGAGAGAGAGAGAGAGAGAGAGAGAGAGAGAGCACACTAGCACAATATGTCTCCTGACATAACAACCACCTATTATGAGCAGGCAAACTGGGTGACCTCCTCCTCAAAGCTCCTGACTAAGATCCTGACTGATATGGTCTCAGCAGCCAAGCTCCAGCCAGAGGTCAATGTGGCAACCTCTTCCCCAGAGCTCCAACCTGAGACCCACAAAGTGGTCTCACCTGCAGAGCTTCAACATGAGACCTATGAGGCAGTCTCATCCCCAGCACTCCAGCAAGAGACCCATAAGGGGGTCTCATCCCCAGAGTTCCAGCCTGAGACCCACGAGGTTGTCTCATCTCCAGAGCTCCAGCATAAAGTTAAGTTCCTGCTAGAGGACAACGAGGTGACCTCCTAAGCCATGTTCCTGTCTGAGGTCGAAGAGACGACGTCTCCAGCCAAGTTCATGTCCGAGGTCAACAAGGCAAACTCCCAAGCCACATTCCTGTCCAAGGTCAACAAGGCGACCTCAAAAGTCATGCTCTCATTCAAGGTCAACAAGGCGACCTTCAAAGCCACGCTTATGTCCAAGGTCGATGAGACGACCTCCCATGCCTCGTTCAGGTCTGAGCTAGACAAGGCGACCTCCCAAACCACTTTCCCATCCAAAGATGACAAGGCGACCTCCAAAGCCACACTCCCATCCGAGGTTGACTAGGTGACCTCCCACACCACATTCACGTCCAAGGTGGACAAGGCGACCTCCTGAGCAATGTTCCCGTACAAGGTCTTGACCAACCAGGTTCTGCTCACGCCTGAAACCGATGTCACGACCAAGCAGGTTCTGCTCATGGCTGAAACCGATGTCACGACCAACCAAGTTATGCTCACAGCAGAGTCAGTTGCCACGGCCAGCCAAGTCCTCCTTATGCCTGAAACCAACATCACTACCAACCCAGTTCTGCTCACTCCCAAGTCTGGTGACACGGTTAACCAAGTTCCCCTCATGCCCGAATCTGCTGACATAGCCAATCAAGTCCTGCTCCCGCCTAAAGTGGACATCACAACCAACCAAGTTATGCTTATGGTCAGACTGATGACCCCGGCAAACCAGCCCCAGCCTCGTGTCTCCTGACTAAAACCGGTGTCTCCCCAAAATGGCTGTGGGCTGCAAGTGCACAAAGTACGGTACGAAGGTGTACGTGCTAAATGTTTTTGGGGGTTTTTTTTGGTTGGTTTGGTGTTCACAGAAGAGGTCGGTTTTTAGCTGTTTTTTGAAGATGGTGAGAGATTCTGAGGTCCAGATTGTGGTTGGAAGTTAATTCCACCACGGAGGAACAGTTAGTGTGAACGTTCTGGAAAGGGACCTTACTGAGTGGGAACTACTAAACGTCGGTTGCTAATTGATCACAGATTGCGTGAGGAAAAGTAAGCATTCAGGAGAGCGTTGAGGTAGGAGGGTGCTGTTCCAGGCAAGGTATTGCAGGTGAGCATCAAGGCCTTGAATTTGATGCGGGCAGCTACAGAAAGCCAATGGAGGGAGATGAAGAGGGATGTGACATGGGTTCTCTTGGGCTGCTTGAAGATGAGACGCACTGCAGCATTCTGAATCATTTGAAGGGGTTTGATGGAGCTGGCTGGGAGGCCCAAATGTAGTGAGTTGCAGTAGTCCAGTTTTGAGATAACAAGTGCCTGGACTAGTATCTGTGTAGCCTGTTCATTGAGGTAGGGTCAACACAGAAGCTGTCATCAAGAATCACACCAAGGTTCCTGGCTGTCCTGGTTGGCTTGAGTGTGGTTGAGCTGAGCTGTATAGTGAGGTTGTGGTTGATTGAGGGACAAGCTGGGATGACGAGAAGCTCAGATTTTGCCGGCTTGAGCTTTAAGATAGTGTTCCCTCATCCAGACCGAGATGTCCAGCAGGCAAGCAGAGATGCGTGCAGAGACAGATGCATCATCAGGCTGGAAGGACAAATAGCTGGATATCATCAGTATAGCAATGATATGAGAAGCCATGAGACTCAATCACCTGCCCGAGAGATGTAGTGTAGATAGAAAAGAGGAGTGGACCCAGAACTGACACCTGTGGAACACCAATTGTGAGTTGCTGAGTTTCAGAAATACTTCCCCTTCATGATACCTTGAAGGATCTGTCAGAGAGATAGGATTCCACCCAGCACAGAACCGTTCCAGTGATGCCCAGACTGGAGAGAGTTGACAGGAGGATATGATGGTTCACAGTGTCGAAAGCAGCAGAGAGGTCAAGTAGGATGAGGACAGATGATCTAGAGCTTGCTCTTGCTAGTCGTAAGGCTTCAGTGACAGAAAGCAGAGCAGTCTCCGTGGAGTGATTGCTCTTGAAGCTAGACTGCTTGGTGTCCAGGAGGTTGTTCTGTGTGAGAAAATTGGAGAGTTGATTAAAAACGGCTCTTTCAAGAGTTTTGGAAAGAAAAGGGAGGGGGGAAACAGGTCTGTAGTTGTCAATTACAGCAGGGTTAAGTGATGTTTTTTTAAGCAGTGGGGTAACACGGGCCTGCTTAAATGAGGTAGGGTATGTGCCAGTAGAAGGGATGTGTTAAAGATGTCTGTGAGTGCAGGAAATAGCATGGGATAGATGGAGTGAAGAAGGTGAGAAGGGATAGGACCAAGAGGACAGGTTGTAGGATGGCTAGAAAGGAGGAGTTTAGAGACATCAGTCTCTGAGAGGGGAGAGAAGGAAGTTGGGAGTTACATGGAGGAGGAGCCGGTCTATGCATGTCTGGGGTTGAGAACTTTTTCCTGATTGATTTAACCTTGTTGGAAAAGAAAGTCGCAAAGTCATCTGTAGTGAGAGAGGTAGGCGAAGGGGGAGGAGGGGGCAGAGAAGACAGTAAAAGGTTTTAAAGAGAGTGCAGGTGTTGGAGAACTACCAATCTTTTCTTGGTAGTTTGTGGCTTTTGCGATGGAGATGCTATTGGAAAAAGAGGAGAGAAGTGTCTGGTAATTGGTTAGGTCAGTTGGGTTATTAGATTCGTACCATGTCTTTTTAGATGCTCTTAGTTTGGCCCAGTTATTATGCAGAGCTTCTGAGAGCCAATGGTTGGAGGGTGATGTACGAGCAGGTCTGGAGGTTAGGGGGCAGATGCTGTCAAGAGAAGATGTTAGGGTGGAACATAGCATGTCAGTTGCGGTGTTTAAGTCAAGTGAAGAGAGGTGGCTATCAGAGGGAAGTAAGGTTGTGACAATGGAGGAGAAATGTGAGGGAGAAAGAGAGAGAGATTGCGATGAAAAGAGATAGAGGGAGGAGACAGTGAAGGGGTGAGGGGAGAGAAATAGAGAACTGGATAAAGAAATGGTCAGAGGATGCAGAGGAGTAATGTGTGTGGTGCAATTACGTGTGAGAATGAGATCGAGCTGTTTGCTGGCTTTGTGGGTTGCTGGTGGGGTGAACTGCTTGAGGTCAAATGTCAGGAAGAGAGCAAGAAAGTCAGCTGCATGTGGCTTGTCTAGATGAATATTGAAATCACCAAGGACCAGAAGAGGAGTTCCATCATCTGGGATGGTGGACAGTAGCTGTCAAATTCATCAATGAACTTCCCCAGTTGACCTGGAGGACGGTAAACAACAAGAAAGTGCATTTTGGCAGGGACAGTGACTGCAACAGCACGAAATTCAAATGAAGTGTATGAGAAAGAGGGAGAAAGAAGGTAAATTTCAATGTTTTGGAGAGAAGCAAACCTGTACCACCCCCTCGTCTGTTGGGATGTGAGGTATGGGAGAAGTTGAAGTTGGAGGCCAGGGCAGTGGGTGTGGCAGTGTTTTCAGCCTGGGTCCAGGTCTCAGTCAGTGCCAGCACGCTGAGGTTGGAGTGGGTTGCAAAGGCTGGAATGAAATCTGCCTTGTTGACAGCAGATTGGCAGTTCCAATGTCGATTGAGAATGAGAGGGAACCTGCAGAGGCCACATTCAGAGAGTGTAGGTTGTCCAAGTTGCGTATGTTTCTGGGAGAATGCCACGGTTTTTCTCATGTCCTTTCCACTCCATAACACTTTTTCTTTACTCTTCCATCATCTCCCTTTTCTCTCCTCTCTCATTTCCTTTTTGTGTCATCACCTCTTGTCCTGTTCTTTACTGTCATAAAGAATTGTGGGGAAGTTCAGGAATTTGATTAATGCATGTGAATATCCCCACCAAACTGTGTTTACAATATCTGCAATATCTTTCAGACCACTGAGAATTATGAGCACCTCATTAGGTGCTTTTGTCTTCTGGCTTCTTCAAGACCTGCTCCGTAAGTAATTAATTTGTTGTTAATGTTGCAGGTACACAGAATTTTTATTTTTATTTTACTTTAAGCCATTAATGTAGACTGCTACTAATATTCAGAATCATTTAATCATTTAACTTTTTTTATGGCCTAGCTAATTTTAACTAAAAACATTTTTGAATATCTATATTACTAGTTAATGACAAACTGAAAAGATTTGTCAAAAATTTTTTAAAATTGGCTCAAATTAACTTTTTTTCCTGCTGTGTGCAGTCCAAATAAAGGGAAAATCTTGACCAATGTATTTTGAGTTTGAAGGACAATACTACCATAGTTGGATCTATACATTACTATACATACATTGGTTGCAAAATTTTGGAGTGAATGCGCATTGGCAGCTAAAGAGAACTTACCCATTTTCTGTCAGTTGAGTTAAAAAAAAATTCGGAAACATCTCAGAGAAAATTAAGTTGTGTGACTCCCTTTACATTTACCAATTTTTTTCAAACACACTTTATTTTTTACACTATCTGCAAGAAGTTACATGTCTTGTCCAAAACACTTCATAGTTGTGTGAGGGAATTTATTAGGTTACACAGAATTGACCCTCTTGGTTCCACATGAGGTGTCATTACTCCTACTTGAACAGAAAACCTCACACCTGTCTATCCAGCGGTAGTTGCGCTATAACACAGTTCTATTAAATAAGCTGAATGTCACTATAAAACGATGGACTATCCTTAACCCTGCTACTCTTCTTCCAACAGAGGGAGACGGGGCACCACATGATTGTGTTGCACTAACTAATGTTAGGAGAGAGGAGAAACTTTTAGAAGAACAACCATCTCTGCAGAACTTAGTTGTTCCATCGGAAAACCCAGAACTGATCCTTTTCGTGGATGGCTCAGAGTCACGCAATCCAGAAGCAGGTAAAAATCGAGTGGGCTATGCTGTAGTGACCACACATGAGACTTTTGTGTCAGGAAGTCTCCCCTCAAACCTGTCAACACAAGTAGCTTAACTGTATGTCTTCATAGAGGCATGTAAACATGCTGAGGTACACTCAGTAACTAGCTACATAGACAGTAGATATGCCTTTGTAGTACTATATGATTTTGCAATAATTTGGAAACACAGGAACTTCCTGACAAGTTTTGGAACACTCATAGCCCACCACAAACTGCTCTCTGGGCTGCTGGACATAAAAGTGTGATGCACATACTAACAAATCAGATCCTGTCTCCCTAGGTAATGCACGAGCGGACCATGCAGCAAAACAAGCAGCAGTAGCAACACCTCTGACTTCAAAACTTTGTGCATTTTCCTCTAAAACAGAAACCACCCCTGGTTCCCCTCCAAGCGCGAGCTACAGCAGAGGTAAAGGCAGTATGGCACAAAGTGGGTTGTTCCATCATTAACGGTGTATGGTGATGCCCACAAGGCCGCTCTTATGAAAGTTATCGCATTGGAAGGACCATGCGTCAACAGGGGGAATGATAGTAGCAATAACTAAGCATTGGTTCACAAAGTGCTTCTCCAATTACTCTAAAAACTTTGTTTTCTGTGTTTGCACAACTTCTAACATGGATCGAGGTAGAGAAGGCCGCCAAACCTACTTCTCTAAATGGGTGGAAGCATACCCTACATCCAAACAGGACTCAGACACAGTAGCAAAGGCATTGCTTAGAAGAGTAATTCCTAGATGGAGAATTCCTACAAAAAATCTCCAGCGACAATAGCACACTTTTGTGAGCCATGCCCTCAAACAGGTGAGTGATTATTTGGGTTACTGTGCAACCCTGTGCTCTACTCTGTACTCTATCCACAATCAGGTAAAGGCAGCACTTCTGAAGCCCAGAGAGTGGGTCGTGATCAAGGATTTCCGCAGAACCAGGTGGAACAAGCCAAAGTGATCAGGACCCTTCAAGGTCCTCTTAATCACTTATTCAACAGTGAAAGTCAGCCAATGAGCCACATGGATGCACACCAGCCACTGTAGGAGAGTGCCAGAGCCGAGCACCGAGCTGGAAAAGACAGGACTTCAATAGGAGGACTAGAAAGTGATTCTCTATCAAGAGGCCTCTAAGAGGACCATGGCTCATGAGCAACGACCTGCAGAAACACCGCCACACACACCCACACACTGCACTCAAACACACATTCTCACACCAGTTTCTCGTGGTTACACAACACAAGACACCAAGTGATATCTAGTAGCCTGTGAAATCACAGACATGTAGTTTTTAGAGAAAGGGTTGACGATGGGGAAACTGTACTCTAAGGAGGACTGAACTTCATTAGTGCGTATTATATAGCCTCGTGGCCAGGATAGATATGGCAGGTTAGACGACATGACTTTGCTACCTCACCTCTTACGCCCCAAAGCTCCCTGACCACAGACTACTGCACCCTTCTCCTAGTATAGGTGGTATCTGTTAGTCAGCCCTGTAATAGAAATAAACTCACAAATCACTGGGACCGTTCCTGACAACACTGGGAGTCCGGGGGTAGACCCTTAAGCTGGCAAGATAAACCAAAGCGCAATATTGGAGTATATTGGGTGGAAGACTTATTGATCAATCACGCCAATCATGTCATTGCAGCAGAAAGAGTACATGATGCATACACTTTTACCCAAATTTGGGTTTTAGCTGATCGTGATGAAGGGACTAAGTGCCTAAGGCGACGTCATTTTTATAGGTCCCAGATAATCACGCAAAGTTCTTTAATAGACTATTGCTGCAGATTGAATGACAATTAGTAGTTAAAAAAGAGAAGACATTGGCCACCCCTGTATCGCCTCTGTAAACCATTCTGTATCACCTTTAGTCATAAGAATCATTACCAACTACCCACACAATGTAAGACGTCCCCTCATCATGCAGACATAATGGTTATTCTATCATTGAACACATGCGGTCTGCAATACGCAATAATACGCAGACTAGGAAGACAGGGTTTGAATGGCTGAACTCAGAACTCATCTGTCTACCAATAGGTGCAATGATTATTTTTGTCTTGCTTAGGTGTTATCTGAGGATAACACCTAAGAAGGTCATGTCATTCATATCAGTACAGAATGTTTATCTGCATACAGAGACACAAACATGTTTTTCTGTTCGTCTGCACATTTTCTAAGACCGTGAAACAAAGCCTGTTTTAACTGCCTCAAGCTGCTTCTTATCGGAACATAGAAGTTTATCATGCCCTGCGCGTCATATATATAGTACATGTTCAGCA
Source organism: Ameiurus melas (assembly GCA_012411365.1). Classification (NCBI taxonomy): domain Eukaryota; kingdom Metazoa; phylum Chordata; class Actinopteri; order Siluriformes; family Ictaluridae; genus Ameiurus; species Ameiurus melas. The sequence goes on from CM022766.1 coordinate 1,469,383, forward strand.
CAAGCACCTCAGAGCACTCCCGTTATTCTATCCTGCTTAATTCTATCCTGCATTCATCCTTCTGTAATAAACATTTTCACCTGAGTGTTGCAAGTGTTGTCTAATTTCCACGACAGCTGCCAATCTACAAAACCATATTTGGTGCACAGTATTGCAATCAGTACTTGTCCATCCATCCATCCATCTTCTATACTTCTTATCCTTTTCAGGGTCACGGGGAAACCTGGAGCCTATCCCAGGGAGCTTCGGGCACAAGGCGGGGTACACCCTGGACAGGGTGCCAATCCATCGCAGGGAACACAATCACACACATATTCACACACCCATTCATACACTACGGGCACTTTGGACAAGCCAATCAGTCTACCATGCACATGCACTGACACTTCAATCTATTCTTTCTGATGTACTTAAAACCAAAAATGAAAATTTGAAAAGCCATTGTATATAATATTCAGGGATTGTTATGAATATAAATATGAGTACAAATTATTATAACGTTTGGATCATGAAATTTTGCTTTCAACATGCTGGAGTGTCTGTTTAATTTTGCATACTAGGGCTCTAAATTTCTAAACCTCTAAATTTCTAAACCTATGATTGTGGAAACGCAGTAAATTTCCTAAACCAGCTCAATTTGTCAGAATATGTCTCATTCAGAATCAGATCCAGGTTACAGTCTCTGCCTAACTCTCTCTAGACCACAAGGACATGCCATGTCCTATCAGCTAAGTCAAAACATTCTCATCCTGTGTATGTAAAAAAAACAATATCCTTTATCAGAATCGAAAGCCCTTGATATTGATGTTATTGTTAATTCTCTGTTACAGCAAGTTGTTCTGAAGCCCTGTGTGAGCTCATATAACACACCTGTTAAATCCTGTTCCCAAGCCTGATGTCACGTGGCGAGTTACACAAGACCTCATGTGGAATCTGTGTTTCAATGTTGAATTTTTCCTCTTTCTAATACATTAATAGCTTCACACCCTGCGTGGTTTAGCGTGGTAGAGTATGCTCTTTTGGTTTCAGTGTCCAGCCGCTGTTTGCATTTACGCAAGGGGACGCCAGCTGACCTGGGTACGCCTGCTGGAGGGCAGACGAGACTCTGAGACTCTGTTGACAGACGAGACTCTGAGACTCTTTGCAAAATTCCATGTCACAGACGATGCCAGTCAGAAGCTTGCTGCTGAACTGCAACTTTGAGACTGTTGGAACATCTAGCTCACAAAGGATTCAAGGTTCCAAGTACAACATTGCACCTATGTAAAACAAAGTCAAATGTTTGGGTTTTCTCTTATCAAAAGGACAAAGAAGGCTGTCAGGATGGCCGGAGGCGGTTGTCATGACTTCTCAACTGCCCACTACAAAACATCTCAGGGCCATCGTTGAACATTTGATAAAGTTTGACTCCTAGGACACATACTTATGTGACACACACACACACAACTGAGACTGTTTCTGAAACATTCAAAACTGTTTCATGTTCCACTCTCCAGCCCTGGGTCTGACAGACTACACAAAACTTTACCATCTGCCCACTGACACTCTGGGCATTTGGGAACAGGAACATGCTGGATTACCTGTGCACGACTGCGTGCAGTGGCTGAGAGTGCTGTCCTTTGGAAATCCATGCAGAGTGATTGGTTCTGACACCCTTTGGTGTTGCACAGGTGAAACGGGTATTATCCAATATTGAAACACAACACATGACTGCTCAGAGCAGAAATGGTTATGAAACTATTCTCTGTGCTATTGCAAATTTGATCATTAAATTTGTCTGCTAAATTGACACCATTCCTTTGCTTGAAAATCATGATTGTTTAAAATAAATTGTTTACAAGATGTGGTAACTGAAGCACATTCATTGCCATTTAATTCAGCTCAAATTCGTGTGTGCATGATATTTGAAGGTTAAAGAATCGCTATTTTAACAGACTCGCGCTATGCCTTCGATGTAAAATCTAATCTCTTCCTGTGCTAAACCAACAGCTCTTCGCGATCGTCAAAACAAAGATGGTCTCTCCCATTGTTCTCCATCAGGGGTGGTGTCTGATATAACCTCCAAATTTTGTATACGTGACTTACGTCCTCAAGGAAAGCCACATCTCTCACGATGTTTGATATGACTACAAAACTATGCCACTCAGAGGCCTTTTGATACTTTTTTAATGTCTCTGAAGGTCAATTTTACCCATATGCAAGTTTTCGACCGCATAGAATGTTATTGGTCATTGTATATCATTCTATGCGTGAGGGAAGATGCTAAAACTATTTTCAGGATTTTGGCGAAAGAATACTGCCGGATCTAAGATACCGCTCTTACTGAAATTCGAATGACCCCATCTAAAACAACAGGCCTTTCATACTTTGAAGTGTTAGTTATTGGTCGACCTTTCCCCACAGCTTGGAAAATGTCTACTAACCTTTCTCAGTCCACAGGTGGTGTTGATATTCATCTAGACGACTATGTTTTTAAATTGCTTGACGTTTTGTGTACGTGCTAAATTAAAATTACCTTTACCCCCACAGTAAATCATCTTTTTTATTCCAGGAGAGCAGGTGTTCTGACCTCAGAAGGACCGATCTGGAGACAAGTTGGTTAATAACGAAGTTCTGTCCATTCGATATTTCCTCCACCTATCCTTCTATGACAGGGTGCCCATTGAAGAACGTACCTGTACCCTGACGAGGTCTGAGCATCGGTGAATGTGTGTAAAAAAGAAAGAAATTCTGTCCTGCTGGCTGACCCAACTCAACTCTCACTTTACACATATAGTTTTTCCTGTATTAGCTGAAGTGTGAACGCAATCAGGCATGAGAAAAGTGTAAGGGTGCTGGCAGGTAGGAATTTTTCCCATAGGGGTTTTTTCACCCACCCGAGTGCGAGGTTTGGTTTTTTTCGTTAGAGTAATCCCTACTTTCTTCCTTTGTATATTTATATCCCCAATATATCCTCTTGGGATGAATCTGATGTTCATTTTTCAAATTCTGGCAGACTTACAGCTGAGTCAGTCTGGTGTGTCTGGCGACTTACATATCGAATATTTCAATCATAACGTGTACTATAAATATCCAGATCTAACTGTGAAGCAAATGCACCTTACTACACCGTTTTATCTGCGCTCCCATGCCGCACAGCACCCTCCATCCTTTCACCTTTTATCCAATACGAGAAACAGATCAACAGTTGTGGTGCTCTGTAGCCGTCGGTCTTAGACGGCACCGCTATGACAATAGTGATCCACATCATTGCTATGTAATTACTCCTTTTAACGTCACTGCCAGTAAAAATAAACCCTTAATAGGTGTTGATAAACCAGGTGCTACTCCATATTGTAAATATCTCCCCTATGATCTCGCTGACCATAAAAAAAACTAATTGGTCTACTGATTGTCTGGACCCCCTGTACTATTGTCAAGAGGAAGAGTCTTTTAAAACACCTCAGATACCGTTAACTTTTCATCAGTCTGTTCATTTACCTAAAGGTAAATAAATTTACAGTATGTATTTATCATGAGATATCAGATAAATTACCTGTAGTCCCTTATGTTAGAGAAAAGGATAGCAAGAAATCTATGTATATGGGTGCTCTTTCTCTTTATCATTGTGAAGAACTCTTTGGTGGGACTTATTCGGATGGTTTACCCCTTACGCATCTGCCACCCTTCCTATTATTGTGGTTCTTTATCTTTTTATTCGGCCCCTGTATTTGTTCTTGTATTCATCATAGTCTAGCCCAGGTTCAAGATTCTGTAACTAAAGCTCTTTTTAGCTCTACTCCAATTGGCCATTCCAAACATAGTTATCCTGAGGTGACCCATTCGGCCCTGACTAACATTTACATTAATAACCATGAAGCCATGGTTTCAGCGGTTTCAAATGTGGTCTCAAGACATATAATGACTTTCCTATGACAGGGTGATGTGATGTTACCCTTAGAGTTTCCTTTCGGTTTATTCTATGCCACGCTAGAGTAAAGGAGAGGACTGAAAGGGAATTCTCTTTTCTCATCTTATATTTTATATTATGTACCCTCTTATATTATATGAACTCTAAATTATTACATTCATCATATATTTAAGTGTGTATAAATACTTCTGCTTTGAATGAATAAAGCGGGAAGTCTCTTTTAAACATGCTCATAGAACTAAAAGTAACTAAATGTTACTAGACGTGAATGGTAAAACAGGCTGAAAGGCATGATGAAGATCTCAAAGGCGTAAACGGTAGATTTCTGTTAGGGTAAAATCTAACAGTATATGCATATACATATATATTTATAATGTAGATCTCTTTTCAATGCTGTAGCTGGGTATTTGTTGTAGCTTGGAAAGCAAATAAATACATTTCTTCATACAAACTAATTTCACTGAAACAAATGCCATGTTACACCATTCTTGCAATTAATTTATAATGGTTTTATTTGTTTACACAAAAAGCAGATTAGAATCAATCACAGTTATAAACCTCTCAGACAGCAAACATTGCTATCTGTCTTTGGGTGGATTTCGGTTCTTGCGCCTTGTATGATATCTGCAAAGAAACAGAAACCAAACAAAATTTTATTCATGTTCAAAATTATGTTGCCATTCACTAGATACATAGATTTAGATAAGGATTACAAAAAAAAAAAATAATAAAGAGCATTATGACCAACCTCCCATGCTTGTTTGGGATTTTGGGGGGTAGAGGGGGTATGTGTCATCTGCAGTTTTGTCAGGCTAATCCTTCTTATTAACTCCATGCAAAAATTGTAGCAGGGTTAGTATTTCATTTGGGAAACATCAGTGCTGCAGTATTCTGCCTACAAGAGTGGCAGCTGTGCAGCAGACTGTGGCCTTCTACAACAACCAAGTCATTTGTTGGTCTACTCACCTTCTGCACATTCTTTCACAGTTTTGCCTCACACCCTGTTGCAAACCAGGTCAGAACTTGACAACAGTGACCCTTGCAAGTGGGAGATAATGCTGCATTCAACTTACCTTGGGAGTGGGAAGTCAGAACTTGGAATTACATCATTTCTGGCCACCATGGATTCAAGCTTCAAAGTAGGGAAAAAATAAAATCATAGGTGCCTCCATGTTTGCTAGCCAGCTAAATGATGAGTGATATATATTTCCTCCTCAAAATAGCAAATGTCAATGTAGATTTAACAAGCGAACTTGTCGGTAGGTTGACTGATCTAAAGTATAAAAGGCAATATGTGATACTTTATTTACTGCTGATGCTGTGAGTGGCCATGTTGATGTGACTTCACTTGCTGGTTAAAGAGTTCAAGTGTAGGAATTATGGGGGGGGGGGGTGTCTTTGGCTTTCCTAGTCAGAGGTCAGAAATTTCGAGTTACAAGTCTTAGTTGAATGCAGCATAATCGCCCCAGTGTAAGTGTTTTAATAAAATATAGGTATAGACTCATTGACTGCTATAGGAAGACATGATGTACAGTTTAATAGTTAGTGCGATTTCAGTGGTAGACACAAAGCCCTTCCCTCCTCCCTACTGAACACACATACATACTATTTGTGGAAACATGATGGACTCCAGGTATACATTCAGAGTAGTGCATGATTCATACTTCCAACAGTTGTGATAAAACAGGAACACAAAATACTAAACAAAGATACACACACATACATATATACATACATATATATATATATATATATATATATATATATATATATATATATATATATATATATATATATATATATATATATATATATACACACACATATACACACATATTATATATATATATATATACACACATTGTATATATATATATATATATTATATATATATATATATACATTATATATATACATATATATATATATATATATATATATATATATATATATATATAAAAAAAAAAAAAAAAATATTATTATATTATATATATATATATATATATATATATATATATATATATATATATATATATATATATATATATATATATATATAGTATCTATATTATATAGATAGATATGTAGATACACACATATAGACAGATAGATATATAGATAGACAGATAGATAGATATAGATACACACATTATATATATATATATATATATATATATATATATATATATATATATATATATATATATATACACACACACACACAAAAAACAAACAACATATAGTGAATCTAATATATATGTCTATCTATATCTATATATGTATACTCTACAGTCACGGACGAAATTGTCACCCCTGGAAGTTTTCCAGAAAATGCACCATTTCTCCCAGAAAAGTGTTGCAATGAAATGTTTGGTATACACATGTTTATTACCTTTAAGTGCATTGGAACAGCACGAAAAAGCAGGAGAAAAAAGGCAAATTTTACACAAAACTCAAAAATTAGGTCGGACAAAATTGTTGGCACCCTCAACTTAATATTTGGTTGCACACCCTTTGGAGAAAATAACAAACCAATCGCTTCCTATAACCATCAACAAGCTTCCTACACCTCTAAACTGGAATTTTGGACCACTCTTCTTTTGAAAACTGCTCCAGGTCTCTCAGATTTGAAGGGTGCCTTCTGGCAACAGCAATTTTGAGATCTCTCCATAGGTGTTCTATGGGATTTAGATTCGGACTCATTGATGGCCACTTCAGAATTTTCCAGCGCTTTGTCTCCAACCATTTCTGGGTGCTTTTTGAGGTATGTTTCGGGTCATTGTCCTGCTGAAAACACCCATGACCTCTGACACAGACCCAGCTTTCTGACACTAGGCCCTACATTATGGGCTAAAATCTTTTGATAGTCTCCAGATTTCGTGATTCCTTGCACACAGTCAATGCACCCAGTGTCAGAGGCAGCAAAACAACCACAAAACATCCTTGAACCGCCACCATGTTTGACTGTAGGTACTGTGTTCTTTTCTTTGTAGGCCTCTTTCAGAAGGATTGAGGCTTATTCAGGTACATTTTTGCAAACTGCAGTCTGGCTTTTTTATGCCGCTGTGTCAGAAGTGGGGTTCTCCTCGGTCTCCTGCCATAGCGCTTCTTCTCATTCAGATGACGACGTATGGTTCGAGCTGACACTGATGCACCCTGAGTCTGCAGGACAGCCTGAATTTGCGTGGAAGTTGACTGAGGTTGTTTATCTACCATTTGAACTATCCTGCATTGCATTCTTTCATCAATTTTTCTCTTCCGTCCACGTCCAGGGAGATTTGCCACAGTTCCATGGGTTATAAACTTCTTGATTATATCGCGCACAGTGGACAAAGGAACCTTAAGATCTCTGGAGATTGACTTGTAACCTTGAGATTGTTGATATTTTTCCACAATTTTGCTTCTTAAGTCCTCAGACAATTCTCGGCTCTTCTTTCTCTTCTCCATGCTCGGTGTGGCACACACAGGCACACAACACAAAGGTTGAGCCAACTTTTATACACTCTAACTGGCTTCAGTTTGGATTTCTATATTACCAGCACCTGTTACTTGCCACATGTGAGTTTAAATGAACATCACATGATTGAAATGAAATTATTTACCCACAGTTTTAATAGGGTGCCAATGATTTTGTCCAGTCCACTTTGGGAGTTTTGTGTAAAATGATGTCAAATTTGCCTTTTTTCTTCTGCTTTTTTGTGCTGTTCCAATGCACTTAAAGGTAATAAACATGTGTATACCAAAACATTTGTCATTGCAACACTTTTCTGGGAGAAATGGTGCATTTTCTGGAAAAATTCCAGGGGTGCCAATAATTTGAGATACTGTATATGGCCACGAGTCAAATTTCTGAGTCCTCAAAATACAACCCTGGTGAACAGCTTTTCATCAGTGTACCAGGAAATAAAATAAAACCTTATAAATATACATGAGAATAATGTACAACTCACTGTCCCACCGGGTACCAGCGGTGCTTTGTGGTGTAGAACATCTTGGCAAGTTCCTCTATAGCTGGGGCCTTTTTGCCCTTTAAAATGTCTTTATTAAGCTGAGACTTCAATACTAGGTCATGCGTTTCTGCAGTATCAAGTGTAGGATCTGGAATGGGGATGGGCTGTAGAGAAAAATCAAAGAAAAATTATGTATTAAACAAGCATATCACACGAAAAACATCAAGGACATAAACCATTTGGATTGCTTCAAATAATAGTAGTTACTGTGCATAATTGGCTCCCTCAATCAAAAAATAGCCATTTTATATTTACATTTATGTAAATAAATACAGCCATGTGTAATCCGTACCCTCGGTTTTGTAAACCGTGCTCGCCACGTTAAAGTTGGGTTTATATTGGACATTCACTTTACATTCGAGCTTCTCTCTTCCATTTCTCAAGAAATAAACACACAAAAAGGACAGTGTGTATTGTCTTAATAATGTGTATTGAGTGGACAGCCCTTGGAGAGGATAGGAACCCTTTAAGTATGCTACAATCAAACCGAATATTGACACAGTGTAAGCTGATTTTAAGGATGTAATAATGTCAAATGTTTGCTCAGCTCATAAAAACCATGTAGCAGGACTCTGATTGGAACACAAACCTTTGAACAGTAACAAACGAGTTTGCTGCAACCAAACTGGTGGTCTAGGGGTTAGGCTTCGGTGCTTTCACTGCTGTAGCCTGGATCCGATTCCCAGTCATAGAATGATTTTTTTTTTTTTCCAACTTTGGATAAATGTTTGTGTCTTAAAAACGGACAGTCTATTTTCTAAAATCTGATAATGACACTGCAACAACAAGAAACATTGAAGAGATTCAAACTGTGCTGCTGTTGACTGTGATGAATTACTTTGTTAAAATGGGAATTGAGAAAATGCTGGAAAAGAGACAAGCAGTGGTAGTAATGTGATTTCAGAATGCTTGAAATGCTAGACTTAAAGTAAGCAAACAGATTTTTATCAGATATTGCTGAGATGACTGAAACGAACGCGCATGCACGAGCAGTCTTTTCCTGTATAAACAATGCCCAGGTCACTTAATAGACTTTTTACAGTTCCTGCTATATTTCTTTCTCGTCATAAATACTTAAGGCCTTGAACCTAGCAGTCAGTCCATCGGTCATGTTTTTTAAGAAACTCCATCGTGTTATTCAAAGCACAATAAAACAACTGTTACTGTACACACGGCAACAGACTTAAAAATGGCGGTTGAAAAGAAATAAAAAATGCTGCATGCACTCAGCCAATCAGCATGTTCAGCAAACAATTAAAATCCCTCAAAATTCCAGGCTTTTGAAAAAGTACCACCACCCAAGTAGGGACCTGCAAGGGCGAAATAACTTAATTTAGACCCTGGTCCCTGCAGTGGAAACACACCAAGTACCTCCAAAAGTCCATAGTTCCTGGGGAAAGTTTCTGCAGTGGAAAAGTGACATTTGATGCCTTTGCAGGCTAGCCAAGCAACCTTGAAGCATGAGATGGAGCACTGTCCTGCATAAAGATCATGGACTTCTTCCTGTACCATTGCTTGAAGAAAGTGTATTCTAGAAACTGGTAATAGGTTTGGGAGTTGATTTTCAGTCCAATGTTAATCCAAAAAGGTCCAACTAGCTCATTAATGATCCCAGTTCACAGCCGTACACCTCCTCGTCCTTTCTGGTGCCTTGCACAAACTGGTACTCTCTGCCCATTAGAGATCGATCCACCCGGCCCTGCCCATCTGGTCCATCTAGACACTCATTTCATCGGTCCATAAGACATTTAAGAAATTGTCTTCAGGTATTTCTTGGCCCGGTCATGACGCTTCAGCTTGTTAGTGTTATTCAGTGGCAGTTGTATTTCAGCCTTTCTTACCTTAGCCATGTCTCTGAGCACTTGACACCTTGTATTTCTGGACAATGCTGGAAGGTTGCAGCTCAGAAATATGGAGGCATTGGAGGTTACCTGGGTCCTGAGTCCAAACTCAGTCCAAAGATTAGACACCATGCAGAAATCGCCAGAATGTTTGTTGTACTACAACAGGGCACTTGAATCAACATTTAAGAGTTTGCTTTTAAGTCAACTCTCTGTTTTGACTCCAGCTATGCTTGATACAGCTTGTATCCAACCTCCCCTTGTGGAAAGAGAATGGTATGACGGTCAAAACTGAAGCCAAGCTACTGAGCCAAACTTCAAACCATCAGGGCACTATTATCGTTCTTAAATCAATAATCAAGTTATAATTTTATTTAATTATTGCTATTGGTAATAATTATCAATGATATAACTAATAATTAAAGCTTTGAATATGAATGTGCAAGTAATTTTGAGACATGCAAGACCAGAAACATATATATGCACCAAAATGTATTTTTTTTAGTAGTGTTTACTTAAAAAATAAATAAATAAATTAACGTTCATATAGAACTTAATTTTCATTTTAGAGAAGTCATGAGGCCTGTTATAAAGCTTGTTTAATAGAGACCAAGCATTTGCAAAGCGTCATCAGGAATATTGTTTGTAATTTAAGTTTTTTTAAAATATATATTAGTTTTAACTTGTTTAACACTTTTCTTGGAAATTGTATAATTCCATGTGTTATTTGCTAGTGTGAATTTTCCATATTGTAAAATACAGAATATTTGCATATTAAAAATATTTTTGACCATAATCAACACTAATGTTGATTTTAATGTAAGTTGTTAAACTTAAACATGAAGCTTGCAAAAATATTGACTTCTCAAACAATATTTGGAATACCTATGTACAGATTTGTAGGCTGTTTACGATTTTTTCCTACTGATCAGATTTTAATTACTTTCACAAATCACTATCTTTTATGATAGGAAACACATTGTTTAGTATATGTTTAGGTTTTATCATCAGCTGTGTATAATTTGTATTGTGTAATAAGTTTATCAGTTCGCTTCGTATCCATCAATACAGTGCTAATTTTATACTCCACATTAAGTCACATTTATTTCTACAAAGTGGTTTGTATTTTACACATTTTTTGTCTTGTTTATGTAGCAATAAAGGCTTTTTTATTTGTGAATTTATGGAAATAAATTAATATATAAATAAACAAATAAACATAAATTTGTTGGTTAGTAGTAAGAACAAGCAACGGAAAAAAAAAAAAAAAAAATGGTAATTATTTGTTATATTATACATATATAGACAAACGTGTATTCTATATACATACTTATTATATATAAATATATTATTTATATATATATATATATATATATATACATAATATACATACATAATATATACATACAACACCCCCCCCCCCCATATCTTCAACTTCCTTCATTTTTTTTAAATCAAGTGGACACAATTTGAAGTGGAACGAATTATTGGATATTTTAGCAAATAAAAAACTGAAAAGTGGGCAAAATTTTTCGGCCCCTTTACTTTGTGCAGCAAACTCACTCCAGAATTCACGAGATTCTGAATATCAATGTTGTCTAAATACTGATGGTGATAAATAAATCCACCTGTGTGTAATCAAGTCTCTGTATAAATCACCTGCTCTGTGATATCTCAGGGTTCTGTTGAAAGCACAGAGCATCAAACCAAGGAACACACCAGGCAGGTCCATAATACTGTTGGGAGAAGTTTAAAGCGGTTTGGATACAAAAATTTCCAAGCTTTAAACATCCCAAAAGCACTGTGCAAGCGATCATTTTGAAATCGGAGTATCAGACCACTGCAAATCTACCAAACCTGGCGCCCTCTAAACTTTCAGCTCAGACAAGAAAGACTGATCAGAGATCGCCAAGAGCCCATATACTTGGATAACTGCAGAGAACTACAGCTGAGGTGGGAGAGTTTGTCCATAGGACAACAATCAGTGTATTACTGCACAAATCTGGCCTTTTATGGAAGAGTGGCAAGAAGAAAGCATTTTCAACGTTTGGTGTGTCTCCCAGGTACTTGTGGCAAACTTTAGATGATTTTATGGATATCTTTGAGATGTTTCTTGATTTTATATCTTTATGTTTAAGCCTGAGATGTGGCAAAGGTTGAAAAGTGTCAGGGAATACTTTCGAGGCACTGTGTGTGTGTGTGTGTGTGTGTGTGTGTGTATGATATATATATATATATATATATAATGTGAAAAGTGAATGTACGTGTGTATGTCTCTACTGTAAATCTGTGTCATGCCCACCTTTGTCAGCTCATAGGCAATGTCTGGAGCGGGGTGGAAACACACTATGGTTTCACCGTCACGTGTCACACCTAGATTCACGTCCCTGGTTAGGAAGGAGAGAGATGTAAACCATGAATAACTAATTAGCGCGTGCAAAGCTAGGAATGGGCGTAAGCCAGGCTACTATGGACTAGATCTGTTAACTGTTATAGAAAAGAACCATACAACACATGGCAAAAAAAAATTGGGACTGTAGAACATATGCATAAACCTCCACTATCTACCATTAAGAGATCATTAATATAATTAGAACAACAAAAACTCTCCGTTACCTGCTATCATCAGAAGCAGGTACATGGTTTCTTGATGTCGGATAAAATGAGAAGGCACGAGCTGCAGAATTTTTTTTTTTTTAAATAAATAAAACAATGAATTAATATGAAATGCTCATGAGCACAGGAACATTGTAACACACACAGATTTTATATTCACACAACAGACACATGACTATGACTGCATCCAGGCAGGTGGTCATCCTCCTGAAAGCAAGTTGGCTTGACGTTGGACGGTCGATACGCGCAGATATGTGGAAATTAAGGGACCGTCTCTAAAGTTAAATACGACATTGTTATACACGTTTCTAACTTCAGTAGCATTTGAAGCGAATGACTTACAGTCACACAACCCACTGTAAAGTGTTCATCTAGGTGTCAGGTATGATGCACACCTTTTAGATTTTTTTTTTTATATTTAACATTACAATGCACCAACAAAAATGACCACTATTGGAATTAATCGTTTTCTTCACACACACACACACACACACACAAAAAACATTTGACTGAAAATGCTGTAAATAATGTTGTTCCTTTGGCTCCCATCCACAATCTGTTCAAACATGTCCATAGATAAATGAATCTGTACACAGTTCCACATGTACAGTTTTTTGGTTTGTTTTCTTAAATTGCACTCAGTTACCATAAATGTCAGTTTGTGTAGGTTTTTTGGTTTGTGCACTGTAGAAATAAGTAAATAAATAATATATTTTCTTATTTTTAAATCTAACAGGTGTGCGTTATAGCAGACACCTAGTCGAACACTTCACAGTTGGCTGTGTGACTGTACGTCATTCCCTTCAAATGCTATTGAGCTTTAAATTATGATCTATTTTGTGTATGCCATCAAGGAGAAATAAATGACAAATTATAAAGTCCATCCATCCATCTTCTACCACATACTCCTTCCTCAGGGTCGCGGGGAACCTGGAGTCTATCCCAGGGAGCATGGGGCACGAGGCGGGGTTACACCCTGGACAGAGTGTCGGTCCATCACAGGACACAATCACACACACACACACACTCACACATCCGTTCATACACTACAGACACTTTAGACACGCCAATCAGTCTACCATGCATGTGTTTGGACTGGGGGAGGAAACCGGAGAACCCGGAGGAAACCCCCGCAGCACGAGGTGAAAATGCAAACTCACAACCGCACACACACACACACACACACACTCACACACTCTCACACACACACACACTCACACACACACACTCACACACACACACTCTCACACACACACACTCACACACACACACTCTCACACACACACTCACACACACACACTCACACACACTCACACACACAACTCACACACACACTCCCACACACACTCACACACACACACTCTCACACACACACACAACTCACACACACACACTCACACACACACACTCACACACACACACTCTCACACACACACTCACACACACACACACACACACACACACACACACACACACACACACACACACACACACACACACTCACACACACACACACACACACACTCTCACACACACACTCACACACACACACACACACACACACACACACACACTCTCACACACTCTCACACTCTCACACACTCACACACTCACACACACACACTCTCACACACACACTCACACACACTCACACACACACTCACACACACACTCTCACACACACACACACTTCACACACACACACTCAAACACACACAACACACACACACACACACACACACACACACACACACTCACACACACACATCACACACACACACACTTCACACACACACACACTCTCACACACACACTCTCACACACACACCAAGATAACACAAAATGCAGTTATTTAAGACACGCAACATAACTAACTACTGTACACACACATTCAAACTGGGCCCCAGTGGGAATCGAACCATCAAATACTACTGAAGTTAGAAACGTGTATAACAATGTGGTATGTAACTTTATACCAGTCTGAAAGCATGGACACACGTCACACTTTACATTAACGTCTTGACCTCACTTTCCCGCGCCCAAAAACCTGAAGTAAAACTGCAACTAGGACTCTTACCTTTAACTTGACATGGCTGTGTATTAGCGTTAAAGCAACCGCGTGTAAGCATGAAAGGTAACCGTTTTATCTGACTCCAGGTCGCCATGCTCCGTGTTCGCGAGGACAAAACAATAACCTGTCAACGAGATTTAACGAGAACGGAGCTGAAGTCACTTCCGGTGTAATGAAAACAGATGACGCTGTGAAAAGGCGACGCATCAAAGATTCAACTCGCATGCGCAGCAAACCGCGCGTGCGCTGTTGCTGCATTCGACGTAGCCTCGGGTTTGCCTCCATCGACGTTATGAAACACAGAACATTGTTGGCTGTTGTTACATATCCTTGCAACATTTCAGCCGATTATAAATGTTAACTAGATTTATTTTATTGCAAAATTGATTTTAGAAATAAATTAGTATGATGTATTTTTAAATACTGATTTTTGTTATTGGTTTATTATTGGTTTATTAGTACATAAACAGAACCCAATTAAACAAATGAGAGAAAATATTGTGCTTGGTCATTTATTTATTGAGGAAAATGATGCAATATTACATATCTGTGAGTGGCAAAAGGATGTGAACCTCTAGGATTAGCAGATTAATTTGAAGATGAAGTTAGAGTCAGGTGTTTCCAATCAATAGGGTGATGATCAGGTGTGAGTGAGTGCCCGCTTTTATTTAAAGAACAGGGCTCTATCAGAGTCTGAACTTCACAACACATGTTTGTGGAAGTGTAAGCTACGGTTTATCGCTTTAATTTGTGAAATAAGTGTTTTATAAGCAGAAGAGCATCTCGAGCAAGGCAGCAGAGGTACCAGTGTCAAGTTCTGCTGGCTATTAGATGATAGTTATGATGTAAATGTTCCATTACCGTTATGTTGCAGTTTAGTCAAGTTTTATAAGTGTATTCAGTGCCCTTTAAAAGATAACACAAAATGCAGTTATTTAAGACACGCAACATAACTAACTACTGTATAGATCAGGGGGTCCATAACAGATGTTCACTGACCCATAGAGGGTCTATGGTGGCACTGAAGATGTTTACATCAGCAAAGGTTTGTTGTGTTTGTGGTCTATTATAACAATCATTTTGTATATGTACACCAATACTTTTCAATATGGAAATGGTAACTGGCATTAATCCTGTTTTCCTGTCATTTGTAACTAACACAAGGGGTCGTGAAACCTTTTCAGTCCAAGGATTCTACTGGACAGTGACTAAGTACCAACTAGTAGAAGATTATGGTCTGTCCTTTTTCTGGAGAAATTTCCACCAAGGTATGCAATTGTTTTTCCTTGTTATTAGTCCCTTTCTGAAAATTTATATAAGGGTGGTAAAATACTTTTACCATTGATGTAATTTATCATATCTTTTAATATGCTGTATATTCTGATCTACTGTAATATTAATCTTGTCATAAATTTATTAAAATCATCTGTGGAAAGCCAGCAAATAACGCAGAGGACTGACTGATTCAGGACTGACAAGCAACATCAGACTAGTTTTGTTTAGTCTGATGATGATGATGATAAATGTTGATTTTCAATTACTGACATCCTATTTGGTCTCTTCCTCATAGTTGTAACCAGTGACTTGCCCCTGCACATACTGCAGGCATGTATTTGCCATTTTACTTAATGTTCAGACTACTATATGTTCACCTACAGCTTCCTCTGCTAGTCCTCTGAGCAATCTTGCCGGAGGTTGTGTTTCAAGGTGGTGATGTAGCACTTGGCATATTTGCCCTCACATGCAGGTACTTCAACAGCTTTGTATGCCTGGACAACTTCTGTATGAGAGGCTCACTTTCAGTGGCTGGACAGTAGGTTTTATTAGTGTCTTATTACCCTTCCTGCCTTTCATGATCTCATTGTTGCGTAAATGGCAGCTCATAAATTGTCATGAATGGCAGCTCTGTCTGTTTCTCAAATGATTTATACCATCTGTCAAGACAATGTCAAAAACCTGTGAATATTTACTGCTGTTGCTCAATTTGTTTTTATTTTTGGGAAAGGGTGGACAGAACAGAAGGCGATTTAGAAGTGTTCAGCAGAAGTGTTCAATAAAAATGAAACTTTAAAAAAAGTCACATTTTAAAGGCTATTGCTGTGAATGAGATCAGCTGATTTTAAAAATGCACTTATCAGATGAACTGGAAGGCATTTAGTGACCTTCAGAACCCTTTACAGGTTTCAATACAGAATATCAAGATGCCTCCAATGTGACACCATGTACATAGATTATGGTGCAGGTTAAAGAGGGAGATTATAAAGAGATGTGTTGTACGGGCTTTATTAGTCCGATGATGTCAAAGGATATTGAGGAAATGACTGTTTTTATGAGGCAATATCAAATCTACACAGCACAAACAAACTCCACTGGTTTTGTGTGATGTTCTTGTTATATCTAAGGAAGGGAAATGGTTAGTGTTTGTTTTAATGCAACAAACCGAGCACATACCAAGCTCATGTTATAAGAGCTCCAAATGTTCATCATAGACTTTGCTTTAGTTTTCATCAACACACTGATTTTGCTGTTTGACTTTCTGTTCGATAAATAGGTCCCGGTGAGAAAGGCAGGGTTCCCAAAATAGGAGTTGCTGTGCTACACCACCGGCAGCCAGAAGAGGGTGACAGTGGTGCACCGTGAGAGTGGGCATTCAAGAGAAGTCAGTCACCCAGAATTCTCCAGGCTGATTAACCTGGAATGCCTTCACCTGCCAGGAAGGAGACTTAAGGCCAACCTATGACACATCCCTTCGTCACACCTTTATCTGGAAGGGTGACTTGTATGGTATGTCAGGTAAGTGTAAAACAAAAGAAAATAAGAATGGAAAAGAAAAGCGGGAAGAAGGGACAAGAATGATTTAAGGCTTGGCGACGCAGAGGAAAGAATCGAGATCATGGATATAAGGGATACTTGAAAAGAAGAAAATATAATTATAATAATAATAATACTTTCTAGTCTAGTCAAGTGAGGTTTTGTCATTGCTCTACATAGCTTGTATACATTGGAACGAAATGTCGTTTCTTCAGGACCATGGTGCAACACAACAGTATGCAAATATAAATTGCAAATACACAACGGTGTGAGACGAGTGCAAGAAAATAAATACACAGATCTGGTAAAGTAAATACACAGGACAATAAATACACAGAACATGAGTTGTAAACTATTGTGTAGTGTCAGAAATAAGTATAGCAGCAATATACGAGTTCCCTAATATATGTCACTGATGCAGCTTTGTACAGTGCAATGTGCATTGGTATCGAGTCATACTGTGTTAGGTGTTTGACTAGCCCAGGTGAGTATTGGGAGGCTGCAGGGTGATGGGTAATCTGAGTGCCTCAGGGAAGAAACTGTTGTGGAGTCTGCTGGTGGTGGCATGGATGCTCCTGTACCTTCTGCCAGATAGCAGGAGTGGCTCTCTTCAGACTCTGCAGGAAGTGGACATGCTGCTGGGCCTTCTTGACTAGGCAGGTAGAGTTGAAAGTCTAGGAGAGGTCCTCAGTCATTTACGCACCAAGAAACTTGGAGCTTTGGACACTCTCCACAGTTGTTCCGTTGATGTGAAGTGTTGAGTGGTCCACTCGAGTTCTCCTGAAGTGAACAATAATCTCTTTAGTCTTATCAACATTCAGACAAGCTATATTTAATTTAACATGTTATTTTAGTCTTTTCATAATCCTAACATGCACCAAAAAATTGACAAATTTCTTCATCCATTTTCC
Organism: Ameiurus melas; assembly: GCA_012411365.1. Lineage (NCBI taxonomy): Eukaryota > Metazoa > Chordata > Actinopteri > Siluriformes > Ictaluridae > Ameiurus > Ameiurus melas. Next base: position 1,487,553 of record CM022766.1, read on the forward strand.
TACAAAACAGCACTGGGACTCAGTAACAGTCTGGAATAGTGCACAACGTGGTCTGAGTATTAACACTGCTTAACTGCTTTTCCTATTACAGTTAGTTCTTTCTAGATTAGTAAATACTTTTGAATGTATTTACAATCATGACCGTGACAAAGTATTAAGAGAGACAGTGGTTGTTGGTGTAGTTAACATCGCTGTGCATAAAATCACAAAACATTTGACTTGGAGACCTGATGGACCAGGATGTTTTGGTTCTGACTTCCATTACTGATTCTTCTGAATCTAGTCTTCATGAGTTCGGCTGTTTCATTTATTGTAAATGCAAGTAAAATAGCTTAATTGATTTTGTAACTTGAATTTGTGAGCTAGCAGGGTGAATGTAGGTTGGAGGAGCTAAATATCCAGCATGGGCAGTGGAATAAGCATCAGCAACTATGATCACCATAATTATGGTGTGGGTTAATGATTTGGGGAGGTGAGCGATAAACTTAACCACCAAACGGGACCATGGTCACTGTGGCATGTGTAAAGGAACTAGGTTTCCTGTGGGAAGGGTCCTTGGCACTTTGGCTTGGGCATAAGCTGAATATGATGAAATTGACTTGTGTCCCACATAACATGGTGTTAGGATTAGTTCCATCGTTAGGTGCTTGATATGACTATGTGAACTGAAAGCATGATTAGAAAAGTGCCCACCCTGCTTGGCGATTGCTTAGCTGTCTTGAGGTACTCTAAATTCTTGTCACCAAGGAAGATTACAAATGGGTGTGTCACCCCCTCCAACCAGTTGCACCACTCCTCCAGCACCAGGTTTACTGCCAGTAACTAATGATTGTCAATACTGTAATTCTGTTTGGCAGGTGAGCGTTTCTTTGAGAAGAAAGCCACCAGGTGGAGTTTGGGTTTTTCTCCAAATCATTGAGACATGTCCTCATCTCCTGTCTCTGATGGATCCACCTTTATGATGAATAGCCTAGTGGGGTCTGGATGATTTATGATGATGGGACAACGGTGAAAGATTTTTTTCAGCTGTTTGAATGCCTCCTTGGCAGGTGTGTTCCACTTGTGATTTGGGCGGGCGGTTAATAGGGACATGAGGGGAGCTGTGATGGATCTGAAACCTTGAAAGAACCTCCTTTTTACAAAGCTGATAAACAGCTCATTGACCGTGCTGGGCACTGGCTAATCTCTGATGTGGACGCCTTGCTTTAGTCCATGGTGTCCCCATCAGGGTTGATGTATCCTAGGAAGGATATTTTGTGCACATGAAACTCATTTTTTGACCTTGACATACTGCTGGTGTTGAAGGAGGTGGGCAAGAACTTCTTTGACATTGCCAACATGGGATTCTTTGGAAGGTGAATAAATCAGGATGTTGTCAATTTAAGCAATGACAAACATTTCTATCAAGACCCATACATCACTAGCTGCGTTTACATGGACAACAATAATATACTCTTAATCCGATTAAGACCATACTTTAATTAAGAAACTCGTACAGCATGACAAATAATTAACTGCACTTAAATTTAATAAACACCCAAAACTGTATATGGTACCATAACAGACAAACTATGATGCGTGAAAATCTGGAGGGTCATCGGACGGCGTGGCGCGGTGACGTAATGACGCGGGCTGTTAATCTAATTATGTTCTATAACGTGTAAAAGGGGAACAGGACAGGAGTATTCTAAAAGCGACTCATGTAAACTCCTTAATCACATTATTATCTTACTCAGAGTAAGGTCAATAATTAGTTTAATGCTGTCCATGTAAACGTAGTCATTGAGCAGGCACTGGAACAAAGGTGAACATGAAAGCCCATACTGCATGATTAGGTACTCAAAGTGGCCAGAGGTGGTGCTAAAGGCCATCTCCCTCACATCACCCTCCTGGATCAGCACAAGATTATATGCACTGCAGGTCAGATACAAAATTCTTCCAGGGCAGATGCGACCAGTGGAGAGGATAATATTTAACTGTAATTTGGCTGATACCGCTGTAGTTTTTACATGGTCCTCATCATGAGCTCAATTGTATTGTTGTAGGAACAATGAGGCTGATGGCTTTTGTCTTGCTGAACAGTTCCTTGAACATTAAGTATTTAGGTGGGATCGATATCTGTGAACTGGATTCAGGGTTTCATGAAGACAATTAATAAAACAATGTGAAGACCAGCGGTTGATTTCCTTGCCTGCCCTTGAAATCTGGGGGTAGTGGAGGTGCATTCATGGGAATCCAAGAACAATGGTGTGTTTTGTACTGACTGTAACATGAAATGTAATTTTGATGTGTTCTTGATCTAGAACACTGACTTGTAGCATAAGTGTTTTAGTAAACAGCATGATGATTCCATCTCCTATGAATCCACCATCCAGGGCTTGAATATATAGAGGGTGCTGGAGTGGTTGGTTGAGGAGATTAAGCTCCTCAATGAGGGCTTGGTCAATGAAATTCATCGCTGCTCCAGAGTTGATCAGCCCTGACAGCACAAACACTTCCTCAGTGTGTTATCAAGACAACTAGAGTGAATGGCTAATGAGAGGAAAAACTTGGAGGGAATCACCATTGAGGAGCAAGATAGTTGGTGGTTACTCGCTCAACTGTTAGGAGTGGTTCAGTGGAATCTGACCTAAGGGGACACTGCTGTGTGTTGATTTGGGTTGCTCCAGTAATAGCACTGTCTCTCCTTTCTATGGCGTTAATGTTGCGTACTGCTTGGCTTGGTCCACTTGCATGGGTTCAAGACCATGAATCTCAGACTGGGATTTCCTCTTTACCTTGGGTGTCTGACAAGGGTGAGATCAATCAATCAAGGAATTATTGCAACAGCCAAGTATGGTGATCACTTATGGTTTTAAACCTCTGTGATGTACTGCCTTAAATGCTTCCATTTTGCTTGCCAAAAATTCCATTCACACCCTGCCCCAAAGGTACAGAATTCTTCTTGATTGTCAGAAGCACTTCATTGACCTTCCTCACTTTGTGACTAAAAGGAGCTGCTCTCTGATTTCTTTGGTCTCCGAAGAATGATCGAAGACTTGCTGGAAAAATAATATTAAGCAAGCATGTGATGTACTCCACTCCCTGGAACCAGACAACCTTCTGCTGTGATCGCATTCTAACAGTCTTACCACCGGTCTTACTCAGGCAAACAATCCAATCTAGGTAAAAAAGAAAGTCAAAAGCCAGAACAACAGGAACAAACGTTGTTTGTAGGCTGCAGTGTATTCTGGGAAACGGAATTCGGTCCCAAATCTGGTGCTTGCATGACACGTTGAGGCGCTGCAACAGATGTCTGATCAGATCATCAGCATTAAGCAACAATACACAGTTCATATAATTCTTGGAGATTTTAATAGAGCAAACTTCAGCAACGAGTGACCTAAATACAACCAGGACATTACACACCAGAGACAGTAACACACAGGATCATTGCTACACCATAATAAAGAACATATATCGCTCTGTTCCCTGGGCAGCTGTGGGATACTGTGCTCACTGTCTAGTGCACCTTCTCCCAACCTAGACCGCAATTTAAATCTGTTATGCCTGAAATCAGGACAAATGGTGCACAGCTGGAATTAAGGGCATAGCTTGACTGCAGCTACCAATCTCAATGAACTAACGGACACTAACATTGCACATCAGTTTTTGTGAGGATATGTGTGTACCCACCATTGTACCATTGCATAATAAGAGTCTTCACATGACCATGTGCACCAGTTCTCGACCTCCTTATGTACATTCTATCCACTTATCTTATAGTGTGTACATATCAGGTCAGAACACCATAATACTCTATTTGTGAGTACACTCACAAATAATACGAATCAGTAAAAAGAGAAAACAGATTTTAAGCAAAAAAATCAGAAAGTAAAGGAAAATAAAATAATTTCACAGAAATTAAATATTTCGGGGGTTCGAATTCCTCATTTGATGGAGTAAGACGCGAAGTTGCGGATTTCGATTAAAATTGTAATTAATTAGCACTTTTTTGGTCATATAATATATTTGACTTATTCTACTTCATTTCCTTATTTGTATTTTTAACTTGGTGGTTTGTTAAAATGTCTGGGAAGAACTTTAAAACTGGTGGTAGCATTCAGACAAAACAGAGGCCTAGAGAGCGCGCCGCGAGCGCGTCTCCTTCTCCCCGTGCAGCCGCGCCTCCTTCTCCCCGTGAATCCGCATCCCTGAGCGGTGACCCTGACTTCGCCGCTCTCAAGCTTGAGCTGCTGGCTTTACAGAGGAAGGACATCGCCAATATTTTTAAAAAGGAGTTCCAGAAGCACCAAGAGAATCTTCAGACGACTCTCTGGGATGCGCTGTCTACTATTCAGCTTGACCTGCAGGCCATGAAAACACAGCTGGCTAGTGATGGCTAGTGACCCTTCAGTCGAAGCCCAAGTCTGGTGAACGACCACGAGCTATTGTGTACAGATTCCATTATCACAGTGACTGTGTTGATATTTTAGGCCATGCGAGAGAGCTCCAGCAGATTAAAGTGAAGGATTTGACCATCTCCGTTTTCCCTGACTACACAGTCCAGACAGTCCGGGCCCGGGTCGCGTTTAACGAGGTTCGGCGTCAACTTCATGATATCGAGGGCGCTCGCTATGGAATACTTCACCCAGCTTGGCTTTGCATTATATATAACTGTGTCCAGAAGGACTTTATTTCAGCAGCGGAAGCAGGGGACTACGTTAAACTCTTAATACCGGGGTGAACTGCATCACCTACACAGTGTAGTGTTTTGTTTTATTTATTTATTTTATCGTATTTTTTATTTTATTCTTTATTTTTTTTTTTGCACTCGGCCTTCCAGCTCTACAGAATTCGAATTCTTATAGAAGATATTGTCGGTGCTATTACTCCCCAACCGAGTTGTTTTTCTGACTGTTTGTTTTTTTTTTATTTTAATATGTGTAAAATAATTTAAAAACATATTTGTAAATAAAGTGTGATTTAAATTTGAAGTCAGTGATTCAATTTTTATTTAGATTTATTCTAGCCCTGTGTGAAACAGCTGTTTTTTATGGAATGGTGTGTATCCCTTCAGCCCATATTATATTAGTTTTTTTAAAGGTTTGGTTTTATATGTGTTATAATGTAAAATTTTATAATTTATAAATTTTATATAACCAACAACAGCTATTGAGTAGCCATGATGAGCGGGGGGCTTTTAATTTATTTTATTTTCTTCTTCTCAATGAAATATTTGGGAAAGGGAAGGGAGGGTAGAAAAGTTAAATGAATCACATGTAAATGAATCATATGATAATGAATAAATCAATGAGGAAAAAAAATAAATTAAATATTTCTGTTAATTTCTTTATTAATAACACTATGTACCACAGTTTTTGCTCCTGGGTACTAAGTGTTATTTTCCAATTGCTTATGCTTCAAAAGTATAGAAAATGGCTATTATTCTCTTTAAACTTTGCTTTTATGACCAGGACATTAGTATTTTGAAACCCATTTTCATTAAATAAAGGGTCCTTTTTTTCCACATAGTCAGAAAGTACAATAAATTAGTTTTTCAAAATGTACTGTTTGACTATGATATTGTAAATCACTTTCACAAAATGTCCATTATGTAAATCAAGGAGCATCTCTATAGTTAAAGGTAAAGTAGTAGATAAAACGTTCTTTATTAATGGTGAGGCAATACCAACAGTGTCTGAGAAGCCAGTGAAGAGCCTTGGGAGATGGTATGACGGGGATCTAAAGGACATAGTTCGTGTGGCAGAAGTTAGACAACAAGTGGTACAAGGGTTGAAGAGCATAGACAGCAGCGCTTTACCAGGTATATTAAAACTCTGGTGTGTTCAGTTTGGCCTACTACCAAGGTTGCTCTGGCCACTGATCGTGTACGAGGTTTCTTTGACCGTAGAAGAGAAGCTGGAAGCTTTAATTAGTTCATACATCAGGAAATGGTTGGGAGTTCCACGCTGCCTTAGCAGGGTGGGGCTTTATGGTAAAGGAATACTACAGTCACCTGTCTCCGCTTTAACCGAGGAGTTTAAGTGCGCCAAGGTCCGACTGGAAATGACATTAGTAGAGTCACGCGATAAATGCGTAAGGGAGGCAGCACCTGTGTTGAAAACTAGAAGAAAGTGGGTGGCAAAGAAAGCTGTGGAAGATGCAAAGGCTTCCCTTCAAATTGGTGATATTATGGGCCAAGTTCAGCATGGAAGTTCAGCTCCTCCTACATGGCCCAAGGCCACCCCAGCGCAACGAAGGAAGCTTGTAGTTAACGAGGTGCAAAAGCAGGAGGAGAAGATGAGGTGTATAAAGGCCATTTCTCAGGGCAAGCAGGGAGAATGGATGAGAGTGTGGAACAACGCAAGTTTGGCTGGCAAGATCTATGGGCAATGGAACAGAGTAGGATCAGTTTCCTTATAAGGTCAATGTATGATGTTCTCCCATCACCGCAGAACCTAAACCTTTGGGTAGGAGAGGATCCCTCGTGTCCTTTGTGTTCATCATCTGCAACATTAAGGCACATTTTGACAAGATGCAAGGTGGCTCTTAGTCAAGAACGGTTTACTTGGTGCCATGACCAGGTGCTGCGATGTTTGGCATTAGCATTGGAAGACCGGTGTAACAAGACCAATAAGTTGCCACCTGTTCCATCAAAACAGAACATACAAAAGACAATATTTCTCCATGCAGGAGACCAACCACCAAGAAAAGGTGTTAAAACCAATCCTCGCCCAGGACAATTGGAAGCTGCCAGAGATTGGAAAATGCTGGTAGATGTGGATCTAAACCTTAAACCAGATATAGTTTTGTGGTCTGGGTCAGCACGCCTTGTTCACCTGGTAGAAATTAACAGTGCCATGGGAAGAGGCTGTAGATGTATGAGAGGAAGAAATTGAGGTATGCTCAACTAACCACTGAAGCAGAACAGCGAGGATGGAGAATTTGGGTTTACCCAGTGGAAGTAGGATGTTGAGGATTTGTGGCACACTCTACGACCCGGTTTCTTAGAGATGTAGGATTTAATGGCCAAGAGTTGCATCGCATAGTGAAGAATTTATCTGAAGCAGCAGTGAGGAGCAGCAATTGGCTGTGGTTGAGACGGAAAGATTCTGGTTGGGGAGTGCAATAGAAAGAAAGAAATGTACGGGAAAATTAGCTTGGCTGAGGTGAGTGGGGTACGGAGGGGGGTGATTCTGGGACGCCAGAATCACCGTCGAGCCCTCTTGAGGTGTCATGGGCTAGTCGACGAAACACAGAGGATGGAAGGTGCCCACTTGAAGATCCCAGGGATGTACCCTACTTGGCTCAACCCAAATAAGCAGATCCCTGGAGTCAGGTATCAACACCAAACTGAAAGGTATTACATGGAAGGAAGCATAAATGGATGGAACACATAAGGATATTAGTTTACTGTGAAGTGACCTCTGAGTTGGTGCTTATCTTGGTGAGAGCCAAGTTCGCTGGCAAAATGAGCATGAAGTTTAACAACTAGTTTCATGTATTGGAAATCATTATTTATATTGTCCTTGGTAGCAGGATTCAAAGTTCAGTATATCCTGGTGGAAGTGCTTGCCTTGCTCCTCTGAATACACTCCCATGTTCTCCTTGAATTTATCAAGATGATCTTCAAGGATATTAAATTGGAGAGACATGTGACTGTGCCATAGATCACCAGAGTCTCAACCAGCACCACATACAGTAATTTTTGGCTTTATGATTGCCGAGGAAGCCCTGAACAAAGTTTTGTGACAAAACTGTTCCATGTCGCTTTCTCCTTCTTACTGGGCTACTTGGGGAATTCCTTGCACTTCAAAACCTTCTTTATCTGTGGTCCAACAAAGACACTGACTTTGACATTCACATTAGACAGCTTAGGAAAGAAGCTTTGAAGGTACTAGAAGGGTGTCGACTTCTTATCACGAGCTGTGACAAATTGTTTCATAAGGCCCAATTTGATGTGCAGAGGTGGGCATCAGCACCTTCTGGGGGCCCACTAACGGCTCCTGCTTGATGTTGTCTTACCCCAAAGCTAACTTGGTCTGCTGCGGCCAATCCCCCCCACTTGTAGTGTGCCTTGGTGTCCCTAGGAAAAAGATATCAGGGACACCACCTTAGAGACCCATCAGAAATACTACCATTTTGATATCTCCAATGACCTCCCAGCCATACTCATCATACTAGTACTTATACCTATTTTGAGACTGTCTATTCCCCAAACTAAACAAAAATGTAGAAATACTTAAGTTTGTTTTAGTATCCTAATTAACATCAAATTATCCTACTGAATACACAGCCAGCACCTTTGATCTGAAGCTAGGATTGTTAAATATTAAATCTCTTACATCTTACTAAATCACTTATTGTTAATGAAACTATTACTGATCAGGAGTTTAATGTACTGTGTTTAACATAAACGTAGATTAAACCAAATTAGTATGTAGCATTAAATTAAGCTAGTCCTCACAGATACAGTCATATACAGTGGTGCTTGAAAGTTTGTAGAATTTTCTATATTTCTACATAAATATGAACTAAAACATCAGCAGAATTTCAAGTCATAAAAGTAGATTAAAAAAACATTTAAACAAATGAGACAAAACACTGTACAGCAATAACTGGAACTAAACATTTGTGGTAACTGTTGATCAGTCCTGCACATCAGCTTGGATGAATTTTAGCCCATTCCTCAATACAGAACAACTTCAACTCTGCGATGTTGGTGGTTTCCTCACATAAACTGCTTGCTTCGGGTCCTTCAACAACATTTATATTAAATTAAGGTTATGACTGTGGCTTGACCATTTCCTTTTATTCTTCTTTAACCTTTCTTTGGTAGAATGACTTGTGTGCTTAGGGTGTTGACTTGCTGCATGACCCACTTTCTCTTGAGATTCAGCTCCTGAACAGATGTCTTGATATTTTCTTTTAGAATTCGCTGGTATACTTCATAATTCATCATTCTATAAATGATGGCAAGCCATACTGGCCCAGATGCAACAAAACAAGCCCAAACCATGAAACTATCATCACCATATTTCACAGATGGGATAAAGTGCTTATCATTATCAAACGCTTGATTAAAAAACCTGACCTTGACCCCTGTCACTTGTCCAACTATAGGCCAATATCAAAACTAGCCGAGATTATAGAAAATGTTCCTGCCTAGCAGCTATGCTCGTACCTACATAGTAATAACTCACAAAATGTATGAGTCAAGATTTAGGCCTCATCCTAGCACAGAGACAGCGCTGGTTAAAGTGATAAATGACCTACTACTGGCCTCTGATCTGTCTCCTTTTGATATCACTGATCATTCTATTCTCCTTGATAGAATAGAAAATGTTGGAGTTAATGGTGTGGCCTTCTCCTGGATCAAGTCGTATTGGACAGTTTGTAGTATCAGTTTGTAGATGGGAATGGTGACTTCTCCATGCATACTAAAGTAAGGTTTGGTGTTAAACAATGTTCTGGTTTAGGTCCACTACTTTTTTATTTATATATGCTACCTCTAGGTAAAATTATTCATAAACATGGAATTAGCTTCCACTGTTATGCAACTGGCACATCGTGGATTGTTTCAGCAAAGCCAGACGACAGACTTTATTAAGTTGAGGAATGTGTAAAGGACATTAGACATCGGATGCTTATTAACTTCCTTCTACTTAATTCTGACAAGACCGAAGTAGGACCATATGCAGATTGAAATAAGCTTTCTGATTATATAGTACCTTTTGGATGGCCTTTCCGTTTCATCATGTGTAACCGTAAAAGACCTTAGTGTGATTATTGACTCTAGTCTTTAATTTGAAGCTCATGTAGATAATATTATCAGTATAGCCTTTTTTCATCTCAGAAATATTACTAAGATATGAATCATAATGTCAGTATACAATGCAGAAACACTAGCTCATGCTTTTGTTACCTATACTTTGGATTATTGTAATGTCTTACTGTCTGGATGTTCCAGTAGGTGCAAGCTCCAGTTAGTCCATAATGTGGCAATAAGAGTCCTTACTAGAGTCAGAATATATGACCACATCACCCCTATCTAATCCACACTGCATTGGCTCCCAATCAAATTTTGCATTGATTATAAAATACTGCTACTGACCTATAAAGCACTGAATGATCTCATGCCAGAGTACCTGAGCGAACTTTTAGTCTTTTATGATCTGCCATGTGTATATTGCTCAAAAGGTACAGGTTATTTGTTGGTACCTCAAATACTGAAGGCTACAGCAGGGGGTACAGCTTTCTCTTAAAAAGCCCCACAAATATGGAACAGACTTCCAATTAGTGTTCAGCGTCACACCGTCTCAGTGTTTAAGTCTAGGCTGAAAACATGTTTTGTGAATAGTTTTTTTTTTCTTAAGTAAAAGAGCAGATCTAGAAGGTTCATGGGTCTAGACTGTTGTGGTGAATGGCTTTTTGGATGCTGTTGCCCCCCGACCTGACTTTGCTGTTCGCTTGCGATGATGGCTGCTCTCTGTCTGGAAGAGTGGAAAGCTCAGGGCAGTGTGGCACTGGAGGTGATGGACGAAGGAAGGCCCGGATACATGACAGCAGTTGCATTCTTGTCAGTCCAACATTTGGAAGGGTCCTCCACCACAGTGGTCAGTGGCAAACTTCATGGCTCTCTTTTCCCCTCTGTACCATCCTGCAAAAGAATTAAGTAAAATTGTATGAAAAAAAATGTATCACCCATGACGTTTGTGTAAGAGATGCTTGCAGCATTTATCTTACATAATAAATATATGTTTCAATAAATTGAAACCAATTGTCTATCTTACCTTCCAGAGTTGGTTTTTTTTTGTTTTTCTTGCAGTGCTCACAGCCAAAATGAGGTGACTATGGTTTGTCCTGATCTCTGAGAACCCCACACCTCTTAGCAGATGCTTCCACAGAGTATTTTTTAATTCTAGTCTTGATAAATTCACCACAGACAGAGCAAAATGCATCTGCCAGATGCTTACAGCTTCTTGATGCCATCTAAGAAAAATTCTGAAATGTTTCCATTTAGGCAGCTATATCTAAATGAAATTGGTGGGCTAATGGCCCCTGTATTTATACTACTATTTATATTACTAGAAAGTTCTAGACATCTGTAAATATTTAGGTTATTATCTGGAATGCTCTGTAAAACAGGTAATCTCAAAATAACATTTGATGTCATCTCTTTCACACTCCCTCATACTGGTCACTGGAAGTTCAACATGGCACCTCAAACTCTCTGAGGATCTGAAAAAAGAATTGTTGCTCTATATAAAGATGGCCTAGGCTATAAGATTGCCAAGACCCCGACACTGAGCTGCAGCATGGTGGCCAAGACCATTCAGCAGTTTAACAGGACAGGTTCCAGTCAGAACATGCCTTGCCATGGTCGACCAAAGAAGTTCACATGCTCAGAATGATATCCAGAGGTTGTCTTAGGGAAATAGACGCATGAGTGCTGCCAGCATTGCTGCAGAGGTTGAAGGGGTGGGGGGTCAGCCTGTCATTGCTCAGACCATACGCCACACACTACATCAAATTGGTCTGCATGGACAAGAAAGCCTGCAACCAGTTTTCTGAATACAAGCAGACTAAGGGCATGGATTACTGCTACCATGTCCTGTGGTCTGATGAGACCAAGATAAACTTAATTGGTTCAGATGGTGTCAAGCGTGTGTGGCAGCAACCAGGTGAGGAGTACAAAGACAAGTGTGTCTTGCCTACAGTCAAGCATGGTGGTGGGAGTGTCATGGTCTGGGGCTTTTTGAGTGCTGCCGGCACTGGGGAGCTACAGGTCATTGAGGGAACCATAAATGAAAACGTGTATTTCTGCATCCCTTCGGAGACTGGGCCGCAGGGCAGTATTCCAGCATGATAACGACCCTAAACACACATTCAAGATGACCACTGCCTTGCTAAAGAAGCTGAGGGTGAAGGTGATAGACTGGCCAAGCATGTCTCAAAACCTAAACCCTATTGAGCATCTGTGGGGCATCCTCAAACTGAATGTGGAGGAGCACAAAGTCTCTAACAACCACCAGCTCCATGATGTCATCATGGAGGTGTGAAAGAAGACTCAAGTGGCAACTTGTGAAACTCTGGTGAACTCCATGCCCAGTGGCATGTGCTGGAAAATAATGGTTGCCACACAAAATATTGACACTTTTTGGAAGCAATTTTGACATTTTCGCTTAGGGGTGTACTCACTTTTGTTGCCAGCGTTTTTTGACATTAATGGCTGTGTGTTGAGTTATTTGAGGGGACAGCAAATTTACACTGTTACACAAGCTGTACACTCACTACTTTACATTGTAGCAAAGTGGCATTTCTTCAGTGTTTTCACATTAATAGATATAATCAAATATATAAAGGAGGGGGGCGGGGGTATAAGTGCACCCTATAATTCGGTAACATGTCAAACCATCTTTAGTAACGGTCACTTAAAAGAAATGTTTTCTGTAAGAGTTTAGCAGGCTCTCACATTGTTTTAGAAAAGTTTTGACCCTTTCTTCATAAAAAGCTGGCTTCAGTTCATTGATGTTTAAGGGAATTCATTTATGCACAGCTCTCTTAAGATCCTTCACCATGTGAAGAGCATCTCAATAGGGTTGATTTTTTTTTCTTTTATCCATTCTGATGTGGTGTGCTTAGAATCATTGCCCTGCTGCATGACCCAATTTCAGCCCAGCAAGCTGCTTGAAAACAGCTGTAAAAACCCGTGGGGTGGGTTTAAAAATCCAAATTTTGTGGTTCACGGCCTACTTCCCAGCCTCTTGCACACATACCCCCACAACCACACTGCACTATTCACGTTTTTTATGCCTCTGTGTTATAAGTTTGTTGCACTCTCTCCTTTTCGTGGCTGTTGTGGCGAGGGCGAGCTCTGTTGGCTGAGGTGTCGCGCCGTCCGTTCGGCTAGGTGCTCCGCAGCCGTCCGTTCGGCTGAGGCGTCGCGCCGTTCGGCTGAAGTCGTCGCGCAGCCTTCGTGTTTGACTGTGGACGCCGCTCAGCATCCCTGCTCGGCTGTGGACGCCGCTCAGCATCCCTGCTCGGCTGTGGACGCCGCTCAGCATCCCTGCTCGGCTGTGGACGCCGCTCAGCATCCCTGCTCGGCTGTGGACGCCGCTCTGCCTTCCTGCTCGGCTGTGGACGTCGCTCTGCCATCCTGCTCCGCTGAGGACATCACTTTGCCTCCATGTTCCGCTGAAGATGTCGCTCCTTTCCCTCGCTGTGCTCAGTGGGTCGCTCCCCCTTCCTGCTCCACGGAGGACGCCGTTCCCCCTTCCTGCTCCACGGAGGACACCGTTCCCCCCTCATGCTCCACGGAGAGCGTTGTTCCTCCCTTGGGCCTCTTGGAGAACCTCGCTCCTCTCCCTGGCCTCGCGGAGAACCTCGCACCCCCCGCGAGCCTCGCGGACAACCTCGCACCCCCCGCGAGCCTCGCGGACAACCTCGCACCCCCCGCGAGCCTCGCGGACAACCTCGCTCCCCCCGTGGCGCCTCGTAAGGTACTTCGCTCCCCCCTTGAACCTCGGGGTGAAGCCCGCTCCGCTGTCCTATCCCTGCCCCCCTGTGCCATTGTGGAAGCTGCTCGGCCTCCTGGTTTTGCTGGGGACTTTTTGCCCGGAGGGCGGGACCTCTGGATGGTGGGCCTTTTGATTTTGGGCGCTCCGGGAGTAGCGCCCTTGGACGAGGGTTCTGTCACGCATCCGGAAGCTCTGGACTCCATTTCCCATCAGCCACTGCACTGCACCACATGACCACATGCACCACAACTGCACCTGATTCACATTTTTGTTAATGAGCAATCGTGTGTATATATAGTCTTTGTCTGCACTCTCTCCTTGTCTTTCGTTATCGTAGACTCCCGTTGTTTATGTCCGTGTCCTTGTCTCATGCTACAGACTTTTTGCCAAGTTGTCTTTCTTTCAAGGTTTGTTTGTTTGTTATTAAATGGTTAAATCTGCGATTGCTTCTGCCTCATTCTCCAGACGTTACATGTGGTTTGTTCAGATGCAGTTCTGATTGTGCGGTCATGAACATAAACATGTATTTACAAATGCCTGTAGTTTCCATAATGTAGATTTTGGGTCTCTGAACGTTAAACAGTCTGACCTTGGACTAAATTAGCTGAGACACCCATTCCAATCCTTCTCATTGTAGAATGATGAATTTCAAATTGTTGGGAGATGGCCTTATAACTCTTGGCATGATGTAGACAGAGACCTGAATGTTCCAGAAAAACAAACCAAATGTTATGTTTTTATAGAGGTAGTCACAAATCTTAGTCAACTAATCTTGACTATTTCATTAGTAACACCTAGCTGCTATTTACTCTGTAAATCACTGTGGAGGAGGATGGTTGTACTTATTTTTCCCACCTGTTTTCTGAATGTTGGTTTACTTTCTGGGGGGAAATGACTAAATATTGAAATCTGTTGTTTGTTTGTTTATAGAAGTTGGTGAGGACCGCATAATAGTTCCCTTTCAAAGGGAACTTAACCCTCCTATTATCTTTGGGGTCAATTTGACCCCATTCAATGTTTAATGTCTGTAAATACATGTTTTTTTTTCTTCTTCAGATTTAATGACTTTTCCTAATTTAATGTGGACAACTCTGTAAACATAAAATTAACCTGCTGATATTTTTTCAATGTCCTGTACACATTTTGTAGCATCGGTGTTCCTTGGGGTCAATATGAATACCATCTCTTTTAGCTGTATAAAACAGAAGACATTAAAAATTCACACACATTTGTTTTGGTTGTTTTATTGAGATCACTATAACATTATTTTACATATTCAATATTGTATTCAAAAAAACTTCCCTCTGTTTTAGGGCTCTAACCTAACATAACTGTATCTGTAGTATTGCGAGAACCACTAGTAGTTCACATGACATGGGACATAATTTTCATGAGAACTTTGATGTTTCCTGTGCCATGGGGGAGGGGAAAACATAATTCTCATGGTGTACCAAACAAAGGGGAGGAGCAAACATTATAAAAGCATGAACAGAAGCCTTCTAAACCATTTCTATTTGTGCTCTGTGTGCTCTCTATGTTCTCCATCTCTTTCATTTGAAAATTACATCTAAGCAAAGATTTTCTGTCAATGAGATTTTGTCACAGTTTTTTTGACAGTGAACGTGACAGAGGAGAATGTGTCTGAGACTGATGATAATATTGAGGATGACCCTGATTTTGAGGCATCCTCCTCAAATGAGAATGAGACTCCTAATGTTGACCCTCCTGTTGTCTCTCAACCACACACAAACCCATTACATTCCAAAAATGGAAAGTTATCATGGTCCCGCTCACCACCTGAACGACAGGGTAGACTTGGTGCTGCTAATGTCATCAAAATTGTTCCAGGGCCCACTAGATATGCTGTCAGCCATGTCAAAGATATAAAATCAGCTTTTGATCTTTTCATAACACCATCAATTGAAAAGGATGTACTTGAAATGTCAAACTTAGAGGGTAGGCGTGTGTATGGGGACGGTTGGAAAGACTTCGATGTGACTGACTTGCAAGCCTACATTGTATTGCTCATTTTGGCAGGAGTCTACAAAAGACTTCAAAAGGAGAAGCAATAACAAGCCTTTGGAATGCTAACACTGGAAGGGCAATATTTCCAGCCACCATGTCTCTAAAGACATTCCATGTTTTCTCCCGTGTCATACGCTTTGATGACAAAGAAACAAAACAGGGCAGACGAGAGCGTGACAAACTCGCAGCAATACGGGATGTATGGGACAAGTGGGTCCAGCGATTTCTTTACAATCCAGGCCCCCACATCACTGTGGATGAATGTCTGGTTTCATTTTGTGGGGGCTGTCCTTTCAGACAATACATACCAAGCAAACCAGCCAAATATGGCATAAAAATATGGGCCGCATGTGATGCACACTCCAGCTATGCCTGGAATATGCAGGTGTATGTGGGAAAATCTCCTGGAGAAGCACCTGAAAAAGATCAGGGCATGAGGGTGGTACTAGACATGGCTGAGGGCCTGAATGGCCATAACATTACATGTGATAATTTTTTCACATTGTACGCCCTGGGTGAAGAACTGCTAAAAAGGAAGCTTACCATGTTGGGGACAGTGAGAAAAAAAATAAGCCAGAACTTCCCTCTGAGCTTCTTGCGATGAAGAACAGGAAGGTAACATCTTCAATGTTTGCCTTCACTGAAAAAGCCACTATCGACTCCTATTGCCCCAAGAAAGGGAAAAATGTCCTGCTAATGAGCACTATGCACAAAGATGCTGTTCTGAGCACCACAGAAGACCGAAAACCACAAATGGTGCTGGATTACAATGAGACAAAGGGAGGGGTTGATAATTTAGACAAGGTTACAGCCACCTACAGCTGCCGACGCATGACTGCCCGTTGGCCCCTTGTCATTTTCTTCAACATCATTGATGTGAGCGCCTACAATGCTTTTGTGTTTTGGAGTGAAATAAACAAGGACTGGAAAAGTGGAAAACTGAGTCGGAGGAGAATTTTCCTGGAGCAGCTGGGTTACGAGCTAGTGAAACCTCACATTGAGAGAAGACGGTGCCTTCCAAGAGCATCAACAGCTGCTGCAACTGTTGTGAAGGACATCCAAATGGAGACGCACACTCCATTGGTTCAAACTGCAAGCAGGAAACGTGGCAGGTGCCACATCTGTCCAAATAGAAATGACACCAAGACCAGCAACACTTGTGTGAAATGCAAAAAATACATCTGCAAGGAGCACACACACACTTTTCCTGCACATAATGTGCAAAGTAGTGCAGACAAAAGGCTGGAATGTACCTTATGGCGAGATGTAGAAAAAAATAATATGCTGTTCATATTCTGTCTATGCTGTTTGTATTCTCTCTAACTCATATTTTTGCATAAAGCACTTACAGTCTCATAAAACAATTAACTTTTTATAGGTGGTTTTGTAAATCCATCTTTCTTTCTTTCTTTCTTTAACTGTTATGTGTTCCTTACTGTTGTTTTGATTGTAATGATGTTCTGTTTAAAAACAAAATCCTTCTAAATGTTTGAAATTGTGTTTGTTTTCCCGGGTTCAAATTGACCCAAAACATAACTCGTGTTACTATCCTTGATAAAATAAATAGTTTTTCTTCCCAAATTTTATAGATTACAAAAATCTATACTTAGAAATATTATAAAACAAATAAAACACCAAAAATATATATACTTTTCCAATTTTAGATCAATCAGTAAGATTTTATGGTGATTTGTAAATTTGTCCATAGTCGTGCAATGGGTAGTCTGGTTGTATAATGGGTGAGGATCACCTGTAAGTCATGCCATCAGCCTTATTATCTTCAGTTGAAACTGCATGTCAGTCGTTTGTGTAATGCTCACAAAAAGACTCTTCGTTTCCTCTCTATCTTTAAAAAAAATCTCTTGCTTATCTGTCCCTTTAAAAAGAGAGAGAGAAAATTATGGAGTGAGAGAGAATTCATTTTGTTACGCCTTGCTGCCTTTTCATCAGGGGGGGTGGTCACAACTTCTGTGTGAAGTATCTAAGTGTGGAGCATGCCAGGGCAGCCCTGGAGAGGTCTGACTACAATCAGGCAGCTCCACTCATGACTCGCTCTCTTCTCAGCCGAATGGAGTTGAGTTTCAGAACCTCGCGGATGTGGGCTGGCTGCTGCCCAGGCAGCCAGCTGGCTCAGTTCCTGGGGATTTCGTATGGATCAGAAATAGGGGCCGTAGACGAGCTCTCCTCCATCTCTTTCTCTGTCTTCCAGGTCCCGCTCTTTTGCGATTATGGAACTCGCATTGTGACTCCTCCTTCCACTATGGAAAGCCAAAAAAAATTCCTCTCTGACTCTGACAAGACAGAATGGTGTACAAAAATCTGAGAGAAGCTCTCAAGCATATAAAGAGCTGATTGAAGTGATTACTAAGGCTAGATGAGCTTTTTTCTCCTCAGTGAAAATAAATCTCCCTCACACTACAGAAAACTCCCCTTTTTTCCGAGAAGTGCATGACAAAATATCACGCTTCTGAAAACCATACATAAGTTGTATTTATAATCCCATGATGATGGATTATTTGGCCAACTTAGGGACTGAACAGAACTGCTATTCAGCTATGCCAAAGGTTGAGGAGGCCTTCGCGAGCTACATCTGTCCATCATAATTTAAGGGGGTCAGCTTTGCCATTCAAGCCATGTAAGGTCACCGCGGCATTGGTGGGCAAGGCCTAGGTAGTAGGTCTTGCTTGTGTGTTCCTGCATACAATGGCAGTGTTGCAGGCCTACTAAGCAGACCTGTTGAGTGAGCTCGACAGAAGGTGGCATTCAGCCAGTTCCTTCCTGTTGTGTCGAGTTAACCTGGGCATCCAAAAGGGGAGGCCGCGTCAGCGCTAATTCGAGTGAGTCACAGAAGGCAAGTGGGGTGGCCTGCCTACCACCGCAGACAGCTGGGGACCCGGATGGCCACAGTCACAGCCTGCTACTAGGCCTGATCAGAGAATAGTCGTAAAGGTCAAGCAGACAAAGGAGGAGCAGTCCTGAGGGGCCATGGAGGGATGTATCAGGGGACATGAGGTTGTTAAGGAAGTTAGCCCACAGTACTACTGTACTTTGCGAAATGTGTTTTCATGAATTCTGTCTACCATATAAAAATGTTAACGGGTCCAGTTCAGAGCTCGCCCCCCTGCCCCCACCCAGTTCAGAGGCGTGCTCACCACAATAGTCAGCACAGAGCAGAGACTGACATCAGCATAGGAAGTAACATTCCTCTTGTACCCTGTTCCCTGAGAGAAGGAGGTTTTTACAGCAATTATTTGCTGGGCTTCAAAATATGATGGTAGTATGCAGCCAGTTTTTGATCTGTCATCTGAACTATACTCTTCGTACATACAGGTTCAAGATGCTCACACTCAAACTTATTGTTCCACAGATTCTGTTTGAGCACTGGTTTGTGAAGATAGATCTAAAAGATGCATATTTCTACATAGAAATATTGCCCAGTCACAGGAAGTACCTGAGGTTTGTGTGTGGAAGCAAGGCATACAGTGAGGGAAAAAAGTATTTGATCCTCTGCTGATTTTGTATGTTTGCCCACTGACAAAGAAATGATCAGTCTATAATTTTAATGGTAGATTTATTTTAACAGTGAGAGATAGAATAACAACAAGAAAATTCAGAAATGTCAAAAATGTTATGAATTGATTTGCATTTTAATGATGGAAACATGTATTTGACCCCTCTGCAAAACATGACTTAGTACTTGGTGGCAAAACCCTTTTTGGCAATCACAGAGGTCAGACGTTTCTTGTAGTTGGCCACCAGGTTTGCACACATCTCGGGAGGGATTTTGTCCTTCTCCTCTTTGCAGATCTTCTCCAAGTCATTAAGGTTTCAAGGCTGACGTTTAGCAACTCAAACCTTGAGATTTTCTATGGGATTAAGGTCTGGAGACTGGCTAGGCCATTCCAGGACCTTAATGTGCTTCTTCTTGAGCCACTCCTTTGTTGCCTTGGCCGTGTGTTTTGGGTCATTGTCATGCTGGAATACCCATCCATGACCCATTTTCAATGCCCTGGCTGAGGGAAGGAGGTTCTCACCAAAGATTTGACAGTACATGGCCCCGTCCATCGTCCCTTTATTGCGGTGAAGTTGTCCTGTCCCCTTAGCAGAAAAACCCCCCCAAAGCATAATGTTTCCACCTCCATGTTTGACGGTGGGGATGGTATTCTTGGGGTCATAGGCAGCATTACTACTCCTCCAAAACACGGCAAGTTGAGTTGAGTCCAAAGAGCTCAATTTTGGTCTCATCTGACCACAACACTTTCACCCAGTTGTCCTCTGAATCATTCAGATGTTCATTGGTAAACTTCAGACGGGCATGTATATGTGCTTTCTTGAGCAGGGGGACCTTGTGGGCGCTGCAGGATTACAGTCCTTCACGGCGTAGTGTGTTACCAATTGTTTTCTTGGTGACTATGGTCCCAGCTGCCTTGAGATCCTTGACAAGATCCTTCCGTGTAGTTCTGGGCTGATTCCTCACTGTTCTCATGATCATTGCAACTCCACGAGGTGAGATCTTGCATGGAGCTCCAGGCCGAGGGAGATTGACAGTTCTTTTGTGTTTCTTGCATTTGCGAATAATCGCACCAACTATTGTCACCTCCTCACCAAGCTGCTTGGCGATGGTCTTGTAGCCCATTCCAGACTTGTGTAGGTCTACAATCTTGTCCCTGACATCCTTGGAGAGCTCTTTGGTCTTGGCCATGGTGGAGCGTTTGGAATCTGATTGATTGATTGCTTCTGTGGACAGGTGTCTTTCAACTATGGAAACTGTGGATCTGGCCCATGAGGGGCAACAGCTCATAGATTGTGGGCGCACAACTGAGGTTGTGGAGTCCTTGTTAAACGCTAGAGCACCAACCACAAGGAAATTGTGTTCGCTCAAGTGGCAACTTTTTGTCTTGTGGTGTGAGCAACATCAGCTAGACCCAGTGAACTCCACAATAGTTACAGTCCTGGAATTCTTACAAGGATATTTCTCAGCACGGTTGGCTCCTTTTATATCAGGGTCTACGTTTTTGCCATTTTGACCACCCATGTCCCTACTGATGGAGCCGCTGTGGGCAACATCCTCTAACATTGAGGTTTATGCATGGTGTCAGGCAGCTGAGGCCCGCAACACGCATACCTTTCTGGGATCTTAGAAGTCCTAGAAGGTCTGTCAGGTGCTCTTAGCACCTCTGAGAAGCTTCTGAATCTAAAAGGTAGCTCTTCTGCTGGCCCTTTCTGCCTTGACTTTGCCCCTGGATTAGCCAAGGCCTTCCTATCTCTTAGGCTGGATTATATTCCTAAAGTGCCTACATCTGGTGCCCAGCCAGTAGTGTTGCAGACTTTCTGCCCTCCTCCGTTCCTCACACTGGAACAAGAGATATTGCACCTACTGTGTCCAGTAAGGGATCTCTGTATTTACGTCCACCACTCCGGCCAGTGGTGTAAGTCTTAGCAGCTACTGTTCTGCTTTGGTGGTGGGAGTAGAGGTGATGCTGTGTCAAAGCAGCGCATCTATATAACTAAATAGTGGAAGCAATCTCTTATGAGGCGCGCGGTCTTGCTAAGCCTCTGGGCATAAGGGCTCATTCTACTAGATGTGTCGCCTCCTCAGAGGCTTTGTTCAAAGAGGTACCCTTACAGGATGTGTGTGTAACAGCGGGGTGGTTTACACCACACAATTAATTCGATATTACAGCCTAGATTTACATTCCACCCCAGGCTCAATGACCCTTGGGGAGGGGTCTTTTAATACAGGCCATATCCTCAGTATGATGGACATCTGGGTTACACATGTAACCCTGTTCCCTGAGAAGGGAACAAGATGTTGCATACCTTTGTCATACTGGGGCTTGCCTGTGTGTTGTGTCTTTGCTTCAGATAATAAAGGCTGATAGCGCGGTTCACGGGTGCTGTTTTCATATCGCGGGACACGCTTAATTGCCACGTCACCTGATCACATTTCAGATAACAGTCATGTGCGAGAGTGCTTCCCACAGTGTGGAGCTCACACATCATCTTGTTCCCTTCTCAGGGAACAGGGTTACATTTGTAATCCAGATGTTATTTAGCCCCTGATAAATTAAAAGAGAATTAACAGAGTGTGTACTTTCTTTTTCTCATGACTGAATATTCAAATTGTGCTATGGCCAAAGGTGATGAGTGTCAAGAATGAGGATGCATGAGAAGTAAGTAAAAATGTCCAAGATAATGTGAGATACGATATTATAAAATATGTGATATGTGAAGATATTATGAGATCTTAACATACAATTTATAATTAATTATATTTATTATATTAAACGTGTTTCTTTCTTTCCTTACTTCCTTATTTTTCCATAATTTTCTTTAAATTTAGTCTTGTCCAATTGCCCTTCCCTATCACATGAAAGCTCATGCAGCATCACAGGGCAGTGTAACACACTCAGAGGAAAGCAATAACTGCACCCTTCCTGAGAGCTCACAGACTCTCAGGATTGGCTAGTGTGGATCTGATTGACAAGGACCAGAGAGTACGCCACCCCTCCAACCCAGAAAGCATGGCCAAATTTGCTCACTTCTCTCCCAGCCAAATGACTGTGGCATAGTTAGTATTCAAAATTGCAATCTTTGGATGAAAGGGTGAATATGCTTTTCTGCTGTATCAACATTTATTTTATGTAGATTGAGTAAAATTAATGGATTGAAGAATAAGCCTTTTTTGTCACATATTCTGTACTTTACAGCACAGTGAATTTCTTTTCTTCACTTGTTAGGAAATTGGAGTCAGAGTGAAGGTTCAGCCATGATACGGCATCCATGGGGCAGATAGAGTTAAGGGTCTTGCTCAAGCACCCAACAAGAAAGGCAAAAAGTGAAGGACCAGAAGATCTAAATCTGAAAATATTTATTAGCCCATGTGTGGAAGATAAAATTGAAGAGATAGATAAACAAAATTAAAAAAGGCAATACAGCTCTTTGTTTATGTATGTTTATTTATATGCAGTATGAACCGTTGCAACAGAGGGAGGGCAGGGAATTGTGTGCCACAAATGGTTGAAGGGAATCTTGCTGGTTGGTCCCTACCCTTTAAGAAGGCATAACCCAGCTCTTTCCCCCACCACCCTCACTCCGCCTTAATCAAGTTAATCAGGGATGCCAGAAATATCAGCCTTTAGACTGTATAGGTGAGACGCCAGAGCAGGGGCTCCCAAACATTTTGGGCAAATGATTCCAAATGAATATTCTGACATTTTGGCAACCCCAAGCCCGGATCACCCAACATTTTTTTCATTTCAGACTTTATAAATATTATTACTACCATAATATTTTAACATTATATTACAGTATATGTTAGTAACATACAGTCAGGTCAATAAGTATTTTGGCAGTGACAAAATTTTTATAATGGCTACCTCTGTACACCACCACAATGGATTTGAAATTAAGCAATTATGATTTGATTGAAGTGTAGATTTGATTGAAGGGTTTTAATAAAAATATTGCTTTAACTGTTTAGGAATTAGTCATTTTTATAGAGTCCCTCCATTTACACAGGCTCAAACTATAATAATCTTAAATAATAGGAGTGCTTCTAATAATTGGATGGAAATCCTTTGCAGTCAAGGACTGCTTGAAATCTGGAACCAATGAACATCACAAAATGTTTGTTTGTGGTTCTTTCTGCCTTCAGATTTGTCTTCAGTAACAGAAAAGCAGCTCAATTGGGTTGAGGTCATTTGATGTGTAAGAACATTTAATTTCATTGCCTTACGACTTAAGAAGCTCTTGGGTTGCTTTCACGGTATGTTTTGGCTCATTATCCATATATAATGTTAAGTGCCGTCCTATCAGTTTTGCAGTATTTGAGTGAATCTGAGCAGAAAGTATAGCTCTATATGTTACAGAATGCTTCGGTGACCCAGTTCCAGTGGCAGTCATACATGCCCATGCCATAACACTTCCTCCACATGTTTTACAGATGTTGTGGTATACTTTGGAACATGAGCCCTTCCTTTCCTTCTCCATACTCTCTTCTCTTCCCATCATTCTGGTACAAGTTAATCTTGCATCAGAACGGGTCAGGCTTTTTAAAAGGATTTATATTTAAAGAAGTCTAATCTGGCCTTTCTGTTCTTCAGTGTTACCAGTGGTTTGCATTTTGAGGTAAACAGTCTTTATTTACTTTCATGAAGGCGTCTCTTGATTGTAGACTTTGACAAAGATATGCTTACCTCCACTCGAGTGTTGCTGACTTGGCTAGATGTCGGAAAAGGAAAGAATTCTGCATTCATACACTCTAGTTGTGTTCTATGATCTTTCAGGCCTTTTGGTGTTGCCGAAATCAACAATGCATTTATTATTCTTAAGAATTTAGCAAATTGTTGGTTTGGCCACTCATAATGTTTATGCGATCTCTGTGATAGGACTCCTTCACGTGCATCAACACCTCTTTGGACCAAATATTGAGAGCTTGGAATCAACTCCAGACCTTTTATCTGCTTGATTTGCCATGAAATAATGAGGAAACAGATCATACCTTCCCAAGAAACTGCTTAGCAATTATCCAATTACTTATAAAACTTTGAAAATGGAAGGACTCTAACAAAAATATTGCATTAACTGTTTAGAAATTACAGTCAGTTTTACTGAGTCCTTGAATACAGTGGTGTGAAAAAGTGTTTGCCCCCTTCCTCATTTCCCCATGTTCCTTTGCATGTTTGTCACACTTAAGTGTTTCGGAACATCAAACCAATTTAAACAATAGTCAAGGACAACACAAGTAAACACAAAATTGCAATTTGTAAATGAAGGTGTTTATTATTAAACGTGAAAAAAAATCCAAACCATCATGGCCCTGTGTGAAAAAGTGATTGCCCCCCTTGTTAAAACATACTATAACTGTGGTTGTCCACACCTGAGTTCAATTTCTCTAGCCACACCCAGGCCTGATTATTGCCACACCTGTTCACAATCAAGGCATCACTTAAATAGGAGCTGCTTGACACAGTAAGGTCCACCAGAAGATCCTTAAAAGCTACACATCATGCCGAGACCCAAAGAAATTCAGGAACATATGAGAAAGAAAGCAATTGAGATCTATGAGTCTGGAAAGGGTTATAAAGCCATTTCCCAAGCTTTGGGAATCCAGCGAACCACAGTGAGAGCCATTATCCACAAATGGCGAAGACATGGAACAGTGGTGAACCTTCCCAGGAGTGGCCGGCCGCCCAAAATTACCCCAAGAGCGCAGCGACGACTCATCCAAGAGGTCACAAAAGACCCCACAACAACGTCCAAAGAACTGCAGGCCTCACTTGCCTCAGTTAAGGTCAGCGTTCATGCCTCCACCATCAGGAAAAGACTGGGCAAAAATGGCCTGCATGGCAGAGTTCCAAGGAGAAAACCACTGCTGAGCAAAAAGAACATCAAAGCTCGTCTCAATTTCTCCACAACACATCTTGATGATCCCCAAGACTTTTGGGACAACATTCTGTGGACCGATGAGACAAAAGTGGAACTCTTTGGAAGGTGTGTGTCCAAGTATATCTGGCGTAGAAGGAACACTGCATTTCATAAAAAGAACATTATACCAACAGTAAAATATGGTGGTGGTAGTGTGTGATGTCTGGGGCTGTTTTGCTGCTTCAGGACCTGGAAGACTTGCCGTGATTAAAGGAACTATGAATTCTGCTGTCTACCAAGAGATCCTGAAGGAGAATGTCCGACCATCTGTTCGTGTACTCAAGCTGAAACGAACTTGGGTTCTGAAGCAGGACAATGATCCTAAACACACCAGCAAGTCCACCACCGAATGGCTGAAGAAAAACAAAATGAAGACTTTGGAGTGGCCTAGCCAAAGTCCTGACCTGAATCTTATTGAGATGTTGTGGTATGACCTTAAAAAGGCCGTTCATGCTCAAAAACCCTCTAATGTAACTGAATTAGGACAATTCTGCAAAGATGAGTGGGCCAAAATTCCTCCAGGACGCTGTAAAAGCCTCATTGCACGTTATCGCAAACGCTTGGTTGCAGTTGTTGCTGCTAAGGGTGGCCCAACCAGTTATTAGGTTTAGGGGGCAATCACTTTTTCACACAGGGCCATGATGGTTTGGATTTTTTTTCACCTTTAATAATAAACACCTTCATTTACAAATTGCATTTTGTGTTTACTTGTGTTGTCCTTGACTATTGTTTAAATTGGTTTGATGTTCCGAAACACTTAAGTGTGACAAACATGCAAAGGAACAGGAAATGAGGAAGGGGGCAAACACTTTTTCACACCACTGTAAAAGTTGAAAATCTACAATTGTTAAAGTCAGGAGTAGTGGTTGACAGGGTAGATCTTTACCTGCTGTCACCTCCAGCTTCAAACAATACATGAGAAAAAAAAAACCAACAAGTGTGTTTGTTATAGGAAAACATCCAGACTGGGGTGATGTGAGATGGTCAGAGGAGCCTGGTTTATACTTGATGCATAATTGTATTTGTCTGCGGAAGTGGCGGGACATACTCACCTTGTTCACATACATTGTTCAAAAACTTGCCTGTGTACTTTATGTACATCTGCTGGATCAAAAACAACATCAAAGTTGGTACGTCAGAGCCAAAACACACCTTTTCAACTGGTTTCAAGACCGGGCTATAAAATGTTTAGTGGTCTTGGACATGGTGGAGAGTTTGGAATCTGTGGACAGGTGTCTTTTATACAGGTAACATGCTGAGATTAGGAGCACTCCCTTAATCTCAGCACACTCCTTGTGCTCTTAATCTCAGCTCGTTACCTGTATAAAATACATCTTGGAGCCAGAAATCTTTCTGATTGAGAGGGGTCAAATACATATTTCCGTCATTAAAATGCAAATCAATTCATAACATTTTTGACATGCATTTTTCTGGATTTTCTTGTTATTCTTTCTCTCACTGTTCAAATAAATCTACCATTAAAATTATAGACTGATCATTTCTTTGTCAGTGGGCAAACGTACAAAATCAGCAGGGGATCAAATACATTTTTCCCCCTCACTTTAAAACGTATTTATTTACTCAATCCTACCCTGACTAGACTTTCTATTATGCTAAGCACAGTCCTAATAATCTTTTCTCTCCCTCTCTCCTTCTGCCAAGCCACATACGATTTTATGGAGATACTAGAGATCCTGAGCCTTTCTGTTCTCCGGACCTGCCTGATCCATTTCTGATTTTTACCTCTGAATGGAGCCGTCATCTACTCCAATTCCAGATTGCTGGGACCACGGCTGCTTCTAAGGCCAAACAGACTTCATATAAATCAATAATGAACTTTTTCATACTATCTGTTGTTACCCAGACAAGGTTCCCTTCTGTGTCTGGTTCCTCTCAAGGTTCCTTCCTCTTAACATCTTAGGGAGTTTTTCCTTGCCACTGTCGCCACTCAGTGGCTTGTTCAGTTGGGATAAATTTGCACCTTTAATATCTGTATATCATGTTGATATTTCTGTAAAGCTGCTTTGAGAGTGTCTATTGTAAAAAGCGCTATACAAATAAAATTTAATTGAATTGAATTCATACACTCCACAATCCCTCTTCACCTCCACAACACATTTTCTCCACTTTCCATAGAAGAGATTCTGCAGAGATTCTTGTCCTGCAACCTTACCAAATGCTTTACTTGAAGCGAAGGTCATATCAAGAGAATTGGAGGGGATGCACACATGCTCCTTTCAGATTCACTATTAGTTTCGTGAGTCCCCTTCAGTTGTCGTACGATACATGCTCTCTCAATGAGGAAATATCTGCAAATGGGTTTTCATACCAACTACTATGCTGGTAACACTCAACTCGACATCCTCTCCCCAGACACTGAAAGATCTCAGCATATCTGGCAGACATCTCATCATAGATGACAGCTCATCAGCTGAAACTAAATTCTAGAAAGATTGAACTGCTGTACATCCCTGTAGATGCATCCCTATGTCTAATGATCTCCCTAAACAACTCTGACATTACACATAACCTTTGGGCAGTTCTGGACAATCAACTATCTTTCTTACCTCACACTGTGAACCTGTCTCAGTTATGCAGGTTTCACCTTTTGATAAGTAGGATCTGTCCATTTCTATCCAAATATGCCACTCAGGTACTTGTATAGTCCTGTGTCATCTCAAGATGGGACTACTGCTAATTAGCCCTGGCAGGTCAGCCCCTACCTGCCATCCGACATTTCCAACTGATCCAGAATACAGCCGCTATACTTAGCACACTTCACAGGAACTTATCACACTCCACAGACACGTGTCACACTCCAAACTGCACCATGCTCTCTTCAAGGCTCAAGCACAAGCAGCGATGAGCCAGGCCTCGATTGGAATGGCTGTGGGCATGTTGTGGGTGTCCTCATATACATGTCAACAGTATCCCACAGGGCTGGTCAGGGAGGACAGCATCTATGGATGTACAAGGGTTGCTAATCATAATTCACCAATGCCTGAACCGGTTTCCCTTCCACAATGAAAGTGCATATGGGGCCCAAGTCCTTATTGCCTGCTCTCATAGAGCTTTGCTACCCACTGGTAGCATGGATACAGATACAGATGGATAGAGCAGCAAGTGATGCATAGTAACTGTCTCATCTGATAGTGAAGTGGACTGTCATGGTTGTATTAGAATAACTGCTGGGCAGCCACTTCAGATGTCAGACCTATTTGTTCATGGATCTCTGCTTTGCACTTAGAGTGACTGGTGCCACTGATTGCAGATGTATAATATGCCTGTTGGGCCTTACCTGTGAAAAGTTTCCAGTTCCAACTCTTTGTTTTTAGAACATATTCAAGTACATTTCCACATCATCATTGGTGATCAAATTGGTTAGAAGATTGCAGTCCTTCCAGGGGGAGGTGGTGTCATGCTGTTTTGCTGTATGTGTAAGTGAGAGAGAGGAAGTTGCACGAAATGCTGTGAGCAGGGCTTATCGCCACTTGTGGCTTTGCATCTCTTTGAGTAAGTCTGAAAAAGGATATCGAGCTAGAAAGTGAGTCATGTGAGGACCATCAGCAAACATTGCTCTTATCCTGTCTTCAGGGACATGAATGCACGTAGTGGCGCAAAAGTTACAAAAAAAAAAAAAAAAAAAAAAAACGGAAGTAGGTCAACACTAATAACAAAGGAAGTAGGTGAACACTGGCTACATGTTTATCAGGATTTTACCATAAACATTTCCTTACAGTTGACAGGAGTACATTCATCCACAACAGCAGTAAAAAATAAAACAAAAATAAAAATAAACACTATTAAAATGCTATAAACCGACATACATTGTTGCCAAAGTGGAGCTTTAGAACACAGAATATTGGAAATAAACTAAATGTTTAATTCTGAGTTTAAATTTCAGAGGTCTTATATGAAACTTTTTTTTTTTTATCTAGTGTGATATGTATGGAATAACAAAGGCCGTACTAAGCATGTTATAATTTCATAATCATCAAAATGTTACTAAGCATATAAGTCACTCTGGCATCATATTATCTTCTTATAACAATATTACCTAGAACATTTGAACACCTTATTTGCATAATAATCACCAATTCTTTCTTTGTTAATGTGATTGAATACACTGCTAAAACCAAGTGAAATTATTTTAGACAACATTAATAATAGTAACACCACCACCAACAACAATGATTTAATAATAATAATAATAATAATAATAATAATAATAATAATAGTGGCTTTAATGATATACTTAGCCCTGTTGTTTAAACTATGCTGGAAACAGTATCTTAAATGATAGGCTACCCATGAGTCCCTGAATAAATACATTTGTTTCTCCTGTCTCTCCTCAAAGTGCACCATTATTGTCATGATTAGTGTAGCAGTGTTCTCTCCTGGCTTTGGGAGAGGCTTTTTAAATAGTCTAAAAGTAACTGCAATAACAGTTTGACTTTGAAAATCACACTATATCAAATAACAATTTTGGCAGTTTGTGCCATCTGGGTACTTATGTAGTATCTTCAGGCTATCTATAAACCAGAAATGGAGCAGCAATAAAAACAAAAGCCTTTGCATCTTCACATATTTGCCTTTGATACAATTGTATAGGTGGGCTATCATTCCTTAGCACACATCTTCTATGATAATGATTAACAAAACACAACAACACAGTGCTTCCCCAATGAGCACACACCATCTCTAGGAAAAAATAAATAAATAAATACATTTAATGTGTTGGCCTTAGGCAGGGTACTACATATCTTATTCATCTTAGTAAAAACAGGGGATAGCAGAGTGGGTACTGGTTGTGTTCTCTTAAAAGCAGGATAAATTACGTTACAAAAATACAACACAAGTCCAAGAAAATATAGCAGTATTAAAATACCATTATCGAATATAGCATGCATGGACAAAATGTATTTCAGACCTGAACCTTCTAAAGTTATGTGAAATCCATTCCACTGCATAATCGACAGAGATATAGAGAAGAGCTGTAAGGAAAAACAAAGGATTAACCACAACTTTCTTCTACTATCTCACATACTAGAGAGTAAGCTTGAAAGAACATGATCCACAAATGAAAATGACAAGGGGCCCACAAAGAATAATAAAATGCAATGCCCATGGAAAATGAAAAGTATAAACTGTTAGATAAATTGAGATATATGGTGGATTTTGGATACAGACTGCCTCCTGACCATTAGTTAAACAGAGGATGACAGCCTGGAGAAAACAGGAGACTTGCAATGGCTGTACAATATTTTCTGTACTTTAAAATCTCTCTGCTTCATGTGCCACCTCCTAGAGCTCACACAAAAACACTTTAAAGAGTAATTACACCACCATTTATTATGAATTAAAAACTGAAATTAATCGCTTTATAAGAATATAAATTTGTATTTTCTTTATAAGAAAATAACCCCTAGTCTTGATGAAAATACATTTGTCTAAACTGTTAAAATAAAGGGGGGGAAATGTAGTTCCACCACTGTGGCATCTTTGTAGTTCAACTCTGTTATATGCACAGATGTGTCATGGCACTCAAGTATTGAGACATGTGACGTAATGTAAATCAGTAAAGCAATGTTATTGCCCTCTGGTGATGATTTGCTCCACCACCCCTCACCACACTGAACTATTAGTGCAGCCGAGGAGTTTGGATTATAAATATAAATATGCTATACATAACGATGAGAAATGACTGTGACTATAACTATAACTATGCTATACACAATGATGATTTTATGAATATAGGAAGGGAATAGTTTCTGTCAATTTTCATGAAATGTAATCTTGCTGACAGATGAAAAACATTACTTACTAACAACATATGAAGGTTCTCGCTAACCTGGAGGATTTCCCCGCAAATTTTCTATTTTCCCTTGGCAAGCAGTTAATATAACAACCACAAGTACACACAGAGAGTAAGAGCAGTGTGAAAGTTGTGAATTGACTTTGTGGTGTTATGAATACTAATGATAATGAATTGAGACAACAATATTTTGATAGTCACCAATGAATTGTTAATAGTGCCATAACTGTACATTATGTTCAGTGTTAGATTGTTAATGAGAAAAATATGTTGCTACCTATGCTATTACTCTACTGACATCACTTATTATCGTAACTGTTATAGAAATTGTAATAAACACTATAAACAGCTATTAGTGGGCTGTTTCCTTACTATATAAACCCCTAAACTAAGCACAACACATGGTTTGTACCATTCATTGACTATTAGTCTGTGTTCAATCTCAATATAAATCTCCAGGAGTTGAATATTCTCCCTTAGCCAGAGTCTCAAACTGATGAGGCTCTGAGCCAACAGTTTGCTTATCCAGCTAATTATTATTATCACATAAGGGTGATTCAGGTGAAATGTCTTCCACATCAAATGATCTCTCTATCACAACACACTCTGTGACACATCACTCTCTCTTCTGTCAATTTCAGTTACTAGCATAAAGCTTTAACCATGTGATTGCTAATTGTTAACAAATCCTACCTCGCATTCCCCCATACACAACCCACACACTTGCACTCCAGCCCCTAAAGCACAAACCTGCAGAGAGGACAGGGAGTTAACAAGAACCAAAAGTGTAATTACTATTTAAACTGTATGTGAGCCTGGTAGAGGGGCCTGGCTAGAGCCTGCCAGTATACTGCCTCTTTGTTCAATGGCATTGCCCTCTGAAAAAATACAAACAAGAAGGGGGAACCAGAGCAAAAGCTGCTTCCGCCCCCATTTTGTATATAAGCTGAAGACAAACCAGCCTATACTGAATCCTCCACTGAGCCTTTGCAAATGGCCTTTCAGTGCTGATCATTCCCTTATGACAAAATGAAAAAGGTGTATGACAGTTCTCCTTTTCCTGTTTTTGAAGTCTTTTTTTTTGTCTTTGCATCATTACTCAGTCAAGGTTCTAAGAACTGTGAGGCACTTTTATATAGACACATTTTTCCTTCTCACTCACACAATCACACACTAGACACATTTGCTCATAGCCATTCACACGGAAAGAAAGAAAGAAAGAAAGAAGGAAAGAAAGAAAGTAAAAAAAAAGAAAGAAAAGCTTTCATTTAAGCTAAGTCAAATTGCATTATACTCCTATAATAACTATGGGTTTAAAGATACATTTCTGGCTTAAGAGATGCTCTAGTATTCTCAGACAGAGCAGGGGAACTCTTAACAGGGTGACAGTCTGGTGAAACGAAGGTCTTCTGTGCTGAAGTTCTCCCTACAAGCTTGTCACACACACCATGTCCTCATCAACTAGTAGCTTACTGTTCAGTTGACTGTGCTCAGCAACATGCAGTCCTCCCACCTCCTTCTCATGAACCTTTCTTTCCCAGGCTCTTTTTTGTCCCTGGTTGGTTCTCACTCCATTGCTGCAGTGCATATAAGGCAGGAGGTTGCTATTTGGGCTATTAGGCCCATTGGCATTGAGAATGCTTTCTGACACACTTTCCATCACGTCCATGGTCATGTCATGTGTAGCAGCCAGCTCCTGCTTGGCCACTTTGACGAATGAGGGGTCCTGTGAGTAGCAGTCCAACTGTTCCAAGATCAACACCTGTGTAGGGAGAGACAGAGCTTCATTTGTTTTTGTTACTTTTAACTGGTGATAAATAAATATGATTCTTGTAGCAAAAGTATCAGGCTCATGATTAAGTATCACTCTTATTTCTGAGAAAACTTTAAAAGAGCTACCTATTTGTATAAATATCTCCAAAATATACACTCACTGGACACTATAATAAAAACACCTGTAACCCTTCATGCAATCATCCAATCAGCCAATCATGTGGTACCAGCGCAATGCTAAAATCATAAACATACAGGTCATGGTCTTCAGGTAATGTTCTCATCAAACCTCAGAATGGGCTAAAAATGTGATCTCAGGTACTTTGAATGTGACATGGCTTATGGCGTTTACACAGAAAAAAAACATCCAGTGAGTGGCAGTTCTGCAATGCCCTTCTGATGAAATAGGTCAGAAGAGAATGGCCAGACCAGTTTAAGCTGACATTTTGTACAACCATGGTGAACAGAAAAGCAACTCAGAATGCACAACATATTGAAACTTAAAGTGGATGGGCTACAACATTTGAAGACCACTCCTGTCAGCCAAGAACAGGAATCTAAAGCGACAATAGCTGCCGACTCACCCAAACTGGACAGCTAAAGATTAAAAAATGGACAGATGATGTATACTGCTCAAAAAAATAAAAGGAACACTTGGAGTTACATTGTGCTGTTTAAGTGTTCCCTTTATTGTTTTGAGCAGTATATTTTCCAATCTACAGTTTTGGGGATTCCATAATTGCATAAATGAGCAGGAATACAGGTTTTCCTGTATAAGCAATCTCCTCCAAAAAAAATACTGGAACAGCAAGACCAATTTTTTTTTTTTCTATATACCAAAGACATTTGAGAATATGATGACAATACATCAGAGTTTCAGCTTTCATTTCCTTATATTTACATCTAGATGTGTTAAACAACTTCGAGCATGAAACCTATTGTTCCAAAACATACAAGCTCATCGGCCAAGCATGGTGGCAGTACTGTCATAGCTTGGGCTTATATGATGATGTAACTCATGATGGTAGCAGCAGAATAAATTCAGAAGTCTACATTCTGTCTGCCAATTTACAGAAAAATGCATCCAATTTAATTGGAAGGAACTTCATCATGTGGAACGACAATGACCCAAGTACACAGGCAACACAACAAAGGACTTCATCAGGGGGAAAAATTGAAAGTTTTAGACTGGCTAAGCTAATCACCAGACCTTAACTCAATTGACCAGATTGAAGGGAGAAACCCCACGAAACAACAACAGAAAGAAGGTGTAGTACAAGCCGGGAAAAGCATCACAAAAAAGAATACATCAGTTTGGTGATATCAATGTGTCACCAGCTTGATTCAGCAAGAATGAGATATGCACCCAAATATTAAGTGTTATCTACTTTAATTAACTTTAAGACCATCTGTTACAATACTTTAGCCTGCCTTGTGTTCTAAGTTGGTTAACACAGGTAAGTATCAGGGAATAAATGCTAAAATTCTGATCTATCATATTCACCTTTTGATCTCAACCCCAAATGTCTTCAGTGTTTAGCAAAAACAAATGAATTGGCCTTACCATCCCAATACTTTCAGAGAGGACATACGGATATTAAGTGTATAATGCAATGCCATTATCTGTATCTGTTTATATTTCATATTTAAATTGGACGTGGTATATAGTAGAATTATTTTTTATTCATGTAAACTCTATCTAATGCACTGAAAACACTGTCACGTCACCGCCGACAGAGGGCACTGCGGCGCTTGGTTTAAATGGACTTTGTTTGTTTCGCTCGCTTCCCGGTTAGCGCGAGCTTTAGAGCAGGGTGGTCCCAGGTGTTTGTGTTTATCATTGATTATGTTCCTTATTTAAGTGGCTGAGTTACCGAGCACGTTGCTCGTGATTGTGTTCATATGTCTATGATATGTTGACACGTTTGTAGCGGTCGTGCCGTTTATGTTTAGGACAAGTATGTTATATGTCCCAGTGTTCCTGTAAAGACAGCATTTACTTGCGTTTAAGTTGTTATAATTAATAAAGACTGTGACATGCACCCGCATCCGCCTCAAGTCTACGTGTCGTCACACACTGAAAATCAG
The DNA here is from genome assembly GCA_012411365.1 of Ameiurus melas. Classification (NCBI taxonomy): domain Eukaryota; kingdom Metazoa; phylum Chordata; class Actinopteri; order Siluriformes; family Ictaluridae; genus Ameiurus; species Ameiurus melas. The sequence goes on from CM022766.1 coordinate 1,522,185, forward strand.
GGTTGCTCATAAAATAAGTAAATTTTATTCACAAATTATAAGAACAAATGTCTTGCACAATTTGCATAATTTTATTATTAATCTTATCTTTATACCTAATTGTGACTGAGTAAGCAAGCTATCTATGATTCCAAGTAACACTGTTATTTATATTTTACATCAACAACCATCTATTAGTATATTATTGTATTTATTTCAGTTATGAGGTAGAATACATTTCAGAAAAAATAAAAAGGTGTGTTGGACACTATCAGAATCAACTCTAACACACATTGTGCTTCAGCGAATCCATCTGGGATCTTTTAAGCTATATTTCATTAAGCTCAAGTTCAAGTGGACAAATATTTCCAGAATACAGTGTATGTAAGAAACAATGAAATTCTTTGTGCTACAGTGGCATGCCCACAGTTAACATAAAGTGAACAGTGTGCAGGTGGTGCTACTGGATCTCCTATTAGTATCATGATATTAAATGTCTGTGTCCCCTGAGCAGGGATGCCAGATTCTATACGAAAAGGCTGCATATTGTAGATAATGCAAATCAGAAATGCTTGCACATCACTGTTATATTGTTTCCCACAAAAATAAATAAAATGTGTCTACCTTTTCCTGTGCCTAAACACTTTGGGATAGTTTTTTTGTAAGGCTTTTTAGTTGTAGCTGAGGTGGGAATTTTGCTGAAAACTCACAACCCCCAGTAAAAACTGATTGCCCATGTGATTTTTTTTGTTTGTTTGTTTCATCATGTCATGTCTCAGTCCCGATACACACACCTAGTCTGAAACTTTTTGTCAAGAAAAAAAATTCCACCTACTGTTTGTATCTCTATTTGTATTTGTATTTGCTTAAGACACATTATTTGTCCAATCCAAACAATGTATTCATATTTGCTTATATCCCTAATATTGGAGATAAATCTGTTGTCTTCTGCTGTGTAACCTATCTGGATCAAAGTTTGTCGTTCTGTAAACAGTGGTTATTTGAGTTACCATAGCCTTCCTGTCAGCTCAAAGCAGTCTGGCCATTCTCTAATAAACTCTCTCATCAAAAAGGGGTTTATGGTGTCACACCATATTGGGTAAACTTGATAGACTGTTTTGCGTGAACTATATACACACTTTTCCCCACGTTATTTTTGGATGTAAACAGTAACTTAAGCTCTTGACTTGCATCTTTTTTTTTTTTTTTTTTTTTTTTTTTTACATTTTGCTGTTGTCACATGATTTGCTAATTGGATAATTGAGCAGATGTACAGGCCTATTACAGGAAAAGTTCTTTTTTTAATTAATAAAAAACAAAAACTGAAATCTCTTATTCACAAAAGTATTCAGACCCTTTGCTATTGCACTCAAAAATTGTGTTCAGGTACTTCCTATTTGCTTTAATTGTCCCTGAGATGTGCCTAGAACTCCACTTGTTGCTATTTTAATTGATTAGACATAATGTAAAAAGGCATACACCAGAATCTATAAGGGCCCACAATTTACACTGCATTGTCTGGACAAAAACCACGACATGAAGTCCAAGAAACTGCCTGTGGAACCCCATTATGACAAAGACATAGATCAGGACAAGTATATAAAAACATTTCTAAGGCTTTGAGTTTTCCCAGGCCACAAGTGTAGCACAAACTTGAAACTTCCTAGAGTTGGTTGTCCGGCCAAATTGGGCAATTCTGGGAAAGAAAGGCCTTGGTCAGGGGGTAAAAAGGAACCCCACAGTAACTCTAAAAGAGCTCCAAAAGTCCTGAGCAGAGATGTGAGAAACTGCTGGACCGACATCTCTGCAGCACTCCATAAACCAGGCCTTCATGGGGGAGTGGCAAGACGGAAGCCACTGTTGAGAAAAGGTATATGACAGCATAAAGGACTCTGACAACATGTGGAAAAAGATTATCTGGTCTGGTAAGTTGAAAATGTAACTATATGGCAGAAAAGCATGTACTCTGTCTGGCAAAAAAACAGGCACTTCACATCTCCTGATTAATACCATCCCTATGCTGAAACATGATGGTGGCAGCTTCATGCTATTGGGGTGCTTCTCAGTGGCAGGGACATGGAGACTGGTAACAACTGTGGGACAGGTGAATGCAGAAAAATACAGGATCATCCTTGAAGTAAACCTCCAGAGCACATGCTAAGTCAGACTGGGGCGATAGCTTTCAACAAGACAATGACCCTAAGCATACAGCCAAAACAGCAGTGCACTGGCTTTGGGGCAAGTCTCTGAATGTCCTTGAGTGGCCCAGCCAAAGTCCAGACATAAATCTCATTGGACATTTGTGGAGAGACCTTGAGAAGGCAGTTCATAAATGCTTAACATCAAATTTGATGGAGCTTGAGAGGACCTGGCAGGAACAATGGGATAAACTGCCCAAATCCAGATGTGCTCAAGCTTGTAGAGATGTATCCATGAAGACATGTGGCTGTAATTGCTGCCAAATGGACTTCTACAACGTTCTGCATAAAGGGTCTGTATTTTTTAGTGACTAAGAGATTAAAAATTTTCATTTTTTAAAATCTGAAATAGGTGTACGTTCTTAATTCTCCTGTTTTACACACACATATATATATATATATATATATATATATATATATATATATATATATATATATATATATATATATAAACGCAGCCCAATACACAACTTATTTTTGTTTGTATGTTAATTTGTTTTAATTTAGGACACATTGTCTGTTCAATCTGAATAACGTTATCCATATCAACCAAATAATAAAAAAAATCTACCAAAATTCTATGTCACATAACGGGAATGCGGATGGATGCAATTGCAGTTACAGCTTTTATTGAAGAGAGGCAGTCGACATATCCAAAACGTGAAAGAAATTCCAATGTCAAAATAACAGCCATGGGTCAGGCTGTTATTTTGGCATTGACATAGAGCAAATTAGTTAAAGTGAAGATGAGAAACAAGAAACGATCAAGAAGTCAAAACCTGGAACAAGAAACATAAGACAAACAGTTTCATAATGATCAGACGGCACTCACTGAACCAGCTGTGTGATGACACATGAGGGAAACAACCAATAACAATACAGGGGCAGAGACAGGACAAAAACAAAAAAAATACATGTAAACACAATCAAAGTCGATGATATCCTGGAAACATCGTGTTTTGGACAGCTGTAAAATGTAAAATCTATTTTAAAATATAAAATGTACCTCTTACATGAGACTTATGCAGACTATTGAAAAAAACAACAACAAAAAATCCTACAAATGCTTTTGGTGCAAACTGGCATGGTACACTTTGGAATTACATAGAATTACATTTAATTCCATAGCATTTAAAAAAAAAGGTACATACTATTCAAATATATTTGTTTTATTTTATTGAAATATATTTGTCTCTGCTTTAATATTGCTATGGCCACCTGGTTGTTCTCAGCTCTTTGCAAGCCCTTTCACTGTACTTGGTCCATACTAAGCTAGGGGTTTAAGGTGGGAGACTGATCTTTTCCATCATCTAGGCTATTTGACTAAAAGTTTATGGACACCTGAGCACCCATATGTGAACCTGTTGGAAGTTGGAAGCACACAATTGTATAGAATGTCTTTTTATACTGCAGCATTGCAATTTCCTTTCACAGGAACTAAGAGGCCCAAACCTGTCCCAGCATGACAGTGCTCTGTGCCAAAGCGAGCTGAATTTGCTGCACAGAGCTCTAACCTCAACCCCACTGAATACCAATATCAGTGCCTGACCCCAACCTCAGTAATGCTTTTGTGGCTGAATGGTCACAATTACCCACAGCCATGCCCCAGAATCTAGTGGAAAGCCTTCCCAGAAGTGGAGTGGAGCTTATTATAACAGCAAAGAGGGAATAAATCTGGAACGGGATGCCCAACAAGAAGGTGTCAAAAAACGTTTGGCCATATAATATATGTATATACAGTGTGTGTATGTACAGTATGTAACCTTCAATTCTATTTTCTTACATTCCAGGCTGTCAGGTTAGTTTTTTTCTGGAACTAGTGGAGACTGTGGACAAAGTTGTCATGATCATCAGGTTTGTAACAGATCCTGACAGTGCACCCACCATGCAACACACAGCACTCATAGCACTGATAATAGTTTTAATGCCACTTTTTTGATAAAGAGAATCACTTACTCATCACAGAGCACATTCACATGTTCAGTGATGTAATAGATGCAATTGAGAAGGAGTCAGGTAACTCTTTTCATTATTGACTTTTATTCCTAGCACTGCCACATGCAAATTAGGACCTTTGTCTTGGTCAACTGACAAGGAAGTGCACACACTCTAGCACTGCAGGACTCTACAGCATATTACACATTCTTTGGGAACAGTCTTGGTGATAGAGCCAAAATTAATGGAAGAAATAGTAGGTCAGTCTGCTGATGTTGCATTACTGCTAGAGGTTTGGAATTTTTTAGGTGTTTGAAGCCAGTTCCTTTATCTCACCCGCTAACACAGAAAACACAGCAGACTCGTTCACGATTCTCTTTTTAGGGGACTGATTAGTTGAGCCTGTTTCTTGTTGCAAAAATGCCGCAAAGGTGCTTACTTTTTATTTGTAGGAGGCTGAGCAACCATGTCTGCAGTCTGCATCGCACCCCACTGCAACAACACAGTGTCAGAAAAAAGTGAATGAATATTCAAGCTTCAACCATTACTATTGTCATTATGCTGCAAATAGGGCAAGGCTCCATAAGTTCCTAGTGAAAATCAGGGAGTCCCAAACAAATTAGACACTGATAAGGTCAGGATCACCTCTAAAGTATGGAAAGTTCTTGCATATTGTGAGTGATGTGATTTGTAATCATTCATTTGCAGTTATGTGTGAAACAGTGGATGCAAGTATTGAGTTGTCCTACGTTATCCATTTTTCTAGCTATTCTAGCTACAGCATGTATTTATCTAACCTTCCAGATTATATATATATATATCTCTCTTTTGATCCCAAAAAAAGTCAATTCACTAATTCTAGGTACTGTTGAATGTTAAAGTTCTGAGACTGGCAGCAGATATTTATCTTGCCTTTGTTTTGAATTTATCTGCCAAAGTCAAAGTCGCCAAGGTCAGCCATTTGTAGGGTTAGTTCAAGTGATGAAAATCATTTAGGGCCCTTCAAACAGTAGGCTCTGAAGGGAACAACCAAAGGGTTCTTTGCTCCCAAGATTTTTTTGCACATTCTTACAGCATACGATATAAATGTTGTTTAGATCAAGACATTACATTCGGTAAAATTAAATGTAAAATAAATAAAACAGCTGAAAGCTGCAGCAAGTAATCACTTTGGTGGTACAATGTTGTTAGAGTGAATACTGATATTGCAGTCACATGATATACAGTATACAGATGTAGCCATTAAGAATGTGTGTTTTTTCACATAACTATAACTTTTAAATGAAGGTGGTTACTGTATGTGTGCTAGGATAGTGCAAAGGTAACATGCAGGCTTACTATATCAGCGACTGGGGTTTGAGCCACAGCTCAAATATCTGTTTTTAATGAGTGTTTTTTTTTGGGGTTTTTTTTCCACTTTCCACTGTAGAAAGTTTCCACTTTTTTGAACTTTCCACTGTAGAAAGTTCATTGGTAACATTGAATGAATTCTGCATGAACAACACAGGCCCATGCCAATTAAAAAGATTCAGGTGATGGACTATTAGCAAGTTATTTTCATTCATTCGTATAATTCCAACAATTATTACATTTTTTCACTATATAGCTGTCTTTTTATTTTAAGGATCTAATACATTGCATATAAAATTATTAATAAGTGTGATGTTTGTGATTTTAGGTTATTTGTTTTTTAGTACAGGTTCTAACCCTCAAATCAAAACAGACTTGTGATATGATGACATGCTTATTTATTCAGAAACAGAAGTAACTAAATACAAAAATGCTACTTTAAACTTTAACTCAGATACCATGATTTCAGTTGATGGATGCCACTTTTTTTGATGAGTTAAAAAAAAAAAAAAAAAAATTTTTTTTTATATATATTTTTTCTATATATATATAATAAATTTTTATATATATATATATATATATATATATATATATATATATATATATATATACTTTTAATTTAATATATAAAATAGTTTTATCCACAAGTGTCATGTTTGTGATTTGCTTTCATTTTGTAGAATATTTAGAAAAGCAATGTCCAGAAATAGGTGCAGTTGTAGAGACTACCATTTAATGAACTTTTATTTAACTGTAGATCAAAAAATAAAGGAATGCTTTGTAAAATCATTTTACAATGACAGAAATCACTGTCTATTCCAAATTCAGTGTGACTTTTTTCCATCTACAGAACATTGAATGAATATTGTTCATGCTAGGGCAAACATGTGTTACTACATTGTTTGTAATTTTATAATGGGTCTTATTGAGCAACTGATAATTTATTACTGACCTATGTCACTGTCCCACCAGTTACAATTGTGACCAAGAATTTTTTTTAAGCTAGTAAAAGTACAACTAACTTTTTAAAACTTATATGTATTTGCAGTCTAAGACTACGTTTACATGGACAGCAGCAATCTAATTATTGAACTTATTCTGAATAAGTCAATACTGTGATTAAGGTGTTCACATGAGTCACTTTTAGAATATTCCTTTCATGTTCCCGTTTTACATGTTATAGAACATAGATCGATTAATGGCACGTCATTACGTCCCCACGTCCGACGCTCCCCTGCAGAATTTCACGCATCAACATACAGTTCGTCTTTGTTATGGAACCATATACAGTTTTGGGTGTTTTTATTTTTAATTTTACGAAAGCTTCAAGTGCAGTTAATTATTTTTCATGCTACAGTATACGTGCTAATAGATGACTGATTGAAGCTGTAGGCAGTGTCCAAAACCACATATTTACCTACCATAATGTCGCTGAGATCAGGTAAGTACGGCGCAGTTTTGGATGCAGCCATGCTCTCTTGTTTGCCATCAAACAGTTGAGCACTGACGTGTGTGTACGAGTCCCGTCGCAAAATGCAGTGAAAACTCCCACATGACCTTAATAGTATGATTAAAAGGTGTTTACAAGTCTATAATGCACTTCGATAATGTGACTACAATAGGAATACTCCACATGTCTTAATTTGATATGTGTTTACTTCGAGTATGTCTTTAGTCTGATAAAGGTAATTAAAAATTGCTGTTTACATGCTGGTTTCTTAATCAGAGTATTGTCTTAATCTGGTTAATATCGGATTACTGTTGTCCATGTAAACGTACTGTATGACACCACAACGGAGGCAAAAGCGTTTTACTCAAAGAGAAGCACTGCCGAGAGGAGATAATAGTTGGAGGGAAGGGGAGATCCACTCGTCAATAAGTAACTGGCGGAAAAGTTGCAGGATTGTTCCTCTTCAAAAACACAAAGAATTTCTTTGTTGCTGACCCCAATCCTACTGAAGCCCTAAGCAGCCATCTTTGCTTTTATGCTCCCCGCAACTTGTTTTGCTTGAAATGAGAACATTTGTGATAGACTTACGTTTATTTACCATTAGGCTGCATATTTATTTTAGCTCATGTTTAATGTGTCTGCAATGAAAATTTGCAATAAATATTGCTGAAATGTATACTTTGTTTATTAGCTATACATATACAAGAATGACATATGCCTCCGAATCATAGCGCACGTTAGACATTTGAATGGTTTGGAGCTTTAGGGGGAGAAAATGTTAGTCACACTTTGAATTCAAAGTGTGCACCCCTGGTGTAGAGAGATGGTCGTCTCTCTGAGCTGTACCAGTTCCCCTTCTAGCACTGTTGCTAACATGGTATAATTTTGGGGTATAAAAAGAGTATCTTAACCCTTAGAGAGGCAGAGTCTCTCAGAAGCAAATATGGGCAGAGGTTCACCAATCTGTTTGAGATCACAAAATCAGTTGCCACCAAATTCAAAACTACCTTATTTGTTTTCCCTTAAAATTGTACATTTCCTCAGTTTTACATGTTATATGTAAAAAAAAACATTTTTATATGTTTTCTGTGTTCTACTGTGAATATAATATGGGTTTATGATATCTGTAAGTCATTGCATTCTGTTTTTATTTACATTTTACACATTTTTAAATGGTGATGTTGACAGTTGTTGTGTCTTCCTTATTTATTTATTATTTTTTTTGGTGGAGGGTTCCACGTATGTCTTTTCTTTCAGCAGAGGGAAAGTTTGAAATTATGGCCCTGTGCCATGCATGGGTTTAATTCATGGAAAAAATCAGGTTGCTGGTGCAGCCATCCTTATGTAGGTCTGCAAATAAAGTCTCTGGATTTTCTCTCAGTCTCTTACTTTTGTAAAATTTTCGTGTAGTTTCATTTGAAATACCTTTTAGATAGTTCAGTGGAATGTCCTCCACTCTTTGGGTTTGTGTGGGCCTAGGGTTATGGGCCATTTGCACAAAGTTTTCACACCTTCCTTTTCACACCTCCAACATGTAGGTCGGCTGGTCAGGTAGAGCTAAACCCTTGTAGAGCAACTGTTCAGTGGGCATAATGACATGGTGGTGCAAAGTAAAAGTAATAATATTAATAGTTACTTGAGTAAGAGTAATAAATTATACTATGAGAAGACTACCAAAGTTACTAGTTACTATCTAATTAAAATCAAGGGAAAATCCTGAATTTCAGACTGCATGGAGAAGTGTGCGTGTATGTGTGTTTGTGTATGAGTGTGTATGTGTGTGTGCGTGCTCTGACACGCTTGTTTCTTGCCCCTCTCCAGGATGCTAAAATGTGAGCAGTTGTTTTATCAGATCACTGCGGCGTATCGCAACGTACATGTCATTTAAACAAATTATTAAAACTACATATATTCAGTAATATTTAACAACGGACATATTTAACAACAGCACAGAATGTAGCAAAGTAAAAGTACATTTCTGTGATTAAAAATGACCTTGAGTAGGAGTATAAGTATCGCCAGTTAACTATTAAAAGTATTTTTTTCCCAAAAGGGAGTTAAGTAAACGTAACGAAGTAAATGTAGCACGTTGCTACCCACCGCTGAGTATCCATGATAAACAGGATGTGTAAATCACCATGTGAATATGCTCTTTCTGTAACAGCACATTTGATAAACATTGCCACATGTTTAAATTAATATATAAAATGTTTGAATATTTACTTTAATTTTTTTATCGAATTACACATTCCAGTACAATATAACTGAATTCAATGATACAGAACCGATCCGATGTAGAAGTTTGAATTAAGTCAATGCAATGAGCTTTTTTCAGTGTGTGGACTTCTGTTTTCACTTTAAACCAGTTATTAAATAACCATTAATCTAAGAAAAGAAAAAAAAAGCTTCCATTAGCAAGAATGGAGAAGATAGAATTCATTCACTGTTACCTTGAGGCACTTTCTACAGTGAAAAAACCTGCAACCTGTTTTTTTAAACCTGCTCATTTAAAAACAGTAAACTGAGCTGAGTCTGAAACCCCAGCAGCTGGTGTACTAAACCTGCATGCTACCATGGCGCTAAATACACATACTGGACACACACACTGGACCCACATATACTATTTGACTCGACCACACTCACTCTTATAATTAGAAACTTGTTTAAATTATGTTTATCGTAAATGTGGATAAAAAACGTAATATTTTTATGTTTTTTCTTAAATCTAACCGACCACACATTCCATTTTTCAGGCACGACAACCTTTAATGTGCTTTAATGTTGCAAAAATGGTTCTGAGAGAGGTTCACAGTTATGCAGGCCAAGCACAAGCATCGTTTGTTTGTAAAAGAATATATGTGTATACACTATATGTCCAGGCAGAACTACTGTATCTATTAGCAAGCCATGTTAATTCAAATGAAGATGACTGCCCCCAACTGGCCTTGTATGCCCGGTGCCTGTAGCATGATTCCGTGTGATACCGCATGATATCGTGGGATTCCTTTTCCTTTGATGTGCATTTTTAATGGCCACATTTACATTTAATATTTATACTGAAACGTAAAACTATTATTTGACATGAGTCACTATATAAATTTATCAGAATGGCTTCAACTTTTACAAAAAATCTGAGAGAAAAGAGCATTAAACATTTGGCGGCCTATAAGAGTGCTGTTAAGGTTGGATTATTGTCCACGTGGTGAAATTACAGTGTGGGGTGGGGGAAGCATGTCCACAACAAACTAGCGCTGCCTCAAATCGCATATTTACTGCATGTACTCTTCTAGACCACTATTGAGTAATAACTAGAGATGCACCAGCGTATCGGCCTATAATCGGTATCGGCCGATAAAGGCAATTTTTCACGTTATCGGCCAGTTTAGAAACGTCTGATGATCAGGGCAGATTATATCCTGTCAATCAAAAGAGGGTGAAAAACACATAGATTTCATGCTGCGTGTAAAGACGATTTCTCTTGTTTGGAATGATGCCAAAACTGCAGTTTGTAAGCTCTGCAATCTCTGCACTTCTAAAATTTTATACCAGATGCCGCAACAGTGAAGCGGAAGTTGTAGTGTCAAGTCTAATTTTATTTTTTTGTTTTGCTGCTTGATTCGAATAAAAGCACCAGTACACTGGTCAAAGATTTAAATGAAGATGAGTTGACAAAAAGGTATATATTGCACAGAAAAAAAAATATTTGTAGAGTAGTATACAGTGCATCTGGAAACTATTCACAGCGTTTTCACTTGTTACTGTCATGAGTCCCCCTTTGTGCAGCGCGCTGTGGAGCATGTGAGCTCATTGTGGACCTCATTGTGGACCTCATTGTGGACCTCATCCTCATTGTGGACAGTAGAGACATCTCGACATGTGCATCGACATGTGCATTTGTTTATGTTTATGTCATGTCTCCTCCCGTCCCGTCATTGGTTGTGGTGTCACGTGTGTCTGTATTGCCCTCAGCTGTTAGCAGTTATGAGGCTGATCATGTCAGCATATATACCGCGTGCCTCCCAACACTCAATGCGGAATATTGATTTAGTTAGATAGATGTTAGAATAGATAAGAGATTACGATAGATAACCAGAGTCACAGCTCATAGTTTCATGTTTAAATTCATAGTCATAGTCATAGTTCATGTCATGTTTCATGTTTAGGTTAGTTAGTTTAGTTCACGCTGGTTTCTCCGCTATCAGTCCCTCGCTGTAGCTTATGTTTCATGTTTTGTATCTCGACCCTGTTTTCTGTGACCATGACCTTGATTCCTGCCTAGCCCTGTGTATACCTGTTTGCCGATCGCCGGACCTCTTGCATGTTTTGGATTATGTTTTGGATCACGTTTTGGATTTGTCTGCCTGTCTCTCTTTAAATAAAACTGTTGTTTGAACTGCGCTTGCATCCACCCTATCTTCCATTACGTCATGCTACGTGACAGTTATGTTACAGCCTTATTCCAAAATGTATTAAATTCATTATTTTCCTCAAAATTCTACAAACATAATGACAATATGAAAGAAGTTTGTTTGAAATCTTTGCAAATTTATTAAAAATAAAAAACAAAAAAAGCACATGTACAGTGCCTTGCAAAAGTATTCGGCCCCCTTGAACTTTTCAACCTTTTGCCACATTTCAGGCTTCAAACATAAAGATATAAAATTTTTTTTTTGTGAAGAATCACCAACAAGTGGGACACAATTGTGAAGTGGAACGAAATCTATTGGATTTTTGAAACTTTTTTAACTAATAAAAAAAAAAGTGGGGTACAAAGTGTGCGCCCCCCCTTGCGTTAATACTTTGTAGAGCCACCTTTGTTGCGGCGATTACAGCTGCAAGTCGCTTGGGGTATGTCTCTATCAGTTTTGCACATCGAGAGACTGAAATTCTTGCCCATTCTTCCTTCCAAAACAGCTCGAGCTCAGTGAGGTTGGATGGAGAGCGTTTGTGAACAGCAGTTTTCAGCTCTTTCCACAGATTCTCGATTGGATTCAGGTCTGGACTTTGACTTGGCCATTCTAACACCTGGATACGTTTATTTGTGAACCATTCCTTTGTAGATTTTGCTGTATGTTTGGGATCATTGTCTTGTTGGAAGATAAATCTCCGTCCCAGTTTCAGGTCTTTTGCAGACTCCAACAGGTTTTCATCCAGAATGGTCCTGTATTTGGCTGCATCCATCTTCCCCTCAATTTTAACCATCTTCCCTGTCCCTGCTGAAGAAAAGCAGGCCCAAACCATGATGCTGCCACCACCATGTTTGACAGTGGGGATGGTGTGTTGATGGTGTGTTGATGGTGATGAGCTGTGTTGCTTTTACGCCAAACATATTGTTTTGCATTGTGGGCAAAAAGTTCGATTTTGGTTTCATCTGACCAGAGCACCTTCTTCCACATGTTTGGTGTATCTCCCAGGTGGCTTGTGGCAAACTTTAGACGAGACTTTTTATGGATATCTTTGAGAAATGGCTTTCTTCTTGCCACTCTTCCATAAAGGCCAGATTTGTGCAGTGTACGACTGATTGTTGTCCTATGGACAGACTCTCCCACCTCAGCTGTAGTTCTCTGCAGTTCATCCAGAGTGATCATGGGCCTCTTGGCTGCATCTCTGATCAGTCTTCTCCTTGTCTGAGCTGAAAGTTTAGAGGGACGGCCAGGCCTTGGTAGATTTGCAGTGGTCTGATACTCCTTCCATTTCAAAATGATCACTCGCACAGTGCTCCTTGGGATGTTTAAAGCTTGGGAAATCTTTTTGTATCCAAATCCGGCCTTAAACTTCTCCACAACAGTATTACGGACCTGCCTGGTGTGTTTTTTGGTTTTTTTTTTTTTTTTTTTTTTTTTTTAAAAACCCCCTTTCTTTTACACCACACATTTTTTTTTTTATATTTTTTTTTTTCTCCCTTTTGTTTTTTTTTTTCCCCTCCTTCCTCATTTAGGACAACATTGGATCATTCAGAGATCCTCGCTGAACTTCCGGAGTGAGTTTGCTGCACTGAAAGTAAAGGGGGCGAATAATTTTGCACGCACCACTTTTCAGTTTTTTATTTGCTAAAAAAGTTTAAAATATCCAATAGATTTCGTTCCACTTCACAATTGTGTCCCACTTGTTGGTGATTCTTCACAAAAAATTAAAATTTTATATCTTTATGTTTGAAGCCTGAAATGTGGCACAAGGTTGAAAAGTTCAAGGGGGCCGAATACTTTCGCAAGGCACTGTACATAAGTATTCACAGCCTTTGCTATGACACTCCAAATTGAGCTCAGGTGCATCCTGGTTCTACTGATCATCTTTGAGATGTTTCTATAACTTGATTGGAGTCCACCTGTGACAAATTCAGTTGATAGGACATGATTTGGAAAGGCACACACCTGTCTATATATGGTCCCACAGTTAACAATGCATGTCAGAGAACAAACCAAGCCACAAAGTCCAAGGAATTGTCTGTAGACCTCTGAGACAGGATTGTACCGAGGCACAGATCTGGGGAACGGTACAGAAACATTTCTGCAGCATTGAACGTCCCAATAAACACAGTGGCCTCCATCATCTGTAAATGGAAGAAGATTGGAACCAGCAGGACTCGTCCTACAGCTGGCCGCATGGCCAACTGAGCAATCAGGGGAGAAGGCCCTCTGTCATTCTGACAGAGCTCCAGAGTGTCTCTGTGGAGACAGGAGAACCTTCCAGAAGAACAACCATCTCTGCAGCACTCCACCAATATGTACCATACCTCAGGAAGCCACTCCTCAGTAAAAGGCACATGACAGTCCACCTGGAGTTTGCCAAAAGGCACCTGAAGGACTCTCAGACCATGGTGAAACAAAGATTGAAATTTTTGGCCTGAATGGCAAGCGTCATGTCTGGAGGAAACCAGGCACCAGTCATCACCTGACCAATACCACCCCTACAGTGAAGCATGGTGGTGGCAGCATCATGCTGTGGGGATGTTTTTCAGCGGCAGGAACTGGGAGACTACTCAGGATCGAGGGAAAGATGAATGCAGCAATGAACAGAGACATCCTTGATGAAAACCTACTCCAGCGTGCTCTGGACCTCAGACTGGGGCGAAGGTTCATCTTCCAACAGGACAACAACCCTAAGCACACAGCCAAGATAACAAAGGAGTGGCTACAGACCAACTCTGTGAATATCCTTGAGTGTACCAGCCAGAGTCAGACTTGAACCCAATTGAACATCTCTAAAAATGGCTGTGCACCGACGCTCCCCATCCAACCTGATGGCGCTTGAGAGGTCCTGCAAAGAAGAATGGGATAAACTGCCCAAAAATAGATGTGCCAAGCTTGTAGCATCATACTCAAAAAGACTTGAGGCTGTAACTGGTGCCAAAGGTGCTTCAACGTTTTGTATTAACAAAGTATTGAGCAAAGGGTGTGAATACTTATGTAAATGTGCTTTTTGGTTTTTTATTTTTAATAAATTTGCAAAGATTTCAAACAACCTTCTTTCCTGTTTTCATAATGGGTTATTGTGTGTAGAATTTTGATGGAAATAATGAATTGAATCTATTTTGGAATAAGGCTGTAACATAACAAAATGTGGGAAAAGTGAAGCGCTGTGAATACTTTCCGGATGCACTGTATTTCATATCTAGTTAATGTTAATGAGGTTATGTCATCAAAAAAGTTGATATTATATATTACCAGTTTGATGTCAATGATGAAGTAGAAATGCTTTTGTTTGTGGTGAGTGAATGTGAGACTAACAGGAGTTTTTTTAATTAGAATTCTGTCGATTAATTCTGTTAAAATTAATTAATAACATTCAATAAGTTAAGAAATCTTAATTTAATCTTCAGAATTGAGTTAATGTGTTAATGTTAGAGTAACGTGTTTTCTGTTTATGTTACTGTTACTGTGAAACAACTTTTGAAATGGAGAGAATAAAGTTTTTGCATTTATTTCAGAATTCTGGAATTAATTATTAGTAATTTAAAGGAAGGCATAAAAGGCAGAACTATCGGTATTGGTTATCAGTATCGGCTGATATCACTCTGAATAATCAGTTATTGGTATCGGCTGAGAAATTTAGTATCAGTGCATCTCTAGTACTAACACTAATTGATTCCTAGTTTACATTTTAAAAACCTCTCACTACTTAAATGCTTAATACTTAAATGTACCAAAAACACTTGTTTTGCATACCAGTCTTCTGGATTTTGTAGTAAATATCTGAGACCCAGCTCATGACAACAATCATAATGAAGGCAGAAAGATTTAACAGAGTTCATGTGCTTAACATTGTTGTGTATGAAATCACTAAACATTTTACAATTCAACATAAGAATCCTGACAGACATGGGTGGTTTGGCTCTAAGGGTCTGTGACATTTGGTGGATGTAAGTTTCAATCCTCTAGATGAACATAAGTATGTAGGTGAGTGTGCGACAAATGCTTTTTGCCTTGCCTGTGCTTCTACATGTGCACAGAAATCCATGTATCAAGTATAAACAAGCTTACGGTAGGCTGAAATATCTCCCCTGTGCTGTTTAGATTATAGGGTTACACTGCAAATATATAGCATGAGTTTTGTTTTTAGTTTTAATTGCCGCTATGTGTGCTTTCAGTGTCTGGTATAAATGCCACTTTGATATTAACATAACAGCAGGTTGGATGTGGAACGACTGCAGTCTGCTGTAAAATAAGCTTAAAAGGAGCTCCAAGGTGAATGAAGACTAGTGAAATTTTGTTTCATATTAATTATTATTTTAAAATACACTATAAGTTAAATATAACTACATATAACTGCAATAAACAGTTGGTTAAGGGAACCTATTAGATATACAATGAGATACAGTCAGGTCTATAAATATTTGGACATTGGCATTAATTGTAATTGAATGTGTAATTCCTTCACCACTCATCTGATTTGGATGTAAATACCCTCAAATTAAAGCTGAAACAGTTCATTTTTATTTAATTTAAACTCCTATACATCATGGTACAATGTCCAAATATTTTTCGATGGTGTATGATGTAGAGACTGAGTGAATAATAATAATAATAATAATAATAATAATAATAATAATAATAATAATAATAATAATAATAATAATACATTAATCATAAGTCCAGTTTCTTCTGGATAGT
Organism: Ameiurus melas; assembly: GCA_012411365.1. Lineage (NCBI taxonomy): Eukaryota > Metazoa > Chordata > Actinopteri > Siluriformes > Ictaluridae > Ameiurus > Ameiurus melas. The sequence goes on from CM022766.1 coordinate 1,538,207, forward strand.
TGAAAATATCATTATCTCATTTTCCCTACCCCTACCTAAGCCCATCAATTTGTTTGTTTGCACCTGTAAATTTAGTACATTTGCAAAATCAAGTGCATCAGCTAAACTTAAATGTGTGTATGTTTTTGCTGCTTAGTAATTTTTTTGTTCATTGCTATATTGAGATACTGTACTTGATAAGTTAACTGTCAGTGATGTATGACAATAAAACATCAGCTTCAGCATTAAAAATTATGTGGAAAGGAGTTCCATATGCCTGTTATTTTTGACCCTAACAAAAGGGCTGTTTAGAGTGAAAAGGGTAACCTTTAGAGGGGCGGGGCATAATCAGATTCACTGCAGAATGGACCAAAGCCAGCGAATTGTTTTGTTGCACAGTACATCTAAAATGTTATATACAGTCCCATCTGAAAGTATTGGAATGGCAAGGCCAATTCTTTTATGTTTTGCTATAAACTGAAAACAGTTGGGCTTGAGATCAAAATAGGAAAATGAAACAATAGATAGACAATAGAATTTAATTTGTTTTGAGCCCCGTGTTTTTGCCTGTGAAGGCTGCATTTGTTTTTAAAAAGGATAAACTAACAAGAAGACCAGATATATGTTTATGGGAGGAAAAAAACAATGCCATGGCAGGGGTCAAAGTATCCCAATGAACTGTTTGAAGAATTTGCAAAGAAATACAGCGATGAGCTGCAGAAATTCTGAAAGCAAGAATAACTTCTACCAAAGTGATGGAAAGGTCAAGGTGTGGAGAAAGAAAGGATTTGCTCATTATTCAAAACTTATGAGCACATTGGTCAAGCACGGTGAAGGTAGTGTCATGGATGCATGGATGCTTCAAGTCTACAGAAACATTATGTCTACCAGTTTATATACAGCCAGACAATGGCCCAAAATACACGGCCAACTCTGACTTTATCAGGGGGAAAAAGTGAAAGGTTTTAGACTGGCCAAGTGGCACAGTGGCTTAGTGGTTAGCACATTTGCCTCACCTCCAGGGTTGAGGGCTCGAATCCTGCCTCCTGCCCTGTGTGCATGGAGTTTGCATGTTCTCCCCATGCCCTGGGGGTCCTCCCCTAGTTTGTGTGCGATTGTGCCCTGCAATGGGTTGGCACACCATCCAGGGTGTCCCCCTGCCTCATTCCCAGAGTCCCCAGGGATAGGCTCCAGGTTCCCCATGACCCTGTGTACTATAAATAGTACAGAAAATGGATGGATGGATATGTTCCAATACTCTTGTTCACCTAAAAATTGTGTGGTCTGCAACCAAAGGTGCCATGTTCTACGTTGTTTAACAAATCTAGCTGTTAATATTATAAATAGAAGCCAAACTATTGATCTGTCATCTAATTGTTATCTTTCAATCTCAAACCCAAGTGTATAGCAAAAACAATAGAACTAGCATTCCCATTCCAATGGGAAGAGGAGACTGTATAGTAACCTGTGAACATAATGTTTTCTGAATATGTACTTTTGGTATGTGTTTCACCTGATGCTGGACAAAGTGCAGGGGCAATGTTGTCTTATGCGAAGTTTCAGTTCTGCTCTGTCTGCTCACGCACTCTAGATGAAAGGAAGATCGTCGACCTGTAAGAGAGTGAGGCAGGGAAAAAGTTACAATTATTACAATTTTAATACAACAAAACTGTTGACTGTGATGTCTATTTATTTGTTTATGTGAGAATAATATTACTTAGTGCAGATGGACAGAGAACAGTCTGTTGGGCAAACTGCCATGGTCTTCTGTCCCCATCCCCATCTGTCTCTTCCATCACAGTTAACTGCTTACACTCATCATTCTGCAAAACCAACCTGCCACATACAAATGTACACAAGAGGCATTCCAGGATATTTGTTTTAAAAATCATGGAAAATATCAATCAAAATAATTGAGAATATTGGGAAAGCTGTGTTACATTTTAGTGGAGAGCATGTCCTGCTCATGTTGGCACTCAGTCTCTGTAACCATCATGTCATGTATTTCATCTTTAGCCGCCTCTCCCCGAGAGATTACGGGGAAATGACATTCACCCGAGTCTGAGCTGAACATATACACAAGCAGAAAACAAATACCATATAAAGTAAAAGTGTTTTCAAGCATGCACTGCAGTCCCCTGCAGTGTGATACAACCATTCTTAAAATGGTGCTTTGCTTCATGTAAATGTGGGTGTGATTTTGTTACTTCCTGTGTTAAGTAACAATTCAACAAAATATTTTTTTACCTTTGTGTTAGACAGTAACTAATATTTATAAATTCATTATGATTTAAGATTTGATATATTTTCACAAAAGGCCAAGAAACGTATACGTATAGCTTCTTTTTTGTCAATTAAGATTGCACACGAGTTTGAAAAATTTAGATTTACAAAGTTTAAATAATTACAATCAGAACTCACCCCACCCATCCTCCCTCCAACCTCGTCCCACCCAATCCTTTACCTGCTGCCAGCCACTTCTCCTCCATCCCTCCAAACACGGCTCCCTCAGCCACCCACATTAGTCCAGATATTTTACAATATTTGATTATATTTTGAGGTGCATGTCTGGTAGACTAAAAGTATAAAACATAGAGTGCCACACAATACAATAAGTATAGTATATATAGTACAATAAAGTGTTAATCGGGGTAGACTTAGGGTCTTGTCCTGCAATCTTACAACCTGCCCGTTGGATAAAATCCCTTCAACAATTCTCCAGGCCATCTCACAACACTTTCCCCCCCTTCATCATTACTATCATCAATGGCTCCATAACATCTGGTTTCAACTGCATAACCAATTGCATTCAAGAGAGCTACCGATATCACTTCTCTCTTTCTTTCTAAAATCCTCTATGGTCTCTTTGTTGTTCTATTTATATTACAATTATGGCATTTGGCAGACACTCTTATCCAGAGTAACTTACATTTATACATCTGAGCAGTTGCGGGTTAAGGGCCTTGCTCAAGGGCCCAACAGTGACAGTTTGGTTAAAGATAAACTTTTTTTTTTTTTTACCTTTTTTTTTGCCTTTGCTTATTTATTCATTTTCATGTGATTCAGTTACATATGATTCATTTTCATGTGATTCATATTCATGCATGTGATTCATTTACATGTTTCATTTTCATGTGATTCAATTCATGTGATTCATTTACCTTTTTTCCCCTCCCTTCCCTTTCCCAAATATTTCATTGAAAAGAAAAAAAATAATAATAAATGGAAAAAATAATAATAAAGAGAATAAAGAATAAAATAATAAATAAATAACACTACACTGTGTAGGTGATGCAGTTCACCCCGGTATTAAGAGTTTAACGTAGTCCACTGCTTCCTCCGCTGAAATAAAGTCCTTCTGGACACCGTTATATGTAATACGAAGCCGAGCTGGATGAAGTATTCCATAGCGAGCGCCCTCAATATCTCGAAGTTGACACTGAACCTCGTTAAACGCGGCCCGGGTCCGGGCTATCTGGACTGTGTAGTCAGGGAAAACGGAGATGTACAGATCCCTCACTTTAATCTGCTGGAACTGTCTCACACGGTGTAAAATATCAATACAGTCCCTGTGATAATGGAATCTGCACACAATAGCTCGTGGTCGTTCACCAGACTTTGGCTTCGGCTGAAGGGTCCGGTCGGACCAGTCCAGAACCGGCTCCTTCTCCAGACCAAACGCAAGGCCGCTACAGCAGCAGTTGTACAGGTGTCAGCGCCCTCTGGAACTCTGACTATCCTCACGTTATTGCGCCGTGACCTCGACTCCAAATCCTCACATTTATTCTCTAATTGAGTCACAGTCACAGTGAGAGACTCCATAGTAGTCTTCATGTGAACTATGTCATCGGTGCAACCACAGAGAGTGTGCCCCATTTCCCCAACAGTACCTTTCAATGTTGATATGGTGGCATCGGTAGCGACTTTATCATTAACCTGCTGTGTTTTCATGACCTGCAGGTCGAGCTAGATAGTAGATAGCGCTTCCCCGAGAGTCTTCTGAAGATTCTCCTGGTGCTTCAGATGCTCCCGGAACTCATTCCTAAAATCGGCGATGTCCTTCCTCAGTAAAGCCAGCAACTCAAGCCTGAATGCGGTGAGGTCAGGGTCACCGCTCGGGGATACGTATGCGTTCACGAGGAGGAGACGTGCTCACGGCGCGCTCTCTAGGCCTCAGTTCCAGGGCCCTCTGGAAGTCTGAATGCTACCGGTTGTAAATTTCTTCTCAGACATTTTAACGAACCACCGAGTTAAAAATACAAATAAGGAAATGAAGCAGAATAAGTCAAATATATTATATGACCAAAAAAAAAAAGTGCTAATTAATTACAATTTTAATCGAAATCAGCAGGAGACTCAAACTTCGCATCTTACTCTATCGAACACGAATTCGAACCCAAGATAAACATTTTATAGTGAACATATGGTGAGTACCATAGTAGCATCTAGATTCAGGTAATAGGGTTTAAAATATTGTCTGATATTTTATGAGGTCACATCTCTCCCAGGGTTCTGTTGAGGGCAATGGTCTAATTACTGCCAGGTGATATGTTTAAAGTGAGGGTCTCCGTCTGGGATGAGACTCTTCTGATCGCTACGCCCTATGTTCCTTGTTCCACTCAACTCCTGATATTGATGCCAGCCACATCAGTCCTACCCCCTTTGCATAACATGGTTGCTGACAAATGCTTCTTTTCATGATTCTTGTGTATAAATGCTTTGCAGCTTCTTCATTGTAGGAGACACTATTAACAACTGTCTCCCTTTCCCATTTCATATAGGCTATGGAAGTCTGTTTCACTCTCTTTAGGCCTCCAGATACAGGTAAATCATTTGATTCTATCTACATATATTTTATCTGCTATCTGTCTGTCATCTTCATCACACACACAGACAGTTCTTTGCAGTCCAGCTCTCTCTCTTCCCGTGGCTCTCTTCCCTGTTATCACCTTACCACTGCTCACTGAAACACAGAATACTTGTTAGAAGAATCACCGACAGGTGCAGCCTCATCCTTACCATTCAATCTCCTGACTCCACCCTCCATTCACAATCTGGTGCTCAACCATGCCCCCCGCCTCCACAGTGGTTCTAACATTCAGATTATAAAAAAAACAATGAGCATGAGCAGGTACTTTCAGGATGTTTTCTGAGAGACAGCCCCCTCTGTTCTCTATGATTTCTATACCACCTTGAAAAGGTGTGTTTATATTATGTGAGAGTATATTTGTATTGAATGAATGGAACACTTTTGCAAGTATGTTACCAGCCTTCCCTCTTCCCCCATGTCCCTCATCTTTAATGCAAATTATACAAAGCCCATAAAAGCCACTGTTTGGCTTGGACACCCAAGATGTCAAGAAGGCACAAAGAGAAAGACCTTGCTGCCTTAAAACTCACAAGGATGTTAACCAGAAGCTTCACTTCCATATGCATCATGAAAAACAATATAAGAAAAATCTTATAAATGTCTTATTGAAATATACACCACTCATTAATGTTCTTTTAAAATAAAGTTTTAAGTTACTTTAGTGTAGTTCTGTGAGAGAGGCATGTCTGTCTCTACTATCAGTTACTCTACTGTTGCTGGAGCAATGCACAGAGTTATAGAAGTCCTAAATCCTTCAAAAATCCCTTTGTAGCTTTTCAGGCACATACAACAGCACTATACTTCCCTCTTGTACATACCTTTTATTGGGGAAGGACCATGAAGAGCATGGGAGTAGCACAGGTATGAGCAGGGGCCTGATGTGCCCATCCACAGTGCTAATGGATGGGTAGCAGTGGCTGATGGATGTGTTGTTGGCATTGTTGATGTTGGCATTGGAACCTGAGGAGGAATAGCTGCTTGGTGTGAAGGTGGAGTCCACCAGTTTCTCACAAGACGGTGACTTGCCCTCTCCAGGGCTGCCTGACTTGCTGATGTGCAGTGGCCGCTGACTGGTGAAGGATGGGGGGAAATCAGTGCAGTCATCACTCTGATGATAATAGTTCATGTGGTTTCTAAAGAAACCATCTGATCGCTGTGCAGAGAACAAAAGACTTGATCACCACGTAGTGAATGTAAATACACATCTAGTCACACCACATACCTACATGCATTATCAACCAACGCCTCCACCCCCCCCCAAATACACAGCTAGATTCCGCTTCACTTTATATTGAAGTTGAAATATAAGAATTTGACATATGTTGCACTTTATTAAATTATTACATGGCATACTAACTTCTACATTAGATCTGGGTGATAGGAAGATGTAATTGGATATCAGCAATGATTGACTGAATATGTGAAAATAACAAACATAGATAGTAGCACACTATAACCATAACAACATGACATACTCACTGTAATTTTAATGCTCTGTGGCAAATTTACATTTTAATGAACATCTACATCTATTATCACACTATTTTAATAAGGAAATGTCATGAGGCTTGTTTTTACCCAGCCCTAATCTGCATACAAGTCAGTCTAATCTATTAGCACTGATGAGAGTTAAGCCCTGACATTCACGCTCCACAGTCTCTACAAGCACTCTCATAGAAACATTCACAGGTTAAGTTAAATAGCAGTTAAATAAAGATAACTAGGTGAGACAAGTCTGAAGCTGGCTTCTTATTCACCAGCTTATTGTTCAGATTTTTTGCTTCCACTTTCTGCCTAATTCCTATACCATTTTCACCTCACAATGAAAATCTCTCAAAAATCTGACCATTCCACATGAAACCAAAGTGGACTCAGAAAGTATTCACACCCCTTTACTTGTTGCACACCTTATTTGTTTTGTGGATTTTGAATGGATATAATTGACATTTGTACGCATCAGTCTACACTTAATCAGCCATAATGGAGTAAAAACATTAGATTAAACAAAATATATTAACTGCACTTCTGGGTTTAATCCTTTGCCGACAGGTGGCCTTGAGCGCTGGCTCATTCCATCCACTTCCCGCTGCAAGGGTACGGAACTCTAAGGCCTAGTCAGCTACATTTCTTTGTCCCAGGGTCACGGCAAGAGGTTTTTCCTCAATTTCCTTGCCCTGGGGGAATGATCAAAAACTAATTGAAAAAATTCTACAAAGTAGTTGTACGACGACAGGTATTCCTTATTTTTGGAACCAAACCACTGTAGCAGAGTTCAAGGCTTTTCCCATGAGCAGACTGATGAGTTTTTTGATGAGCATTTTTATATTGTTTGGAAATGCACTCATGTGATGAAGTGGAGCAAGCACTGTAACAGAAAAGCTTTGCGCTAGGTGGTACTTGTAGTACGTGTCTGGAGAGGACAGGAGTGAACTTAAGGGCGCAGCTGGGGCTTGGGGTGCAGTGAAGGTAGAGGGGCAAGAAATTGAGAGCATTGTCAACTTTGCTTCCAGCTCAGCCAAGTGCTCTTGATGTTGCCCCACCAGCTGTCCTAGGGCTGTCATGGAATTTCGCCAGTCCTGCTTTCTTTCTGCATCCATGAGGTAGGCGAAGTATTCTGTCATGCGATGGAGTCAGAGATTGATGCAAGTGCAGTTTGGCATTTTTATTAAAAAAAACACTGGAAAACAGATCCAAAAAAAAAAATTCTGCTCAATACACCTCTACTCTGCACACTCTGCTTCTCTATAACTCTCTATAAGTTAAATATCTTGTATGGTAGCACTACTTGCATTGTTCTCCACTTGAGAGATCACTTTGCTTGTATTTCCTCATTTGTAAGTCGCTTGGGGAAAAAAGCATCTGCTAAATGATTGAATAAAGCATGTAAATAGAAAGCGTAAAGCAAAAACCATGAACAGAAACAGGCAAAATGTCAGGTGATCAGCAAACACCAAAAACCCGCAAGGAACAAAAAAAAAAACCCCAGAAACTTTAAACACAGAATACAACACTTGGTAAGCAAAAGCACAATGAATGTTACTTCGCGAAGAGTCCTTGTGAGAGTCTGATAATGGAGTGTTGTGCTGGGGTTTGTACTCCATGGTGGCCATGTTTTAGACTACATTGTGCACTGGGAAGTGGAGTTTCTTTCTGATTCTGACACTGGCAGGAAATACTGACCCCTCTCTATATGGCCTCTAAGGTAATTTTTTTTTTAAATAAGACACAAATGACAAGGGTACACTAAATTATATTTTGCTGAGGCTAATAATACTAACAGAAGATTAAAAACACCAGTGCAAAAAACACCAGTGCTACTGGATGACTGGGAGATGACTAAGTATATTTTCTATGTATATTTCATCAGTTGCTTTAATATAAATGTTTTGGGGAAAACTCCCAAAACTACCAAAAATATTATATGATAATAATTCCAGCACTGCAAAATCTAATGTTAACAGATTCCAACATACTAATAAATTTGGTTAATCAAAGATGAACTAATTACAAAATTGAATGGATTCCAGATAGAAACCAGATGTTAGCAACAACATTATACAACAAAGACCTAGAGTTATGGGAAAAATAAAAGTACATTCTGCTCCATTCTTTGTTTTTATTCATCAGAGCCTTAGTAACAATTGTGTTGTCCTCACCAACTTCTATAAACAAAACACATAACCTCAGGGACAAGAAAAACAAACAAAAAACTCGGAAAGTTTGGCATGGGTTCCTATACTTTGCTTAAGGTTGTCACCTGAGTGCTTTTGTCTCCACTTCTAAGGGCTGGCCCCTAAAATATATATAAAACTACAATGTACAGATCGCTTGTATAGACTTGATGACTGCAGCATGAAACAGAATGTTCTTATTAAATAATTCTTCTGAAGATATACCTGAGTCTCCTGGTCTTCACTTTTGAGTTTCCAACAACCTCTTGGGTTTATATTTATATACCTAAGCATTAAATGGTCTGACCTTGGAATGAATTTGCTGGAGCATCCACTCCTGGGAATATTGGCAACTGTCTTGAAGGTTCTCCATTTGTAAACAACCCTTCTCAATGTAGAATGTTGAATTTCAAATTGTATGGAGATGGCCTTATATCCCTTCCCAGATAGATAAGCAGCAACAATTGCTTCTCTGAGATTATGGCCGATGTCCTTTCTTCTGGGCATGATGTAGACACACATCTGTGTGTTCCAGAACACCAAACTGCCAAAGTTCTGCTTTTATAAAGGTAATCACACTTCTTGATGATTAACTAATTGTGCATTACATTAGTAAATCCTGGCTGCTAATTACTTACTTAATGATTGTGGAATTTGGAAGGGTGTACTTATTTCTTCCCACCTGGTTTCTTAATTTTCTTTGTCACCTGAGGTTTTTATCTTTTGTCATCTGAGGATCACACAATTGTTATTTAGGCCCTGATACATACAAACATTGCATTGAAAAAGTATATACTTTCTATTTCCCATCACTTTATATAGGAAAAGACAAGCATAAATATAATATTCCTTCAATTGCACCATATTATACTTATGATCACAACACTACAATGTGTTTAAGAAACTGGGCCCAAAGAAACTTATACAGTTCTTTTTTGGAAGCAATTGATTCATGGCCAAGAGCAGAAACTGTAGCTATGGTCTGAAGATAGAAGATAAGTAAAAAAAAAAATATCAGACCTTCACCCTGAAGAGATCATCTTCAGATGCAGTGCACACTGTTTCCTTCATGGCCTTCTCCAGCTCTTCCTCTGCAGTGAGGTCTCCTGATATTGCCCTCCGTATTTCTGGACCCATTTCATGCAGTGTACGCAGGCCAGCCTGCCTCACAAACATATTCAGAATTAACTATCTGCTTGGTAAATAAAGTAAAGCCATTTACTGCTTGTTAATCAATTTTGGCAAAATGTTATTTTCCTTTTAAATGTAACAATAATAAAATTTTACTTCAGTGCAATTGCAGGAGGCCACATATTAGACATTAATTCATATCATATACAGTGGTGTGAAAAAGTGTTTGCCCCCTTCCTCATTTCCTGTTCCTTTGCATGTTTGTCACACTTAAGTGTTTCGAACATCAAACCAATTTAAACAATAGTCAAGGACAACACAAGTAAACACAAAATGCAATTTGTAAATGAAGGTGTTTATTATTAAAGGTGAAAAAAATCCAAACCATCATGGCCCTGTGTGAAAAAGTGATTGCCCCCTTGTTAAAACATACTATAACTGTGGTTGTCCACACCTAAGTTCAATTTCTACTACACCCAGGCCTGATTATTGCCACACCTGTTCACAATCAAGGCATCACTTAAATAGGAGCTGCTTGACACAGTAAGGTCCACCAGAAGATCCTTAAAGCTACACATCATGCGGAGACCCAAGGAAATCAGGAACAATTGAGAAGAAAGTAATTGAGATCTATCAGTCTGGAAAGGGTTATAAAGCCATTTCCAAAGCTTTGGGAATCCAGCGAACCACAGTGAGAGCCATTATCCACAAATGGTGAAGACATGGAACAGTGGTGAACCTTCCCAGGAGTGGCCGCCCAAAATTACCCCAAGAGCGCAGCGACGACTCATCAAGAGGTCACAAAAAACCCCACAACAACGTCAAGAACTGCAGGCCTCACTTGCCTCAGTTAAGGTCAGCGTTCATGCCTCCACCATCAGGAAAAGACTGGGCAAAAATGGCCTGCATGGCAGAGTTCAAGGAGAAAACCACTGCTGAGCAAAAAGAACATCAAAGCTCGTCTCAATTTCTCCACAACACATCTTGTGATACCCAAAGACTTTTGGGACAACATTCTGTGGACCGATGAGACAAAAGTGGAACTCTTTGGAAAGTGTGTGTCCAAGTATATCTGCGTAGAAGGAACACTGCATTTCATAAAAAGAACATTATACCAACAGTAAAATATGGTGGTGGTAGTGTGATGGTCTGGGGCTGTTTTGCTGCTTCAGGACCTGGAAGACTTGCCCGTGATAAAAGGAACTATGAATTCTGCTGTCTACCAAGAGATCCTGAAGGAGAATGTCCGACCATCTGTTCGTGTACTCAAGCTGAAACGAACTTGGGTTCTGCAGCAGGACAATGATCTAAAACACACAAGCAAGTCCACCACCGAATGGCTGAAGAAAAACAAAATAGAAGGCTTTGGAGTGGCCTAGCCAAAGTCCTGACCTGAATCCTATTGAGATGTTGTGGTATGACCTTAAAAAGGCCGTTCATGCTCGAAAACCCTCTACTGTAACTGAATTAGGACAATTCTGCAAAGATGAGTGGGCCAAAATTCCTCCAGGACGCTGTAAAAGCCTCATTCGCACGTTATCGCAAACGCTTGGTTGCAGTTGTTGCTGCTAAGGGTGGCCCAACCAGTTATTAGGTTTGGGGGGCAATCACTTTTTCACACAGGGCCATGATGGTTTGGATTTTTTTCACCTTTAATAATAAACACCTTCATTTACAAATTGCATTTTGTGTTTACTTGTGTTGTCCTTGACTATTGTTTAAATTGGTTTGATGTTCCAGAAACACTTTAAGTGTGACAAACATGCAAAGGAACAGGAAATGAGGAAGGGGGCAAACACTTTTTCACACCACTGTATTGTAGATAGTAATTGCTTTCCCTTAATAACTACTGTTTCTGAAAATATAAAGGGTGATTAATGATTAGTAAAGAGGTAACATTCGAGGCAGTCCACTATCTCAACCCCCAGGCTGGGATGATGTATAACGCTGCTCAGACTAAAGATTTGTTCCTAACTGGCTTAAATTCTTAGAAAACAGAATTAAAATGAGATGAATCAGAAGTTCTTCAAATTAGAGCAATGTACAAGAAGTTTACATAACACTGTGCTACTTATGCACATGAAACGTGCAGCAAAGAGATCATATGCAAGTCATGTTTTACATTAAACAATAAATGTCGTCTTCAGATTTCTATTAACAATTCAGTGGCTGCTAATGGCAAATATATATAAGAATATGAGACCACTAAAAAGCTGATAAGTGGCCAACATTGGCAAATAACTGCATTATTCACTACTTGCATACAGTCTCTGAAGGTACTGGAACAGCACGGCCAATTAATTGGGTGTGAGATCAAAATATGAATATGAGACGACAGATCAGAATTTTTGCTTTCTTTTCCTGATATTTACATCTAAATTTGTTAGAACATGACACCTTTAGTGGCAGGCCACACAAATTTTATGTGAACAAATATATTGGAACATAGTCTTAAAGTAAATAAAAGTAACTAACACATCACATTTGGTTACATATACAGATTGTGATACCTATTGGGCGATGTCACTGACTTTTGTATATGGGTTTTTGTTCACAGCTCTATCAATGTTTCTGTCATCAGCTGCTGTTGTTTTCCTTGGCCAATCCAGTTGGTGTCTGTTGCTCAGTACACCAGTGGTTTCTTTTATTTTCAGGACATTTCAAATTGTTATATTGGCTGTGCCCAATGGTTGTGCAATCCTTTTCTTGTTCACTGGTTTTCATGTTGGTCAATCCTTTTTAACAAAAAAAAAATGCAATCTACACAGGTGAAACCCAGCACTCAAACCAAGAGTAGAAATTTTTAGTCACTATTTGTTTAAACAATAAATCTAACAGGACACAACTGGGCAGCAAGAAACATCAGTTAGTCACATGTTCCAATATTTTTAATCACTTAAAAATGGGTTGGATCAAACAAAAGTTGCCATGTTCTAAGTTGTTTAACACATCTAGATGTAAATATGAGGACATGAAAGCTGAAATTCTGATCCATCATCTCATATTCATCTTTTGAACTCAAACTCAAATGTCTTCAGCGTATTGCAAAAACAAAAGAATTGGCCTTTCAGAATGTACAAACTTATTATTAATTAATGCCCAAGCATTACTCTTTTTTCCAGTTTTTATGCTACAGTATGTTCAACTTCTATCAACTCAGTAAAAAAAAATACTTTTATTTGGGCAAATCCATGAATTGATTGAACAGAGTCCATATCAAAGTTAGGCAAGCAGGATTAATATAGCTTGCAATCAATAATCAGAAATAAGGAATATGAACAAGGGTCAAAACTAGGAAAACCTGGACTGAGGAAACATTGCAATACATGGCCACAAAGCTTTGATTTAACTATACAAGTACACAAGGCATTACAAAGAAACAGCAGGGTATATAGGTGCATCTCAAGAAATTTTAATATCATGGAAAAGTTCATTTTTACCCAGAATTTAATTCAAAAAGTGGAACTTTCATACATTCTAGATTCATTCCACATAAAGTGAAATATGTCAAGCCCTTTTTTTTGTTTTAATCTTGATGATTACAGCTTACAGCTCATGGAAATCAAAAATTCAGTATCTCAAAATATATAAAAATAAAAATACATAAAGAATTTATAATACAGAAATGGTGACCTGAGCAGAGCTCTAATCAGCTAATTAACTAAAAAACAACTGCAAAGGTTTCCTGAGCCTTTAATCTCTCAGTCTGGTTCAGTACACACAACCACAATCACGAGGAAAACCAGTGTGAAGTTTCCACAGTTAGTGATGATTTGAGGTACCATGTCATCTGCTGGTGTTGGTGTTTTCTCAAGTCGAGAGTCGATGCAGCATCTACCAGGAGCCTTTAGAGCACTTCCTGCTTCCATCTGCTGACAAGCCTTATGGAGATACTGATTTCCTTTTGCAGCAGGACTTGGCACCTGCCCACAGTGCCAAAACTACTAGTAACTGATTTACTGGCCATGGTATTACTGTGCTTGATTGGCCAGCCAACTCGCCTGACCTGAACCCCATAGAGAATCTACGAGAGACACCAGACCCAACAATACAGACAAGCTGAAGGCCGCTATCAAAGCAACCTGGGCTTCCAGAACACCTCAGCAGTGCCATAGGCTAATTGCCTTCATACCATGCTTCACACCGCACTGATTCAGTAATTCCTGCAAAAGGATTAAAGCCCTGACTGAGTATTGAGTGCATAAATTAACATACTTTTCAGAAGGTGTTTTCTGTATTCTGTATTTCTGTATTCTTTATTGTAATATTATGAGATACTGGATTTTATATTTCCATGAGCTGCAAGCAGAAGTTTTTTTGTTTTTTTTTTGAGCTTAAGTCTGTAGTTTCTGTACATCTGAGAACTGAATTATGATGTACACAATTTGATACTGATTTTTTGTTTTGATTCATGTCTTGTCTCCACACGTCTTGTCCGTCATTGATTGTATCCCTCATGTGTTGATTACTCGCACCTGTTTTCAGTTTGTCGCTTGATTTGTTTATGCATTTGAACCCTGAACTATACGCTCAGTTTAAGCTTCAATTCTGCCTAGCATTTTTGTATTCATTGAACTGTTAAAGCACTATTACCTAGAATTGCATCCATCTCAACATGTCTTACATGACTGGAAAAAAAACCCCAGAAGGCTAAAGATTTATTTTTGGTAATACTGTATGTTCTATGCCGGTATGGTGAGACTTGGTATTAACATCCATCTTGGCAGATTCAGCCGAGTGGCCAGCAGAGCTGTTTGTACTTGATATTTTCATTTATCTTGATTTCATCTCCTCTGACCACCTATAATTGAATTTCATGACTATTTAACAATTAATTTTTTTTCTTGTTATATTGTTGATAATACATAGATTGAGGAATACTAAGAAGATAGGGTCTAATGTGAAAAAATTAACAAGGGGGAGGGTACTGGTCGCTAACAACCCGAGGTATATGTTTAAAGGTTTATTTAAAGATGGAACCAGTTCACTACTTAATAATGGACCTATGACAATAAAAACCTGTTATATAACTACTCCCAAACATGAAAAATGATGTGCAAAATAGTGTAGGATATTGTGGAACTTTCAGATCCCAAGGGGAGAAATGGTTCATAAAATAAACATTTGTAGATTTTAATGATATATTGTAACTGATAAGACTTTGAACAACACTTTCTACATATTTTTCATGCAGTTGAACCTTCGGAACAAAACGTTTTTCAACCCTGGGAGTAAATTTATGGAAACAGACTTGTGGAGGTCCACAGTTTTTCCTAAGGTCCTTGATGAGTTGCTTGGAATTTCCCATGGTATCAAAAAGGCACTGCCCCTTAAATACAGTCACAAGCCGTACCAAATACTCCTAAGTATGACAACTGGCCAATCAGAATCTTCTAAAAATGCATTACATCAATTTCTGGAATCTTCCAGACTGTTTAAAGAGATAGTCAACTTGGTGTATGTAAACTTCTGACCCACTGGAATTGTGAAATAATGAATTAAATCTGAATATGAACAAATGAGATATCCTAATTGACTTGCCGGAAGAAATGTCTGATAACTTGAAATGTGTGGAACTGTGAAAAATTGAGTCTGAATGACTTTCATCCAGGTGTATGAAAAGTTTTGGCCCCATCTGTACACTCACCTTCCAATTTATTAGGAACACCTGTACACCTGTTCATTCATGTTATTATCTAATAAGCTGTTGAAGTAATAGCAGCGAAATACATAAAATCATGCATATACAAGTAAAGAGCTTGAGTTAATGTTCTCACCACAGATCACAATGGTAAAAAAAATGTGTTCTCAGTGATTTTGCACGTGGCATGATTATTGGTGCCATACAGGCTGGTTTGTGTCACACCGCAGCCAGATCAGAACTCCAACTCCCAAGATGCAACACCCCCCGCTCATGCACGCATGCGCTCACCATCCCCGGAGTTCTGATCAGAGACACCTGTCCCTAATCACACACACACCATCACCTCCACTACTTAGGTTTGTCTCTCACTCAGTCTCACTGCGAAGTAAACGTTCAGCCTACTTGTTGCGCTACGTTACCAAGCCGTCCTAGTTTGTTTAACTCGGTGTACATTGACCTTCGTTTCCGGATTCTGACTACGTCTCTGCCTAACACCGTGTCTGTGTTCTGCATTTGGGTCCCCCAGTCTCTGTGTCCTTAACAATCTGGTCGTCTTAAAAATCATCAACTGTCCAGTTTCAGTGAGCCTGTGCCTAGTATAGCTTCCTGTTATAGACTGATAGAAGTGGAACCCAATATGGTCTTCTAAAGACATCGTGTTGGGCCATTATATCTCTGTAATTGTAATTGTGGAGGGAACAGAGGGAATTCTTCTGAAAGACATTCTGTGTTAGACCCACCTGCAGAGAGAGAGCTGTTTTTGGAGGCACTTTAGCCACTAAGCCTTGCTCTTTCCTCTTTTTGAACTTTCTGAAGTATTCTTGGATGAGGAATGTGGCATAGAACTTCCCAACTGTCACCTCATCATCTGGAAACAGAGAATAGTATAATTATATTGATAAGCATGATTACATTCTCAGTAATTTCAGAAAGAAGTATTTTATGACCATAAAAATGCTTGGATTGTACTTTTAATCTGTTCAAGGAATAGCACAGAATTCAATATAATTAGGGAAAAATATTACTTTGAACAATAATTTTATAAAGATATACCAGTATATGTGTCAGATGGACTCCTGAATTGTTTGCCCGATTATCAGTTGATTACAAGCTTGAATCTCAACAACACCATCCAATTAAATTTAGTTTTATTTGTACAACAGGTTTAACAATGGACATTGTCCTAAAGCAGCTTTACAGGAATATATGAATTCAGGATATAGATTTTAAATGTATGAATTTATAGACAATCATTTCCTGTGGGGGAAGGATGGCATTACACATTTCCCTGTTATGTATCATGAGGTATATGGCAGAGGGAAGTTAGCATTTCTTCTTAATGCTTTCTACTGCCCTGTGATGCATGAGCAGTGGTTGAACAAGTTGTGGTGTAAGACTTGAACATGTCTCGTAGGTTGGCAAATTTGGACAAAATCAGGTAAAATACACAACAAGACGTTTACACATTGGAAGAACATTTTGAGAATAAGAACTGTAAGGATTATTTGATAATTAAATAGGACCAGAACACCACCTATATTAAAAATATTTTATGATTCAAAAAGATTATTAAAATGGATGCGAACAGATTTATTTGTAAATCCTGTAATTTTGGAAATATGTTGTAGCCTGTTTGTGCTCCTGAGAAAATTTACACATAAGAGATCTAGGGAATGTAAACCTCACCTCAAATCATAGAATTTGCAAAAGAATTACTGCATTTTAATATATAGATTACACTGTCAAATTTTAATCCCTTGTTTATTTCAATTACACACATTTGTAATATCATGTTAATAGCAGTAAGAAAAATAATAATAATAATAATAATAATAATAATAATAATAATAATAATAATAATAATAAAATTATAATAAAGACAGCAAGCCAACCCAAATGCATTGTGAGATGAATAAGACTTGTCGTTCAATTAAGCAGAAATGCCACTACATATAAGGGGGGCAGGCTGATCGGTGTATATGGTAGCAGTAAACTGAGGTAGTACAAATGGCCGAATTGACAACAAGATCCTGTGTCATTACAGTGCATGTCCAAGTTTTATCCATGTTTGGATTTCTTGCTACTGGCACATTACAAAGATGGATAAGTGACTGATCTGTTATGTCTCACTGCAGTGTGTTGCATGCCATTTTCAGGCTTGTTCCTGTATATATCAGAGCACATTTATCCTCAAGCAATAAACAAAGAACCTAGTAAGTACATAGTTACTGCACATTGGTGCCGAATCAGGCATCCATATATCAAAGGTTTCTGGCATAAACAGGAGAAATTCATCCATCTGTCTAATTTTCACAAGCTTTTTTTCCCCCTCTTTTTGTTTACCTTTTCCTATTTTGTGATTGTCATATTTCCTTTGAACTTTAAATTAAGTTAAACTCATATCTAACCTAGGGTTGCTGCAATGTTAGCATCGGTGAGGGCTTTCTCTATATGTTTTGATCTTTTCAGATGTTGGGACTCCTCACGTTTGTGAATCCTTTAGAATCTGCATAAATATTACCTAAAACATCATCAGATTTGAACAAAAGTTGTAAACGTAGATAAGGAAAACCCAATTAAACAAATGAGAAAAAAATATTATACTTGGTCATTAATTTATTGAGGAAAATGATCCCATAATATATATATATATATATATATATCCTCGGGGAACCATCACCTTATCGTGGTGGAGAGGTTTGTGTGTCCCTATGAACCTGAAGGCTGTGTTGTCTGGGGCCTTGTGCTCCTGGTAGGGCCTCTCAAGGCAAAGTGGTCTCAGGGGAGGGGCCAGACTAAGAATGGTTCAAAAACCCCTCATGAAGAAAATAAAAAGAGGAGGAGTTACCCTGCCCAGAGGAAGCCCGGGGCCCCTGTCTGGAGCCAGGCCCAGAGGGAGGGCCCGACTGCGAGCGCCTGGTGGCTGGGTTTGACACGGAGCCCAGCCAGGCAAAGCCCGAAAAAGCAACGTGGCACCCCCTCTTCATCCTATGGGCCCACCACTCGTGGGGTGAACCGTGGGGGTCGGGTGCGCTGTTACATGGGTGGCAGTGAAGGTCAGAGGCCTCGACGGACCAGACTTGGGGGAAAGAACTGGAACTTGTGCGGGAGGTGGAGCGCTACCGGCTAGATCTGGCGGGGCTTACTCACAAGTACCTGGCTGAGCGCTGTTACGTTGGTGTTTACAGCGGTGGACGAGAGGGTCGCTTCCTTACGCCTATGGGTTGTGGGGGTGGGGGGGAACTCTGACTGTTGTATGTGCATATGCACCGAACACCAGTTCAGAGTACTCGGCCTTCTTGGAGACCCTGAATAGAATCCTGTATGGGGCACCAGTAGGGGACTCCATAGTTCTGCTGGGGGACTACAACGCGCACGTGGGCAATGATGGAGATACCTGGAGAGGCGTGATTGGGAGGAACGGCCTCCCTGATCTAAACCCGAGCGGTCATTTGTTATTGGATTTCTGTGTTAGTCATGGACTGTCTATAATGAATACCATGTTCGAACATAAGGAGGCTCATAAGTGTACTTGGTACCAGATCACCCTAGGCCGAAGGTCTATGATCAATTTTGTAATCGTATCATCTGATCTGAGGCCGCATGTTCTGGACACGCGGGTGAAGAGAGAGGCGGAGCTGTCAGCTGATCACCATCTGGTGGTGAGTTGGATCAAGGGGTGGGGGAAGACTCTGGACAGATCTTGAAAGCCCAAACAGGTAGTGCGGGTGAACTGGGAAAGGCCCCTGTCCATGAGATCTTCAACTCACACCACCGGCGGAACTTTTCTGACATCCCTGTGGAGGTTGGGGGCATTGAACCCGAGTGGGCAATGTTCAAAGCTTCCATTGGTGGAGCTGCGGTGGAGAGCTGTGGTCTCAAAGTCTTAGGTGCCTCAAGGGGCGGTAACCCTCGAACACCATGGTGGACACCGATGGTCAGGGAAGCTGTCCGACTGAAGAAGGAGGCCTTCCTGGATGTGTTATCCCGGGGGACTCCGGAGGCAGTTGCAAGGTACCGACAGGCCATAAGGGCTGCAGCTTCTGCCATGGAAGAAGCAAAGCAGTGGGTGTGGGAGAAGTTCGGAGAGGACATGGAAAAGGACTTTCAGTCGGCACCAAGGTGTTTCTGGAAAACCATCCGCCACCTCAGGAAGGGGAAATGGGGAACCATCCAAGCTGTGTACAGTAAGGTACACTGTTGACCTTAACTGAGGAAGTAACTGCACAGTGGAAGGAACACTTTGAGGAACTCCTGAATCCGACTAACACACCCTCTATGGTAGAGGCAGAGGTGGAGGCTGATGGGGGATCATCGCCAATTTCCGTGGTGGAGGTTGCTGAGGTGGTCAATCAACAACACAGTGGCAAAGCCCCAGGGATTGATGAGATCCATCCAGAAATGCTGAAAACTTTAGGTGTGGAGGGGATGTCTTGGATGACACACCTCTTTAACATTACATGGAAGTCAGGGACAGTGCCCAAGGAGTGGCAGACCGAGGTGGTGGTTCCCTTGTTTAAAAAAGGGGACCAGAGAGTGTGCACCAATTATAGGGGTATCACACTTCTCAGCCTCCCTGGTAAAGTCTACTCCAAGGTGCTGGAATGGAGGGTTCGGCCGATAGTCGAACCTCGGATTGAGGAGGAACAATGAGGATTACGTCCAGGTCGTGGAACAATGGACCAGCTATTTACTCTTGCAAGGATCTTGGAGGGGGCCTGGGAGTATGCCCATCTGGTCTACATGTGTTTTGTGGATCTGGAGAAGGCGTATGACCGTGTCCCCAGGGGTCTACTGTGGGAGGTGCTGAGGGAGTATGTGGTGAAGGGTTCCCTTCTTAGGGTTATCCAATCACTGTACGCCCAAAGCGAGAGTTGTGTCCGTATGCTCGGCAAGAAGTCAGACTTGTTCCAGGTGGGGGTTGGTCTCCGACAGGGCTGCGCTTTGTCACCAATACTGTTTGTGATATTCATAGACAGGATATCGAGGTGTAGTCGTGGGGGGGAGGGAGTGCGGTTTGGTGACCTGGTGACCTGAGGATCTCATCGCTGCTGTTTGCGGATGACGTGGTCCTAATGGCATCATCGGTCCGTGACCCCCAGCACTTGCTGGATCGGTTTGCAGCCAAGTGCGAAGCGGCTGGGATGAGGATTAGCACCTCCAAATCTGAGACCATGGTTTTCAGCAGGAAACCGATGGAGTGCTTACTCCGGGTAGGGAATGAGAACATAACCCAAGTGAAAGAGTCCAAGTACCTCGGGGTCTAGTTCACGAGTGAGGGGACATTGGAGCGGGAGATTGGCTGGAGAATAGGAGAAGCGGGAGCGGTGTTGCAATCACTTCATCGCACCATTGTGACGAAAAGAGAGTTGAGTCGGAAGGCAAAACTCTCGATCTACCAGGCAATTTTCATTCCTACACTCAACTATGGTCACAAAGGTTGGGTAGTGACCAAAAGAACTAAATCGCGGGAACAAGCGGCCGAAATGGGTTTTCTCAGGAGGGTGGCTGGCCTCTCCCTTAGAGATAGGGTGAGAAGCTCGGTTATCCGTGAGGAACTCGGAGTAGAGCCACTGCTCCTTTGCGTCGAAAGGAGCCAGTTGAGGTGGTTTGGGCACCTGGTAAGGATGCACCCAGGACTAGGTGGAGAGACTATATTTCCACACTGGCCTGGGAACGCCTCGGGATCCCCCAGTCAGAGCTGGTTAATGTGGCTGAGGAAAGGGGAGTTTGGGGTCTCTTGCTGGAGCTGCTACCCCTGCGACCCGATTACGGATAAGCATTTGAAGATGGATGGATGGATATATATATATATATATATATATATATATATATATATATATATATATATATGTCTATACATAGGTCTGCCATTCAGCTTTTTTCAGCTAGTTATCTAATTGTCTTATAAATCAGTTATATTAACTGTATGTGTATACATTTTCATTTTAAGTTAAACAGAATTAATAATATTAATATAAATCATTTATATTATTTAATTTAATAGTAATAATTTACCCACATATGCTATATTTATTTATTTAGTTAGTTAGTAAGTTAGTTATTGTTTGATTGTTTGTTTTAACACATGCCATTAAGCAAGAGCCAACACTCAAGATCATCACTGACCTCCTGCTGGGGGCACAACCTGGTCCAGCAACTTCATACTGGTCCTCTTCCAGATCTTTTTTACTATTGCCCTTAGTTCTTCATTTGCCTGCTCCAGATTACCTAACACCACATATAAAGTGTTAATATTTCTTGATTTATACTGTATGTATCACATGCATGTTTTCTCAGCACTAGGAGCTAAATATAGCTTAACCAAGATTGTAAGAATAGCTTGAGAATAATATACCTTCAGTTTTAATGCGAAGGGCTGTGCGCACCAGGGCAAAGAGAGTAGCATTAAACATTACTGTGCCATCACTGTTCAGAGGCATGTTCATGGATACCAAGCGCTGAAATAAAACAACAACAATACATACATACATACATACAAGTAAAGGTGGACACATATGTTGTTAATTTATTTTATTTTTTTAATAATGTATGCATGTGTGTTCAGGGGATAGAAAAATACTACACACGCCTGTTAAAATGGCAGATTTTTGTGATGTAAATTTTTTAATTTACATAATTTAGATAAATTATGTCAGATATTTTTTGACCTTCGATGTGATGTAGCAGCCAACAAAACTCAAATGAAAAACAAAATAAAGAATAAGATTTTTTTTCAATAACCTGGTTGCACATGTGTGCACACCCTTTCATATAATGGGGGTATGTGACTGTGCTCAGAATTAACCAATCACCTTAAAACAAAAAATCATATACCTCTCTTCAGTGAATTGATTTTGATTAATTATCAGCTGTTTTTTAGTACTTTCTTTACATCTTCTTGGTTTCAACTGACTGCTGAAACTATGGTCTGTGAACAACTGACATGTACAGGCTCTCATTGCGGAATGGTCAGAAGATGGGTACAAAAATTTGCAAAGAGACCTATAGCAATATTAACGTAGCTGAATATACTGGTCACTCCATGCATGCGACAACAATCCAAAAATCTTTTGTATTGTTAACATGTCTGGTCTGTGGAGTTGAGTCGCAAGACAGAAGCCCTTTCTCATTCTCAATAAATAATTAAATAATTAAATAATCCAAGCCTGACTAAATTTTGCAGAACTATGTGGCAAAACGCACAATGGCCTCATGAGACCAATTTAGAACTTTTTGGTCATAATTTTAAAACATATGTTTGGTTCAAAAACATGACAGCTTATCAGCAAAAGAACACCATATGCACAGTTAAGCATGGTGGTGGTACCATCATGCAATGGGGCTGCTTCTCTTCACCTAGGATGGGGGCTGTAGTCAAGATAGATGGAATCATTAATATACCAAATGGTCAGTAAATCTCAAATGGTCCAGGAATTGGAAAGTTGATTGCTTGACCACTTATAATGTAAATATATTTTTTAATGATTACCTGTATGTATTGGCATTGGAAAACCACCATTTTTTATTTTACTTGGTTTAACTACAATGCCCATCTTTGTGATATGGAAATCAAAAATCCAGTAGCTCAAAATATTAGACTAATTTGAAAGATCTGGAGCATTTTTGTAAATCAAAATGTGCTATGTGCTCTTACCCAAAAAGAGTGCTCTATTACAAGCAAAAGGTGCTTTAACAAAGTATTAGTTAGGAGGTGTGAACACATATGCAACCAGACTATTGTAATTTTTTTCTTTTTCTGTTCTTCACTTAAACTTTGCTGGAAAATTAAAGAGGAAAATCATCTCACGTGATTTATCTTTGTTTTTTTATGTCACAAAGACCTGCAATTTTTCAGGTGTGTGTAAACTATTTATATGTGTAAAGCATGGTGTGTTTTTTTTATATACCTTGCAGGCCACTCTGTGGGGACAGAGTTTGCCAAACCCCAGGGGTGGCTGAATCCTTCTAAGCAATGTCACCACATCCAGATGCTTAATCCTTCCCCTATGTTAACAAACAAGAAGCTTGTATTTATTACTGGCTCCCAATATAAAGACCACGGGTAAATTCTAATTTCCCGATTCTAAATTTAATTCCTGTGCACATTTCTGTTTCATACTGAAATGTGTGTTGTGGCACACACATCACTGATTATTTTTAGAGATACTCTGGACTGGCCATAAATGCTGACTAATACTGGAACACAGAATGGCTGACAGTGTTATTAGTTTACGTTCTGCAGGGGAGTTTGAAATGTAAATATATATTGTAGATAATATACTGCTCAACTTGGAGTTACATTGTGCTGTTTAAGTGTTCCCTTTATTTTTTTTGAGCAGTATATAATATGTGAATATTTTTCAAGTTTTTATTTGATTCTGTTGCAGGAGACTAACACTTGAAATTTTAACTAGCTGCAATGTAGAACATGCTAAATATGCAGGTGAAAAAAATTATTTGTATCATAGGATTTTGCATAAAGTTTTTGGATCCCATACCTGGGTTTTGCTGCCAAGGCAAGTTGTGTTCTGTATCTGACCAATTTAAGGCACCTTAAGGTGAATGATCAAACAACACTACTTCTTCTGTGAGTTACATCAGATTGTAGGCAAGATATGCATACCACTATCTGTTGGGGCATTCATCATAAACAACCTCAGGAACAACAAAAATATGTACAATACATTTAAGAGAACAGTAGTGACTAACTTTGCCTCAGGGTCATACTCTGCCCATATCCTCTTGAACTCATCAAGATGATGTGGTCCTAGTATGGACCAGTCCCGTGTCAGGTAGTCAAAGTTGTCCATTATAACTGCCACAAACAGGTTGATAATCTGTAGACAGGAAAGCAGAGAGTGTATACCTTCATTGTCTGGTGGCCTGTGAGGACCCGTCACCAATTTAAACATAGTTGTGAAAATTACAAGTTGTCCTTAAGTGAAATACTATGTTTCTCTTTTTCACATATTTCAACCAGAGGTAAAGTTATAGCATTAATTATAGCATAGTAAGTCTGAGCACCCTGAAAGTGAACACAGAAAATCACATTTTAAGGATTTTAAGGATTTTAATTCCAATTCCTCAGAAATACACCATGTCTATCTCTAAATTTATAACTTAACATTACTGACAAATTTTAAATAATTGTACATTTACAATAAGAAATGCTCATTATCATTTTGATTATCATCCACGTTAGATACTGTCTGGTCATACAGATAAGATACACTGTCTGATCATTTTTTCTGAGGTAAAAGTCACTTGCTGCAGTTGTTCTTTGTTTTTGCTTACATTGGTTGGGAAATAATCACTGAATAATTCAGTCAGTTTTTTTTTCTTATTAGGTTAACTGTAACTATGGTAATTAAGCAGGACCTAAAAATTAATGACTGAGAAGTTGTTCACTAATACTTATGGTATTTACATATCTCCGGGAAAACTACTATATAACTATGACTCTTTTATAATAACTGATGATTAAGTACTGATCACATTAACAATAATTCAAATACTTAACTCTCTTACCCCTAAGTTCCCACAGTATTATGTCCCATAACCCAATATTCCCCAGAGAAACAGCACACCAACCCTGAGTTCCGGGGCCAAAATCAACATTTTAATTTGAACATTTGAAGGCATTGAAACAACTTATAATAATGTATTTGTGTAATATTACTTTGAAAATGAAGCAGTTCAGTGTTTTTACTAAACTTAGAGCACAATTCTTAACTAGAGAAATTATGAAAAAATGCTCGCTAAAATCCTTCTACTCATTTAGAAGTACCATACAAGCATCAGCGTGGTCAATTCCTTAGAATAAATTCAAGTAAATAATAAATAAATAAATGCATTTTAGCACCAAAAGTCAACTTTCTGGTGAAAATCAGAGCAGCAGGTCGTGTTTTCACAAATGCACAGAGATGGTCACATTATGACTCCAAACCCCTGCAGTGTCAGTCACACTGGTTGATGCTGAAGATGAAGACGGATCAGGGTCTGAATCAGGAGAGTCAGTTTCGGAATCAGTTTCGGTTTCAACATCACCTGAACTTTCACTGCTGTCACTATCTAGAATCCTCGCTCTCGCCTGTGTAACTGTGTATGTTTTCTTTTTTTCCACTGTTTTAGATGTACCTGTGTTCACTGGAGGTGGAACTTTAGCTGGAATACGATTAGCTTTTCGCTTTGGCATTTTTAGTTCACTTCTACTATTACATCAATATTCACGCTTGGATAAGCTTCATCTTAATGACGACATAATAACGTAATCATGTCGTGAAGCCATAACGTCATCAACCTTCCGGGTCAAAAAATAATAATTAAATAAGTAAGGAATCATAGCAGAGTAATACACTGGCCTTACGGGGATAACGTTTACACTGTAAATCCTTTATATCGGCGGTGTATCGTCCTTACGGGACCAAGCCGGTGTATCGTCCTTACGGGAATAGATCAAAGATGGGCAAGCCGGTTTTTCGGCCATACGAGGTAAGAGGGTTAAGCTTTACCTTAGTCGTGGAGATCTACAGTACCTAATATACCTCAACCTAATCTAATATTTCAGTAATTGGTCATGAATAGCACATTTCACTTAATAATACTGTTCCACTTAATTTTCATATGGTAATTCATTAATTACTGAAGTATTCATGTTTTGTAACACCTTTGAATGTAAATTAATGGAAAATATTTGTTACTCATTACTACACTGTATGTTTATTGATTATTTTGTCAATTTCTCTCTTTATACCTTTACTGACTATTTAGAAACATAACACCATGTTTTACTCTGAAGAGACCCATTTGTGTATACACTAATAACTAAGATATTTACATAGTGTGGTATTGGAATAGATTGAGATATATTAGGTACTGGATCTTCAAAAGGATGGTAAAGATTAGCTATTGGAAATTAATGACAATATGATCATAATTAATCAGTAGTTATTATAAAAGAACCATCATTGTTAATGAAGAACTAGTAATTTTTTTTCTGCATAATTACTTATAATTTATGGAACATTTAAACTTAAAAAAAGAAATGAGGATATGACAGAATAGGTGCATTGCAGACATCTGGACTGAATCGAATCTGTTATGCTACAGTGGGGAACCATACAAACCCTTTATCATCACATTTTGCAAGCAAGGTTAGCTATTTTACAAATGTCAGCTCTAGCAACTTCCAACAGCTTGTTCCAGACCACCTTACAAATCATTAGGAACTAATTTGGTAGGTATGATTTGCCATTATTGTTTTAAACCAGACAAAAATGAGCAGAAAGTTTAAAGCATGTGACTTAAACCTATATCTGAAGTGTAATGATTTCCCCCTGTGTAGCAGAGTGCTCTTGCACTATTGCGCGAGCACCTGCTTTTTCAATGTCAACAGCAGTGCCAATTGGACACGTGTGTTTTGTTTATGTTTCTGTCATGTCTCCTCCCTGTTCTGTCATTGGCTGGGAGTTCACGTGTGTCTGTATTGCCCTCAGCTGTGAGCAGTTTAGATGCTGATCATGCCAACATATATACCGCGCGCCTCCCAGTATACGGCGCGGTAGAATAACGTTAAATAGAGAAGTTTCACGTTTCATGTCAAGGTTAGTTAGTTAGTTTAGTTACTGGTTTCTCCGCTACCAGTCCCTCTTTCATGTTCATGTTTATGTTTCATATTTGTTTATCGACCCTGTTTTCCGTACCCCGACCTTGATCTCTGCCTTGCCCTGTATATGCCTGTTTGCTGTTCGCCTGACCTTCACCTGTTTCAGGATTACGTGCATGGATCATGTTTTGGATTTGTCTGCCTGTCTCTCTCTTTTAAAAATAAACATCTGTTCTAGCTGCGATTGCATTCATCCTACGTCCCTGACGTCACGCCACGTGACATCAAAGATTTTGAATCAGCTCTGTTGGACAAATATGAGCAGGAAGCACTCACCAGAAAGGCACAAAGCATGTAGAAACTGACAAAGTAAATGATGGCAAATTGACTGCCACACTCCTCACTGGTAGGGGCCTCTTCACATGGGCGGTTTGGGGAGCAGGCCAGCATAATCTCCTGCCAGGCCTCACCTGTTGCACATCTGAACATGGGCACACAACAATATACACATGGTTACACTATGCTTGGTCTTCTGATCAATAAAAGATACTGGAACAAATGACAGAGAGAAAGACAGAGCTCACCTGAAGAGCAGCAGCACAGCTTGTGGGAACGTTTGAAAATTGTTGTTTCGGTTGATCTGACTGTTGTCTGTCAGTGCTATCTTACCAAACATCTGTGGAGATAGTAATAATAATATTTATTTTTAAATAAATAAATAAATACTACTAGTAATAATAATAATAATAATAATACATTGTAAAACCGGATATGTTTATTCAAATCAAGTATGGAAACAGATTTCCTTAAATCAGTTAAGTTTATAAAATATATTGCTTTGAGTACAGCTAACAAGATTTGAGTTTACATATTCTTTGTTACACTTACTTAAATCTACTAATTAAATACATTTTTGAATGCTCTCTCTTTCATAAAAGCGATTTTAAAAATAAAATAGCTCATTTTATCTCAGGGACAATTTATCTTGCATTGCTGCATCCTTAATCATCAAAGTTTTTTTATATGTGCATTTATTAACAGCCAAACACAATTGAGTATAATCAACATGGCTTTTATTGTGGGCAAACCAGATATCATTTCCAGTGTCCATCACAAAGGTCGGTACACAAGCTGAATCATTTAAAAAAAAAAAGGATAATCCATATTACAAAGGAGAAACAGGTCAAACAAGGTCAAAACTGGGAAGTCAGATTATAGCTAGGGAGCTGGAAACTGAAAAAAGGAAATGTGGGGCTTGGTGACAAACATTAACATGGAACAACTACATGAAAACAATGAGAAAAAAGAGTGTATAAATACATAGACTACAAACTAAACAGGTATCATTTGAGAACAATAGGATGACAACACAAAGGAGTAGAGAAATAAAAATGAAGAATGTCATAATAAGAGCACGGATTCATGACATAGCCAGCTTCCACAAAATCAATATAGGCGGTCCTGGACTCTTTGGTCCAATGAGACGGGCCTTGAGCAATGTCCACTGCAGAGCCAGGAGGCAGGGTGACCTCCTCAGTGGAGCATGACGATAGAGAGGAGCTGATGTCAGAGGAGCATGGAGGTGGAAAGGAGCTGATGTCAGCAAAGCCAGGAAGCAGAGAGCAGCTGATGTGGTCCAGACCAGGGGGCAGACAAGAGCGATCGTGGATGGAGCAAGAAGGCAGAGAGCAGAGATGATGACAACAAATGAAGGAGGCAGAGGAAACACAACATCTTCAAAGCCAGGAGAGCAGCTGGTGAGACCAGGTGAGATCCTCTGTGAATTCAACACTAAGGAATTTGAAAGTGCTCACTCTCCCCACCTCTGTCTCACCAATGTGCAATGCTCAGTGCTGCTCCCTCCTCCTCTGTGGATCAACAACCATCTTCTTTGTTTTATTAACATTTAGGGAGCAATTGTCTTGACACCACTTCACTAGATCAGCCGCTTCTGTCCTGTACGCTGAGACTCCCAATACAATGCAGCGCAAATGATTGTAGTATAATCAGCAAATTTAATGATGCTGTTGTTGTTGTTCTGGGAAGCCTCACAGTCATGGTTGAAGAGCTTGTAGAGCATGGGGCTCAGCATGCAGCCCTGTGGAAATCTTTTTTTTTTTTTTTTTAGCTCTCTCCCTATACCCCCCCCCGGGGGGGGGGGGACACCCTTCTTATTTTTTTTTTTTTTTTTTTTTTTTTTCCCTAAATTTTGAATAGTTGTGTGGGGGCAGTGTGTATATTGTGCTACAACACGATGGTCTCTCATTTGTAAGAAATATAAAAATCAGGTGTGATAATCAGATGAAAAAAAGATTGAATAGTAAGATCTTTGCACACATTAATTACATTTGCATAATTTTACAAACAGTATGATGCAAGTCTTCATAGACCATGCTTTTATTGTGAGCAAACCAGGAATCATTATCACAATTTATCTCTCATTGGTACAGTTTTGGGTGAATTTTCACTTAGTGCATGAAACCTTTCTCACATCTGTATGTCACCGCTCACTGGCTATCAGTGTTGTAACATCTTGGGAAAATGAAGTGATGCCTTACATCAGGCCTTAAAGACTTTGAGGAATCTTCTAGCTCCTGTATGCTGCTGAATTTGTCATTGATATGCAAGCATACGAATAAGTTGGCTTATTTTCTCATGAAAACAACATGCTTAAGAGAAACATTTTAAAACACCTGTAGCTCCTACCAATTAGAGACAAAGAGGACGTTACTTTTTAGAGGACAAAGCATTGGCTTGATTTTCACATAATATAATAAATTATTTTTATGATGAATAGCCTACTTTATTATTCACTCTGCTGAATGTATTGTTCTATATACTGATGTAACAAATCAAGAGCCTAGTATTGAATGAAACTATAGACGTTGTGTTCCTACAGCCCTAATATATATAAATATACAATATCTCACAAAAGTGAGTACACCCCTCACATTTTTGTAAATATTTGATTATATCAATTTGCTGCCCCCTTAAAATAACTCAACACACAGACATTAATGTCTAAACCGATGGCAACAAAAGTGAGTGAAAATGTCCAAATTGGGCCAAAAGTGTCAATATTTTGTGTGGCCACCATTATTTTCCAGCACTGCCTTAACCCTCTTGGGTAAGGAGTTCACCAGAGCTTCACAGGTTGCCACTAGAGTCCTCTTCCACTCCTCCATGACGACATCACGGAGCTGGTGGTACACAAGCTGTACACTCACTACTTTACATTGTACCAAAGTGTCATTTCTTCAGTGTTGTCACATGAAAAGTTATAATCAAATATTTACAAAAATGTGAGGGGTCTATTCACTTTTGTGAGATACTGTGTGTGTGTATATATATATATATATATATATATATATATATATATATATATATATATATATATATATATATATATATATATATATATATATATATATATATATGGAGAGAGAGAGAGAGAGAGAGAGAGAGAAAATGGCCAAAATAGTTTGAGCTGACATGACTTAAATAACTCAAATAACCACTGTTTACAACTGTGATGAACAGAAAGCATCTCACAATGTACTAAATGTCTAACTTGGGCTATAGCAGAAGACCACATCTGGTTTCACTTCATTGTCCATTAAGAACAGGAAACTAAAGCTACAGTAAGCATAAGCTCATTGAATCTTTACAGTTGAATTCAATCTTCATCTGTCCGGTTTTGGTGAGAAAACTAAAGATGCAAGATGTTGTTCATGACATGTAAACACAAGACTAGTTCACATCAGTGAATCTGCATTATGGATACTTCTATAGCCACCCTCTTGCCATGGCATATGACTTCCTTAGCCACCCTTACACTATGGAGCATGGCTGACACTCACCAACAAGATGCAAGTAAGCCATTCCCAGGGTACAAGGAAGGCATGCATCAATCTGTTCTGGTGCAGAGGTAGTGCACCACCTACCTCAGAAACCAGGTGGGGAAAACACAAGTACACCCAATACCTCAGCACTGTGTAGAATCACCTTTAGCAATAAAAACAGAGTAAAACTTTTCTGTAGGCGTTTATCAGTCTCATATTGTTTTGGAGAAATTTTGGCCTACTTTTCTTTACAAACTCAATGCTTCAGTTCGTTGATGTTTGGGCATTCATTTATGCATAGTCCTCTAAAGATACCACTACATCATCTCAGTGGGGTTGAGGTCTGGAGTTTGACTTTCCAAAAGCTTGTTTTTTTTCTTCGTTAGCCATTCAAATATCGATTTGCTGGCGTGCTTATAATCATTGTCAGTTAGTATGAGGAGCTGGTGGTGATACGCTGTGTTAGGTTTTGGTCAAACATGGAACTGTGCATGATGACCAAATATCTCCACTTTGGTCTCATCAGTCCAAATTATATTGTTTTTGAACTTTAGTGGTTTGTTCAAAAGAATTTTGAAAACATAAGTCATACAGTGTCACGTTTGGCGAGTTGAGGCCGAAGCAATCGCAGATTTTTTAAACATTTATTTTAAACACACGAACAACGAAACAAAAACACTAGGACAACTGGGCATAACACTGTGGCAAGAAACAAACACGGAGACAGAAGTGACGTGCGTCTATAACAACGAAAGACCCCGAAAGAGTGCAGACAAAGACTATATATACACATTGGTGCTAATTAACAAAAACGTGAGTCAGGTGCATGTGGTCAGGTGGTGTAGTGCAGTGGCTGATGGGACTTGGAGTCCCGAGTTTCCGGATACGTGACAGATCCCCCCTCCAAGGGGCGCTACTCCTGGAGCGCCCAAAATCAAGGCCCCCTCCGGGGTCCCGGCCCTCCAGGCCAAAAGTCCCCGCAGAACCAGGAGGCCGAGGAGCAGCTTCCACCATGGCACAAGGAAGCGGGGGAAGTCCTTGGCAAAGCATGAAAGAGGCGACGTCCCCCACGGGACAGGAGAGCGGAGCACGCCTCACCGCGAGGTTCAAGGGGGGGCGAGTACCCGACGAGGCGCGCGGAGGCGGGTCTCCGCGAGGCACACGGGGAGCGAGGTCCTCCGCGAGGCTCACGGGGGGAGCGAGGTTCTCCGCGAGGCTCACGGGGGGAGCGAGGTTCTCCGCGAGGCTCACGGGGAGCGAGGTTCTCCGCGAGGCTCACGGGGGAGCGAGGTTCTCCGCGAGCGCCGGGGGAGCGGGTTCTCCGCGAGGCCCAAGGGCGCGAGGTTCTCCGCGGAGCATGAGGGGGAAACGGAGACCTCCGTGGAGCAGGAAAGGGGGGAAGCCACCCACTGAGCGCGCGAGGGAAAGGAGCGACGTCTTCAGCGGAACGTGAGGCAAAGTGACGTCCTCAGCACAGCAGGATGGCAGAGAGATGACCGCGCCGAGCAGGAAGGCCGAGCGACAACCTCAGCCGAGCAGGAACCGAGCGACGTCCACAGCCGAGCAGGAAGGCCGAGCGACGTCCACAGCCGAGCAGGAAGGCCGGCGGCGTCCACAGCCGAGCAGGAAGGCCGGCGACGTCCACAGCCGAGCAGGAAGGCCGAGCGACGTCCACAGCCGAGCAGGAAGGCCGAGCGACGTCCACAGCCGAGCAGGAAGACCGAGCGA
Organism: Ameiurus melas; assembly: GCA_012411365.1. Classification (NCBI taxonomy): domain Eukaryota; kingdom Metazoa; phylum Chordata; class Actinopteri; order Siluriformes; family Ictaluridae; genus Ameiurus; species Ameiurus melas. The sequence continues at coordinate 1,570,680 of CM022766.1, forward strand.
CGTCCACAGCCGAGCAGGAAGGCCGAGCGACGTCCACAGCCGGGCAGGGATGCTGAGCGGCGTCCACAGCTGAACAGGAAGGCTGTGCGACGACCTCAGCTGAACAGGACGGCTGAGCGGCGACGCCTCAGCTGAACAGGAAGGCTGAGGCACCTTAAGGTAGCTGAACAGCGGGGAATCCCTGAGGTCAGCGAACAGAGGTGAATTCATGAGTCCGCCCGGAGCTGGAGCGTCCTCACACACATAGCGGGCGGCAGAGGGACTTTCAACAGGACTCACCGCTGCGCGACTCTGAGGTAGCTGAACAGCGGGGAATCCTTGAGGTGGCGAACATAGGTGAATTCATGAGTCCGCCGGGGTGGAGCGTCCTCACACACATAGCGGGGCGGCGGAGAACCTCCTTCACAGGACTCACCGGCTGCGCGACTCTGAGAGTAGCTGAACAGCGGGGAATCCTTGAGGTCGGGAAACAAGGGGAATCCATGAGACCCATCGGGGGAGGGAGGGTGGGAGCAAACTGCTGTATATCCGAAAAAAATAAATAAAAATCTACTGCTTCGTAGTCACGGTCTTTCGTTCTGTCACGTTTGGCGAATGGAGGCCGAAGCAATCGCAGATTTTTTAAACATTTATTTTAAACACACGAATAACGAAACAAAAACACTAGGACAACTGGGCATAACACTGTGGCAAAAAACAAACACGGAGACAGAAGTGACGTGAGTCTAAAACAACGAAAGACCCCGAAAGAGTGCAGACAAAGACTATATATACACATTGGTGCTAATTAACAAAAACGTGAGTCAGGTGCATGTGGTCAGGTGGTGTAGTGCAGTGGCTGATGGGACTTGGAGTCCCGAGTTTCCGGATACGTGACATACAGCACATTCTTTTTGGAGAGAAAGTCATGTGTTGTAGCTCTTGGGTTTTTATTTATACTTCCAAGTATTAAATTTTGATATTTCTGTAAAGCTGCTTTGAGACAATGTCTATTGTAAAAAGCGCTACACAAATAAAATTGAATTGAATTTAATTAAATGGTTTGAGCTTGGACTGAATTTGCTGGGATGCCCACTCCTGGGTCTTTTCAGTCATAATATTGTTTGTTCAAAATATATTGAGAATTTAAACAAATCAAAATTATAAAGGCAGTATCATGACCAGAGTGTATCATTACACCCCTACTTTGTAGTATTGAGAAAGTATTGAAATTTTGATTTTGAACTCATGCAGCTCCAGTACTGACATACTAGCATGATAGTATGTGGTTTGCGTCATGGCCCAAGTCTTCACAGGTATAATTAAATGCTTACTTTTTCTTCAATATTAAAAAATCATTAGGAAAATAAAAGTGTGTGTGACTGTGACTGTACAAGGTGAAAGAGCAAAAAAATGGCATTGGCAAAGAAACATTTTCTTCAGCTATGTGTTCTCCACTCCTTCTACTCCACTGAATAGCAAGCATGGGGAGGATAGTGTCCCTTCCCCAGTTGACCTCTAATAGCACTTTTTGCAGTTCCCATTGTTAGTGCAATAATAACGTCTAAAAAGGTTAGCAAATCAATGGAAAATATGCTCATGTCTGTCACATAGTCACACTTCTTCAAATTATTGGTCACTAAAAAAAAGGTCTTTAGGGTTTAAATAGAGTTTAAATTGTATGGCGTTGTGAATGGACACTATTTTCAGTTCTTGGCTGAGAAGAGTGGTAGCCCATCCAGGTTTGACATGTTGTATTTCTGAGATGCTTTTCTACTCATCGCTGTGGTAAAGACTGGCTATTTGAGTTACCATTGCTTTACTGTCAGCTCAAACCAGTCAGACCATTCTCCCTGACCACTCTCAACTAACCGCTGCTCATTGGATCTTTTTTTTTTTTTGCACCATTCTGTGTAAACTCCATAGACAATTCTGCATGAAAATCCTAGGAGATCAGAAGTTTATGAAATAATCAAACTAGCCATCTGGCTTCAACAACCATGCCACATTTAAAGTTACTGAGATCACATTTTTCCTATTATGATGTTGTTTTAAACTTTGACTGAAGCTCTTGATCTGTATCTGCATGATTTTATGCATGTATTCTTGTATCTATATTGAATATAAAGAAAAGTAAAGGTAGAGGATGTTGAATGAAGACTTGCCTGCATTCCAATAACAGCGTAGATGAAGAAAAGCATTACTATGAGCAATGCTACATAAGGAAGTGCCTACAGATAGAGAGAAAACAAATACAATCAAAAAGGATTATTTTCATTTTATTATAAGTATTTTTATGTTTCATTAATTATTTCATTTTTTAATTCATTTCCAAAATATAATCTATGCCACTTCTCACTTGGAAAGATTTGATAAAGGTCCACAGCAATGTTCGAATTCCCTCTCCACGTGAAAGCAGCTTTACCAGTCTCATAACTCGAAAGAGTCGAAAGAAGGTAATGGAAATCCTGGCATTATCTTCTGTATTCTGGAGACCCTTTCAGTATTTCACAGACAGACAAAAAAGCACGAACACACACACACACACACACAGGAACCACCCCATCCCAACATACACATACAGACAGACAAAAAAACACAAATATATATATTTAATAATATAACTAATGATATGCATTTTTTCTCCATTACATCCTACAGTTAGCTAAAGACAAGAAGGCATAAATTACAGTATCAGAACACAACAGAAAGGATGCAGAACATAACCCTCCATATTACAAAGATAAATACACATTTTGGACTTGTGTATTCATTCATTTATTCAGTAGTGGAAAAACCATAGGTACTGTTCGAGATGTAGACTTTTTTTCTTTCAGCATATGATATTTGGGTGAATGCGTGTGACATACAGCAATTTTATTGTTATTGTTTTGATCCAAACAATGTCATTTGTTTTGACATGAAATGAATCAGTACAAATGGTAATTGCAAATCAATGCAAAATAATTTTGACTGATGATGTTTATCTCACAATGAAACATTTCTATTCTGATAGTATCTACAAGGAACATGGCCTTACTTGATGGTTTATTTGAAATTCTATTAATCATACAGTGGTGTGAAAAAGTGTTTGCCCCCTTCCTCATTTCCTGTTCCTTTGCATGTTTGTCACACTTAAGTGTTCGGACATCAAACCAATTTAAACAATAGTCAAAGACAACACAAGTAAACATAAATGCAATTTGTAAATGAAGGTGTTTATTATTAAAGGTGAAAAAAATCCAAACCATCATGGCCCTGTGTGAAAAAGTGATTGCCCCCTTGTTAAAACATACTATAACTGTGGTTGTCCACACCTGAGTTCAATTTCTCTAGCACACCCAGGCCTGATTATTGCACACCTGTTCACAATCAAGGCATCACTTAAATAGGAGCTGCTTGACACAGTAAGGTCCACCAGAAGATCCTTAAAAGCTACACATCATGCCGAGACCAAAGAAATTCAGGAATAATTGAGAAAGAAAGTAATTGAGATCTATCAGTCTGGAAGGGTTATAAGCCATTTCCCAAGCTTTGGGAATCCAGCGAACCACAGTGAAGAGCCATTATCCACAAATGGCGAAGACATGGAACAGTGGTGAACCTTCCAGGAGTGGCGGCCGCCAAAATTACCCCAAGAGCGCAGCGACGACTCATCAAGAGGTCACAAAAGACCCCACAACAACGTCCAAAGAACTGCAGGCCTCACTTGCCTCAGTTAAGGTCAGCGTTCATGCCTCCACCATCAGGAAAAGACTGGGCAAAAATGGCCTGCATGGCAGAGTTCCAAGGAGAAACCACTGCTGAGCAAAAGAACATCAAAGCTCGTCTCAATTTCTCCACAACACATCTTGATGATCCCCAAGACTTTTGGGACAACATTCTGTGGACCGATGAGACAAAAGTGGAACTCTTTGGAAGGTGTGTGTCCAAGTATATCTGGCGTAGAAGGAACACTGCATTTCATAAAAAGAACATTATACCAACAGTAAAATATGGTGGTGGTAGTGTGATGGTCTGGGGGCTTTTTGCTGCTTCAGGACCTGGAAGACTTCGCCGTGATAAAAGGAACTATAATTCTGCTGTCTCCAAGAGATCCTGAAGGAGAATGTCCGACCATCTGTTCGTGTACTCAAGCTGAAACGAACTTGGTTCTGAAGCAGGACAATGATCCTAAACACACCAGCAAGTCCACCACCGAATGGCTGAAGAAAAACAAAATGAAGACTTGGGTGGCCTAGCCAAAGTCCTGACCTGAATCCTATTGAGATGTTGTGGTATGACCTTAAAAGCCGTTCTATGCAAAACCCTCTAATGTAACTGAATTAGGACAATTCTGCAAAGATGAGTGGGCCAAAATTCCTCCAGGGACGCTGTAAAAGCCTCATTGCACGTTATCATAAACGCTTGGTTGCAGTTGTTGCTGCTAAGGGTGGCCCAACCAGTTATTAGGTTTAGGGGGCAATCACTTTTTCACACAGGGCCATGATGGTTTGGATTTTTTCACCTTTAATAATAAACACCTTCATTTACAAATTGCATTTTGTGTTTACTTGTGTTGTCCTTGACTATTGTTTAAATTGGTTTGATGTTCCGAAACTTACTTAAGTGTGACAAACATGCAAAGGAACAGGAAATGAGGAAGGGGCAAACACTTTTTCACACCACTGTATGCATTAGCATTAACAGTCAAAAGATCATCTTTGTGAGACAATGCTGTCTAATATATAATTTTCTAGAATATCTAGAAATATTTTTGTATGTTATAGCACTACAATTAGTCCGTGTGCACAAAGTAATGACTTAAAGACATGATTTGGAGTACATCTGTCCAAGTCGAGATTGTCTGTGATGTATCCGGATGTAGAGGACAAGTGTGATAAATGCCATGGCTCTCCCTGTCATCTTGGCCATATGTTTTTCTTCTGCCCTGAACTCCATGGTTTTTGGTCTGGCTTTTTTACCATCATGTCCACTATTCTCAGGGTAGATTTAAAGCCTTGTCCATTGATTGCGATATTTGGGATTCCTGAAGCTTCAATTCATTTGAGCTCGATACAAAAGGATGTTATTGCTTTCACATCCCTTATAGCAAGACGTTGCCTACTGTTACATTGGAAGTCTGCTAAATACCCATCTATCTCCCAGTGGATAAAGGACGTGATGTTTTTTCTGAAACTCGAGAAAATACGATATACGATGAATGGTTGTACTGATAAGTTTTTTCATAAATGGCATCCCTTTATTGCCTACTTTATGGAGTTACAGACACTACCCACTTAAAGGTTGGTGCCTGTTGTTGAATTTTATAATATCTCTATAACCAGTGACAGTTAATGGGTAGTCATGATGAGCCGGAGGGGTGGGTTGTGGGTTCAATTTTGTTTTTCTTTGTATAAAAAGAAAAAAATCTGTGAATATTTACTGCTGGTGCTCATTTTGTTTGTATTTTTGGGAAAAGGTGGGGAGGACAGAACAGAAAAAGTGATTTAGATAGGCTTAGCAGTTCAACAGAAATGTTCATCAGAAGGTCAGCAAAAATGTTTAATTAAAAATTAAAAAGCAACGTAGAAATGTAGAAATGTTCAATATAAATTAAACTTTAGAAATGTTCATTAGAAATGTTTAGCAGAAACGTATAGCAGAAATGTTTAGCAGAACTGGTCATTAGAAATGTTTAGCAAAAATTGTTCAGTAGAAATGTAGAAATGTTCTGTAGAAATGTTTATCAGAAGTGTTCAGCAGAAATGTTCAATAAAAATGAAACTTTAATTAAAGACATGATTTGTCATGGCTGGAGTGGACAATCCCAAGTTTCCTGCACAGAACACTGACCTCAACTACACTTTTAAAGAACTGGAATGCTGACTGCACTGCAGGCCTTCATGTCCAACATCAATGCTCAACCTCTTTAATGCTTTTGTGGTTGAACGGGCAGAAATTCCCATAGCCACGTTTCACAATCTAACCGACTTCCAGAGACTTTTTACAGTGAAGACTGTTACAGAAGCAAAGGGGGACCTTCTGCATTCCCATGCTTTTGGAAAAGGATGTTTAATAAGTACATCTGGTTGTGATGGCCAAGTGTCCAGGAAACATTCTTATTACAGAATTTTTTTTTATTACTTTTCTTTTTGCTGTGTTGCAACATCAAATGCAAGTATATCAGAATGGGATTTTTTCTGCTTCTTTTGAAGTGACTGTCTAAAGTGACTGTCTAAATATGATTCAATAAATTATTTAGATGTCCTGAGAAATATTTAAACATAAAAAATCTAAACATTGCTTAATTAATAAAAGTATTCACCTTCCAGAGTGTGTATTGTCCTTTTGCAGCAATCACACATTTGAGTTGTTTCAGATGCATCTCTATTAGGGGTTTATAAGGGATTCGATTTGATGCACAGCATTGGCTTCACAATTCTGATTTGATTCAATTCTCTAAATATTTTGAACAAAATTTGAATTAAGAAAACTTATGACTTATTTCTGAAAATTGTAAAAAAAATGTACTACAGGTTCACGATATCCTAATAATAAATACAAGTATAAATTTTCCCCAAAATGTTAATTGAATAAACAAATAATGTTTGACCTTGGGACTTTATTGACTAAAATATAATGGGCACTGTGGCAGAAAGAGAGCCCCAAAGTCGGCCAAAATGCCTGATCCCATTGCCTCTAGTATTGTTTCAGGGCTAATGAAGAGGCATTTAAACCATTATAATGTGGTCATGTAACAGTATAAGGTATAATCCAGAGCTATCAGACTTCACAAGCATACATCTCACAGGCTCTCCATGAAAGAAAGTGATTGTGTGACCAGCATGCTCTGTAAATATTTTAACTCTAGTGGCTGCAAAAATTAGGACCTCTGGTGTTGTTGGTAGTGTCTGAGTTGGGCCATTTCCCCCCCATTTTGTTAGTGCTCCAGGAATGTTTAAATCCTTGATCATATTTTTATAATCTTCTCCAGCTATAACACATTTAATTAACAAATAAATATTACTCTTAAAAATGTCTTTCCCAAAGCGATAACCTGTTTTCAGGCAACCATACTCGTATTTTTTGTTCACAGATTCAGAAGACAACAACGGTGCACAACCCTAACTACTAGTTTGTTAAAGAAGCTTTTACTTGTAATACAGCACTCAGTCATTTTGAGTAGGTGTCTACCAACTTAGTACATCTTGATTTGGCAACGTTATTCCACTCTTCCTTGCCAAAATGCTCTAGATCTATTACATTGTGAGTACATCTCCCTGCACAGCCTTGTCAAGTCATTTCACAGGTTTTCATTAGTACTTTTTCGATAGTGCTCTATTCCCTATGAATGTCTTTTTTTTACATATTTTAAATATCGAATTCATATTTTTTGTTCATATTTATCAGCACAAATTCAAAAGACATTGTGTGTGTGTAAATTTGAAGTGGATAAACTATATGCAGTGAAAATATTTAAAATAACAAAAGAGATAATCATTTCCCCTCATGTATGTATGTATGTACAGACACATTGACATATAGCCCAACATAAAATTATCAACAGATAATACATTAATTCCATGGTAAATATATTTTTACCAGTTGGTTTCTGACCTTTGTAATAGAGAATTGCAATGCTCATGTGACCAAAGTGCACCATGGCAGATGGTGATGATGACAGATGAGTTGGACATGAAAGGGCCCACAACAACACAATAGACACATTCCACATTTTGGTTGATACATATCTGCCCAGTAATCTTAGACAGGCATTTCTATGGAGGTGCATGAGTATGACATGCTCGAGCCTGGATGGCTACAATGACTGGAAGGTTAAGTTCAATGAAGGGGATAGACTGTGAGGTTTGATTCCCGGCAGTTCTTACCATTTGTCTTCCCACAGAGGAATGAGAAGAGGAAGAAGGGTCAGCTGGCTTTAAAGGAAGGAAGACAGATCAAAGATATTGCATTGCTGAACTCATGTCACATAGCTGCCACAAAGGCATTTTATGTTTTATGAGTGTATGTCTAAGTTTTTCTCTTTTCTTTCTGTACTAGTTGTTGTATTCTCATATTCTCATATTCTCTCTCTCTCTCTCTCTCTCTCTCTCTCTCTCTCTCTCTCTCTCTTTCTGTGTGTGTGTGTGTGTGTGTGTGTGTGTGTGTGTATTGTATTTGCCGTGTCCAGAAAGACAACATATCTCATAGCATTATCTTTGTCTGCAGCTGAGGGCGTAGAATGCACTATGCCAAAGTGCACACTATCCAAGTCTGAATCTGCAACCCCGAACTGGAGAAAGTCCTTGACTTATTGCTTTCACCATTATTGCAGTCTGACCATTAGGATAGTTCCAGTGTGAACTGCCAATTGAGTGTATTGGATATGTATCAAAATGGGAGACTACTTTCCACACGTGTATGATTATGTTGGTGTGTGAATGCATAAAGAGTGTACACAGGAGTATCTACATGGTATAAAGACATGAAAATACAAAAATAAATGTAAATAAAAACAATGCAATGATTTGCAAATCTCATAAACCCATATGTTATTCAAAATAGAACATAAAAAACACAAAATGTTTAAACTGAGTAAATATACAATTTTAAGAAAAAAATCTGAACACATCTCAAAAAATGTGGGATGAGGTAAAAAAAAAAAAAGGCTGGAAAAGTAAGTGTTGTCCAAAACACAGTCCCAAATCAACAAAGAACTTCATCACGCAAAAAAAGTGTAAGTTTTTAGACTGGTCAATTCAATCACCAGACCTTAACCCAATTGAGCAGCATTTTACCTCCTGAAAAGAAGATTTAAAGGGGAAACCTTTCATACATGGCTATATATATATATATATATTTATATATATATAGCCCCACATGTTTGTAAATATTTGATTATATCTTTTCATGTGACAACACTGAAGAAATGACGCAATGTACAGTACTGAGTGTACAGCTTGTGTAACAGTGTAAATTTGCTGTCCCCTCAAATTAACTCAACACACAGCCATTAATGTCTAAACCGCTGACAACAAAAGTGAGTTCAACCCTAGGTGAAAATGTCCAAATTGGGCCCAATTAGCCATTTTCCCTCCCCAGTGTTATGTGACTTGTTAGTGTTACAAGGTCTCAGGTGTGAATGGGTAGCAGGTGTGTTAAATTTGGTTTCATCGTTCTTACACTCCCTCACACATCCGCATAAAGAATTGTTGCTCTACATAATGATGTGGACACTAACATCCATATTTGCCATATTTACTCTTCTTGGAAGGCTTTCTAGTAGAATGTGGAACGTGGCTGTGGGAATTTTATTGACCACAAGAGCATTATTGAAGTCAGGCACTGATCTTGGGTGAGGAGGCCTGGCTGTGTCTGTGTTCCAACTCATACCAAAGCTGTTCAGTAGGGTAGCGGTCAGGGCTCTGGAGACCACTGGTGTTTTTGTATACCAACTTTGGCAAAGGATCTCTTTATAGACCTCACTTTGTGCACAGGAGCATGGTCATGCTAGAACAGATTCTAGCTAGGCTCCTAAATGCTACATTACAGCATAAATTTACATTTATGGCATTTGCCAGTGACTTACAAAAGTGCTTTGAAGTCTATCAATAAATACATACTCATACTGGATCAGAAGGTCGGGGACTAAGAATAATATCAGTTGAGTAGGTAATATAGTAAAACACAGACAACACAAGATAATAATAGTAATTATTATTATTATTTTGTGAATAAAGTTTTAATTTAAGCACCACATTAATAGGTACGTCTTTTGTCGACTAAAGGTTCAGCTGTTTGGGTATCTAGGAGAGGTTTATTTCAATACCTAGGTGCCAGAACAGAGAAGAGTTTTGACGAGTTTTGCCTTCCTTGTATGCTGAGGGATTGTGGGACCAAGCAATCGATGCTAGAGTGTTAGAAGGACTGTGGTGCAGTGCGTGGTGTGATAAATACTTTAAGGTAGGTGGGGGGGGGCCCTTTTTTGGTGTTTGTGCCCCCCTTCTTTTTTTTATTTTTGGGCAAACCACCCCCCCCCCCCTTTGGGGGAGGAGCCTAGCACATGGGGTGTGGGTGGGAAGAAAGCTTAAAATGGGCCAATGTTGTCCTACTTCCAGCAGAACAATGATCCAAAACATACATCAAAATCAACACAAAAATGGTTTACTGAACGCAGAATCAAGGTCCTGCTATGGCCATCCCAGTCCCTTGACTTAAACCCAATAGAAAACCTTTGGGGTGAACTGAAGAGGAGGGTCCACCAGCATGGACATTGAAATTTTAAGGATCTGGAGAGATTCAGTACAAACGAATGGTCTCAGATCCCTTGACATGTATTCTCCAAACTCATCAGGCATTATAGGAGAAGACTCAGCTGTTAGCTTGGCCAAAGGAGGCAGCACAAATTATTGAATAAAGGGTGCCAATAATTGTTGCACACAAAGATTAAAAGTGCTTTGTGTGCAATTGTTTAATATACATGGGAGCAGAGTATGTTTGTGATTTAAAAAAATATATATATCAAAAGGTTAAACAATAAGGACATTTTCTCTCAGCCTTCATTGCTCATATTTGCCAAGAGTGCCAATATAAGTGGAGGGCACTGTATATTGTCAATGTGTACATTTACAAAGGGTGTGAGAAATGTCATCATATTGCTTTTACACACACAAACTAATTATATACACACACACAAATACACACACACACACACACACACCGTGGGGGAAATAAGTACTGAATGTGTCAATTTTTTTGAGTAAATATATTTCTGATGAGGCTATTCACATGAAATTTTCACCAGACATCAGTATTAACTCAAAAAATCCATAAATGTAGAGAATTCCTAACATTACAGGCCATAAATAAAGTTATTTCTTTGTAATACAATGGAATGACACAGGAAAAAAAAAGGTATTCAAGGCAAGGTAAGGCAAGGAACCTGCTGAAATCTTTAAGGACTTAAACAGTAATAGTACCTCCTCTCTGTGCAAATTAATATTAACTGGGTTAGTACATTGATGGTCTATAAAAAGGCTTTTCGTTACCAAGGTGTCACACAAGAAACATCTAATGATGGGTAAAAGAAAAGAGCTCTCCCAAGACCTTCACAACCTTATTGTTGCAAAACATATTGATGGAATCGAATACAGACGTATTTCAAAACTTCTGAATCTTCCATTAAGCACCTTTGGGGTTATTATCCACAAGTGGAAGCAACATCACTCCATCATCAACCAGCCATGCACAGGAGCTCCTCACAAAATTACTGACCAGGGAGTCAGAAGAATAGTCAGAAGAGTAGCCCAAGAGCCAAGGACCACTCGGAAAGAGCTCCATAAACATTTGGAGGCAGCAGGTACCATCATCACAGAGAAAACAATAGTAAATGCACTCCACCTTAAAAACACTATATCAACAGTGAAGTTTGGAGGTGGAGGCATCATGATGTGGGGCTGTTTGTCATCGCATGGTACGGGCAGACTTCATATAATTGAAGGAACGATGAATAGAGCCCTTTATCAGGAGATTTTTGAGAAGAATCTGCTGCCATCCACCAGTATGATGAAGATGAGACATGGGTGGACCTTCCAGCAGGACAACAATCCAAAGCATACAGGATACTCTCAGTTGGTTTCAGAGAAAAAAAAATAAATCAAGGTGCTGGAATGCCCCAGTCAATCACCTGACTCAAATCGTATAGAACAAAATTTAAAGACAATATGTTTAGAAGAACGGGCCAAAATCGCACCTGAATACTGCGGCCGATTAATTTCTTCATACAGTGGAGGGCACTCTTCATACAAATCTGTCATTACAAACAAAGGCATCTCCACTAAGGATTAAATTAATTTCAGTTAGCATTTTCAATATTTCTTTCCCTGTGTCATTCCACTTTATTACACATAACATAATTTATGGACTTTAATTTATGGATTTCTTGAGTTAGTACCAAAGTGAACATTTCATGTGAATAAGCTCATTGGAAATATATTTACTGAAAAAAATGTTGACACGTTCAATACTTATTTCCCCCACTGTATTGTATATACATCAAGGTAAGAACTATTATTTGACTAACATAGATTATGAACCAAAAACCTGATTTTCTACAATCTTATAAATGTAAAATTAAGTAGAATTTAATATTAACTTGAACTTAATATTCAACACTGAAAGGATTAGGTAGCCACCATTATTTTCACCCAAAAATGAACAAAAATAATTTGAGAAATAAAAAAGGGAACAAATAAAGACATAAATACAAAAAAGAACAAAATGAAACCAGTAACAATGGAGTAGTCTCTGACTCTCAAAAAAAATGAATTGTTGTATAAAGGCAGATTCAAAGAGAAAGCTCTGAGGAAGCTATTGTATGTCAACAATGCTACCCACTACTAGAAGAGAGTCAAATGTATTTTTAGAAAATTGCTTTGGTTGAGACTTGTCATAACTGCATTAAAAGTTAAGTGTGAGTTAGTTTGCATTATGATGGACACAGAGAAAAAACAAGTATGACACAATAATTTAGTTTCTCTCATAGCCGGTCTCATTCATTTTCTGAAAATCTAATTTTCTTCTTTAATTTTTTTTTCTCATTTCCCTACATCCACAAGTTCTGAGCTACCTCTTGACAGTGTACAACAGCTCGAGAAAGCCAGATTCAGGGCATAGAGTGAATGAAAATTTATAGTATGATATATACAAAAAACGTTGAGAGGAAGATACTGGTTAATGGGATAGGTAAACACAAGAAAGAGAAAGAAAGACGGCGGTGGTGTACTTACATTTATTTCACTCAGAATGACGTCTATAATGCTGCCAATTACGATGAGGAAGTCAAAAACATTCCAAGGATCACTAAAATAACCCTACACAGGATAAAATATTAGTTAGATAGATAGCATCAATCAGTATATTTACATGGGCAACAATAATCCAATATTAACCCGATTAAGACAATACTCTGATTAAGAAACTACCATGTAAACAGCAATTTTTTATTACCTTAATCTGATTAAAGTCATACTTTAAGTAAACACAAATAGAATTAAGACATGTGAAGTACTCCTGTTTTAGTTGCATTATCGATGTGCATTACAGACATGTAAATACCTTAATCACACTTAACGTTGTGTGGGAGTTTTCACCGCATTTTGTGACAGGACACACGGCAGTGCGTAACCATTTGATGTCAAACAGGAGAGCACAGCTGCGTCCGAAACCAGATACTTGTCTACCATATAGTAGGTGAAATACATGTGTTTTGGCTACTATATAGTCGGTAAGTACGTGGTTTGGGACACAGCCCAATGCTTCAACCAGTCGTCTATTAGCAGTATAGCATAATAAATAATTAATATGTTAATAAGTATGTTAATATTGTGTTATAATGTTAATGCGTGGTGACGTAATGGCATGTGCCATTAATCGATCGATGATCTATAATATGTAAAACGGGAACATGAAAAGAGTAATCTAAAATTGACTCATATAAACTACTTAATCACAATATTATATATTCAGAATAAGGTCAGTAATTAGATTATTGCTGTCCATGTAAACATAGTCAGTCAGTCAGGCAAAGGACTATCAGACTAGCCTTGACAGATTATTACAGTAAAAAAAGTCTTAAAAATATACACAAAAAACACAAATCTTCATCAATTGTCTAACTAAGTTGCAAAACCATGCACAATTATAGTAATATAATTTTTTAAAAGGTATTTAAACAATTAAGTCTTTAATGTTGATAGGGGTAATTGTTTTGGGAAAAAGGCTTATATATGAGGAATTTTATACCTATACATAATTGATATACTAGATGAATAAATGTAACACAATTGCTGAAGAATATTAGCAGCCCGAAATAACAAAATAATGAATACATTTTAGCCAAGAGATGTCTATTATCTGCCCTTACTATTAACTCCAGTATTATTAGCACCCTACATGAAAATATGCAGTATTAACTATATAAAATGAATAACACAAGTAATAAGTGATTATTTCAACCATAAACCTATTATTTCTCTGTGATACTCAATTTATGTCACAACTCTCACTGGTCCTTATTCATTTAAAGTTGTGTAGAACCCAGTGGAAAATTGAGGACATGGAATAATGTATGAATGAATACACACCTGAAGGGTCACACAAATTGAATTATCGACATTGAGTTACAGTATCTCAAAAAAGTGAGTACACCCCTCACATTTTGGTAAATATTTAATTATATCTTTAATGTGACAACAGTGAAGAAATGAAACTTTGATACAGTGTAAAGTAGTGAGTGTACAGCTTGTATAACAGTGTAAATTTGCTGGAATACTGCATACTGATCATGCTTTGCTTCAGTATGTCACAGTACATGTTGGCATTCATGGTTCCCTCAATGAATAGACGTATGAGTGCAGCCAGCATTCCTGCAGAGGTAGAAAGGGTGGGGGGTCAGCCTGTCAGTGCTCAGACCATATGCCGCACACTTGATCAAATTGGTCTGCATGGCTCTCATCCCAGAAGGAAGCCTCTTCTAAAGATGATGCACAAGAAACTCCGCAAACAGTTTGCTGAAGACAAGCAGACTCAGGACATGGATTATGAGACCAAGATAATCTTATTTGGTTCGGATGGTGTCAAGCATGTTTGGTGGGAACCAGGTGAGGAGTACAAAGACAAGTGTGTCTTGCCTACAGTCAAGGTGGGAGTGTCATGATCTGGGGCTGCATGAGTGCTGCCGGCACTGGGGAGCTACAGTTCATTGAGGGAACCATGAATGCCAACATGTACTGTGACACACTGAAGCAGAGCATGATCTCCCTTCGGAGACTGGGCCTCAGGGCAGTATTCCAGCATGATAACGACCCCAAACACACCTCCAAGATGACCACTGCCTTGCTAAAGAAGCTGAGGGTGAAGGTGATGGACTGGCCAAGCATGTCTCCAGACCTAATCCCTATTGAGCATCTGTGGGGCATCCTCAAATGGAAGGTGGAGGGGCACAAGGTCTCTAACATCCACCAGCTCCACAATGTCGTCATGGAGGAGTGGAATAGGACTCGAATGGCAACCTGTGAAGCTCTGGTGAACTCCATGCCCAAGAGGGTTAAGGCAGTGCTGGAAAATAATGGTGGCCACACAAAATATTGAAAGTTTGGGCCTAATCTGGACATTTTCACTTAGGGGTGTACTCACTTTTGTTGCCAGTGGTTTATACATTAATGTCTGTGTGTTGAGTTATTTTGAGGGGACAGCACATTTACACTGTTACACAAGCTGTACACTCACTACTTTACATTGTAGCAAAGTGTCATTTCTTCAGTGTTGTCACATGAAAAGATATAAGTAAATATTTACAAAAATGTGAAGGGTGTACTCACTTTTGTGAGATACTGTATGTCATATGCATATGACACACCCCCAATTTACCTTATTAGACATAATCTACATGAAACATAGTCTAATGAGAGAAATGCTCTCATTTCTCCCAATAGCATAAAACCAACCAATGCTACCCAGTATCATCAAGTTTACAAATTATAACGTTTTTGTTTCTTTTTACGTTTTTGTTCAGCTCCTGAGCTGAATATGGATCCCCTATGGAAGTGAAGTAATGAACAACATTTCTCATTTAATAGAAAATAGAAGATTTTTTTTTTTTTTTTTGCATTATGCTCCTGGGTAGCAGAATATTTGGTGCATTCCTTCCTTCATCACTCTTCAGATAGGAGTGGTAATGAGACCAGCTGCATAGGTTTGTCCTCAAATTTGTTCATCTCTCCAACGTTTTTTTTTTAATCAACAAGTGAACGATTAAGAGACAAGGAAACAAGGAAAACAAGTTGCCAGATCTTCTTAGCTTGTAATGATGGAGTCAAGGCACAAAGTATGGATACAAATGTACACTTTAATAGCAATTATCCCAAAGCACAAGACAAAGTCATGGTCATAAACCGATAGAGATCCAACACAAATTAACAAAGGCAAAAATAAAGATGGACACCAAGGTATCTTTAGGTGTAAACCAGCTGAATGTACTGACCCATGATGGTAATTGGGCTGGTTGTGGACTTCTTCCTCCTGAAGTCCATCACCATCCCCTTTGGTCTTGGCCACATTGAGGAGCTGATGGTTCTTCCCACACCACTCCACATATTTGATGTCCAGGTTCCTGTACTCCTTTTCTTGTCCATCCATTATTAACTCCACCACCACCGAGTCATCAGAAATTTTCTGAAGTTGGGAGAGATCCGAACTATACTGAAAGTGTGTGTTGTGTAGGGTGAAGGAGGAAAGCACAGTTCTCTGTTGTGCTCCAGTGATGCTCAGAAGGCGTTCAGGGTCATTAAAAGAGCTGATCTGAGGTCTGAGATGGAACATCACTAGTCTCTCCAGGACCTTCATGACATGTGATGTGAGAGCTACTGCTCTGTAATCCTCTAAGGAGGAGGTTTTTGCGAGTGGTGGTGAGGGAGTGGAGAGGATGGGCATAGGGGATCGTGATGTACCTAGCGAAAAAAACATTCCACTCCTTAGCTCTTTCTAGACTGCCATCCACAGGTTGTGGTTTAGGTTTGAAGCTGGTGAGGCAGATCACCAGGAAGATGCCAGCCCACACCGCCTTTGCATTGTTCTGCTGAAGCCTGCCCTCTAGCTTCCTTCTGTAGACGTTTGTTCTCCCTCAGTCTCACCTTCAACTCCTTCTGCACCCTCCTCAGCCTTGTATTTGTACTGTTCCTTGTCCTTCTGCCTCCAAGCCTGCTTCTTGGTGATTTGTGGTTTATTAGGAAAACAATGCACCCTCCGGACTGGAACTATAGTGCCCATTCAGAAATAGATGTAGTCCATTATGCAGTCATGTTATTAAATGTCTTCCCCAGCTGATTAACAGAACACTTCTCAGTCTGAAGTCTCAAAGCAGACCTGTAGTCTTCACTGCCTCTTGTGATTATCTCCTTATGGTCTTCTTTGTCAGAGACTGCCTTAGGACAACAGGTCAGTATGTGGGTGTCAGCAGAACCAGGTTGTGGTCAGACCTTCCCAGTGGGGGAAGAGCAGATGAACTTCATGGTAACACAACTGATAAACTGGTGAAATTTTGTTAATATGGTGGAGAGTGACACATGATTAAAATCCCCATAAATGACAGTGACAGGGTTTAGATGATGTGGTTGGAATCTTGTGATACCCAAGAGTATGGTGTCAAATTCTGCTTCTAAATCTGATGCCGGTGGGATGTACACAATAACCACAATGGCAACCATGAATTCCACCTGCATATAATATGGACATAATCCAATATCTCAATGTGTGGCAATTACAAAACCAGATTACACCATATGTTGTTTACAAACAGTGCAACTCCTCCACCACTCATCTCACCACTCATTCTACTGTCTCTTTCTGCCCCCATTGTCTGAAAGATAGGGAAAGAAACATTTGAGTATAGAATCTTAGTGCAGCCATGTCTCAATGAAACAAAGCACTCCTGATACTCCCTCTGGGTCCTGATCAATGGGCCCGCTATTCAGAGCATGGACTGGGAAAGGTGTTTTGAAAGGATTAAGCAGGGATGTTGAGTTGGTCTGCTAGGGCCTTAGAAATGAAGTTTTTGGATGCTCCAAAGTCTAGGAGGGCAAGGGTACGAAGAAAGTTATCTTCAGTAAATACGTTGACAGGAATAAACACTTGTTTAAGCAAAGATGGGCCAAAATAAAAGGAGCATTGCAGTAAAAATTCTCTGCACTTTTGTGGTGTGCCACTGTATTTTTTCAGAAGTGTTAGCTGTGTCAAAAAGGTGGATTAGCAGGTATGGAAGCACTTCCTGGGTCAGGTTGAGAGGCATTTGCTACAACATTTTAAGGACTTCCTCCACTGTAGACCCACTCACACTCACACTGATGACCTCCAAGAAACTTCCCCTGTTTTGAACCTGCTTGAGGAGGCTCAAGTTCTGGTGTTTGGCAGCTGTATCCAAGGTGGAGTGTTGTTTTTGTAATGATGGAGACAATGTATGGATACAAACACAGGCTTTAATAGCAATAATCCCAAAACACAAAGCAGAGTTGTTGTCAAACAGATCAAAGGTCAAAACACAGGCAAACAGATTAATTTAGGCAGGGCTAAATGATGGAAGTGGAAAATACAACTAAATCAATTAAATTTAACAAAAGGCCCGGAAATGCTCTCAGTACAAATGATGCCAAAACTTTGGCAGGTGACGGTGGATTTGGTTTGAATTTATAGTCCTTCAATGAGGGTTACAAATGAGTAACAGCTGAAATTAGTCGATAGATAACCTGGAACAATGTAATTGGATTGGATTGGGATCCAGTGCTGTGGTTTGAAGAGGGCCTGGTGTGACATAGCTACAACCATACGAATCATCAAGAACTGTTGCTGACCTTACAGAAACAAAATATTCATGAATTGTTAAAAGACGATTGGACTGTATGTGTGTGCAAAGCCCAGCAGAAAGCCACAAATATATCAGACCAAAAACTAGGTAGAACAGAACAGAAACAAAAAAGATATGCCAAGGAATATCTGCAATTTTATATTTGGAAAACAGAGCCATACATTGAGCTTAATTAGTTTTGATTAGTGAAGCCCATTGTCACGGTTCCCCCTTGAAGAAGCATGCTCTCGCTCGGTTGCGCGAGCACGTGCGTGTCTGATGTGAAATTTGGACGTGTGCTTTTGTTTTTGTTTCTGTCATTGGCTGGGAGGGCACGTGTGTTTTGTTTATGTTCGTCATGTCCCCGTCCCGTTTCTGTCATAGGTTGGATCCCCATGTGCGTCTGTATTACTTTCAGCTGGAAGCCGTTTAAGTTAATTCATGCCGGCTTATATACTACGCGCCGTACAACACACGGCGTGGTTAATTAAACATAGGATCACGTTCCATGTTAGTTATAGTTCACGCTGGGTTATCATTGTCATAGCTCACGTTAATGTTTATGCTTATGTTTGTTTCTCGACCCTGTTTTCCGTGCCACGTTATTGATATCTGCCTTGCCCCAAGTTTATGCCTGTTTGCCGTTCGCCTGACCTTCGCCTGTTTTCTGGAATACGCCTTTGGATTACGTTTTGGATTTGTCTGCCTGACTCTTTATAAATAAACTACACTCGTTCTTATGTGCGCTTACATCCTTCCTTTATCCGCTCCATCACGAGTTGTGACACCCATGATGAACTTTGAATTGTATCAATCTATATTTAGAATTTTATATTGTATGAACGAGATAATTTAGACAGACTTTCTTCCCAAGTGTGACTTTTGTATTTAATGGAGGTATTGTATTAGTCACTATGCATTCTGATTTGACAGCTCCTGGTAATTTGTTACAGATGGTGTAAACACTTGCAGTAGCACTTCACCCACATTCATTCCCCACATAAAAGACAAGAAAAAAAAAAAAAAAACAGGATGGATGTGAAATCTGTTTCCAAATATTCATATGTTGTGTTCACTGTAAATTAGGCATTTATATTTAACGTACATGACCTAAATTAAACACAATTTTGAACATTTGAACGGTCATGTCACAGCGAACCAGTGGCTACATTTCCCATCCTGCACATTGGCCTACAAACATGGCCGCCATGGATTACACTTCCCCCACACACGTTCATCTTCCCCAGGACTCTAATCACACACACCTGTTTCCAATCTCTCTCACACACACACACACACACCACAGTATATATGAGACTCTTTAAACACTTTAAACACGTTTAACTCTTTGCTCTCGTCTCGTTTCATGGTTATTGACCTCGTTTATTGTTTACCAACTCTGATTCAAGCTTTGCCCTAGTTATGCCTGTTTGTTAATTACCTGACCCATTGCCTGTTTTTACCACGCTTCTGTCTAATGATTTGGATTTGTCTGCCTATCGCTCCTAAATAAAAGGTCTTTAACTGCACTTGCTTCCACCCCAGTTACCACTTCATGACAGAATACTACGTCAAACATGGACGCAGCAGGAAGACGGAGGAAACGTCCCACAAAGAAAACCAAGCAAACCATCCCAGCTGTGAATTCGATACAGTTTGTGCAGTGGACTAGAGCTGATCTCCCGGAGCTGTATGATGGTTTGTCAGGTGATCCGAAATTTTTCTTTGGAATGCCAATATACTTCTCCAGTCTAACTGACCCCAAGTCCAGTCGAGACGCAATGGCTAAAGTTTCTGTTGTCCCGGTTTTGCGGCCCAGCATGCCAGTGGGCACAGCATTTAGCAGCCATGGGATCCTGGGGACTGGAAATTGTCAATCTGTTTGTGGGACTTGTCATGATTGTAAACGGCAGCCCAGAATCCTGGGCGATCTTTTGGGGGAACCATGCCTCAGCTGAGGACATCGCTCTGCGTTCTGTTCAGCTGAGGATGTCGCTCTGCTTTTCTTGCTCCGCTGAGGACTCCGCTCAGCCTCCTGGTTCAGATGTGGATATTTTGCCCAGTGGGCCAGGACCGTCAATGGAGGGGAGGGTTTTCTGGTGCTTTGTGAGGAGTGCCCTTGGGGGGGTTCTGTCTTGTCACAGCAAACCAGTGACTACATTTCCCATCCCGCACAGCGTCCTACAAACATGGCCACCATGCACTACACGACCCCCATACACACACACACATACACACGTTAACCTTCTCCGGAACTCTATTCACACCTGTTTCTAATCACACACACACTCACACCACAGTATATAAGAGACTGTTTAATCACTGACTTTGAGTAGTATTGAATTGAACTCTTTGCCAAGCGGTTGTTCTTTGTTCTTCTCTCATTTCATGTTTATTGACCTCGTTTTCATTTATCGACTCTGATTCAAACCTCGCCCCATCTATGCCTGTTTGCTGATCGCCTGACCCATTACCTTTTTTGACCACGCTTCTGTCTATTGATTTGGATTTCTCTGCCTGTCGCTCCTAAATAAAATCATTATCTGCACTTGCTTCCGCCTGAGTTACCGCTTTGTGACAATACACGTCTTGCAATATATATATATATATATATATATATATATATATATATATATATATATATATATATATATATATATATATATACACATATATATATATAAAACAACAAAGTACAGCAAGGTCTACAAAAAGATTGGTTAACTAGATGGTCAAGTAATAAAGATTAGTGATCTATACAGAAACATTGGGTATTGAAAGTGTCAATATATTTCCAATGAGGCTATTCACATGAAATTTTCACAAGACATCAGTATTAACTCAAGAAATCTGGAAATATAAAGAATTCACAACATTAAAGTCCATACATTTATGTGTAATAATGTCTGATTATTTTCTAAGTTAGGAAAGCTGTTATGGCATAAGCTGTCCTGGAGGTGTCAGTAAGTAGCGATGTTGGGTACTAGCGAAGAGTCTAGGCATGCGCAAACCCACTACGAAATGTTTAGTGAGAAGTGCGGGAGAGAAGTTCGCTCTTGGGTTTGCTGGTAGATCAGGATGATGAAGATGATACATGGGTTGACCTTCCAGCAGAACAATGATGCAAAGCATACAGCAAAGGAAACTCTCAATTGGTTTCAGAGCAAAAAAATCAAGCTGTTAGAATGGCCAGTCAGTCACCTGAATTGAATCCAATTGAACAAGATTTAAAGACAATATATTTAAAAGAATGGGCCAAAATATCACCTGAATACTGCAGCCCATTAATATCTTCATACATGAAGCGTCTTGAAGCTTGAACAAAGTCTTCTCCACTAAGTAATAAATTAATTGAATTTAGTGTGTTTTTTCCTGTGCCATTCCGCTTTAATACACATAACTGTACAGTATTTATGGACTTTAAATGTTTGGATTTCTTTATATGTGTGGATTTCATACCAGTTAATACCAAATTTATTTCATGTGAATAACCTCATTGGAAATATATTTACTGAAAAAAAATGTTGATGCATTTTATTTCTTATTTCCCCCACGTTATAATTATATATATATATTATATATATATATATATATATATATATATATATATATATATATATATATATATATATATATATAAATAATTTGACTCAACGCCAAAACTCACTTCAATGCTGTTCACTTCTGCTGTAAGCAGTGCAGAGCTTACAAACTACAGTTTTGTCATCATTCCCCACAAGAGACAGCTTTACACACAAAATCAATGTGTTCTCCCGCCCTCTTTTTGACAGGATATAATTGGCCCTGATCATCAGATGTCTTTAAACTATTGGCCGATGATAAAAAGCCTCAGCCGATACCTCGGTGCATCTCATAAAATATATATATATGTATACACACACACACACACACACACACACACACAATATCTCATAAAATGAGTACACCCCTCACATTTTTGTAAATATTTGATTATATCTATTAATGACAACACTGAAGAAATGACACTTTACTACAATGTAAAGTAATGAGTGTACAGCTTGTATAACAGTGTAAATTTGCTTTCCCCTCAAAATAACTCAACACACATCCATTAATGTCTAAACCGCTGGAAACAAAAGTGAGTACACCCCTAAGTGAAAATGTCCAAATTGGGCCCAAAGTGTCAATATTTTGTGTGGCCACCATTATTTTCCAGCTGTTTTTACTGTAGGCGTCCCACAACCCGATTACAGATAAGCGGTTGAGGATGCATGGATGGATTTTACTGTAGGCTTACTGTTCAACCAACACCAGCCATGAGCCAGAGAGCCACAACCTGCTTCGAAACGGTCAGTACATCTCAATCTCACGGTCATCAGTCACTTACATTTCCAGTCACTATACGGCTCTCAGGTGTGTTTTTTCAGTTAACAGTGTTAATCGACTCTGGATCAGCGGATAATTTCATTGACCAAGAAACTGTCACCACCTCAACAATTCAATCCATTTTTGTCATGCCCTTTCGGAATCCACACCATTGATGGAGGGAATATCGGAGGTGCCATCAAATTCCGAACCCAACCACTCTGTTTTATGTCAGTGCTTTACACCAAGAACAAATATAATTCCTATTAACTGTGACCACCGAACATCCCATTATCTTGGCTTTCCTGTGGATGCACCTACACAACCCCAAATCTCTTAGCATCACCCACTGGTTGAGTTACTGGCAAGAACATTGTCTTCTGTCACCTCCACTCTGTATGGCCTCAACTTCTGTGGAAAGTCATTCTCTACCAAGTGTCAAAACCTCCAAGACGTTTTTAACAAGGCCAAAGCCTGTGCCTTACCCCCGCACCATCCCATGATTGTGCAATTAAGCTGCTTCCAGAAAGCACTACCTTTCTATCACAGAATAAAGAGCTATGGAGGAGAACATCCAAGAAGCACTACAACACTATATACTGTCTTTCCACATCACCTGCCTCAGCTGGGGTCTTTTTGTGGAGAAAAAGGGGAAGGAGTCTGGTCTTGCATTGATTACTGAGAACTTAACCTAGTAGCAGTGAAATATCTTATCCCCTACCCCTTTTTACAATGGCACTAGAACTTTGTTCAGCTCAAATTTTCACTAAATGGGGCCAGTGGAGCACATAATTCTATACACATCCGGGAAGGGGATGAGACGTTGCATTTAGCATAACAGTATGGGAGTGCCTTGTGTGCGTGTTCGGTATCTGAAGCTTGTGTAAAATCATGCCTCTACTTATAGGCCTGCCATGATCAGGTGACGTGGCAATTAAGTGCGTCGCATGATATATGTATATATATGGCACCTGTGAACCATGCTGCTGACTCTATTATCTGAAGTGAAGACGCAATTCACAGGCCTGCCCGGGTATGACAATGCTATCCAACGTCTCGTTCCCTTCTCAGGGAAGATGGTTACATGCGAAAACCCGGCGTTCTCTTTGAAAGGGATATTTGCATTTAGCATAACAGTATGGGAACGGGAATACCTACTCTGTCATACCGAGGGTATGGCTTGTTCAAAAATACCCAAGCCCGAGGATCACTGCAAGACACTCAAGCCCGGGGTGGAATGAATATCCAGGCTGTAATAACGAATGAATGTGTGTGGCGTAGACCACCCTGCAGCCACAAACACATCCTGCAAGGATACCCTTTTGGACAAAGCCTTCGAGGAGGCAACCACCCTAGTGGAATGAGCTCTTGTGCCCAGAGGCATGGTGAGACCGTGCGCCTCATAAGCCATAGAGATTGCTTCCACTATCCAGTTAGAAATGTGCTGCTTTGACACAGCATCACCTTTACTGTCCCCACCAAAGCAGACCAGCAGCTGTTTTTACTTACACCACTGGCCGGAGCAGTGGACGTAAGTACAAAGAGCCCTTGCTGGACACAGCAGGTGCATCCTCCCTTGTTCTGGTGTGAGGAATTGAGGAGGGTAGAAGGCCTGCAATACCACAAGATGGGCAGTCGATATAGGCACTTTAGGAATATAATCCAGCCTAGGATACAGGAAGACAATGGCTAGTCCAGGGGCAAATTCAAGGCAGAAGGGGGCAACAGAGAGAGCTTGTAGATTTCTCACTTGCTTGAGAAATGTCAGGGCCAGTAGAAAAGCTACCTTTAGAGTCAGAAGCTTCTCTGAGGCTGACTCTAAATGGGGCCCCTGACAAACCATCCAAGACCGCAGAAAGGTCCCAGGAAGGTATTCGCAACCTGCAGATGGGCCTCAGCTGTCTGACAAAACGCATGAACCTCGAAGTTAGAGGATGTTGCTTCACAGAGGCTCCATCAACAGGGGTGTGGCTGGCCGAAATGGTGGCCACGTTAACCCGGATTGTAGAAGGAGCCAACACTGCTGAGAAACGTTCTTGTATGAACTCCAGGACTGTATTTATTGCGCAGTTCACTGGGTCTAACTGACGTTCCTCACACCACAAGAAAAAAAAAACACTTGAGTGCATACATTTTCCTTGTGGATGGTGCTCTAGCATTTAACATGGTCTCTACAACCTCAATTGTCAGACCAGAATCTATGAGCTGGTGCCCCACAGGGGCCAAATCCACAGTTTCCATAGTTCTGGCCGAGGGTGATAAATCAGCCCTCTGGCTTGAGACAGTAGGTCCCTGCGGATGGGAATCTCCCAAGGAGTGCTGTCGAGCAGGGACATTATCTCCGAGAACCATATTCGAGCTGGCCAATAAGGTGCTACTAGCAGCAGACGTAAACAGTCTTGGCGAACTCTTGCTAGAACTGGTGGGAGCAGAGCAATTGGGGGGAAAGCAAATAGACGTGACCTCGACCATGTGTGCACCATGGTGTCCAGCCCCAATGGTGCAGGAGGTGTCAGGGGAAACCACAGTGGGCAGTGTGTTGTCTCCTTGGAGGCAAACACATCCACTTCCACTTGTCCGAACCTCCGCCATATGGACTCCACAACTCCTCCAACTCCCGGGCCCCAGCCCGTGCCTCGACAGGATGTCTGCACTTTTTTTCTCTGCCAAGAATTAATACGTAAAAACACTCAATGGTGGTTGATATATGAGACCACAGCTGTGTTGTCTGACACAACTAGCACATTGTAACCTCTCAACTGAGGAAGAAAGAACTTCAGTGCTAGGAATACGGCCTGCATCTCTAGGCGATTTATATACCACGCTAAAGACCATGAGCTGGACAGCCATTTAAGACTGCACCCCAGTCCGTGAGGGACGCATCTGTCATTACTGTCTTGCGATAAGGGGACGCCCCTAGAGTGAGACCCGAGGCTAGGAACTGTGGGCACCTCCAAATACTCAGAGCACGTAGGCATCGCCACGTGACACCGACTTTTCAACCACCACTGAAACAGTCCCATGTGCAATAGGCCCAAAAGTATGACGTTGGCTGCTGCCGCCATAAGGCCCAACAGCCTCTCGTAAAGGGTGGAGGGGATGTCCAGACCTAGCTTTATCTTGCTTAAAGTTGATAAGATTGATTGTACGCGTGTTGGGGATAGAAACACCCATCGTAGTAGAATCCCATATAACCCCTAGAAAAGTTGTCCTCTGCACTGGAGAAAGCATACTTTTCTTGAGGTTCAACCTGAGCCCCAAGCTCCTCATGGTGGTGAGAACAACATCTCAATGTTGAACAGCCAGTTCCCTGGATCGTGCTAGAATTAACCAATCGTCCAGGTAGTTTAGTACACGGATGCCCCGGAGTCGCAAGGGAGCCAGAGCAGCATCCATGCACTTTGTAAAGGTGCGAGAAGATAAAGCTATCCCAAAGGGAAGAATCTGAAATTGGTATGCGTTTTACTCCAAATGCAAACCTCAGGAACTTACTGTAACTGAGCAATATTCCTACGTGGAAACATGCATCTTTCAGATCTATCGTCACAAACCAGTCCTCAGACTGAATCTGTGGCACGATAAGTTTGAGTGTCAGCATCTTGAACCTGTATGTCCGAAGAGTATGGTTCAAATGACGCAGATCCAAAATTGGCCACATACTCCCATCTTTTTTGCGGACCAGGAAATAGCGGCTGTAAAAACCCTCCCTTAGGGAATGGGATACATGTTCTATGGTCCCTTTGTCCAAAAGGGAATTTATTTCCTGCGCTAACATTGGGCTCTGCTCTGTGCTGACAACTGGTGAGCATACCTCTGAACCGGGGGTCAAGCTCTGAACTGGACACGGTAACTTTTTTCTATGGTAGACAGAACCCATGGGGACAAACAGGCCAGAAGGTTTAACAGGGGTGTTCAGCAAGGATACCTTATCTTTGTCTCCCATCCCTGAGAGGTTGAGCCATAGGTGCCTCTCCGCCACAACCAGGGTACCCATTGAACGGCCGATATGGCGGGCTGTTTGTTTGGTCACCCGGAGAGATAAATCTGTGGCGTGGCGCAGCTCTGCCACTGCCTTGGGCCCGATTCCCTCACCAGTATCTAGCACACTCAGCGGGTCTGCTTGGTAGGACTGGAACAATGCCGTTGCAGGGACCCACAGGCAAGACCCGCTGCCACATAGGCTTTGGCTTTGCCCACCAACGCCGAAGTGACTTCACATGGCTTCGAAGGTAAAGTCAGCCTCCCTAAATTACCTGCCGTTGATGACCTCTGGCTCCTCTTCCAAATCCATACTAGAACCTCAGGACCTGAGCCGGCAGGCACTGAAACCCAACTCTCTTCAGACGAGAAGAGAGTGAGCAGAGAGCGCAGTTGCCTAATCGTGAAACGTTCACATTGCTGACAGTCAGACCGCTCAAGGGCTACTGTAGCATGCTCTACGCCTAAACACGCCCAAGAAAGCATGTCCGTCTCCTCCCGTGATGAAACGGGAGCAAGGCGTAACACACTTCCTGAAATCCCTCTCACTCATTCTTTCACTCTTTTCTTTTTCTAAAAAAGGGATAGAAAAGTTGAGAGATATTGAGAAATATAGAGTAGAAATTAAGCGTTTCTTTTTCATTTGTCACACAAACAAAAGACATGCAGTCTCTGAAGATAATAAGGCTGGCGGTGTGGTTCACAGGTGCCATATGTATCATGCGATGTGCTTAATTGCCACGTCACCTGATCGTGGCAGGCCTATAGTAGAGGCATGATTTTACACAAGCTTCAGATACCGGTCACGCGTGCAAGGCGCTCTCATACTGTTATGCTAAATGCAACGTCGAAGTTCCCTTTGAAAGGGAACCACTATTAGCACCACCTGTGTCCACTATGAGTACTGCATCATGCCTTATGGGCTTTCTTGCACTCCATCAGTTTTTCCAAACCTGTGATGTTTTCAGAGACATGTTAGGCAAATATGTCATTGCATACATTGACAACATATACATATATTCCCCTTCATGTGAAACTCATATACTCCATGTGTGTCAGGTTCTCCAACGTCTAGCCCAGAATCAGCTGTTCTAAGGGGAGCAGTGCAAATTCCATCAATGCACCATGATCCTCCTACATGATTAGCCCATAAGGGGTCAGCATCGACCCAGCAAAGATATCTGCTGTCAATGAGATGGCCTAGTTCCTAAAACTGTTAAGGACTTACAATGGTTTCTGTGTTTTTCCAACTTCTACTAGTGCTTCATTCTGGGATTTAGCTCCACCGCTCAACCACTGACTTCACTACTTAAGAAGGGGAGCCTGGTCTTGAACTCAGTAGCAGAGCAAGCTCTCAGTCAACTTAAAATTGCTTTCACCACTCCACCCAATCTATTAGTTTATTATTGTGAATTCTGGTTTGCTCTACGATATCCTGTTTGTTGATAGGATGTCCCTCTGCTTGCTTTTGACTCTGAACTTGCCTTTCATTTTAGAACTGTCTGCTGATCATCTATTAAAAACTGTCTAACTGCAATTACATCGGTCTCAGCCTCTCTGCTGTGAGAAGAATAAGTATATAGATGTAGTTGTAAGTAGGAAGCAGGCCATACCCTGGGTTTGAAGGCAATAAGTTTGAGGATCATCTCCACAGTGAACAGACCAGTGAAGAGCATGTTCAGGATGTTCATGGCTTTGTTGAAGGATGGTGACTGGCCATGGTGCTGCAGAGAGACACAATGTATACTCTAAATTACAATTTTGTGGCATGGTAATCTCAAAATGGAGAAAATAATCTAGCAATCCATAATGGGTTATACTGACCTGCATTGCCAAGCAGATGGTGTTAAGTAGGATTAGTGTGAACATCAGATATTCAAAGTAGGTGGAGTTGACCACATACCACACCTTATACTGGTATGGATTCTTTGGAATGTACCTGCGCAGAGGCCGTGCCTTTAGAGCATACTCCACACACTGCCGCTGTACCATGAGAATAACACACAAACAGGTTCACACACAGTCAGACACAGACAGACAAATAAACAGACAGACATACACACACACACAACACAAACATTAGAAAAAACATCAGTTTTACTTCCTTATGTTTGGGACTACTAGGATGGATTCCTTCAGAACTAGTGTTTTTTTTTCTCCATGTGCCTATCCTCAAATAACAAAATCATGTGGGTAACCCATACAATTTCCAAACTATGTCATGTCCATCCTCTTCCGGTTGCTGTCATCCAGGACTTGAGAAAGTTGATTCAAAGAGGTAAATACAGGCATCTAATCATTTGTTTATTGCTATTAACATGTTTTTATTATTGTTAAATCTGCACCATCAAATGAGTGTACACGGTCACACACTTTGGGTACTGTTAATTCTGGTGTCAGATTTATTACTACAGATATTATTACTGTTTGTGCCATAAGAACAGAGATGTGGCCTATAGTTTGGGCTGGCATGTAATTGCAAGTTTCATTAATTCATTAAGCAGCCCACTCTATAAGTTAAGTTTTTGTCTCTTGTTGATCCTGGCCCTTAATGAGAAACCTCCATCTGGAGATGTGAAGGGTATAGAAATCCTACTGGCAATAATCCAAACAATAGGAAGCAAATGCCAGTGCCAGAGACCAGTAAAAGCACTGTGTGAACAACTGCTAGCACATAGACAATTCTTTGGCATGTTGCCGTAAGAGGCAGTAGTTTGTCATTCCCATCTGCCTGAAACAATTGAGGCAGCAAGCTACCTTTAAGCTCATTTGTATGAAATCCTTTGCCATACAAAATAAAACAGCAGCAGACAGAGCGAGTTATACCACAAAGGCTATGTTGGTGACGATGCAGGGCAGTCATTAATAGAAAAGCAGCCAATGCAGACAGCATATGGGCGAGATCATTTAAATGAGCTCTTTTCAATGTGTTACCTGATTCCCAAAGAGGAGGCATAATCTGCCCCATGATTTTATTGATCCCTGAAATTAATTTCTGGCTATGCCACTGCTCTGAGGTGTTGGTTCAGAGCATATTTCTCCTTGTAGACATGTGTTTAGGTGCTAGGTGTTTAGGTGGCCTGTACACCACCTGTCTCTAAGACTTGCTTAATTACTGGACGAAACAATTGGCCCAAAGATTTTTTCTCTCCAAATCAGCATAACTGGTTGGCAGCAGGCCTATGCTTGTGAATTGTCAAATTGATAAGGAGGCAGTTCCTGTAATTTTTAACACCTATCAAGCATGTCAGCCTGTTTGTGAACAAATGATTCTCTAAACCACAAAGTGGTTCACAGGCACAAAGTGCCACAAAGTGGTGTCTCTAGGTTTACAGTAGAGACAGACACCCTGGGCCAGGGTGAATCAGTGTAGGCATTTCTCTCACGGTTATGGAACAACAGTCTCAGCAACCAATGTTATTTATAGCTCCATTTTGTTACTAAAAAAGCCAACATGTCTGCTACCTATCAGACCAGATCTTCTGATGCAGAAAAGTCACTATGGCACAGCTTTCAAACATTTTCCCCATGAACCCCAACTTTTTCTGAGAACTCCCAAAGGTAAAAAAAAAAATTTACAAAAAAATTTTTACTTGTAAAATGATTGCCTATTATTAACTGGAAAATAAAGTTAAATAAAATAAAACCTAATACTTATAATAAAGCAGAACTCTGGAGGGTGATAACACACACTGAACATAAAAAAATATTACAGGACATTTTGTCATGACACTGGCTGGTTACCTGTTTGTATTTTGTTTTCCCTGTGTTTCTCTTCCTTGGGTCTCCAGTGTGTCTTTGTTTATGTTTGTGTGTGCATGTAGCTGGGTAGAGCTCTCCATATTTGCTCCAGAGATCACACCTGCTGCAAATCCACTCATCAACTCCCCAGAATAAATAAACCCCAGTTTTCCAGCCATTCTTCGCAAATCAACCCCAGTGTTCCAACCATTAGTACGGTAACCACCTGACTACCTGTGTTTTACTGATGCTTGTGGTTTTATTTCCTTGTCTCTCATTATAAAATTATTTACTTTGTCATCTCCCTATGCCTCTAGGATTACACCTTTATGTGCCTGTCACCAGTTATTTCCTGCTTTGTCCAGCAGAGTGCTCAGCTCTCCGGTGTACAACCAGAGTTCAAACCCTGTCCCACCAACTAATTTCAATGGCTTCCCTCCAATCTTTTTTCAATTTAAATTTTACCTCTATTAATAAACCAGTGAGCTGGGGGAAATGCACATCTTTCCTGCTCCAATGTTCCCTAGTATTTGCCTAGTGAGTAGCTTAACCTACTCCTGGGAAAGTGGCAAAATTGCCTACTGCTCAGGGGAGATGCCTTGGCCTGGGCTACCTCTGCCTGGGACAGGCATCTGGAGCTGTGGACCACCCTCTCCTCCATCACCCAGGAGAGTAGCAAGATCTCCAATCATCTTGTCCAGGGAAGTGAGGCAGCTAAACACCTTCTCTCCCTCTGCCAGGGGACTCACAGTGTAGCAGAATACTCTGTTGAGTTCCGGAAACTGGCGGGCTTCTGAGATGGCCTGAATGAAAGGGTAAAGGATGAGCTAGCTCTTGGGGATGAAGTGGACTCATTCAATTCACTGATGACACTAGACATTCAACTGGATAACCAGAAGTGGGAGCAAACAGTTGAATGCCTGATCATCTGAAACCCCTGTCCTGGAATTTGGCGCTCAAGCACCCCCAACCCACTAGTCAGCTCACTCCAATCGAGCATTACCACAGTCTCAAAGCAGGCATCTGTTTCTACTGTGCCCAACCTGCTATCCTGATCACTACCCATCCTCAGCGACTAAATGGGGGTCTCACAAGTAGAAAGCAGACTACTGGTGAGCCAAACATCTGCTCCTCTTCCCTGTTTTCAGAACCCAGCCACCATGCACTATAATCAACTCTCTGTACCTTGCCTGCCCTCATCAACTTGGGTGCAAATTACAGATTCCTTGACATGGAGCTGGCTGCCCAGTCAGGCCTCCCCATTGAGCCCTTTGACCCCCCATTTTCCCCAATGCCCTAGATGAGAGACTCTTGGCCCAAGTCAATCACCGCACACACACACACCCTGCTTCTAGTTCTCTTGGGGAATCACTTTGAGCAAGTGTGGCTCAATCTCATATCCTCATCTTGTACCCCACTGGTTTTAGCCTACTCTTGGCTCAGTAAACACAACCACCACATAGACTGGTTGACAGGGAGAATTACCAATTGGTGTCAGTAATGTCATTCCTCATATCTTTAGTCTGCCCTTGCCCCCAGAGATGCTGCCCTGACCTTCCTGGTCCCTGACCCTCCTGACCTGTCAACTGTTCCTCCTGAGTTCCATGGGAGAGGCCTTTAGCAAAAAAAGGTCACTCTCTTTACAACCTTATCACCCATTTGATTGAGCTATTGACCTGCTCCCAGGCAATACCCTACACACTGATTACCTGTACAATCTTTCAAATCCCTAACAAGAGGCCATGGAACAGTAGATCAATGACTCACTTGCTGCAGGACTTACCAGACCCTCTTCCTCTCCCCTGGGTGCCGGTTTCTCTTTTGAGGCTAAGAAGGATCAGTCACATTAAAAATAAATGCCCCCGATCATAAAAATCTAAATGGCCAAACGCACTGATTGTCATCAAGCCGTCCTTGACACCTATTTGTCCATGACTCTGTACATTCTCAGTTTCTGAAGTGGGTGCACAGTTCCCTTATCACCTGCCACCTTGCATCCGGCCACACCTTGAAGCTGCTGAAGTGGCACTTCTGAAGGGGCACACTATGGATGCTGACACTCTATACTTCTTGAGCCAAGGGTCCAGAAAAAAGTTTTCCACTGCTCACAAAATTATCTTATATCACTGTTGACCCAGACACTTGACTCATTCATGGATGCTTAATCTAAATATATGGTGTACATGGAGTCCCTACTGGTTAAGAGCTACCACAACATCCTCATACACAAGATCCTCTTGTGTATTCAAAAAAATGAAGGGAGATACTCATATCAAACTACAATTTCCCACTTTTACAAGGATAGGGTATTTACAAGACCTTTTACTGTAAAAATACAATAAACTTTGACCTCAAACCCTGACAGATAATGAGTTTATAGTGACTTTTTGAAATGTATTGCATGAAATAGCACAAGGTTGGTGGGATGTAGCTCATCTTGAAATCAACCCCCAGATAGAGTTTGTGGAAAAATCTTGACCTGCCTTTTTGGTTGAGGATTATGAGGATGAAATGGCTGAGTGGTTGAGAACCCAGCATCAGAGATTATGCTGACATGTACACATCTCTCTGTTAGCACTGAAAACCTGGCATTCAGGAGGAAGAACAACAATCCTCAGCTTTTTAGTCAGCTTGGTAATAGTGGTGTCACTACTCTGGATGGAACTGTCCATCTTGGTCAGCAATTAGAGAAAGACTGGGACAGCCAATGACTTGTAACCTAATCAGCAGCACAACCTGTTTCTAAACCTCCATCAACACTATGATGACGGTGAAAGGTTGTGCCCACAATTCAAATCAAACAAATATTTGGGTTTTATTTGGGGTTGCAAACCCTGCTCAAACAATAATAATATTTTTACTCACCCTTCAATTAAAGGCATGCTACCATGAAAGGGTGGTGCCTTCTTGGATCCTCATATACTGTACAGTGGTGGAAATAAGTATTGAAGGTGTAAATTTTTTTTCATTAAATATTTTCTAATGAGGCTATTCACATGAAATTTTCACCAGATATCAGTATTAATTTAAGAAATCGAGAATTATAAAGAATTCACAACATTGAAGTCCATAAATAAAGTTATGTGTAATGAAGTGGAATGACACAGGAAAAAAGTATTGAAAACGCTAAGAAAAGGCAGTTCTCCAAGGCAAGGTAATGCAAAGAACCAGCTGAAATCCATAAGTAATTAAACTTCTTCCTGTGAAAATGAATATTAGTTGGGTTAGTAAATTGATGGTCTATAAAAAGGCTTTTTGTTACCAAGTACGCACCATTGGGGCCATTATCTGCAAGTGGAAGCAGCATATGCCCGTCATCAACCCGGCGTGCACAAGAACTCCTCGCATGATTTCTGAGCAGGGACTCAAAAGATTATTCTTTTGAGTCCCTGCTCAGAAATCATGCGAGGAGTTCTTGTCACTGATATCGTTATTGCAATAAATACCAGAAAATACTGTGATGTATAAAACATACTGATTGTCACACACAGGAGCTCCTCACAAGATTTTTGACCAGGGAGTCAGAAGAACAGTCAGAAGAGTAGCCCAAGAGCCAAGGACCACTCAGAAAGTGCTCCAGAAACAGCAGCAGCAGGTGCCATCATTACAGAGAAAACAATAGGGAATGCACTCCAGTGTTCACGCTCATTCCAAAAGACTTAATTACTAAAGAAAAGGCATGTCGAAGCTCGTTTAAAGTTTGCTACAACTAATTTGGACAAGTCTATGACTTGCAAAAAATACTAATCTTATATTTCTGCTGCTCAAATATTGCAAATAGCCAATCAGTAGCCTCTTACAAATAATGTTACCATTTTATGTTCAAATATTACCTGAATTCATTGTCACGAAGCGAAACTTACAGTCATGTATTGGTTGTAGAGTGCGTCATGGTGAAAATAAAATTAACAGCATTTTTTATGAACACAAACAATGACAATGTGAAAACGGAGCAAAATACTAAAAAGGCAAGAGTCCAAGAGAGTGAGCGGCAGCAGGTCATTGATGAGGTAGTTTGGTGGTCGTTCCCACAACTAGCTGTGACAGTGCTAGCCTGATTGTGGAAGGTTTCTAGAACTGCTTACAAGGAGGCTCAACATTGTCAACCTGGCACATGGAATTGCATATTGTGAACTTAATGTTAGCTTTTTTTTTTTTTTCAAGTTTAATTTTTATTGAACACTTCTGATGAACATTTCTACAGAACATTTCTGCTGAGCATTTCTGCTAAACATTTCTACTAAACATTTCTAATGACCATGTCTGTTCTGTACTCCCCTCCCTTTCCCAAGAATAAAAACAAATTGAGCAACAGCAGTAAACATTCACAGGTTTTTTTTTTCTTTTTATATAAAGGAAAACAAAATTAAACCCACAACCCACCCCTCCGGCTCATCATGGCTACCCATTAAACTGTCGTTGGTTATAAAGATATTGTAAAATTCAACAGGCACTAAACTTTAAGTGGGAAGTAATAATAATAATAATAATTTTATAATTTTATTTTATAAAGCGCCTTTAAAGCAGTTTCTCAAAGCACTGTACATAAAATCACAAATCACAGAACGAATAAAAGTTAATTAAAATGAATACAACAACCGTAATAAAAAATGAATATAAAACAATCGAACAGACAACAGGAATCAAATGCGAGTCTAAAAAAGTGTGTCTTTAAAAGAGCTTTAAAAATGCCAAAGGACTGAGCTTCCCTGAGTTCAGGGGGAAGAGAGTTCCAAAGTGATGGAGCATAGACAGAAAAAGCCCTGTCACCCATAGATTTAAGGTGGGATAGTGGAACAGTTAGTAGATTACCCTGTGAGGAGCGCAGTCTGCGATGTGGGGTGTAAGGGAATAATAAGTCAGATAAATATTGTGGAGCCAATCAATGTAATGCCTTGTATGTCAACATTATGATCTTAAAATCGATACGGAACCTGAACGGGAGCCAGTGTAAGGACTTCAAAACAGGAGTGATATGGTCATATCTCCTGCTTCCCGTCAGGATCCGGGTGGCAGAGTTCTGAACATACTGCAGTTTGTTTATTGCAGTTTTAGAAACTCCAGCTAAAACAGCATTACAATAATCCAACTGCGTGACAACGAAAGAATTGAACAGCTTTTCAGCGACAGATAAGTTTAGCATTGGTCTTAATCTGGCTATATTTCTGAGGTGAAAAAAGGAAGCCTTCACAGTGTCCTGAACAAAAAAAATCAAAACTGAGGTTAGTGTCAAAAATTACACCAAGGTTCCTCATCTTACTTTGGAACTCTAGAACAGAGCCATCAACAGATAGAGACAGTGCCGCTTTGCGAATCTGATGATGGGAACCTATAAGCATGACCTCAGTTTTCCCGTTGTTCAGGCACAGAAAGTTATTATTCATCCATGATTTTATCTCAGAAATACAGCCAGAAAGATAACAAACATAAATCCTTTCACCAGATCTTGAGTGAATGTAAATTTGGGTATCTCAGCATAAAAGTAATAATGGAGGCCAAGTGATCGCAGCAGATGCCCAAGTGGAGATATATAAATATTGAAAAGTAGAGGGCCTAGAACTGAACCCTGAGGAACACCAGTGAGCACCGAGCAAGTGTCAGATCTAAAGCCACCCATAGAAATAAACTGGAAACGGTCAGTAAAATAGGATTTAAACCAGTTTAAAACTTTCCCGGACACAGTAAAAACACTTTCTAGGCGGGTAAGTAAAAGACCATGATCCACAGTATCGAAGGCGGCTCTAAGGTCAAGAAGAATAAGAAGAGAGGTAGCTCCAGAATCAGAGGCCATCAACAGGTAATTTGTAACTTTGACCAACGCCGTTTCAGTGCTGTGAAATTTCCGAAAACCTGATTGAAGGGGTTCAAAGAGGTTATTGGTTGTCAGATGAGAACAGAGTTGAGAGGTGACAACACGTAAAAAGTATTTTTGCCAAAAACAGAAGATTTGAAATGGGCGAAAATTGTTAAAATCATCCACAGAAACATTTTCTCTTTTCGGGACGGGCGTAACAGCAGCAGTCTTCAGTACTGCTGGAACAACCCCAGTCTTCAGTGATTCATTTATAATGCTGAGGATACCCACACACAGCGAAGCACGATTTAAACAGATTCGTAGGAATTGGATCCAGCAGGCAAGTGGTAGATTTCATGCTGGATACCTCCCTTGTGAGAGCCTCGGAATCAAGCAGTGAAAAATGAGTAAAAGAAACACCAGTGAACCCAGATGGACGAAGGAGTGAAGTGGACAGTCAGGGTTAACAGAAATCTCTTTACGAACATTGACAATCTTAGAATGAAAAAACTGTAGAAAAGAATCACAGAGCTGCTGAGAAACAGGCAAAGTGGTAAGAGCATTTACTTGAAGCAATCTATTTATGGTTTGGAACAAGTCTCTGGGATTATTTTGATTATTTACAATAGCCTGAGAGAAGTAAGACGATCTTTCAGTCTCCAGTAGTGCACGATATTCCCCCAGAAGGTCCTTCCACGCTTGATAGTAGACACTCAGTCTGGTAAGGCGCCATTTTTGCTCCATTTTCCGACATACAGCCTTTCTAGAGCACAGATTGTCATTATACCAGGGAGCAGAGCAGGCGAACGTGACCATACGTGACTTTAGAGGAGCAAAAGTGTCAAGATTAGCAGCAAGAGTGGAATTTAGCTGCAGAACTTTCTCCTCCAGTGATGAGGGATGGAAACCACAGAATTGGAGAAAGCTGTCTGATTGATGGACTTCCACTTCCGGAAGTTTACTGTTTGGATGGTCGGCTCACTTGAATGAAACAGTTTGAGGTTAAAAAAGACAGCTGAATGATCAGACAGTCCAATGTCAGTAGCTGAAAATTCAGATACAAATGAGCCATTAGCAATCACTAGATCCAGCGTATGACCCTTGTTATGAGTCGGGTCAGTTACAAACTGTGTGAAGTTAAAACAATCAATTAGTGACAGACGTTCCTTAGCCGCCACAGAGACACCAGAGTCCACATGAATGTTGAAGTCTCCCACAATCAAAATTCTGTCAAACTTAGTGCTCAACATCGACAGGAAGTCTGCAAACTCAGATATAAAAGCTGCATGTGTCTTAGCCTTAGGTGGTTTATAGACTGTAGCGATGACGGTGGATACAGGAGCGGAGATACTCAAGACCAGGCATTCAAATGCTGAAAACTGGGGAACAGACACAGAGCTTGTGTTCAGCTTCAGGTTGTAAACCACAATAATGCCTCCGCCTCTGCCAGATACCCTCGGGAGATCTAAAACTCCAAAGCCCACTGGAGTGATCTGGTTAAACAGGAGCCCATCATTTTCTTTATGCCAGGTTTCAGTTAAGAACAACAAGTCCAGCTTTTTATCAGTGATAAAATCCGATAAAAGCAGCGCTTTATTATTCACAGACCGCACATTGAATAACGCGGCATAAGCCCAGCTCTGAAGCGGAGACGCCGGTGGTTTAATCTCCACACGGGGAACCGATATTAAATTACTGTGATCAGCACCAGCATGGAGCAGTTTGTTGGCCTTACGGTGACAGATAGGGACAAAGATGTTAGGAGAGGACGAAACAGTAAGACTGCGCATCAAACCCCGATGGATATATCGCTTAGGACGAAGCAGTCCAGCGTCAAGACAGAGACTGTAAGAGTCTTTGGCTAGGCAATAACACTTCTGATTTAGATTCAAAAGCTGGCGTGTAGTGTACCTTAGTAGGGCCAGAGCGAGTGAAACTCCAGATCGCACTGCGAGCACAGACTCGTACAATCCTCACACACCGTCCACACACACAGCCGAGCCGGGCATTGATTCAGAGTAACACGCTGCAGGTTATTCCAGTGGAGCTCAGAAATAAAAACAGAAATAAAAACTACAAACCAAACTATATAGAATGGCACCACCACATCGCACTCGCAACGGCACTAAAGACAATGTTACTAAAAAAAGAAACTCGCAAAATTAAAAAGTAAATAAATATGACTTAAAATAACAACGAAACAAAACAAACGGTAACAGGAGCGGCAGCAAAACACGCCGCGTACCCTGTCACTGGAACCGGAAACGTGTTTGAACAATTCAAAGTGTCTGTAACTCCATAAAGTATGCAATAAAGGGATGCCATTTATGAAAAAAACTTGTCTGTATAACCATTCATTGTATATCTTATTTTCTCGAGTTTCAGAAAAAACATCACGTCCTTATCCACTGGGATATAGATGGGTATTTAGCAGACTTCCAATGCAACAGTAGGGAACGTCTTGCTATAAGGGATGTGAAATCAATAAAATCCTTTTGTATCGAGCTCAAAGGAATTTAGGCTTCAGGAATCCCAAATACAGCAATCAATGGACAAGGCTTTAAATCTACCCTGAGAATAGTGGACATGATTTTAAAAAACCAGACCAAAAACCATGGAGATCAGGGCAGAAGAAAAACATATGGCCAAGATGACAGGGAGAGCCATGGCATTTATCACACTTGTCCTCTACATTCGGATACATCACAGACATTCTCGACTTGGACAGATGGACTCTATTTAAAACTTTGAACTGTATAAGTCCAAGACGAGCACAAGAAGTGGTAGGCTGTACCCTCCCTATAGCATGTTCCCAACACTCCTCACTTATCTGTACTCCTAACACTGTTTCCCACACATTCCTAATTTTGTTACTCGACCCTCTACCTAGCATCAGAATAATATCATAAATCTTAGAAATCATTCCTCTCTGATGTGGATTATTTGAAAATAAATTTCTAACTTGTTTTATACCCTTGTCATACCACACTGAAAATGAGGAGTCCAAACACGATGGAGGAAACAGATGGTTGTTGACTAAAGGACACAAAGAGGATGCACCTACAAATTTAAAGTGCCATCTAAATTGATACCAAGTCATAAGTGTGTTGAGGACAACAGGGTTATCAGTATATAGGGAAATTTTTGTAGGTAAAGGGGAGTAAAGCAGAGCAGGTAAAGAGGATTCACTACAGGAAGATAATTCCAATTTAGACCACAAGAAGTTCCAGGAGATTGAACTCAGTAACAAAGTTTATGGATGTGTGCAGCCCAGTAATACAATTGAAAACTGGGTAATGCAAGTCCTCCACTAAGTTTACATTTCTGCAATAAAGATTTGCTAAACCTTGGTGGCTTCCTTCCCCAAATAAATGTACTAATTATCTTATCCAATGAATCAAAGAATGATTTTGGGAGAGAAAGAGGCACTTGTTGGGACAAGAAAAAAAACTTCGGTAATATATTCATTTTGATGACATTGATCTTGCCAATTAGGGAAAGGGGTAAGTTTTCCCAACTCTGAATGTTAGATTTAACCTTTGAGATAAGTGAAGTTAGCTGATAGAAGATTAGATAGAGAACGTGTCACGTTGATACCTAGGTATTTAAAACCTGACTGACTAAATTGAAACAGTAGATCTGACTGTTGGAGAGACCAAGCTGAGTTATTGACAGGAAAACAATCGCTTTCATCTAAATTTAGTTTATAAGCAGAGACACCAAAAGACTCCAGAACATCCAAGACAGAAGGCATAGAGGCGATAGGATCGGTAACATACAATAACAAATCATCAGCATATAGCGACAATTTGTATTCTACACTGTATCGAACTATTCCTTTAAACAAGGAGGAAGATTTTAGTGCAATAGATAGCGGCTCGATGGCAACAGCAAAAAGCAGAGGAGATAAAGGACAACCTTGGCGACACCCTCGTCCGAGCGCAAAATAATCAAGATAATAAATATCGTTTGTCTGAACCCTAGTGTAACCCCTTCCTGGCCCTGGAAGTGTAATATTAGATAAGGTTACTAGGATCCTGAGTACTTAGCAGTTGATGTTGAATTGGCTAACCTCTATTTACCAGTAGATGATGTTATAACAGGCATAAATGTAGATAAATTATTTAAACAAAAAAATAATAGCGCAGTGTCTCCACTGACGAATTACCCCACTCACACACTATGAGCTATACGGTTATTCCCCAGAAACAAATATCAAATATAACTATGCCAAATATATACAAACCTTATTAAATCGAAAAGAAAAGTTCAAAGCAGCCAAGTAATATGTATAACAAAAATAAATACATTAATTATGCTAAACAAAAAAAAACCCTCAAACTGTATACATGTATTTTAAACAAAATTTAGACCAGTAAACTCAAACATTCATTTCTAATTATTAAACACCAGGAACAATATAGTTTGGATTTAACAACTTAAACCCCTTTTTTTGTTAAACCTTCAAAACCTTCACCAAGCGCTTGGGTCTTCTGTTG
Organism: Ameiurus melas; assembly: GCA_012411365.1. Classification (NCBI taxonomy): domain Eukaryota; kingdom Metazoa; phylum Chordata; class Actinopteri; order Siluriformes; family Ictaluridae; genus Ameiurus; species Ameiurus melas. The sequence continues at coordinate 1,611,397 of CM022766.1, forward strand.
GGGCCCGTGAATTGGTGCACATACAAAAAAAAAACCCTCTTTGGTTCCTTTAATGAACGGTTACTCAAACCTCTCCATTACTCACACCTCTTGAACAGAAGAACTAGCCGACTTGTATACGAGTTGAGAGAATGAATCTGCTGTACGCGAGGTTCCAGCAGGTCAATTCCGCGACGCAGGTTCAGCGGTGGAGTCCCTTCTCAAAACATGCGTAGCTACCATGCTACCTTGCACAGTTCTCCACAGTCCTTGTACCTTCAGTTTCACAGCGAAAACTGCGACTGGCGGTTACAGCTGTTTGTCTCTCACGAAGACATTAGCTTAACATCCACGAGTTACAGTTTGTACTTAGCTTTGTTTTTCCCAAGCTAGTGCAAAACAAACAAACGCAGATAAGCTAGCTCTTAGCAGGGTTACAGAGGTTTTGAAGAAATGCGTTCACTTTAGTATATCTGTTGGAGATTCGGACTTATAAAGCAAAGAGTAAAAAGATTTAAAAGTAGCATTAATTTCCATGGGATCTGTAGTGACAATATTATAAGTGTTTTTAATACCAGGTATGAGACAGGAAGTGGGACGTTCATAATATGAACCACGAGTACATAACAGTAAGCGTTCCGCTTCTTTAGTCAAAATAAGATTAAATTCTGCCTGTAAGTAAGACGGTGTTTAAGAAGTTCTGGGGAGGGGTTTAATGCACATCTTTGATCGAGACTACTAATTGCAGATTTAAGTTCATTAACCCTAGCAGTGCGTTTTTTATTACAGCGAGCAGAATAAGAAATAATCTGCCCTCTGATATAGGATTTAAGTGTCTCCCATAGCAGTGAATACGAGGTAGAGTCATTCTGATTGAAGAAAAGAAAGTCATCAATAGAAATAGAAATGAACTCGCAGAATTCACTGTCTGCTAAAAGAAGAGAATTAAATCTCCAAGGCGGTCGGCTATGTTTATAAATAGAAAGATGAATATCTAATTGTAGAGGTGCATGGTCAGAAATTACAATACCCAAATAGTCAGAAGAAACTATACAAGAATCTAGAGTGCTGTCTATAAAAAAATAATCAATCCTCGAATAAGAATGATGCACCTGGGAGAAGAAATAATTTTTTTTAAGAGAGGGGTTACGGGAGGGGTCCCCTCTCTTAATGTTAGCTAAACAGGCCTATGGTTCTGTTTTGACAAGGTGATAGAATGTGCAATCCATAAGTTTCCCTTTGTACTGAGAATATGCACTTATAAACTCATTACGTTGCTCTACCAGTGTGATCAGTTACATAGGCCTACCTATGCATTGAATATCTATATTATATACTGCATACGTGATATTCTAGAAGCACTTTTACATGTCTGCAAGTTTGGGGACCGAGACCTTTTACATGCCTCCTGATTTGCTGGATCACTATACTGTGAGTGTTTTGGGACCTGCAGATTTACAAATTAAGACCATTCACTGACATGGGTTTTTAAAACTCAAAAACCAAGGGCTCATCTGATGTGTGCTTCAATTACAAGAACTTACTTTTAAAGTTGAGTAATAAAAAGGAAAGTATAACACTGCCTCTGACACATTGCCTAGAGCTCCCGCTGTTAATGATACCACATATCTCCTATTTTTCTGCTCAAGTGTACTCAACCAAACATGAGATGAACAAAAACCTCAGAATCTTAAATTATGTACTCTGAAAAGCACTCCTGAAAGATCCTGACTTCATGGCCCTTTATAGTAGAGAACCTGTCAGTGTGAACTGTACCACCAATTACACCATTCTGCATGATAGTGTATAGAGTAGGATGAAAGAGTGACTGACAACAGTATAACTATTGACAACAGGAAGTATTTGACCAAATTGTGAATTTCAATGTTTATTTATTTTCTGTCTTTTAACATTATGAGGTGTGAATTGTGCAATGTATTTCAACTTTTGTCGTAATATTGATTTGTTGTATATTTGTACATAGCCGATTAATTTGAAATACTGCATTAAAAATTATTTTGCCTGTATGCTCAATGCTCAAATTTTGCTGTCTTGTTTGATTTTAAATCTTTATGATGATAAACAAATTAAGTTTCTTACACAGCTAAAAGGGGCCATATGAAGGTCTTGGATTCTTGCCTGAAGTATACTGTATGTCTCTTTTGTACAGCGACTTGACTTTTGACCACAAACAAAAACATGAACAACAAACAAACATAAAAAAACAAACAAGTTATTTTGCCAGAAATAAACCTTTCTGGCTGGCACCCCAACCATTACAAACTGCTCTGTGGTGAGTTTGCACAATCCTCCTTCTCAGTGTATTATGGTATAAGTACTATTCATAATTGCTGTCTGTTGTTTTCTGATTGAGCACAATATCAGTACTAGTTACAAACCTTCCTGATGACTATTTGACTTCCACACTTTCTGAAGGAAACTGGAATGGCGGTCTGAAATGGCCAGAAGATAAACATGACATAGAAGGGACATTTTACAGGCAATTCAAGTGGGGTCAATGTCAGAGTCACAAGGTGACTTTGTTTTTTGCACTCAGCAAGAAATGAGCAAACGGAAAGATTCCACTAGTTTGGAAGGAAACCACCTTGGCACTTGTTAGACAGAACTCTAAGTGCTGATTTATAAATGGACAATATTTAAACACATTACTGATGTAATGCAAATAACAGTGATCACAGCTGTGCATGCAGAAATCTTGTACTAAAATATAAGTGAATGGGTTTAATGCCAGGATGATCATCATCAGCTCATTACACTTTCATTATAGGTAATCGATGCTTTTGCATACAAGGGGCACCATGAAGCTCTGGCCCTGTGCTTGAGAATCTGAATTTGTGAAAACAGAGGTGTGTCTCAGTTATATGCCATGCTGACCTTTTTGACCTTCTGATTTTTTTGTGATATTGGCTCAAACGAGTCGAGTCTTACTGTATGGCAGTTTGGTGGGATCACAATATGTCACCCTGAAATTCATATTTTCTTCATTGTAGATACATTAAAAAACAATAGGATACTATTCAATGTTAACATTAAATACATTTGGGATAAAGGATTGTCAACTATGGCTATATTATAAAGGAGCCGAATAATTTTGCACGCACCACTTTTCAGTTTTTTATTTGCTAAAAAAGTTTAAAATATCCAATAGATTTCGTTCCACTTCACAATTGTGTCCCACTTGTTGGTGATTCTTCACAAAAAATAAAAATTATATATATTTAAGTTTGAAGCCTGAAATGTGGCAAAAGGTTGAAAAGTTCAAGGGGGCCGAATACTTTCGCAGGCTATATATATATATATATATATATATATATATATATATATATAGCCTTGCGAAAGTATTCCCCTTTAACTTTTCAACCTTTTGCCACATTTCAGGCTTCAAACATAAATATATATGTTTTGCACAATTCATGGCGAGAATGGTCAGAACTCAAATAAAAATGCACCAATTACAACAAAGAATCACAAGTTTAACACACACACACACACACACACACAGCTAAATGGAATGCTAACAAAAGAGTAGATTAGGGAATTCTGAAGCAGCAATACAGATGATATAAACTAATATAAGCTAATAATACTTCGTATTGCGTCATCGTATTGCGAAGTTGTTATGCGTAAAGAGAAAGGGGGAAATGGTAAGCATAAGTGCATATGACACCAAATATACCACTGGGTCCTACCCAGTATTAATATTGTGTTCCTAATAATTTAGCTGGTAAGTGTATACTGTATATCTTGCTTTAATGTTATTGCAATTGACAACTGTGAGTTTCATATCATTTGATTTTTATAAGACTTAATACAGATAACGCCCCATCATCAGTGTGTAACTGTGGACACATCTTTTGAATTTAATTGACTTAAGTCATCATCTCTGACTGACCTACGACCTTCGATTGGAGACAGTGTTTCTTGTATTTACATACAGCCATGAAATGTGCAGTTAAAGCTGAGATGTTTTCATACTGCTTGTCATACTTGTCAGTATCAGTACCTGGTTCTTGTCCAGCTCGCAGTTCTTGTACTCCTGCTCTCCTTGCTCCTGGAATGTAACAATGACAAAACCGACAAAGATGTTCATCATGAAGAAGGCGATGATGATGATATAGATGATAAAGAAGACAGAGATGACCACACGGTAGTTGTAGATGGGGCCAGTATCTTCGGCATGGGAGTCTATGGCTCTGTACAGGAGGCTGAAGGGAAACAGGAAAGAGCAAGTAATATATAAACCAATAGAAAATTCACAAACTTTCAAGCACCACTTTGTAAATATACTATGGAGAATAATTTAAGTTAACTGCACAATAAAAATCAGTTAATTAATACCTGTTATGCACTTTTGAGAATGAGGTAAATGCAAGGTTCATAAACAATCATTCTTAATCTTGTATTATTTCACTGTGTGCGTGTTATAATGATAATAAGTTTTTATTGGTCACATAAACAGCAGAAATTGTTTTCTTCACATACCCCGAGCCTGTCAGGAAGCTGGGGTCAGCCATGATATGGTGCCCCAAAAGCCCGACTGTGGCAGCTTGGCAGTGCTGAGGCTTGAACCCCGGACCTTCCCATCAGTAACCCAAAGCCTTAACCGCTAAGCCACCACTGCCAACAGAGATTGTGTGTGTGTGTGTGTGTGTGTGTGTGTGTATTTTTAATCATGTGTCTGACATACCTAGGCCATCCTTCAAAAGTAGACACCGCAAACAAGGCCATCATGCCTTGAAGAACATCATCAAAGTTGAATTCACTGTTGGACCAGTTACGAGGATTTCTTTCCGGCTTCCCAACATTACCATCTTTATACAGAATGTAATTCCCCCTGAAAACCGCACACATATATACACACACACACACACACACACAGAGAAAGCAAGAGAGAGTTGGTTTTGTATTGTACATCCACACATTTGAGTTTCTTGCTTGTATTTCTCAAGAAATAAACATACAATTAAACTCTGGAGTGGACAGACTAGAATATATATTTCACATTTTTAAATTCTCCAGTCAACGCTCACTGAGACTAATCTTTTGGAAATGCAGGCAATGTAATATAGCACCCCGCCCCACCCCCTCCATAAGACAGGCCTCCTCCTAGGTTGTGGACCTAGTTTCATTCCATGCATGAAAGCCTTTGTGCAGTAAAGGGTTGAGAATATCCTGAGCTATCCAGCACCTTTCTTCTGGGCCATAGCCCAGATAGTCTGTAGTTTTCCATATCTTTGACATGAACTTTCTACTTCAAGGGCTGCAGTAGTGTGGTGGCAAGAACTGCTTTGGCTAATGGAACAGGTTTGAGTGGTGAGATATGAAACAAAGGTCCAATGCTGCGGAAGCTTGTACGTCAAGCTTGTACGTGACATTATTGATTCTTTACAGAATCTTGAATGGTCCGATGTATTGGTGAGACAGTTTCTTGCATCCCTGGGTAACACAGATGTCTTTGGTGGAGAGCCAGTGTTCTGGTTTATTGTTCTGGAAAGTGTAATTTCTTGGTCCACCTCCCAGGTTATAGTTCCCACAAACTGGGACCATGTTAAAATGAAGTCTTTGCTGCATTATTGATGCGGGTTAGATGACAATGTGAGAGGGAATCAGCATTGGTGTTTTTTGAGCCAGGATGATTTGAAAGGATAAATTAGAAACTTGAAAATAAGAGCACCCATGTAGTTTGTCATGAATTATGTCTGTCTGTTTGCAGTCTTTATACACTATTCCAGGTTTTTGTGGTCTATGTAGATCATGAATGGATGCTTAGCCCACTCCAACCAGTGATGCCAGTCCTTCAGCACCAACTTCATGGCCAGGAGCTCCCTGTTGCCAATATCATAATTATGTTCTGCGGGGGACAACTTCCTGGAGAAGAAAGCCACTGAATTCAGCCTGGGCTTTTCTCTAAACCTTTGAGACAGGACTGCTCCAACTCTTGTCTATGAACTGCTTAAAGCTTGTTCAGGCTGATGTGTACCATTGGAATTTTTTCAGCTCTTTCTTCAGCAAGGCTGTGAGGGAGGCCAGAATGTAGCTGAAAACCCAAATAAATTTCCTACAGAAGTTTGCAAACCAAAAAAGCTTCGCGGCTCTTAACAGTCATGGGTACTGCCCGATCCTTGACTGCCAAACCTTTGGCCTGAGCCATAAACACTCCCTTGGGGCAAATTATGTATAAATGAGATCTTGGTCACATGACATTTACATTTTTCTTTTTTTGTTAGATGACAGAGGGATGGGCAGTTAACTGCACCAGATTTTTCTTTTGCACTTTTTTCCTTTTATCAATTTTGTGTTAAATTAGAGGAGGAGCCAATGTTATACTTTCTCAGGTCTCAGACCTCTGTGACTGTTGTCTAATTAATCATTGAAAAAAAAGTATAATACAGCCAGTAGGTCAGCAGGCTGCAATATAAATTTTGTTACTTGGAATGTCACGTCCTTAAATCACCCTTTCAAACGTAGAAAAGTATTTTTCCATTTGAAACAATTTAAAGTGGGGATCACCTTCCTACAGGAAACCCATTTATGTAAAGCAGACCATTTTAGATTGAAAAGTGAGTGTGTAGGTCAGCTATATCACTCTAATTTTAATACTAGCTCTAGAGGTACAGCAATTCTTATTGTTAAAAATACCCCATTTAAGGCTTCAATGGTCGAGGGAGATTCCGGGGGTCGTTATGTCATAGCAGCAGGTAAACTTTGTGATATATCAGAAGTCCTGGCTAATGTGTATGCACCAAATTATGATGACAGCATGTTTTTTTTTTTTTTTTTTTTTTACAAATGTCTTCTCTAGACTACCAAATCTTGACACACACTATTTGATATTAGGAGGAGAACTGTGTGATGTCCTCACCTTTAGACCACAGTTCTGTCAAAACTATTACCCCATCTAAGTCAACACATACCATTAAATTATTTCTAGACACAAAATGGGATATCTGATGTTTGGTGTTTTCGTAATCTTGGCTCTAGAAGCTATTCTTTCTTTCCATCTGTTCATCAAACATATTAATGTATAGACTACTTTTTCTTAGAGAAGAATCTTCTCCCCTTGACTAGTTCTTGTTAGCACCATGCTACTGTACTTTCAGATCATGCCCCACTGTCAATGACACTATGCATAACGAATATTTATGATAGATATCGTCACAACAATAAGGTTGCGAAGGTCTTGGGGGAGCTCTTTGCCTTTGCCCATCGTGAGACGTTTCTTCTGTGACACCTTGGTAATGAAAAGCCTTTTTATAGACCATCAATTTACCAACCCAGCTTTCAGATTTTGTGAGTTAATACCAAAGTCTGTTGAAAATTTCATGTGCATAGTCTCATCTGAAATATATTTACTGAAAAAATGTTGTCACTTCAAATGGGATTTAACCTTTTAAGTACCAAACGCATAAAACATTTAATGAATAAAACATGCTATAGAGTATATGAACATGGCAAAAAGGCCAGAAGAGGTTTGGCTCTTCAATTACGACAAAAGACGGCAAGTCAGACCATATCCCAATTAAAAGATAAATCAGGCCTTAGGTATAAAGAGCATTCATGTCATATCACATCCAAGCCAACACTCAGTTTCCCAGGAGACACCGCTGACTACAAACATGGCCGCTGAGAACCACACTTCCCAGACATGCATGCACTCACCTTCCCCGAGTTCTAATCGCACACAGCTGCTTCCAATCATACACACAATCTCACTACAGCATTTAAGAGACTTTGGAAGCAAACACACTTTGCAAAGTAATACGTTCAGTAGACTTGCTCTCTGCCGTTTTGCCAACCCGTTTTGTAGTGAGTTTTGCCTCAGTGTATTTTGATCAGTGCTTCTGTACCTGACCTCGTTTTCTGCCTCGCCTCTTTTTGTTTGTTTGCCTGATCGCCTGACCCCTGCCTGTTTTCCGTCTCCACCCTTGGATCGTGATCAATCAGTATTTTTACAAGTTCTATTTAGAATTGTATACTATAGAATTATAGGCTATGACTATGACTATGGCTATAGGCATCGCCATAGTCATAGTTTAGCTTAGTTTATTGAGTGTGTTTTGTTTCTTGTTTCCATTTTGGGTTTGCGTTCTCACACTGTAAATAAACATCACCATTCGTACTGCATTTGCATCTGCCGTCACGCCACGTGACACATTCAGGGAATTTACAGTAGAGGCATTGAACACAAAGTATCTCTCTATGCAGATGATATGATTGTATAACCTGGGATGGCTGCTGCGAGAGAATATGTATGTAGCCATACATCATTACCTGCTCTACTTTGTACAAAGATACCTCTTTCTGAACCATTGTCAAGATACTCCATAAACCCAATTATTAGAACCTCTTTTAAATTCTGGAATCTTTCACTTAATGATCTTTAACTGTATGCCCCTATCATGAGAAATCACATGTTCACCCCCTCTACTATAGATGCTGCTTTAAATCTCTGGGTAGAGAATGGACTTGTCACATTAAGAGATCTATATAGTGAGAAAATATATTGAGAACCACACAGGTGAGTATTGTCATGTACACTGGACATGACATGTAAATTGTTGGGCCCTTTAAAATACACCTCCTAACTTTCTGAAAAGCTGTGTCAAGAAATGTAGGTTCAGTCTTCCCACTAGATTAGTAAAGAATATTTCTTAGTTTTTTTGTTAAGATAAACATAAGTTACTGACATAATAAAATGTTAAAATGTTATCATTATCCTAAATAGTCAATCTGTAATTTAAAAAATGTAAGATGCTCAAGGTTTTGGGTTGCAGAAAATTCATAATGGTCATTTAGGGTAATTTGCCAAAAAAAAAAAACAACAACCCTGAGTTAGTACTAGAGATGCACTAATGTGCTGATAAAGGCAATTTTTCATTGGCCAATAGTTTAAAAACATCCGATGATCATGGTCAATTATATCCTGTCAATAAAAAGAGGGCGTGAAACGCATCAAATTTGTGCTGGGTGTAAAGAAGATGTCTCTTGTGTGGAGTTACTTTGAATTGGGTGACAGTGATGAAAAAACTGCAGTTTGTGAGCTCTGCATTTCTAAAATTTCATACCGCATGCAGTAGAGCAGAAGCAGCGTGTATTTTTTACGCCGTGCATGTTGACAAATGGGTGATTTAACATGGTTTTTATTTTGCCGTGGTGCTCGAGCTGCTCATGCTGAATTTAAGCGAAAGTACACAGTTGAAAGATTTAAATGAAGATGAGTTGGAAAAAAAGGTATATATTGCATTGAAAAATATATTTGTAGAGTAGTATTTCATATCCAATTAATGTTAATATGAGTTAATATCATCAAAAAAAACCTTTATATTACATATTACCAGTTTGTAGTTCAATGATGAAGTAGAAATGCTTAGTTTGTGGTGAGTGAATGTGAAAACTAACAGGAGGTTTTTTAGAATTCAGTCAATTAATTCTGTTAATATGAATCAATAACATTCAATAAGAAATCTTAATTTAATCTTCAGAATTTATTTAATGTGTTAATGTTAATTAGAGTAATATGTTTTCTGTTTGAGACCAGTTACTGTGAAACAACTTGATGAAATGGATAGAATAAAGTTTTTATTTGCATTTCTTTCAGAATTGTGGAAATAATTTTTATTAACTGAAAAGAAGGTGTAAAAGGCAAAACTATTGGTATCGTTTATCTGTATCGACCCATATCATTCTGAATGATCGCTATCGGTATCAGCTGAGAAATTTAGTTTCAGTGCATCTCTAGTTAGTAGCTATTATCACTTACGTTATACCAAAGCATCCCACACCAGCATCTTCTTTTCTTTCTCTTGTAGTTAACAAGATAAAGAACACTGGTTGGCAATTTACAGAGAAACCAGGAAAAGCAAACTCCTCTGTCCTGAGGACTTTCCTGTGCTTGGAAACTTTACAAACCACCACGATTATTACAAAAAAATGTAATTAAATTACGAATTTGTTTATACTATAATGGGGACTAGAAACAGTAGTTGTTAAAAAACATAGCAGGCAGTCACAATCAAATATATATATATATATATATATATATATATATATATATATATATATATATATATAAATACATATAGTAGATTAGTCGCATTGTCAGTTGAAGCCACAGCCAAATGTAGGTACGTGCCAGTGCGTGCGCAATAACGTAGAACCACTGCAAGTGTCTTATCTACAGCCATAAACTAATAACTAATGAACAGATTGTTACCTGGCTGTAGATAAGACACTTTGCAGTGGTTCTATGTTATTGTGCACTGGCACTGGACGTTACCACATTTGGCTAGCTCTGAAACTGTGACAGCGAGTGTGCATTCCACCTATTCCTACTGTGTATTTATATATATATATATATATATTTGATTGTGATTGCCTGCTATGTTTTTTAAATATGCCCCCTAACCTCCAGACCTGCTCGCACATCACCCTCTAGTCCTTGGCTCTCAGAAACTCTGCGTAGCAACCGGGCCAAACTAAGAGCATCTGAAAGGAAATGGCGCAAATCAAACAATCCAATTGACCTAACCAATTACCAGACACTTCTCTCCTCTTTTTCCAAAAGCATCTCCATTGCTAAAACCACATACTTCCAAGATAAGATTGGTAGTTCTCCCAACACCCGCATTCTTTTCAAAAGAAAACCATCACTCAATCCTTCTATAGTTGACAATTACAGACCTGTTTCCCTCCTCCCCTTTCTTTCCAAAACTCTCGAAAGAGCCGTTTTTAATCAACTCTACAATTTTCTCACACAGAACAACCTACTAGACACCAAGCAGTCTGGCTTCAAGAGCAACCATTCCACGGAGACTGCTCTGCTTTCCGTCACTGAAGCCTTACGACTAGCAAGAGCAACCTCTAGATCATCTGTCCTCATCCTAATTGACCTCTCTGCTGCCTTCAACACTGTGAACCATCAGATCCTCCTGTCAACTCTCTCCAACCTGGGCATCACTGGAACGGTTCTACGCTGGGTGGAATCCTATCTTTCGGACAGATCCTTCAAGGTATCATGGAGCGGAGGTATTTCTGAAACTCAGCAACTCACAACTGGCGTTCCACAGGGCTCAGTTCTGGGTCCACTCCTCTTTTCTATATACACTACATCTCTCGGTCAGGTGATTGAGTCTCATGGCTTTTCCTATCACTGCTATGCTGATGACACTCAGCTCTATTTGTCCTTCCAGCCTGACGACCCATCTGTCTCTGCACGCATCTCTTCTTGCCTGTCAGACATCTCGGTCTGGATGAAGAAGCACCATCTTCAGCTTAACCTGGGAAAATCGGAGCTTCTCGTCATCCCAGCCTATCCCTCAATCAACCAGAACCTCACTGTACAGCTCAGCTCGCTTACACTCATGCCAACCAAGACGGCCAGGAACCTTGGGGTGATCCTTGATGAGGGCTTGACCTTTACAGACCACATCTCAGCAACTGCAAGGTCCTGTAGGTTCATCCTGTACAACATCAAGAAAATCCGACCATTCCTCACCAAACAGGCTACACAGATACTAGTCCAGGCTCTTGTCATCTCTAAACTGGACTACTGCAACTCACTGCTTTCAGGCCTCCCAGCCAGCTCCATCAAACCCCTTCAAATGATTCAGAATGCTGCAGCGCGCCTTGTCTTCAACCAGCCCAAGACTACTCATGTCACACCCCTCTTCATCTCCCTCCACTGGCTTCCTGTAGCTGCCCCGCATCAGTTCAAGGCCTTGATGCTCACCTACAAGACCTTGTCAGGAACAGCACCCTCCTACCTCAACTCTCTCCTGAAGGCATACATTCCCTCTCGCAATCTGCGATCGACTAGCGACCGACGTTTAGTAGTTCCCACTCAGCGTGGTGTAAGGTCCCTTTCCAGAACCTTCACACATACCGTTCCCCAGTGGTGGAATGCTCTTTCGATCTCAATCCGGACTGCAGAGTCTCTCACTATCTTCAAAAAACAGCTAAAGACCCACCTTTTCCGTGAACACCTAACCAACTCCTAAAAACAAAAAACAAAAAAAAAAAACCCCCAGACAATGCACTTACACCTCTACTCTGTACACTTTGCTTCCTCTGGTATTCAATTAATGGATCTTGTATAGTAGCACTACTTGTATTGTTCCCTGCTTGATATATCGCTTTGCTTATTTGTAAGTCGCTTTGGATAAAAGCGTCTGCTAAATGAATAAATGTAATGTAAATGTACCTGCATTCTGTCTCGGTCGGCTTAGAAGAGTCTGTGCAAAAGTAGAGCTTGCCCTGAAAGTCACAACAGAGTAAATCAGTTTGTTTTTCACAAAGCAAAGCTTTCAATGCAATGCACTAACTAAAACAAATATCAACTACTGAGATTAAAAATCTATTTAATCTGTATACAGAATGGTTCATGTGTGTATGTATATTCTCACCTTAAAGAGTTGTACTCCAATGCAGGCAAACATAAACTGCAGCAGAGTGGTGACAATAACAATGTTCCCGATGGTGCGGATTGCTACAAATACACACTGGACTACGTGCTGTGAATTTACAGAGATACAAAAAACATAAAAGATGGTAAGATACAGCATTTAATATATTGAAAATAGTTTAGTAGTTTTTTAGAGTGTCATGCAAATGAATAAAAACAACACAGGGAACCTAAGAACTAGCCCTAAGAACTCTTAGAATAAAATGTGTGTGTGTGTGTGTGTGTGTGTGTGTGTGTTTTTTTTTTTTTTTTTTGTGTGTTTGGAGCAAGAGAGAGAGAGAGAGAGAGAGAGAGAGAGAGAGAAAGACCGACTCACTTTGAGGCCCTTGGCTCTGTTAATGGCTCTCAGGGGTCTGAGGACTCTAAGAACTCTCAAAATCTTCACAACATTAATGGCACTTGACCTGTGGGACACATGAAGATGTATAGCCGAGCTGAACCTATAAGGACTTGGTATATAAAACATTTGGGAATTTTGGGCCCCATAGTACACAAAATGTGGATTCTACATGACTATATATATTTTTAGTCTGGCTGATGCTTTAGTGATTAATGTGCATCTTCATTGGCATTCATTTATTTGTATATTCATATTTTAAATATCCTGTATGTGAACTTTTAATTTGGATCACTGTCATTCAAACTTTCCTCTTTTACAAAAATTTTGTTGAGAAAAGACTTTGAAATAAATAGCAATTGTTAGATAATTCAGACAGATAGTAGGTGGAAGTCATACACCCAATGTTGTTCAACCCCATACATTGCAAATTATACTCATTTTGGCCAATATATCACTGGGTTTATTAGATTAAGTTTTACTCACTGAATCCCAGAAGAGATGAGAGAGACACTGACCACCACCAGATCCAGGATGTTGAAGTAGTTACGACAGAAAGAACCCCTATGGAGGAATGCTCCGTATGCTGTCATCTGCACACAGGACATAACAGGGCAAATGAAAATAAGAGTAACCAAATGTACATAAAGTGTAAGAATAAAGCTTTTGAGTCATAGAAAGATAGAGGGAATGTGGAAGGATCAGGGAGATGCCAGTGTGTTAAAAAGTTATTTCACCTTTAATATAATCTCTATGGTGAAGAGACCCGTGAAAACATGATCTGCATAACCTAGAATCTGTAAGCATAAAATACACAAGCACATATCAGTTGTTGATTAGAAATAGAATAGCTAAGACATGCGCTGAGCCGTAACATGTACAAATGTCCACATACCTGATTCCTGAATGAGTCACTTTTAACTGGGTCCTCTGCAGCCAGAGAAATACTACTTAGCAGAATAAAGAAGAGGATAAGATTGGTGAAGATGTTGTGGTTGACAATCCTATGGCACAAAACTCTATACCTGAGAAGGAAAAGAAGAAGGTATTAATGTTCATGCCCCGTTGTATTCACTCTGTAGATCATGTATAATAGAGTTAAGAATAAGTTAGTTTCTTTAATGGCAATCCTATACCGTCTTGAATACATTTACCGAATTTAGGGAAATATACAAATGAAGAACAACTCAAATGAGCAGGCAATTTACCAACAACAGACACAACACAACATGTTTGTCAGTGTATAAATAAACAAACAAGTAAGTAAGTAAACAAACAAAGAAACAAACACATAAATAAATACATTTTAATATATTTTTTATATGGGAAAAACGTCGGGGTTACGCATGTAACCCTGTTCCCTGAGAAGGGAACGAGACGTTGCATTTAGCAGTATGGGAACGCCTTGCACGTGACCGGTATCTGAAGCTTGTGTAAAATCATGCCTCTACTTATAGGCCTGCCATGATCAGGTGACGTGGCAATTAAGCGGCGTGGCATGATATATATATGGCACCTGTGAACCACGCCCCAGCCTCTATTATCTGAAGCGAACGCAATTCACAGGCCAGCCCCGGTATGACAGCGCTATACAGCGTCGTTCCTTCTCAGGAACAGGGTTGCCGAGTAACCCCGGCGTTCCCTCCTCAAGGAACTTCGACGTTGCATTTAGCAGTATGGGAACGGGAATACCCACTCCGTCATACCAAGGGTACGGCCTGTTCAAAAATACCCAAACCCCGGGGTCAGTGCAGGACACTCGAGCCTGGGAGGGAATGAATATCCAGGCTGTAATAACAAATGACTCTGTGAGGCATAGACCACCCTGCAGCGCCGACACACATCCTGCAAGGGAAACCCCTTTGGACAAAGCCTTCAACAATCCCAGTAGAGATGCACTGCTTTGACACAGCATCACCTTTCCTGTCGCTGCCAAAGCAGACTAGTAGCTGCTCTGACTTACGCAACTGGCCGGGGCGGTGGACGTAAGTACAGAAGGCGCTTACTGGACACAGCAGGTGCATCCACTCTCTTGTTCTAGTCAGAGGACAGAGGAGGGAGAAAAGCCTGCAACACCACAGGGTGGGCAGCCAATGTAGGCACTTTAGGAATATAATCCGGCCTAGGATACAGGAAGGACTTGGCTTATCTAGGGGTAAAGTCAAGGCAGGAGGGGCAACAGGGAGAGCTTGTAGACCTCCCACTCGCTTGAGAGATGTCAGGGCCTGTAAAAGAGCTACATTTAGAGTCAGAAGCTTCTCAGAGGCTGACTCTAAGGGCTCAAATGGGGTCCCTGACAGACCTTCCAAGACCACAGCAAGGTCCCAGGAAGGTATGCATGGCCTGCAGATGGGCCTCAGCCGCCTGACACCACACATGAACCTCGAAATTAGAGGATGTTGCCCCACAGAGGCTCCATCGACAGGGGCAGGGCTGGCCGAAACGGCGGCCATGTAACCCCGATAGTAGACGGAGCCAACCTGCTGAGAAACGTTCTTGTCAGAACTCCAGGACTGTAGCATTTGCGCAGTTCACTGGGTGTAGCTGACGTTCCTCACACCACCAGACAAAAAGGTGCCACTTGAGCGCATACAATTTCCTTGTAGATGGTGCTCTAGCGTTTAACATGGTCTCTACCACCTCAGTCATGCGACCAGAATCTATGAGCTGGTGCCCCTCAGGGGCCAGACCCACAGCTTCTTTAGTTCTTGCCAAGGATGATAAATCAACCCTGTGGCTTTTGAGATGGTAGGTCCCTAAGGGCTCAAATGGGACACCTGACAGACCTTCCAGGACCACAGGAGGTCCCAGGAAGGTATGCGCGGCCTGCAGATGGGCCGCAGCTGTCTGACACTATGCACGAACCTTAAAGTTAGAAGATGTTGCCCCACGGAGGCTCCATCAACAGGGGCATGGCTGGCCGAAATGGCGGCCAAGTACCCTGATTGAAGAAGGAGCCCAGCCCGCTGAGAAACGTTCTGTAAGAACTCCAGGACTGTAGCAATTGTGCAGTTCACTGGGTCTAGGTGACGTTCCTCATGCCACAAGACAAAAAGCTGACACTTGAGTGCATACGCTTTCCTTGTGGATGGTGCTCTAGCTTTTAACATGGTTTCAACAATCTCAGTTGTGAGACACGAATCTATGAGCTGGTGCCCCTCAGGGGCCAGACCCACAGTTGTCGAGTTCTGGCCGAGCATGATAGATCAGCCCTCCGGCTTGAGACAGTACATCCGCTCTAGGGGCTTGAATGGGGCAGCCGGCAGACCTTCCAGGGCCATAGAAGGTCCCAGGAAGGTATGCGTGGCCTGTAGATGTTAGAGTATGTTGCCCCACAGAGGCTCCCTCAACCGGGATGGATGACTGAAATGGCGGCCACATAACCCTGATTGTAGAAGGAGCTCACCCCGCTGAGAAATGTTATTGTAGGAGCTCCAGGACTGTAGCTATTGCGCAGTTACTGGGTCCACAGTGAATCCCTGCGGACGGGAATCTCCCAAGGAGTGCCATCCTGCAGAGATATTATCTCTCAGAACCATGTTCGAGCTGCCAAAAAGGTGCTATTAGCAGGCTATCTTGGCAAACTCTCGC
Organism: Ameiurus melas; assembly: GCA_012411365.1. Classification (NCBI taxonomy): domain Eukaryota; kingdom Metazoa; phylum Chordata; class Actinopteri; order Siluriformes; family Ictaluridae; genus Ameiurus; species Ameiurus melas. The sequence goes on from CM022766.1 coordinate 1,627,785, forward strand.
AAGAGCTAGTGGGAGCAGCGATGGGGGGGCAGCATACAGATGTGACCTCAGCCACATGTGTGGATTCCACCCTAGGCTCCCAAGATACAGCTTTATCTAGCTCAGTGTTGATAGGATTGACACTACGCCTGTTGGGGATAGAAACGCCCTCATCGTAGTAGAATCCTATAACCCCTAGAAAAGTTGTCCACTGCACCGGGGAAAGCCAACTTTTCTGAGATTCAACCTGAGCCCCCAGTTCTTCACGCGGGCGAGAACAACATCTCAATGTCGAACCGCCAGCTCCCTGGATCGTGCTAGAATTAACCAGTCGTCCAGGTAGCTTGGTACACAGATGCCCTGGAGTCCCAATGGAGCCAGAGTGACATCCATACACTTTGTGAAGGTGCGAGGGGATAAAGCTAGCAATACTCCTATGCGGAAACATGCACCTTTTAGACCTATCGCCACAAACCAGTTCTCGAACTGGATCTGTGGCACGATAAGTTTGAACATCAGCCTCTGAACCTGTATGTCCGAAGAGTACGGTTCAGATGATGCAGATCTAAAATTGGCCGCATATTCCCACTTTTTTGCGGAACAGGAAATAAAGGCTGTAAACCTTTATTTCATGTAAACCTGAACGGGGTACATGTTTCAGGACCCCCTTGTCCAAAAGGGAGCTTACTTCCTGCGCTAACGTCGGGCTCTGGTCTGTGCTGACTACTGTGGTGAGCACACCTGTGAACGGGGGGGTCGAGCTATAACTGGACCCGGTAACCCTTTCTATGGTAGACAGAACCCATGGAGACACATTTGGCCGTATCTTGCACGCTGCCCGATGGTCTCCTAGTGACGTTAGCTATTCCACATCCTATTGGAGAGAAGCATCAAATTTCCGTTGCCCTGTGACAGCTTGCTAACCAGGGAACACGAAAACTTGGGGACCACCTTGGCTAGGGGAGGCCCTACAGTAGCACTGGGGGTGACCTGCCCTAACAACCTCATGTCCCCGGATGCATCCCTCCACAGCCCCTCAGGACCGCTCATCTTTGCCTGCTTGGCCTTTATGACCATTCTCAGATCAGGCCTAACAGCAGACCGCGACTGTGGCCGCCCGGTTGCCCCTGGCTGTCTGCAGGGGTTGGCTGGCTGCCATACTCGCCTTCTGGGTTTCCCCCATACTAGTGCTGGCCCAGGCTCCACTCGTGGACACCCGGATGAGCTTGAGACAACTTTTTCTTTGCCATAAGTCGAGCTCACTCAGCAGGTCTGCTTGGTAAGCCTGCAACCCTGTTACTGTCTGCAGTGACCCACAAGCAAGACTACTACTGCATAGGCTTGCCCACCAATGCCACCTTGGATGCAAGCCGGCCCCTGTAATTACCTGCCGTCGGTGGAGAGAGGTAGCTAGCAAGCGCCTCCTCCACCTCGGGCATAGCTAAATAGCCATGCCATTCATTCCCACAATGGCCAAATAATCCAACATTGTGGAGTTATGACTATGGCTTAAGCATGGTTTTCAGAAGTGAGATTTTGTCATAACTTCTGGAAGACAGGGGAGTTTCTGCAGTGTGAAGTATTTACTTTCACTGGGTAATCACTTCAAGCAGCTCTTTATATGCTGCTTCCAGTTTTTAACACATCCTTTTAACTCCTCGGAGTCAGAGAGAAATTATTACCCCTTTGGCTTTCCATAGCGGGAGGAGAAGTCGCGACGCGAACTCCAAAATCCTGCGGAGAGCTGAACCCGGAAGACAGAGAGAGAGATAGAGCAGCGCTCGTCTCCGGCTCCCCTTCCGGATTTAAGAGATCCCCCGAACCTGACGGTTGGCTGCCTCGGCAGCGGACGGCCCAGATCCATGAGGGTCTGAAACCCAACTCGCTCGGCTTCCGTTTTTCTTTTTTCGAGAAGAGAGCGAGTTGAGCTGCTTAATGTAGCGTTACCATGCGCAGCCTCTCGAGGTTGCCATCGCATACTACACCACTAACACTTCACCAAGAAAGTGTGCACTTTTCCCCCGTGATGAAACGGGAGCACGTTACACACTTCTTTAACTCTTTCTCACTCATTACTTACCTCTCCTTTTCTTTAAAAAGGGATAGAAAAGTTAAGAGATTTTGAGAAAATATCGAGTAGAAATGAAGCGTTTTTTTGTAACACAAACAACAGACATGCAGTCTCGCTGAAGATAATAAGGCTGGTGGCGTGGTTCACAGGTGCCATATATATATCATGCGACGCGCTTAATTGCCATGTCACCTGATCATGGCAGGTCTATAAGTAGAGGCATGATTTTACACAAGCTTCAGATACCGGTCACGCGCAAGGCATTCCCATACTGCTAAATGCAACGTCGAAGTTCCCTTTGAAAGGGAACAGCCCCTTATACTGGCAAGTTTAATTATCTATAAATTTCGAATTTAACACAATTAATTTAGTTAATTCGTGTTAGTAGGTGTTGCTAGATGGTTGCTATGGTATCCCAGATGGTTGCAAAGGTCTTGCTTGGTGGTTAGTAGGTGGTTTGTACGATAGTCCAGGTGGTTGCTATGGTATATCAGGTTGTTGCTAGGGTGGTGCTAAGTGGTGGCTATGCTTTTTCAGTTGCTTGCTAGGTCATTGCTAAGTAGTTGATATGTGGATAAGTGGATGTTTCTTGGTTGTTATTAGGATATTCCAGGCTATGGTGTTGTTATGGTATTCTACATTGTTGCTATGTGGCTGTTATGATCTGTTATTGCGCTGATATTCAAGGTGGTTTCTAGGTTGTTGGCAGGTGGTTGCTATGGTATCCAAGGTGGTTGCTATTATCTTAATTTGGGTGCTATCATGTTACAGGGAGTGGCTAAAGTGGCTGAAACCATGTGTTCCCTATGAAAAAAATCGTAATTCCAAATTTTCCCAACACCAAGCACCCAATTCCTTTATGGGATCTATGCCTCTGCCCATTCTCATGGTTTTATCTAAATAATTATCTAAACAGTACACAAACTGGAATAGAAGAAGCCAAAATAATAATAATAATAATAATAATAATAATAATAATAATAATAATAATAATAATAATATCACTAATAATAATAATAATAATAATAATAATAATAATAATAATAATAATAATACGATTATATCATAATCAAACGGCTATGTTGGCTGTGTGAACCTTGCACATTACATTACTGTGGATCCTGCAGAGGGTCACTGGTATGCAGATTACAATTACAAACTGAATTTTACAATGTTGATGGAGATATTTAGTCAAACCCTTTTGCTGCATGTTATCTCTTTATACAATTAGCATGTTTATTTAGTTGATGTAATCTTCAAACCATCCTACTGTATATGTTTCTGGTGCTATTGCAGAGAGAACCAGTGTGTGAGTCAGTGAAACTTTTACTTGTTTGTATGACTGAAGATGAAGAAAGCTCTAGCTTCAGGCATAGGAGCAGCCTTCTCCTTCAGATGAATGTCTGAAAGAGGCCTTGGCCTTGGGCCCACTGGCATATCTGGCTCCTCCTCCTCATCCTCTCCTAGGGTGTGAGAAAAAGAACAGGCTTGAAAAGGGGAGAATTTAAAAATCACTTTCTATGGCATCCATGTTAAGAGGTACTTCACACCAAGGTGGGGTGATTATACCTGTATTTTAAGACTAAACTCAGATAAGATTAGTAAAGTAATAAAGAGTTCTAACAGTTTCAGATGATTCAGATATATTTCGAGTTCAGTTAATTTACTCTGATGTGGGAGAATTTTTTTTAGATTGGTTTGGCTGCTGGAGAAGACCTATTTTAAAACAGATACTATAGACCAGGGGTGCACAATACGTCCATCCACAAAGGAAGTTCGGGTAGATCGCCATTCAAAAATATATATATATATTAGCATTGATGTACAGGACAGGGCTTGCATGTGCGATCAAACGCGCCAGCGCTAAAGGCTAGCGAGCGAAAATCACTGAGTTAACTTCTCAGTTCATTCCGACTGAAGAAATGGGGCCAAAATGAGTGAGGTAGCGGGATCAAGCAAGAAACCAAAGACTTCTCACTTCCATGCGGAATGGGAGGAGGATTTTTTTTTTCACGATGTCATATTCGAAGTGAGTTTGTCTGATCTGCCGAGCTACCATTGCTATTCCGAATAAGGGAAATGTGGAGCGGCACTTTAGGACTGTTCATAAAAACTACAACACTGACTTCCCTCCGAAAAGCGAGCTGAGGAAGAGGAAGGTGAAGGAACTAAAATCAGAGTAATTTTTTCACGGCTGACTTCAAATGCTAAGGCAGCCACCGAAGCATTGTTCCGGGTGAGTTACTCCATCATTAAACACAAGAAGTCATTCCAAGACGGAGAGATGATAAAAGACGCATTTGTAGACGCAGCTGACTCATTGCTTCTGGACTTCAAAAACAAAACCGAAATATTATCTTCAATCAAAACTCTCCAGCTATCAAGAAGTAGTTACACGGCGCTGTGAAGTCATGGCCGAGGATTTAGGGAGATAAGGGAGTTTCTCTTTGCAGTTAAACATGCAGAACACACCCGACTCAGTGATGATCAGTGGCTGCTGGACTTGGCATTTTTAACCGATCTGACCAACATGTTAAATGAGCTTCATTTGGAGCTGCAAGGAAAAGACAAAACCGTGGTCAATATGATCAGCTCAGTTAATGCCTTTAAATGGAAAATGCAACTTCTATCCTCAAAGCTGCAGCGCCATGATTTTGGGAACTTCCAAAACCTGGCGTCAGATCTGGAGACGCAGCGGAAGGCTTGTGTGCAGTTGAACATTGCACGCTACACGGAGCAGATCGACAGCTGTCTGTCGCTCAGAGTTTCACAGACACTTTCAGGACTACATTCACGTGCGACCCGTTTAGGGACAATGTTGAGGTTGATTCACTCGCATCGACAATTGCAATGCTGTTTCACCTGAACTCGTCTGAAGTGGAGGATGAGATTTTGAAACTACAGACTGACCTTCAGCTGAAGTCCAGGGCTCATGGACAGTTTTGAAACTTACTCACAGGGGAAAAGTACCCAAACATGAGGAAATGTACAACCTCCTTGACTGCATTATTTGGCTCTACTTATTTATGTGAATCTGCCTTTTCCCGCATGAAGATTTGTTAAGTTCAAATACCATTTCACAATGACTGATCATCATTTGGAGGCCTGCTTGAGGCTGGCTACCAGCAGCTACTGTCCGGACTGTGCAACCCTGGATAATTCTACTCACTGCAAGTCATCAGAGTAAGGTATTGACCAATAATGTACTGAATTGTAGTGTGCCATAAGGGCTCATACAGTTATACAAAGTACGTGAACATGTATATTGTGTGTATATATATTTAAAGTATACTCAGTATATATATATAAATAAATATATGTTTCGCATTTTTAATGTAGGTAGATCTCCTTGACTGGTCATGTTAAAAGTAGCCCACAAGTCAAAAAAGTGTGAGCACCCTTGCTATAGACTATCAGAGAGCAACAGTATTTAAAAAAAAAACAAAAAAAACAAAAAAAAAACAATCTAGTTTAGATTTTTAAAAAATTGTCACACATTTAAGGAAGCCCTGAAGAGTAACCGATTCGGTGTGTTTCTAAGCCAGATTGGCTACCTTTGTAGCAAATGTGTCCCTCTTCTTAGACGTTTCTTTTTCCTTGGGAGAAAATTACTAACAATTTGAATGTGTAGAATTTTGAAAGTCGAGTGACTTCTGAATAAATGCATAGGGAGCTACTGTAGTTAATAGTTATGTAGTTATTAAAAAATATATTGAATTTTGTGAAGGCCAAATTATATCCAGGACTTCATATGACAGTATTGCCTAGTGTCAAGTCCAGGTCCCATTTTAGGATGAGTGCATGGACACTTCAGATCTTCCACACCTTTTCCACCGCACTATAAGCAAAAAAAAATTATCAGTCCCCTTTATATAGACTATTGCGACATGCAAGATCTATAAAGAATAGCTAACTTTGCAAAAACTGAAACAAGTTAATGTGGCTAAGGGCTCCCACCTGTAGTCCTACTTAATATTTTTAACAGAGCAAATGCAAACCAGCAGCAAGTGGAACAAAAATTTTGGTAATGGTGTTTGAGCATGGAAAATGGTGTTTAAGCGTTTCTCATTTGTGTCAAAAACCCTAATGATTTCCCATGCCTCAGTGCTATGGCTCCCTTAAACAATTTGGCTGAAAAACCTTTCTGCCCATTGAATCTTCTTTGGTGGGCATTATCTCTTTGCAGGCCTAGAGTGAATGTGCCACTGTGTTAGCAATACAAATTGTCATAGCAAATCACTTGCAAGCAGAGTTGGGTGTAACGCAAACTTGGGTGATAACACAGTAATGTAACACGTTACATTTAAAATTTGTGTAATTTCATTAGTTATTGATGTCATTAAAATTACATTATTTGTGTTACATATTTATTGTCAAGAAAACAATATTAAGTAAAATCCATCCATCCATCCATCTTCTACCGCTTACTCCTTTTTCAGGGTCAAGGGGAACCTGGAGTCTATCCCAGGAAGCATCGGGCACAATGCGGGGTACACCCTGGACAGTGTGCCAGTCCATCGCAGGGCACAATCACATACACACTTATTAAGTAAAATGCACTTTTTAAATAAATCATGTTTTGCCCCGAAGATTTTTTCTTTAGCCCCAAATAATTCTCCACTTGGTGCGGTTTGTCACAATGAAACTGAATGTCAGTAAAAGAACACCGCCTGTAATTTTATATCTTCAGTGAAACCAATCAGACAGGGTTTACAGGAAAATATGTGGATACAATCGTGTCTTATTGACTGACAGCTCTCAGTTCTGCCAAATGCTAGCTCACACAGTCAGTGTGAGGAAAAATGAATATATGCCTATTTTTTTTAAACGAGTAAAGGGGTTGAAACTGAAACACTAACATCCTCTGATGCTGAGCAGGAAAACAAGGTGTGTAAATGTCTATGTCTATATGACATGATATGAGCAGAGCATGAGGAAAAGTAGTATACTTTGCATGGCAGTATGATGATATCCCAGCTGTTTTATATTTTATCGGTCTGGCAGTTCCACAAAAAGTGATAACACCCAAGGCAAGTTTTATGATAAATCCAACTTTTTCTGATCATGTCACACATGCTAAAATCACTGAAAGAACTATGAGTTTCACTTTGTTGTATATTTTTGTAGGTTGGATAGGTTTTAAAAGTAATGTGAAAGTAAAGAAATTAGTAATGTGATTATTTTTTACATGCAGTAATCAGTAATGTAATCACATTGCAATTGTAAAGTAGTAATTAGTAATCTGTGGTGGATTAATTTTTTTGAGTAACTTACCCAACACTGCTTGCAAGTATGTAATACACTGTGTGTAATAATAAGTAAGCCATTGTACACAGTCCCAGATCCAGAGGATTAAACATTAATTTTGCAAAAGAGGACTTAATACTGGCATGCAGCACATTAATTGCTACTGCATTATATTCTGGGGTTAGACTATGACATTCTGAATTCTCCATTATAAGACTATCTGTCACGCCACAGCAGCCTCCAGCTTCTTTTGAATGAACAGGACTGTTTGCGCGCTCGCTTCCGGATTAACGCATCAGTTTCTACATCAGTTTCTACATCAAACTACAAACTACATCAGTTTCTATCTCTATATGTGTAGCAGTTCTACTAAACTCCATTTTTGTAATAAATATATTTCTTCTGCTCCTCAGCAAGATGATATTAGGAAAGAGGATGAGCGAGATATAGTGGGAATCTTGTATAGATTACAATCACGAGGTGATGATTTTGCTATTCGTGCTTAGCATATAGGCATATAGGAAAATAACGCATGGGTCATACTCCAATAATTCTGGAAGGAATCCAGAATGCAAAAAAATAGAACTTGATTCCACAAAGAGTAAGGGAAAAATTAATTTCTGACAAAATTCAACAGTAATATATATATATATATATATATATATATATATATATATATATATATATATATATATATATATATATATATGGATAATTTTAGTTTGGTTAAAATGGTACAACTGGTTGTAAAGTTGTAATTTATTCTAACTCTTTTTGTTTGTACTGCCAAAGTAGATCTTATTCGGGAACATGTTTTTATTCACCTAACCATTCAAGACTTCAGATACATTATTCTTTTATTTTAAAACAGGTGCCGTCATACCTGGGAAGTCGTTCACTGGATATAGATTCTCATCGTTGTCATCAATATTGATCTGCAAATCACAAGTCACATTTTTTAAAGACAGATGACAATGGCAAAAAGACAAACAGCAATACTAAAAACAGTGACACTGGAGCATATTCAGGAAAGATCCATTAGATTACAAGAGGGCCATAGTTAAAATGTTATGTAAAACACAGTTTGATAGGTTGGACTGTGTGGTGCTCACCAGCATCTTTTAACAAACAACTAACTTCACTTCAGGTGGCAACTAAAAACACAAAAGATTTAAATATATGGTAACATTTTTTTCCTCAAACAATAAACCAACATTCAGAAAACGGGTGGGAAAGAATAAGTACACCCTTCCTACTTTCACAATCATTAAGGGCATAATTTGTAGCCACATGGTACTATTGAAATGCACAAGATTAGTTAATCATCATGAAGTGTGTCTACCTCTATAAAAGCAGAATGTTTGGCAGTTTGGTGTTCTGGAGCACTCAGATGTGTGTCTACATCATCCCAAGAAGAAAGGACATCAGCCATGACCCCAGAAAAGCATTTTTTTGCTGCTCAATCTGGGAAGGGTTATAAGGCCATCTCCAAACAATTTGAAAATAACCATTCTATATTTATTTTTATTTATTTGTTTATTTATCCTTTATTTAACCCCAATGCTCAATCCCATTGAGATATCACAATCTCTTCTTCCATGGAGACATGGTCAAGATGGCAGCACATATTGATAATCACAGAAAACAATACCCATAGAACACAATTAATAAGAGTAAAATCAATAAAAGCACTTACAAGACTCCTTTAACACCATTTGTAAAATCCATGTAAAAGTACTCAGAGGTGGCAGTATCTCTAGTGTAAATACATTTTCCAGATCATTCAAGGCCCAGTTAGCATAAAAAGAAGAAAGCATGTTTGCCAAATTCTGAGTGCACCTTTGGGACTTTTAACCGAATGTGTGATTAAGATCTAGTACAATAACTATTTGTATAAAAAGTTCAGAGATTAGAAATGTAAGAGGGCAATTTACCTAGAAGTAAAAGTACCTTAAGAAATACCTTAGCAATGAACATATACATATGCAATTTCCTCCTATGATTCTAAGATGTCCATGCCAATGATTCATACAGTATACAGTGATGAGTACGTGAATCTGCACTACAAACAACACTGTAGTGTTGTACACTGATGGTCAGAAAATGTTGTGGTCAGATGAAACATAATGTTTCCACCTCCATGTTTGACGGTGGGGATGATGTTGAGGTCATAGGCAGCATTCCTCCTCCTCCAAACACGGTGAGTTGAGTTAATGCCAAAGAGCTCCATTTTGGTCTCATCTGACCACAACACTTTCACACAGTTGTCCTCTGGTGGTCAGATGAGACCATAATGGAGCTCTTTGGCATCAACTTAACTCGCCATGTTTGGAGGAGCTGGGACCATAGTCACCAAGAAAACAATTGGTAACACACTACGCCCTGAAGGACTGAGATCCTGCAGCACCCGCAAGGTCCCCCTGCTCAAGAAAGCACATATACATGCCCGTCTGAAGTTTGCCAATGAACATCTGAATGATTCAGAGGACAACTGGAATGCTGTCTATGACCCCAAGAACACCATCCCCACCATCAAACATGGAGGTGGAAACATTATGCTTTGGGGGTGTTTTTCTGCTAAGGGGACAGGACAACTTCACCGCATCAAAGGGATGATGGACGGGGCCATGTAACGTCAAATCTTGGGTGAGAACCTCCTTCCCTCAGCCAGGGCATTGAAAATTAAAAGTAATTACTAAGTCATTACCAAGTACTAAGTCATGTTTTGCAGAGGGGTCAAATACTTATTTCCCTCATTAAAATGCAAATCAATTTATAACATTTTTACATGCGTTTTTCTGGATTTTTTTGTTGTTATTCTGTCTCTCACTGTTCAAATAAATCTACCATTAAAATTATAGGCTGATCATTTCTTTGTTAGTGGGCAAACGTACAAAATCAGCAGGGGATCAAATACTTTTTTTCCCTCACTGTATACTGTAGGAGGTGAGCTCAGTGCCTGACTCCTGTTGGACCTTCCACCAACAGCCCTGAGCTCTTTCTCTGTTTTTTTTCTGATTTCGCATCATAGCTTTGAATTGAGTCATCTCAGTGACATGATCAATGCACAGGCATTTGACACAATATTCATGTCTCTGTTGTTTTGTTTTTTAGATGAGTAGTGAAATTGTAGTTTAGGAGTTCACCGTAACATTATTGGATTTACATCACTGAAGAAAGATATCACAATGTATTAAATAGCGAGGCTGGTGATTCACCTACTCACCACTATAAGCATTATTCCAAAGACAACCTTCTTGAGAATGCGAAGCTGAAGAAGCAGCCACAATGTTATGCTGCTATGGGTGAATGTCTCACTAATTACATGGAGAATACACTGGTCCTGACCTTAATCCAATAGAATTCTTATGGAAGGACCTGAAGCAAGCAATTAATGTGAGGAAACCCAACAACATCCCAGAGTTTAAGCTGTTCTGATGTGCAGGACTGATCAGCAGTTACCGGAAATATTTAGTTGTCGCTATTACTGCACACGGTCGTCACACCAGATACTAAATATTGGATCTTTTTCCTCGTTAAGTAAATGACAAAGTATAATATTTTTGTCTCACTGGTTCTCTTTATCTATTTTTAGGACTTGTGTGAAAATCTAACACAAACTTTTAAGCATCACTGTATATTAGGGACCCTTTTTGGCTGAGACATTTAATTGTCAGGAAGGACCCCTATGGAATGAGACCTTTAGTTCTTTCACCCAGTAACCCTATGCTCTTTATAATGTACACATCCCAAATCAGAGCACTCCATATAGCCTACAGGCACAATGAATGTGAAAAGTAATACATTTTTAAAACAACTGCAATCACCTATTTTTCTGCCATGTTTTCTTCTGAACTTATCATACTTATAATCACAAATTTGCCACTAATTGTTGATTTATTTAGCATGCATTAGTATAGTACGACTAGTTGATTATTGTGGCTGAAGATTAGAAGTGTATTTAACAAAAGCCAAGATATGTCTTGTGTGGCATGTGTATGTTTGTTGAGTGATTTCCTGAAGGACAAGAGCAAGTACATTCATGTACAACGTCGTTATATGTATAGGTTAATATTTGGGACCCAAGTTTGATCCACACATCATGAAAAAACTGTGGAACTACATGTCTGCAGAGACAATGGACTGATTAACATCATAGCCAGAGACTATGATTGGAGGAAAAATTTTAATTATGGGGTTGGACTATCCAGAGAAGTTCTGCAGTTAAATTCTGCTCTTGCTCCTTATCCTGACTCTTTTACTCCCCTAAGGTCACGTAAGGTTACTTTCGCCCAGTCTGCTCCCTGGTATAATGACAATCTGCACACTAGAAAGGCTGCTTGTTGGAAAATGGAGCATAAATGGTGTCTTACTGGCTTGAATATCTACTATGGAGCATGGAAGGATCTTCTGGTGATTACCGAGCATTAATGAAAAGATCATCTTATTTCTCTCAGGCTATTGTAAACAATCAAAGAAATCCCAGACACTTGTTCCAAACCATAAACAGATTGCTTCAAGTTAATACTGTTACTACCTTGCCTGTTTCTCAGCAGCTATGTAATTCTTTTCTTCAGTTTTTTTATTCTAAGATTGATAATGTTCGCAAACAATTTTTTGTTACATTTGACTCTGCCACTCCATCCGTCTGGGTTCACTGATGTTTCTTTCACTCATTTCTCACTGCTTGATTCTGGGGCTCTCACAAGGGAGGTATCCAGCATGAAATCAACCACTTGCTTGCTTGATCAAATTCCCACAAGTTTATTTAAATCGTGTTTCGATTTCTGGTGCCCTATTATCCTCTGTATTATAAATGAATCATTGGAGACTGGGGTTGTTCCAGCAGTACTGAAGACTGCTGCTGTTACACCTTTACCAAAGAAAGAAAATGCTGCCATGGTTTTAACAATTTTTGTCCCATCTAAAATCTGCCGTATTTGGCAAAAATACTTGAGCATATTCTTGCCTCTCAATTGTGTAATCATCTTTCAATTAATAACCTATTTGAATCCCTTCAGTCAGGTTTTAGTAATTTCTCAGTACTGAAACGGCTTTGGTCAAAGTTATGTAGGCACCTCCCAAAAATGTAGTTGAATAAATGGTGTGCTTGCTGCATTTTTGGGTGGATTCATTTGAGACTACATTTCCCATGGTCCTTTGTTTCTGGCTCCGTTGCAATTTGTTTCCATTGGAGTAGTTCAAGCCAATGGGTTGCCTGTTTAATTAAACTCCTAGCCAATCAGAGGTCACCTTTGTTGGGGAGGGGGAAAGAGAAAAAAAAAAGGAAAGGAGGGGAAACGTAGCGAACGGGAGAGGAAGTGACACGCGGGAGGAGAGCGGGGGAAAAAAGAGAACCGGTTTTAACGCAGAGGTGATGTTTGTAGACTAAACTTCTATTAAAGTAGTGGCACAAATATCATTTTATTCAGCGAAAAGTCGAGAGCAACTATCAGCTCGGTAAATTGGTGAACTGTAAGTTTAGGTGAAGTGCAGCTAGCTTATCTACGTTTGTTTGTTTTGCACTAGCTTGGGAAAACAAAGCTAAGTACAAACTGTAACTCGTGGACTACTACGCCTGTTTAAGGAGGAACTCCATCGCTGAACCTGCGTCGCTGAATTAACCTTCTGGAACCTCGCGTGCAGCGGATTCATTCTCTCAGCTCGTGTCCATGTCGGCTAATTCTTCTGTTCCAGAGGCGTGAGTAACGGAGAGGTTTTATTCGCTGTTCCCTAAAGGAACCGAGGAGGGTTTTGTTTGTTTGTGCACCAACTCACGGGCCCCAACAAAAAAAAAACCAAGCGCTTGGTGAAGGTTCTGAACAGTTAATAAAAAATGGTTTAAGTGGTAAAATCCAAACTGTACTGTTCCTGGTGTTTAATAATTAGAAAGCAGTGTTTGAGTTACTGGTCTAAATTTTGTTTCTAATATATGTATACAGTTTGAAGTTTTTTTTGTTTAGCATAATAAATGTTTTTATTTTTGTTATACATACTACCTGGCTTTACTGAACTTTTCTTTTTTTATTTAATAAGGTTTATATATATTTGGCCTAGTGATACTCGATATTTGTTTCTGGGGAATAACCGTATCGCTCATGGTGTGTGATTGGGGTAATTCTTCAGTGGAGGCACCGCGCTATTCGGGATTAAATCATTTACATACATTTCTGCCTGTTATAGTATAACAACATCTGGTAAATAGAGGTTAGCCAATTCACCATCAACTGCTAAATACTCAGGAACCTGTTAATTAAAACCATTTACAGTAGTAACCTTCTCTAATATTACACTTCCGGCGCCAGGAAGGGGTTACAGTTACCAATGACTTGTTGATGTCCTCTGATTCTGGAGCAACTTCCATTCTCATCCTTCTTCATCTTAGAGCTGCCTTCGAAAGTGCTGATCATGATCTTTTACTTCCCTGCCTTGAACGTGTTTTTGGTTTGTCAGGGACAGTTTTAAAATGGTTTAAATCCTATTTTACTGACCATTCCCAGTTTATTTCTATGGGTGGTAACAGGTATGACACTAGATCTGTGCTCACTGGTGTTCCTCAGGGATCAGTTTTAGGCCTTTCACTTTTCAATATTTATCTCCACTTGGGCATCTGCTGTAATCACTCGGCCTCCATTATCACTTTTATGCTGACGATACCCAAATCTACATTCACTCAAAATCTGGTGAAAACTGTTTGTTTTTTTCTGACTATATTTCTGAGATAAAAAAACATGGATGAACAATAATTTTCTGTGCCTGAATAGCGGTAAAACCAAAGTTATGCTTACAGGTTGAAAAATCAGCAAATTCTAAAAGCTGGTCCACTGTCTTTACTTGTTGATGGCTCTGTTCTAGAGACTCAAAGTAAGATGAGGAACCTTGGAGTAATTTTTGATACTAGACTTACATTTTATTATTTTGTTCAGAGCACTGTTAAAGAATCCTTTTTTCACCTCAGAAATATAGCAAGACTGTGCCCTATGCTAAATGTCTCTGTAGCTGAAAATCTGATTAACTCATTTGTTGTCACTCGGCTAGATTACTGTAACGCTGTTTTAGCCGTAGTGTCTAAATCCACAATCAATAAACTGTAATATGTACAAAACTCTGCCACCAGTATCCTGATGGGGACCAGGAAATACAATCATATTACTTTTTGACTAATCTAAGACCACTATAAGTGTCTAAGCACACCCCTGCCATCAAACCTGATGTATTTTGTAGCTGTTTGCAAATCCAGTATTTAATTTCTTCTGTTTTGGTGTGTCTCGCATACTAAATATTTTTCTCGCATACTAAATATAACAAAGGCAAAGAGAGTAAACACACAACAGTTTTTATTATAATTTTTCTTTTATTGAAGGAAAAAAAAGGTTCCAACAACCTGAGCCTTTGAAATAACTTTGCAACCCTTCCCAGAATTATGTATTTCAATCACCTTCTTCCTCATCATTTCTGGAATTACGTTCAACTTTGGTAAAGTGCATTAGTATGTAAGCATGAAGTTTTAACCAACTTCATGCTGTTGGAAAAGTTCTATTTAAGTGTTGATTTGATTGAACAGGGTTTGCAGTAATCAGGCCTGGTTTCATCTAGTCCAACTGTACCCCATTATGACTGCAGTTTCATAGATTTGGAGAATAAGTAACTACAGGAGCAAATTTTCACACAGGCCCAGTTGGTATTGGATAACTTTTTTGCTTCAATAAATAACACTATCATTTAAAAACTGTATTTTTTGTTTACTCAGGTTTCCTTTGTTTTATCTTAGATTTTGTATTAATTTCTGAAACAATTAAGTATGAGATATACACAAAAACAGAAGAAATTAGGATGGAGGCAAATATGTTTTCACAGCACTGTATGTGTTTCCTAGTCTGACTCTCTGCATTATGATTATAGATTGAACTTGTGGTCTGGTACTCTGACAAAATCTATGTATTCTGACCAAGATTTTTAAAAGGCCTTAACAAAAAGACTCATTCAACTACAACGGCATTCAACTGGTCTGGTTCTCTTAATAACTAGTATCATGTCTCAATATAGGTATGAGAGTGAATATAACTTGCCTTGGTGCTTTTTGGATTCTCTTCATTTGAGGTAATTGATTTCATTTCAATCTTTTCTTCTTTTTTCTCAACTGGAAGTTTCTCATTGCCTTGCCACTTCTCCGGACTAGCCATTCTGTGACACAAAGTATGGTTTCAATAACACAATATAGGATGTCATTATACCACTCCATACAGATGAGTAATTCACAGTATACAACTGGAAACTAGCTTTAAATTTCAATATAATGATTTAGAACGTATAAACTGTTCTATAATCATGTAATATTTATATATTTTAATAAAAAAAAGATAAATTATTAATTTATGTCAGATGACAACAATTGCAAAAAATAAACCAAGCTTACATTACACACCACAGTTATTTCAGTTGTTTGTCAAGTTTCCTCTTGGGCCTCTACTAAACTGTTGAAATAATTGTCCTATATTACCCGGTTTCTACATCCTTACATTCTGAACTGCTTGGGACATTTTTTCCAGAGCTAGTGGAGACCACATTTCCAAGGATAAGTACTGCTCACAGAAAAGATCCCTTAACCTCCAGACCCCTGATCTCAAAATTGAGGTAAGAAAACGTCTGGGTTACGCGTGTGACCCTGTTACCTGAGAAGGGAACGAGACGTTGCGTTAGGTAAACACTGTGGGAAAGCGCCCTTGCATGTGAACGGTATCTGAAGCTTGTGTAACATCATATCTATTTTTAGGCCAGCCATGATCAGGTGACGTGGCAATTATGTGCGTCGTTTAGTATATAAATGACACCTGTGAACTGCGCCGTCAGGCTCTATTATATGAATTCACAGGCACGCCCCAGTATGAGAAAGCTACGTCTTTGATGGGTTTTAGCTGAGTAATGGAAAGGGGGAAATTAACAGCCAACAATTATATGAATCAGTGATGACAAATCTCAGTAAATGCTTGCCTGAGACAAATCTGGTCTCTCAGCTTTATCTGCTTGATGAACCAGCTTAAAGAATGAACCAGTATATGAAGCCATGAGGCAGTTCAGAAACTGGAAATTGTAGGGCACACCACAGGGCATCAACTCAGACATGTCTTCGCTCTTCTGCAGCATGTGAGACATTCTGTTCGGTTATATTCTGTTGTTAATGACACAACTAGCCAAAGCCAATGTTAGATCCTGGATTGAACATAATGTGTGAGCAAACATGAGCTGCAGGTTGCTATTACATCACTCCCACATTATTTTCTGATCTTCGTATCCGTTTGTGAGGCTGCTATACTAAGCTCATGTGGGCTGTGTACTTCATTATACTGTTGCATTGTTGCTAAAAGTTCATGCTCACTGCCAGCTCTGTAATAAGTAAACCCTCTTCCCCTTCTCATACTGAACAGTTGAGCTTTTCTGCCAATTTCTATTTTTGCTAAGCAGGAAAAACCTTTTTTCTTGCTAGACAGCTCAACCTTGCCTGATGTTCAATTGTGTCAGAGGAATAAAATTAATAGTCAGCAATATTCCCATAGCCTTCGAGGTGCACTTTACACATTAATGTTTACATTAAGTTGTAAGTACTTGTCTAAAATGCTCAGGCCTAGATTCCACTAGTTCAAAATAAAAATGTAAG
Organism: Ameiurus melas; assembly: GCA_012411365.1. Lineage (NCBI taxonomy): Eukaryota > Metazoa > Chordata > Actinopteri > Siluriformes > Ictaluridae > Ameiurus > Ameiurus melas. The sequence continues at coordinate 1,644,737 of CM022766.1, forward strand.
GAAGTAGAATTAGGATTTACAGGTTTAATTTTCTTGAACATTGTTGCTTTGTGTATCTTATGCTTTGTATACTGAACTCAATGTTTCCATTGTTATGTTTAAAAAAAAGATAATAAAATTATTGTAATAAAAATATTTATATAATAATAAATATATTGTATATATATATATACACATACACACACATTTTATTATAGATTGCATGTACATATAATTGTATGTTATATAATTATATGTACATGCAATCTATAGTAAAATGGTATTTCTTCCATCTCAGAAAAGGTTAAACTAAAAGAATGGTAAAAGTAAAAGTGTAATTAGCACATGTCCAATTTGTGATGCTACAGTTTTTTTTTGTTTGGGTTTAAAAAAAAAAATCTATTTCATGAGACATGACTTCTTAACTCTCCAAGAGGGGCATACATTACCTGGCCAGCTTCCGCCTCTCCTTCTCTTCTTCTTCCTCTTTTTGAGCTGATGTCAAACTCTCTGCATCTGCAAGGTTGTCTACAGCAATGGCCAAGAATACATTCAGGAGGATGTCTGTTTAGGACAGGAGTTTAGGATTATAAAATTGTCAATTCTATTTATAATAGTAGCTGATAAATGTGACCTACACACGCCTAAATTAGCAAGACATTTGAACTCCTGAATTAGAATAGGAATTAGCAGCTAAAGCTTCTGGGGATAATCAAATTAAAAAGTAGATTATCAAAATAAAAATATGCATAGTCTATTATTATTATTATTATTATTGTTGTTGTTTTGTTACAGCTCAGCACTCACACCCAGTTCGTTTAAGTCTGTATTTTTGTAACCACTTGGTCATTTGCCATACAATTATTTGTGCTCTGACACAAGAGTTATCAAATGCTATGTTAATTGGTTGACATCACATGAGCCATCTAGCACGCAAACAAAGACCTACTGTTCCAATGCAAGCATAATTTGCTTGAATGTTACCCAATTTATGTATGCTTGTATGCAAGAATAACTTGTTTGTGTGTAGGCCAGTTTTTGCACTCGGTTGCAATTTTTGTGGCTGAGCAATGTTGTGTTACAAGGCGTGAGATTTCAATGTCAGCACCCCCTGCTGTAAAGGATACAGTTTCCACATATGAAGAGAATGATGAAGTAGATGCACACGAGCATGCCAGGAAATGATGGTCCACCATAGGCCATAATCCCATCAAACATTACTGAGTTCCAGTCCTCTCCAGTCAAAATCTGGTGCCATTACAGCAAATAATATAAACAAACAAACAAATACAGATGTGGGAAATTGGTGTAAATCTAAGAACCTAATTTAACAGTCCACAGATTAAGGAGGATGGTAAGGGAGGTAAATAAACACAAAGTTGAACCTTTATTTTATTTCTCATTTAAAAAAAAAAAAGTGGTATTAATTTTTATTTAATAAATTTAATATTTAATTTAAGATTTAATAAGTAATGTATAGCTAGAAACAAATAATTATTTATTCAGAATTTGACAATTAACAAAGGTTTATAAATGACACTTTATGTAATTGCTCATGCACGAACTCATGTTACAATGTGCATGTTTTCCTGTACCCTTACAATATATTCCTTCATTACATTCCTTTAGAACTAGTACATGATTTTTTTATTTAAAAAAACATTCCAGTTATAAAGAGAGATATAACTCCTTCCTTCACTTTTTTCCCTACACACTTTCTCTTACCCAAACATGCAACTCATTTCCTTCATAGTCTATACCTATTTAGAATTAGCAGCTGTTAGCTGTTGACTGATGTTTCTTCTATTTCCCTGTAATTCAATAAATTACATTGTATTGAACATTTTATTGCCCTGTTTTGGTGATTATCTTCATATAGCAAGAAGCCAACCTATTTAGAGTTTTGTCTGTATACTTTCGGTCTGTATGGTTCAACTAAACCCCAAGACAACAAGAAAGGAACCGATGAAAGAGTTGCAGGTCTCATGTACCAAAGTATGTACGTCAACCATTAAGAGAGACCTTTCATCGCATTAGCCTAAAAGGAGGAAGCCCCTACTCCAGACTGAAGTTTGCAGGTGATCACCAGGACAAAGACCTGATCTATACAGAGCTATATATGGAGGGAAAAGGGTGAGGCTTCAAATCCAAAGAACAGTATGACAACTGTTAAGTATGTGGCTGGCAGCATCATGTTATGAGGGTGTTTTGTTGGAAAAGGGACTGGTGCATCAAATATGTGAAAAAAAAGGCATAAATTTCCATGGGGTGTACTTATTTTTTTCCACATGACTGTGTTTATGTATACATGTATAAATATATACACTATCTCACAAAAGTGAGTACACCCCTCACATTTTTGTAAATATTTGATGATATCTATTAATGTGACATCACGGAGGAAATGACACTTTGCTACAATGTAAAGTAGTGAGTGTACAGCTTGTGTAACAGTGTAAATTTGAGGTCTCCTCAAAATAATTCAACACACAGCCATTAATGTCTAAACCGCTGGCAACAAAAGTGAGTACACCCCTAAATGAAAATGTCCATATTGGGCCCAAACTGTCAATATTTTGTGTGGCCACCATTATTTTCCAGCGCTGCCTTAACCCTCTTGGGCATGGAGTTCACCAGAGCTTCACAGGTTGCCTCTGGAGTCCTCTTCCACTCCTCCATGATGACATCATGGAGCTGGTGGATGTTAGAGACCTTGTGCTCCTCCATCTTCCGTTTGAGGATGCCCCACATATTCTCAATAGGGTTTAGGGCTGGAGACATGCTTAGCCAGTCCATCACCTTCACCCTCAGCTTCTTTGGTCATCTTGGAGGTATGTTTGGGGTCGTTATCATGCTGAATCCTGCATACTGATCATGCTGTGCTTCAGTATGTCACAGTACTTGTTGGCTTTCATGGTTCCCTCAATGAACTGTAGCTCCCCAATGCCTGCAGCACTCATGCAGCCCCATACCAGTACACTCCCATCACCATGCTTGACTGTATGCACGACACACTTGTCTTTGTACTCCTCACCTGGTTGCTGCCACACACGCTCACCATCTGAACCAAATAAGTTTATCTTGGTCTCGTCAGACCACAGGACATGGTTCCAGTAATCCATGTCCTTAGTCTGCTTATATTCAGCAAACTGTTTGCGGGCTTTCTTTTACATCATCTTTAGAAGAGGCTTCCTTCTGAGACGACAGCCATGCAGATCAATTTGATGCAGTGTCTGGTGTATGGTCTGAGCACTGACAGGCTGCTCCCCCACCCCTTCAACTTCTGCAGCAATGCTGGCAGCACTCATACATCTATTTCCCAAAGACAACCTCTGGATATGACGCTGAGCACGTGCACTCAATTTCTTTGGTCGACCATGGTGAGGCCTGTTCCGAGTGGAACCTGTCCTGTTAAACCGCTGTATGGTCTTGGCTACCGTCCTGCAGCTCAGTGTCAGGGTCTTGGCAATCTTCTTATAGTCTAGGCCATCATTATGTAGAGCAACAATTCTTTTTTTCAGATCCTCAGAGATTTCTTTGCCATGAGGTGCCATGTTGAACTTCTGTGACCAGTATGAGGGAGTGTGAGAGCGATGACACCAAATTGAACACACCTGCTCCCCATTCACACCTGAGACCTTGTAACAATAACAAGTTACATGACATCAGGTGGGTGTATGTCCCAATTTGGACATTTTCACTTAGGGGTGTACTCACTTTTGTTGCCAGCGGTTTATACATTAATGTCTGTGTGTTGAGTTATTTTGAGGGGACAGCAAATTTACACTGTTACACAAGCTGTACACTCACTACTTTACATTGTAGCAAAGTGTAATTTCTTCAGTGTTGTCACATGAAAAGATATAATCAATTAATTACAAAAATGTGAGGGGTGTACTCACTTTTGTGAGATATTGTATATTACATATTTGGGATATATTATACAGTGGCAAGAAAAAGTATGTGAACCTTTTTGAATTTCATGGTTTTCTGCATAAATTTGTATAAATTTGCATAAAAATGTCATCTGATCTTCATCTAAGTCAAGGGTATTGACAAATATAATGTGTCTAAAATAATACCACAAAATAAATTCTGATCTTTCATGTTTTTACTGAGAACAACCAAAAAACCTCATAGTGCTTGTGGAAAAAGTATGTGAACCCTTGAGTTAATGAACTCAAATAAGCTAATTGGAGTCAGGTTTTTGCACACCTGGAGTCTTGTTAAGAAAATGAGCTTGGAGGTGTGGACTACAGCTACTTTGACTGATAAAAACCTCTCAAACTTTTGGAGTTTGCTCTGCACAAGAAGCACATGCTTATATGAGCTATGCCTCGCCAAAAAGAGCTTTCAGAGGATCTACAATCAAGAATAGTTGATTTACATAAAGCTTTCAAGGGTCACAAAGTGATTTCAAAGACTTTTGAAATTCACCAGTCTACAGTTTACATTCTACACATGGAGATACTTTGGGACTGTTGCTACTCTACCAAGAAGTGGGCACCCAGACAAAATGACACCAAGAGCACATCGAAGACTCATCAATGAGGTAAAGAAACAACCCTGAATGACGGCCAAAGATTTGAAGGCATCATGTTCATGGTCTCTGTTCATGAGTCTACAATATGCAAAACATTGATCAAGCAGGGTATCTACGGCAGGACACCACGAAGGAAGCCACTGCTTATTAAAAAGAACATTGCTGCATGCCTGAAGTTTGCAAAAGAGCACATTGACACTCCACAGCGGTATTGGCAAAATGGACTGGCCTGTACCCTGCCTTGTGCCCGATGCCCCCTGGGATAGGCTCCAGGTTCCCCACTTCCCTGAAGAAAGAATAAGCGGTAGAAGATGGATGGATAATGGAAGATCTTCAGGAGAATGTCTGTACGTCAGCTGAAACTGTGTAGAAGTTGGTTGATGCAACAGGACAACAACAAAATTCGTCTTTTGAAGTGGCCGAGTCAGAGCCCAGACCTCAACCCAATAGAGATGCTATGGAATGACTTGAAGAGAGACATACACATACGACCAAGCTAAAGCAGTTCTAAAGCTAAAGCAAGAAGAATGGGCTAAAATTCCTCCTGAACAATGTGCTTTGGGGGTGTCAACCAGTTATTAATTCTAAGGGTTCACTTACTTTTTCCACTGACATTTTGAATGTTGAATGAGTGTGTTCAATAAAGACACTAGGGATCAGAATTTATTTTGTGTTATTATTTTAGACACATTTTATTGGTCAATACCCCTGACTTAGATGAAGATCAGATCACATTTTATGACAAATTTATTCAGAAAACCATGAAATTCCAAAAGGTTCACATACTTTTTCTTACCACTGTAAATGGTTTTCTTGAGACTTTAGCATAGCATAAAGACCACCGCTTTTTACAAGTCTCCACCTTGTTTATAAAAAAAATAGTGGTGGTTGAGGCAGGGGTGTATAAATGTGACCTTGATCACTCTCTTACTACATAGCATCCTCATGCTTCAAGCTCAAAATATTGCACAAAAATAATCTTTTGCTAATTTTCATGAGCGGTACCTGGAAGACTGTGAGTAATGACTGGGGAAAGTTGTCAAATGTGCTCCGACGTGTCTCATCAAAGTTGAACTTCCCACCAAACAGTTGCATGCCAAGCAAACTAAAAATAATGATGAAAAGGAAGAGTAGCAGCAGCAGGGAGGCGATGGAACGGACAGAGTTCAGCAAAGATGCTACCAGGTTGCTGAGAGAGTTCCAGTACCTGAGTTCCAGTGCAGAACAATGTTAGTACAATCATAGTAGTAGGAGTGCACAGCCAAAGTCAGAATAACAGTTCATAACCATAAAACGTGTTGTCACTTATGTGCTCTGTTGAAATGACCTATTATAGTAAAGGTGAAACAACAGTAAAAATATTATTCCAATATGTGTCAATGTTCTTGGCTTCATTTCAAATATTATTACAACTATATACTGTACGTTAACTATATAATTATTATGTAATTAAATTAAATAATAATTATGTAATTGATAAATACTCCCTTCAATAGAAACCTGCGTGAAGTTGGCCCCCCCACCAATGCAAAACGTCAGCAAAATAGTCTCAATCGTTTGTGCTGGTTTGTGCCGTTAAAATTTTCGTTTGTGCTGCTTCGGTTCCAGAGATATTAAAGGAATATTCAAAGGTCATTCTGGGGTCACCCGATAATGCTCCAAATGAAACCGAAATGGTCTCAATCGTTTGTGCTTCGTTTGTGCTGGTTTGTGCCGTTAAAATTTTCGTTTGTGCTGCTTCGGTTCCAGAGATATTAAAAATATTCAAAGGTTCTGGGTCACCCAGCCCCCACATGCTCCAAATACACCCGAAATGGTCTCAATCGTTTGTGCTTCGTTTGTGCTGGTTTGTGCTGATAGAAGTTTCGTTTGTGCTGCTTTCGTTTTTAAGATATTAGACATTTAATTATGGCGCGGTGACGTCACCAGCCCCCACATGCTCCAAATTAACCCAAAATAGTCTCAATCGTTTGTGCTTCGTTTGTGCTGATAAAAGTTTCGTTTGTGCTGCTTCAGTTCCGGAGATATTAAATTAATATTTATAAGTCATCTCGCGGTCACCCAGCCCCCAACCTCGCTCGAATTCACCCCAAATACTCTCAATCGTTTGTGCTCCGTTTGTGCTGGTTTGTGCTGATAAAATTTTTGCTGTGCGTGCTTCCGGTTCAGGAGATATTAAAAGAGAAATCATATCATCATTTGTTCAATAAACAATTCTCTTTACTTCATTCACTTGTCTCTCATGATTGAACTTTTCATTTATTTACAAGGAGAATAATCTGTTACACTTCACTCCCACCACTAGGTGGTGCACAACCTCACTTCTGTTCGCGGTGCTCTTGTGGGAATTAGTGTTGTTAGTATAGGAAAAGTCGACAGTTACTAAATAAAAAGTCTGGCCAATGTAAGTACCATTTTTTAACACTGTCAGTTAGAATATTATTAGTTAACTTTAATCATAATGGTACAACTTTCAAAGAGCTAAGATTGTCAATGTTTCTTGAACAGAAAACTCATTGTTAATACTAGTATGGTTAATGGAGCTATGCAATGCTAATTACAGCTGCACATGGTACCCATGTTAGTTTTTTGAAAACGTTGTGCATCTAAGGGTCAACATTACCATATTGGTCCTAATATAAATATATTAATCCTTATAGTAATAATATATATTTTCCTTGTATTCTGGCAAATACAGTAACACACAAAAACAAGTTTGCAGTGTATGACCAGGATTATTTCAGTGGGTAATTATGTTCTGCTTATGCCAGATGCCGAAGAAAGCAGCGGTCGACAGGGGTGTATTTTCACAGTCCTCTGTTCATCAAAAGAGGCCATAGTCTAAAATGGCAACATAGCTACTCCTAATCAGAGCTACTCCTAATATATACATATACACACACATATATATATATATACACACACACACACATATATATATATATATATATATATATATATATATATATATATATATACATATATACACACACACACACACATCCATACAAACATATATACACACGGCCCATGTATGTATAAACAGAGCTACAGCAAACAGATTATGGTACGTGTATTTATTTATTTATGTTAATATTATGACTGTTATTCTCATAACAACATATACAGAAACAAGTAAAAACACTTATCTTGGAGTTTGTGTTACATTTCACACATCCTGTGATCCGCTGTGTCTCTTAAAAGTTGAAAACGCACAGTGGATAGGTAACAATTACGCGAATGCGACTATTTAATGTGATTTGTCGTTTGGATTTTACCTTGTTACTTCAACTGTATTGTTAAAATAAAAAAGACAGTCGGCAAAAATCGGCACAAACGATTTAGACCATTTCGGGTTAATTTGGAGCATGTGTGTGGCTGGTGACGTCATCTCATAGAACTTAATCCCTAATATATTAAAATCGAAAGCAGCACAAACGATTGAGACTATTTTGGGTTAATTCGGAGCATGGTCGGGTGACCCCAGAATGACCTATAAATATTCCTTTAATATCTCCGGAACCGAATCAGCACAAACGAAACTTTTATCAGCACAAACCAGCACAAACGAAGCTGTGGGGGGCTGGTGACGTCACCGCGCCATAATCAAATGTCTAATATCTTAAAAACGAAAGCAGCACAAACGAAACTTTTAACGGCACAAACCAGCACAAACGAAGCACAAACGATTGAGACCATTTCGGGTTAATTTGGAGCATGTGGGGGGGCTGGGTGACCCCAGAATGACCTTTGAATATTCCTTTAATATCTCCGGAACCGAAGCAGCACAAACGGAAATGTTAACAGCACAAACCAGCACAAACGAAGCACAAACGATTGAGACTATTTTGCTGACGTTTTGCGTTGGTGCGTTGGCCAACTTCACGCAGGTTCAATAGAAACACCTATACACCTGCTCATTTATGCAATTATCCAATTAGCCAATCATGTGGCAGCAAAATTAATATATCATTTTATTTATTTATTTATTTATTTATTTTAAACTATATCTGCATGATTAAAGTTAATGTGATCTCAATGTCTTTAACTTTGGCATGGTTGTTGGTGCCAGGCAGAATAGTTTTTCAAAAACTGCTTATCTCCTGGGATTTTCATGCAAAAGAGTCTCTAGAGTTTACACATTTCTTCGAGAAGAAACTCCTTGCTGATGGGAGAGGTCAGAGGAGAATGGCCAGACCACATCAAGTCCTCTTGTCAGCTAAGAACAGTATCTGAGGTTATGGTGGGCACAGGCTCACCAACATGGGACTGTAGAAAATTGGACAAATACTCGCTGATACTGCCCAGTTTTGATGAACCTATGTCCACTGTAGCCACATGATTGCGTGATTGAATAATTGCATGAATGAGCAGGTTTACAGGTGTTAAAGTGCATAAATAAAGTGGTCAGTAAGTGTATATACAAATCATGTCAATTACATGAGCTATTTTCAATAAAAGTATTAAACAAAATTAAAACTGCCTATTTTTGTGGATGTAAAATTATTTTATTTAATTACACTTGTTACTTATGCACCCTTAGAAGGCATTTGAGGCGAAACTTTTGAAGAGATTAATTTTAAATTTGATTTGTTAAATTATATTCAAATTATTCTGAATACCGCAATTGACCTTGTGTCTTGAGTCACACTTTCCACACTCACACACACACACCTGGTGATTTTGAAGATGCGCAGCAGGCGCACACAACGTAGCACTGAGATGCCTAGAGGGGACATAATCTTCGTCTCAACCAGTATGGTCTCTAGTATCCCACCACACACCACAAAACCATCAAAGCGATTAAAAAGTGAGACAAAATACGCCTGCAGTCCCAAACTGTACATCTTCAAAAGCATTTCTCCAGTGAAGAGCGCTAGGAGAACCTTGTTGGCGATATCTGGAAACAGGAAATTCAAAGGCATGAGATGATGAAATTGTGGACAGATATTTTACCTGAGTCATTAAGCATATAAGAAGTTTTCTTCAAGGATAAATTTTTACCTACAATAAAGCTGGTATGTCTATAAACATAATGTAGTTTTAACTATATGTGCAGCTGTAATAAACGAGTGCATTTAATTATTTATCACCTTGTACATCCGTCAGCCACTGTGGTTGTTTATGGTGTTCAGAGGCAATGGTTAGAGTATTCAGGAACACAAAAAAAATCACCAGCCAATAAAAGACATTCGACTTCACAGCAGCTCGACATTTACGCCTGCACAGACGATTCCAGCGACGAGAATATCGACTACAGAAAGACAGACATGAATACAAAAAATATGAAGAAATCTAGAGGAATATAGAAGAACCCATTTGTTGTTACAAGGACAGTTTTATACTAATTGTTTGTAGAACATGTGAATCACTTCAACTCAAAAAAGCCTGACCTAAAAGCCTGGTATATGGACACTCATTGCAAAGTTTAGCAGATCCAAATTTGCTAAAGTATTAATTGTGTAAATCCCTCAATTAATGGCATATGAGCAGTTAGGGGAACCTTAGTCACAGCCTTACTGTCACATTATGATGATACAGTGGAAAGGGCACAACATTCAGAATGAATATACAATATACACACAAACAAACACATATATGAGAAACGTTAATGAGGACCATTAGATGGCAAACCATTTCTTCTGACAGTGAGAACATGTACTAACCTGAATTTGGATTTGGAGATCCTATTTCTGGAATGAAAAGCAGAATGGATTATAACAGAACAAGACATAACATTATGGATGACATTGTCAACAAGGCGAGAGACAGAACACAAACATCAGCAGCTCCTAGTTTAGCACATAGGCACACAAACAAATGTCATATTCACTAGGAGCGATTATGAATCAGTGCCCTTGCCAGCTGATTAGACCCACAAATCATCAGAAGAAAGAGGGACAAAGAAAGGCAAGAAATAACAAGCAGTGAGTAATAATGAGCAAATAGTTCATCAAGATTAACGGAGGATTTATAGGAACAGAAAAGAAAATCAATGTTTCTTTTCCATTGTCTTGTTTAGGAAAGCTCACATACAGTATATGAGGGCAGTATGTATTTGTCATTAGATCAGTTTAGAACAGAACTAGATCTGGGTAACATAAAATTAATGAAATTTCCACACTCTTGGTGCTCTCGAACCACATGCAATGAATGTCATATTTTGACAACACCAATTGCAACATCAATAATTTCGAGTCACAGCGTGTGACAATTCTAAAATGTTTGCACAATGTTAAGAACATTGCTATATTTAGTTTAAACATTATGTTGTCTATCATTTTGCTCATCAGCATTAAATCATTAAATATTTGATACCAAAAAAAATATTAACACAATGGAAGATTTATTTTAGATTTCAGATATCATGTTTCACCCTTTCTTTTTACTCATGATATTCCTAAAGATAGCCAATCCATTTACTTTTTACTATTAATTATATTTTTGAAAAACTCTAAGTTTATGACATAAACACAGATCAGCCATAACATTACAATCCATGACAGGTGAAGTGAATATTAATAATTATCTCATTACAATGGCATCTGTTAAAGGGTGGGATATATTAGGCAGTAAGTGAACAATGAGTTCTTGAAGTTGATGTGTTAGAAGCAGGAAAAATGGGCAAGCGTAAGGATCTGAGTGACTTTGACAAGGGCCAAATTGTGATGGTTAGACAACTGGGTCAGAGCATCTCCAAAACAGCAGCACACACATCCTGTAAGGGTACCCCTTTGGACAAAGCCTTTGAGGAGGTCACACCCCTAGTGGAATGAGCCGTTTATGCCCAGTGGTGTAGTGAGACCACGCACCTCATACGCGATAGAGATTGCGTCCACTATCCAATTAGAGGTGCGCTGCTTTGACACAGCAGGAACAGAGGAGGGCAGAAAGCCTGCAACACTACTGGCTGGGCAGCAAAAATAGGCACTTTAGGAATATAATCTGGTCTATGATATAGGAAAGCCTTAGCTAATCCAGGGGCAAAGTCAAGGCAGGATGGGGCAACAGAGAGAGCTTGTAGATCTCCTACCCACTTGAGAGATGCCAGGGCCAGCAGAAGAGCTACCTTTAGAGTCAGAAGCTTCTCTGAGGCTGACTCTAAGGGTTCAAATCGGGTCCCCTGACAGACCTTCCAGGACACAGAAAGGTCCAAGGAATGAATGTGTGGTCTGCAGATGTGCCTTAGCCGCCTGATACCATGCGCAAAACTCGAAATTAGAGGATGTTGCACCACAGAGGCTCCATCAATAGGGGCGTGGATAGCAAAAATAGTGGCCATGTAGACCCTGATGTAGAAGGCGCCAATATTGCTGAGAAACGTCATTGTAAAAAATCCAGGACTATAACTATTGTGAAGTTCACTGGGTCTAGCTGATGTTACTCACACCACGAGACAAAAAGTCGCCACTTGAGCACATACAGTTTCCTCGTGGATGGTGCTCTAGCATTCAGTATGGTCTCTACAACCTCAGTTGTGAGACCTGAATCTATGAGCTGGTGCCCCTCAGGGGCCAGGGGCAAATCAGCCCTCTGGCATGAGACAGTAAATCCCTGTGGATGGGAATCTCCCAAGGAGTGCTGTCCAGCAGGGTTATTATCTCTGAAAACTATATTCAAGCTGGCCAATAAGGTGCTACTGGCAGCAGACATAGACAATCTTGGTGAACTCTCGCTAGAACTTGTGGGAGCAGAGAGATCACAGAAAAAACGTACCAATGTGACCTCGGCCACATGTGCACCATGGTGCCCAGCCCCAATGTTGTGGGAGGAGTGAGGGCAAACCACAGCAGGCAGTGTGTTGTTTCCTTGGAGGCAAGCACATCCACTTCTATAGGACGAACCTCTGCAATATGGACTACTCCAATTCCTGGACCTCAGCACCTGCCTCAACAGGATGTCTGCCCACATATTCCCGTTGCCCAGAATATACATTGCACTCACTGACAAAAACTTTTCCTCTCCCCAGAGAAGAATTAGTTGTGCCTGCCTGAAAAGGGGGTGTGAACATAATCCTCCCTGGTCATCTCATATACAGTATCTCACAAAAGTGAGTACACCCCTCACATTTTTGTAAACATTTGATTATATCTTTTCATGTGACAACACTGAAGAAATGACACTTTGCTATAATGTAAAGTAGTGAGTGTACAGCTTGTAAATTGTAAATGTGCACTTATATAGCGCTTTTATCCAAAGCGCTTTACACTGTGTCTCATTCACCCATTCACACACACTCACACCAACGGTAGCAGAGCTGCCATGCAAGGTGCTAGCTTGCCATCGGGAGCAACTTGGGGTTCAGAGTCTTCAAGGACACTTCGGCATGTGAAGTCACCCGGGCCGGGAATCGAACCGCCAACCCTACGATTAGTGGACAACCCACTCTACCAACTGTGCCACATCTGCCCTGAGCTTGTATAACAGTGTAAATTTGCTGTTCTTTCAAAACCAAAGTGTCAATATTTTGTGTGGCCACCATTAATTTCCAGCACTGCCTTAACCCTCTTGGGCATGGAGTTCACCAGAGCTTCACAGGTTGCCACTGGAGTGCTCTTCCACTCCTCCATGATGACAACAGATAGCTGATGGATGTTAGAGACCTTGTCCCCCACCTTCCATTTGAGGATGCCCCACAGATGCTCAACTGTGTGGTCACGACTAACACATTGTGACCTCTTAATTGAGGATGAAAGGATTTGAGTGCTCGAATCACAGCCCATATTTCTAGGTGATTTATATGCCATTCAAGATGCGGGCCACTCCAGAGACCATGAGCTGAACAGCCGTCTAAGACCGTGCCCCAGCCCGTGAGGGAGGTGTCTGTCATTACTGTCTTGTGATATGGAGACACCCCTAGAGTGTGACCCAAAGCTAGAAACCAGGTACACCTCCAAATCCTCAGAGCAGTGAAGGCATCACCGGTGAAAAGTGGTGAAGGCATCACCGAATGACACTGATTACTTTCAGAGGTTTCATCCTCGGACAAATCCCTGACTTTCCAGCCACCATTGAAATGGTCTCCTGTGCAATTGTCCCAATTGTGTGACATTGGCTGCTGCTGCCATAAGCCCCAACAGTCTCTTTTAGAGACTGGTGGGCATGCCAAGATACAACTTTATCTTGCTCAATGTTAATAGGATTGACCTTACACATGTTGGGGATAGAATCCTTATAACATCTAGAAAAGTTGTCCACTGCACTGGACAAAGCATACTTTTCGGAGGTTCAACCTGAGCCCCAAGCTATTTATGTGCATGAGAACAACATCTCCATAAAGCTAGCCTGAAGGGAATAACCTGATATTGGTATGCATTGCCTCCAAACGCAAACCTCAGGAACTTCATGTGACTGCCCAATATTTCTACGTGGAAATATGCACCTTTTTATATCTATCATCACAAACCAATCCTCAATCTGAATCTGTGGAACGATAAGTTTGGGCATCAGCATCTTGAACCTATATGTCCAAAGAGTACAGTTCAGATGATGCAGATCTAAAATTGGCCGCATACTCCTCTTTTTTTGTTGACCAGGAAATAACAACTGCAAAACCTCCCTCCCTCAGGGAAAGGGGTACATGTTCTATGGCCCCTTTGTCCAAGAGGGATATTACTTCCTGTGCTAACGTCGGGCTCTGCTCTGTGCTGACTACTATGGTGAGCACACCTCAGACCCAGGATTCGAGTTTTGAACTGGACCTGTTAACCCTTTTCTATGGTAGACAGAACCCATTTTGCCTGCCCGGTTTCCCTGGCTGTCTGCCGTACTCGCCTTTTGTGCATACTAGATCTGGTGAACTCGACACAAGAGGGAAGGAACTGGCTGAATGCTGAGCTATATGTTGAGCTCACACAGCAGGTCTGACTGGTAGGCCTGCAACATAGCCATTGCATGCAGTGACCCACAAGCAAGACCAACTACTGCATAGGCCTTGCCCACCAATGCCACTGTGGCCTTACACGGCTTGGATGGTAAAGCCGCCCCCCCCCTAAATTACCTGCCATTGATGGAGAGAGGTAGCACGAAAGTGCCTTGTCTACCTTCAGCATAGATAAATAGCCATGTCATTCATTCCCCACAGTGGCCAAATAATCAGATCATAATAATGAATAATAAGGTTTTCCCAGAGCATGATATTTTATCATTCACTCCTGGAAAAAAGGGGAGTTTTCTCCAGTGTGAGGGAGATTTATTTTCACTGGGGAGAAAAGAAAAGCTCATCCTTATATTATATATTTTTTTGGCTTTCCATAGTGGAAGGAAGAGTCGCAACACGTGCTCCAACATCTGGCAGAGAGCCGGACCAGGAAATCAGAGAAAGAGATAGAGCAGCGCTCGTCTTCCAGATCCATATGAGCTCCCCACAACCTGAACCGGCAGGCTGCTTCGGCAGTGGCCGGTCCAAATCCACAAGGCTCTTGTGGAGTGGAGCTGCCTAATTATAAGGCTTTGATCTGGCATGCGCCAACTTTAGACACTTCCAAAAGTGTGTTCATCCCCACATGATGAAACGGGAGCAAAGCGTAACACACTTCCTGAATTATCTCTCACTCATATTTACCTCTCTCTTTTTTTTAAAGGGACAGAAAAGTAGAGATTTCTTTTTCTTTCATTGAAAAGATAGAGAGAAAATAAATTATTTTAGAGAACGTTACACAAATGACATGCAGTCTCACTGAAGACAATAAGGCTGACAGTGCAAATCACAGGTGCTGTTTTTATATCATGCAACGCACTTAATTGCCAGGTAACCTGATCATGGCAAGCCTATAAATAGGCATGATGTTACACAAGCTTCAGATACTGGTCATACACAAGGGCACTTCCCACAACAATGAGCGAACGCAACGTGGATTTCCCTTTGAAAGGGAACAGAAGTTAAACAAAAGTCAAAAGAATTGTAGCAGATTCTCTAAAAAAAAGTTTGCCTATAAAAGTGCACAAAGTGACTACCAGAGACTACTGAAGTATATTAAAATAAAAATGTTCAGATTATTAACATTTACTCCTCTTTATAGTGTATTTATTTGGTAGAAAGGTTAAATTCTACATTGTAGCAGCAAAGCAGTGCATGAAATCAGAAAGACACAGGTTTGGTTAATGCTTACATCAAAATGGGAAAACTGATTACAGTGACTAAACAAGCCAACACAAATTGTATACTCATTGACTAATGTAGACTGTAATAAAGTACTACTACTAACTGTTTTTCTTACTAAAGTTAGTGTTTGAATTTTAAAAACCTCTCATATCACCTTTAAACCTATCGGAAGGTCTGTTTTGCGAACCAGACTTCTGGATTTTCTAGATTAGTAAATACTTTTGGATGTGTATTGATTATTTTTTTCTCTTAGGTGCCATCTATTGGATGTCACTACAAAATGTATAATAATAATGCCACTTGCTTTACTGCTGAAACCTTGACAGGAACCACAATTAAAAGAGAAACAAAGCATAGGGGAGGAAAAATTTTCATTATACACTGTATTTTACAAGACATATGCTTAATAAAAATAAATAGTACTCCGAAAGGTCAAGTATAATTAAAGATGCATCCATGAGGGAATCACTAAAGACACCAACCATTAAAATTTTTTGAGAAAAGCTCAATGTTCACTCCTGAGTTAACTGTTTTAGTAATCCCTGTTCTGCCACCAAGTCTGATTGGCATGTAGCGACCATACTATTTATAAATGTCATCATGTTTTGATTAACTACGGAAGTGCAGTCTCTGCTGTCTATTTTAACACCAACATTCTGGAAAATATGTCCCAAAATCCTATGGACTAGGGTTTAGCATATTATGAAAATTATGGTACATTTGAGTGGGTGGGGCAAAATGCTACAAAATATGGGTTAATTTAGTGAATCAGAACAAGTTAGGAATTTTCACTTCACACCTTATTTTACAAGAAATCTGCTTGTTTTTATGTGCAAATTGGATTTACTGATACTGAGGGAAAAGTTATTTGAACTTAATTCTGCTTTCTATGGGTGTCTCACTCTGAATATGGTATTCCAGTTTCATGCAAATTCATCCAAGGAGTCCTGAGATACAGATACTTGAATAAATGAAGTTTAAATTTTAAGTGAAGGACTGATGTATATTTTTAGAAATGTCTAAATGTTTTAGGGAATTATTGATTTTCCATTTCCCACTTTTTTAAATATTTTCACTCTAAGCTTATGTTGGACTAGTTCACAAAAATATATTTGACATATTATGCGAATCATCTTAAATTTAAATTATTTATAGGATATGAAAGAATAAAACTTCTTTCATGTTGTGTCATTCAGTGCCTTGAGCCAGACTTGACCCTTATATTATTTAGAAATGTCAACTTTTTTGGGGGTGGTAATAATATTTTTACACTAACTTTGCAAAAGTATGTTTCACATATTATGGAAATTATTAAATGTGAGTAGACATGGCTGTGTTGCAAAAGGCACTTCATAGCATGAGTGAATGAATCAGGACATGAAAAATATTTTGAGTGGCTGTGGCTCAGGTGGTAGAGTGGGTTGTCCACTAATCGTAGGGTTGGCGGTTTGATTCTTGGCCCACATGACTCCACATGCTGAAATGTCCTTTGGCAAGACACTGAACCCCAAGTTGTTCCTGATGGCAAGCTAGTGCTTTGAAGGCACCTCTGCTTTCGTGTGTGTGAATGGGTTAATGAAAACCAGTTTATAGCACTTTGAAACCACTAAGGTTAAAAAAGCACTATATAAGTACAGACCATTTACCATTTTACCAAAGAATTTCCACTGTACTCACTATTTTTTTTAACACATCAGGCCTATTCGTGTTTATTTATTGTGTTTTGATATCCAGTGTATTGTTGTTTGCTTACTATGTGCTTACTATATATATGTCCCTATGTACATCTTCCCCAGTGTGTTTGCCTGCTCACTTCCTGCTATGCCCAGCCCTACTTCACTTCTCCTGTGGCTTAAAGAACCATCACAAGCCCCCTCTTTGCCAACCACTCAAGCCCGCTCACACTCTGCCTCATTACCCCTCCTCTGTGGCACATCATCTGAGCATCAGACTTCCACTCTGCTTACCTGAATTCAATTATTGGCCTTGAAAACACTCCCTCCCCACACACTCCTACCTACCCTAAGGATCTGGAGAGATTCTGTATGGTAGAATGGTCTCAGATCCCTTGCCATGTATTCTCCAACCTCATCAGGCATTATAAGAGAAGACTCAGAGTTGTTCTCTTGGCAAAGGGAGATGGCACAAAGTATTGACTACAAGGGTGCCAACAATTGTTGCATACCTATATTTAACAAGGGTTATATATATATATATATATATATATATATATATATATATATATATATATATATATATATATATATATATATATATATATATATATATATATATAACCTTTGTTGTGTTTGCAATTGTTTGATATCTATGACAGCAGAATACTTTTGTGAATTTTCTGAACAATATATCAAAAGGTTAAACAATAAAGACAAATTTTCACAGCCTTCTATGAACATATTTAACAAAGGTGTCAATATTAGTGGAGGGCAATGTAAATCAAAGTAAGTGAAACATATTGATTTATTTGGATGCTGTCATTATATGGTGTCATGTTATATCATTTAAGGTGGTACATATGACCATGAATTGGGGCATCATTCAACTGACCCTCACTGTCCCACAAAAGCAAATCTGCTATCTTGCAGCTGAACAGCACTGATATGGTCCACACAATTAGTCCTTTTAAGTAAAGTAGAAAAGGAACAAAAATGAAGCAAAATGACTTACACTAGATGGGTACAGCAGGGTTCTCCCTCTAAATCTCCAGTGGGAGGGATGTCAGTGTTCACAGACTCACTCTCACTTGCTGGAATACTCACTGCATAGATGAGAGAGAGAATTTAACATAATATATATATATATATATATATATATATATATATATATATATATATATATATGTATATAAACACATATTATGGTGTTATACCTTTTTTGGGTGTGCCTAAAGAAAGTTTACAAAATAGAGCAGTGGATCTACTGTGCCTCCAGAAAGCACCTCCTAGTGTTTATCTCTCTTTTTTATGTATTGTTTATTTGTTATATTTATTAGAGCAAACTTAGTGGTTTGAAAGGAGGGCAATCGCCAGAGAAGTGTCCAAGAGGCCAGGTACAGTACAGCACTGAAGGAGATACAGAGTTCACTGGCCGAAGTATGGAAACCTTTGCAGATCCAAACAATATCTTCAGCTCTTCACAGATCTGACCTCTACAGGAGATTGGCCAGTCTTGGAAAAATATGCATTGATGAATGGGAGAAAATGCCAAATTTAAACTATTTACTTAATTTTATTTCTGTACAGAGTCACTAAAAAGGGAGCAGAAAAAATCCATTCTAACATACGTTGTATATTAGATACATATACTGTACATATATACACTAATACAGTGAGGGAAAGAAGTATTTGATCCCCTGCTCATTTTGTACATTTCCCCACTGACAAAGAAATGATCAGTCTATAATTTTAATGGTAGATTTCTTTGTACAGTGAGAGACAGAATAACAACAAAAAAAATCCAGAAAAACGCATGTCAAAAATGTTATAAATTGATTTGCATTTTAATGAGGGAAATAAGTATTTGACCCCTTCTCAATCAGAAAGATTTATGGCTCCCAGATGTCTTTTATACAGGTAACAAGCTGAGATTAGGAGCACACTCTTAAAGGGAGAACTCCTAATCTCAGCTTGTTACCTGTATAAGAGACACCTGTCCACAGAAGCAATCAATCAATAAGATTCCAAACTCTCCACCATGGCCAAGACCAAAGAGCTCTCCAAGGATGTCAGGGACAAGATTGTAGACCTACACAAGTCTGGAATGGGCTACAAGACCATTGCCAAGCAGCTTGGTGAGAAGGTGACAACAGTTGGTGCGATTATTCGCAAATGGAAAAAACACAAAAGAACTGTCAATCTCCCTCGGCCTGGGGCTCCATGCAAGATCTCACCTCGTGGAGTTGCAGTGATCATGAGAACTGTGAGGAATCAGCCCAGAACTACACGGGAGGATCTTGTCAATGATCTCAAGGCAGCTGGGACCAGAGTCACCAAGAAAACAATTGGTAACACACTACGCCGTGAAAGACTCAAATCCTGCAGTGCCCGCAAGGTCCCCCTGCTCAAGAAAGCACATATACATGCCCGTCTGAAGTTTACCAATAAACATCTGAATGATTCAGAGGACAACTGGGTGAAAGTGTTGTGGTCAGATGAGACCAAAATGGAGCTATTTGGCATCAACCCAACTCGCCGTGTTTGGAGGAGGAGGAATGCTATGACCCCAAGAACACCATCCCCACCGTCAAACATGGAGGTGAAAACATTATGCTTTGGGGGTGTTTTTCTGTGAAGGGGACAGGACAACTTCACCGCAATAAAGGGACGATGGACGGAGCCATGTACCATCAAATCTTGGGTGAGAACCTCCTTCCCTCAGCCAGGGCATTGAAAATGGGTCATGGATGGGTATGCAGCATGACAATGACTCAAAACACATGGCCGAGGCAACAAAGGAGTGGCTCAAGAAGAAGCACATTAAGGTCCTGGAGTGGCCTAGCCAGTCTCTAGACCTTAATCCCATAGAAAATCTGTGGAGGGAGCTGAAGGTTCGAGTTGCCAAACGTCAGTCTCGAAACCTTAATGACTTGGAGAAGATCTGCAAAGAGGAGTGGGACAAAATCCCTCCTGAGATGTGTGCAAACCTGGTGGCCAACTACAAGAAACGACTGACCTCTGTGATCGCCAACAAGGGTTTTGCCACCAAGTACTAAGTCATGTTTTGCAGAGGGGTCAAATACTTATTTCTCTCATTAAAATGCAAATCAATTTATAACATTTTTGACATGTTTTTTCTGGATGTTTTTGTTGTTATTCTGTCTCTCAGTGTTCAAATAAACCTACCATTAAAATTATAGACTGATCATTTCTTTGTCAGTGGCCAAACGTACAAATTCAGCAGGGGATCAAATACTTTTTTCCCTCACTGTATAAGTTAGTGAACACTTTCTAGAGATACTGTGCAACTTAATGAACCACGAGAAACTAACTAGAGGTCATGAAATGTTTACGTGTGTGGGGGTGTAGGCTAATTTATTTATTCACGCTAATTTTAATTTGTTATTGAGTTGAATTAATCAAATAATAATAATGCTTTTATTTCAGCGCTTTGCGAGGCTACTTTAAAAGCGCTTTATAAAATAAAGTTTATTATTATTATTATTATTATTATTAATTCAATGTGCTCTCCTGTGTTAGTAGTTTGAAGGTTAAGCTGACCAAGCACTACTATGCTTACAGCTCACTGTATGTAAGCATAATTTATATTTATATATATATATATATATATATATATATATATATATATATATATATATATATATATATACTGTGGTGTGAAAAAGTGTTTGCCCCCTTCCTCATTTCCTGTTCCTTTGCATGTTTGTCACACTTAAGTGTTTCGAAACATCAAACCAATTTAAACAATAGTCAAGGACAACACAAGTAAACACAAAATGCAATTTGTAAATGAAGGTGTTTATTATTAAAGGTGAAAAAAATCCAAACCATCATGGCCCTGTGTGAAAAAGTGATTGCCCCTTCTTAAAACATACTATAACTGTGGTTGTCCACACCTGAGTTCAATTTCTCTAGCCACACCCAGGCCCGATTATTGCAACACCTGTTCACAATCAAGGCATCACTTACATAGGAGCTGCTTGACACAGTAAGGTCCACCAGAAGATCCTTAAAAGCTACACATCATGCCGAGACCCAAAGAAATTCAGGAACAATTGAGAAAGAAAGTAATTGAGATCTATCAGTCTGGAAAGGGTTATAAAGCCATTTCCAAAGCTTTGGGAATCCAGCGAACCACAGTGAGAGCCATTATCCACAAATGGCGAAGACATGGAACAGTGGTGAACCTTCCCAGGAGTGGCCGGCCGCCCAAAATTACCCCAAGAGCGCAGCGACGACTCATCCAAGAGGTCACAAAAGACCCCACAACAACGGTCCAAGAACTGCAGGCCCCACCTCCTGCGTCTAATTGGTCAGCGTTCATGCCTCCACCATCTGCATGAAAAGACTGGGCAAAATTGGCCTGCATGGCAGGATTCCAAGGAGAAAACCACTGCTGAGCAAAAGAACATCAAAGCTCGTCTCAATTTCTCCACAACACATCTTGATGATCCCCAAGACTTTTGGGACAACATTCTGTGGACCGATGAGACAAAAGTGGAACTCTTTGGAAGGTGTGTGTCCAAGTATATCGGCGTAGAAGGAACACTGCATTTCTTAAAAGAACATTATACCAACAGTAAAATATGGTGGTGGTAGTGTGATGGTTTGGGGCTGTTTTGCTGCTTCAGGAACTGGAAGACTTGCCGTGATAAAAGGAACTATGAATTCTGCTGTCTACCAAGAGATCCTGAAGGAGAATGTCCGACCATCTGTTCCGTGTACTCAAGCTGAAACGAACTTGGGTTCTGCAGCAGGACAATGATCCTAAACACACCAGCAAGTCCACCACCCGGTAATGGCTGAAGAAAAACAAAATGAAGACTTTGGAGTGGCCTAGCCAAGACTCCTCGACCTGAATCCTATTGAGATGTTGTGGTATGACCTTAAAAAGGCCGTTCATGCTCGAAAACCCTCTAATGTAACTGAATTAGGACAATTCTGCAAAGATGAGTGGGCCAAAATTCCTCCAGGACGCTGTAAAAGCCTCATTGCACGTTATCGCAAACGCTTGGTTGCAGTTGTTGCTGCTAAGGGTGGCCCAACCAGTTATTAGGTTTAGGGGCGAATCACTTTTTCACACAGGGCCATGATGGTTTTGGATTTTTTTCACCTTTAATAATAAACACCTTCATTTACAAATTGCATTTTGTGTTTACTTGTGTTGTCCTTGACTATTGTTTAAATTGGTTTGATGTTCCGAAACACTTAAGTGTGACAAAATTACAGCAAAGGAACAGGAAATGAGGAAGGGGGCAAACACTTTTTCACACCACTGTATATATAATGATATATTTATTATGATAAGCAATGTCTCAAATTAAGATGCTGTCTCCTCAGATCTCCTGCATGTAATAAAAAGGTTTAGTAAACTTTACTGGGAAAATTCTGCTAATAAATTAATTCTAAAACTATTAATTAATAATATCACATGTATGTATTTAAAAATAGCCTCAAACATATTCCACATATTTATGAGTGTGTTTGCAACGTTAAAGGATACATTTCAGCATAACATGTTAACCAGTGGTACTGGACTTCATACTGCTCCTCACTAGAGCTGATGCAAGAAACCATGCAAGAAATATGGTCTTGAACCCAAGGTCAGAATCAGACACAAATGAGACAAGCCTCTCTTTTAGGCAGAGCCCACTCTGAGGGTGTACCTCTCACTTAACTTCTGAATAGCACATAAGTCTGTAATTATGCCTGAAATCTGAATATTAATGTGAACAATTTTTGCATTAAATCCTTAGTATGTGTACTTAACTCACTCTGAGTACAGCCCAAAATGTGTAATTATTGTATAACATTTTAGGACATTGTTGAACTATTTAGGAAATATTTAAGAACAATTTAGGGAAACTATTGCATAACTTTCAATACCGCTTGTCAATTAGAATTATTTTGCCATGCTGGTCTGGCAACCCTGGTCATAGCAAATATGTGAAGAACATATGCATCAATTTATCTCAATTTATGCCAAAGAAATTGACCACATAAACCAGGACATGTGGCAAAGCCAGTTTCTCAAATGTAATAGAAGCCACAATCAACCACAAGAAAAATGTAAGAAATACAGTTTCATTTCATACATTTTACAATTTATAAGCTCATACTGTAGTGTAGTCTTTTCATCAAAACCAATTGGTAGTAAAGCAAGCATCAATTTTTTTTTTTACTTTTGTCTTGCCTCATCTAACCGTATGACCTTTTTCATTTACTTTAAATACTATTAATTAATTAATAGTGTCATATTTATGTATTTAAGACCAAGGTCAAAATCACATCACAAAATCACATCAGCTCAACTCTGATGCAGTATAATAGCGTGTATGTCTATAGGCACATCTGAAGTATGAGTATAAATGTGCACATTGCCAGTATTCACTTCTCACTACATCCATTTAACTAAAATCTGAAAATGGCCCCAAGTATCTAAGCCCATTCACACCTGCCTATGAGTACATACTACCCATTTTTGACCCAGTCCTAACTGATCTTCTACTCACAGTTTCTGGGTTTGGCATCATCCAGTCCCTCATCATTCTCTGGGTCAATGTCCTCAGCCTGCGTGATCCAATCTAGGTAGCCCTTTAGATCCTCTTCTAACTGTTGCTTTTCTCGTAACTTTTGGAAATCTCCACGTGCCTTTGCCTTTTCACGCTCCTTAGAGAACTCTCTGAATCACAACAAGGGAAAGACCAAGAAATAATGTAAAGGGATAAGGAAAAAGAGAGAAACACCTGAATGTTTTTGATACTATGGATGCAAAAAAAGTGACAAAGATTTGAAAAAAAGTATTTTAAAAACCAAATAATTCTTAATAATAAAAGTGATCAAAAAAATGAAAGCACATTGATTTCATAACATTTAAGTATATTAGGTTGAAATCACACATCTGTATTATTTAGCTAAGTTTTGTCAGTGTTCAGTGATTCTTATTTTAAAAGCTAAATTATAAATTTTAAAATCTAAATTCATGTTTTCAAAAAATTCTATATTCAGTTTTCAGTGTTCTCAAATTTAGATTCAATTATTCAGTTTTCAGATATTCAAAAACCTGTATTCAAGTTTCTTATTTCAATTCAACCTGTAAAATCCAGTCTGCAAAACTGAAAATGAAAAAATTTGATTTTAACAGTGAGTATTGAGCTTGTTCTGCCATTTTGCATCTCCTGCTGTCAAATGCCTGCTGCTCTCAAGGGTGCACACACTGATATCACTATATCAACAGAATGCTGCAAAGGCAACCATGGATTTGAATAAGATTAAAAAAGGAAATCAGACTTATAACTAATGTTTATTCTTTAGTGAGACTCTGCAGCGGAAATGTTGAGGAATGAGCCAATTATAACATGGCACATCTGATGCCTATCTGTGGTTGTTATACTCTCTCTCTCTCTCTCTCTCTCTCTCTCTCTCTCTCTATATATATATATATATATATATATATATATATATATATATATATATATATATATATATAGCATTTACGGCATGGCATTAAATGTATGCTTGAAGCATCATTGTCAGTGGAATATTGACTAATTGCAGTGTCAGCACCCCAAAAAAATAAAGCTATAGTATTATTCCTGAAAGACATATATATGGTCACTCGTTTAGTAGAGCAGTCTGTAGGGTGGTAATGATAAAGCATTCGATATAATGCTCTTGATTAGGATGTCTCTCACAAAGAGAGTTACTCTTAGCAATGTGACTTTGTTTATATCTGATGATGCACTTTAGCATGTTCTTTGTAGTTAGTCCGATTAAAATAAACTCACTTGGTCCAGAGCTAAAGCACATAATGTAATTCAGGCATCAGATGGCCATGGTGCTGTAGGCTCATGAAACACTAGATCACTATTAGTGTAGCAATAATAATGGTGGCCAAAATGTATTTTATTAGTACTGATTCAATAAAGGGTTATACTTTTGCTAGACCAACTCATACCATACAGACTTAAGTAGGCAAAAAGGCATAATGCAGGTGAGGAGCAAGAACCACATACTTCCGAAACTATCAACACTGAACCAACTGAAAACATTGAGGCACATGAGAGCAGGGACATTATTTCAGCATTCCCTTTAAACACTGAGACCAGCACTGTATCAGAGGCCATTGCAGGACAGATCAGTGCAGGCGACAGAGACATAGACCCAAGCAATACTGAATTCACTACTGCAGAAGAACCTAATAAACTAGGTTTATTATTAGCAGAGCTGTGTGAGCTTGATGCAGCTGACATCACACTAGAGTTTAAAACACCAAGCAGAAGCAGCTTTATTTGTGATGCTGAAGAATTGAGACCTGAATTATGGCTGATGTTCAGTCAACTGAATTTCGAATCCAAAAGTGAGTCTGACATTGCAGATGAGGTTACTACTACAAATTCTCAGAAAGTCCAGCTGGTAAAGATACTTCACAGTGAAAGAGTTCAATGATTTCCTAGATTCTACAAAACATTTTTTGTGAAACCAGAAATTGGATAATATTTCCCAGATCTGCATAATTATTATATAACATATTTGTACTATGTACAAATAAAGAAATCTGATGTTAGCTTATTGAAAGAAAAACACATATATACATAACAAAATAATGGAGTATACATAACAAAACTCTCATGGACTGGAAAGGTGATGTGCTCTTTAGTCATGGAACAAATCTAATTGCTGTAGTTGCAGTACTGTCCTCATTGTACCTAAACACAGCCCATTGCTACTGAAATATTACCCACTCAAATAATGCAAACAGATGCAACCTTGGGGAACTTGCACTTCTCTTTTTTTAACATATGCGTACCAAATGTAGGTGCACGGTAGGAGAGATTTAACTACAGCTTAGACCAGGACATGGACAGGAATCATGAAGAGCCTTATTGTTGCTCTTCAGAGGTACTTAAATCCATGATAAATTATCACTCCAAATTATCACAACTTGGTTGATTTGTGGAGAGACACTTTTTTCTGAAGTCAGACAGCACATGGTTGAAGCTGAATGTCAATTGTGTGTTTGGGGCAAGGCTTGACCATTCTTATGTTGAGGCTCAAAACAAAAGCAGATTTATTTGCCAATTATATAACACCTAATTATTGCATTCAACTTGTCTGGAATTCTTTGAGAGAGGAGTGATCTAGTTACCTCACATTAAGTCAGTGCATTTGTAAGAGACCGCTTTATTCTTTACACTAGAAAAACAGACAAGCCAGAGGAAATATCTCCACTTTGGAAAGATCTTGGAGGGCAAGGAAACAAAAGACCAATATAAGACTGGTCTGCTGCAATTGCTTTTGTACAAGAAACCTTTTCACTCCAAGTCCTGTGACTCCAGAAGCACTGAAAGAGGTCCTAAGTGACCAACACAATTTCCTGAGAGACACCGGATGGAAGTACAAAACTTCTTAACGTTCCTTGAGCTGACAAGAGCTGTCCAGGAACAGTACAATCAAAAATCACCTGGTCTGGAAGGTCTGTCTGCTGAATTCAATAAAGGCTCCTAGAACGTAATTTGGTTTTGGTCCACAGTTTCTGTATTTCATCAGACCCTTATATCACAAAATAAATACCATACTTAGAATTAATGGTTCATTAACCATTCCCCTTCACCAGAGGCATATGACAAGGCTGTCCTTTCCAAAGACTGCTGTACTCCATCACTATTGAACCTCATCAAAAATACAGAAGAAAGTGCAAAGTTGACATTTTAGAAATGCAAAAATGCTTCAAAATGCAACATCTGGCAAGATCAACTGGGACAAGAGTAAATCATTCCTAATGACTGGGAGGATGAAGGACTGCCCCAGCTCGCAGACCATTTTAGTTGTTGACACAGATGGCTTAAAGATTCTAGGTGGTTTCCTTGTAAATGACCAGAGCAAGAGAGTGCGCAGCAAAAATGACATCATCGCTGAGTATGTCGTCAAGTGTGTTGAGTGCGCAAGGCCTCCTTTCTCATGGCGGTTTGCACAGCATTTTTTGTAACTTGCCGCATCCGGAAATGAATGACTTTGAGGCGACTCGTGCTGAAATGTATTATTGTACAGGCATCTCTATGATTCATCCATGCGGGACTAGAGAGATAGCCAGATTTAAAACTAGTGAATTTGATTTGCATTGTACATACTGTTAAATAATAAAGCCAAAGCTGAACGTTTTTTGTCTGTTTACACGTAGAGACATTTACATTGATGGGCGGCCATACAGAGTGATCATTCTGTAATAATTTTCTTTTGTCTCTATACATAACATAGAGACATTTACACTGATGTGTGAACATAATCACCTGATTTTGTAAATGTGAGAAATGACATTTGCAGGAAGCACCCTCTTTTTGCTGATGTCTACAGTAATTGCTAACATTTACAAAATTAGCCTACAATAAATATAAGTTTACTTCATGAACGCAAAGGTACATGTTTTGTAAAAATTAATTAAAAAATTGAGGTTGTTTAGTTTAGTCTTATACATGGTCTCATATTTATAGCTATATTTTGTTGCAATCTGAAAAATGATAATCTCAAGGTTTACTGGGTTTTATACGATTCTTTGCTCTTTTTTCATGCTTTAGGTTTTATTGAAGTGTACTGAAAACAAACAACGTCAACAACAACACAACAATTCCTCCTCAGCATTCTGCAAGTACGTGAGACGCCATGTTTGTAAGTGTTGCTATGGTTGTTCCGACAAACTACTTCTCTTAGCTACTTCCTTTTGGTTTATAGGACAATTACTCAGAGTTGCATAGAATAGAATATTACAACAGCGAGCGCATCAATTATCAATGCCTAGTCCATTTGGGGAGGTGCGCGTGCAGTCAGTGGAGGCTCGCGCTGTGGCTATAGTTAGGATGAAGGTGATGGTCCAGAAGCATCTGGAGCTTTTCTTTTAAGAAATCTGTTCATATTTTTTGCACTACACACACATCGTCACACACTAATTATTAGGATAAAACATACGCGTACGTAACAGTGAGGGGGTCAAGAGGGAGGGAACTGTAAGTACTAGTAACAGACAATGTGGGTGTAAACATATGACTATGTAATATGTAAATATACCTGTACTTTTGCTTACGACTAATTTGCCAGGAGTCTCTTGCCTGTGTCAGCATTTAAATTATATATATTTTTTCTTTTTCATCCGTAATGTTGTCCACAAAGATTAGTTGGTATTACCTTAGACAAATCCTATGTGGCTGGCATCCCCTTACTGTCTTTAGACAAGAAAATGATGTCAATGAAAATGAAAATGGGGAAGAACAGGAAAGTTTTTCACTAATCACACACAGCTGTACACAATCACCACTCATTATATAAGGACTGCAGTCACACTCTCTCATTGTGAAGTATCGCTCAGTGTGTTAGTTAGTAACTGACCTTACCAAGTCTTTCATGTTTATTGCTACTCTGGTTACTGATTTTGCTTATGTTTGTGCTTGGATGTTAAAAGCTCTCTTTTCAATTGTATCGATTTCTGCTTACCTGTTGTAACAATCATAATATAAGCACCTTGCCACACTACCGCAAATGTACATTCATGTTCGCTACTGCACAGTTTTATGAATAATCTCCCAGAGTTATCAATTATGATTTGATCACTGTCTGATCCCAAGGAACTTGGTCAGGTGATAGAATGCTTAGAATCAACATTTCAGATAAGGTAGCACCATTAAAAGAAAAATAATTAGAGACAAAAAGCTAGCACCCTATTATTAATTTATAAATAAACAGTCTTATAACCAACGCTGTAGATAATATAACAGTATCAGATTAAATGTTCAGAATGTTTTACTCCCCTTTGAGGGAGGGAACTAATTTCACACATTTCCTCACAAAAATCATCAACATGTATACTAGATCCCTTACCTACATGATTCTTCAAACAGAAGTAATCAAACCACTTCTAAAAATAATAAATTCATCCCTTAGCACTGGCTATGTACATAAATCATTTAAACTAGCACGTATGTTTCAGCAAACCCAGACGAGAGACACCAGCTTTTAAGGAATGTGTAAAGGACATTAGAGATTGGATGCTTATTAGCTTCTTAATTCTGACAACACAAAAGTACTTGTACTAGGACCACATGCATCTAGAAATAAGCTTTCTGATTACCTTTCTGAGACCATGGAGTGATTATTGACCCAAGTCTTTCATTTGACATTCATGTAAATAATCCATCCATCCATCTACCACCACTTATTCCTTCTTCAGGGGAACCTGGAGCCTATCCCAGGAAGCATCGGGCACAGGGCAAGGTACCACCCTGGACAGGGTGCCAGTCCATCGCAGGGCACAATCAGATACACACTCACACACCCATTCATACATTACAGACAATTTAGACACACCAATCATTCTACCATGCATGTCTTTGGACTGGGGGAGGAAACCGGAGTACCCGGAGGAAACCCCGCAACATGGGAGAACATGCAAACTCCGCCCTGGCAGGAATCGAACCCTGGACCTTGGAGGTGTGAGGCGAACGTGCTCCCTCGTGTAAATAATATCTCAGAAATATTGCTAAGATAAGAAATATAATGTCACTATATGATGCAAAAAAATCCTCTAGGTTGGTTTGTTGTAAAGCGTTACTCTCTGGATCTTCCAGTAGGAGCATAAACAAACTCCAGTTAGTCCAGAATGCAGCTGCAAGACTCCTTACTAGAACCAGAAAGTATGACCACATCACCAAGATCTTATCGACACTGCATTGGCTCCCAGTAAAATTTTGCATTGATTATAAAATACTACTATTGACCTCTAAAGCACTGAATGGTCTTGAGTGACATTTCTTGAGCAAACTTTTGGTCTTTTATGATCCGTCACTCCTACGTCAATAAAAAGCGCAGGCTATTTGTTGGTACATCGAATAGTGAAGGCTACAGCAGGGGGAAGCTCAACAGTTATGGAGCAGCCCTCCAGTTAGTGTTCAGGAATCAGATACAGTCTCAGTGTTTAAGTTCATGCTGAAAATATATTTGTTTAGTCCAAGCTTTTGTGAATAGTTTTTTCTTAGGTAAAGGAGCAGATCTGGAGGGTTCAGGGGCATAGAGTCTTTTGGTGAACTGTCTTTTGGTGAAGAGTCTTTGGATGTTTGTATGCTGTCACATCACCCCCTCTAAAATCTAATAATGCTCATACTCAAGTTCCTTTTAATACACTTAGCAGTGCTTAACTTTATAGTATACAGTTATAGAAGTGGAGCGATTTATAATAGCATTACTAAAAATCTTGGATCCTCTAAAGAATAAATTAAGATTAAAAATACTATATATGGATTTTTTGTGAAGTTGCTTTGTGCCAGTGTCCATTGTTAAAAGAGATATACAAATAAAATTTTATTGAATCGAAACAGGCTGTAGTACAATACTGCTCAACATTTTCACACTATCCCGAATTCATAGCGGGTTCATAGTGTAGGGACTACCATGAACATGTCAGGAATTTGTAAAGGTGGCGAAGTCCAACATGGAGACAAAGGGGGAATGACGTTCTCTGTGAAAACAGAGGGGGATGCAGCATCCTCTGTGCGGAGACCAGAGGGGGTGCTCTGTCATCTGCGAAGCAAGAGGGGGAGTAATGTAAACTGTAAAGAAGGGGAAAGAATCAATGGCCTCAGTGGAGCAAGTTGGCAGAGTAATGTCTTCAGCCAAACAAGAAGGCAGAGTGACATTCTCAGCAGAACAAGTAGGCAGAGCAATGTCCTCAGTGAAGTAGGAAGGCAGATTGATGTCTAAAGTGGAGATGGGTGGCGTAGTGCCTTCCAAAGTAGCAGAGAGACGGAGTGATGCCGATGGAATGGCCGTAATGGCACAAGGGTAGAGGGATATCCTCAGATGAGCAATGAGGTGGAGTGATCCACTCAGAACAAGCCTCGCCATGTTCGACCAAAGAAGTTGAGTGCATGTGCTCAGCGTCATATCCACAGGTTGTCTTTGGGAAATAGACGTATGAGTGCTGCTAGCATTGCTGCAGAGTTTAAAGGGGTGGAGGGATCAGCCTGTCAGTGCTCAGACCATACGCCGCACACTGCATCAAATTGGTCTGCATGCCTGTCATTCCAGAAGGAAGCCTCTTCTAAAGATGATGCACAAAAAAGCCTGCAAACAGTTTGCTGAAGACAAGCAGATTAAGGACATGGATTACTGGAACCATGTCCTGTGGTCTGACGAGACCAAGATAAACTTATTTGGTCCAGATGGTGTCAAGCGTGTTTGGCGGCAACCAGGTGAGGAGTACAAAGACAAGTGTGTCATGCCTACAGTCAAGCACTGTTTGGCAGTGTAGAATGATTAAAGCCATTTGGGAGGAGGTAAGAATGACATAAGAAGATTCTGTCATCCAGCAGATGCCGACATAAATGCAGGTACTACACAGCTTTATTTAGAAAGCTTTAAATCATGTCAAAACACAAGGCAAAGACAAGGTTATAATAAAAAAAAAAGGCAATGGTCAGGCGAAATGCAAACAGCATGAACAGGGCAAAAATCAGTAAATCAGTAACAAGAAAACCAGAACTAGAATCAAAAAACAAAGAGACTTTAAAAACGATTGGTAAAGAATAGTACTGAATACAGTGAGTTGCAATGACTGAGAATCCTT
The DNA here is from genome assembly GCA_012411365.1 of Ameiurus melas. NCBI lineage: Eukaryota > Metazoa > Chordata > Actinopteri > Siluriformes > Ictaluridae > Ameiurus > Ameiurus melas. Next base: position 1,676,668 of record CM022766.1, read on the forward strand.
AAATGCTGTAGTGGTATGATTGAGTCCAGGTGTCTGTGATAAGTAATCAGGTGAGTTTGAACGTATGATCGGCATTCAAAACATTGGTGGCCATGTTTGTCAGCCGTGCAGTGTAGGCTTCATTTCTTACTGGGCCTCTCCCTGAGTCATAGTCCTGGGTGGTTCAGGTAGTATGGATAGAGTCCTGACATAACATGGGGTTGAACACATTGTGGGCTGGAATCCAGCATCTCTCTTCAGGTCCATAACCCTCCCATTCAATGAGGTATTGAAGTTTTCCCTCTCCCCAACATGAATCCAGGATTTCCTTTACTGTATAGGTTGGCTCAGTGTCGAGAGGTGCAGAGGGGTTGGAGTTTGGCAAGGGGACCTTCACTCTTCAGTAATGAAATGTGAAATGATGGGGCTAGGCAGCTGTGATGTGGTTGATTCAGTTTATATGTTTTCTCATTGATTATCTGACTCTTGAATGGGCCAATTTAATGATGAGATGAAGAGTTGAAGAGTGCTTGGTCAGTGGGTGAAGAATCCCATCCAGTCAGTGACACCATTCTTCCAGTTTGACAGTGAGAAATTCCCAGTTGAGGAAGTCATAGTTATATTTGACTGGAGACAAATTCCGGAAGAAGTAAGCCACAATGTGGAACTTGGGTTTACCCCCAAACCACTGTGAAAGGATTGCCCCTACCCCTGTCTCGGAGGCATCCATTTCCAATATGAAGGCCTTGGAGGATCAGGATGCTTAAGAATGGGGGCTGAGGTGAATGTGGCTTTGAGGTGTTTGAAGGCGTGGTCTGCTGAAGGATTCCACTGCAGTTTCTTGGGACCTTTCTTCAGCAGGGATGTGAGGGGTGACACTATGATACTGAAGCCATGGAAGCCTCCAATAGAAATTAGTCAATCCAAGAAAATGTTGCAGTTCCTTGATGGTGATTAGTGTAGGCCAGTTTATGATGATCATCATCATGTTAAGTGATCATTATGATGATAAGTGAACTTATCTTTGTTCATAAGCAACCCCTCTGGATCAATGATGTAGTCAAAATCCCTGACTATGCAGGTGATTTTGGGGGGCTAATATATCCTTGTTTCAGAGCCTCCTTTATGGTTTTTATTCATGGTGTGGATTTCCTTAACGAGTAAGAGGTGTGGCTCCTGCTAGGACCTCTATGTCGCAGTCATAGGGGCAGAATGGTGGGAACCCACTGGCTTTGACATTGTTGAATACTTCTTTGAACTCATGGTATTCAAGGGGAATCGCTATGGAAGACTGAGATTTAAGGCTTTCTATAGCTGTCAAGGTGATGCAGACAGAGAGGACTTGGAGACACTTGACATTGACAGCATGACAGTAAGCTGACCAGAGCGTGAGTTTCCTCTCCTTAGGAAATCTGGGGATCAAGGGTTTGCATCCACAGGAACCCCAACACTATGGGTTTGGTTGTGACAGGGATGAGGAGAGCTATTTGCATTCCTAGTGCATTCTTGACAGTCAACCACCCACACCCACCCCATCAATGGGACCTACATCCATTGCCTGAATGTTGAGGGGGTGTTGCAGCAATTGAAGGGGTAGCTGGAGCTTCTCAATGAGAGTGTGGTCCATGAGGTTTCAAGCAGCGAACTTGAATCAATCAAGGTTGCAATTTAACAGACATTTCTTGAGTGATGTACTGGTAAGGGAGAATTCTGAATGGATGCTTGCTTATGATTTGACTGCAGAATATGAGTTAACAGTCTAGAGGGGCAGTGTGCTACTTGATGCTGATGCTGGGACTGTCACAATAATGGCAAAATCCCTCCTTTTGATGCATTTGGAATTCCATGCTGGTTAGCTTGACCTAATCGGGCTGCAAGGGTTCTGGGACGTGAAATTCTAGGACCAGAGTTGTCGTGGTCCTTACTCCACCTTGATTCCAGAGCATGTGATTGAGACAAATGGACATGTTAATGAGGGAGGCCAGGGTGGCTTGGTCATCCCAGCAGGCCAGCTCTGTGATGTCTCCATGTTGAGCCCCTGGCGATGTGTGGATTTTTTATGTGACCTGAGAAGTAGAGTGAATACTGGAGCATGCATTTCTTTGTGCATGCAATGAGCAAGGAAGCAGCTAGGGAGGTTTCTGCTGGATTTGCTAACAGAGCTAGCATGATGGTGCGGAGCTGTGCTAGCTGTTTACTAAGCATGACTATCTGCTGCTGTTGCTCTCCAGCGAGACATCCCTGTGCCGCTAATGCCTGACAACCCATAGCTATTTATATTGGGTTTATATCATGAAACATAAACATTATATTGGGTTTATATCAAAAAACATAATTTTGGTAAGAATGAATTAATACTGATGTACCTCAGTTTTCTAAATGCCAAGAAGCTAAATGTGTTTTTCTGGGAAAAATAACTGACAAACCAAATATCTATGGAACAAGCTAGCATTAAAAATCAGCTTCAGAATTGATGAGCGTTATGTCCAGACATCATAACAGAGCTTGCCTGCATGATGACCATGCCACCTTGGATTCATTCACAGAATAGTCATCTACCTCAATCAGCTATAATGAGATGGTGAAATTGACCATTCACTGAGGAAAGGCTCTCCCTCAACTCAACTGTTACAGATCCTATGCAGGTTTGTCAAACTAAGCTCACTGCTATGGAATGCCAAAGGTGCCAAAGAGAATGTTTTCGCTTTGACTGCAGCAACTCCAAGCACTAGGTCACCCAATGTCCCAACCGTCCTCCATCACAAGCATACAACCACCTACTCACCTACAGTCAGTCCAGTATGATTCATTTCCTACCCAGTTTTCATCAGTAAAGTAGAGATAAGATACTCAGAAGGTTTCTCCAACATTAACATTTACATTTATTCTCTTAGCAGATGCCTTTATCCAAAGCGACTTACAAATGAGAAAAATACAAGCATTTAAGCACTGATTGACTCTGGAGCAGAGGATATCTTCATAGCCCAGGCCCTAGTGGCCTTGAAACCCAACTTCTCCAGTCTCTACTCCAAATACAAGCACTCAGCATTACAAACCCATTCACATATAATTCAGCACCCTACACCATACCCAACAGCAGATATAAACCACCAACAGATCTCCTTCTTTGTCTCCATGACCACAAAATTCCTCACCATCCTCAGTTTTCTATGGATGCACATCCACAATCTACAACTCTCCTGGGTGGAAAACAAAATCATCCACTGGTCCCCTTACTGTCATGTTGCATGCCTCAGAACCCCACAGCTTATGGTCACACCCAGCTCCATAGAGAGTCTCCAAGCATCTACTCAGGTGGAGATTCGGCAATGTTAAAGCAAGTAGTCTACCCTCTCATCAACCTTGTTACTGTATCACTGAACTCAGCCACCAGATCACCACACAACTGCATATATCCATTAAAACCACTGAGATGAGGCACTAAAGCCACATCACCTGCATCAGCAGGTTTCCAGATTGTCATTGCTTATACTGTATAGACGACATATTAACCTAATCCCCATCTCTAGAGATTAACATAAACCATGTTAAGCATTAAGAAGGCTGCTGAAGGCTATAAAACCAGTTGCATATCAAAGGAGAAAAGTGTGAGTTCCACCAGTCCAAGATTTTGTTCCTGGGTTATGTTATCAGTGCAGAGGGAGTCCTCAAGGAAGTCAATAAGGTAACTGCTGTCAAAGAATGGTCCACAGTTGAGATGGCATTCAAAAACTCGATTACATCACAACAGCCAAACATCTAAACTCTTGGCATGCAAAATGGGCCCTATTCCTACAGAGCTAAAACAACATGGCTGACTCTATATCGCATCATTATCCTGCACTACCCAGACTATCCAATGAAGAATGCATTCTCCTACAGTCATGTTTTGTGGCATGACTTGCTGGGATATTGACAGAGAAATCTCAAGATCATCACATGCCCCACTGAAAAGATATGTACTACTGTATATAAACCATACCCTCTGAGAGACAAAGGGGGTTCACAAAACATATCAGCCCCTCAACAACAAGTAATGGTGGCCTAGACTCTCCTACTGCTCCCAGTGTACCCAAGACAAAGTCTCCAGAACCCTACCTGCCAATAAAAGGTCCCCAGAACCCGACCTGCCAGTTAACCCCACCAGCCATTGATTTTTCTGGCAGATCTTCCCATATGACATAATAATCCCATAATCTCCCATATGACATGGACACATAGTAATAATGGTCATCATTGATCGCTTCCCTGAACCTAATTCCACTATCCAAACTAACATCTGCCTATTCAAGTGTGGAGAATCATTTACATATGACATAACGTCTTCAGATACTTTGTTATCCCAGAGAACAAAGAGGCATACAGTCTGGTCAACAGTCATACAAGAGTCTGGTCCAGTTTCTGGTTCAGTTCCAGTTGGTCCAGTTTGTTCTGTCTACTTTTTTCCTATGTTTTTAATTGTCTGCAAACCTGCTTTTTTTTTTAAACATATATTTGCAACTGCATCCACTTCTGCTCTGAAAGATATAAATTAAAGTAAAAGTAAGGTATTATGCTGACCAGAGTTACACTGTACAGAGCTACACACAAGAATTTCATGAACTGGTCATTTTATTGTTCAGGTCAGGGTATTGGTTTTTACCCTTGGTCAGGGGTTAAACCTTTCTAGTATAAATAGACTATGTTTCAGTTTCTCCTATCATCTGGAACATAGACAAAGATCATGTGTCCGTATCTGCTTCTTGTAGGGATACTCATGCCACTAACTATACCACCACAACTATGGTTGCACCTAACAGTCAACTTTGTGACTGAAATTACACCATCAAATGGGCTGACTGCTGTGGCAGTGGGGTTTTGGTTGAGAATCAGTTGTGGATGGAAGGACGGAGGAGGCAGGTGGAACTTGCAGGTAACCCATGATGAGTCTCACCTTTGTAATCTTGTCGAGATTGCTTATAGTATATTGTTTGTCTTTATAGAAAGAATACAGTGAATCCAATAGGGGGAGAAAGCTGACAGAGGTTGCACATAAAACACATGCACACCCACATACCTACGAGCATGAGTTTGGACAGTGTTGATAAAGTTGAGCAAGGAAGAAGCCCTGAATTATTGGGACAGTGTTTTTTTTTCTGTTGAGTATTGTGTTGAAAGCATGCTGAAAAGCACTAATTATAAAAGTAAAGTGAGCCTGAAGCTCTGTCAGAGTCTGCCTGTCTCCCTTGCCACCTACCTTCATACACACCAAGTTATATATATGTGCCAAAACTGGGGAGGAGGTTCTAGAAGCATTCATAGAAGCTTCTTGCAATAGTGGGGTTGTTAAGTTCCTCGTCAGACTCCACCATATCAGCCCCTCCTCGGTCTGCACTATGAGCAGGCTGAAAAACAACAGGTGTTCCAGATGTTGCTGCCCCCAGCCATGCCTCCAATTGCAGTGCTTCTATCTGCAGCTACTCCAGTCAGCCCAGCCATGGTGCTCACATGTCCTCTATGGATTATCTGGATTCCTCCGTAGAGCTCTTCAAGCACGTGGCAGTTGCATGGGGATGGCCAGACTAAGAGTGGGCTCTACGCCTTCTCCCTTTTCTGTCAGGGGAAGCCCAGCTCACTTTACAGCAGCTGCCATGTGTGTAGCTGAAGTAACAGACAGTGAAGAAGGTGGTGCTTCAATGGGTCAGTTGGGCCGCGGACACTCATGGAAGTCGGTTACCAGTTTGTCTTTGCACAGCAGCTCAAGGACTCCTGTAGGTGGTGAATGCTGTCTGAGAAGCAGGACACCTAGGGAATTCTTGATCTGCATGTCAGTCATATGGATCCCGGAAAAAAACAGTGGAGTGGGTCCTGTGCCACAGACTGGCAACCCTAGAAGATATAATCCAGCTAGTGGAGGATCACTTGGTGGCGTCCATGGTGGCAGGTGGCACCCCTTTCTCTCTCTCTCTCTGTCCCTTCTCTCTATTTCTTCCCCCTCTGGTTCCAGCTACCCATTACCTATGTAGCTGGTAGCTGCTCCTCATTTTGATTTATTTTGCCATGCATTGAGTTGTTTGCTTGATGTTCAACCCTTACCTTATTTTTGACCACAAGTTTGTCTGCTTATTTGGATTATTAAAACATAGATTACATTCACTTGCCTTCACCTTGTGATGTTAAAAGTATTTAAAAACAAATTTCCTCTTTTTCACTTCTAGAGGAACCCAGCATTTGAAGTGTTATAACTTCATACAGGTTGTATATTAGGAAATGTCAAAATTTCACCATGAAAGTGTGTCAATTCTACCATACATATTTTAAAATAAGGATATTTAATAAGCTAACATACCATTTAGGCTTTCAAAGTTGGAGAAAAAGACTAATATCATAGAGTTTGTGCGTGTAATATTTTCTGGTTTAATCCTTAATTGGAGTACATTCCTTTGTACTTTGGCATTCTTTTAGTTTGTTATCATTTAATGTACTATTTTAGTCTTGCTTATATAGGATTCCAAAATCTATACAGGAAATCCAGTCTGTTTATTTGTCTATCTTCTATCTGTCTGCATGATAGTCTGTCTCTTACCCGCTCAGGACCCCCAGAACCAAGTTAAGAACAAAAAATGAGCCAATGATGATTAGAGTAACAAAATAAAGCCATGGCCAGGAGTTCCCTACAGCATCATTCACCTGGGAATAGGGACAAAAAAGGAGAGATGGAGAAATGGAAAGAGAGAGGGATGATTAGCATATGACTGGCTAAGAACAACATAATGGGCCTTTCTTTTTAATAAATGAAACAACTGTCTTTCTCTGGCTCTCTGTTCTTTCTGCTTGTGAGAAAAAAATGCTCCATTAGTCAAAGTGGTGTTCTACTCTGTTGCTAGACAACAGAGTCCATAAGCGCACATTCATACACATACAGCACATGCACATGCATGTTGCTTACCCACTCAACACCCCAAGAACCAGATTTAGAACGAAAAAGGATCCAAAGATGACGAGACTGACAAAATAGACCCAGGGAAGCTCATAGCCCATAGCATCCTGCATCTAAAAGGGAAAGGGAAGGAAGCACAGTTAGGAAAAGAAAAAGAGAGAGAGAGAGAGAGAGAGAGAGAGAGAGAGAAGCGGTGAAAAGAATTTAGGCCAAAATGATGAATGTTAGGAAGTTGTTGTAACTAGTTGAGGGGCATTTAGGCTGTATTCAGAGCATTTTATGTCAAAAGGTATGTCCATGAATATATGGGAAAAGTTATTTATGGGTGATTATTATTCTGGGTGGCCTATTCTGAGCAGTTTGATGACACAGCTGCCGACCTAATGCACACCTATTGCATTGTGTGCTAAACTGCAACAATTTTATTAATAATAATAATAATAATAATAATAATAATAATAATGATTTAACAATTAAAAACTTTAAGGTGTACTTAATGCTTCAATAAATAAATGGAACTACACTATATGGACAAATATTTATGGACATTGTATTTCAAATAAAATTAAGTATATGCATTTTAACTCATGATTCACGCACTGTATACTTTCAGATTAAAATAGATTTTTTTTTTGCCTTTGTTTATTTATTCATTTTCATATGATTCATTTTCATGTGATTCATATTCATGCATGCGATTCATTTACATGTAATTAATTTTCATGTGATTCATTTACATATGATACATTTTCATGTGATTCATATTCATGCATGTGATTCATTTACATGTAATTAATTTTCATGCATGCGATTCCTTTACATGTAATTCATTTTCATGTGATTCATATTCATGTGATTCATTTACCTTTTTTCCCCTCCCTTTCCCAAATATATCATTGAGAAATAATAATAATAATAATAATAATAATAATAATAATAATAATAATAATAAAGAGATTAAAATAGATTTTAAAAGTATTATGACTGCATTAATATTACATTTACAGTATGTTATAGGTGTACCAAAAAAACACAATATATTTATATAATTTGCAGTATATTTACAACATTCTTACACAAAGTTTTAGTATGTTTTTAACTAGTGATGCCGGTAGCATGTTATTTTAAAGCTAGTAAGTACTGTGGTTTTAAAAAAATATATTTTTCTATATTTCTGCTTAAATATGACCTAAAACATCATCAGATTTTCACACCCAAGTCCTAAAAGTAGATAAAGAGAACCCAGTTAAACAAATGAGACAAAAATATTATACTTTGTCATTTATTTATTCAGGAAAATGATAAAATTTTACATATCTGTCAGTGGAAAAAGTATGGCAAAAGTATGTTTCAGTATGTGGTGTGACCCCCATTGTACAGCAAAACTTGCAACTAAACATTTGCGGCAACTGTTGATCAGTCCTGCAACATTGGCTTGGAGAAATTTTAGCCCGTTCTTCAGTACAGGATAGCTTCAACACTGGGATGTTGGTGGGTTTCCTCATTTGAACTGTTTGCTTTAGGTCTTTCCACAACATTTCTATTAGATTAAGGGCAGGACTTTGACTTTTCCATTCCAAAACGTCGGGGTTACGCATGTAACCCTGTTCCCTGAGAAGGGAACGAGACGTTGCATTTAGCAGTATGGGAACGCCTTGCGCGTGACCGGTATCTGAAGCTTGTGTAAAATCATGCCTCTACTTATAGGCCTGCCATGATCAGGTGACGTGGCAATTAAGCGCGTCGCATGATATATATATGGCACCTGTGAACCACGCCGCCAGCCTCTATTATCTGAAGCGAAGACGCAATTCACAGGCCAGCCCCGGTATGACAGCGCTATGCAACGTCTCGTTCCCTTCTCAGGGAACAGGGTTACATGCGTAACCCCGACGTTCCCTTTCAAAGGGAACTTCGACGTTGCATTTAGCAGTATGGGAACGGGAATACCCACTCCGTCATACCGAGGGTACGGCCTGTTCAAAAATACCCAAACCCAAGGGTCAGTGCAGGACACTCGAACCTGGGGAGGGATGAATATCCAGGCTGTCATAACAGAATGACCGTGTGAGTGCAGAGACCCACCCCACACACACATCCTGCAAGGAACCCCTTTGGACAAAGCCTTCGACAATCCCAGTAGAGATGCACTGCTTTGACACAGCATCACTTTTCCTGTCGCCGCCAAAGCAGACTAGTAGCTGCTCTGACTTACGCCACTGGCCGGAGCGGTGGACGTAAGTACAGAGAGCGCTTACTGGACACAGCAGGTGCATCCTCTCTTGTTCTGATCAGAGGACAGAGGAGGGGAGAAAGCCTGCAACACCACAGGGTGGGCAGCCAATGTAGGCACTTTAGGAATATAATCCGGCCTAGGATACAGGAAGGACTTGGCTTATCTAGGGGTAAAGTCAAGGCAGGAGGGGCAACAGGGAGAGCTTGTAGACCTCCCACTCGCTTGAGAGATGTCAGGGCCTGTAAAAGAGCTACCTCTAGAGTCAGAAGCTCCTCAGAGGCTGACTCTAAGGGCTCAAATGGGGTCCCTGACAGACCTTCCAAGACCACAGCAAGGTCCCAGGAAGGTATGCATGGCCTGCAGATGGGCCTCAGCCGTCTGACACCACACATGAACCTCGAAGTTAGCGGATGTTGCCCCACAGAGGCTCCATCGACAGGGGCAGGGCTGGCCGAGACGGCGGCCACGTAACCCCAATAGTAGAAGGAGCCAACCTGCTGAGAAACGTTCTTGTCAGAACTCCAGGACTGTAGCGATTGCGCAGTTCACTGGGTATAGCTGACGTTCCTCTACACCACCAGACAAAAAGGTGCCACTTGAGCGCACAATTACACGTGTAGATGGGATCCACTCTAGGGGCTCGAAGGGGCAGTTGACAGACCTTCCAGGACCACAGAATGTCCCAGGAAGGTATGCACAGCCTGCTAGGGCCTCAGCCATCTGACACCACGCATGAACCTCGCAGTTAGAGGATGCTGCCCCACCGAGGCTCCCACAACAGGGCGTGGCTGGCGGAAATGGCGGCCACATAACCCTGATTGTAGAAGGAGCCCACCCCGGTGAGAAATGTTATTGTAGAAACATGGTCACTACCACCTCAGTCGTGTGACCAGAATCTATTAGCTGGCGCCCTCAGGGGCCAGACCCACAGCTTCCTTAGTTCTTGCCAAGGATGATAAATCAACCCTGCGCGCGTTTTGAGGCGGTAGGTCCCTAAGGACTCAAATGGGGCACCTGACAGACCTTCCAGAACCACAGGAGGTCCCAGGAAGGTATGCGCGGCGTCCTGCAGATGGGCCGCAGCCATCTGACACCACGTACGAACCTTAAAGTTAGAAGATGTTGCCCCCCGGAGGCTCCATCAACAGGGGCGTGGCTGGGGCGAAATGGCGGCCACATAACCCTGATTGTAGAAGGAGCCCAGCCCGCTGAGAAACGTTCTGTAAGAACTCCAGGACTGTAGCAATTGCGCAGTTCACTGGGTCTAGGTGACGTTCCTTACGCCACAAGACAAAAAGCTGACACCTGAATGCATTTGATTTCCTTCTGGATGGGATCCACTCCAGGGGCCCGAATGGGGCAGCCGACAGACCTTCCAGGACCATAGAAGGTCCCAGGAAGGTATGCATGGCCTGCAGATGGGCCGCAGCCGTCTGACCACGCATGAACCTCAAAGGTAGAGGATGTTGCCCCACAGAGGCTCCATCAACAGGGTCATGGCTGGCCGAAACGGCAGCCGAGTACCCTGATAGAAGACGGAGCCTAGCCCGCTGAGAAACGTTCTGTAAGAACTCCAGGACTGTAGCAATGCGCAGTTCACTGGGTCTAGGTGACGTCCCTCATGCCACAAGACAAAAAGCTGACACTTGAGTGCATACGCTTTCCTTGTGGATGGTGCTCTAGCTTTTAACATGGTTTCAACAATCTCAGTTGAGACCCCAATCTGCTGAGCTGGTGCGCCTCAGGAACCCAGACACAGTTGCCGGGTTCTGGCCAAGCGTGATGAATCAACCCTTCGGCCTGAGACAGTAGATCCGCTCTAGGAGCTCGAATGGGGCAGCCGACAGACCTTCCAGGGCCATAGAAGGTCCCGGGAAGGTATGTGCGCGCCTGCAGATGGGCCTCAGCCATCTGAGACAACGCATGAACCTCGAGGTTAGAGGACGCTGCCCCCACAGAGGCTCCCTCAACTGGACGTGGCTAGCGAAATGGCGGCCACATAACCCTGATTGTAGGAAGAGCTCACCCGCTGAGAAATGTTATTGTAGAAGCCCCAGGACTGTAGCTGTGCGCAGTTACTGGGTCCACAGTGAATCCCTTGCGGACGGGAATCTCCCAAGGAGTGCCATCTCGCAGAGATATTATCTCTCAGAACCATGTTCGACCTGCCAAAAAGTGCTATTAGCACTTTATCTTGGCGAACTCTCGCAGAGCTAGTGGGAGCAGTGATGGGGCGCGCATACAGATGTGACCTCAGCCACATGTGTGGATTCCACCCTAGGCTCCCAAGATACAGCTTTATCCAGCTCAGTGTTGATAGGATTGACACTACGCCTGTTGGGGATAGAAACGCCCTCATCGTAGTAGAATCCTATAACCCCTAGAAAAGTTGTCCACTGCACTGGAGAAAACCAACTTTTTCTGAAATTCAACCTGAGCCCCCAGTTCTTCACGCGGGCGAGAACAACATCTCAATATTGAACCGCCAGCTCCCTGAATCGTGCTAGAATTAACCAGTCGTCCAGGTAGCTTGGTACACAGATGCCCTGGAGTCCCAATGGAGCCAGAGTGACATCCATACACTTTGGCGGCGGAGGATAAAGCTAGCAATAATCCTGTGCGGAAACATGCACCTTTTAGACCTATCGCCACAAACCAGTTCTCGAACTGGATCTGTGGCACGATACGTTTGAACATCAGCCTCTGAACCTGTATATCCGAAGAGTACGGTTCAGATGATGCAGATCTAAAATTGGCTGCATATTCCCACTTTTTGCGGAACAGGAAATAAAGGCTGTAAACCTCTCTCCCTGAGGGAACGGGTACATGTTCCAGGACCCCCTTGTCCAAAAAGGGAGCTTACTTCCTGCGCTAACGTCGGGCTCTGGTCTGTGCTGACTTCTGTGGTGAGCACACCTGTGAACGGGGGGGTCGAGCTATAACTGGACCCGGTAACCCTTTCTATGGTAGACAGAACCCATGGAGACCCATTTGGCCGTAGCTTGCACGCTGCCCGATGGTCTTCTAGTGACGTTAGCTATTCCACATTCTATTGGAGAGAAGCATCAGATTTCCGTTGCCCTGTGACAGCTTGCTGACCAGGGAACACGAAAACTTGGGGACCACTTTTGGCTAGGGGAGGCCCTATAGCACTAGCTACTGGGGGCTACCTGCCCTAACAACCTCATGTCCCCGGATACATCCCTCCACAGCCCCTCAGGACCGCTCGTCTTTTGCCTGCTTGGCCCTTATGACCATCCTCAGATCAGGCCCAACAGCAGACCGCGACTGTGGCCGCCCGGTTCCCCTGGCTGTCTGCGGGGGATGGCGGGCTGCCACACTCGCCTTCTGGGTTTCCCCCATACTAGTGCTGGCCCAGGCTCCACTCGTGGACCGGATGAGCTTGAGACAACTTTTTTGCCATAAGTTGAGCTCACTCAGCAGGTCTGCTTGGTAGGCAACACTGTCATTGTCTGCAGTGACCCACAAGCAAGACTACTACTGCATAGGCTTGCCCATCTTGGATGCAAGCCAGCCCCTGTAATTACCTGCCATCGGTGGAGAGAGGTAGCTAGCAAGCGCCTACTCCACCTCGGGCATAGCTAAGTAGCCATGCCATTCATTCCCACAATGGCCAAATAATCCAACATTTGTGGAGTTATATCTATGATGTGAGATTTTGTCATAACTTCTGGAAGACAGGGGAGTTTCTGCAGTGTGAAGTATTTACTTTCACTGGGTAATCACTTCAAGCAGCTCTTTATACGCTGCTCTCAGTTTTCAACGCATCCTTCTAACTCCTCGGAGTCAAGAGAGGGGCATTATTACCCCTTTGGCTTTCCATAGCGGGAGGAGGAGTCGCGACGCGAACTCCAAAATCCAGCGGAGAGCTGAACCCGGAAGACAGAGAGAGAGATAGAGCAGCGCTCGTCTCCGCTGCTCTTCCTCGATTTAAAAATCCCCGAACCTGAGACGGTTGGCTTGCCCGGCAGCGGCCGCCCAGATCCGCGAGGCTTTGAGACTCGACTTACTCGGCTTTTGCGTTTTTTTTGAGAAAAGCGCGTCGAGCTGCTTAATGTAGCGTTACTATGCGCAGCCTCTCGAGGTTGCCACCGCATACTACACCACTAACACTTCACCAAGAAAGTGTGCACTTTTCCCCGTGATGAAACGGGAGCACGTTACACACATCTTTAACTCTTTCTCTCTCATTACTTACCTCTCCTTTTCTTTAAAAGGGATAGAAAAGTTAAGAGATTTTGAGAAAATATCGAGTAGAAATGAAGCGTTTTTGTCACACAAACAACAGACATGCAGTCTCGCTGAAGATAATAAGGCTGGCGGCGTGGTTCACAGGTGCCATATATATAACATGCGCGACGCTTTAATGCCACGTCACCTGATCATGGCAGGCCTATAAGTAGAGGCGCATATTTACACAAGCTTCAGATACCGGTCACGCGCAAGGCGTTCCCATACTGCTAAATGCAACGTCGAAGTTCCCTTTGAAAGGGAACATTAAGTTTATTCTTCTTTAATCATTCTTTGACATTTTCTTTACAATTTGCTGGTATACTTCAGAAATCAATTATGACAATCTGTCCTGGCCCAGATGCAGCAAAGCAGGCCCAAACCATGATAATACCACCACTATGTTCCACAGATGGGATAAGGTGCTGGGATGAAATGTTTTCCTTTCTCCAATCATAACCCTGCTTATTTAAACCAAAAAGTTCTATTTAGGTCTCATCTATCCACAAAACATTTTTCCAATAGCCTTCTGGCTTGTCCACATTATCTTTAGCAAATATAGACAGGTAGCAATGTTCTTTTTGGAGAGTAGTGACTTTCTTATTGCAACCTTGTTGACACCATAGTTGTTCAGTGTTCTCCTGATGATGGAACCATGAACATTAACATTAGCCAATGTGAAAGAGGCCTTTAGTTGCCTAGACATTACACTGGGTTCTTTTGTGACCTCATGAATTATTATAAGTCTTGATCTTGGAGTGATCTTTTTTGGTCAACCACTCCTGGGAAGGGTAACAGTAATGTTGAATTTCCACCATTTGTACACAATCTGTCTGACTGTGGATTGGTGAAGTCTAAATAAATTAGTGATGGTTTTGTAACATTTTCCAACCTGATGGTCATCAACAACTTTTTTTTACTGAGGTTCTCAGAAACCTTGTTTGTTCGTGCCATGATACAATTGAACAAGCGAAGATCAGACTTTGATAGAACCATGTTCTTTAAATAAACCATCCCATTGATTGAAAACACCTGACACTAATTTCACCTTCAAATTAACTGACAATCTTAGAGTTTCACATACTTTTGCCATTCACACATATGTAAGAGTAGATAATATTCTTCAATAAATAAATGACCAAGTATAACATTTTTGCCTCATTTGTTTAAATGGGTTCTTGTTGTCTACTTTATGACTTGTGTGAAAATCTGATGACGTTTTAGCTCATACTTGATATAGAATGATATAGAAATATAAAGAATTCTAAAGTATTCACAAACTTTCAAGCACCACTATATGTGGTAAGTGGCTAGTAATAATAGTTCTATTTCACCCCTTCTAACTACCAGGTGAGTATGGTCTGGATATGGATGTGGAGCTACTTGCTTTTCAACTTGTGACTACAAGAAGAGCTGCATATAATATGTCCTCCAAAGCTACTAGTAAGTGTATTGTTATACATTATTTAATTTTGGTAAAATGCTATGGAAATGTGTGGCATCCACTAGCTTCAAGTTGAATTTCACTGCAAGCCTTATGAGTTGTTAGTACTTATGCTCTTTTCTAGTTATCTCTATAAACTTGCTGATACTGTGTTATTCCTCTATATGGAATACTTACCTCTCATGCACGCTGTCAGGTCAGGTCCTCCCTCAACACTATATCCTCTGAGTATTTCATGCAGCCTATGATGTAGTGCCCCTGTGACTATGTATTTGCAGTTAGCATGGTTTCCCATGCCATATCATTTCCTTTCATTACTGAGCATGCTATGTAAGCTGAATTCCGCTAAATGAAAATACTGGACCTGGAGTCAGTCTTTTCTCAATGCACCTCTCATACTCCTCAGCGGGTCAGGCTCTCCCTTGCTGTTATCCGCTCAGTGTATTCCACATCCTCCACCATGTAACTGGCCAGCACTGCTCTCATGCTTGAGTGATTTTACTAGTGGTTAACTGAGCCTTGTTGCAAAACTTTTGTTCATGTAGCCAGTATCTGAGTCACCTGGAAGCCGAAGACAAGCACCATGACCTAATTCACTCATATGTCTCAGTGCAAGGATTTTACATAAAATCTATAAAGGAACATTTTAATTCACAGCTCAAGCCTAATAAAGCTCCATAGTCTGCATTCTACCTAGTTTGACCTTGACATTGATGTCTGTATTGCATCACTACAGATCTTGTCAAATGAAGGAATATACGCATGCTGCCCAAGCATTGAAGGCAGACAGACTGAAGATGTGCTAGTGAGAATGTATCATATTTGTATGGTGTGTGGCATGCACTGGGAATACCTTGGACTTTTACTGCTAGCACTGGAAGAATTGTTTCGATTGCTATTGCTTAAATAGTTGCTATTGCTTAAATAGTTGATTTAATATCATCATAACCCAGTTTCCCACATTCTCTGCCTCTCTTCCACAAGATTTTGGAAGGGAGTAACACACTCTTAGGCAGGTGAATGCCCACTGTCTGTCTTGTGCAGCCCCTCCACCACAACTTCTACAACCACCACAGCCAACAAAGGGTCTCAATGAGTTCATTCTCTCTTGGACAAAATTGTAATCAACAAAGGTAGACCCAGGTTTTAAAACAAAGGGGTATATTCTACATAATTCCATGTTAATAAGAATTATAGTGGTTTCTGTCCAGTTGTAGATTTGAGAGTAATGAAATTCATTTGGCAGTCCAGCAGTTCTAGAAGCTCAGAGGGAGCATGGTACAGAGTAGGGTGTGATACAGTGGGACATTTTTGCCAGTAAATATATTTCCCATGAGGCTATTAACATGAAGTTTTCACGAGACATCAGTATTAACTCAAGAAATCCACAAATATAAAGAATTCACAACATTAAAGTCGATAAATGAAGTTATGTGTAATAAAGTGGAATGACACGAGAAAAAAGTATTTAACACATTAACTGAAATGTATTTTATACTTAGCGGAGAAGCCTCTGTTTGTAACGACAGCTTCAAGATGCTTTCAGGATGAAGAAATTGTCTTTAAATCTTGTTCAATTGGATTCAAGTCAGGTGATTGACTTGGCCATTCTAACGCTTTGATTTTTTGAATTTTTCTGAAACCAATTGAGAGTTTCCTTTGCTGTATGCCTTGGATCGTTGTCCACCCACGTCTTCATCTTCATCATCGTGGTGGATGGCAGCAGGTTCTTCTAAAGAATCTCCCAGTAAAGAGTTCCATTTATCGTTTCTACAATGATATGAAGTTTGCCAGTACCATGTGATGAAAAACAGCCCCACACCATGATGCTTCCAACTCCAAACTTCACTGTTCGTATAGTGTTTTAAGGGTCATGTGCAGTGCCATTTCTTCTACAAACATGGTGTGTAGTATGACAGCCAAAAAGTTCAATTTTGAATTTGGAATGCCTATTGTTTTCTCTGTGATGATGGCACCAAGTGTTTCTGGAGCTCTTTGAGTGGTCCTTGGCCCTTGAGCTACTCTTCTGACTAATCTTCTGACTCCCTGGTCAGAAATCTTGTGAGGAGCTCCAGTTCGTGGCCGGTTGATGATGGCGTGATGTTGCTTCCACTTGCGGATAATGGCCCCAATGGTGTTACTGGAGGATTCAGAAGTTTTGATATACATCTGTATCTGATTCCATCAATATGTTTTACAACAATAAGGTTCCAAAGGTATTTGCTTTTACCCATAATGAAATGTTTCTTGTGTGACACCTTGGTAACAAAAAGCTCTTTTATAGGCCATCAATTAACTAAACTAGCTGATATTAATTTGCACAGATAGGGGGTATAATTATTTACGGATTTCAGATGGTTCCTCGCCTTACCGTGTTTTTTTCTTAGCGTGTTTAATACTTACTACTTACATGTCATTCCACCTTATTACACATAACTTATTTATGGACTTTATGTGAATAACCTCATTGGAAAGATATGTACTGAAAAAAATGTTGTTGTGTCCAATACTTATTATCCCCACTGTAAGTGCTTTAAGGTAAATGGGTATGGACCATTCTTAGGCTTTGTAGGCAAGCAGCAGAGTTTTACATCTGATGCAGTCAGCTATAGAAAACCAGTTAAATGTGCGTAGCAATGGGGTGGTGGGTGAGAACTTGGGGCAACACGTAGGGGAACACCTGCAAGGAATAAGTTGAAGCAGCCAGTCTTGTAATTACAAGGGACTGAACACGCACCATAGTGGCCTCTATGAAATGGTCAGCTCCTCCTGGTTTTGTGAAGGAGAAATCTGCATGAGCTAGTCAGTTTAGTGATGTGAGGTGTGAAGAAGAGTTGGTTGTCCAGAACAACCCCAAGGTTGTGAGCAGTGACAGATGGTGAGATCTGAAAGCTGTCGAGGAGGATCACAAGATCCTGACATGGGGAAGCATCTCCAGGGATATAGAGAAGCTCTGTCTTGCTGGGATATAGTTTCAGCTGATGAACTTCCATTCATGACGAATCTAGACATGCTAATATATGTGCAGAAACATGAGTGTCTCAGGTAGGAAAGACGAGGACAAGTTGAGTGTCATTAGCATAACATTGGTGTGAAACCCCATGTAAGGGTATTGACCTCATCAAAAGAGTGAGTATAGAGGGAGAAAAAAAGAGGACCCAGCAATGACCCCCCATCCAGGTAAAAAGCAAATAGTTTCCAGGTTGTGTCACAAATTAGAAGACTCATGAGGATAGACAAGAGAGCCATGTGATTGACTTTGTAATATGCTGAAAGGTTGAGGAGGATAAGGACTGATGACAGTTTGGCTGATCTATAAATCTTTTCTGACAGTTTCTGTGGAGTGTTGCACTTGAAGCTTGACTGGTTAGGATATTGGAAGTATTCTTAAGGAAGAGAGACAGTTGACTGTACACAATGTGTTAAGCAATTGTATAAAGAATAGAGAAAAATAATAGCAGTTGGTAGTTGTTGATGTCTGAGGTGTCCAGAGTGCTTTTCTTCAGGATAGGAATAAGCTTTGCTGTCTTGAATGCAGTCAGTACATGTTATGGAGTCATTAATGATAGAAGAGCTGAAGGGGAGGACGTATTTTTCCCCCAATATTTACACATAGTGTTAAACAATGTAGCACATTTAGTAGCAGACCACCCAATTTTTAGGTGCACAAAAGTATAGGAACACAGCCTTAAAGTAAACAATTTTAAGATTTGGTTACATTTCCCTTGCTTGCAATAACTGCATCAAACTGATTAATTTTTTTTTTTTCACAGCTTGTTGTTGTTGTTGTTGTTGTTGTTTGAAGTCTTTTGGAGTGTTGGCAGTGGGTTTTGTTGGGCCATTTTCTTGCTGCTTGATGAAGATCCACCCAAGTCTATTGTATGCATTTCTATGTAAATTGGCAGACAAAATGTTTGTGTTGACTATTGAATACATGCTGCTGCTACTATCATGAGTTACATCAGTAAACATTAGTAAGCCCATTCAAGAAGCAACAATTGCAAACCCAAGCTATGACACTACCTCCACTCTGCTTGACCGATGAGCTTGTATCTTTTGGATCATGAGCAGAGCTTTTCTTTCTCTACACTGTTGCCTTTCCATTACTTTGGTAAAGTGTAATCTTGAACTTTGGTGGCTCATCTCTCTATTTCTTTGGGAATTCCGATCTGACTTTCTGATTCTTACAGGTGATGACTGGTTTGCATCTTGTGGTATGGCATCTTTATTTCTGCTCTCATAGTATTCTTTGAATGGTGGATTCTCATACCTTCACACCTGCCCGTTGGCTGTGTTTAGTGATTCACTGACTTGCTTTGGGCATTTTCAGAGCTCTCACAACATTTCTGTCATGAACTGCTGATTTCCTTGGCCAACCTGTTCAATGTCTGGTTGTTCCAAATTGTTGTTTCGGCTATGCCCAATGCTTGTGAAATTTCTCTGATTGAAACCAAGAGTAGAAATTCAGAGCTATTAAATTTTTTTGAACAATAAATCTAACATGGCACACCTGGGCAACAAGAAATACCTGTCGGTCACATGTTCCAATATTTTTGATCACTTAAAAAAAGGGTGGGTTCCAACAAAACAACCATGTTCTAAGTTGTTTAACACATCTAGATGTACAGTATCTCACAAAAGTGAGTACACCCCTCACATTTTTGTAAATATTTGATGATATCTTTTAATGTGACAACGCTGAAGAAATTACACTTTGCTGCAATGTAAAGTAGTGAGTGTACAGCTTGTGTAACATTGTAAATTTGCTGTCCCATCAAAATAACTCCACACAGCCATTAATGTCTAAACTGCTGGCAAAAAAAGTGAATACACACCTAAGTGAAAATGTCCATAGAGTAGAAGTCCACTGAACTATACTAAACTGATTGCCATTGTTGTGGAACCAGTCTGATACAACTTGTGTTTTGTGACATGGTGCAAGTTCATACTGGAAATAGCCATTGTAGGATGGAGAGTTTCATGTGATGGGTAGAGATCGGTGGGCTGGATGGGCTGGTGCATTTGGACAGTGCTCATCTGGTATTAAGGGACCTTGATTTGGATTAACCAATATGATGCCAGTTGACTATTTTATGTGCCATGGCCCTTGACTTACTATTTATTTCATTCACTTGGATTTGACCTTCAGGTTTCATTTTGCTCTTGTTGTGTATACCTGTTTTACCTGGCATTTGGCTTGTGATTTTGGATTGTAGATATGTTTTTTTTTAAATAAAAACCTTTGCACATGGAGCCTCAATCTTCTACTGAGTCTCAGACATTATATTAAAATATCTCTGTGGCCTTTTAGTGGCTAACTGAATTTTTACTTTTTTCCGTTGACTTTGATATCTCCCCCAATATTTTTCCTTACTATAAATGTGTTTTATGGGAGTTATTTGATGATAATTAAAAGGGCATAAATGATGAGGTGATTCATGGTGTTCGCTCACAGTTTTGAGATGACAGCTAGAAATGACAGTCTAGCCACATGACTGCACACACACTTTCCAAGACACAGCTGAAGCTCTTATTGAGACTATAGCCTGGTGCAATATATTTGACATCTTTCAAACTTTGTATCAAAGATCTACAGTTTTGACAACCTTGACAGTAACAAATGGCGCGACGGACTGACAGCCGGCCACAAGAAACTAAAATGACTCCTCCCACGACTGCTGTGGTGGTGCTGAAGAGAGCCCAGCCTCCGCACAGCCAATTTCCAATGTTTTGGGGAGCGGGAAAGAGCTGTGAGGGGGCAGAGCCACCAACACACCCTTGGCCAATGAAGGGTGGCCATGTGCCGCGGAGAATTCAAACATCCAGCAGACTCCTCTAGAAGACATATGCGCATTTTTTTTGGCTTCCATGTCTGTTAACAAGTTAATGTTTTTGGCATTGGGTTTGTTTTTTTTTTTTGGAGAGGAACCCCAATCGCTCAGGAAAACCCTGGCGTGACTCCGGCAATCCCGCAGACAACTGAACTCCTCACCACACGATTTCACGCCCACATGCAAGCACACACACACATTCGCACTCATCACTCACACCCTCCAGACTGTTCTGAATAAAGATCCCACTCGGCAACACTAAAACGGTCTCACGTGTGTCTGTGCTCCACCCACCACTGGCTAGTTTCCTTACACTGGTGGAGGATGCGGGCATGAGCACAGAGCAACCCACCTAAAAAAAAGAGGGGGGGTTCCTTTTCCCCTTTGGGTTTCTTTTTTACCTTTTGCATTAAAGCCCCATACTGTACACTACCTTTAAAATAAATAAATAAATAAACACATTTTTAGTAAATTAAATGGATCCCCCACTGCAGCACCTTCTCGAGTCTAATCTCCAGCAGTAAGCCGTGACGCAGCAGCTTGCACACAGCCTGCAGGCCGCGACCCGGGAACTGGTGACCCTGAAAACAACTCCCAGACTCCCACAGCCGCCGCGTCTCTCCCTGATCCCAGTCGCGAGTTCCAATGCCTGCTTCCCTCACTGACCCCCAAGGACAAGATCGAGGGCTACCTAGAGACCTTTACATTGCCCAGCGTGAAGATTGGGACAGCAAAGAGTGGTCACGCATTCTTGGTCTGCTGCTCTCCGGGGAGGCACACACGGCCTCTCTCTGGAGGAAGCAGCTGACTATGGAGAGGTGAAGAAGAAGATCCTGGCATGGTGTGGGCGAACCCCCCCACCAGACAGCAGCGGAGTTCCATCGGTGGAACTATCAGCTAGGGGTTAAACCACATGGGCAGATGAACACCATGCTGTGCATAACCAAGAGATGGCTTCAACTCGACATATACACCACCACCGAGGTGGCAGAAAAGGTGGCCATGAACTGATTTCTAAGGGCTCTGCCATCAACAGAATGCCAGGTCCTGGGAGTGCAGGCACCAGGGACGCCAAAGGAACTCCTAGCCAACCTGGAGCACACTTTGGCCACCCTGGAGCTTGGCCGGAAAGGACGGCAGTCCTGCAGTCCACCCAGAATATTCCTGCCACACCGGCACAACCGCCAGCACTACCCTGGGGAGGGGTGGACCCTCCGAAGCCCGCCCACCTATGGGACACCCAGGGAGCCGGACATGGGACCACCCAAGAAGCCCCAAAAACCCTGGTTGGCGGGGTGCACCCTCCACATGCCGAACCTGCCAAGCGCCCCTACCCTGACAGTGTGGGTCGAAGGGAGCCTGGTCACCACCCTGCTGGACTATCGAGGAGGAGATCGGCCAAATGCTGCGAGACAATATCATCGAGGAATATAATAGCCCCTGCTCCAGCCCCATCGTAATCATACCGAAACCCGATGCAAAGACTTCCGGAAGCTCAACCAGGTCTCTGAATTCGACAGCTATCCCCTCCCTCGAATGGACTACCTAGTGGAGCGACTGGGGAGGGCCCGATTCATATCCACCCTGGACCTAACCAAAGGATACTGGCAAGTGGCCCTGGCCCCAGAGGCAAGACCAAAGATGGCCTTCAGCATGGCGAATAGCCACTGGCAGTACCGGGTTCTCCCCTTCGGAATCCATGGGGCACCCGCAAAGTTCCAGCGTCTAATGGACATTGTCCTGTATCCACATCGTCCTTTCACAGCTGCCTACCTGGACGATGTGGTTAGCCACTCCTCCACATGGTCGGACCACCGGTTTCACCTGGGGAAGGTCCTGGAGGAGCTCCGGAAGGCTGGACTGACAGCCAAGCCCTGAAAAAAGCCCTCAAAAGCTCTGCTACACAACCCAGACTTCACCATTCCATTCACCGTGCACACAGATGCATCTAAAACTGGGCTGGGTGCAGTTCTCTCACAGACTTTCGACAGAGAGGAACAACTGGTCCTCTACATCAGTCGGAAGTTGTCCCCCGCTGAGAAGAAATATGCAGACGTGGAAAGAGAGGTCCTAGCGATAAAATGGGCCATTGAAGAGCTACAATATTACCTGGCCGGTCAGTACTTCATCCTGGTGACTGACCACGCCACTACAGTGGATGGCCAAGGCCAAAGGCACTAACATCAGGGTAACCCGATGGTTCCTTGCGTTACAGGACTTCTGTTTCCAGGTCCAGCACCGGGTGGGGACCCACCATGAGAATGCAGATGGTCTCTTTTGAGACGGAATGCACTGTGGGCCCGACACGCGGCAGCAGTAGGCTCAGAGCTAAGGGGGGGGTTGGGTTGTTTTCTGTCGCAACGGACCGACAGCCGATGCACAAGAAACTAAAATCACTTTTCCCGTGACTGCCGCGGTGGTGCTGAAGACAGCCCTGCTTCAGCACCACCAATGTTTTGGACAGTCGGAGAGCACGTGGCGGCGGGGTGGGGCCGCCGACACACCCTCTGCCGATGAATAGCACACGGCACGGGAGAATTCCACCATCCAGCAGATGAGGGGAGAGTATAAAATGCTGCTGTTCCACTCAAAAGGAGAGACACCTCTCACAAGACATGTGCCCGTGGCTTCATGCCTGTTATCAGTGTTATCGGCATTGCGTGTGCTTTATTAATTGGCACTGTGTGTGTTTTTTTTTCTTCCAGACGACTCGGACCCGAGAGAAGACTCTGCCCCTGGCTGCAAACGCGGCATTGCCTGACGGCGGAGAGGAACCCTTGTCGCTCAGGAAAACCCGGCACGACTCTGGCAACCCTGTGGACAACTGAACCCCTCACCACATGAATTTCACACCCACACGCAAGCACACACACACACTCGCACTCACTCACACCCTCCAGACTGTTCTGAATAACGATCCCACTCGGCAACACTAAAACGGCCTACCATGTGTCTGTGCTCCACCCACCGCTGGCAAGTTTCCCAACACAAATCTATAAATTTGTAAAAAATCATGGCTCATGCCTCTAAAATCTTTTCATGAAAATGGTAATAAATCAATATACTTGCAATAATTACTGCAAAGACTATATTTTAGCTAAATGTTTTACATATTAATTATTAATGCTTAATGTACTTACCACTTTGAGCTACCACTGTTCAATGCATCATCTTAAGTTGTTGCACTTAAGTTGTCATGTGCCTCTCACTGTGCATGCTCCCAACATTAAGAAGGGGAAATGACAAATATGGAGACTCTGGCTCCAATTTTCACCTACTGTGCAAGCAGTCAAAATGGCAATTTTCAATTCGACCAAATTTAGGCTTTAAAACTACACAATTGGCATCAGTGGGGCCATGTGGTCTGCTCATATACAGTAAACAGTCATTGGTTACACTTACACAGAGGGCAACAAAACTAACCTTTCTTTTTTTATGAGCTATAGTCCATTTCCCCATGCTAAAAATGAACATGACTAGACTCAAAGGTTTAAAAATTTTTCCAGATGGTGTGGTGGGGGAAAAAAAAGGAAAAAATGGTACTGAAACAAAAGGAAAATTACCTTGTACTGATTATTTAAATTCACTCTCTAGGTCACATAGGAGTGGTTAAAGTGGTCATTTGGTTTTCAAACTATAGAACTTACTATGAACAAGAAAATCATTTTTTTTAAATTTTTTGGACTGTGCAATGCCTGACAATAATACATCTGAGTGGACTAGCATTCAGCGATATTTGAGAAATGCCAAGAAGAACTTGAGGCAGTCCAGGGTCAGACTGACAGCCTCATTTTCAGCAGATTGTTGTGTTCTACCATACACACTCCACTAGCACCCTTTTGGCACCACATTGCCCCAATCCTAAAAAATAATTCTGAACTTCACATCTGGGTAGTACAGTGGGTTCAAAAAGTATTCTGACCCCTTCAGAAATTGACCAAATTATTGTTTAATGATTTCGTTTAAAATGGATTAAATTAACTTTTTTGCCATATGTCTACACATAATAATCCACAATGTCATAGCATAAAAAAAAGTTTTGGGAGTTATTTTGCAATATAAAAAAGCAAACAACAAAAACTCTCATTAAGAACCGCAAGATGATAACCAAAGTATTACAAGGATCTTAGAGACAGGTTCATGACATATGGGCAACACTAGTAGTAGTAATACTATCATTCCAGGTCAGTGGATCATGGTAAGAAAACATGATAAACATATATTAGGTCCTAGGTTTTAAGAATCGAGAACCAACCGCAAACAAAGACAAAATAAAATAACAATTTTAGTAATAACCAGAATATCACCTATTGTGAGATATAAAGTAGAATCAAGCAGAATACAAGAAATATTGTTGAACAGTTCACTACACGTTTGTCCTTCTTTTTTTTCTTTGTCAGTTGCTGACAAACCAGATTATTTGAGGGTGCTTGTGAGAGAAAACCATCAAGCTGAGAAGCTGAACTTCTGATAACCACTGAATCTTGCAGATCGTCTGGAATATACATTTGCTGTATATTAATAAACTGCATTGCTTTGTGGGATTCCACTAGCATGCTACATGTGGACATGGCACCACTGTGTTGAGGCTAAACATTATGTCTCTGTGAAATTTCTGAATAATTACCTGACACTGTTCGTAAATGCATTTTTATACCAACTCCACAGGAACACCAATGCCTAATGCTTCTAATATCTTATAAAATCCAACATTTTTTTTTCAAATTCTATAAAAAATCTCAAATCTTCTTTTTTTCAGCAGTGGTTTTCTTTTCCTAAACCTAGTACGAAAACAGAGGCCAATACAGATGTAAATCTGGTCTTACATTCACACTCACATAGAAGTATCATGAATCATTTCCGTATGGTTTCACCCATTGCCATAGGAGGGAACATTTTGCTCACCTATTCTTCCTCTTACTAGAAAACACTTAAAAAAAATAAAATAAATTAAAGAACTCAATGTTTATGTGCACTCCATTTCATGAGAGTACACAAGGGAAGTTCTAGGTCTGAACATTTAATCTCCACCTGTGACACATGCTCAATCTTGCAAGCCCATATACCTCGAGTAGTTGATGTTCATGAGCAGAGACTCATACAGTATATTCCCATATCATGGCCCAGATATTTGATTGCCCAGAGTGGGGTGTCAATCATTTCTTAAAGACAGGGGTCAGTGTCTGCAGACTGGATGGACTGTTCCAGTGCTAGCAGCAGAATAACTAAAATGTTACAAGCACATGCCACGTGGTGGTTTATCATTATTTATAAGATAAGTTAAAATGGTTTTTTGTTTTTTTTTTGCCTTCACTAGAGAGTCATTATTAATTCTGCACTCAGCACTTGGGCAGCACACATAAGGGTGTAGTGCTTCCTCTGGTGGGACCACCAGCAATATGGCCATAACCAACATGCTCCTGATTCATTATATTATCCAGAAAACCCATCATGGAGTTCAGGTAAGTTGTGTAGAAGAGTGCATTAAATGTTGTGGGTTGCATTGCACCGCCAAACCCTAGTCAGGTTGGAGCCAGGCATTAAAAAAGCAGGCTAAATTAACCTATTAGTCAGAAAATGTTTAAAAACAGGGGGGCATGGTGGCTTAGTGGTTAACATGTTTCACTCACACCTCCAGGGTTGGGGGTTTGAATCCCACCTCCACAGAGTTTGCATGTTCTACCTGTGCTTCAGGGGTTTCATCTAGTTACTCTGGTTTGATTCCCCAGTCTAAAGACATGCATTGTAGGCTGACTGGCATTTCCAAATAGTCTGTAAATAGTGTGTAGAGGGGGAAGGGGGGGGGGGGGGTGTGATTGGTTGGAAGTGCAGCCTTTTGATGGTGTGCCCCCCCGGCATTATTCCCCTACACTACCCTGTAGAAAAGGGAAAAAGGAAAATGGATGGATGGATGGTTAAGACCAGATGAAGTCCATTCAAAAGATCAACTGCACATTGGGTCAATCTATGTTGGGAAAAGCCCTTGTAAAGTATTATTTTGCTTTAAACAAATGTTATCGCTTTGAAATTATTTTGTAAGAAGTGTACAGGTGTGTGCTTTTTAATCCCACTTTGTGCCACATTAATTCTTCCAGCAGTTTTTTTCTGTTATTATTCAAATCTAAATATAATTAAAAAATTCTTGGACATGGTGAATTATGTCATATCCAGCAATGTGTTCTATGCTACTATCAAAGAGTCATGCCAGTAAATCACATAGGCCAATCCAGAGCTATTTTTTTGATGATATAAAAGATGTTGAACATGATGGTGGGGAAAAAAAAACCTCACAGATGTAGACATAATAATAGCATTTGTTTTATCAGGTTGCATACAAGTATAAGTGCATGTTTCTTGTTACTCATTGATACCGGTACTGGACATGACACTGCTGTGTTTCCATATGATCTACTGGCAGCAGAAAAATCCAGAGCACCCTTTGATTTTAATCTATTTTGGTAACTCCAGCATTCAGTTATCAGTTAAGTACATAATTAAATTTTGTTTTGACAGATATTAACTGTGTGATGTTTAATGATTAATGGAATAAGCTTAGTTTGAGGGCTACCAAATCCATAAGAGATCATTTAAAAATATTAGCTAAGTTTATTTCAGCCTTTGTTTACTACATCAGCTTTTAAGTGGGTTAAAAATTTACATACACTTTGTTAGTATTTAGTGGCATTGTCGTTTAATAGCTTAACTCGAATCAACCATTGAACCTTTCAGATCAATGTTTGTTCATCCCTGGAAGTTAATTTGTGGTAAAAGATGCAGTGTCTGTGTGATCACAAGATTTTTATATTTGCATAAAATTATTTGTAGAGTTGCTTGTGGTATCTTCAGGTATTTGGAAATTGTATCTAAGGAGTTGTGGAGTCCTGCATTTTTTCTAAGATCTTGGCTGAGTTGCATGGATTTTCCCAAATACACCACTTGAATTCTGATATAGTGCATTAAAACTGTCTCTTATCATTTGTTTTGAAACTACTTCTTATATGAAGAAAGTTGATGCCATAATTAACTTGTTAAAAGACAAGTATGGTATGGAGACAAGGTATGGTGACATGAAGCATGTGGAGGAAATGAGTTTGAATGTCTTTAGCCTAGGTTTATGTAAACACAGAGCATAAAGACTGCTGTAGGCTCCTGTGAGATGGCAGGAGCCAAATCAGAAACCCCAAACCACCCCACCAGACCGCTGCCCCCCCCACCATACAAATACTTTATTGCACATTGCAAATAAACTCTAATTAATTACCATGTATTGTACCCCATATAGCATGTATATATTAGTTTAGTTATTATCATGATATACCTAATAGGTACTTAATAACATGGTTAAGCACACCTGAAATTAATAGAAAACATTGATTGCATTAAGTAAACTCAAAAGTAATCAAGAGCGCTGTAAAGGTGTGAACAATTAATCCAATTAATTCATATGATTATTTATGCTTTACTGTTTATTTATTTTATAATAATTTTATTTATTTACTTATTTTGTTTGTTTTACTAATATTGCTCCCAAATGGCATTTATTTGCTTTGTGTGCAATTACGGAAAATGTGAATTTTAGGCTAAAATATTGTGATTGTCATTGGTATTACATCCTACTCAACTCTGAATACAGCCCGTAGAGAACAGCAGCTGGAACAATGAGGTATAAAACACAGTTCCTTCTGTTGTCATAGATGTTTCATCTTAATACCTGAATAAGCTCTTAAAGCAGTGAATGGACGCTCCATTATCTTATTATGGAAGAGACAAGAGGAGTCAGGAAAAAGCAGAAGCTGTAGTATCAGCTAGTAAACATTGACAGTAACAGTGTGGCCAAAGTGATACTAAAAATTATGAATTGACAAATAATTTTAGTTAATTTTTAGGTGAAAGCATGTCAAGCAAAGTCAAGCAATAATAAGATTACTCAACTGAAGATGCTGTAATAGAGGTACAGAGAGAAAGAAGGAGCATAGACACAAAGGGAGAGACAGGATAATTTGAGCATTTAGTTCATATAATCTAAGATATCATTAATGTTCTGCAACAAATTCAGTGATGCAGAAAATGATGATTAATGTGCCAATATATCAAACATCAAATTTAATAATTACAAAAAAGTGCATTAATTAATTAATTAGTGTGGAAATATTCATCTAAGTGTAAGTAAAAAATGTTTTAATTGGATCCTGGTGCTGTGATGAAAACATCCCTTGCCTTTAAAGTGTTGCTGTTCATAATGTAAACGTTCAGGTTTTGTGCCCAGTATAACAGGCCATGGGTTTAGAAAGTTTGGAAGTACATGGAACTCCAATTATCCCATCTCATCACTTAAGCAATGTGCTCACACACACACACACACACACACACACACACACACACACACAAAAAAAAAAAAAAAACATTTCCCACTCCCCCCCCTCCCCCCTTACTACCTACTTTACCTGCCTGTTCATCAGCAATTCATATGTTTTTGAGTGTAAATAGGCTTGTCATAATCTAGAATGATGTATTTTTAATGTTGGCTCATACCAGACTCACCCAATAGAGGACGTCAGTCCAGCCCTCCATGGTGATGCATTGAAACACTGTTAGCATGGCAAATGCAAAGTTATCAAAGTTTGTAATGCCATCATTTGGTCCCTCCCATCCCATCATGCACTGGGTGATGTTGGTTGAGGTGCAGTGCCGCCCATGGGCATTATTTGGGGCACAAGGTGCAGGCTTCTCCTCAGCTAGAGGCCCTAAAGCATAAAGAATTTAGTACATATTTTTGTGTATTGATTTACAGCACAATTATACCTTCTCAAAACTCTGAATTTATGTAATTTTTTTAAATATATAAGTTATGAAATTATCCATAATTTCTTTTTACGATCTATCAAATGTGATGAAGCATAATCAGCAATTTCCTGTGATGTGAAATACCTCAGTAATAAATGATAAAGCATACAACAATAATCAGAAAGGCACAGACACTGACCTCTCTGTCCATTTCTGAAGTAAAAGCATGCACGGTGCATCTTCCCCATGAAGAGCTCTAGGCCGATGATGGCGTAGATGATGATCACAAAGAGTACAAGCAGAGCGATGTGTAGCAGAGGAACCATGGCCTTAATTATAGAGTTCAACACTACTTGTAAACCTGAAACCACATAAGAATGATCAGGTCAAAATAATTTTGGTGCAATGGGAAATCATGTGCACTGTCAGGCAGAAAACAGCAATGCTTTACCATTTCTCCAGTCTGTTCATGAATCTCTACTGCACTCTATGCATTCTATTAATTTAAAGAAATACTAACATTCACTGACTCAGTCCTTTACCGCTTCATTCCTAAATGCTAGAGTTGCGAATGTATTTGTTTGTGTATGACTCACTGGGAACACCGGACACCAATCGTAGGGGTCTCAGTACTCTAAAAGCACGCAGGGCCTTCACATCAAAGTCTGCTGCCTTCCCACCAATAGGTGTTCCTCCATTTTCTTTTGTGGCCTGTTCTAATATAGCACTGAACAACCTGTAGGAGAGAGAGAGATAGAGACAGAGGCAGAAAAAGAGGGGGTGGCTTTTATTTAAACCCATACATTTATTAATACAGTGTTTATAACTACAGTGGTGCTTGAAAGTTTGGGAACTCTTTAGAATTTTCTACATATTTGCTTACTTTATTTACTTACATATATGATCTAAAACATCATAAGATTTTCACACAAATCCTAAAAGTAGACAAAAAGAACCAAATTACCGTAATTTCCGGACTATAAGCCACTACTTTTTTCACACGTTTTGAACACTGCGACTTAAACAGTGATGTGGCTAATTGATGGATTTTTACGGGCTAACAAGTGTCATGCCGCCAAAACATTTAACCTCGTCACATCGGACAAATAAAATTACCCAACAGGTCGCAGTGGACCAATGAAACTGTTCGAATTAAATCTAACGCGCTCACACTACATTCTTCAGATCAGACATTTTGCGCTTCATGTACACCCCCTCATCAGGGAAAACACACGAAGAAATGCATATTGGTGACGTCATGTCTCCGCCCCGTCTTGTCATGTGTTGTCGATAATGGGTGTTTTGGTATTGCCCGCAGCTGTAGCAGTTTGGCTGGTGTGTTATAAAATAAATAGATAAATATATACAAGTGAATAGTAATAGCTATAGATGAGCTAGGCAAGATAGCAAGCTAGTGGTATAACTAAGCCTAGTAGCTTGTAGCAAGCTTAAGCCTAGTAGCGGATAGTAAGCTGATTATAACATTAAATATAATTAAGTTTTAATATTAATGTATATATTATAGTATATGTTATCTTTACTCTTCCCTCTGCAATAAAAGCTCTCACCCTAACCAATGTCTTATAATGACAGTTACAAGCGATAACAAGACTTAAAAGCCCAAAAACCCAAAAATAACTTTGTTACTGGTTGTGTCTGTAAAAGCATTAATTCTGAATTTTAATAAATACCTGAGACCCTCTGAGACAGCGGTGTGTCCATCTAATTCAGTAGGATTAATCAGAACGTAATCGGCTAATAATGGTGGTCACACTTACCTCATACTAACATACGATTAAGTATAAAATATTGTTTTCGTATATAGTTATCTCGACCACCATCTTATCTCATTCATAACGTATTGATTATAATATCTCCACCTGCTACCGAGTAAAACGCACACATATCTACTGCACCCATTTCATAAAAACCTACCACACATCAATTAGATTGATCACCACAGTACTCATAGCAACTGAAAGCTTGAGTCAACACCTGCACACTAATACATGGCTCCACTCAAAAAAATAATTAGAAAAAAAATTGCACCCTGGTATAAGATAAAACGCGATCCTTAAAAAAAATCAACAATTAGAATGTAAATGCAACATGGTGATATAGCACAGAGAGACTACTGAAATATAGAAATCTCTAAATCTATTTTCCACCTTAATAGAACAACAAAAAATCAAATTCTCTTTAACACGGTACAAAACTAACAGAATAAACAAACAAGAAAACACTCAACATTACATAGCAGTACAATAAAAAATATTAAAATACAGGCATTAAATTACAACCGTAATGTAACAACCCATTATACAATGTGGAATTCGATCAATGTTAGAGGTTTTGCTCCGCTATAACCAGCACACTAATCTCATAGCCAATTCATCAACCTGCATACTAGATCCCATACCTACATGTTTGTTTAAAAAGATTTGTCCAGGAGTAATTAAGTCACTTTTAAATATAGTAAATTATTCCCTAAGCACTGGCTATGTACCTAAATCACTTAAATTAGCAGTTATTAAACCATTAATAAAAAAATCTGACCTTGACCCGTCCAAATTGTCCAGCTATAGACCAATATCGAATCTCCCCTTCATCTCTAAGATTTTAGAAAAGGCTGTAGCAAAGCAGTTTTGCTCGTACTTAGATAGGAACAACATTTATGAAATGTAATCTGACCTCTGATCAGGGTGCAGCTTTTGATACTATAGATCACACTATTCTCCTTGATAGATTAGAAAATGTTGTTGGTATTAAGGGAACAGTCCTCTCCTGACTCAGGTCTTATCTGAGCGATCGTTATCAATTCGTAGATGTAAATGGTGATTTCTCCATGCGTACTGAGGTTACTTTTGGAGTTCCACAGGGTTCTGTTTTAGGCCCACTGCTTTTCACTTTATATACAGTGGTGTGAAAAAGTGTTTGCCCCCTTCCTCATTTCCTGTTCCTTTGCATGTTTGTCACACTTAAGTGTTTCGGAACATCAAACCAATTTAAACAATAGTCAAGGACAACACAAGTAAACACAAAATGCAATTTGTAAATGAAGGTGTTTATTATTAAAGGTGAAAAAAAATCCAAACCATCATGGCCCTGTGTGAAAAAGTGATTGCCCCCTAAACCTAATAACTGGTTGGGCCACCCTTAGCAGCAACAACTGCAACCAAGCGTTTGCGATAACGTGCAATGAGGCTTTTACAGCGTCCTGGAGGAACTTTGGCCCACTCATCTTTGCAGTATTGTCCTAATTCAGTTACATTAGAGGGTTTTCGGGCCTTTTTAAGGTCATACCACAACATCTCAATAGGATTCAGGTCAGGACTTTGGCTAGGCCACTCCAAAGTCTTCATTTTGTTTTTCTTCAGCCATTCGGTGGTGGACTTGCTGGTGTGTTTAGGATCATTGTCCTGCTGCAGAACCCAAGTTCGTTTCAGCTTGAGTACACGAACAGATGGTCGGACATTCTCCTTCAGGATCTCTTGGTAGACAGCAGAATTCATAGTTCCTTTTATCACGGCAAGTCTTCCAGGTCCTGAAGCAGCAAAACCCAGACCATCACACTACCACCACCATATTTTACTGTTGGTATAATGTTCTTTTTATGAAATGCAGTGTTCCTTCTACGCCAGATATACTTGGACACACACCTTCCAAAGAGTTCCACTTTTGTCTCATCGGTCCACAGAATGTTGTCCCAAAAGTCTTGGGGATCATCAAGATGTGTTGTGGAGAAATTGAGACGAGCTTTGATGTTCTTTTTGCTCAGCAGTGGTTTTCTCCTTGGAACTCTGCCATGCAGGCCATTTTGGCCCAGTCTTTTCCTGATGGTGGAGGCATGAAGCGCCGACCTTAACTGAGGCAAGTGAGGCCTGCAGTTCTTTGGACGTTGTTGTGGGGTTTTTGTGACCTCTTGGATGAGTCGTCGCTGCGCTCTTGGGGTAATTTTGGGCGGCCCGGCACTCCTGGGAAGGTTCACCACTGTTCCATGTCTTCGCCATTTGTGGATAATGGCTCTCACTGTGGTTCGCTGGATTCCCAAAGCTTTGGAAATGGCTTTATAATAACATTACTTTCTTTCCAATGTTCCTGAATTTCTTTGGGTCGCATGATGTGTAGCTTTTAAGGATCTTCTGGTGGACCTTACTGTGTCAAGCAGCTCCTATTTAAGTGATGCCTTGATTGTGAACAGGTGTGGCAATAATCAGGCCTGGGTGTGGCTAGAGAAATTAAACTCAGGTGTGGACAACCACAGTTATAGTATGTTTTAACAAGGAGGGCAATCACTTTTTCACACAGGGCCATGATGGTTTGGATTTTTTTTTCACCTTTAATAATAAACACCTTCATTTACAAATTGCATTTTGTGTTTACTTGTGTTGTCCTTGACTATTGTTTAAATTGGTTTGATGTTCCGAAACACTTAAGTGTGACAAACATGCAAAGGAACAGGAAATGAGGAAGGGGGCAAACACTTTTTCACACCACTGTATGTTACCCCTAGGACAAATTATTCGTAAACATGGAATTAGCTTCCACTGTTATGCTGATGATACACAGCTGTATGTTTCAGCGAAGCCAGAGGACAGACAGAAGCTTAGTAAAGTTGAAGATTGTGTAAAGGACATTAGACGTTGGATGTTAACTAACTTCCTTTTACTTAATTCTGATAAAACAGAAATACTTTTATTAGGCCCACGTGTAGCTAGAAGTAATCTTTCTGACTACACAGTAACTCTGGATGGTCTTTCTGTTTCATCATGTACAGCAGTTAAAGACCTCGGAGTGATTATTGACTCCAGTCTATCATTTGATGCTCATGTAGATAATATTACTAGGATAGCGTTCTTTCATCTCAGAAATATTTCTAAGATAAGAAACATATTGTCACTACATGATGCAGAAATACTGGTTCATGCATTCATCACATCTAGATTAGATTACTGTAATGCCTTACTGTCTGGATGTTCCAGTAAGAATATAAATAAGCTCCAGTTAGTCCAGAATGCAGCTGCTAGAGTCCTAACTAGAACTAGAAGATACGACCACATTACCCCGATCTTATCCACACTGCATTGGCTCCCAGTAAAATTTCGCATTAAGTTTAAAATACTTTAATAACCTATAAAGCACTACACGGTCTTGCACCACAATGTCTAAGCGACCTTCTGGTTTTATATGATCCTCCACGCCTACTTAGATCAAAAGGTGCAGGCTATTTGACATTACCTAGAATAGTGAAGTCTACAGCAGGGGGAAGAGCCTTTGCTTATAGAGCCCCACAGTTATGGAACAGTCTTCCTATTAGTGTTCGGGACTCAGACACAGTCTCAGTGTTTAAATCTAGGCTTAAAACATATTTGTTTACTCAAGCTTACCCTGACTAGATTATATCTCACTACTTCATAATCCTAATAATCGTTTTTCTCCCTCTCTCTCTTTTTGCCAAGCCCCACACGAATTTATGGAGATATTGGAGATCCAGATCCATAAGGCCATCCAGATCCATAAGGCCATACATACTTCTCATTTTCACATTATCTGTGTTACCTTCACATTCTCTGTTACCCAGATGAGGATGGGTTTCCCTTCTGAGTCTGGTTCCTCTCAAGGTTTCTTCCTCAAAAAAACATCTTAGAGAGTTTTTCATTGCCACCGTCGCCACTCAGTGGCTTACTCAGTTTGTATAAATTCCATTTGTTTTATATCTGTTTGTCTATGTTTATCTGTTCCAGTTTGTCTCTGTTTATCTGTTTCTGACTGTTTATATCTGTTATTTATTTCTGTAAAGCTGCTTTGAGACAATGACTATTGTAAAGAGCGCTATACAAATAAAATTGAATTGAATTGAATTGAATAAAGGCTTGTCTCACATTGACTACTTTTTAATGTTCATGAGTTCACCATCAGGGGAAGACTGAACAACAATGTTGTGTATGGGAGAGTTGCGAAGTGAAAGCCACTGCTCTCCAAAAACAACACTGCTGCCTGTCGGCAGTTTGCTAAAGAAAAAAAAAAATCACGTGGACAAACCAGAATGCTATTGGAATAATGTTTTGTGAAGTGATGAGAATAAAATACAATTTTATTGGTTTAAATGAGAAGTGTTATATTTGGAAAAAGGAAAACACTGCATTCCAGCACAAGAACCTTATCCCAAATGTGAAACATAGTGGTAGTAGTATCATGTTTTGGGCCTGTTTTTTCTGGGCTAGAAAGGCTTGTCATCATTAATGGAACAATAAATTCTGAATTATACCATGAATTCTAAAGAAAATTACATCTGTCTGAGAACTGAATCTCAAGAGAAAGAGGGGCATGAAGCAAGACAATGACCCTAAACACACAAGTTGTTCTACCAAAGAATGGTTAAGAAGAATAAACTTAATGTTTTGGGATGGCCAAGTCCTGACTTTAATCAAATAGAAATGCTGTGGAAGGACCTGAAGAAAGGAGTTCATGTGAGGAAACTCACCAACATCCTAGAGTTGAAACTGTTCTGTACTGAGGAACGGGCTAAAATTCCTCCAAGCCAGTGTGTAGGACTGATCAACAGTTACCGGAAATGTTTAGTTGCAGTTATTTCTGCACAATTCTGCACAATGTGGGTCACACCATATATTGAATGCAAAGATTCATATACTTTTGCCACGCACAGATATGTAATTTTGCATCATTTTCCTCAATAAATAAGTGACCAAGTGTAATATTTTTGTATCATTTGATTAATTGGGTACTCTTTATCTACTTTGCAGACTTGTTTGAAAATTGTCTGGGTTATGCATGTAACCGTGTTCGCTGAGAGGCGAATGAGATGTTGCATGATCCCCGCACTGTGGAAAACACCCCTGCGTGTAACTGTTATCTGAAGCTTGTGTAAAATCATGCTTATTTATAGGCCTGCTGTGATCAGGTGAAGTGGCAATTAAGCGCGTTGCGTGATATAAAACTGCACCTGTAAACCATGCCATCAGCCTCTATTATCTGAACCGAAGATGCAATTCACAGCCATGCCCCAGTATGACAAAACTATGCAATGTCTCATTCAATTCTCAGGGAATAGGGTTAAATGCATAACTCAGACATTCTCTTTCATTGGGAACTCCATGTTGTGTGAGCTCCATGTTGTGGGAGAATAAGAATACCCACATTGTCATACTAAGGGTACGGACTGTTCAAAAAGATCTGAGCCCGAGGGCCACTGCAAGACACTCAAGCGCGGGGTGGAATGTATATAAAATTAATATGGCTGTAATATCGAATGACCGTGTGCAGCCTGGACAAGTCCGCAGCAGCACACATATCCTGTAAGCATACCCCTTTGGACAAAACCTTTGAGGAGGCAACCCCTCTAGTGGTATGAGCCTTTATACCCAGAGGCTTAATGAGACCATGAGCCTCATAAGCGATAGAGATTGCTTCCACTATCCAATTAGAGATGTGCTGCTTTGACATAGCATCACCTCTACTGTCGCCGCCAAGCAGACCAAAACAGTGGACGTAAGTACAGATAGCCCTTACAGGACCCAATCAGTGCAATCTCTCTAGTTCTGGTGTGAGGAATGGAGACTACTACTACAACACTACTAGCTGGGCAGCAGATGTAGGCACTTTAGGAATATAATTCAACCTTGGATACAAGAAGGCCTTGGCTAATCCAGGGGTAAAGTCAAGGCAGGAAGTTGCAACAGAGAGAGATTGTAGATCTCCTACTCACTTGAAAGATGCCAGGGCCAGCTGTAGAGTTACCTTTAGAGTCAGAAGCTTCTCAGAGGCTGACTCTAAAGGCTCAAATGAGGCACCTGACATCCCTTCCAGGACCACAGATAAGTAGAACGTTAGGCAGATGGGCCTCAGCCGCCTGACACCACGCATAAACCTCAAACTTTGCCCCACAGAGGCTCCATCAATAGGGGTATAGCTGGCCAAAGTGGCGGTCACGTAGACCCTAATTATAGAAGGAGCCAACCGTGCTGAGAAACGTCCTGGTAAGAACTCCAGGACTGTTGCTATTGAGCAGGTCACTGGGTCTAGCTGACGGTCCTCACACCATGAGACATAAAGTTGCCATTTGAGTGCATACAATTTCCTTGTGGATGGTGCTCTAGCATTCAACATGGTTTCTACAACCACAGTTGGGAGACCAGAATCTATGAGCTGCTGCCGTCAGAGGCCAGACCTACAGTTTACATAGCTCCAGCCGAGGGTGATAAATCAGCCCTCCGGCTTGAGACAGTAGATCCCTACGGATGGGAATCTCTCAAGAGGTGCCATCTAGCAGGGCTATTATCTCTGAGAATCATATTCGAGCTGGCCAATAAGGTGCTACTAGCAGCAGACTTAGATGGTCTTGGCAAACTCACGCAATAACTTGTGGGAGCAGAGCAATTGAGGGAAAAGCATACCTCGGCCACATGTGCACCATGGCATCCAGCCCTAATGGTGCGGGAGGAATGAGGGTGAATGACAAGCAGTGTGTTGTCTCCTCAGAAGTAAACACCTCCCCAATATGGACTCCACCACTTGTGGATGGAGCCTCCATCCCCCAGGCCTCAGCCTCTGCCTCGACAGGGTGTCTGCCCCCACATTACGGCAATGTACATTGCACTCACTGACAAGAACCCTTCCTATGCCCAGAGAAGAATTAGTCGCGCCTGCCAGAACAGGTGGCATGAACATAATGTTCCCTGGTGGTTGATATATGAGAACACTACTGTGTTGTCTTTCACAACTAAAACATGGTGAACTCTTAATTGAGGAAGAAAGAACTCAGTTTTAGAAATACGGCCCGCATCTCTACGCAATTTATATGCACCTCCATATGAGGGCCACTCCAAAGACCGTGAGCTGGACAGCCATCAGGCAGTGATGGCTTAGCACTTAAGGCCCAGTTAAGGCTTAGCAGTTAAGGTTACTGATCAGAAGGTCAGGAGTTCAAGCCCTAGCACTGCCAAGCTGCCACTGTTGGGCCCTTGAGCAAGGCCCTTTACCCTCTCTGCTCCAGGGGTGCTGTATCATGGCTAATGCTGTGTTCTGATCCCAACTTCCTAACCTCCTGGGGTATGCGAACAAAAGAATTTCACTGTGCTGTAATGTATATGTGAAAAGACTCATTATCATTATCATAAAGACTCATCATTATAATTTTTTAAGACCGCGCCCTGGCCCGTGAGAGAGGCGTCTTTCAATACCATCTTGCGATAAGGAAAATGCCCCTAGAGAGTGACCCGAGGCTAGAAACTAGCATGTCGTGTTTCCTGGATCGTGCTATAATTAACCAGTCATCCAAGTAGTTTAGTACACGGATGCCCTGGAGTCACAAGGGAGCCAGAGTAGCATCCATGCACTTTGTGAAGGTGAGAGGGGATAAAGATAGTCAGATGGGAAGAACCTGATATTGGTATGCATTACCTCCAAATGCAAACCTCAGGAACTTCCTGGGATTGGGCTATATTCCTATATGGTAAAAAGCATCTTTTAGATCAATCACAAACCAGCCCTTGAACTGAATCTGGGGAACGATAAGTTTGAGTGTCAGCATCTTGAGCCTGTATGTCCGAAGAGTATGGTTCAGATGATGCAGATCTAAAATTGGCCGCATACTCCAATCTTTTTTGCAGATGAGGAAATAACAGCTGTAAAAACATCCCTCTTTCAGGGAAAGGGGTACAGGTTCTATGGCCCCTTTGTCCAAAAGGGATCTTACTTCCTGCACTAATGTTGGGCTCTGCTCTGTGCTAACTATTGTGGTGAGCACACCTAATGAATCGGGGGTCGAGCTCTGAACTGAACCCTCTGAACAGTAACCATTTTCTATGGTAGAAAGAACCCATCGAGACACATTTGGTAGCAATTTCCACGCTACCAGATGGCATTTTAGTGATGTTAACTTTTCCACATTCTGTTGGAGGTAAAGCATCAGATTTTTGTTGTCCTGTGACAGCTTGCTGACCAGAGAAGACTGAAAACTTGGGACAGCCTTGGCTAGAGAAGGCCATACAGTAGCACTGGGGTTAGCTGATCTAACAATCTCACATCCCCTGATACATCTGTCCATGGCCCATCAGGACCTTTCCTTCTTTGTCTGCTTGGCCTTTATGATCATTCTCAGATCAGGCCTATTAGCAGGCTGTGACTGTGGCCCCTGGCTCTCTGCGTGGGGAGGTGAGCCACCACATTTGCTTTCTGTGCCTCCCTCGCACTAATGCTGGCCTGCTTCAATCAACACGCTTAATTGCCACATCCCCTGATCATGGCACAAGCTTGATGCCGGTCACATGTGAGAGTGCTTGCCAAAGCATGGAGGTCATGCAATGTGGAGCTCCCTTTGAAAGGGAACTGATGTTGTTTTCAGTCATAGTATCTGCAGAAATATAGGACATTATATCTAAAAACTTGCAAGCATCATTGTTTGTACCAACTGCAATGATAATGTCAGTCAAAAAAGTAAGCAAGTGTCAGGAGATCAGAAATCAGGCTAGACTAGCATAAACATAAGATAAGTACCAAACAAACAGGGACAGAACCAGAAATGCAACTGAAAACAAATGACTTAAAACATCACTAGAATTGGCTACGTGTTTGAATGTCTGTTGTAGATCCCGGTGTATGAAGAATACTTGGGAGGCAGGTGGAATTTTAGCGGAACACTTTCAAAAGAGAAGAGAGAAGAGCAAGAAAAGCAGGGATGCTTGGACCAGGTACCAAATGATCTGCCATCTGATGTATGGCTTTTTCCAGGGACAAGTGCTGGTGACACAAGACCCACTCCCCCATTCCAGTCAGGTGTCAAGCTAAGATGTTGGAAGCCATAAGAAGCCATGGAGTTATGATGAGCCATATGGAACAGATGTTCCCTACTTTTTGCTACCAACAACTGGGTCGTCTCTTCCTTGGTTTGAATGTCCTGTGTCACTCGATATAACCTGGGATAGCGCAATATTAGGCTGATTTTGCTGACCACTGATTACTCTTGCTTGGTTCAAGGCATACCTCAGAGTCCATGTTGCATGACTGCTCCAAGGGGAACTCCCCAAGGGGAATCCCTGTTCCTGCTCAAGATGGAGACCTGTGAGGCATGTCATGGATCCGGATCAGATTTCCCACCTCCATGCGGGAACATTGAAACACACCTGCCCAGGCTTTGACCTAGCTCTGGTGGGTACGGGATCTTCGGGAGAGAGAGGGTAGAGCATGGGTAGATGTTGGAGAGGTAGGAGAGGAAAAGTGAGGTGGGAACTGGGTCCAGGGTGTCACTCACTGGACCCACAACCCCAATCCTTTCAGCAGTCCTGAGAGGAATTTCTCCAGTTCAACCAACTTAAAGATAATCTATTCTGTGTGCTGATCCTCTGCCATCAAAACCAGTGACAGGAGTTCCTCAGCTGCTGCACAATCGGATAACCAATCATAGGGAGCTGCAGTGACCAGAAGTGTCTGTGGTGCTCCTTAGGTATCCAGCTAGCACCCTGCAATAATCCAGGTGTGTCTGTGGAGGCAGCTACTTGGCAGCATGTTTGGCTTCCCCGAAAGCAAGCCTATTCCTATCCCTGTCCATTCCCACACAGCTGCTGCATGCTCAAAGAGCTCCAGGAAGGCCTCCAGTTTGTCTGTGGGGACACAGCTGGAGATGTACAGTGGTACAGCAGCTTCTCCCGGCCTTCTCCTGCAGGAGGTATTTGAAATGCCGCTACTACTGTTGCACAGTTTCCTTGATGTTGGGTTTGGTGGAGGATGGTGAGCATGCGACAATCTTGCCGAGTAGGGAGGCTTGGGGGAAGCTTCTGTCTGAGTCTTCCGGACCCTAGGATTCGACACCACTATGGAACCCGGCGTGTGCGGTTGCGTAGGAAGACTTAGGAAGCTTTTGACCTGTCAAGTTCATGCTCCACAGCTTGTATATGTGTGTGTATGTATGTGCATGTCTCACAAGCTCCACCAGCTGTTACAATCTCTCTCTCATTGGTTACGGGAGTCATTGAAAGCAAAAAGAGACAAAGTAAGTAGAAAGGCGGTAAAAAGACACAGGTGAGAATCTTCACGCGTTACCTGCTGGTTCAACCTGCCTCTGTCCACAGTTGATGCTCAACCGTAACCCCCCGAGAACAGGTGTGTCTAATCAGAAAACTGGTGAACTTGAGTGTGTGAGTGAATCATGTGACATGTTTTGTAGTCTTTGTTGCTGTTGGGAAATGGGGTTTGTTGCATGAGTATTGTGCTGTAGCGGGGCATATTGTGAATCACCCCATATGCAATAACAACTACTATATAATCTATAGAATAATCTGGGACTTAATTTTACCTCTGACTTGTTGGATTATCCCCATATTCACTGGTCTAACACAACCCCTTGCTGTCTCAAGAGCCATCTATAAAAATGGCTCTTGTCCATTCCAAACAAAGCATTCATCCTAAATGACTTTTTTGTGTCTAATGGTCTGGACATTTTCTCAATGACATAGACCTGACTAAGTGACATAAATTCTATACAGACCCCCTAAACCTAACAAGATTTCACCGAAGATTTTCTATCATATATCAGGCCTCATTTATCAATTTTTTAGTAAAGTTGTGTGTAAATGTTTGCCAAACATAACTAAAAATGTACTAAAACATTTTAGAAATTCTTGAAATAATTGTTTATTCGAAATAATTGTTGGACTGTTTTCTTGTTTTTGTCTGGATTTTATGCCTGAGGAATGTACACAAGTGTGTAATGTTCAATATCCTGTTGCTGGAGCAGAGTGTCATCAATGCTGTAGTTAGAGAGATGGGACACTTGAGACTGGATATGAAAAGAATTTACACTAGTATGATATGCAAGTTTGTAGTACCCTTGCCTGACTGTCAAAAAATGTTTCATTTTATATTTTTTCTTGTAACTGGATTATGCTAGCATCCCAAATTGTGAGTGTATTGTCTGAAAAATTCTGTTTACTATGCTAGAAATTTTGTGTGTCTAGAAGAATAGAGATTACAGTAATGAGATTCGATCTTAATGCTATTTTGTTTCTGGTGCTATTTGCCTGACAATGATGATGACTGTGAACCATGTGACAGGCCTGAACCTGTTAGTGTTAGTAGTCTAAAGCAAGAAGTGCACATACTGAGACAGGAAAAGGATGTGCTGAGAGACGTGTGCAGATGTGCTGTTTAAGCAGTACCTTATACATGGAAACAGAAATTCTCAGGCAGTGGAAACATTGCCCTAAGCCCCATTCTCCTAGTCATTATGTTACTTGGTCTGTCTTGTTGAACGCATCCACTTCCCATTTGGCCAACCATGCCAGCACATGACCAACTATTATGGACCCATTAGCCATAATAGTTGGTGATGCCTGTCACGATATAGCCCAGACATGTGTCTTGTGGCACCAACCCCAGGCTTGGGTTTCACACGCATAACCCACATCCTATTAGTGCTAAGCCAAATGCAGATTACTGTAGAGACAGCTGTTAAGGGGGTTGCATATTGTCTTACTCAACAGTTTTTAGTAGCATGTCAAGAGTTCTGATTTCTCTGCTGCAACAATTTAAACCTGAGCCTCATTTCAGCAGTTTGTCCCAAGAGTGGCTTCATGCTGGGCTCAGTTTTCAGAACTTTAAAAAAAAAAGCTTTCCTGCCATCAGATAATCAAGAAAGGATCTTGAAAGGCATTCTGTAACATGTGCAAGCTTCTGACAAGCCCTTGACAACTTCTGTTGCACACATGCTGTGTGAATTTGCCAAGCTTATAAAACCGGCCCCCGCAGAGGAGCAGGTTGAGATTATTTGTAAACATGCTCTAGGAAAGTATACTGTTGCTCTTTATGGCATGTCTATTTAATATTTTTTATCTGTTGTAGT
The DNA here is from genome assembly GCA_012411365.1 of Ameiurus melas. Classification (NCBI taxonomy): domain Eukaryota; kingdom Metazoa; phylum Chordata; class Actinopteri; order Siluriformes; family Ictaluridae; genus Ameiurus; species Ameiurus melas. Next base: position 1,719,967 of record CM022766.1, read on the forward strand.
CCTACTGCTACATGACCATGTATATGCCACCTAACTATATGCCACACTTGGTCAACATGACTCTTGACCTTAAACTGTTCCCCCCCAAGCCAATGAAAGTGGTGCTGTGCAGTGAGTGCTCACTGCCTGAGGGTGAAGGTGATGGACTAAACCCTATTGAGCATCTGTGGTGCATCCTAAAATGGAAGGTGGAGGAGCACAAGGTCTTTAACATCCACCAGCTCCGTGATGTCGTCATGGAGGAGTGGAAGAGGACTCCAGTGGCAACCTGTGAAGCTCAGTTTTCACTTAGGGGTGTACACATTTTTGTTGCAAGCAGTTTGGACATTAATGGCTGTGTGTTGAGTTATTTTGAGGGGACAGCAAATTTATACTGTTATACAAGCTGTACACTCACTACTTTACATTGTAGCAAAGTGTCATTTCTTCAGTGTTGTCACATGAAAATATATAATCGAATATTTACAAAAATGTGAGGGGTGTACTCACTTTTGGGAGATACTCTACACCAGGGGTGGCTAACCAGTCAGAGAGCCACATGATTTACTGTGTTACCGCAAAGAGCCACATCATACACATAGGCAAACATCACCCCATCCCTTCCTCTCTCACACACACACACACAGACCTGTGCTCAGCCAGATTTATTGTAAGTGTCACACACCAACATGAAATTGACTCCTATAGTACTATATATAGTCATTTTCAACAAAATGAACATTGTGTGCACTGTCTAACACACACAAACTCTCAGTTGAACCACAAACAAAAATATAATAATTTACTAAGCATGTTAATTAGTGTGACTTCTGGCATTCCTTGCCTTGAACAATTCTCTTCAATTCTGGCTTGTATTCCGTTATTGCCACTCGAAGCAATTCTTTCACATAGGTGTCAGTCAGAACAGATCGATGCTTTGATTTCACATGTTTCAGGGTAGAAAACACAGACTCGCAGACATATGTTGACCCAAACATTGACAATATCTTAAGCGCAGCCCGTTTGACATTGGGGTATTTTTCCATTGGCACACTTTTCCAGAACTCAATGGTCCCTTCCCTTAAAGCAGGTTTCAGTTGGTCCTCCTCACAAAGATCAATCATCTCCTACTCAGCCGCAGCCTCATCTGTGACTAGCGGGGCTTTTAAACAGTCCGTCTCTGCTTTAAATGGGTCGATGAGGAATGTAATCTGTGGCCTTTTCAGTTGTAGATCACAGAAACGGGTTACAAAGCTTTCATGCAGGTTTTCAACCAGTGAGGCATATCTGGCTATTTGCTTATTCAGTGCGGCGCTGGTGACTTGCACGCTGGCTTTTAGCAGAGTGGGAAAATGCGTTAAATCTCCATTTTGAATATGCACCTTGAACAGCTTCAGCTTGTTGTCAAACGCAAACATACTTTGCACCAGGTCAGGCAGCATTTTTAACCTACCCTGCAGGGTCAAGTTCAGTCTGTCCAAGTGACACAGCATGTCAACCAAAAAGGCCAGATCCATAATCCACTCGAGGTCCGAGAGCTCAGGATAGTCCTTGTCTTTCTCTTCCATGAACAGTTTCACGGCATCCAAAAGCTCAAAGAAGTGAGAGAGTACCTGGCCTTTTGACAGCCACCTCACAGTGCAGTGCAGCGGCAGGTCACCTGGAAGCCCTTTATTCAGCTCAGCGATGAGATTCTTGAATTGCCTGTGGTTATGCACATGTGTGCGGATGTAGTTGACGATTTCCATCACAGGCTTCATGACGTTGTCTAAATTCAATGATTTAGACACGACTTGCTCCCTGTGGATGATGCAGTGGAAATTCCAAAACTTTGGAAATGTTTGGTCAGCTTTGCACAGCCCCACAAGCCCGTTCACAGATCCGATCATGGCTGACTCTCCATCCATGGCTATTGCAGTTAGTTTCGGTATGGACAGATTTGCTTTCGCAAATGCAGCCATCACTGTTTCTTTCACATCTATCCCACGGGTTCTGTCTTTTAATTGCACAATATCAAGGAGTTCTTCTTTGATCACACAATCTTTTGACACAGACCGTGCAAATATTGCCAACTGAGGCTTGTCTTGTATGTCACAACTCTCATCTAATGCGACACTAACATACTCACATGCTTGAAGGTCAGAGTGCAACTGTGATTCGATAGCCGTGTTAATGTCCGATATTCTGAGTTCAACAGTGCGGTGGGACAGTTGGACATCTCATACCATTCGTTTTAGTTTGTCGTTTTCAGGAGACAGGATTTCAACAATGTCACTGAGGCGTTTTTTAACAAACTCCCCTTCATTGTATGGCTTTTTAGCCTGTGCAATGTTCCAAGCCAGTTGATACAATGCAAGCATTACGGTCTCTGAGTGCTTCGTAAATTTTTGGAAAAGCTGTATCTGCTTTTCTGCCTGGCATTTCAAAGTGACCAGCTTGTGCTTGCGAAGTTCGGTCCCTATTGGAAATTCCTGGTTGATGTTAGCATGGAGTGAGCTGAAGTGGCGCTGAAGATTTGAAGCTTTGAAATGCGCTTACATATAAGGCAGAATGGCTTGCCATTGCGCTCAACAAAAAAATATAAACTTTCCCACTCTGTTAAAAACATCCTGTGCTCATCTTCATATTTTCGTTTTGCTGTGCATTTTTTCCCTGCCATTTTGAGAGTAAATTTGACACAAATCGTTTACTTAAATGTAGGGATGTCCCGATCTGATCACGTAATCGGAAATCGGGGCTGAAACTCGAGCGGAGTGAATACGCACATTAAAAAAAACACAAACTTCGATATGAACCTAAGAGCCGCATGAAACCAGGCAAAGAGCCACATGTGGCTCGGGAGCCACAGGTTGGCCAGGCCTGCTCTACACTATATGGCCAAAGGTATGTGGACACCTGACCGCAACACCTATGAGGGTCTTCCCAAAACCATTGGCACAAAATTGTAAGTGTACAATTGTCTAAAATGACTTTGAATGTTGTAACAGTAAGATTTCCTTTCACTGGAACTAAGGGGCCTAGACCAAACCTGTTCCATCATGACAATGCCTCTATGCACAAAGTGAGATCCATAAAGACATGGTTGGCCAAGGTTGGAGTGGTACTCGAGTGGTCTGCACAGAATCCTGACCTTCTCACCCAACATCACTGCCAAACCTCCAGTACTTTTTTGTTTGAATGGGTACAACTCCCCACCATCACAGTCCCAAATTTAGACGAAAAAGGATTACAGCACTATACTTACAGTAGCATTCTTAAATCTATGCCTCAGATTTCAGGTTTATTGTTACATCACAGTTAGTACACTTACTAAGTAAAATATAAAAGGCAAGTGAAATGAAAGGCTCTTCTAAATAATTTTCTACACAAAATATTTCCATATAGGTACAGATAAGACCCTCAGAAAATCTTTCTACTGTTTCAGGAATGATCCACTCTGGAGCAGCTAGGAACTTCATCGACTGTGACCTCGTTGAGAAGTTCAGGCTGCATACCCAGCTACTTCAACACCCCTACACGCTTATCCCTATTCACATCACAGTCACAACCAAGTTCCCAGTTGTGTTGGGATTCCCATGGATGTACACCCATGACCCCCAGATATCCTGGGCAGATCCGACAGACAGATCTACTGTCTCACACATTGTCTTCAATATCTTACTCTCCTAACTGCATCCAATTCAAATAAACGTCATACATAATTGCATGTATGTACTACATGTGCAGATACATTATATGCAGTATGCCAGTTGAGGCTCAGTGCATCAACTTTAACCTTCACCTCCTCAACAGTAAATTCACTTATTGGTAATTTTTTAACTGAGCTTTTATTCCTTTCATTTTCTCCCTGTGACTTCCCCATAGTCTCGCTGTAACTCTCATTGTGCAATCTACAGCCACACAACATCATAAGTATGCCTATAAAATGCTGCTGACAGCATATTTCCAGCAGTTTGCTTGTCACAATTAGTAATTTTCTCCAAAACTCACAGCATCTTGCAATCTGCAATATGCTTGTCTCTCAGAGATGCTGGGCACAGAATCAACAAAATCCATGTTGCCAAGTTAGCAAGACATGCTGTAGGTTTGCATGCATTCAGAATTTGAAGTCAAACACAAAAGAATAACTTGGTCAAGCCAAACACTATTATAATCCCACTGTCACCTAGTAACACAAGACAAGAATATCACAGTAAAAACAATGGAGGCATCAATACCTTCTAAAATTGAGCTACTATAAGAAAGAATGACTTCTATGATTGAACTAGAAAATCAGATTTTACTCACCCTACAACGACAATGATGAAATCCAACAGATTCCAGCCATTCCTTAAATAGGCATTGGGGTGACATAGCAGCCCATATGCGATGACCTTCAGAAATGCTTCCACTGTAAAGATGATAAGGAAGAGATATTCCACTTGCTCCTGCAATATCATAAGACATTGAGACAAAGAGGCATGTGAGACAAATATGAATTGCTTATCTGTTCAGTCTGAACAGTCTATTTTTATAAGAATTAATTCACTTAATAACATGTTGTATAATTGCTATTGTTGAAATCATTATCAACAAAAATGCACATTATCCTATTACAATCTCTCTTACTCCAATATATCGTGAGGGTGTGCTACAATAGCTCAAATCAAAATAGTGATACATATACATATACATATATACATACACACATATATACAGTGGCAAGAAAAAGTGTGTGAAAGTGTTTTGGAATTTCATGGTTTTCTCCATAAATTTGTCATAAAATGTGACAAATATAATGTGTCTAAAATAATAACACAAAATAAATTCTGATCTTTCATGTCTTTATTGAGAACAACCAAAAAAAACCTCATAGTGCTTGTGGAAAAAGTATGTGAACCCTTGAGTTAATGACCTCTAAAAAGCTTTTTTTTTTGTTGCACACCTGGAGTCTCGTTAAGAAAATGTGGTGTGGACTACAGCTACTTTGACTGATAAAAATCCATCAAACTTTTGGAGTTTGAGGGACATGTGCAAGAAGCACATGCTTATGTGAGCCATGCCTTCCCAAAAAGAGTTTTCAGTGGATCTACGATCAAGAATAGTTGATTTACATAAAGCTGGTAAGGGTCACAAAGTGATTTCCAAGACGTTAGAAATTCACCAGTCTACAAACATTTTACAAATGGAGACACTTTGGGACTGTTGTTTCTACCAAGAAGTGGGCGCTGAGTCAAAATGACACCAAGAGCACATCGAAGACTCATCAATGAGGTAATAAAGAAACAACCCCGAATGACAGCCAAAGATTCAAAGGCATCATTGGAACTGTCTAACATCTCTGTTTATGAGTCTACAATACGCAAAACATTGAACAAGCAGGGTATCTACGGCAGGGCAACACAAAGGAAGTCACTGCTTACTAAAAAGAACATTGCTGCACGCCTGAAGTTTGTAAAAGAGCACATTGACAGTCCACAGCGGCAAAATGTTTTGTAGACTGATGAATCTAAGATTGAACTATTTGGAAAAACCACACAGCACTACATCTGGCGTAGAAAGGGCACAGCATATCATCATTGATGCCTATGCTATAAGATGTGCCAGTTTGTTGTAAAGTTTGTGGGATTAACAAACAAACCCAATGATTGCTGTATGCTCATTTCCTTGTGATCCCACATGGCTAGGACCCATAAAGCTTTCTCACTACACCATGTTCATAATTTTTCTCATTCTTGACTTGCCAAAGATGACAATAAGCCTGATCAAGTGATATTTACATTTGCATTGTGGAATGAGTGAGTGTGTGTGTGTGTGTGGTGTGTGGGTGTGTGTGTGTGTGTGTGTGTGGTGTGTGTGTGTACTGTAATTTCCAAAATGTTGTGAAATTCCAGAATTTCCTTTACCATATAGTATCTCACAAAAGTAAGTACACCCCTCACATTTTTGTAAATATTTGATTATATCTTTTCATGTGACAACACTGAAGAAATGACACTTTAGTTGTGAGTGTACAGCTTGTGTAAATTGTGTAAATTTGCTGTCCCCTCAAAATAACTCAACACACAGCCATTAATATCTAAACTGCTGGCAACAAAAGTGAGTACACCCCTAAGTGAAAATGTCCAAATTGGGCTCAATTAGCCATTTTCCCCTCCCCGGTGTCATGTGACTTGTTAGTGTTACAAGGTCTCAGATGTGAATAAATTATAACACACATAAAAGGTGCGTTAAATTTGGTGTCATCGCTCTCACACTCCCTCATACAGGTCACTGCAAGTTCAACATGGCACCTCATGGCAAAGAACACTCTGAGGATCTAAAAAAAAGAATTGTTGCTCTACATAAAGATGGCCTAGGGTATAAGAAGATTGCCAAGACCCTGACACTGAGCTGCAGCACGGTGGCCAAGACCATACAGTGGTTTAACACCCAAGAAGGTTAAGGCAGTGCTAGAAAATAATGGCCACACAAAATATTGACACTTTGGACCTAATTTGGAAATTTTCACTTAGGGGTGTACTCACTTTTGTTGCCAACGGTTTAGACATTAATGGCTGTGTGTTGAGTTATTTTGAGGGGACAGCAAAGTTACCCTGTTATACAAACTGTACACTCACTACTTTACATTGTGGCAAAGTGTCAGTTCTTCAGTGTTGTCACATTAAAATATATCATCAAACATTTACAAAAATGTGAGGGGTGTACTCACTTTTGTGAGATACTGTATATGCTGGTTGGCCTTAAATTTCGACAGGAGAAGCCCATGGAGAAGATATGTAAGTTCCTTCAGCCAGTGACCCAGAAATCATGGGTCTGAATGATGTCCCGAATCTGATGTCTGATGTTTCAGAAAATGAAACAATATTTCACTAGCACCTGCTAGCTAGCCTTAGCATACAACTAAACAAAGCATGGTGCATGAACATTGCAGTAGATTTGAGTTACTGCTCACTGCCTTTGGCAGAGCTTTTGGTAGTGAAAAGCACCCCGACCTCATCTCAGCTTCTCAGACCGTAGGGATGTCTCAATCAGCTCCATAGTTCAGTATTCAGGGCTCTGATCAAAGAGTTTAAGGGTTGTCTCAAATGCAATATCCTCCCAGTGTACTGGACTCTGGACCATTCGCTCACTAAAATTCCCACAATGCACCGCAAAAAACAGGGAGCATCGATGCTCAATATTTTTCCTTACTGGAAATTACGGCATGTTTTCTGAAGCCTCTCAGCTTGAAAAAAATAGTGGACGAACTCTCAGCCAACCTCATTTGACCCAGACCAGTTTGCATATCATCCAAACCAGTTCAGCAATGATGCTATTTACACAACCCTACACCTAACCCTGTCCCACCTTGAAAGAAATGTATATATGTCAGAATGCTGTTCATTGACTTCAGCTCAGCATTCAGTACATTAGTTCCACAGAAATTGGTTCCACTTTGTCTGCTTAAATTTTTGTACTACATATCAATTGTGTACAAGGCCTTGGAGAACACTATTTCATTCTACTGTTACTTGTAAATTGCTAGGATGACAATAAAAACTCTCTACCACTAAATCTTTAGTTGACAGCCATACTCTGTGGCCTTACTCAAACTGGGTCATTTCTGTTCTTTGCCAATCTGCAAACCTCTTACTTTGTTGTGAGAATCTTTGTATGCATTCATGGGTACCTTCTCAACCCTGCTTGCTTCAATGCAAAAAGTTATCTACTGCTGTCAGCGGGGGTGTCATTCCATGGAAACAAGGGTGGTTGATGTTTGAGCACACATTGAAAATGATTCAGTTGTGTATCTGAATGACGCAGAGAGTGTTGGGCATATTTGGCCCAGGGTGGATATCAGGACCAGTTCTCCTGGTTGTCTGTACAAAGGGTTCTCAAGAATCTTCCAAATACTTGATTCACTTGCTCTGCTTGACTATTAGCTTGGGGGTGGTACCTTGAAGTTAAGCTCACTGTGATTCCCAGCTTTTCCATAAGAGACCTCCACACTCGTGAAATAAATTGAGCTCCACAGTCTGACACAATGCACTCAGGTATTCCAAACTATCAAAACACATGGCTGAAAAGGAGCTCAGTAGTATTGAATGGTGAAAGTAATGTTCAATGACAACATGAATGACTGTGTGCTTTTGGGAGGGTGGAAAATCTGGTAGAATCCACTGCAGTGTGTGATCAGGGCCATTGTGGCACAGGTAACACAGGAAGTTTGCCAGGTTTGCCAGAAGGCATGGTCCTGGGGACATTGGATTTAGCACAGGTTGAGCAAGAAGAAATTGACTTTTCACCAGATTTGGTATTAACTCAAGAACTCCAAACATTAAAGTCCATAAATGAAGTTATGTGTAATAAAGAGGAATGACACAGGAAAAAAGTATTGAACACGCTAACTGAAATTGAATTAATACTTAGTGGAGAAGCCTCTGTTTGTAATGACGCTTCAAGACGCTTCCTGTATGAAGAAATGAATCGGCTCGCAGTATTCAGGTGTGATTTTTGGCTCGTTCTTCTAAACATGTTGTCTAAATTCTTGTTCAATTGGATTCAAGTCAGGTGATTGGCTGGGACATTCTAACACCTTGATATTTTTCCATCCATCCAATCTCTACCGCTTACACCTTTTCAGGGTCGTGGGGGAACCTTGAGCCTATCCCAGGGAGCACAAGGCGGGGAACACCCTGGACAGGGTGCCAATCCATGGAAGGGCACAATCACATACACACTCACACACCCATTCATACACTACGGACATTTTAGACATGCCAATCAGCCTACCATGCATGTCTTTGGACTGGGGGAGGAAACTAGAGTACCCGGAGGAAACCCCCGCATCATGGGGAGAACATGCAAACTATTCATACACATGGCCCCAGCGAGACTTAGACTTGAACCGCGGAACCTGGAGGTGTGAGGTGAACGTGCTACCCATGTCTCATCTTCCTCATTTTGATGAATGGCAGCAGATTCATCTCAGGAATCTCCCAGTACAGGTCTCCATTCATCATTCCTTCAATTACATGAAGTCTGCCAGTGCCACTGGCAGCCCCACACCATGATGCTTCACCTCCATACTTCACTGTTGGTATAGTGTTTAAAGGGTGATGTACTGTGCCATTTATTCTCCAAACATGGTATGTAGTATGATAGCCAAAAAGTTTCAATTTTGCTCTCATCTGACCAGACTACACTCTCCCAGTATTTCATAGACTTGTCCAAATGAGTTGTAGCAAACTTTAAAATTACTTCGACATGTCTTTTCTGTAGCAGTGGAGTGCATTGTCTATTGTTTTCTCTGTGACGCTGGCACCTGCTGCCTCCAAGTGTTTCTGGAGCTCTTTCCGAGTGGTCCTTGGCTCTTGGGCTACTCTTCTGACTATTCTTCTGACTCCCTGGTCAGAAATCTTGCGAGGAGCTCCTGTGTGTGGCTGATTGATGACGGAGGGATGTTGCTTCCACTTGTGGATAATGACCCCAATGGTGCTTACTGGAGGATTCAGAAGTTTTGAAATACGTCAGTATCCAATTCCATCAATATGTTTTGTAACAATAAGGTTCCAAAAGTCTTGGGAGAGCTCTTTGCTTTTACCCATCAAGAGATGTTTCTTGTGTGACACCTTGGTAACGAAAAGCCTTTTTATAGACCATCAATTTACTAACCCAGCTGATATTAATTTGCACAGACAGGGGGCATAATTACTTATGGATTTCAGCTGGTTCTTTGCCTTACCTTGCCTTGGAGAACTGCTTTTTCTTAGCTTCTTTAATACTTTTTTCCTGTCATTCCACTATATTACACATAACTTTATTTATTGATTTTAATGTTGTGAATTCTTTATATTTCTGGATTTCTTGAGTTAATACTGATGTCTGGTGAAAATTTCATGTGAGTTATTGTAGTGTTCATTACTTATTTCCCCCACTGTATATGCTAGATGTTTCATAGCTGTCGTTTCTGGTTGAAGAATCTTTGCTTAGTGTATGTTGTTTGTTGATTGCCTGACCCTAGCCTATTCAATGTTTGCAAGTTTGCCTGAAGATTTTAATTGTTGTTGAGCTTTTATAATGAAGCTGTCTGCCCCTATACTTTTGTCCGTATCTGCTGCACTGACACTTTGTACCTGTCAAAATATTTATGGACTTTTATGTATGTATGAATACATTATTATAATTGAACAGTTCTATGTGTCCTAAAATAGTATGAATACAGATAGATTAACAGTAGATAGTGCATTATTTTGTTGTTGTTGTTGTTTGTTTTCTGGAAAGTTTGTCAGCTTTAGGAACTGGGATACCACTGAATGAAACAAAAAATATTCCATGAGTGCAAAGCTCATGGGGAGAATTGCCAGGTTTCAACAACATTCCCAGCTCCAAATTCCTCACTCAAAATCTGCACAAAATCATGTTAACAGTGGTGCACATTTCCAATGCTCGTAGAAATTGAATATCTCAGCTTGGCTCAACATGTAAATAATCATTTGATTAACTAAAAAAACATATTTAAAAACTTGTCAATTAATTGTTCATACTTTCTTAATCATTCTTAAATGTTCTCTGAAAGATGTATTGGCCTATAATTATGGGACATCCTCCTTCAATTCTATGTTTTTTTATTTACCAGCACTTTGTGCTTGGACACCTAAATATATCATTGAGCACTTTCATTCTGATTTATAGGCTCATGTTGTCATCTTGTGGTGCAATATGATATTGCTCATTGTTGTTTTTTTAGTAATACAGTTCCTAATCATCTTATATGTTTGACGTGTTGCACTGTACATATATGCACAATATTACTGAGTAAATGTTTAGTCAGTTTTAGCACAAAAAACATAAAAGACAGCAACATCAATTATAATAATAATGTTATTAGTGGCATTATTAACAATAACAACAACAACAAAATAATAATAATAATAATAATAATAATAATAAAAGTATTATTGTTAGTAGTAGTAGTAGTAGTAGTGGTGTGGTACTGCTATTGTTCCATATGAGAGCACAAATTGTTTTGAAATATTACTGGGCTGCCCATTGGTGTAAACACATTAAAATTGGCAAGACGCATTAGCATTACATATTCAACAGTTGTTTAAACATTTGTATGAATTGAGAATATATTCAAAAAGTACTTTTAAAAAGTATGATACTCTAACAGAACCCTGGCAACACTGGCAATTCTGGCTGGTCATATAGTCTATTCCAGTGGTGTCAAACTCTTTTTAGTTTAGGGGCCACATACAGCCTAATTAGATGTCAAGTGGGCCGGGCCAGTAAAATCATAGTATAATCACCTATAAATAACAAGAAGTCCATGTTATTACCTTTGTTTTCATGCAAAGACATTTATATTTAATGAAATATCCTTTTATAAAATATATCATGAACAACCTCAGATTTCTTAAGACAAACATGTGCAATTTGCTTCTGATTATCATTCACATATCTGTGCATTACAACTGCTCACAGTGTTTGTACAAATGCAAAAAAGAGAAAGTGAACTGAAAAATATAATATTTCACTTTCAAATTGATGGCATTTCATGAACAATAGGATTCCACCAAACCAAACTCTTTTTTCAAAGCTGTTGACTAACATTAAATTGCACATTTTTTTAAACTATTACCCATTCATCTCTGTGAATAAATAGGAAGTGGTCCATTTTTCATGGAAAACTTCTACACTCTGTATCCACTTTTCTGCTTTTTGTCAGACATTTTGTCTAATGAGGGTGTGGAGACGAGTAGAAAATGGAGTAGACTACTCCGTGATAACAAACAGCAGACGTCGCATTGCTGCCATCTGCTGTTCAGTCCCAGAGATGTGCCGCGTCTTTTACCCCCTAGCGGATAATTTAGGAATAGCATTTTTATCAAAAATGACAAGTTCGTGTCTTTTACGCATATTTTTTTTTTCACTTTCAAAATTCGTCCTGGTTTGAACCCTCTAGCGGGCGGTTTTGGCCCGCGGGCCGTACGTTTGACACCCATGGTCTATTCATTTTATCGAATGCATTTTATTGTTATTTCTCAGATTTATAGGCTCACGTTGCCATCTTGCGGTCTAATATGATATTGCACATTTCAATATTACAGAAATAACAGCAAATTATTTTATCTTAAAATTTTATGTTGCTGGACCGCATGTTTGTGCAAATATATTAAACTGAGAATGGCATGGTAGCATCAGGTGTAAAGATTTGTATGAATTGAAAATAGAATCCAAAAAAGTCACCATTAAAAAAATACAATTTTAAATAGGCCAGATCTGTTCTTTTTAATGAGTCACTGCATCAGCTATTAGTGCCCCCTATGTGCGATTATAACCCACTGCATTCAATCAAAACACTGCACTGAACGTTGCATTCATGTTTTGTGCAAATCCATCCAAGCAGTCCTAAACTAGAGCTGTTTAAGTAAATCAAGCTAGACTCTGCTAGGATTGATTGGCATGTGTCAGCAATATTGTTTAAAAAATGTCTACATGCTTTGGGTGATTACTCAGCATCACACATTCTAGGGCTCATTGAAAAAATATATATTTAGCATATTAGGCAACTTATCATAAATTGGAACAAGCAGGACAGATTTGCCCAAAAGACAAAAAAAATATGGTTTCACCAACCCAAGGGGAAAAAAACTACATTTTAGTGTAGAAATTATATTATAATATGCGTGTTTTGTGTGTAATAGTAAATTACAATTTGCGTGTAAAACATAAACGACCAATGACCATTTTGAATGAGGTTTCATAACTTACTTGTGGGTCTCTACCTGACCTACATTTCATAACTCGATGATTGTCTGTTGAATCCATGTTTTGACTGAATCCATTCTACCATACATCATGAGTTAGAGTTCTTTGAGTAAATTTGATCCTGACCAGCTAGAATTGATTGGCATGTGGCAGCCATGTTGTTGTTGTTGTTGTTGTTTTGGTAAATACTGAGCTAAGTAGTTTAATACCAATGGCAATGCTAGGGCTAAATCACAAAGTTATCATGCAATTGAGCTCAAATCTACCTATTAAGTATACCTAATAAGTATTATGTATATTGCCATGCAGCGGAGACAGTTGCAGTTTCAGGTGAAATTTATTTACAACAGGCAAACAATCCAAAGTGTGAAACAAGATCAAGGTCAAAAACAGGCAGAGGTTCAGGCAATGAAAACAAAATACACTAGGCAAAATCTGAATTCGTGAAACCAGGTAGCAAACCAAGTCACAACCTGAATACCTAGAACAATCACAAAAGGTGTGTTAAGTCAGGTAATGATACACTGTGTGTTACTTCATGGTAAGTGTTTGAGAGTCCTTAAAATAGTGGTGGGAGAGATACTTAACTTATGGTGTGCATGAACAGTAGTTCAGTGACTGTGAGCGTGACAATTGGGCTGTATTTGTATGCTGCAGTATGTTCTGGGAAATGTAGTTTGGATGATGCAACCTTCCTTGCAATGTTAGTTGAGGGTGGCATTGACAATGTAGGCTGATCGTCCCTCTATGTCTAGGGGTGCAGGTGGTATCATTGGGCCACATTGGTAGCTAGTGGTCCTGGTGTAAAGGGCTTTAAAGGGACACGTGAAAGGAAGGGGCTAATTTGTAATGACATGGTAAGTCCAGTTTGTATGTGACCTCATTGATGTAGCACAGGATCTTAAATGGGCTGATGTGACATGGATTCCGTTTTTTACAGCCCATGGTGTGTCTACTGTCTTTGATGGACAGCCATACTCAATCACAGTGTTCATACTGTGGCTTTTCTCCTCTAAATCAATCTGCAAACTCCTTTGTGGTTTGTGCTAACTGCTCTAGGAGCTGGTGGTGCTCGCTCCACCGAAACGAATCGTCTTCTGTGGGGGAGTCTGTGGGGTTAGCATTCATGGGAACAGGGTTAGCTGAGTGACAGAAAGAGTTCTGGGCATACTCACAGCATGCAGCATGTCAAGAGAGTAAATAGCATGGATAGTCTTCATTGAAATGTGGCTTGTTTGAATGAGACTGCCAGTGACTTTTCAAAATAATAGCAAGCAAAATATGTCTTTATTGTGTTTATAGTGTCTTTATAGTGGTAAAATAAATAACATTATACAGTATAACTTTTTTTTTTTGTTCCTGGGTAGTAAGTGTTGCTTCCTAATTGCTTATACCGCAAAAGTATGGAAAATGTTATTTCCCTCAAACCTTGTTTTGGTGACCAGGACATTGGTATTTTGAAACGTACTTATTTTCATTGCGAAAAAAAAAAAGAAAGAAAGGGGGGAAATTTTAAAACAATGTTTTGTTTTTTTCTGACCTCAAAGAGGATTAAAACAGCATCAAGACATTGCTGGATGCCTTAAAGTACCATACGATGAGTATGGCTAGGAGGTCCTCAGAGTATTTGAAATGATGGCATTCCTGATTGGTCTGCAAGGTGATTTTACCAAGTTTATTTGCCATCTTTGTCTTTGCAACGAAGGCACAGTACCAAAGGCGGGACTGGTCACAACAGAATAACTCCACTGTAGGGAAGTAACAACATCAAGTAGGTGCTATTTGTGGACCCCAAAAAGTGCTTATGCCACCACTGCACATCAAATTGGGTCTTATCAATCTGTCACAGCTCTAGATAAGGAGATGGCATCAAGAATTGGAGTGCAAGATTTCCCCAAGAAGCTCACTAAGACAAAGAAAGTGGCTTGGAACAGTTTTGTCACAAAGTTTTGTCCAGGGCTTCCTGGGCAATCACAAAGCTGAAAACTGTGTGGAGCTGTTTGAGATAATTGTAGACTACATTTTGGGGCTGCTTTGTGAAAGTAATTTATAATATAATCTTACAGTAAATCTTGAAAAACTACTCGCTTCTAAATCTTTTGTGGTCATTTTTGGTATAACCTTAGTAAACATAAATAATATTTATGTGAATATTAATTCATATTTTTTTCTGACTGTATGTGAATGAAAAAATGCAGATTTTCCCATTTTTTCAATGGAAATAAGTAGATTTCAAAATACCAATGGTCACAAAAGCAAAGTTTGAGGGGATTAATAGCCATTTTCTATACTTTTCTAGCATCAGCAATTTAAAAAGAGCACTTACTTCAACATTAACAAAAATTGTATTATATACTGTTATTATAATATTGTCATGATTCCCCCGTACAGCAGTGCGCCTGGGGCACTGGTGCGCATGCGCATGCTGCTTCCGGGTTGACGTCATGTCTTTGTCCCGTCTCGTCATGTGTCACGTGGGTTATGGTATTGCCCGCAGCTGTTAGCAGTTGCGGGCTAACGAAACATATATGTATATATACCGTGAGCCGTGCTTCACACGGCGCGGTTGAATGAATGAATATATCGATGTATATACGTATGTATTCTATGTATATCTCGAGTGCGACTATGGCGAATCTCCGTTTCATGTCATGTTTATGCCTTAGCCTTAGCATTAGCGTTAGCCACAGTCACAGTGAGTTAGCTTAGCTTAGTTTCTTGAGAGTTATGTTTCTTGTTTCCATTTTGGTTTTGCTTTCGACACACTGTAAATAAAAGTCACCGTTCGTACTGCGTTTGCATCCTGCCTGCTTCCTTCACGTCACGACAAATATTAAAAATATTAAATAGAATTTATACTAAAATAGAAGCAAGCCAAAAGTTCACACAAAAAGTCATAGTGTATGAAATAATTTCCTGTTAAGCTTACATATAATACTATTTCTCATATAATTATGGTACAAATGCATAAACTAAAACTATTTTTCCCCCAAATAAAGACACAGTAATGTAAGTTAAAGAACAGTAATGGAAGCGTTTTCTTTGCCTTTTTTCAATGCATTGCCACATGTATTTTACATTGTCATGATTTTTTAAAAGAAGAAAGAATGTGAAACTCTGGTTAAAATTAAGGGGTGGTTTGTGTTAAGTGTATGCTTATGTGGAAATTGAGCAATATCGATATAACAGGTAAGTGCACAACAGCGTATTAACACTTTCCCCAAATTTTATACCTCAATATATGTATTTCCCCAATATATGTACCTCAACCATCTTCATGGATTTTAAATCAAGAGGGTGAGTGTAAAGCTAACATCATCACCACCACCATGAGAGCATTGGTATAGTGTGTATTCCTTGATTCAGCAGCCCAGACCTTATTGGTTTACTAGCATTACTACAGCAGCAATATTAGTAAAAAAATAAATAACATTAAAAAAAAATCTCCACCATGTATCTTACCAGATTGGAGTTGGTGGCATTGGAGTCATCCTCAGGAAAAGGGATGTAGACAGCTAAGGCAACACAGTTAGCAAAAATAGTCATTAAAATTATGATTTCAAAGGGTCTGGAGAAGTGTAGAGTTAAGGGCTGAAACAAGTAAAGAATTTCAAGTCAATTTAAAGACAATATGAACAACAGGTAAATGTTGACAGATGCTGAGTTTACTAAACAGATTATTTATGTGCAAGTGGATGCCATAAACTGCTAAAGACAGATGTTAGCTGTGTCAAATGTTGTCTCATCTGCCGATGCTTCACCCATTGAATATTTGACAAAAGTCTAAAGTGCCCTATTTTTTTAGTACACATTTTGTTAAACATTATTTTGACTTCTGCATTTTTAACAAAAATATTTTTGCATGTCAGTAAACATAATCAAGGCTGCTGGGTTTTATTTGCAAAAAAATGAAGCAAGTCTGACAGTCAAAGTCCAAAGAAGAACTGTGGCCCAAGATGCTCAATAAAACTTACCTAGTAATCTCCTTATAAAACTGTAAATTAAAAAAATTGTAGAAACAAAAATTATGTAGAATTATTTAACTGAATTATTTTTATAGGCATTTTTGCTTTCCAGCATTTCTTCAGTGTATGTGATTGTGAATGTAATTTAAGAGCACATGTATACTGTGATATACTGTATAAACCCTTCTTAAAATAGGGACATGCAGGCTGTTCCCAGGATAGGTGACCAGGATAAAGTGGTTAATAGAGATGGATGAATGAAATGACAGTCCATGTCACTGGTAATTGTCAGTATGTGTTTATGAATCATTTATTAGTGATGAACAAACATTATTCATGTTTAAACATTCACACATTATCACATTGGCAGCTGGTGTTTATTAAAATAGAAAACTGTCTGATATGGACAAATATGCAGTCCATAAGTATTTGGACAGTGATACATTTTGTTTTGTAATTGTGTCTCTGTACACCACTTCAGTGGATTTAAAATGAAGCAATTATGATGTGATTAAAGTGTAGATTTTCAACTTTAACTCAAGGGGTTTAACAAACATATTGCATTAAATGTTTAGGAATTATGAACATTTTTAACAGATTCCCACCATATTCGGATGCTCAAAAGTAATTGGACAATTGACTGATAAGCATTGTGATGGCCACGTGTGGCCTGTTTCCTCGTTATTTCATGACAGATTAAGGAGATAAAAGCTCTGGAGTTGATTCCATGTCTTGAATTTGCATTAGCTGTTGCATTTTTCTTTTGTGATGATTTTCCAGGGGCTTCTATGCTGACAATGATACAAAAGCACTGGGAACGCAACAAAAGACTTCATCAGGGAAAAAAGTGGAAGGTTTTAGACTGGCCAAGTAAAAAACAAGACCTTAACCCCATTGAGCAGTAAAAACCTGGAAAAACATTGCAAAAGAAGAAACTAACAATTTGGTGATGTCAGTGAGTCACAGGCTTGATGCAGTTATTGCAAGCAAATGATATAATACCACAGTGTTATTTACTTTAGTCTACTTCAAGTCTACTTCAAGTATTATCAAGTGCTGTTCCAATATTTTCAGAGGGGAGAGGTGAAAGGAACTTTTTTGTCCCTGGGTTTCAATCATTCATTTTCATTGGTGCAGCATGAATGTGCATGCAGCTCTGAAGCTCTAGAGCAAAGCACAAATACACACACATGCGAGGTCTCTCTCCACACACACACACACACACACACACACACACACACACACACACACACACACACACACACACACACACTAACGGTTGTGTCCGTTCTTGTTTTCTCTCTCTCTCTCTTGCAAGGATTAGATTTTGTTACTTAAGGAGTTAATTGGTGCTAATTGGCTAATTAAAATTCTAAACTACTGAAGGAGGTATTACATGAAAATGGTCACTTAATGTGGCTGATTTAATGAGACTGATTAATGAGACTGATATATTTATTTGTTTGGCTGCTTTGTTTCTCTCAGACTATTATATATATTTATTGTAATAGAATCATAGCACATGGTCTTATGCAATGTGAATCATAGAAGCGCTTTTTAGTCATAATCAAAAGCATATCCGCATGCAAGTACAAGTAGGTCAGTGTCAAAGAATATAGTCAAGGTAAAACCATGTTAGAGTGTTCTTTTCATTCATTTCAAGTAAGCTTAGTGAAGAGGTGGCTTATCATCTTTATATGAAACATTCAGAGACTTATTCTTTGTATCTTGAGGAATGGTGGTTTAATCAAGCACTGGCAGAGGCACAGAGAGAATACAGTGGGTGTAGAATGGTTACTTGACCTATTGAGAAGAGAAATACAGCAAGTGAGCAATGTAGTGTGAAAGCTTGGCACTCAGGACAAGAATCTCTGTCATACCTATTGGGTTATCTGGTGAGAAGCTGGTTGTGTGAAGTGGGTACAGTCATGATGCTACTAGGATTTATTACTTGTAGCTGGCTGGTGAGACTTTCTGGTGCTAAATATTTTAAAAAGCAGTAAAGAGTAATAAAGTCAACATTTGGTGTTTCAACCATTTGCTTTAAAAAAAAAAAAAAGGTAGGTTTTACTGAGCATCTCGGAGAATCTGTCACAGTTCTTCTGGAGACTGTGACTGTTGCACTTGCTTCTTATTTATTTATTGATTGATTTATTGATTGGTTGCAGCCTTCATTGTGGGTTTATTTTTTTTGCCTGAAAAGCCTGTTGCATAATATGTTGCTTTCTTTACTGATGTACAAATATTTTTCTGCAACATTTAATAATTTTTTTGGAACAGTAACTCTTGAAAATCTAAAATGTTTTTGTAAAGTCATAAATAATCATCTATAACAATATATAGGCTGAGAAATAGGGTGCCTACGAATTTTTAAATGTACTATATTGGCAAAGCAGGCTAAATACATGATAAAAACAGACTTGAAGGAATATGCTTTCAGAGTGGTCTTTTATATAAACAGCTGTGTTAGCGACCACGGAGCTGCCACTGTTGGGCCATTGAGCAAGGCACTTAACTGCTCAGTTGTATCTTGCCTCAATTTTTAAATCACTTTGGAAAAAAGCATCTACTGTTAATACTGGCATTCCACATGGATGTATCATTATTCATGGATGTTTCATTATTGCCTGAAAAGTCAATAAATATATAAAGGGACATTGCCCTTTATATATTTATTGACTTTACAGGCAATAATGAAACGGCTCACACAGAGAGTGCAGTGCAGTGGCATGGTGCTCTGCAAACTCTAGCCCTCAACATCAAAGTTCAGCATTAACTTCATTAAAGTAAGGAGAGAATGAGCAGTTTTATGTGTATGTTCCATTCTACTAGCGCAGTGGGTTTTCCCAGCAGGAAACATCCTTTTAATGAGCTTATCACCAAATAAGCTTGTTTCCACTATATACACAGCTTCAGCTATGAAAGATCACAAGCAACACTTGTGATTTTAAATGATTTGTGTGAGCCAAATTAAGCCTTTATCAGGCCAAGCAATCTGTTCCTCAAAGTTGGAACTAGGTTGAGAGTGATTTGGTGCACCTGAGCTCATGGCACATGCTTACATGCGAATACCGTATGCCATTGTTGATCACAGTATATCACTGATGGCATTACCAGGTGAAACACTATGCTCAGGCACACAACTCTGCAAAAGGTAACCTTCTATTAGCTCTACCATCAAAGTGCAGTTGTCAGAATCAAAAGCCAATGCAGTCCAATGGATCAGCGAGATGACACCGCCCTTGAGTGGCCACAACCTGGAGTATTGGCTAGGCACCCACATCATGCCCACATCAAGGACAAATATCATGCTCTCCAAAGAAGGGCCCTCTCCCCTCAAGCCCAAGTACTGCAGATGAGAAATCTGTGGTTAAAACAGTCCTTTAGCAGCATCTGCATCAAACAGGGGGATTCTGATGACTTATCTGCAGGGGTGTACATTCTGCTGCCAACCCAGTATTTGGGGCATGGAGCGTTTTTCCTCTGGATGGAAGCACAATCAGAATATATAGTTTCCATGGTCAGAACAAAGTCTTCTCCACATATTTCCAGAATGACAGTGACTTCAGTGATCTTTATTCTAGCTCTTATTTCCAAAATCTCAGAAGTAGATTTGAAGTTCAGCCTGAGTTGCCTGCAGCTAAACCCAAATACCACAAACATGAACATATACTTGTCCCAATGCAAAGGGCACAAGCTACAACTCTCTGGAAGCATGTATATTTCCTTAAAAGAGTCAGAAAAAAGTTCTGTCAGAATTTGCATCCTGCTGTAGCCTAGCAGCATCCTGAGGGAGTTCAACACATCTGGGAAATTCAGCAAGAAGCAGACACGATTTTTTTTACCAATGCCAAATCGGTTCATTTTTAGTATGGTTCTCTATAGAGGGGCCAAACAACACTCTGGGATATGGCACAATGGATTTTCAGCAGCATTCTATATATGTTTACCCATCCTTCACTGCCTCTGCCTACACTCATCAAACAGTAGTGGTCTACTCATCCCAATATAACCCTGGTTGGTTTCCACTACTGCTCCCAGAAGTGGTTGAGATTGTCACAGATATGGGGACAGTTGTGACACCATGGCTATGTCATAGCAGGTGTGCTAGAACCTTTGAGCTTTAGGCTTATTACATTGTTTGAAAATAGTTAGGCAGCTTCCATCTGCCACACTCCCCAGGAGTTAGACGTGGGATCTCCCCTTTGAGTTGGAGTCCTTTAAAACCTCTCTGAACAGACCCAGACACTATGCTGATACGAGTATCACTGCAGACAGACTTTTTGGTTGATGATCACTTCTGCAAAGGACCTTGGTGATCTTAAGCTTGTAACTAAACTCAGGGTTCCTACCTAATGTTATCTGTCTCAAACCTGTGCCTGAATTACTGTAATTACTCTGTAGTTAACTGAATTTAATATAATTTAAGGCATCTCATGAGATTTAAAAAAAAAAAAATAGTGTTTCTTTAGAACATACTTATTCAGTTTACTGGTTTTAAGTAATGCACTTATTCAGCAAACCATCACTTGACTAGTTGCTGTAAACCATTCATTTCAAATGTTCTTTAGGTGACATAACTTTTATGTCAATCATGCCAATCACATCAGTCAGCTTATGGATACATACATTGCACACCAGTGTCTGTTCATATATTTATAATCCATTTGTTTCAGACATTTTTATAATTCAACCCATCATTCTGTATTTCTGGCCCAGTGCTACAATATTTGTTCTAACACAACCTTATCAACTTTCCTGTGCTTTTTTTTTTTTTTTTAGAACTTATTTGTATTAACAAAAGTATTACAATTCTTAATAACTTAATATCTACACATTAAAACTGCCATTTATACAGAACAGTTGACATTAAAAAACAGTATTAGAATGTTGGATGATTTTTCAAATAATTTGCATAGAAAAAGAAACTGCAAATATAATATAAAAGGTACTGACATTTCTGATCCCAACATACTGAACCTATTTGCTTTTTGAAGGATACTTCCACTCCACAATACTGATACAAGCTTGTTTGGGGGGTTTTTGGGGGGAAAAGGAAAAAAAAGAGGGGGGCCGCCCCCCCCCCCCCCCCCCCCCCTACTGATACAAACTCCGTGGGGGGGTCTGTTTCTTGGGTTTGCTGTAGTGCAGACGCTGTTGCTGCGTAGAAATTGCTGTGGAGATGGGTGCTGCTGCTGCACTCCTTATCAGCTTGGCCTGACGTGCTGCATCGATAGCTGCCTGCCAGCTGAGGGCGGCATTGGGTGTAGGGATGTGTTCTGGTGCCAGACCTACCATACTACCTTTGCTAACACTAACACTGTGCTCCTGCTCACTTACATTAGACACCATAACCAGAGATGGGCTGGTGTAGTTTGAACCTGCAGAGGAAGGAGAGAGGGAGAGTGAATGTATGTGTACACAACACTGGAAAAAAACAGTCAGTAGTTTAGTTCACACACACACACACACACACACACACATACACACACACACACACACACACACACACGCACACACTGTAAAACATGCATAGTCTATATTCATGTCTCAATTTCCATATTATCCTTTTATATTTAGTGGCATACTAGTCTTTTTTTATGCCATGCTACCCACTCATTCCATCCAGTACAATCACTGTAATGTTCAGTTCCCTCACCCTGTTTTGGTAAAGTATAATATGTATTTGCAGGATTCTACCTTTATAAGTGAAAGTATTTTCAAGCTGAGACTCATGACCTGGATAAATTTTTCACTGTTTGAAATTAAGAATGCATGAGCTGATGGTTAATCGTGCTGATAAGGAATGTTTATGTTTATAATTAGGTTCAATTTTAATAAAAGTCAAGCAAAGAATAATACACCAAACGAATACTTAAATATAGTAATGAAGTACAACTACTCAAGTATTGTCCACTATGTTTATAAAAATATATAACATCCAGCCCAGACATTTCCCCTCCAGAGTGCCAGAAGGTGACCTCACCCAAGCTTTTGAAACATTCCCTTGTTTATTTCCATCATTTCCTGTTAGATGTTATGGTACTTCTCAATACTCAAATTGATGCTTCCTCGTATCCTCGCTCCACTTCCCTCCAGCCCGTGACCCGGAAAGTGATCAAAGTCATCCATCTTGAAGGACGTATCAGTTCTATAATTGCACCACAAGGAGGTGAGGAACGAGGAGTGAGGAAGCTTCCAGAGGAGCTAGAAGCAGAATGTCCTTTGATGATGTGATGGAATTTTGTGTGAAATATAATTCAATATTAATATGCTTACAATGTGTATTGTTATTAACTGATCCTTGCATGTTTGGATATGCAAAGCTGCACAAAAGATGAGATCTTTTATGTATTGTTCATTAATTCATTGTTGAATAACCCAGACATTTCACTTATTATCAGTGAACTTTGCTTTATTAAGAACGTTGTTATTAATCAAACTTCTACAACATAATGGCAAATCCCTGAAGCACAGTGAAGTCATCCAGTTTTTTAGCATATTACGCTATCAGTTGCCTCAACAAGGGCACCCTTTTAATGCCATGAAAAAAATTCAAGAATCCTAGCGTGGAAGGCAATTATATGGCAGATATGACAGAAAAATCTACTTTGGAAAAAGCATATAATTAAACAATTTTCTTGTGGTCAACTGTGGCTTCTGTAACATTTAAAAAACAAAAAGCAATGTCACAAAAATGCTGTTTAGTGTATTGAATGTGTTCAATATATGTGAAGAAATTAATATGAGCATGTGAGTGTATGAGCAATAGGTTGAGGGATGCCATATCTGCACAAAAGCTTCAAATATGAACAAAGCATTTATTAGAAAGAGTTCAATGTAAATAGTCTTTAAAATAAAGACATTTTCTAGGTGATATAGTGTCCTTTACTAAAATATAATCAAGTATACAGAACAATTTAAAAGTAATTTTATTACTGGTTCATGGACAGTCTGTGAACATAACATCAGGTAAGAAAACACAACGATGAAAGAGACCAGTTATAAAACTGGGTTGTTGGAACATCTAGACAATACTTGCCTTTCTAAAAGCCAAAATGACAACAAAAACACTAGGAGCAGCTGTCATGAACGAAGAGCTTCTTCATGACTTCATGTAAACTTAGCTTCCCTTCAGGAAACACATCTGGCTGAGTCAGGAGACCTGAAAGAGAATTCCTACATGTTCTCTTGGCAAAGGAAGGGCAGAGCACATCTACCCATAATCCCAACGTGGCACACAAGCCACAAAAATATCAACAACAGACATGTTCTTCCCCCTCTGCCAACTCCAGGAGAAGTGCACAGAACAGAAGACACCCCTCTGTATTGCTTCTATTGACCTCACCAAAGCATTTGTCCTGGTCAACAGAGATTAAAAATACTGCTCTCAGATGGTCTTGTGAATTATCAAAATTAATATTGATATTATTATTACTTACCAATTGCAACTTATATATTATTAGTATTAGTATTGCTGCTTTTTCTACAGAGACAACTACATTTGAGAGGAAGTCTGCAAATTGCTGTAGAAATTTAAAATGGGGCCCTGGTGGCCTGTAAGTACGAATTTTGTTCATTATGTTAATAAAAAGTTGATGTATTATATGCACTCATTTGATCTAATAGTCTGTTTAAAATCATTTTAAATCAGATATAGTTTAATTTACAATAAGCACTTTAGATTAACAGAACAGGCATTATGAGAATTTCTATGTTTGTGTATATATATAGTTGTGTGTTGAATCGATGGTGGACTCCAGTTCCCAGAGTACACTGCAGCCTACTAACATGGTTGCTACAGAAAACAGTTCCCAAGCCACATGCTTCATGTCACATTCACAGTCACCTAATTACTAGCTGTTTGCACCTGGACTCAATCACACACACACACACAAACATTATATTATATAATATATAATACATATATTATATTATATAAGTCATTCACAACCAATCACCCGATGCGAGGCATTGTCCAGTGTTTTCCATAGCCGGACATGCCAAGCCGTATGTCTGCAAGATTTGTCTGCCTGCTTTCTTAATAATGTCTGTAACTGCAACTGTATTCACTGCCTGACAGGTGTATAGGTACAGTCTCATTATGGTGGAACCTGAGTGATGCCTCAAGGCAGCTATGAATTGGCTACAAGAAATGAGTGATCTGAGTGGGATCTGACCCTAAAGGGCCAAACTAGCCTTAAAATGTAGCCTAATTGTATATAAAGCATATATTTTTTCAGAGCACTACTACACTTCATTACATTCAGCAGTTTAGTGAGCATAACCTGTTATAAGCTACATTGCTATGATCCATTGGGATGGGGCCAGAGCACATTACATCAGACAGCGCCTTCACTAATTTACACACAACTAAAATGTTAACCTTACATGTTTTTTATGTTTGTTTGTTTTTTTACAGTTACATTTACATAGTGCTTTACTATATAAATGTGGAGAGCGAATCTCTTCAACCACTGTATTCACTGTATTCCAGGTGTTGCATCCACCTGGATAATGCAATGGCAGCCACAGTGTGCCAGAACTCCACACACCACCACACATCAGTTATTGGAGGAAAGGAGAGATTGATGTAGCCATGACAGAGAAGGGCCAATGGGAGAATTTTGCCAGGACACCGGGGCTACACACCTACTCCTTTATGATAAGTATCCTGGGACTTTTAACGACCACAGAGAGTCAGGACCTCAGTTTAACATCTCGTCCGAAAGACAATGCCGTTTTTACAGTATAATGTCCCCATCAGTATACTGGCACATTAGGCCCCACACAGACCACAGGGTGAGCACCCCCTGCTGGCCTCACTAATACCACTTCTAGCAGCTCTGGCATAGTTTCTCCTGACAGTCAGTATATCATTAGACCCTACATGGATAACTATTTTAGACAACCTGTTATTTTACTCACAAGTATGTTAATGAAGTAGACTATACTTACAAGACATCAAGCTTAATTATACACTGCAAAAAAGGATAGAAATAAGCTTAATAATCTTAGTTTGTTTATTATAATCTTATAATAGGAAAGACCCCTATTTGAGGTGCACTACAAGAGTCATGATATCACCAACCGGCATTCATCAGCAGTGGATGCAAGTGCAGATTTATTGATAAACAGTGGAAACAAATAACAAAATAGTGTAGAATCAAAAACCTGAAACAGAGAAATGAGGCAAACCATGCAGGCTATGAGCAGGACTATGGGACATAAGACAACAACAAAATATTAACATGGAGGTGCTTACAAACTACAACTTATAACTGGTGCTAAATCAGGGTGCAACAAGACAAAGGTGAGTGATTAGGACATGTGACATGGCCATGGTCAACATAGTTCAGTGCCATGACACATGAGCTGAACCAATTTGATATTTTTAGGGGCGGATGTGGCGCAGTTGGTAGAGTGGGTTGTACACTAATCGTAGGGTTGGCGATTCGATTCCGGGTGACCGGGTGACCCCACATGCCGACTATGCTCTGCTGCATAGTCATCTACTTATATAGCGCATTTTTTTGAACTTGGGGTTCAGTGTCTTGCCCAAGACACTGAGCCCCAAGTTAAAAAAAAAGCGCTATATAAGTGCACATTTACCATATTCAATAATGAGGGACCTCCTGTGCTGCCCTTTGGCTAGATCAGTCTGGAGTTGAAAATGCTCTGCTGCATGACTATGTGTTCATGAAGGGGGTGAGAGAAATTGTTCATGAACATATGTAGCATCGTGTTGCATACACTGAAGGACCTGAACTTCCTTACAAAGTAGATTCTGCTCTGTCTCTTCTTGTAGACTGTCTCAGTTTTACATGTTCAATTCAGTCTGTTGTCTATGTGCACACCAAGGTGCTTTTAGTTTATTTAATGTTGTCAATTGTCTTTGTTGATTATTTTAAGTTTTCTTTTTTAAAACCTTTGGAAATATTTTCAAATTCAATTTTATAACATCACACATTGCTGTGTCCAAACATTTAAAATATTTCTACTGTACGGGGATGCACTGTGCCGAAACAAATTCAGAGCCTGTTGTAGCAATATACAGTGCTGTGAATTTTTGTTTTTTTCTGATTTCTCCTGTTTTTTGTATATGTCATACTAAATACTTTTAGATCTTCAAACAAAATGCAACATAAAACAAAGGCCACACAATGCCATTTTTATAAAAAAAAAAAATGTAAAAATAAATAAATTTTTATTAAATTTTATTTAAAAATAAGTTATCCAACACTTATCACCCTTGTGAAAAACAAATTGCCCCGCTAAACTTAAAATCTGGTTGTGCCACCAAATGCTTCCAGTAACTGGAGATCAGTCTTTCACTTAATTCTAGGACTATTAGTTACTCTTGTGCTTTGGATCTTGCGGCAGAATCTAGTTGGTCTTGAGTTTCAACTTACAGACTCAAGAAATGGTCATTCTCCTCAAGGATTTTCTGGTAGAGGGCAGAGTTCATGTTTCCCTCAATTATTGCAAGTTGCCCAGGCCCTGAAGCAGCAAAGCATCCCCACACTGCTTGGGGACATTCTCCCAAATGGTTTGAGGATCATTAAGGTGTGTTTTAGCAAAATCCATATGAGCCTTAATGTTCTTAGCAGTAAAATGGGGTTAGCAGTGGTTTTCACCTCACCACTATTCCATGGACGCCATTTTTGCCAAGTGTCTTTTTGATAGGGGAATCGTGAACAGTGACCTTTATTGAGGCAAAAGAAGCCTGTAGTTCCTTTGATGTTGTCCTTGACTCTTTTGGACTTCCTGGAGGAGTAGTTGCTAGGAGGAATTTTAGAAGCTTGGCAACATCTGGGAAGGTTCACTACTATGCCAAGTTTTTCCATTTGGAGATAATGGCTCTCACTGTGGTCCTTTGGAGATCCAGAGTCTTTGAAATAGCCCCCCTAGGTACTAGGTAAGACCATTTAACCAACTTCATGCAGTTTCATAGATTTCAGCAATTAGTAATCACGGGGGCAAATACATTTTCACATAAAAAGGGAATACCATTGTAACTATATAATAACATAGTTAAATAATGTAAATAATAATAGAAAAACATATGAATGAAATATTTAAGCCATACTATGGGATTTTGTATAAATAACAGTGTGTTAATCTTGAGTCAGCCTTGCTTCTCTTTCTTGATAGGCTCAAACATAAGCTAAAACATGTTCTGCTAGATGATAAAGAGATTTTTTATGAGCCATATACAGAGGAGGAGTTAATTTATGCGATTCAAGACCTCCCAAATAACCCAGGTCCAAACGTGTTTAGTGCAGATTTTTCTAAAATGTTTCTGGATGTTATTAAGACCCCAGTGTCTAAGGATGCATTTGAGAAGTGAATCCTTCTGTCATCTCTTAAGTCTTCTAATATAATGCTTTGTTTTATTTATTTATTAATTTATTTATTTATTTTTTACAGAGAAAAATCCAAAGACCCAGTATTATACACTGAAGTGTTTTACCCTATCCTTACTGGGAAGTATAAGCATACTGAAAATTAACATCATATCCAATTTATTATCCATCCCAGACATGTTCTCTATTCTTCCAGAAGAATCAAAGCTTGTGAGCAGCTAGCTGTGCTATGCCCAGTACTATTTGATTGTGGTGAAACTTTGTGATGAGAATGGAGATGATTTTGCTTTGCAGAACTGCTGTATGCATGGTTACATTTTACTTTTCCCAGGGAGCTCCTTTCCAGGGTATGAATATTCAGAGAACTTTTGAAAGGAAAAAATGTAAAGCAATTGCTTGGCTACTTCCTCATTCCTGATGTTTCTTGCCACCCCAGAGTCTTTGAGTACTGGAAAACAATATCTTGAACACCAGGACAATCTGACAGGTAAAGTGAATCTTTGATACCGAAGCAGGCGTGTGACCTGTGTGCTCACCCTAGCTGGTGATTGTCTTTGGGAGTGTCCTTAATGGCAATGAGTTTTTTTTAATTTCCTCAATAACTACATACATTTCCATCTACTTTTTTTCCATTTATTTTTTTTTATTGACTTTGTTTGAGTCAGGGGTCTCTGGACGTTAGCAGAGTATCAATCCTGATTGTCAGTTGAATTAACTGATTCAAAGATTCAAAGCTGGTTCAAAGCTGATCATTTTTGCAAATAAATTCAGATTTGTCTAGTACACAACAAAAAGCAGCTCTGAGTACAGGTTCATTTCATCCATGTCTTCTAGCAAGAGTGCTCAATTTAACCCCCTGCAAAAACATTCTAAAACTGACGGCACATTTGTTGAAGTGCAGCATGGTATTATAAAAAGTAGTAGCCCAGTCAACAGCATTTCTGGTGAGGAGTGTTGGAGTGTTGGCTAATAGTGAATTTAGAAGCACTTATGTTTGCCTGATCAATCATTGTTTTCAGGAAGAGCCACATGGAGCCTAGGATGAGTCTCTTCTGTGTTTGCGGTTTGTGCTGGAGAGCTTAAATTCAAGGGTAAGAGTGGTGCTTCTGGTGATCTGATGGAGTTGCTGTTTATGTAGTCCTAGTCATTGTCTGTGAGAAGCAACAGCCAATATCTGATTCCTGACATCTTCTGGAGCCACAGAAGTGGATCCATTTGGTGAATGTTACATAGATAGTCTTTCCTGAATACCATAGACTTGCACCTGCATTCGAACTCCTGCTGTGATTGTAAAAACTGTACATACTGACAGGAGGCATCAAGGCATCAAGATCTACTTCAAGATTTCTGTAATGCTGCTTTGTGAAAATATATATTATAAAAGGTGCTATATTAATACATTTTCCAATTCAAAATGACTAGCTAGCAACCAAACTCCTAGGCTAAGGACAGTCAAATCTGTAGATGTCTGGCTTTATTCCTCACCCCTGACCACAAATGTTGTTCAAGTAATAGTAAATTGGGAAAAGCATACTGGGAAATCCATTATAATGGATTAATAAATAAAAGGTTATTTTTAAATGGCCTGTGTATATTCCTATTATGAAGGGTGTAAATGGGTTCACTTGTCATACTCCATTGTGGGAGAGAAGCTTTGCTATGGCCCTACTGTCCTCAAACAAGATTAATCTTCCACTCTGGAGATTACAGCATTTGCGCGCTCGCTCTCTCTATCTCTCACTCTCTCTCTTTCTCACTCTCTCTCTCTCACACAAACCGTTACTGTATTTTATTCTCCTCTCCTTTCTCTCTCCTCTGGTTGTCCTCTGGTCCCCTGGTTGCCTCTCTTGGTCTCATTCTCATCTACCTTGTACCTTCCATAGCCAAGAAATAATTAACTTCTCTAAGTAAAATCAATTATGTTAATTAGATCAGCAGAGCTATTCTGGAGAGTTTGAGCCTGGGAGGAGGAAGAGTTGGAAACATGTGTGACCATATTTCAGCCCCACATGCCCGTTTTTGGCTGACAAAAGTGGAACCCAATGTGGTTTTCTGTTATTGTAAAGAGTCCACCTCACTGTTTGTTGTGTGTTCTGAGATGCTTTTCTGCTCACTATGGTTATTAAGAGTGGTAAATTGAATTACCATAGCCTTCTGGCAATTAACCATTATATCTCTCAT
Organism: Ameiurus melas; assembly: GCA_012411365.1. Taxonomy (NCBI): domain Eukaryota; kingdom Metazoa; phylum Chordata; class Actinopteri; order Siluriformes; family Ictaluridae; genus Ameiurus; species Ameiurus melas. The sequence continues at coordinate 1,750,193 of CM022766.1, forward strand.
CAATGAGGCACTTCTGCTCACATACCTATCAATCCCTGGAGTGACACCTCAAAGTAAAAGTATTGTTTCTGTACATTTTTTGTGTAGTCAACATTAACATTCATCTCAAATGTTCCTCACTGTGTCGATCAAGAATCCCTTGCTTTTTATGAAGAAACTTTTAAGAGTGGAATATTGGAAGAGGGGAAAAGTGCGATATACAACAGACATAGTGGGTAAAGAAACTGTATATACATACACAACACAAATTATTGCACAAAATTTTTTGTAAAGTGTCTGAGTATATATTGACGAGATGTAAAGTAAGTGGTAATGGAAGAAGAATAAAGCATGTATATGACTCAGTCTTTCATGTAAATGGAGACACAGACGGTCCAAAGGATAAGGCAGAAATCAAAAACATAGACAGGCAGAGGTCGGGTGACCAAGCAAACAGTTCAAACTAAACAAGGCAAAGAAATAAGGTCATAAATAGAGACAAAGTCAAAACCAGAATAAACAAACATTGTATCAAGGCTTGGTAATGACAGAGTCAAATGGCAACTTAGCATATACTTCACAAAGTACTGTCTGTAAACAGTCTCTGTAAAGGAGTAGTAATGAAATGGAAGTGTAATTGGCAGCAGGTGTGTCTAATTAGAACTCTGAAGATGGTGAACATGTATGTGTGTGTGTTTGGGATTTGTAGTTGTCTTCAGCCATGTTTGTAGTTCATGGTGCATACCGAGAAAGAGAGTCGCTGGTTTGACATGACATGACTCAGGTTCCGAGGCAGGCATTATCCAACAAGAACAGTGAGGGAAAAAAGTATTTGATCCCCTGCTGATTTTGTACGTTTTCCCACTGACACAGAAATGATCAGTCTATAATTTTAATGGTAGATTTATTTGAACAGTGAGAGACAGAATAACAACAAAAAAACTAATTTCTGAAGGTTCGAGCTGCCAAACGTCAGCCTCGAAACCTTAATGATTTGGAGAAGATCTGCAAATAGGAGTGGAACAAAATCCCTCCTGAGATGTGTGCAAACCTGGTGGCCAACTACAAGAAATGTCTGACCTCTGTGATGCCAACAAGGGTGTTGCCACCAAGTACTAAGTCATATTTTGCAGAGGGGTCAAATACTTATTTCCCTCATTAAAATGCAAATCAATTTATAACATTTTTGACATGCGTTTTTTCTGGATTTTTTTGTTGTTATTCTGTCTCTCACTGTTAAAATCATTTCTTTGTCAGTGGGCAAACGTACAAAATCAGCAGGGGATCAAATACGTTTTTCCCTCACTGTAGCAGGTTCCTCAAAGAGCAGACATGAGGCTGGAGTCTGTTTGCTGGGGTTGTTAGGCAAGACCTAGGCTTGGGAAGTTGTGTCGTCAGCTTTAGATGGGGGCTTGACTTGGTGGGCCATCTCATCTGCCTTTCTTGAGAGTGGAGCAATGTCCTCCGTGGAGCAAGCAGGCAGAATGATGTCTTCATAGGCAGAGAAATGTCCTCAGCTCAACAGGGAGGCTGAGCGGCATCCTCAGTTGAGCAGGAAGTGGAGTTGTTCACCATTGACCCTGCAGGCTGATCTTGATTGGCTGTGTCAGCAGACTCAGGTGAAAGCAGAACCACAAGCAGGTTGTGACGTCCATCTCAGGTGGGAGTAGAGCTCGGTTGGCCATGTCATCAGTCTCAGACATAAGCATAACTTTGTTGGTTATGATGTCGACCTCAGACAGGTACTTGGCTTGGGAGGTTACCTCATCGACCTCAGAGAGGAACATGACTTGGGAGGCCGTCTCTTCAACCTCAGTCTGAAACTTGATTTTGGAGGTCGCCTCGTTGACCTCATGATGGAGCTCTGGGGAGGAGGTCGCCACATTGACCTCTGACTGGGGCTCAGGAGCTGAGGTTGCCATGTTGACCTCTGACAGGAGTTCAGCAGGTGAGACCACCTTGGTGGTCTAAGGCTGGAGCTCTGGAGGTGAGGTTGCCCCGTTGACCTTTGGCTGTGGCTCTGGGGATGAGGTCGCCTCATTGACCTCTGGCAGGAACTTGACTTGGGAGGCCATCTTGTCGACGTCAGACTGGAACACGGCTTGGGAGCCTGCCACGTTGACCTTTGGCAGGAACTCTGCAGGGGAGACCACCTCGGTGATCTCACACTGGAGCTCTAAGAGATGAGGTTGCCACGTTGACCTCTGGCTGGAGCTCAGCAGAGGAGAGTCTCAAGCTGGAGCTCTGTTCTTGCTCTCTTGTGGAGCTGTTTGTGGGTACATCAGTTGCTTTTGAAACATTCCTGAGAGCAGGAATGGGATCCTAGTATACTGAGTTTAATATAGATTGGACACTGTAGCTTGACTTCTTTATGGCAACCCTCGGTCTTGCACACCTGTCTCACCTTTGAGCTGAGCTGTGGAAGCCACCCTGTCAATCTACTCATAAAAGTGTGGAGCTGGCGTGATGTTTTCCCCTCTCTACTGCTGCTTCCATGTTAAACCAAAGTATTCTATCACATAATGGAGGCACAGACGGAGGCAAGTGCATGCATGGCAGTTTAATAAAACAACAAGTCCAAACAATCAGGCAGAAATCAATAAACATAGACAGGCAGAGTTCAGGCGATCTGGCAAACAGTCCAAACTAGGCAAGGCAAAGAGACAAGGTCATAAACATGAATAAAGTCAAAACCAGAATAAACAAACACAGTATCTAAACTTGGTAATGACAGAGACAAAAGGCAACTGAGCATATACTTCGCAAAACAACTCTGTGTGAACAGTCTCTATAAAGGAATAGTGTAAGTGGTAGTGTAATTGGCAGCACGTGTGTCTAATTAGAATTCTGGCAATGGTGAACGTGTCGATGTGTGTGTTTGGGAGTTATAGTTGTCTTCGGCCATGGTTTTTGTTCACACTGCATTCTGGAAAATAGAGTCGCTGGTTTGCCGTGACATGACACAGTAATATTTAGATGAGTGGGCCTACAAGCTATACTGTAAGAGAACAGAGCTCCGACTCCTTCCTTAGAAATTTCTGAAAAGGGTCATGTGATTGGTCATGATCCTTTGGTCGGCTGTAAAGCATTCCCCTATAATTATGCTGCATTCAACTAACCTCAGAAATGGGAACTCACAACTTGGAATTATGTCACATGTGATCTCTGTGCATTTTAGGTACACCGAGGGGAAAAAGCCATGGAGACTGCATGTTCGTGTATTGTTAGCAAGCTAGCTAGCTAACGGTAATGAGCGATTTACCTCCTCAAAACAGTGAACTGTTCTGTAAGTGTTATAGATTTAACAAGCAAATATGTCTGTATTATTGGTTTAAAACAAATATAGAATAAATCATTTAAAGGGAAAAGGTTTCTTTACTGTTTACTGTTGATGCTGTGAGCAGCCATGTTGATTTGTCATCAGTTGGTGAAATCAGGCTGAAGGAGACCATTCTGAGTTTTTCTTGTTGTCATTTTGACTAGGCGCCCAATTCTTGGTAGAGCAGCAACAGTCCCAAAGTGTCTCCATGTGTAGAATGTTTGCCTAACTGTAGACTGGTGAATTTCTAAACTTTTTGAAATCACTTTGTGACCCTTGCCAGCTTTATGTAAATCAACTACTCTTGATCGTAGATCCTCTGAAAGCTCTTTTTGGCGAGGCATGGCTCACATAAGCGTGTGTTTCTTGTGCAGAGCAAACTCCAAAAGTTTGAGGGGTTTTTATCAGTCAAAGTAGCTGTAGTCCACACCTCCAAACTCATTTTCTTATCGAGACTCCAGGTGTGCCAAAAAAAAAAAAAAAAAAAAAAGCTTTTTTGAGGTCATTAACTCAAGGGTTCACATACTTTTTCCACAAGCACTATGAGGATTTTTTTGGTTGTTCTCAATAAAGACATGAAAGATCAGAATTTATTTTGGTGTTATTATTTTAGACACATTATATTTGTCAATACCCTTGACTTAAATAAAGATCAGATCACATTTTATGACAAATTTATTCAGAAAACCATGAAATTCCAAAAGGTCTACATACTTTTTCTTGCCACTGTATTGGGTATTTATTATTAAGGATTGTCATTATTAAGCGAAATTCCGGCATAAACTAGAATATTATCATGGCATGTAGTTGTGTTGCACAGGACTGTATTGTTTACTGTCTGTATTTTAGCAGAATCTGTGATTTTATTAAATTTTCACTCTACAACACCCAGAATGCAATATGGCAATACATAATTTAACCATTGGGAACCCCTACTATGATCAAACAATCTGGAACTCTGACACACCATTACCAGAAGTAAAACATAACAGTCTTGTAAAACTGTTGTGATATACATAGTGAGACTAGAGATTTTTGGGCCCAATTTGAAAATTTTCACTTAGGGGTGTACTCACTTTTGTTGCTAGCGGTTTAGACATTAATGGCTGTATGTTGAGTTATTTTGAGTGGACAGCAAATTGACACTGTTACACAAGCTGTACACTCACTACTGTACAATGTAGCAAAGTGTCATTTCTTCAGTGTTGTCACATGAAAAGATATAATCAAATATTTACAAAAATGTGAGGGGTGTACTCACTTTGGTGAGATACTGTGTATCTGAATACTGTGTATCTGTGTATCTGTGTGTATATATATATATATATATATATATATATATATATATATTCAGTATAATTAGTTGAAGCATCTTTTGATTTTATTACACCACTCAGTCTTTTTTGAAGGAGTGAGAGTCTATCAGCATGGCACATCTTGAGTTGGCAATATTTTTCCACTTTTTCTTGCAAAAACACTGTAGATCCATCAAATTGTAAGTGCATCTCCTGTGCACAGCCCACTTCAGGTCACCCCGCAGATGTTTTGTTGGATTCAGGTCTGGGCTCTGGGGGGCAACACGTGGAAGCAACTCACTGAGATAATTTCTGTGGTGGGCATGAGGGCACTGTGTCTCTTGATGCTGAGGACTGCCACAGTAAAAGCAAAGTCCCTCCATTTTGCTCCTTTCGCATTCTGCAGTGATAAGCTTGGTTTGGCTGATTTGCATCAATTCCACAAGACTTGAGTCAATGGCTGGCATCCACTCTATGTTAACTTCCTTTTGGTTCATAAGAGTTAAATGAAGTGTCAGTGCACTTTCTCCATGAGCAGGTTGATAAACTGATTAATGTGTTCCTTGGAAACTCCATCTTAAAATATAGGCAGCATTGAAGCATGAAACCCTTACATAAGGCTGGGTCTCCGGAGTACTTGTCAAGCCATGCGATGAGGGGAGTAGCAGTGTGAAAAGATTTCACCGGTACAGCTAGTATTCTGTCAGGCAGCCGAGATGACTGCAGTTGCAGGAAAGTGCTTTGTTTGAAAAATGGTGGGCAAAGAATACCAAATCATAAACAATATTGTGGTCAGAAATGGGCAGAAGGCAGATGAAGAGCGTTTTAAGGGAAGAATCAGAATAGAAATACCAGTGTACAAAAGATAAACTCACACAGGAAAATGAGGCTTGATATTTTAGGTGTTTAGGTCAACACCGAATGATATTTCACATTAAGTGAGTGTTTTCTGTGTGCTTATATAGTGCATCTGTGATCGGTGTTCTGGATCAGTAATCAGATGAGCTTAAGTGTGACAATGAGTGTGTGTTGGAAGTCCATGCAGGCCAGGCTTGTAGGCCACTGTGCACTCAGGTGAATCCAACACTGATTCCAGCGTTGAGATTACAATTTTATAAAAGATTTTTTCTCATATTTATGAAGGATACAACTCTACAGTATATCAGCCCATATAACTGCTTTTATTGACACACTGACTTGGCATCATCCAAAATATTTTTACTAATTTTTGTGTTTACCTCTCATAATAAGTTGGACAAATAAACAGTGCTGCCTGTAACTGACTATTCCATCAACCATCTGTCCATTTGTTGTTGTTGTTTTTTTTGTTTGTTTTTTTTAACTTTAACAAATTTTTTATGTGTTTAACCATTTGCCATTTAACATTTATAGCCATCAAACCATTTTGATGTTTATAACCATACAACTATTAGACTGGGCATAGTAGCACCTGGATTTCCATTCAAGGATAACATGCATTCAAGTTGGTTGCCAATTCTAATTCAAGATGTCACTCATTATGTATGCTCATATATCATCTCTGCCACTAAAAAAATCACGTCGTTCCATTTCAGTGGGGAACTCAATTGCATTACCCATACGAATGCACCTAGTGTATACCATAGGATATTGTGACCAATTTTGGGCTCTAGTTCATATCTTGAGAATGTTTGGGTAATAGCTAATGTCTGGCTATCAACTACAAAACAATGGCCATGTTGAGAGGTCCAACAGGAACTAAGATGGTTTCTCACACGCTACTGTCATGATCACCAGATAGAATGGACACAGTTTCTTCTATGTGCGGAATATATGCCAAATTAATTGCACCATTCTTGACTTGTTTAACCATTTTCCAGGGCATTATAGGATATCACACGGCTGTGTTCCCCTGGATTCATACATGATCTGATGCACCAGCAGTGAACAACTGGTTTGAGAGAGAGAGAGACAGAGAGAGTATGGGAGGCTCAAATCAGTCTGCATCAGGCCACACTACATCAAAAGCAACTATAGGAGGTTATTCGCGAGAAACCTGCAACATGGGTAGCACCATGGCCCAGATATGTGGGACATTTCAATCAGGTAAATTAACAATTAAATGTATTAATTGGTTGACGATACAGAATTGCACCAATGTTTCATATCTCCCTTAGCATTTCCAGGTACCTTTTCTGAAGCGTTTCCTTCTTAACTACCTTAATAACTACCTTATTAGTGTGGTAGTTTTGCCTGCATCTGCATTTAGATTATTAGATTTTTTTTTTCATCAATAATATTGCAGAGTCATTTTCTTTTGTTGTATTTTTCACTTTCCCCTTCTGCTGCATTTTCATTTTCTTTGTTTTATCGTCTAAAGACAGCAAGCTTAGTCCATCCACGTCAGATCTGTCTAAAATAACCTCAACAAATCTTTAACTAAGTACGTGTATTATTCAACATTGAAAACATTCTGTTTGTTAAGTGTGTTCAGTGCAGGATGTTTAGTCATTCTTCCTCTGTCATTAGTAATAACATTATTTGTGCTAAAAGTTTACTAGATAGCCCTCTGTCGGAGAAGATTGCTGCATTAGAGGTGCGCATCCAGACTCTAGAGAGGGTTAGTGAGAGTGAGAGCAGCATAGTTTCTCTAGGGGAAAGTCTGGCTGCCTTAGGCAGAGTTAGCAATCTCCCAACTCTGCCGTTAGAGCCCTCACAGTGGGGTGAATGGGTAACTACTCGGTGGCATAATCGCAAAGCCAAAGCTAATGCTTAGGCTTTGCCCGAGAAGCACCACTCCCCTCCGCGTCATGTGTCTAAGAGGTTAGCTCTACTCAGTGAAGCACCCACTGAAAACCCTGAAAGAACTCTGGTTATAGGAGACTCTATCTTAAGGCACATGAAATTACCTAGGAATTTAGGGGCACCAGGGCACTGGACATAGCAGGTAATCTTAGGGTCTTAGGCAAGCACAGGTTTTCAAAGATTCACGTAGGAGCTAATGATATACGCCTTTGTCAGTTACAGGTTACTAAGAGTAACATTGTAGAGTGTGTAATTTAGCGATGGTGATGTCTGATGCAGTAGAATTCTCTGGCCCCATCCCAATGCAGCATGGCAATGTAGCTTACAGCAGGTTATGATCGCTGAACTGTTTGATGTCCAGTTGGTGCTCCAAAAACAATGTGGGCTTCATATATAATTGGAGTAATTTTGAGGGCAAGGCTGGCTTGTTAGGGCGGGACAGTATCCATCTCACTCGGGAAGGTGCTGCTCTCAATTCTTGCAGCATTGTACATAGTCACAGAACAGGTCAAGTTAATCAGTGACAATCCAGAGGCAAGGCCAGGGATCAGACAAGAAGGCTAAACAGACCATCACTCAGGCTCCACCATATTAAAACTGTAACTATGGATGTTCAGTTAACATGAAATTAGATCATACTTAATGCACAGCCAGCATCTTTAATCTGAAGCTCGGACTGTTAAATAATAGATCTCTTATGTCTAAATCAATTATTGTTAAAGAAATTATTACTGATCCGGAGTTTAATGTACTGTGTTTAATAGAAATGTGGATTAAACCAAATGTGTAAATGAAGCTAGTCCTGCTGGATACAGTTATATACATCAGCCATGTCTAACTGGCAGAGGAGGTGTCACAGTTATTTATAATGATAATCACACAAAAACCTGGACATAAATTCAATGTGTTTGAAGTTCTTTATACTAACATCACATATATAGCTGCAAAAAATAAGTCTACCTAGTCAATTCTGCTCATTATTATCTTGAGACCCACAGGGCCTCAATTTATACACAATTTACACACAGTCCAACACAGATTTCAGGGAATTACCTTTCATAGTTAAGATTGAATAGTTGTTTCTGGTTGTATCTGGTCATTATAACATTATGATAACAGCTAACTAGTTGGCCACCAGAGTCAAAGTATTAATAGCTAGCAATAACATTAGTTACCTATGGAAGCTGAGACTTTATAAGAAATCCTATAAAGTTTGCATGATTTCTCATAGTCTATATTATATATATTATAAAGAAAAAATTGCCCGTAATCAGGATTGTCATCTATCTTGCCATTTGTCTCCAAATTTACTTTTATGACAAGCTACTCATTTCGGATGAGCGACTGACATATTGTGAATCTTACCATAGTTAGATAAGCTAGCTAACTTTTCTCACACTTTGAAGGTTTCCCAAAGAGAAACAGTTGAGGAGTTGGTGGGAAGTAGCTCTAAGAAGGGAAGGTTTATCTGCAAGTGAGTCCTCCGTGCTATGCAGTGAACGCTTCAAGCCGGAGGACTTTGACATGACAGGTCAGACTGTGATATGATTTATGGTCCTTGAAAGTGTTGGTTGCTGTCTCCTTCCATTAACATACATTTCATTTACATTAAAATTATATTATATTAGGGACGTCTCCCAATTATTAACCAAGAAAAATAACCAAATCTGTGCTTGACAAGCATATGTTTTCACAATTGAAAATGAATAATTTTCCACATCTAACTATCGAGATTCTAAGTAACTAGAGACAGACATTTTTTTGTACTCCATGTAGATCATAAACCATTGAAATTGGTTGAGAATTGTAAGCATTATTGTATTTTTTATCCAGAAAAAACACACTTTTTTGTTCACCATTCTATCTGTTTATTGGGCAGTCTTGCCTAGTTCAATTTGGCAGATGTGTTCACATATCACAGCAACGGGTCAAAGCAGCAAATGAGGCGTCTATGTGTTTGTATGTCTATGCCTCCTCCACTCCTGCACACTCAATCCACAACTACTCCCCCTCCCTTAACCCTCTAAGGCCATCTTCCCACCTCCTAACTACCCAACTGTTAAAACCAGCCAAGTGAAGAGTCAGCTGAAGAAGTTAAGAAGGCCCTGATGGTATTAACGCCAGGGTACTCAAGGTCTGTGCCAACCAGCTACAGTATTTGGGATCCTTCAACACCTCCTCAACCTGAGCCTTCATCAGGAGAGGGTACCAGTGCTGTGGAAAGGACCCTATCTTGTCCCTGTTCCAAAGAAGACAGCTCCCTCATCCCTGAATGACTACAAATCAGTTGCATTTACATTGCATGTAATGAAGGTTCTGGAGAAACTGGTCTTGGCCCATCTCAGACCTCCATTGAGCTAGTTTATGGACAACCTACAATTTGCCTACCAGCCACAGGAAAGTGTGGATTTATGCAGTAATCTATTTACTACAGAATACTCCCACTTGCACTGCAACAATACCATTAAAATAATCCCAACTGACATCACCCAACCCCTCTTACTAAGTGAGAAGATACAGATGCACCTGCAGAAATTCTCAGATGAGTGAGGTGTTTGGGTGCATCAAGGATGGACAAGAAGAGGAACCTACTAAGGAAATTTGTTGAATATTGTGAGAGTAACTACTTACCCTTCAATGCCTCAAAGACTAAGGAGATGGTGGTCGATTTCAGGATAATAAGGACCAAAAACAGACCAATAAAAAATTAAAACGATGTCAAGCTTGTTGAAACCTACTAATAGCTTGGTGTCCACCTTGACAACAAGGTCAACACTGTATACAAGGCTGTATATAAGAAGGGGATGAATAGAATCTATGTTCTATTTTCTATTTTCTTTTAATGTTTGCAGAAAGATGTTTGAGATCATCACACAGACTATCTATCTGTCTGTCTGTCTATCTATCTATCTATCTATCTATCTATCTATCTATCTATCTATCTATCTATCTATCTATCTATCTATCTATCTATCTAAATGAAGAATCTGCTTGTATTTTGTACATGGAAATTGATTATTAACCTCTCGTCTTTGTGGTTTTCACACCATAACCAGACAAACAATATTACTAGATACATATCAGAGTAACTCTTTGTCATATTCAGCACAGTGAACTTTTTTCCTCTCTTCTGCCTGCTTCCATTCAGGGTCACCACAGGGTGCAAATACTTGATTCTGGCACAAGTTTTACGTCGGATACCATTCTTGAAACAACCGTCCCAATTTCCTGGATTGGGACCGGCACTGAGCGTATATTGGCTCGTGCAACCCTCCAGTGGCTGGGGTTGGTTCCTGACCAGAAATCTAACCCAGCGATGCTCACCACTCGTCCACCAGGGAACCTTTCAGAACATTGAACAAACAAAACTAATCATAAATTTACTTGTCCTTTATAATACTTGGATACTGTTTTTTTTTCCTTGGTGATGCTCTGCTAGGCATTTACTGCAGCTATCTTCAGTTTCTACTTGTGATTGGGCCATTGTGTCTTCATTTTTGCCTTCAGGTCCTACCCCTAATTGGAGTACAACTCTTCATATCAGAAGCACTGCAAAAATTAAATATCTTTGTCACAGTTAATGAGACTTAAATGCATCTGCAATGAGAATGAAGACTTTCTCCGGGAATGTGCAATTATATTTGCAAATGTGGACTCTAAGTCATAGATTGTGCCATGGCCTGAGTTAGCACTATAGAGAGAACAGATGCATTGACTTCTATGCATTCCACTGCTAGGACAAAGAGAACTCCATTGGTAATTACTTATCCATGGACATAACATTAATATATCACTGTGTTGTCACGAGTTTTTGTGGCAATAACAGTGCGGAAATGAAAGGAGAAGGATTGCATCTACATTTTCTGAAATTTAGAACCCCATAAAATGAATGTCGTATTTTGACAAGCATCAAGCATTCTGAATATCCACTTTTGTCCCAAACATTCTGTTTTACTGGAATATTTGTGTACTATGCTGGAGTTGTACCACCTCTACCAATATTAGCATTATATGTGATTTTCCAAGCCACTCACAGCAACAAATGCATGGGTATCAATGCACACAATTATATTACACAATTACATACACACAATTAAAAATTCTAACTCAATAGAGTACAACACAATACCTTTTGACACAGCAAAAAAAAGAGCACCACCTAAACATGTGGCAAGGTTCCCAGGTCTTATCAAAATCTCAAAAACTGCACAAAACAGTGTGCTTGAGAGAACTATGTTTTACCAAAATCACTACAACCTCTGTTCATTCAAGATTACAAGGAAACAAAATTTTCGGAAGAGGGAGTGTGTTAGCTTCATTAAGTTTGTTGAAAATGCAGATGTATCAAACGGAAAGCCTCATATCGAATGATACAATATGATATGCCCCTTTCTCAAATCAACAAACTGCTATTGACAGTCAATAATATTTTACTAGATTTACTTCAGTTCTTTTTTTGTTATATTCCAGAAAGATCAGAAATTCATAAATATCATATACTTCCCTATTAAATACCAGTTACTGTAACTTAAAAAATTACCAAAGAATCCAAGAATGTTACTCAAAACCAAAACACATTCTGAAACCAATAATGCACCTGGTGGCTTTTATTTTTTTCATTCAGGTCTAAAACATAATTATATTATTACACAACTGTATTATTACAAATGAAAACAGATAGTCTTCTCCCTCACAAAAGCGTAAACACTCGGCTTTGTGCATCTAATTTGTCCATGACTCATTGAAGGTATAGATAAAGTATAGATAAAATAAAATAATGATCCATTTGTTATAGGCATTTAGTATTTTGGGATCATAAACCCATTATTTATGTGTAGTTAATAAAGACTGCCTTCATTTTCAAGTTACTTGGATCACTCTACCTATATCAGCAACAATTTGTGCTGCACCTGCCCCAGCGTTTGTAAGGATTGCAAAGGGGGACCGGACCGCAGCTTTTACAGGTGTCAAGCTTTATCACAGTGGGATGATGTACACAGGGAGAATGACATTTCCATGAAAGGATGCACCTGGCAGTGCAGAGATAAGCAGCATTTCAACTGAGTTTGTCCGCTTTTTCTTTTGTCTGTTGGTGTGGTGACTCAGTCTCCCCATGTCCACATGCACCTGGTATGCTTAAGAATAATAGACATAGTCCTGTATTTCCTTCTGAGTTTAACTGTACACCTAGAGTTTTCAGTGAGTTGGAGAAAATCAGTGACAAAGCTCAGTCCATTCCTGTTGTCTACAGAAACAGCGAGTTGGCTGTCTCTGCAAAGGAAAATATCAAAATCCATTTATGACAACTACATCTGTAGCCATGACCCTTTGTTCAGTGTAGACATAGTTAATTATGCTGACTACTCTATGAATACAGTCTAATCAGACTGTGTGTCGACCATTGTAGCTTTATCAAACAGATTGCACTGGTTGTTTCACCTTAGGTAAGAAACAAATCAGTGTAGTCTTTGATAACATTTCATGTTTCCATTTAGACAATATCATACAGCTTTTCAAAATAATCCTGAAACCTGCCAAGCCCTTCGATAAATTGATGTGCCATGAGGGGAAAAAAAAACAAAAGCTCACTGTGCATTTTACATCATTTCAAATCTGAAGAGGGGGCACAGAAATGGCCAAGTACCACATGATATTACTGTATTCTAGGGATGTAACCAAATCCAAATACACATTCAGAATGAACAGAGAGTGTGTCCTAAATGAATACAGATAAGGACAGTAAGCATAGTTTTCTTAGTAATATTCAGAGTATAATAATTATATAATAATAATAATAATAATAATAATAATAATAATAATAATAATAATAATAATAATAATAATAATAATAATAATAATAATATTAATAATAAAATTCAGAGGATTCTGTTTTTTGAAGGCTTGTCAAAGATGTTGTATTTAATTACAATTAAAGCCTGTGTCATGTTACAGTGACTAAATTTCCCAGAATGCACTGCAAACTACAAACATGGCCGACAATGACTATAACTCCCAAACTACACACAGATATTTTCACCTTCCCCAGAAGACTAATCACACACACCTGTTCCCAATCACACTCACAATCACACCACACTTTAAAAGAGACTGTTCAGTCACTCTGTCTTTGGGAAGTAATGCATTCATTTGCTTTAGCCTCTGTTGTTACCAAGCCTTCCTCTAGTGTTGTTATTCTGGTTTTGATTCTGTCCTGTCCTGTCCTTGACTCTGTATATGTGCCTTACATGCTATAGTCTATTCGCCTGATCGCCTGACTTTTGCCTGTCTTCATTGTTGATTTTGCCTTGGCCTTTGGATTGTATTCTCCTCAATAAAAGCATTTAACTGCACTTGCATCTGTCCTAAACTTCATGACAGCCTGACATAACTATAATTAAATAAGTATATTTAGCAACAGTGAACTATGTTTATTACAGATGCCACTGTTCGGCTGAAAATAATCAAAGACGTGAAGCTTAAATATTTTGAATAAAAAAGAGAAGAATTTTAATGGTAATTATAACTGGACTGTGATTTTAAATGCTGTTTGCTTTGTTCTGAAGGTCAGAAGTGTACAGTTATTATTTATTATTTATTTATTTATTTATTTATTTATTTTTTACTGTTCACTGTGTTTGCCAACACCTTCTACTGTATTATAAGACTATATTTAATTTGTTGTATTTATTAAGGGGGTGGAAGTATACCCAAAAAAAATGAAAAAAACCCCAAACAAAAACAGGCAAGTGGGTCTCATAGAGAAATTTTTAATAAGTTGACTAAGGTAAATTCATCCGGAGGATTGCCAAGTTATAGCAAAATAATGTAGGTTTCTTTTTTTTTTCAAGTTAACAGTTAACAGTGAGGAACAAGTTAACAGTGTTGTGTTTTTCTGATTGCATTGGCATTACACAATAAACCTACAGGAGAACACAGAAGTTCATTATCATGATATTAATATGAGATGTTCACAAGCTTGCTCCAGCAGCGTGACCAAAAAAACTGCCTTACTGAGCTCCAAAATTTGTTGACGTAATTGTGTGAATAAAAATGACAGCATCCCTTTTTTTCAGTGTTTTCCGGTGTTAGTGCATAGTGACAAGATTCAAAATATGAAAATAGAGACAGGCATTTTGAACACCAAGCACATATAAATACATGTCACTGGGTTATACCGCTACTGTATTGAAGCAATTCCAAAAAAAATCTACATTAAACAGTTCCTTGGTTACTGCAAACAGCTGTGTGGAGACAAATACACAGGTGGTGAAACATCTGTGCAGAGTTACATGTAGTGTTCAGAGAATTTATGACTTATTGACTTGATCCTTTGGCATCCTTTGAGCTTGGTATTTACAAACTATCTGGTCTGATGATCTGACATTTCCAATAATTTCATGATCATTTTCTCTTCATACAAGTGCATCTTTTAAATACTGGTTTAATCACACTGGTCAAACTGGAAATTCATTGCAAGTATTCTACTAAATATGGTTACTGACAAAGATTCTTCCTCAAGCTCCAGAGGCCCTTTGACTAAAAAGAAAAATCCACCATAGAAGAAACTATACTCAAAGTTTTTCTCAGTCATTTTTTATTGAAATACTCAACAAGCGAAATTACTTTGTTTTGCCTGTTCAATGTTTCTGAAGGAAGGACTTTCGTGGCGCAGTTCAAGCATCATTCATATTGTGAAAATGCCAGTATCCAAGAGGACATACCTGGCCTGGGTCACTCGATAAATGGGGTGGCATTTCCTCTCTTTCCTTGTCATTTGAAGAGCTACATTCAACTGCTCTATGATGCTGAGCAGCAGCAGAAAGCTGCACCGGCTGGCTTAATTTCTTTAAGAGGAAACATACATTAGGTAATATGCTTGCTTTTAGCTACATGCACACTGGTTGTGCTTAAAGCAACATGTATGCATGGTGCACTATTAGTTGTGTTTTAAATCACACAGAGTACTTTAAATATTTATCTAAATAGGTTTTGAGTACAAAGACGTTTTTAGAAGCATTTTAGAAGAGAAGCTGACAGGGCTTGTGTGCACATGTATGATTTTCCAAGCTGTTCACAGCAACAAAGACACTTCCCAAAATAACTTAGAGGTTGACATGGAAACCTGCAGAACTTGTGAACGCACTGTATTACATTTCTGGGCAATCATAGATACTTTTGGAGTAAACAGATGATAGAAATCTTTAACAACCATTTTTTTTTTCTTTGAGCATCAAATGTAATCCATTATTTCTTTATTTTTTGCATTGTTTATGGGTGTCAGGACAAAAAAATTTCCATATTTTGTTCATTGCAAACGTTCCAGCACTTACCAAATGTGTCTGGATTCCTCCAGAAAGAACCATTATCCAATTCTAATTTATGTCACACTTTTAAGCAGTTCATTTTACTCATCTTCATAATATAATTATAATAAGGGCCAATACCTGTAGACATTTCATGGAAATGATTTACTTTTATGTACTCAATAAAAGTTATTACGGGAACAGGCCTTAATTTGAGAGAAGATTTGCAGATAAGTGATTAACTTTATAGCTAAAAAATTTCTGGCAGTCAGAATAGCCTTTTGGCATTAAGGTACTGTGAACCTTTTTTTTTTTCGTCTATTTGTTCATATTTCTCTCAAAACAAATTTTAATACAAGACAAAGACCAACTGAGTAAACACAAAATATAGTTTTTAAATGATCTTTTCATTTATTGTAAGAAAAAAGTTTTTGTAGTGTGAAAAAGAAATTGGCCCCTTAGTTACTCAATCAACCAATTATCCCATTGATAATTGGATTCAATTAGACAAAACAAACACAGGCCTAATTACTGCCAGCTCTGTTAAATATAAACATCCCTTAAATAGAACCTTTCCAGCAATGTGCATTAAGCTTAAAGGTCTCAATGAGTAGCACACTATGCCATGATTAAAATATATTCTGGAAGAGATGACATGGAATAGTCTTGTATCAGTCTTGAAAAGGTTACAAAGCCCTGGTTTGGGGACTCCAGCAAACCACATTGAGAACCTATAAAAATTCATCCAAGACTGCATCAACGACTCATCCACGAAATTACAAAAAACAAATTTTGGGTTTTTATGACAGAGTGAACATTTTCTGCCACATTTTCTGTCTTAAATGATGAAATGAAAAAATTTGGCTAATCGCGGTCTGAATGCAGAGGTGTGTAAATTAGTGAAGGCTGTAATATCTCTCAGACACAGCTGTATACACTGTCTTTGTCTAACGGGCAGTGAAGTTGTGGTTATTTATAATGATATTCTAGTACAAGGGTGTCCAGTCTTATCCGCAAAGGGCCGGTGTGGGTGCAGCATGGGATTTAACTCATTTTCAGTTCTTTAAACTAACATCACATACTTATCCAGTTGCTGAAAAAATAAATGCTGTAAATATAATACACTTATTTATAGACCAACATGGCTGTATTTCTGAATTTCTACATGAATTCCCAGACCTCATTTCAAACCTGGTTGTTTTGGTAGAAAAAGAAGTACTTGTTGAAGACTTAATTTTGATAATCATGTGAGAACTCTTTACAGCAGACAAACCCTTGATTTAATACTGTGTTTTGGATTAAATATAGAAAGCTTAGCCACACTACCCCAGACTAAAGCCATCTCAGATCATACCCTCATTTCATTTAAAATGCATGTTAGTCATAATATGTGTCACGTGGCGTGAGGGCAGGCAAGTAGGCAGGATGCAATTGCAGTTCCAACGGTGAGTTTTATTTACAAAGTGATGAAAGCCAAAACAAAAACGGAAACTCTCTCTACAACTAAGCTAAGCTAAACTAAACTAGGACTATGGCTAATGCTAAGGTTACGGCTAAGGCCATGGCATATACAGGACATGAAACCAAGACTCGCTAAAGTCACACTCGAGCTATACACAGCATACATACATAGCTGAACCGGGCTGCTGAGCGGCGTCCTCAGCTGAGACCTGGGACATGACTTGGATGAGAAACATGGCTTGGACGAGAAACATGGCTCGAGCTTGAGACATGGCTCGAGCTAGAGAGAGGGCTTGAGTCTGAACTTGAGACATGGCTTGAGCGAGAGACATGGCTTGAGCGAGAGACGTGGCTTGAGCGAGAGACATGGCGTGAGCTTGAACTTGAGACATGGCTTGAGCGAGAGACCTGGATTGAGCTTGAACTTGAGACATGGCTTGAGCGAGAGACATGGCTTGAGCTTGAGACGTGGCTTGAGCTCGAACTTGAGACATGGCTTGAGCTTGAGACATGGCTTGAGCGAGAGATGTGGGTTGAGCTTGAGACCTGGCTTGAGCGAGGGACATGGCCTGAGCGAGGGACATGGCTTGAGCGAGAGACGTGGCTTGAGCTTGAACATGAGACATGGCTTGAGCGAGAGACATGGCTTGAGCGAGAGACATGGCTGAGCAAGAGACGTGGCTTGAGCGTGAGACGTGGCTTGAGCTTGAGACGCGGTCTGGACTTGGATGTCGTGGACCTGGGACTGGGCTTGGACTTGGACGTCGTGGACTTGAGACTTCGATTGGACCGAGCCTTCCAGCTCCTGCATTTTGGCAGTAAGATCCTTGTTCTGTCTCTCCAGCTGCTGCCGAGCAGTCTTACTCCTCTGAGTCTTGCTGCGCTCACCTGCTAGCTCGGTGCTCAGCGTGTCCACTTGTGCATTTGCCTTCTTCAATTGGTCATTAACGAGTTCAACGTTGCCCTGTTCTCCTCAAGTTCCTCCTCCAGCTGTGAAATACGAGGTTCCAACCTCCGCTTCTCATCATTCAATGCAGATATCTTGGAGTTACAGCTGGTCACTTCATCATGCAGCTCATTTCTCTCCTGAAGAACCTGCCTCTGACTGCGATCAGCTGCAGACAGATCCTCATGTAACTGCACATTTTCAGCCTCCTTGACTCTTGACTTGCATCGCAAGTTTTAATGGCCTGGATGAGTTGAGCTTCCCGCTCGGACAGGTCAAGCTCCAGTTACTTCTTTGCTGCTACAGCCAGAGCTTTCTGTTTCCTTTCACCCTCCAGCTCTGCCCCCATTTCATGCACCTGTTCCGATTTCTTTTACATGAGATTTCCCATTACATGAGATTTGGACATGGATTGGAGTCTTTGCTGCCCGTCGCACTTCTCTGTTCCATCTGCTCATAGTACTCATGGCGCAGGGGTTCAGTATTAGTCCTCCAGTTACCTTCCCGCAGCACTTTATCCACACTATACTGTTGCCCTGCTTCTCCGAAGTCCGCAAGAAACAATTCCAAGAACTGACAAATATCCTCCAGCACTTCGGGCATTTCAGCCAATACTTGTTCTGCCCAAGTGCGAGCGAAACCCACAAAGTGAGACATGATGAACAGTATGAACTGACCTTCGGATGGTTTTGGGTCGCACAGGCTGGCAAAATATTGCTGACATTCCCTGACAAAGTAGTCCGGATAATGCTGGCTATCATATGGCGCAGGCAGGTATTCCGGAGTCTTCTGGGCGAAATGCATGGAGCCGATGGCGGGGATACTTGGCGTGGATTCCCAGGTTCGGCGTCCTCTCCGTTTTTCTGCTGCATCCATGGTTCAGGCGGTTGAATCTGTCACGTGGTGTGACGGCAGGCAAGTAGGCAGGATGCAATTGCAGTTCCAACGGTGAGTTTTATTTACAAAGTGATGAAAGCCAAAACAAAAACGGAAACAAGAAACATAACTCTCTCTACAACTAAGCTAAGCTAAACTAAACTAGGACTATGGCTAATGCTAAGGTTACGGCTAAAGCCATGGCATAAACAGGACATGAAACCAAGACTCGCTAAAGTCGCATTCGAGCTATACATGGCATACATACATGTATTCAACGCATTCAACCGCGCCTGAAGCACGGCTCACGGTATATATCCGCACAGTCATTAGCCCGCAATCGCTATCAGCTGCGGGCACTTCCGCATACGTCACACATGACTCGAGGGGGCGAAAACATGACGTCACCCCGGAAGAAGACCGCACGTGTGCAACAGCGCTCAACTCCAGGAGAACCGTGACAATATGTGCCACACTACAGCATAAAGCATACAATCAAGTCAGTTACTGTGCACAGTTTATTATAAAATCCCAGAATTGTTGACTTATTTTAATAAAAAAGTTTACGCTCTGGCCCTACAGAACTCAATCAGGCAACTGAATGCTTAGAGTAAATGTTTTGCTGCACACTAGATAACGTAGCCCATATTAAAATAGAAATAATTAGAGAGAAAAAATAGTACCCTGATATAATAGCCATACTCACACCTTAAAATGGACCACTCTAAGGTTAGAACATAAATGCTATCAAACTAAATTGGAAGTATTCCAAATTGCATGGAAGAGGAACTTATAAAAAACTATAACTATAGTTTAACTATAGAAAGGCTCTTACTGCTGCTAGATTAGAATATTTTCCCCCCTTAATAGAAGATAACAAAAATAATCTTAGATTCATAATCCGTCCATCCATCCATTTTCTGTACCGGTTATCCTACACAGGGTCGTGGGGAGCCTGGAGCTTATCCCAGGAGACTTGGGGCACAAGGCAGGGGCACCCTGGACTGGGTAGAATCATAATCCTTATTTTAATAATACAATATAATAATAATCCTGAAAAAGACTACCACATAATACTAATTAGAGACGGTTGTGTGTGAAAATCCCAGTAGATCAGCAGTTTCTGAAATATTCAAACCAGCACATCTGGCACCTTCAACCATGTCATTACTAAAGTCAGAGATATCAGACTTTTTCTTTATTCTGATGTTTGATGTGAGCATTAACTGAAGCTCTTGACCTGATTTTATGCATTGTGCTGCTGCCACATGATTGGTTAACTGCATATATGATCAATTGTATAGGTCCGTCCATACATCCATCATCCACCGCTTAATCCTTGTTCAGGGTCACGGGGGAACCTGGAGCCTATCCCAGGGAACATTGGGCACAAGGCGGGGTACACCCTGGACAGGGTGCCAGTCCATCACAGGGCACAATCACATGCACACTCACACACCCATTCATACACTATGGGCACCTTAGACACGCCAATCAACCTACCATGCATGTCTTTGGACTGGGGGAGGAAACCGGAGTACCCGGAGGAAACCCCTGCAGCACGGGGAGAACATGCAAACTCCACACACACACATGGCCCCGGCGGGAATCGAAACCCAGACCCTGGAGGTGTGAGGCGAACGTGCTAACTAAGCCACCGTGGGCCCCTATTGTATAGGTGTTCCTGTTAAAGTAAATGGGGAGTGTGCCATGACGCAAAAAAACAAAAACAGTCTCCAATTAGTCCAGAATGTAGCAGCAGTCCTTATTAGAACCAGATTATGTGACCACATCACCCCTATTTTATACGCAATGCACTGGCTCAAAATAAAATTTTGTCTTTATTATATAATATAGAAAGCACTGAATGGTCTTGAAAAGCAGTACCTAAACAAACTTTTCATCTTTTGTGATGTGCCACACCTGCTCTGGTCAAAAGGTGCAGGATGTTTATTAGTACCTAGAATAATGAAAACCACAGCAGGGGACCAACCTTTTACTTACAAAGACCCAAAGCTATGGAGCAGCATTCCTATAAATGTTCAGGACTCACAGTCTCTAAGCTCTAAACCGAGTTTAGTTCAGTTCAGGGTACATGGGTATAGAGTCTATAGATATCTTCAGAAAAAAATTTTTGGCCTTAAAAAAAGCCATGCAGAGACACCATTAATTTAGTGGACAACTCACACCCAACAGCCAGCTTTCACCTATCATGTGATCAAATGTCCTACGTGTGCAAATGACACATGCACATTTAGATGTTTTTTTGTTTTTTATAAAAAAAAAAATTGGCTACAGGACACCAACCAAGTTTGCATGCTTGCTTGAAATATTTTTGCTGCAGTGATTATGAGCTGTATTTGCTGGCATTATCTAGAAACACTGGAAAAACTAATGCTTAGCTGCTGCATTTGTAACACGAAAGTGTGAAAATAGGAGCAATGTAATTTCCGATGTTTATATTAACAGCATCATAAGCATTGGTTATAAAAGTGCATTTAAAGTAGGGCCAAATCAGCACTTTTGTCAGCCCTTGAAGCACATAAACTAAACCTTTTTTTTTTTTTTTACATACTATTATCTACTCTACCATTTAAAACCAATAACATTACAGTTATTATAGTAGGCCTGTACTATGACGTTTATAGGAAAAAGGTATAATAAAAACTATTCAACTGTATGTAGAATAGTGTTTTGCACAGTGGCTGTGCTGTGATGATGATCATAAAAGCTCAGTGAAGTGATCATTATGATACCATATACCTTCCATCAAATAAATGAGATATGTTTTGCTATTACTTTTTGCAGATTACCTGAATTTTTTTTTTAAATCTCATTATGTGTAAAAATTATGCTCTCTCATGCTTCTTACTTGTCAATCATTTAACTGAAGTGAACGACAGCCAACGAAGGGCACCATCCGAGCTCAGGTCCTAGGACTTCCACCCCATCTAGTCCCTTTTTTACTGTAGCTA
Organism: Ameiurus melas; assembly: GCA_012411365.1. Lineage (NCBI taxonomy): Eukaryota > Metazoa > Chordata > Actinopteri > Siluriformes > Ictaluridae > Ameiurus > Ameiurus melas. Next base: position 1,772,131 of record CM022766.1, read on the forward strand.
CCTACATTTTTAAAGCAACAATGTCCTTCTTAAATCAAGACACTGTTACTTATAGTTGACAACAATAGCATTCTAATAATATTTTATCAGATTCACTTTGGTTTTAGTTATTTAACAAAAAAAAAGGTTTTTACATTTCAGAACAATCCAGGCTGCTGAAGCAATCCACTGATGAAAAATTAGCTATAGTGCATCACGTATTATTATCATGGTAATAAACTTGGTCTTATGAGCAAGGTTGCCAGGTTCTGTATATAATGTCCAAGTATTGCAGATACAATCAGAAATATGTGTGCACTACTGTTAACCTGTTTCTTGTGCAAAGACTGAGAAAAAGAAAAAAAAATAGTTCTTTTTGTCTAGTTTGTGAGCCTTGTGACCTTCTCTTTTCGGATTTTCTATTAGAGACCTGAATTCATGTTTCGCTCAATTGCTACAAGTTACCCAGGCCCTGAAGCAGCAAACCACCATGCTTGACCACAAGCATGATGTTCTTTTGTGGAATTCGGTGTTTGGTTTACACCAGATGTAACAGAACCCCTGTCTTCCAAACAGTTTCACTTTCGACTTATCAGTCCACAGAACATTCTCCCAAAAGGTTTGAGGATCATCAAGGTGTGTTTTGGCAAAATTCAGATGAGCCTTAATGTTTTCACCACAGCACTCTTCCATGGACACCATTTTTGCCCAGTGTCCTTTCTGGAGTCATAAACAGTGACCTTTATTGATGTTGTCCTTGGCTCTTTTGTGACATCTTGAATGAGTAGTTGCTGTGACCTTGGAGGAATTTAGGAAGAATGGCCACTTCTGTGCCGAGATTTTTCCAGTTGGAGATAACGGCTCTCACTGTGGTCCTTTGGAGTCACAGAGCCTTTGAAATAGCTTTGTAACCCTTCCCAGACTGATGTACTTCCTCATCATTCATCGTTGGCATACTGTGTTACTGGATAAGAACTTTTAACCAAATTCATACTGTTGAAAAAGTTCTATTTAAGTGTTGATTTGATTGAACAGGGTTTGCATTAACCAGACCTGGTCGTGTCTAGTCCAGCTGAACATCATTATGAATGCAGTTTCATAGATTTGCGGAATTAGTAATTATGGGGGCAAATAAATTCTCACACAGGTCCAGTAGGTATTGGATAACTTTTTTGCTTCAATAAATAACATGATCATTTATAAACAGTATTGTGTTTACCCAAAGCTGCTTTGAGACAATGTCTATTGTTAAAAGTGCTATACAAACAAAATTGAATTGAAGTGAATACTCACGTTGCCTTTGTTTGATCATCGATTTTATTTTAATTGCTGTAGCAATTTAGTATGAGATAACACAGTGTTTAAAAATGATTAATAAATGCAGTCATTCTGCCTAAAGATGACTAAATCATTGATAGCTTAAGTGTGATTTCCTGACAATATGCATGGCTTTGATCAAGATGTTGGATGGCAAAGGGGACATAAGATTTATTAATTCAGTATGTAATCAGTTACCAGCTGTCAAAATGTCCATGACGCACCTGTGTCGTTATATCAGCAGTAGAGAACGGAGTGCGTGACAGCTGACAAAGTTTTAAAATGTTTGTATTAGATAATAAAAATGTTGAAATTTAACCAGAAGAACACAACTGACTGAATTAATCAGTGATTATCTCTCCACTGTTTAAAAAGAGGAAAGTAAAGAGTGATGATGAGGCTTCTGTTTAAATGCAGCGAGTAACATTTGCACTCAGGTGAGGAGACAGAGACTGATGTACATGATGCTGAAGAACACAATGACTACACATTTCCCATTGTAAACACACTGTAATAAAATGAATTCTCATAATGAGTTATAAAGTGTCACTAATGTGCTGTTTCTCAATAAGTAGATTAGGTTACAATATGGTCTATAAATAGTCTAACTTTCACCGTGTGAAGGGTTTTCCCAGGCCTCTACACACACACACACACACACACACACAAGTGCGCACGCGTACACGTAGTAAGTATAGCATTTCATAGCTACATTAATAGAGAAGTGTATGGAAAGATGTGTTTGGTTAGGCATATTATAACAATGTAGGGAACGTTCTGTAATTTTTGCAAAACTATATTTATTCTATGAATTTGTAATTTTAAAAACACACAAAAACTACTTGAATTTATTTATGATATATTACTATTCTATTTGACCAATGGAATTAATATATAATAGCAACAAATAAGTGGATATTTGGCTGAAATGGTCTTTCACCAATGGCTAACTGACAGGAAGTAAAAGCCAGTTAAACACTGGTGGCTACTGCCAGCTTTGTCATCAGTGAGCTAACACTGGCCTTACGAACTTGCTATTGGGCCATTCCCCAAATGGACCAATAAAACATATCCAAGTTACTATTGGGAGAGTAGAAGGACAAATCATAATGAAATTATTCATATCTGTATGTTAGAGAGACCAGCTCTAGTGGCCATGTCATCAGTATTACAATTAATTACAAATTCGGCACCTATCAGCTATAAATTAGTTAAAACAAGCAAGAAATGTAATGTTGTCTGGTAATGCCATAAAATTAAACTGACATTTGCGATTTAGCATTATTATGTATTGGCTTGAATGACTTCAAAAACTATCTGCTATAGCAGAGCAGAGCCGTGCAACAAATATTTTGTGACTGAGTACAAGTTTTGTATACAACCGTATAGTTTTCCTTGCAGAATGCACATTCATGGCACAGTAAATCTTACCTACAGTATCAATATATATTCATGTCAATATGAATTCTTAAAATGTCAAGATTGGCAAGTACTGAAAATGTCACATCAATTCACCCATCAGTCTATGCAAGTTTTGTCTCTTGTATTGCTAGTCTACACTGTGGTAAAGTAAAGATAATTCAGGGCATTAGCTTGGCGCAATGTTAGGCTTAGTGAGATGGTATGCTTTCATACAGGGGTTTTAAAACAGCTTTGAGAAAGAAAGCAAGACTGATCTCTAGGGAGGTGATCTAATATATGTATGAAGCCTACATATCAGACTTGGCCTAGATAAGAAGATGAGTCTGGAGATACTCTTATTTCATTTTCTCTTATTACCAAGGAAAAAGGAACAGTGTTAATCATGTACTGAGACTCTTCTTTCTTTCACCATATTTATCATATAAAGCATTAAAAATGAAGATGATCTTATTTACATTAACTTAGTTAGGAATACCACCATAATAAAAGTCATGGCAAAGACTAAAATGCAGATCATCCTAAAAAAAAAAAAAACATGGTACATTTAGGAGGGCTATTTTAGCAACCTGTATCACATTTATATGCTTTGGTGCACTTAAAATCTAATCTCTGACATAGTACAAAGTTATTTCCATTTACAAAGTATCCAAAATAGACTGGCATAGATGAAGACCAGGGCATCTGACATGATAATGAACTTTTCCTGTTATGGATTTCTGTGCCACTCAAGATAGTAGATTAATAGATATATACAAGATACAGATTAGGGTCAGGATTAGAGGCAGCACCTCACTCACTCTAATACACACACACACACACACACACACACACACACATGTACACACACACACACACACACACACACACACACACACACACTAGGCAACAGTGATAATTTATCACAAACAGCTGTTTCCTGCATATTTAATTAGCATATTAACTCCTTTCTTTCACCCAGGTTCTCCTATTATGTGCACATAGTGTTCTGAGGGTGACAGGCCATTGCTCATATGACAGAAACACGTGATAGAAAATATTCAGCTCAGTGTCACTGTGTCAATATAGCCTGGTTTTTGCTGCATTTGAAAAGACTTGAGAGTTTATATAATTTCAGAACAGTAGGGTGACCTTATATTTGTACATGATACAGAATGCAAAAGTGCATGTTTAATTGCTGTTCCTTATCTATGGTACACCAACTCTGAATCCATCACCTATTTAATCAAGTAATATTTAACACTCTACAATGCACTAGTGGTTCTGTTGTTTTTTTCCCCCCAACTTTTTATTGTTGGTATGCATTTATTGTAAAAGAAAAAAGTGATTGTCACTTATGGCCTTGAGACTACAGCATAGGCAAAAAAAAGAAGACAAAAACGTGTCTGACGGCAAACCATGAGACTTGATACTTTTTAATTTAGTTTTAACACAACAAATCTCTAAGAAATAACAAGTAACTATGTCTGCTGCTAGTAGCACCTTTTTGGCCAGCTCGAATATGGTTCTGCGAGATAATATCCCTGCTTGGGAGATTTCCATCTGCAGGGATCCACTGTAGACCCAGTGAACTGCACAATAGCTACAGTCCTGGAGTTCTTACAAGAAGGTTTCCCAGTGGGGTGGGCTCCTTCTACAATCAGGGTTTACATGGCTGCCATTTCAGCCAGCCATGCCCCTGTTGATGGAACCTCTGTGGTCCTCTGCCCTCCTCTAACTTCGAGGTTTATGCATGGTGTCAGGCGGCTGAAGCCCATCTGCAGGCTACGTATACCTTCCTGGGACTTTGCCCCTGGATTAGCCAAGGCCTTCCTGTATCCTATGCCGCTTCATTCCCCACACAATAGAATACACCTGCTGTGTCCAGTATGGGCTTAGGGTTAGGGTCATTCGTTATTACAACCTGGATATTCATTCCACCCCGGGCTCGAGTGTTTTGCAGTGACCCTCGGGCTTGGGTCTTTTTGAACAGGCTGTACCCTCGGTATGATGGAGTGGGTATTCTCATTCCCATACTGTTATGCTAAATGCAACATCAAAGTTCCATTTGAAAGGGAATGTCGGGGTTACGCATGTAAACCTGTTCCCTGAGAAGGGAACGAGACAATGCGTAGCTATGCCATACCAGGGCGGGCCTGTGAATTGCCTCTTCGCATCAGATAAGTGAGGCTGATGGCACGGTTCACCGGTGCCTTATTTATATCATGTGACGCGCTTAATTGCCATGTCACCTGATCATGGTAGGCCTATAAATAGGCATGATTTTACACAAGCTTCAGATCCTGGTCACGCACGAGAGGCACTCCCATAGTGTTGTGCTAAACGCAACGTCTCGTTCCCTTCTCAGGGAACAGGGTTACATGCATAACCCAGACGTTCTGTGTTTGTCATTACAGAGACTTTGCTCTGTGTTCTAATTTCCTGGTTCTTGATATTGTTTTGTTTTCTCACTTACACTCTTGAATTGCTTAGTCTTTGTTGTTTGCTGATTGGCTGATCTCTGCTTGTTTCCTGTTTATGATTTCGATTCATATTTTGGATTAGTCTACCTGCCTCTCTTTAACAAACATTTTAACTGCATTTGCATCTGTCTCCACTTGCTGCTGGTTTTACAAGTAGCATAGTTCATTTATAGCTGAGTTTACAAAATATTAGATCTCTGACCCCAAACATTTGTCCATTAGTTGTTCAAGGACTATGACCTAATTTATTTCAGTTTAACAGAAAAATTCCTTAAACTGTATAATTATACCCTTTTGAATGAGTGCACGTCACCTGAATATAGCTATAAGCATAACCCTCAAGGACATGAACAAGGTGGACATGTTGCTATCATTTATAATCTGGTGTTTCGCATTCAAAATACAGTACCAGTTAGATTTTTTTTTTTTACACTCTGTGGAATCTCTTCTAAATGTCACTTAAAACTCACAAGTTTAATCACACTCTAAATTTAATTCTTATCAATATTAGCAAGATAATCACAGTTCTCCTGAACAAAATCTGGTGAATTTCAGATAAGCATATTAAACCCTGCAACATTAAAACACACACACACACACACACACACACACACATATACACAAAACGTAAACTTACACCACTCACACCTGCAGTCATAGATACAGTGCCTTGCGAAAGTATTCAGCCCCCTTGAACTTTTCAACCTGGCCGTTGAAAAGTTCAACAAGAAAGCCATTTCTCAAAGATATCCATAAAAAGTCTCGTCTAAAGTTTGCCACAAGCCACCTGGGAGACACACCAAACGTCACACACCCAAACGTTGAGAAATGGCTTTCTTCTTGCCACTCTTCCATAAAGGCCAGATTTGTGCAGTGTACGACTGATTGTTGTCCTATGGACAGACTCTCCCACCTCAGCTGTAGTTCTCTGCAGTTCATCCAGAGTGATCATGGGCCTCTTGGCTGCATCTCTGATCAGTCGTCTCCTTGTCTGAGCTGAAAGTTTAGAGGGACGTCCAGGTCTTGGTAGATTTGCAGTGGTCTGATACTCCTTCCATTTCAAATTGATCGCTTGCACAGTGCTCCTTGGGATGTTTAAAGCTTTTTGTATCCAAATCCGGCTTTAAACTTCTCCACAACAGTATTACGGACCTGCCTGGTGTGTTCCTTGGTCTTCATGATGCTCTCTACGCTTTCAACAGAACCCTGAGACTATCACAGAGCAGGTGCATTTATACAGAGACTTGATTACACACAGGTGAATTCTATTTATCACCATCAGTCATTTAGGACAACATTGGATCATTCAGAGATCCTCGCTGAACTTCTGGAGTGAGTTTGCTGCACTGAAAGTAAAGGCGCCGAATAATGTTGCACGCACCACTTTTCAGTTTTTTATTTGCTAAAAAAGTTTAAAATATCCAATAGATTTCGTTCCACTTCACAATTGTGTCCCACTTGTTGGTGATTCTTCACAAAAAAATTAAATTTTATATCTTTATGTTTGAAGCCTGAAATGTGGCAAAAGGTTGAAAAGTTCAAGGGGGCCGAATACTTTCGCAAGGCACTGTATCATAGCAGACATAAGTGAACTATGCAGTGTAACATCTTCCAATGATGATAACCCATGTCTCTATGAGTTTAGTCCTACTGGGTATGCCTTGATGCTGTCTTCTAGACCAACCACCTGTGTTCGTGACTCAGTACTGTACGAGTTACTTTTGGAATTATCATCAGTGATTGGGGAGCTATTACTAAACATAATAAATTTGTTGCACACCTCGGGCTATGTTACCAAGTTTTTAAGACAGCTTTTGTTTAACCACTCCTTAAGAAATCACCTCCTGACCCCTCCGATCTCTCCAATTACTGTCCAATCATCAAGTTGCCCATGCACACAACAAGCTTAATGGATTTCTTCATTCAGGTTTTTGAACAAATCATTAGAGGAATCAGTACTGGCAAAAGTGGTCGATGACCTACTCCTTGCCTTAGATTGTGGAAATGTTTCTGTTTTTGGTATTGTTGAACTCTGTATTATTACAACATTTCAAACTACTGACCAGTAATAGCATGTTTATATAACTACAAGATAAAAAAACAGACAGCAAACTAAACTTTAGATGGCACAATACAGGGAAGAAGCAAAATGAGTCACTGAGTGGATTGAAATCATGTTGGAAAGGTACCTTTTAATTTGTGTTTTGCAATGATGATGGGAGGTGCAAGCACAGAGATGAAGAGAAATTGTTCCTCCACAGTTTTGGGGCAGTGACAGTAAAAGTCCACATCTCCTATGGTACAGAGCCAAGAGGCAGGGACAGAGAGCAGGTGAGTATTGTCATATCCCAATCTTGCCATGACTCAGTTTCCCAAGAAGCAACACTCACCTCCCACGCACGCATTCGCTCACCGTCCCCGGAGTTCTACTCTCACACACCTGTCACCAATCACACACACACTCTCACCACAGCATATAGAGAGTCATTCATTATTATGACTTTGCGAAGTATACGTTCAGCTGACTTGTTCTCTGTTGTTTCCAGCCGTTGTCTCTAGTTTTGGTTCACTTAGTTTCCTCTGGAAGACTTTCATCTATCTTCTACATACTATAACAAACACCCTTCCATCTGTGTTTGATGCCATTATATCTGCATCCTTAAATTGCTCCATTTATGTCTATCCATTGTATTGATTAGTAAAGTTTCTTCCCTAAGAACCTATTCAGTCTTTAGGAAATAGTAAGTTAAATGAATGCCAAGATGTACAGTAGTTGTGTAGTGGATTTTTGGTCAGTAATTCTGTACTGGACTAATCAGAATAAAGGGTTTCATTTGGGCTTTATTTGCAAAGACATTGGTCCCTCAGACATGTTTTGTTCAGTATCATGATTTGTGGTTTATATTTAATTCATTAGTGATTTACACTGGTTCTTTTTATACCACTCTAAGATTTTGTGATGTTTTAGTCAGGGAGGTCAGGTCTGTGAAATGAAGAGTGACAGAATTTAGTAAATGAGTTTTTCATATTCAAAGATGTTAATACACACAAAAAAAGATGCCAAACAGAAAGTTAGGTGAAACCTCAGCAATGGATTTGTGCATTCACACCAAATATGATATGCATATAGTACATGACTTTGAGGTAGTCAACCAATTTTAACGTTTCTCAGTTGGGGTTACTATGACATTTAAACTTTTTAACTGTTTCTCAGGAAGTGCTTGGCTAACAGAGTTAAATTTCTCTACACTACATCAATGTGCCACTGATAGCACTACTTGATTAATGGTGAATGGAACTAATTGATCACTTGAAGCTATATGTTTTATTCATTTTCTTATTTGAGGACAAAGCACACAAATATGGGAATCCTAATGTTTATGTTTTTGCTTATGGACTTTTAGTAAAAATTACTTGGTTTTCCAAGTTTTACCAAAAAAATTTCCTAATTACTCAACTTACAAAATGCAAAAATGTTAAAAGTAGTTCCAGCTGTTCAAGTTTGATTAATGCTAATGAATTTAATGCTAAGTAATTTATTTAGACTCAAATGCTAATTCAGGTGGCAAAACGTCAAGCCATTGCTGAGACATGGACTCACTTCCTGTCTGCTGACTTCACAATCAAATTTGTTTGTCTGTTGCTGATGAACCATACTGAATATCAAACACCATCCATCCATCCATCCATACATACATACATCTTTTAAACTGTTTATACTTTTAATGGTTTCTTTTCATGGTTCGATGGTTCAAAGTCACGGCAAAACCTGGAGCCTATGGCACAAGGTGGGGTACACCCTGGACAGGGTGGCAATCCATCGCAGGGCACAAACCCATACACATTTACATTTACACATGCATTCATACACTATGGACACTTTGGACACACCAATCAGCCTACCATGCATGTCTTTTGACTGGGGGAGGAAACCAGAGTACCCGGAGGAAACCCCCGCAGCACGGGGAGAACATGCAAACTCCACGCACACAGATTGAACCCCCGACCTTGGAGGTGTGAGACAAACGTGCTAACCACTAAGCCACCGTCACCTGTGAATTTGTTAAAAAGGATTATTTTTTGAAGACAAGAGAGCTGTCTATAGGAGAAAAGCAAGCCATTTTGAAGCTGAGAAATAAAAGAAAGTCAGTCAGAGCCACTGCACAAGCATTGCAAACAAAACAATTTGGAATAGTCTGAAAACGAAAGAAACCTCTGGTGTACTGAGCAACAGACACTGAATGGGTTGACCAAGGTAAACAAAATCAGCTGATGACAGAAACATTGTTAAGAAAAATCCAACAACAACAGTTAGTGATATAACTAACAACCTCCACAGGGCAGCGGTGAAAGTATCACAATCCACCATTCGAAAAAGACTTTGGGAGCAGAAATATAGAGGCTATACCACAAGATACAAACAACTCACCAGCAACAACTCAAAGAAATACAGAAATGGTTTCTGGTACAAAACCACCAGGTTTTGTGCAAATCTATGCAACCAATCCTCCAGAATGCTAAGGGCTTCTACTCTTGTCCTTGTCCTTGGATATGGAACAGCCTACCCTTTTTTTTTTTTTTTTTTTTATTAAAACCTCCTGGAGATAGGAGACTTTTAAATCCAACTTGAAAACATTTCTATTCTCTCAAGCTTTTGAGGTGCTATAGATACATTGTGTAGTGCTGGTGGGTTTACGTTTTAGTTCTTTAATTTTGTTCGGTTCTGCTCTAGTCTCTTTACAATTTTATAACAAACTTGTCTTGCTTATTTTTAGTTCTGTGTTTTATTCTCTTTTTATCTTATTTTATTAGCCCATTCTTGTTTTGTGTTTTTATTAATCTTACCCCTGTATAATTATTTGATTAGTCATTAATTCTACTGTACAACACTTCGGCAGCCCAAAGTGTTGTACAGTAAAATAAAATTTACTTTATTGATCATGAGTTAAAGCTGTTTGAGTGAATTATCCTCTACCTTATAAGGACTGATTGGCATGTGAAAGCCATATTGTTTATAAATGTTAGCATATTTTTGGTAATTATTGAGACTCACACTATCCCGAGTAGTTTGACACGAATTGTTTATAGATAGTTAAAAAATCCTAAGACTAGTTTGTAAAAGTAATTAATGGTTATCAGCAAACTGTTACACAATATATCTCCACCCCTGTGAATGACCACACCCCAAAATTTGGTTATTACCTCAGAATCGTGTCCTGTATAAGAATTTTAAGTTTCATACAAATCCAAGTACATGTTCTTTTCATTCGATTTGTACGACAAGAAGCAAAAAGGTTTAAAATGTCCGACTTATATCAGGTACACTCGGGAACTTCCAGGGAATCAACAGAAATAATAATTTTTGTTGAGCAGTTCAAATGTTATGAGCAGATTTATTAATTTTACTGCTAGTGCCCCATCCAGGTGAATTTATACAAAACTTCTTGGAGTCGTTAGATCCTGGTCTTTCACTCACCTACGCAGTTTGGTCTGAAAACGTCACACCGTTGCAGAGATATGCCCTCACTTCCTGTTTGGCGACTTCTCCATCAAATTCATTTGCACATTATGGGCGAACCGTCCTGCATATCAGAAACCAGAGAAACAAGTTCGGGTTGATCTTACAATGCTGTGACCCAAATTTTGTGACGGCTGATTTAGAGAAATCAAAAAAAGCTGATTTTGAAAAACTGGCGGAAATGCACTAAGGCAGAACTCAACATCATGGTATCCACTGAACTTGACACCAACCGTACATCCAACTTTGCCCTGTTGGTGGTGTGCTAGAGTGATTGAGGGGCATACATCTTAATTGTTGTGTGGGCAGCTAAGACATTTGTCTATCACTCTGCCAAATTTAATTTTAAAAAAAGCATGCAAAGTATTTTATGGGCTGCTGTAAATGCCCATGCGGAACCTTCATAATAAATCTAGCCGCAATCAACAAATAAGGAGCCAAGCACCTTCTGGTCCAACCTATTAGCAACAGAGAAAGACCAGAAGTCATTAAGCCCATCAGCGTTTACTCCAAAGAATGTCAATTTGATAGCAGTTTTTTGGTGACCTCATAATCAAATTTGTTTATGCGTTCAAATTAGAAGTTCAAATTAGAAGTTTCTATAAGAAAAAGAACAAATGTTTTTTTGTGTGTGTGCTGGGTTTTGGGGGGGGGACGGGACTTAATGCCTGAATTCCTCTTTGCCAAAACACAAAATTAATTATATTGGCAACATTCAACACCTTCCAGGAAATCAACAGAAAGAAGAATAATGATTTGATGTTGGGCGGTTTATAAGTTATAAGCAGTTTTAATAATTTGTGAATTATAGCACCCCTAGATGTGAGTTTAAAAAAAGCACTTCTTACACTACCTAAGGTCCTGGTCCTTCACTTACATATGAAGATCTATAAGTCACACCAATACTAAGATTTGCTCTCACTTCCTCTTTGCTGACTTCATTGTGAAATGCATTTGTGTTATGGATGAACCGTCCTGCATGTAATAAATCTTGGAAACAAGTTTTGTTTGGGTTGGTCTCGCAATACTGTAATTCAAATATAGTGACAATTAGACTCTTCTCTATCACTATGCCAAATTTCATTAAAAAAATATATGAAGTTAGGGGTTGCTATGGCATTGCAAGGAGATTGCTTTGGTACAGTAGGTGGTTGTTATAGTATTTCAGCTTGATCAGATTTATGATACCCTAAAAATTTACTTGAACTTAACCACACCCTTTATGGGTGATCATGCCCAAACCTAGTAAAATGGCCTCAGGATTTCATCGTGAATAGATCTTTCAGGCTTTGTGTGCCCAAATCCAATCTCAATCCGGAATGCAGAATCTCTCACTATCTTCCGTGAACACCTAACTCCTAGAGAAAAAAAAAAAAAAAAAAACGCCCTTACACCTCTACTCTGTACACTTTGCTTCCTCTGGTATTCAATTAATGGATCTTGTATAGTAGCACTACTTGTATTGTTCTCTGCTTGATATATCGCTTTGCTTATTTGTAAGTCGCTTTGGATAAAAGCATCTGCCAAGTGAATAAATGTAAATGAAAAAGGAAAGCATCCTTGTCAAAAGTTCCTTTGAAGTTTCATTTAATCCATCACCCAGGGGGCGCATGGTGGCTTAGTGGTTAGCACATTCGGCTCATTCCTCCAGGGTCCAGGGTTCGAGTCCATGTGTGGGCGGAGTTTGCATGTTCTCCCCGTGCTGTGGGGGTGTCCTCCGGGTACTCCGGTTTCCTCCCAAAGACATGCATGGTAGGCTGATTGGCATGTCTAAAGTGTCCGCAGTGTATGAATGGGTGTGTGAGTGAGTATGTTATTGTGCCCTGCGATGGATTGGCACCCTGTCCAGGGTGTACCCCGCCTTGTGCCCGATAGGCTCCAAATTCCCTGTGACCTTGAAAAAGTATAAGCGGTATCGAAGATGGATGGATAGATGGAATATCGCCCAGTCACAGGAAGTTCCTGAGGTTCGCGTTTAGAAGCAATGCATTTCAATATTCAACATTGAGGAAGATAAAGCTGGGTCTGAGCATCCCTTCCAGTCTCTACAAGAGACTGTTGGGCCTTATAGCAGTAGCAGCCAACGTCAAACCATTGCACATGAGACTGTTTTCAGCTGAAAGGTTGGGTGTTAAGTCCGAGGATGAAACCTCTGAGAGTAATCAGTGTCATGTGGTGATACCTGTGTGTTCTGAGAATTTGGAGGTGTCCCCAGTTTCTAGCCACGGGTCACACTCTAGGGGTGTCTCCTTATCACAAAATGGTAATGACAGACACCTCCCTCATGGGCTGGGGCGCGGTCTGAGATGGCTGTCCAGCTCGTGGTCTTTGGAGCAGCCCTCATCTGGAGTGGCATATAAATTGCCTAGAGATGTTTCCCTTATTTCTCAATTAAGAGGTTACCATTTGTTAGTTGTGACAGACAACACAGCGGTGGTATCATATATCAACCACCAGGGAGGGTTATGTTCACGCACCCTGTTTAGGCAGGCGCAACTATGTATCTTCCAACAGGACAACAACCCTAAGCACACAGCCGAGATAACAAAGGAGTGGCTACAGGACAACTCTGTGAATGTCCTTGATTCGCCCAGCCAGAGCCCAGACTTGAACCTGATTGAACATCTCAGGAGAGATCTGATAATGGCTGTGTTCCGACGCTCCCCATCAAACCTGATGGAGCTTGAGAGCTTGCATCATATTCAAAAAGACTTGAGGCTGTAATTGGTGCCAAAGGTGTTTCAACAAACTATTGAGCAAAGGGTGTGAATACTTATGTACATGTGCTTTTTTGTTGTTTTTTATTTTTTCTAAATGTGCAAAGATTTCAAACAAACGTCTTTCACGTTGTCATTATGGGGTATGGTTTGTAGAATTTTGAGGAAAATAATTAATGTAATCCATTTTGGAATAAGGCTGTAACATAACAAAATGTGGACAAAGTGAAGCGCTGTGAATACTTTCTGGATGCACTGTATGCATCAGGTGGCTGAGACCCATCTGTTGGCCCATCTGCTCATTCTACTAGGGGTGTCACCTCCTCAAAGTGTTTTGCAGTGTCCCTCTGTCTTGTTGAACAAGCCGTACCCTCGGTATGACGAAGTGGGTATTCTCGTTCCCACAGCCTTGAGCAAGCGAACATGGAGTTCCCTTTGAAAGGGAAGGGAGTTCTCCCTGAGAAGGGAAGGAGACATTGCGTAGCTTTGCCTGTGAATTTCATCTTCAGTTCAGATAATAGAGGCAGTTCATAGGTGCCATATATATGTACCACGCAACGCGCTTAAATGCCACGTCACCTAATCACTGCAGGCCTATAAATAGGTATGATGTTACACAAGCTTCAGATGCCGGTCACGCGCGAGGGTGCTTCCAACTACGTCCCTTCTTATGGAACAGGGTAACGCAGATGTTTTGTTGAATTGGACTGTTGTTTTTGGGTTTTTCTTCACAGCTTTCACAATGTTTCTGTCATCAACTGCAGCTATTTTCCTTGGCCGACCTGTTCGATGTCTGGTTTTTAGTACACCTGTGGTTTCTGTGACATTCCAGATTGTTGTATTGGCTATGCCCAATGCTTGTGCAATGGCTCTGATTGAACTTCCCTCTTGTGTCAGCTTCAAAATCTTTGTAATGATCTGTTTTGGAGTATATACATATGCTTTTATTGCTAATAAAATATAAAAAAAGCGGACTAACTGACAGTGTCTCACTATTTGGTTTGTATTTGCCGATTTTGTGCCATTTTGGTACAATGATGGTCAAATTTTTTTCAGTATTTAAAAATGAATGAACTTTGTTAACAGATTTCTGACCTGGAGCACAAGAGAAGCTAAAAGATGGGGTAGAAGACAGAAAAATCCATTTCCACAATGAAAAAACCTTTATGCTCATTTCATGTACATTACATTATACACATTACGGACATCTCAACATTTATTAACCAAGAAAAATAAGCCAAATTTATGCTTGACAAGCGTGAATTTCCTTATGACAGTGAATAATTTTTCCGGGTAGTTTCACCCTGATCAATATGGTGGACATGTTGAAATGAATGCTTATGTGCACAGGCATGTGGTGTTTCTTTACAAAGTGACATCGCCAACTACTGGCCTGGCATGCATAATACAGCATTTTTAGTCTCTGTGTTGACAACATTGTCATCTGTAAGCGAAACTTTGAAAAAATGGAAAAACTTTATCGTTTTTAGTAAATCATTGTTGTGTAAATGTACCACGAGAGTATGCATTCAGAGCTATTCATAGTTTAAGCAATTAATTTAACAGGGCATTCTTGGGCAATAAGAAACACCTGTCAGTCACATGTTCCAGTATTTTTGATCACTTAAAAATGGGTGGATTCAAACAAAAAGTGCCTTGTTCAATACAAGTTCTTTAACACATCTACATATCAGGAAATAAAAGCTAAACATTCTGTCTATCATCTCACATAAAAATTTTCACAATCATTATAAGATATAATAAAATAAATCTTGGCAATAGTCATTTAAATATTGAAATATTATGGCTTTAAATTTATTGTTATAGAACTCATGAAGTCTTCTGAAGCATATTTATGAAGATACATAGGCTCATGTTGCCATTAGTGTAATATGATATTGCACATATTATTTATTATGGAGATAACAGCAAGTAACAAGTAAAAAACATTCATTTGACTACTGAATACTATTATGTTGCTGAGCCACATGTTGGTGCAAATAATAATTATTATTATAATAATTAAAAAATGGGAATGACATGTTAGCATCACCCGTTGAACGTGTCTTTAAAGAATGGTATGAATTGAGAATATAATCCATAAAAATTTAAAATAATACCCAAGGGCACTCCAACATCATTTACAATTCTGGCTTTTGTCACATAGTCTATTTGTTTCATTAAATCCAGAATTCATTAACACTGTGTAAAAGAAGACCAGACAAACACTTTTTACTAAATAATTTTGTAGGCTTGTGACAGTAGATCAATGCTAAACTGGTTAATGATGGGCATTTTTGTTGAGCAATCCAGTCATCATAAAAAGTACACTTACAGATTAGAACACTGATGCAGTATACCAAATTTCAGCTCAATCTAATTTAAGAGAACATGAGAAACAGTTCTTTTTAAGTCCACTCCCTACTGGAGACCGTGGCCCACTCTTTGCAGACATCCTCAGAATACAATCCTGAACTTTTAGTTTTTGTCGGAATCCATTCAACCACTCTTGAGTTACAACTGTTTGAGTAAACCCAACTCCCCCAAAA
Organism: Ameiurus melas; assembly: GCA_012411365.1. Lineage (NCBI taxonomy): Eukaryota > Metazoa > Chordata > Actinopteri > Siluriformes > Ictaluridae > Ameiurus > Ameiurus melas. Next base: position 1,788,092 of record CM022766.1, read on the forward strand.
AAGAATTGATTGGGTTTTAAAAAAAAAAAAAAAAAAAAAAAAAAAAAAAAATAAGAAAAAAAAATAAAAAAAAATTTTGGGTTTTTAATAAAAAAAAATATTTATGAGAAAAAATAGACCATTGAAGGGTGCATTTTGGAATCCCCTGCCTATTCAATGCAGTATATATCCGTTGAGTGATTTATAATTAGTTATTAAACATTTACCTTTCAAAATATTAAATGATTTGAATGTGAGAAAAGCACCTAACACCCGTTAAAAATCTAAACGTACTCTTCTAGCTGACCCTGACCGCCCTGGTTGGGGGTCACTCAGGCCTGTGCCTACTCACTATTTTTAGTTAAAGCATTTACTTTACTTTTCATCTTCTATCACTAGAGAATAATGATGAATATTGTCTAAACTTCTTACTGAGAGAAAGTATATCTAATCAGTTTGTTTTGAGAAAGTTTCCTGGTCAGAGCTAGAGCTCGACCAAATCCAACCTTGAAGCTGTGTATAGGTGTTTGTGCATCAGCATTCTTTTGTCACAGGACGTTCAGAAGTGAACAACACAGGGAAGGTGAACAGCCCATATGAAGAGACAACAGATAATCGATGGAGATATTCTTCTGACTCACAGTACATATGTGGGGATTTTCTCCATTTATCTATGCACTAACCAATCAGGAATCATTCAACCTGGTGTGATGACTAGCTTAGTGATTGTGTGAGAGTATAATTTTTGCTGTAATGAGTATGTATGCAGAGGGGCCTACAAACTCCATGCTTGTGTGAAGCTGAATTCTGCTTGATGAAACTGCAAACTATTCTTCAGTAAAATGCTCTTAATTCCTGGTCTTCATTCATCCTATCTGGTTCTTGGGTCTTTAACTGTACATTCCCCTACAATTAAATGGTGGAGAATGTGGGCATTCATTCTCCAGTGATATCCCTGGATAATCAACAAACAAGGTAGGCAGATTTAATTTATTTTCTGTTGGTTGGGCTTTCTGGGTGAAAGAGGTTGAGAGAAAGGGGAGGGATAGGCACACTCAGACGTGAGTGTGAGGCACCAGCCTGGAGTGGGCTGGTGTTCTGGTTAATATTTACCACCTCTAAAAATGAATAGACACTAGACACCGGTAAGTTCTAGGGTAAAATCGTGTACCTGACTCTCAATCTTTTCCATTCCAGATAGGGGATCCCTGAGCTTAGTGATTCAAGTAGTCAGGAATAGAGTTTTAGCCTTTAGTATAATAAGACAAAATAGACATAGGATTGTTTTGGGGATGCATCAGGAATGATCCCAAAGTAAAAATTGTGGCCCTAGTTGAATTGGACCTGTATAGGTTAAATTTGCTGGGGAGTGGTTTGCGGTGGTTTTATTGGCATTCAGCAAGGCATTTCATAGGAGTTCTGAAATATGTGCCATATGCATTCGTGGAATGTTTGGGATTGATCCTACTATGTTTATGTAAATGGATGTTTGTTTGCTGTTGTATCATAAGTCTGCTTGCAGAACAGCGAACCCTGCTGAGCAGGAGATGCGACAGCTGAAGTTGACGAACAGCCTGCACCAGCAGCTGACAAAAGATAAAATCAATGCTCTGTTTTGAGTGGGAGGTTGGAGAGCTCCTTCCATGGGGATCTGAATTATTAGTATCCGGCATGTCCATGATGGGACAATGTAACCCACCAGGAGAACATGCGTCACCACTCCGCATCCCAAAGCAGCCTCACTTGGTAGACCAGACATGGTTTTATTGGACCCCACATTGGTCAAAAACGGGGGACTGAAGGGTGGATTCTGGAATCCCCTGCCTCTTCAATATATATCCGTTCAGTTATTTGTAATTAGTTATTAATCAACATTTATATTTCAAAATCTCAAATGATTTGGATAGCTTCTTCAAGCTTATCAAATTTGGTCCTTCAAGCTTATGAGCTATCTGGTCCTTGGGTCTTTAACTGTACATTCCCCTACACCATAAATCTTAAAAATAGCTCACAAAAATAGATTTTGAATATAATTATTTTCCAAATTATTGTGAAACTGAGTGGACAGGGCTAAATTATTTAAAAAATAATTTATGGCTTGAGTAAAAAATGGTAAATGTGCACTTATATAGTGCTTTTATCCAAAGCACTTTACACTGTGTCTCATTCACCCATTCACACACACACTCCAATGGTAGCAGAGCTGCCATGCAAGTCGCTAGCTTGCCATCGGGAGCAATTTGGGGTTCAGTGTCTTGCCCAAGGACACTTCGGCATGTGGAGTCACCCGGGCCGGGAATCGAACCGCCAACCCTACTATTAGTGGACAAACCACTCTGCGCCACAGCCACCCCAATGGTAAATGAGTAAATGGTTCAGATCAAGAAAGAATTTTCACTGTACACCTTTTTTTACAAGAGAAACTCTTGTCTTTATGGGCAAATCGTATTTACTGACCCTAAGGATAAAAAATAATTAAAACTTAACTCCACCCCCTATGGGTAACCACACCCTAATCTTTGCAGATATCCTCACAGCTAGTAGTCCTGAATAGGCACACTGGCTCAGTGGTTTGCCTCACACCTTTTTTGTTTGTGGGTTCGATTCCCATCTCCACCCTGCGTGCGTGGAGTTTGCATGTTCTCCCGGTGCTTCAAGGGATTCCGCCAGGTACTCTGGTTTCCTCCCCCAGTCCAAAGAAATGCGTTGTAGGCTGATTAGCATTTCCAAATTGTCTGTAGCAAGTGTAAACATGTGTGTGATTGTGCTCTGCGATGGGTAGGCACCTCATCCAGGGTGTCCCCTACCTTGTGGGATATGCTTCAGGTACCCTCCGACCCTGTATAGGTTAAGCACTACAGAAAATGGATGGATGGACTTGGATGCCATCAGCCAATCAGGTAGTGTTGTTTAATATTGAGCTATAATCACAAAAGCAGCTCTTCAGCTATTCTCTCTCTAGGTAACTTGCCAAGAAGTAGCACTGTATATGCTATTATAAAGGTTGCTTGGATCCCAATCATCACATAGCTACATTTATTATTCTGATTCTCCTCTAAAAGTTGATGATGAACAAAGACAATTATTATTAAGGTCATTTACTGTATACAGGAATAAAACCCAGTCAGTAAGTAGTATTCCCTCTGCTGCTCAGTCAAAAAGAATGAGCCTGATAGACATGCAGATGGCAATGTTGATTTTCTTTTTATCAATTGATCACATAAAAATCATTGCTGCCCCTCAGATGTCCTAACAGGCATCTGATAGGGCTAGAAAGGCATGTTGGTCTACCTTCCCGCTAGTGTTCTACAGTACTGTACAGTATGTACCCTCATAGGAAATGCCATTTGGTATACTACTTGCGGAATGTACTCTGACCCTGATAATTGCTTGTGGATATATTTAGGGGAAGAGTTAGTCCTATCTGAGAGGAGCTCTGTTGATTTAAATAGCTTTAACCCATGAATAATTTATGTCATTCCTACTAGTAGGAAAGGATTGTGAAGCAGCTGGTTAACTTTTGATTGTGATTAATATGATTTTCTCTTAGAAACCGCTTGTAAAGTTACTTTGAAATTTTAAATCTGCAATAATCTGCAGGACTTTTACTGATGATTTAATTTTATGTGTATTTATATATTGTTAATCTATGACCTATAGGTAGTCCAGACAATCATAATTTAGGAAGTATTTTAAAATACTACATTTTCATACCAAAATTTCATAAGCCTGGGATATTTATTCAGTTTACACAAGACCACAGTGGAACTCGTCTATAACACTCCAATAAATGCTTTATTTTCACTGTAATGTTCATGATCTAAAACGTACACATGTAATATTTCAGGATGCATCCTACTGCAGCATCGGAGGATTTGGCAACATTTAGAAATGCAATGAAACTTCATTAAAGTTTTAACTGACACAGAGTATAATAGTGAACTTAATGTTTACAGTGGTATATACATATACAGTGGTATGGAATGAATAATTTGTATAGATATTGGCACCACATTTACTAATCCAGTGCATGCAAATTAAATATTACTACTATTATGTACTGGCTTATCACAGAGAGCAAAATTAAGAGGACGTTATAAAATTGTAATGCTGAGACGGACTCTAGAAGTGGACGGACTCATCCAAAAGCTCTCCCCAAATCTGGCATTTGTTTACACAAAGCGGTTAGTGCATACGTTTTAATAATTTGTAAACATACTGTAGTATATTGCACATGTATCATACAGTGTACTTGGGCAGGTATTATGTTCTTTTATTACAAGCATGCATTGATCTCACTAGCAGCATGAGGCCTATGTAGTGTTTAGGCAAAAAATGTGGCAGTGAAAAGTTTATCAAAGAATCTACACTCACCATCCACTTTATAAGGAACACCAGTACACCTGCACATGCATGCAGTTATCTAATCAGCCAATCATGTCAGCAGCACAATGCATAAAATCATGCAGATACAGTTCAAGAGCTTCAGCAAATTTTCACATCAACAGTCAGACTTGTGGGGGTGTAAATGTAATCCTTAACCTTGGCATGGTTGTTCGTACCAGATGGGCTGGTTTGAGTATTTCAGAAGCTGCGTTTCAGAGTTTCATCCTGTTAGTGGAGGGTCTGCAGGCTTAAATATCATGCTGATGAGAGATATCAGAGCACAATGACCAGTCTGGTTTGAGCTGGCAGGAAGTCTATTATAACTCAAATAAGCACACTTTACAACCGTGGTGAGCAGAAAACATCTCAGAACGCTGTTATGAAATGAAGTCAAAGACAGCTGCAAGTGCAAATTATCTTTTTTATTTTAAACAGGGACAGACAGAAAGTCAGCCGATCAGCAAACAGAACAACGTGGGCAAATCCAAAATTAAAAAATACAGCAACAAGGCAAGATCAAAAAATCAGAACAGCAAGACAAAATAGGCAAATCTTGGTAAGTCAAGTAAACATATACTGATCTTTACTTGCAAATAGTTCATGTTTATAGTGTATCTGTGATTGGGAACAGGTGTGCATGATTAAAATTCAGGTGAGTGTGAATGAGCTGGTGGAGTGTTGTTCTGGGGATTGCAGTCCATGGTAGCCATATTTGTAGGCCACAATGTGTTTTGGGAAGTGGAGTTTCGGGTGGATTCTGGCACTGGCGTGACACACAACACATCAAACATTGAGATGGACCACATGACAACAGCAGAAGACCAAATCAGGTTTCAGTCAGCTAAATGAAAAGAGCAGCAGTTTATGACAGAAAATAACAGTCAGTGGCATCACCAACAAACTCCATAGGACAGGAGTAAAGGTACAATATCACAATCCACCATTCAAAGGAGACTTTGAGAGCAGAAATATAGAGTCCATACCACAAGATGCAAACCACCCATCAGCGGTAAGAATGAGAAGATCAGATTGGAATTCACAAAGAAATATAGAGATTAACCTCTACCAAAGTGATGGAAAGGCCAAAGTGTGGAGATAGAAAGGATCTGCTAATGATCCAAAACATACAAGTTCATCAGTCAAGCATGGTGGAGGTAGTGTCATGGCTTGGCGCTTGCATGGCTGCTTCTGGGACAGGCTCACTAACCTTTATTGATGATGGAACTCATGAATTTAAAAAAACAGTACCAACACAACATAGGTGACTGAAGGAAGACTGAAGGAAGAAACCAGCCGAAACAAACAACAACTAAAAGAGGCTGCAGTAAAAGCCTGGAAAAGCTTAATAGAAGAAGAAGCCAACACTTGATGCAGTTATTGCACGCAAGGGCTTTGCAACCACATATTAAATGTAAAGGTTGCAATAGCCAGTTAATTTTTAATGATGCTAATGCATTGCAACGTTATAAACTACCTCCTAATGGGCCACCATGCATCACCATTCAGCCAGTATCCTGTCAGCTAAATGTCATTAATAATTATTCGAATTTTCATGCTTTTAATAAATCTTTTTGGTCTGCCACCATATCAGTGAATTTAAACTAATGCTTGCATTCAGAGTAAACGGTGGTGGGGGGGGGGGGCATGCGTTTAGGAGTGCACCTTAGCACATGTTATTAGTCATTGTCAGACAGTGTTTGATAACTAAAATATCCCTCTCTCTCTCTCTCTCTCTCTCTCTCTCTCTCTATATATATATATATATATATATATATATATATATATATATATATATATATATATATATATATATATATATATATATATATATATATATATATATATATATATATATATATATATATATATATATCCTTTGCCAGTATTAGCCAGAGGAGAAAGGAGTTAATTTTATTTTTTTTTTTAAATGATTTTTTTTGTACACACCATCGACTTTGGTATCGAGTACTTTTGGTGGTATCTGTACTGACTACTAGATTGTTGGTATCGTGACATCCCAAACACATACACACACACACTGACTATCACACCCATATGTGGGCCTTTCCGTGTTGCCACATGCTTGTACAGGATGCTGCATTACTATACATATACAGCTATAATATACAGATTTGATAGCACTGTCATTAATTCTAATCCACCTGCAATCCAGTTAAATTAGATGATTAATGATTTGGAGTACATCCATGTCAATGTGGTCTTACCAAAATCTGTGTATTCCTGTGTATGTAAAAAAAAAATTATGTCCATAATAATATTCTAATGCAAATCATTAAACTGACATCTAATGCACTTCATTAAAGTTTGGTGCATTTTAGCAACCCTCTGGGCTTTGTCAAATTTGGCAGTTAACAAACGGTACTGCACACCAGAATAATCTAATGAAGCACTGTCCTCATTCCTGGAGCAGCACATTGAATTTCAGGTGATGCCCAGAAATACACCCATCATGCATATAAGCTTGTGATTACAGAAAGTGTAATTATACAGTGAGTAGTTATAGAGTAGTTGATTTATAAAGAGAATGGTTAAACACTGGATGATTATTGTCATATCACAACCTAACCACAACTCAGTTTTCCAGGAGGCACCGCAAACTACAAACATGGCCGCCGAGGACTACACTTCACACACACACATGAGCGCACCCTCCCCGGAGTTCTAACCACACACACCTGCAACCAATCTCACACACACACACACACACTCACACACAGATTTTAAGAGACTTTGGGGACTAAAGGACTTTGCGAAGTAAAAGTTCAGTAGAGTTGCTCTCTGCCGTTATCCAAGCCGAGTCATAGTGTATTTGGAAAAAGTGACTTTGACCAGTGTTTCCATCCCCGACCTCAATTTCTGCCTTGCCTTGTTTTGTTTGTTTGCCTGATCGCCTGACCAATGCCTGTTTCACGACCATGAACTTTGCCTTTCCCTTTGGATTTTGCTGCTTGGATTCTGTATGCCTGCAACTGATTACTTTCACTGTCAGAATCTGGCTATTTTTACCACAGTGTTTTCATGTATGACGTGCTCCTTTAAGTGGTCCAGTAAGGAATTCATGTTACAGATTTGAATCTGCTTAAAATAATTGAGAGGTTGGGTGGGCATTGGGATATGCATCAAACAAATATTCTGAGGGAAATGCTAAGATTATGGGTGCTAATCGACCTGACTAAAGCTTGTGCAGCATTTGATTTTTGTTTGACATTCAGTGAGGATGCAGAACATGTACATGGAAAAAAGGAGAAAAAAAAATGGATGAAATAACTTTCAATAGTTTTTCAAAGAAATAATACTGGTGGATAATGTTTACATTTCAGTTTGTTTTCAATAATAAGAACACCATTGTTCTTGTAAAATACTGAGCGACGTCTTTAGGGTCACAAACTCTTCTCGCTGACTGTCTCGCAAACTGTTCTCACTGACAGAAATACGTCAACACGCGTTAACAAAGAAGCAGCCCAATTAAAAAGCTGAACATGATGATTAATGTTGATGCTAAATCTCACACTCCACACAAACATATATTTGGATTGAATTGTGTAACATGCCTATATATATATATATTATATATATATATATATATATATATATATATACACATGTAATAAAAAAATATCTTTGCACATATTTAAAAAACAATTCATGTCCGATAGCAGCTGCGAAATATGAAACGTGATTGGTTCTTACTTTCTTCCTGTGAAATACAATTAGACCTTATTGTTTCGAGACAGAGTGCCTGTGAGTACAGAGGTACAAGCAGAAAACTCACATTTTTACGCTCTACAATATACAGAGAGTGTTGGAACACAAGTCCAGCTCATTTTGACTCCTGGTCAGGAGAAGTTATATTCACATTCTCTTTATTAACACAGAAACAGCAACAGTGGATAGACGTTAAATACATAGGACACAGCATGGGCCACTCTGGTGATGTTACATCACCTGGTATCTTGCTTATTCAGGGTGTGATCACTCCTCCAGCACACAATTTGCCAAATGTGCCAAGGCCTCTCTGAATTTTATCTGAAAATATGCAGTTGACAATGGGTTTGATAACACCAAATCAGTGACTGCTGAGCACCCAGTTTTCTTTACAGTTTCACTGTCCACACCACCGTATAAAGGTGCCAAGCCCATGCCAATTGGCTCTACTGATTGCATTCCCTACAAGAAAAACAGGAAATACAAACAATACACAGGGCAGATCAACTGGCTGGGTTCTATATAAAAAAATAAAAAAAAGAAAGAAAAAGTAATAGAAACAGAAATACCAGGAGATACTGTTGTGTGACTATAGATCAAATGAGGCATATACAGCAGTCATAGAATGCTGGTTACATGTGCAACCTTTCTGTTTTTGAGTGCATAATATGCTCATCACCTGTCCCAGCTGGTGATCAAGGACATAAGGTTTTTTTTCATTTTGGAATCTTATTTATTATTATTATTATTATTATTATTATTTTCATATAATTACTAAACATTTTAAAGAGGATTGTTTTTGATTTTTGGTCAAATCAAGCCCAACACCACCACCTGTGGTCATGAGAAAACCAGGCAGAATGGTATGAAGAGAGTCTGCGGGATAGGAATAGCCAGATTCATGTAGCCATGTCACATGACTACACAGAATGGCTAATGGGTTAAAATCTCAAAGGTATGTGTGCATTTGTTTGCATGTTGTTTGCAAAACATGTTTTTTGTTTTTTATACCATGTTTACTATTTGGAGCCCTCGGGATATAATGGATTGATCAAATTGTCAGACTATTTATATTGATTTTCGCACTCCCGTTAAATATCACCCCCAGCAGCCACTGGCCACATTACAGGACGTTGACAGTCGTGCTCAGAATCGTGCTTTTGCCGTTTTGGTTGGCCGTTCAGTGATACTAGCAGAGAGTTACAGTCAGAGTTTGAAAGGGAAATCATGTGTTTAACATACAGAAAAATGCAAAGACGTTAAACTCAACACTTTATACTATTGGGAAACAATACAGGAAGACAGTGGACTTTGTACTAATAATGCTATGCTAATACTGTGCTAATGCAAAGCTTATACTTTTTTAGAGACTGAAAATACCGCACTTAAGTACAAACCAAAAGTTTGTACTTATGTGCAAAGTTTTGCACTGAACTTCTTGAAGCACACTTATAGTACAATATAAATTTTTCATATGTTGTTGAATATATTTCATATGTTAGTCAAATGAGGGATTTCCTGTCAAATTTTCTGGTGGCTTGTTCAGTATCTTAAATTGAGGTTATATATATATTTTATATTTATATTTTAAATGAATTTGCGATTGAACTTTACACCTGTACACCTGCTCATTCATGCAGCCAATCATGTGACAGCAGCACAATACATAAATGCATGCAAGTCAAAAGCTTCGGGCAATTTTCACAAACATGAGAATGGGGAAAATGTAATCTCTGAGACTTTGAGCATTAAATCGTTGTTGAAGTCAGACAGCCTGACCAGACAGAGCAACTCAAATAACTACACTTACTACCAACAACTGTGGTCAGCATAAAAGCATCTCAGAACACACAGCATGTCAGACCTTGAGGCAAATGGGCTATAAGAGCAGAAGAATATAGTACATTGAATCTGAAGATAAGTGGGTACAATCTTACCAACAGTGAAAGGTCTGATAAACATCATCACTTGAGCTAATTAATCTTATTTCATTATACAGATGGTAGGGTCAGAATTTGGCATCAACAGCATGAATCCGTGGACCCAGCTTGCCTTGTGTCATCAGCTCCGGCTTCTGGTGGTGTAATGGTGTGGGGAATGTTTTCTTGGCACACACTGGACACCTTAATCATCAATCATCAATTGAATGCCAAATCCTATCTGGGTATAATTGTTGAGCATATGCATCTCTACCATATTAGAATGGCTACTTTCAGCATGATAATGCGCAGTGTCACACAGCACAAGAGATCTCCAACCAGTCCAAACACATGACAATGAGTTCAGTGTACTTCAGTGGCCTCCTCAGTCACCAGATCTAAATCTGATAAAGTACCTGTGGCATGTGGTAGAATGGGAGATTCACCTAATGAATGTCTAGCTGAATCCATGGCATGAAGAATTGAGGCTGCTCTGAGAGGAGAGGTGTGCGCTACACAGTATTAGTGTGGTGTACCTAAAAAAGTGAGTAGTTAGAGTGAGATCGCAACTGCATGATTTGAGACAGCATCTTGTAACTCTGAACCACTAGTGATTTTGAGGGGGCTGTAAGTCAACTTTATAAATTATTTAGTGTTGCCAGTTGAACCGTTTTTGCCACAAAACATTTTCCATTCCATCTCTTTTCCATGTGTGCATTATGTGCACCTTCAGAAAAGGCATATGGCAGGCCCTTAAAGGACTCTGAGAACATGAGGAGAAAGACTCTCTCTCTCTTTAACTGAACCCCAGGTGATATGTCTGGTGAAAACCAGACACTGCTCATCAACTAGCTAATACATCCCTACAGTGAAGCATAATGGTGGCAGCATCACGCTATACGGGTGCTTCTAAGCAGCAGGGACAGGGAGATTAGTCAGAATTGGAGAAGGTTTGTATGCAGCCAAATACAGAGAGATCTTCTCTGATGAATCACGGCGTGATTTAATTTGTTCTATTGTATGTTTGTAATGTTCTGAGATTTTATCATACACAATGTGGAAAACCATTTTTGGCAAAAAAAAAAAAAAAAAACTCTTAAATCCTGGCTTTAGGATGTATGGTTCAAATGGCTCAATAATTATGCAAAAATGCCACTTGCCTTTTACGTACATGCTCGTGTTATCAATAGAAAATAAATGCAAAGATATTACTGTTCAAAGTACTGGTGTGCAGTCTTTATTTGGACATAAGCAAAAGGCATCATGTCGCACTGCATGACTGAAGGATGCTTAAAGAATGGTGCACTAATAAAAGGCATATTAATTTCTCTGGCTACCTGCAGAACTATGTCCCTGAGCCCTTACAGGGTAACTGAATGTGAATATTCCAGCATTTTATCGCAGACTGGGGTTTGTGATTGTGTCAGTTACCGTGTTAACCACACAGAAAAAAAAAACAAAAAAACACTAAGTATAATTAAAGCAGTACTATTAGGAGGAATATGAAAGTAAGTTGCCGAAGTTCACTGCATCACATGGCTCATGGAACCCAAAAGCCTTTATTTATACACTACTAATAGCATAATATTATATAGTCAGTCACATTATCTTGATCAAGGGTACAATTTCACCTCTTTTCAAATCTGTAACACTTCTCCAACAAGAAATACAAATGCTAGCTAACTCTATTTCGGTACCACTTTCTTTCAAATGAGCTGTAAATGCCAAATACGGGCAGCTAAGGCATGGTATTAAAAGATCCATAAATACCCATAAATATATGCAAAAATAAGGCATTCCCATTCAGGTTATCTAAATGTCCCTTGGTGATTAAAAAAAAGGCAACATGTGAACAGATTAAAACTTCACCAGGATTTTGAATTGCGTATGGGGAAAAGGTTAATGATTTTGTTCCATTTTAAGGCTTTATTTAAAGACTCAGAAGTGAACACATCAATCCTAAGAATTCTGACAAAATCCCATTAAAAAGTCTCACGCTCACACTCTGCTGTAGGTTGTCAGGAGAATTCTCCCTTTAACTGTGTGTTAATATTCTGGCTGTCGGAGGCTGTCTACCTGTTGCTCATAAACACTAAACATAAACAATACTTTTTATCAAACTGCACCCCTCAGCCATCAGTGATGTTAGGCTTGGTTGTTCACTTACACTATGTTATGAAGTTTGGCAATGGGTTATGATTCATGACCCTGTTGCTAGCAACATCAACGTAATCTATAAAACATAAATAAATAATCTATAAATATCCTTATAAAATATGAGGGTGAGTCAAATGAAAATCTTTTATTTATTTATTTATTTACATTGTTTACTGCAAATACTGTAGATGTCACAAAAGTGCACAATTTTTCTAGTACATATTCTCAGTTCCGTTCATTGCAAGCATTCCAGCACTACTAGAAATTTGTCTAGAAATAAATTCAATTCAGTTCTAACATAATTTATGTCATACTTTTAATGTTTTCATTTGACTCGCCCTTGTAAACAACCAGTAAGTAAGACATGTTGTTTTGTTTTTTCCCCCTCTGGCTAGGCTAGACTGTTAAGGACAGTATATGTGTGTGTTTATCCTAATGAGAGAAAAGACTAGAGCACTGCAAAAAAAAAAAAAAAAAGTGCAAAGTGAAAATATCTAAAATATTGTCAAATGTATCTAGTATTCCATTAGATTACAAGAAACCAAATGTAAGATTATTAGGTCTAATTCTAGACATTTTTTTTCTCATTTTGAGCTCGAAATCGTCTCGTCATAATGGTGGATAAATTTGCTAATTTGAAGAAAGAAATACAATAATACAATAATTATAATAATTATTATTATTATTATTTTATTATTATTATTATTTTATTATTATTATTATAGGAAAATACTCAATACATGATATTTTCAGTTGCTAAAATATCATTTTTGGAGTGAAAAAGAAAACCTTTAAAACAGCAAACTACTACTACTCATAATAATAATAATAATAATAATAATAATAATAATAATCACTGGGATAGGCTCCAGTTTCCCCCGCGACTCTGAAAAAGGAGTAAGCAGTAGAAGATCGATGGATGGATGGATGGATAATAATAATTGATGGTGTTTTCTCCCCAACACAATCAGGTTAATAGAGATATTTTGCATTTAATCTGTTTCTATCTGCATCACTGTCGGTGCTGCTTGATGTCGGTCGGTGTGGAGACAGCAGCAGCAGCAGCAGCAGCAGCACTGACCTCAATCACAGATCCAGCACCGGTTTCAGCACCACCTGAGTTCTACCGGTGGTCGGATCTTATATGCACTTGTCGCGTCTGTGGTCGAAAATTAAAAAAAAAAAAAAAAACCCACAGGTCACTCAGTTATGAATATAGCCTGACCTAAATACTGCTGCTCGCGTGACTCCGTGGTGATTTCACCCACAGCCGCCCAGTTCTGTCCATCCTCTGTCGCAGTTCAGGAGAAATTGAAAGTGATCGCTCTATAATTAGCAGGCGACGCGGATGAGACCCTAATATGGAGATTCGGGCTTTTTGGACTTCACAGAGATAAGACGGTCATAAGAACCATGTCCCCTCCCTGACAAGCTGTCCATATGGCGCGGGCGGCGCGCGCACACACACACACACACACACACACACACACACACACACACACACACACACACATACAGCTCGCAATTAGACAAAAATAAAAAATAAAATAAATGGAACGTTACCTTGATGGTTTTCAAGGGTTTCCTCCGGTATATACATGTTTTGCTCTCACTGAACATAGACGCAGCCCCGCTTCTGTATCAGTGAGATGAAAGAAGCCGAAAAAAAGGTTGTAAAATAAAAAGGGCTGCGAGAGTAGAAGAACATCCTCAAATTTGGACAGAAAATGAAATAATAAAAAAAAAATTTAAAAACGCCGAAGGAAGGTGGACGAAGACACTCAAGCTGGCCCTTTCGTGGGTTGAGTGGGTATTACCTTATTCCCATGATGGAGTTAAAACGCGGGGATAAATATTCACTGAAGCCGTGTAAGAAAACGAACCAGTGCATCCTTAGAACATCCGGGCCCTAGCTAAGAAGAACCCCAGCACGAGCCCGACTTGGACCAATAATAATCGCAATATCCTTTTGTCTGTCTCTAATGTCTTCAAAACTGGACGCAGCATAAAAAGGGCGACCGCCAAAGCAGGGATTAGTATTGTTATTTTTTATTTATTTATTTTAAATGGCTTCCAGGCCGAAGATTAAACGTGTAACGGGGTTGAACGCACAGCGCTGCGATCGATTCCCATCCGTGTTGTTCCGAAGACAGGCGCAGACAGTGTGCGCGCGCGCCGCAGTGAGAACCAGGGTTCTGGGATTCGTCCTTGCTCTGTTCCGAGGAAGAGGAAGAGGAAAGAAACAGACGACTGCAGTCGCCGATGGCCCTTCCGCCAAAAACGCGCTCGCCTGCCTCAGCGCAGTGATGCTTGTCTGGGGAGTGAGTCTGAGACCGAGCTCCCTCCTTCTCTCCCACTCCTCCTATGCAGACTTCACTGACTGCTTCCAGATGTTCCTCTGCTACAGAATAGAATAAATAGTCCACGATTTTCCAGACATGCCAGCTCGGGGGGTGGGAATGCAAAAAAACCCCCCAAAAAACACAAAGCGTCACTGCCTAGAGATTATTATTATTATTATTATTATTATTATTATTATTATTATTTTATTAGAGATTAATGTGTCACTTAAAGGTGTTATTTTTCAATAGAACTAACTTTTTTTTGTCAAATTTGGTTATGTTGACTTCACAGCTGTAAATGCCAGAATAACTGACTATACCACTGCGCATAAGCAAACAAAATGACAGCAGGGGCCTGGCCTGGTCATGGGAAAGTGGAAAAAGGATATTAATAGGCTAACAGAGGGTCCTGCCAAAAGGGGGGGTATATAAATAAATAAAAGAATGAATAAAAGTATCAGTGAATACAATGAAACACTTTTAAAACATCATTTTGTATATATTGTATTCTTCAGTCAGTTGATTTGTTTCTTACTCTCACTCTTATCCTCTCACTCTTAGCACTTATCCTGGTCAGGGTCACAGTGGATCCAGAGGCTATCCTGGGACCATTGGGTGTGAAATAGGGATTCACTCTTAACAAGATGCCAGTTCATCACTTTAGCACCATGCAAACACATTCACACACTCATTCACACCTAGGGGCATCTCATCTTCGCCAATCTACCTTCTGATGTCTTTTTTTTTTTTTTTTTTTTTTTTTTTGAGATGGGAAGACAGCAGAGAAGCAGGAAGAAAGCCACATGGACATGGGGAGAACACGCACAAAAACTCCACAGCCCTGGTGCTGTGAGGCAGCAATGCTTATTTCTACTGGCCACTTTAATAAGAACAAAAATACCCCAGCTTCTTCATGCAAGTATCTAATCATTGGACAGCAGCACAATTATTAAAATAATGCAGATACAGGTCGAGAGTTTCAGTTAATGTTCACAAACATCAGAACGGGGGAAATGTGATATCAGCACATCTGTCTCTAGAGTTTACACAGTGGTGTGAAAAGAAAAAAATTCCAGTGAGCAGCAGTTCTGTGGCCAGAAACACCTGATTGATGAGAGAGGTCAAAGGAGAATGGCCATTCTGGTTCAAGCTGACAGTAAAGCTGTTTACAACTGTGGTGGGCAGGAAAGCATCTCACAACACACAACATGCCGAAGCTTAAGGTGGATGGGCTACAACAGCAGAAGACTACTGTCAGTCTACTACTGTCAAAAAGAGTGATCTGAGGCTAGGTTCACCTAAACTGGACAGTTGAAGATTGGAAAATGACCAAGTGACGTTATCCCCCCCCCCCCACCAATATTCAACTCTATAGACCATTGTGCATGTTGTGCTGTTTGGTGGCAAGTTAAAAAAAGAAAAAAAACAATTAAAACTAAAATTTAAATATTGAAAAGGAGTTGTCATGCAGAGAGTGGGAGATTTCTGCACAACAGTGGTGTGATATGAATTTCATAGTGTAAGATTTTTTGGCAGTGGGCCACTCGCTCCATATTGTTAAACACAACCTGATCAATCTCTGTATCAGTGCAGCAAAGTGGAATAAAATATTGGCAAAAAACCTCCATATAATAACAGTAATGATCTGAATGAGCTTTTCTCAGCCAGATCAGGAAACTACCACTAGAGCCAGGCATGTACAATTTACAGAGTATGAGAATACGGAGACAGTGTTATATATTATATTATATTATATTACATTACATTATACTTCCATATACTTCGAGTATTCACCGCCTAGGAATTCATTTTATGTTGTATTTTATTTAAAATTTTAAAATAAAAATTTGACTCTACCAGAATAAAATTAAAGATTAAATTTAGATTATTTAAACATTAAAATTATTTTCAACAATAATCTAAAAATGATTCAATTGATAAGAATTCACCACCTTTCTTTTAGACTGTCTAAATAAAAACTAGTATTTAATTTTCTTGGGCACTCACACTAAATATGTTAAAAGCAGATGTTAGGAGGGGAAAATGGAGAAGAAGATTAAAACATGAGCAAAGCTTTGCACCTTCTCAGGAGCACTATGAAATCTATCCATCCATGTTCCATACCAGTTATACTGCGTAGGGTCATGGGGGAGCCTTGGGGCACAAGGTGGGGAACATCCTGGACTTGATGCCAGCCTATTGCAGGGCACAACTGCACTCACACACTACAGACAATTTGGAAGTGCCAATCAGCCTACAACGCATATCTTTGGGCTGGGAGAGGAAATTGACTACCCATCAAGCATGGGAGAACAAGTGTGATCGTTGTTCAATTTCCTAAAAGTTGTGATAAATTGAAATTGAGTAGAACTATATTACATTCATGACCAAAGTCCTATCTACACTTGAAAAGTGTAGTGAAACGTGTGAAAAGGTGTGAAACCACATGACTGCAGAGAAAATGGATTGATTAATGTCAGAGGAGGAGACTTTGGCTTACACCCAGCCCTAAGACAATGTTTGATTGTAGAAAACATTTTGGGGTTGGACTAACCAGAAAACCTAATTACAACGAATATCACTGGGAGTCAAGTCATCACAAAGAGCTCCAAAACATCGTGAGGAGAGAGGAGATCACGCTTATTCTGAGACTCTGCATCAAGACTGGTTACTGCAAAGCCTCATATGACAACCTTTGCACTGCCAGGAACCACCGCACTTTTGCAACCCACCTACAAGATTCCACCAGATATGTCATCACTCCATTCACCATCCCAAATTGGTTTCCCAAGACACCACTCCAGACTGACCAAACCTTTGATGAGTCCACATCGCTGGGAAACCCCTCCAGACAATGACACAATACGGCTCACAGTGGTGCTTGAAAGTTTCGGAACTATTTAGAATTTTCTACATTTTTTGTATAAATATCACGTAAAACATCAGATTTTCACAAGTCCTACAATTAGACAAAGAGAATCCAGTTAAACAAATGAGACAAAAATATTATACTTGGTCATTTATTTATTGAGGAAAATGATCCAATATTACATACCTTTGAATAGTAAAAGTATGTGAACCTTTGCTTTCAGTATCAGGTGTGACTCCCTTGTGCAGCAATAACTGCAACTAAACATTTCTGGTGACTGTTGATCAGACCTGCACATCGGCTTGGAGGAATTTTAGCCCGTTCCTTGATACAGAACAGCCTAATCTCTGGGATGCTGGTGAGTTTCCTCACATGAACTGCTTGATTCAGGTCCTTACACAACATTTCTATTGGATTATGGTAAGGACTTTTACTTGGCTATTCCAAAATTAACTTTATTCTTCTTTAACCATTCTTTGGTAAAACGACTTGCCATGCTGCATGACCCACGTTCTCTTGAGATTCAGTTTATGGACAGATGTCTTTCTTTAGAATTTGCTGGTATAATTCAGAATTCAATGTTCCATCAGTGATGACAAACCATGATACTACCTCCTCCATGGTTCACAGAAGGGATAACGTGCTGGTTTAAATTCTCATTTAAACCAAAAAAAATTCTATTTTGGTCTCATCCATTCACAATTTTTTTTTTCAATAGCCTTCTGGCTCGTCCACGTGATCTTCAGCAAATTACAGAAGGGCATCAATGTTCTTTTTGGAGAGTAGTGGCTTTCTCTTTGCAATCCTGCCATGCACACCTTTGTTGTTCAGTGTTCTGCTGATGGTGGAATCATGAACATTAACATTAAGCAATGTGAGAGAGACCTTAGTTGCTTAGAAGTTACCCTGGATACTTTGTGACTTTGCAGACAATTACACATCTTTCTCTAGGAGTGAGCAATGGTCTTGAATTTCCTCCATTTACACCCATCTGTCTGACTCTGGATAGCTGGAGTCCAAACCTTTTAGTAACTTTTGTAACTTTTTACAGACTGACGAGTAGCAACAACTCTTCACTCTGAAGTCCTCAGAAATCTCTATTGATTGTGCCATGATGCACATCCACAAACATGTGCTGTGAAGATCTTGATACATCCTTGTTCTTCGTATAAAACAGGGGTCTCACTTGATTGTCATCCCATTGATAGAAAACACCTGATTCTTATTTCAGCTTCAAATAAACTGCTAAACTGAGAGGTTCACATAATTTTGCCACTCACAGATATGTAATATTGAATCATTTCCCTCAATAAATAATCAACCAAGTAGAGCTGTATCTAATGATTATTTTCTCGATTAATCGGATGGGGACAAACTTCCAGTACCATTGTTTTTTGTTTATTTACAGTGCCTTGCGAAAGTATTCGGCCCCCTTGAACTTTTCAACCTTTTGCCACATTTCAGGCTTCAAACATAAAGATATAAAATTTAAATTTTTTGTGAAGAATCACCAACAAGTGGGACACAATTGTGAAGTGGAACGAAATCTATTGGATATTTTAAACTTTTTTAGCAAATAAAAAACTGAAAAGTGGTGCGTGCAAAATTATTTGGCCCCTTTTACTTTCAGTGCAGCAAACTCACTCCAGAAGTTCAGCGAGGATCTCTGAATGATCCAATGTTGTCCTAAATGACGTGATGGTGATAAATAAAAATCCACCTGTGTGTAATCAAGTCTCTGTATAAATGCACCTGCTCTGTGATAGTCTCAGGGTTCTGTTGAAAGCGCAGAGAGCATCATGAAGACCAAGGAACACACCAGGCAGGTCCGTAATACTGTTGTGGAGAAGTTTAAAGCCGGATTTGAATACAAAAAGATTTCCCAAGGTTTAAACATCCCAAGGAGCACTGTGCAAGCGATCATTTTGAAATGGAAGGAGTATCAGACCACTGCAAATCTACCTGGCCGTCCCTCTAAACTTTCAGCTCAGACAAGGAGAAGACTGATCAGAGATGCAGCCAAGAGGCCCATGATCACTCTGGATGAACTGCAGAGAACTACAGCTGAGGTGGGAGAGTCTGTCCATAGGACAACAATCAGTCGTACACTGCACAAATCTGGCCTTTATGGAAGAGTGGCAAGAAGAAAGCCATTTCTCAACGTTTGGTGTGATGTTTGGTGTGTCTCCCAGGTGGCTTGTGGCAAACTTTAGACGAGACTTTTTATGGATATCTTTGAGAAATGGCTTTCTTGTTGCCACTTACTTACTTACTTATGTTGCCAGTGTACTTACTTACTTGCCAGCGTACGTACTTACTTTTGTTGCCAGCGGTTTAGACATTAATGGCTGTGTGACGAGTAAATTTGAGCGGACAGCAAATTTACACTGTTACACAAGCTGTACACTCACTACTTTGTGTCATTTCTTCAGTGTTATCACATGAAAATATATCATCAAATATTTACAAAAACGTGAGGGGTGTACTCACATTTGTGAGCTACTAATATATATATATATATATTAGGATATATATTAGGATCTATTGATTAATTGGAGGGTGGAGTGAGTACTAATGCTGAGGCTGCTGTGGGTAAGACTCCTAATGAGTTTTCTTTGTTTCAGTGAGTCGCAGCAAGGAGATAAAGAGGGCGAGAGAAGAGCCACAGGGGTGAGATAAGAAACAGGGAACTTGCCCTGCATCCCAATTGACCGACTATCCATACTAAATTGTATCTGAGATGAGAATTAGTATGTCCCAAATCATAATATGTTGAAATGAGTATTCCAAAGGTACCCGGATGGTCTACTATTTCCTTTAAATTTTCAAAATGTGGATCTGTGGACACTTTTTCAGCTAATATAGCCCATAACTCCCTGTGTTTATTATGGTTTACTTTGCTGAATTCAAGGATGCATTGTAGAGAGGTGTAAATGAAATGTGGAAAACGGAATGATAAATTAAAGTATAAGTATGATACATAGTATAAGTATGCCATTCTCCCATTCATTTGACATGTTTTTGCTAGTTGATTGGCATGTTAATTCAGGTGATTCCAGGCATGGTGCTAGGTGGTGGCTATCCCAGGGGGTTTCTAGTTTGTTGCTATGTGGTTTATATGATATTCTAGGTGGTTACTACGGTGTTGCTAACTGACTGCTATTATAATTTCAGATTGTTGCTACGTTGTCGTGAGATGTTTGTGGTATTTCAGGTGGTTCCTAGGGTGTAGGTAGGCAGGGCAATCCATTTTTTTTTTCAGTGTATCTGAATTGACATAAGTTTAAATATTAACAGTGTGAAGGTCAAACATTTCTGAACATTCCTCCATTCATTTCACTGGGGAATTCAAATGGTTGCTATGGAGAAACCACTCAATGAATCACGATGCAACACACCATTCTCGATCACACTGAGCAATCTGGAATTGGCCTACTTAAGAAATTGAATGACTGTGCAGCTTATGCAAGTTCCTGGTGAAGCAAAGAGGTTGCTATGGCATTGTTAGGTGGTTGCTGTTGTAGTGCAGGCGGTTGCTAAATTATTACTAGGTGGTTGCTAGCGTGTTTCAGCTCAATCAGACTTGTGAGAAACTCCTGAGAAAAAAAAAGATATTTGAACTTAACCCTGGCTCCTACCCGTGATCATGCTTCAACCTTTGGAAACAACCTCAGAACCTAGTCCTAAGTTTCAAGTCTTGTGTGAACCCGTCAAATATATTATGTTTTATAGCTGTTAGAGTAAATACAATGCTTTATTGGCAGGCGGCAGTCATCTTCTCTATAAATGTCAACATGTTTATTTTTATAATAATTGAGGGTGAGACTCTTATAAGAAATGTAACACCACATTCTTGGAAATAGGCCAACAATCCTAGGACTACTATAGAAAAGTTTGTTTTGCATGTTACGCAAATTATTATAAATTTGTGTGGGTGGGCCCTAATGGTAGAAATAGAAATTTTCATGGAATAAGCCAAAGAATCAGTAACGTAATTGTTTTTATGTGGAATAACATGAATAACAAACCCCCTACCACACCAGGTTTTATTAATATTATGCAAATTAGTGAGCGGAACTTAATGACGCAAAATGGTTCAGAAATAGCTAACCAAAATATAACAAAAATATTTTTAATCCTAATACTGTAGCAAAATTAACTAAGAATAAGACCACCACAGAAACATGCACACCTTCATATGTAGCAGCGACGCCTTTCAATGTCAACTAAATCTTTTCAATGGCAAAAAATTTAGACTATAAATTTAAAACCAGACAATTCTGTAACTAAACCTGTAAATAAAAAAAATAAAAAAACATATCAGATCAGACGGTTTTACTCCCCTTAAAGAATGAATTTCACTAATTTCCTTAGCAAAATCATCAACTTGTATACTAGACCCCTTCCATAGATGTTTCCTCAAACAGATTATTCCAGAACCAATCAAACTTCTGCTACAAAGTACCAATTCTTCCCTTAGCACTGGCTATATACCTAAATCATTTAAAGTAGCAGTTATCAAACCCCTGATTAAAAACCCTGACCTTGACTCCTGTCCATTGTCCAGCTATAGGCCAATATCAAATCTTCCCTTTATCTCCAAGATCCTAGAAAAGGTTGTAGCACAGCAATTATGCTCGTACCTACATAGGAATAAGCCTCATCATAGCACAGAGACAGCACTGGTTAAATTGGTAAATGACCTAGTACTGGCCTCTAATCAGGGTTGTGTCTCCTTGCTTGTGTTGCTTGACCTTAGTGCAGTTTTTGATACAACTGATCAAACTATTCTTCTTGATAGACTAGAAAATGTTGTTGGAGTTAAGGCTCAGATTTGATCTGACAGATCGTCATCAGTTCGTAGACGTAAATGGTGACTTCTCTATGCATACTTAGGTAAAGTTTGGTGTTCAGCAAGGTTCTGTTTTAGGCCCACTGCTTTTTTCTTTATATATGCAAAGCCAGATGACAGACAACAGCTCAATAAAGTTGAGGAATGTATAAAGGACATTAGACACTGGGTGTTTATTAACTTCCTTTCACTTAATTCTGACAAGACAGAAGTACTCGTACTAGAACCACATACAGCTAGAAGTAAGTTTTCTGATCACACAGTAACTCTGGATGGACTTCCTCTTTCATCATGTGCAGCAGTAAAAGACCTTGGTGTGATTATTGACTCCAGTCTTTCATTTGATGCTCATGTAGATAATATTACTAGGATAGGCTTCTTTCTCTCAGAAATATTTCTAAGATAAGAAACATATTGTCACTACATTATGCAGAAATACTGGTTCATGCATTCGTCACCTCTAGATTAGATTACTGTAATGCCTTACTGTCTGGATGTTCCAGTAGGAGCATAACAAATTTCAGTTAGTCCAGAATGCAGCTGCTAGAGTCCTAACTAGAACCAGAAGACACGACCACATCACACCAATCTTATTGACACTGCATTGGCTCTCAGTAAAATTTTGCACTGATTATAAAATACTTCTATTGACCAATAAAGCACTGAATGGTCTCGCACCACAGTACCTGAGTGAACATTTGGTCTATTATGAGCCACCACGCCTACTTCAATCAAAAGATGCAGGTTATTTGTTGGTATCCCGAATAGTGAAGACAGGGGCAGAGCTTTCTCTTATAAAGCCCCACAGCCTCCCAATTTAGTCACATTGTTTAGTCAAGCCTTTTGTGAATAGTTTTTTTTCTTAGATAAAAGATCAGATCTAGAGGGTTAACAGGCATAGAGTGTTGTAGTGAACTGGGATGTTTGGATGCTGTCCTCCAAATCACCCAGCCACCACCCTCTCATGTGTTCACCCAGGTTTGTTG
Source organism: Ameiurus melas (assembly GCA_012411365.1). Taxonomy (NCBI): domain Eukaryota; kingdom Metazoa; phylum Chordata; class Actinopteri; order Siluriformes; family Ictaluridae; genus Ameiurus; species Ameiurus melas. Next base: position 1,811,308 of record CM022766.1, read on the forward strand.
TTGGTGGAGTGGCTGGCTGCTTTATGTTCCAGGGTGCTACCTTCTGGCTCTCCCTTTTAATAATGCAGCTATAGCTAGTCTTGCTGGAGTCCCTGCTTTCACTTTGCAGACAAAGTACATTGTCCTTAATCATTACATGACAATTAGCATACTTAATCAATCTCTCTCTCTCTCTCTCTCTCTCTCGCTCTCTCCCTCTCTCCCTGTCCATGATACTCCTGAAATATCAGTTATCCTCACCTCTTCTGTTCTCCGAACTGGCCTGATTCATCCTGATGCCTTACTTATGGTTGACTTCTCATCACTTGGAAATCACTCGTTGCTGCTGAGGATGGATCACATGGACAACCAAGATTACGGTGATGTTACCACTTAAAAACCATAAGATGGCTTTGGATTGCAACTGATATGAACATTCTGCTATGATGTCTTAGTACTACAACTACTATGATAGTTTCAGGACTGCAATTGCCGCAAACAGTTTTGCAGTCAAGTCTCCATCAGTAAACCCTTGATAATTTTGACAAAACAGACTTCATGTGAAAATTATAATGAATTTCCTGGTTATACAGCTGCACATTTTGACCATGTAGTACATAGTTATAGAAGGAAATTGAGGATGAGTTCCCTTTTGAGGCTGGCTCCTCTCAAATTTTCTTCCTAGTATCTTCTCTCGTATCTTCTAATAATAATAATAATAATAATAATAATAATAATAATAATAATAATTATTATTATTATTATTATTATTATTATTATTATTATTATTATTTTCCCCTTGCCACTGTCACCTCTGGTTTGCTCATTATGGGTAAGTTTATAGATTTATAAATTTAAAACGTATATCCTAAATGTATATATTTATGTAAAGATGCTTGTGTGACAATATCCATTTTAAAAGCTTTATACAAATAAAAATGAATTTACTTGAAATAGACAAGGAATCAAGGAAAAGGAAACAGGTATTTGAGGTGGTTGCAATGGAGTTACTAGGTGGTTGATATGATATCCCAGGTGTTTGCTAGGTTGTGGCTAGGTGGTTGCTATGTTACTAAAGTAGGTTGCAAGGGTGTCTCTATGTGCTTGCTATGTCATCCCAGGAGGTTGCAAAATTGGCTTGGTAATTGCTCTTGTTTGTTTGTTTGTTTGTTTGTTTCATCCTAGATGGTTGCTATGGTGTTAATAAGTGGTTGGAATTCTATTTCACATGGTTGCTAATATATTTGCTAGGTGGTTGCTGTGACATTCCAGGTAGTTGCTAGGTGGTTGCTATGTTACCCCAGGTGGCTGCTAAGGTGTTGATAGGTTCTTGTTATACTATCCCATGTGGTAGCTAGGGTAATCCAGATGAGTGCCATTGTATTAGAGATGCTAGGGTGTTAGCACCTGGTTGCTATGTTATCCCAGGTGATTGCTAGGGTGTTGGCCACAATGAGAGAATGGCTAAAATCTGTCATAATCTCTCATTGCAGCGTTGCATGTGTGTTTGTCTTTCATTTTTTGCATGCAAGTACTTTTTCCTTTTTTTAACTTTTAACAAACAGCGAAACCGCTGCATGTTGGACATCTGCGAATTACAAAGCCAACTGAACTCCAACAGGAAGTATATCAATAGATCAAACTGCACATGTGAACACATGCACTTATACTGCATGTCTACTCTAGGTTTGAGCCCTGGGTTTTGCTTGTGAAGACTGCATTTACAGCGGGGGAAATAAGTATTAGATGCATCAGCATTATTTTCTGTAAATATATTTCCAATGAGGTTATTCACATGGAATTTTCTCCATAAATATAAGAAATCCAAACATTAAAGTCCATAAATAAAGTTATGTGTAATGAAGCAGAATGACACGGGTAAAAAGTATTGAACACTCTAACGGAAATGTATTTAATACTTAGTGGAGAAACCTTTGTTTGTAATGACAGCTTCAAGATGTTTCCTGTATGAAGAAATTAATGGGTCGCAGTATTCAGGTGTGATTTTGGTCCGTTCTTCTAAACATATTGTCTTTAAATCTTGTTCAATTGGATTCGAGTCAAATGACTGACTGGACCATTCTAACACCTTGATTTATTTTCTCTGAAACCAGTTGAGAGATTCCTTTGCTGTATGCTTTGGATCGTTGTTCTGCTGGTAGGTCCACTCACATCTGACCTTCAGCATTCTGGTGGATGGCAGCAGATTCTTCAAGAATCTCCCAGTAAAGGCCTCCATTCATAATTCCTTCAATTATATGAAGTCTGTCAGTACCATGTGATGAAAAACAACCACACACCATGATGCTTCACCTTCAAACTTCACTGTTGGTGTAGTGTTTTTAGGGTTTTTAGGGTAATGGAAACATGCATGATGAGTGTGAGCAATGGAGTGCATTGTCTATTGTTTTCTCTGTGACGATGGCACCTCCAAGTGTTTCTGGAGCTCTTTCCAAGTGGTCCTTGACTCTTGGGCTACTCTTCTGACTATTCTTCTGACTCCCTGGTCAGAAATCTTGCGAGGAGCTTCTGTGTGTGGCCGGTTGATGACGGAGTTGCTTCCACTTGCAGATAATGGCCCCAATGGTGCTTACTGGAGGATTCAGAAGTTTTTAAATATGTCAATATCTGATTCCATCAATATGTTTTGCAACAATAAGGTTGTGAAGGTCTTGGGAGAGCTCTTTGCTTTTACTCATCATGAGATGTTTATTGTGTGACACCTTGATAATGAAAAGCCTTTTTAAAGAACATCAGTTTACTAACCCAGCTGATATTAATTTGCACAGATAGGAATTATAATTACTTACGGATTTGAGCTGGTTCCTTGCCTTGGAGAACTGTTTTTTCTTAGTGTGTTCAATAATTTTTCCCTGTGTCGTTCCCCTTTATTACACATAACTTTATTTATGGACTTTAATGTTGTGAATTCTTTATATGTCCATATTTCTTGAGTTACTACTGATGACTGGTGAAAATTTCATGTGAATAACCTCATTGGAAACACATGTACTGAAAATAATGTTGACGTGTTCAATACTTATTTCAACTACTGTATAATTAAAATGTATAAACCAACATAAAGTCCAGTGAATTGTCTATGGGAGAAAAGTAAGCCATTGCACATACATTAGACATACCCATTACAACAAAGATAGAAACCACTGGTGTTGTAACAACAAGAAAGAGTACAGGTTGTTGCTCGGTCGTTACTAGAGTATTTCAGGTTGTTGCTAGGTGGTTGCTAGGTGGTTGCTATATTATCCCAGATGGGATAATTCAACACTAGAGATTTTACTGTCTGGTTGCTATGTTTTCCTAGCTGGCTGCTAAGGTATTGCAGGTGGTTGCTAGGGTGTTAATAGGTGGTTGCTATGTTATCGCATGTGGTTGCTAGGGTGTTCATAGGCGATTGCTATGGTAATCCAAGTGGTCTCTAGGGTGTTGCTAGGTGGTTGCCATGGTATTCCAGGTGGTTGCTAGGTTGTTAGTGAGTGGATGCTATGTTATCCCAGTTTTGTGATGGATTGCTTATGTTAACCCAAATACTTGCTGAAAGATGATTGGCAGATGGTGGCCATGTTTTATAAGCAAACAAGTCGATATTAAAACATCACTTACAGATTAGCACAAAGGTGCAGAATTAAAAAAAAAACAAAAAACAAAAAAAAAAACACCTATATTGGACTTAAGGTTCCTGAGAGACAGATTTCTGAATGTAACTCAGCCCATTGTTGGTAAATGCACCCAAAACTCAGCCCACACACTCAGAACTTAGTCCTGAAGGGGCTTTAGAAAGTCCATGCAAATAACATGAGTTTGAGTGAATTAGTTTCCTCTCTTTAGGATTGATTGGCAGGTGGTGACCCTATTGTTCAGAAATCTCAACATCTTTTTAAACATTATTGACTGCCAAACTCTCCTGAGCCATTTGACAACAATTTTGTGAAGATAGGGTTATCCTAGAACAAAAACCTCTGACTAATTCCCAAAAGTAGATATCTTATATTATGCTAAAAATCTAAGTAGCCAGATCTAAATGCTCTAAATTGCAATTTGGTTCAGAATTAGCCAAAGAATCAGAGCAAAAAATAACTTTATCTCTAGGCCTGACAGTGCTCGATATACGGGCTGAAACAGTAAAATGGTGCATTATAACGTCACCATTAGGCAATCAGGGTCATATCATCTTCTATGATTGTGCCGAATTTCACTGACCTACAATCCTCTCCAAAAGTACTGGAATGGCAATACAAATTCTTTTTGCTATACACTGAACATAAACACAGGGCTCAAACCAAGAGTAGACTTTCAGAGCCTTTTTTTTTTTTTATTTATTCATTTTCATATGATTAATTTACCTGAGATTCATTTTCATATGATTCATTTACCTGTGATTCATTTTCATGTGAAATGAGAAAAAAAAGATGTGAAAAGATACCTTTTCTCTTCTCCCTTCCCTTTCCCAAATATTTCATTGAGAATAAGAAAAGAAAAAAAAAACACAAATTGAGAAACACAAGCAGTAAACATTCACAGGCCTTTTTTCTTGTTATACTAACAAAGGAAAACAAAATTAAAAGTACCAAAAACAATGGTCATAATGTGGTTCTGGTTTTCTTGCATAACTGCAGAGAACTTGTAACAGACTGGAACCGACGACCCCGAATCGTTTCTCTCCTGAATTACAGGTTAGTTAAAAGGAAATCCTTACAAAATAGTTAGGTACAGTTATTTAATGATACTGGAAACAGTACATTAAAATACAAAGTTTAATAAAAGGAATGTTTGTTGCACTTGAGGGAAATAGCACTAGCAAGGTACCTAATAATGGTAATCACAGGGTCACATGTAGTTTTTCCCAAACTAGCTTAATCATGTTTTGTTTACTCTAGTTTTGACTGTGAGGCAACATGGTTAAATGTTACTGCGTAATTAAGTGCAATCTCAGTTTAGAATGTTTTATTTTTGTTAAAAAAAAAAAATAATTAAGTGAATGAATGAAGAATGAATCTTCTCATAATGGGATAGTATGACAGTTAATGACACTATAACAAAAAAGTATGTTTTAAAGAATAAATGGCACTAGATAAAATTGTAAACGCATTAATTGGTGTTTACTGAATGTATTTTTGTACTGAATGTATACTCGTATTTTATTTTCATATATTCTAATGCCTAAAAGCATATACCGATGTTATCTTGACTGACTCAGAGCACTGAAAATACAATAACCTCAAAGAAAGGACAGCGACAGATATTATTGTCAGAAAAAAGCTTAATAAGGCATAACTGCAGAGAAACTTGAAACAGACTCCAACCACGTTTCCGTGCTTAATCAACGTGACCTCGGAAAACAGACAAAGTTTTCGAAAAGAATGAGACTGGTGAAACACTCCCCTTTTTTTCCACATAGATAAACTTTGGAGTGTTGCTACTACACAAAGCCACAATTTCAATCTTTTCCAAAAGCACAAGCACCCTATTCCCATATTGGATATACTCTGGTTGCTATGGTATCCAAATTGTTGCTAGGATGTTACTAGATCGTTATATCTTTCCAGCTGGTTGCTGTTACTTGTTGGTTGCTATGTTATTCAAGCTGGTGCATAGGCTGTTACTAGGTGGTTTCTATGGCATTCCAGGTTACCCTAGAAAGGGTTGTAGCACAGCAGCTATGCTCGTATCCACATAGGAATAGCATTCATGAAATGTATCAGTACGGATTTAGGCCTCATCATAGCACAGAGACAGTGCTGGTTAAAGTGGTAAATGATTTACTTCTGGCCTCTGATCAGGGTTGTGTCTCCTTGCTCGTGTTGCTTGACCTTGCAGCTTTTGATACCATTGATCATACTATTCTCCTTGATAGACTAGAAATTGTTGGAGTTAAGGAAACAACCACACCTACTTTGATCAAAAGATGCAGGCTATTTGATGGCATATCGGATAGTGAAAACTATAGCAGGGGGCAGAGCTTTCTAGTACAAAGCACCACAGTTATGGAACAGCCTTCCAATTAGTGTTCAGGACTCAGACACAGTCTCAGTGTTTAAGTCGAGGCTGAAAACATATTTGGGAATGTGAATTGTGAAGCCTTCTGTAAATATTTTTTTTCTTATTTAAAGGAGTAGATCTAGAGGCTCACAGGCATAGAATGTTGTGGTGAACTGGGATGTTTGGATGCTTTCTCACTCTCACACATTCACTCAGGTTTGTTGATAGTAGAGTGGCTGCCTGCTTTATGTCCCGGGGCGCCTTCATGTCTGTGTTACCTTCTGGCTCTCCCTTTTAGTTATGCTGTCATAGCTAGTCATACTGGAGTCCCTGCTTGCAAAGTACATTGTCCATAATCATTACATGACAATTAGAATACTTAATAATCTCTCTCTCTCTCTCTCTCTCTCTCTCTCTCTCTCTCTCTCTCTCTCTCTGAGATACAAGTGATCCTGACCCATTTTTCTCCCCATTTCTGATGGTTGGAGTTCTCATCACTTGGAAATCACTCCCTGCTGCTGAGGATGGGCTCCACATGGACAGCCTAAAGATGCATGAGCTTACTGAGGATAGTACCACTCCGATACCACAAAGATAGCTTTAGGACTGCAATTCCCATGAACAGTTTTGCATTCAAGTCTCCATCAGTGAACAGTGCATAACCTCACCAGAACAGACTGCATGTTAAAACTATGACGAATTTCCTGATTACACAATGGCACTTTTTGACTATATAAGCACATAGTTAGAGAAGGGATTTATTTATAATCGCACTATCCACTTTCAACTAGATGAGGATGGGTTCCCTTTTGAGTCTGGTTCCTCTCAAATGTTCTTCCTCATATCATCTCAGGGAGGTTTTCCTCACCACTGTCGCCTCTGGCTTGCTCATATGGGAAGCATTTATAAATGAAACAATTTATATCCAGAATGTATATATTTCTGTAAAGTTGCTTTGTGATGATGTCCATTGGTAAAAGTGCTATAAAAATGTAATTGAATTGGCTGCTAGGGTGCTGCTAAATGGTTGCTATGTTCTCACATGGTTGTTAGAGTATTGCTAGGTTGCTGATAAGGTATTTTTGGGAATTGCAAGGGTGCTGCTATGTGGTTGCTATATTACTCCCACTGGTTTCAAGAGTGTTGCTAAGTTCTTGCAGGTGGTTGCTATGGTATTACCAGCTATTGCTACTGCCACTGCTATTTTGTTCCAGGTGGTTGCTAAGGTCATGCTAGATGGTTGCAATGAGATTTCAGGCATTTGATACAGTGTTTTTATGTGGTTGTCAGTGTGTTGCTAGGTAGTTGCTATGGTATTAAAGCTGGTTGTTAGCACACTGATGGAGAGTTACAATGGTAATCCAAGTGGTTACTATGCCATTGCATAGTATCCCAAATGGCTCCTAGGTTAATAATTTATGGTTGCTAGGGTGTTCCAACTGGGTGCTAGGGTGCAAGTGAGCAGAACAATGCTGTTTTATTTACCTTCAGTATATTTAAAAAAAAAAGTTCCAACATCACAGAAATCAAATCATGTGAAGGCAGGACCAACAAACCATTCCCCAAGTATTCCTATGGTGATATGCACTTTGCATTGCTACGTGTCAAACATTCACGCATCCATCTTCTACCGCTTATTCCTTCTTCAGGGTCACAGGGAACCTGGAGCCTATCCCAGGGAGCATGGGACACAAGGCGGGGTACACCCTGGACAGGGCGGCAGTCCATCGCAGGGCACAATCACACACACTCACACACCCATTCATACACTACGGACACGCTAATCAGCCTACCATGCATGTCTTTGGACTGGGGGAGGAAACCGGAGTACCCGGAGGAAACCCCCGCAGCATGGGGAGAACATGCAAACTCCGCACGGCCCTGGTGGGAATCGAACCCTGGACCTGTGAGGCGAACGTGCTAACCACTAAGCCATCATGCGCCCCTACGTGGCAAACATAATTCTGATATTTTCCAAAAGCAGAAGCACTCTGCCTTGAGGAGGAGAGCATTTCACAGCTCCAAACCCAACAATCCTTGATGCTGTGGTATAACAATAAACATCTATCTATGCTTGCATGCACAGAGAACGAAGCTGAAATTCTGATCAATTGTCTCATATTCAGCTTTTGAGCTCAAAACCAAATGTCTTCTGTGTATAACAAAAACAATTGGATTTCACTGGATGAAATATTTAGTTATCTAATGGCATACTGTCACAAATCGTGACGGTGCGGATGAAGGAAGGAGGTAAGCGCCAAACGAGTGTAGTTTAATTCTCTTTCTGTGATGTACGAAACTTCGCCGTAATCATGGAGGTAGCACGAAGGCGGCGAGGACGCCGAACAGAAAACCACGCCAAAAATTCCCGCCTTGGATTCCAAGCTACGCACAGAGGTATTCCGTGGACATGCCGGAGCCGTATGTGAACATAGCGGAGCGCCCATTCCACAGGTATTATGGGCAGGTGAGCACTCCAGAGTAGATGGACAAGACTCCCACCGCTCATCCAGGGAAGCGAGTTCCGCTCATCTCCAAGTTTCCAGACCAAGCTAAGTCTCCAGCCCCTGCCATGCCTCAGGTCCATGTCCCGGTCCAGACCAAGCCACAAGTCCAAGTTACCGTCCATCCTGCTAAGCAGAATCCATTCATCTCCAAGTCTGCCGACCCAATTCACAAAGTTCCACTCACAGCCAAGTTCCAAGTTCAAGCTCCAGTCACAGCCAAGCCTCAGGCTCCAGTTGTAATCACGCAGAGTAAGAAGGAAATGGTGGAAAAAATTAGCAGAATGCAGTTGGAGTTGGAGAGTTTGAGCAGCACTCTGTCTGAAATGGAGAAGAAATGCATCGAAGCTACTAAAGAATGCTCATCCGTGGAGTTGCAACTACAGGAAACACAGGTTTTGCTGCAAGAGGAAACACTCCGGAAACGGGTTCTGAGCATTCGGCTCTGTCGACTAGAGGACGAACGAAACCATCTAAAGCAGCTTCTGGAGGAGGAGAAGGATAAAAGGAAAAGTACAGAGACCCAGCTTCACCAAGTCCAGACTCAGTCTCAAGCTCACGACGCCCAAGTCCAGACACAGTCTCAAGCTCACAGCGTCCAGGTCCAGACTCAGTTGGTAATCGCTCAGATTAAAAAGGAGTCACGTCGACAGGAGGGGGAATCTGGGGTCGGGGCTGAGACCGGCTCCCACCCTCTCTCCCCGTTTTTGATGCCTGCTCAGCCTCCCTGCTCTGCTGAGGATGTCGCTCAGCCTCCCTGCTCTGCTGGGGACGCCGCTCGGCCTCCCTGCTCTGCGGAGGACGCCGCTCAGCCTCCACGTCCGGCTGAGGACGTCCTGCTGTGGACATCGCTCGGCCTTCCTGCTCGGCTGTGGACGTTGCTCGGCCTTCCTGTTCGGCTGAGGTCGTCGCTCCGCCATCCTGCTTCGCTGGGGACGTCGCTCTGCCTCCATGCTCCGCGAAAGACGTCGCTCCTTGTGTCGCTCCCCCTTTCTGCTCCACGGAGGACATCGCTCCACCCCTGGGCTCAGCGGAGGGCATCGTTCCTCCCTTGAGCCTCACGGAGAACTTCTCTCCTTCCCCTGGAGCCTCGCAGAGAACCTCGCTTCCCCCTGGAGCCTCGCGGAGAACCTCGCTCCCCCCTGGAGCCTCGCGGAGAAACTCGCTCCCCCCTGGAGCCTCGCGGACAACCTCGCTTCCCCCTTGAGCCTCGCGGTGAACTTTGCTCCGCGTCCCTACTTCGCCAGAAACATCATGCGGTTTCCTGGCTCTGCTTGGGACATTCAGCCCAGGGGCCCGGGGCCGCCGGTGATATGGGATGTTTCATGGCATGCCGGGAGGAGTGCCTTTGGGGGGGGGACTCTGTCACGGTTCCCCCTTGAAGCAGCATGCTCTCGCGCTGTTGCGCATGCGTGTTGTGACATTTGAACATGTGCTCTTTGTTTTCATTTCTGTCAATGGCTGGGAGGGCACTTGTGTTTTGTTTATGTTCGTCATGACTCCGCCCCGTGTCTGTCATAGGTTGTGTCCCCACGTGTGTCTGTATTACTCCCAGCTGATATCTGTTTAAGTTAATTCATGCCGGTTTATATACTACTATAGGTTAATTAAACATATTAAACATAGTAAACATAGTTCCTTGTTAGTTATAGTTCACGCTGGGTTATCTGCTCCCAGATCATAGTCATAGCTCACGTTCATGTTTATGCTCATGTTTGTTTCTCGACCCTGTTTTCCGTGCCACGTTGTTGATATCTGCCTTGCCCCAAGTTTATGCCTGTTTGCCGTTCGCCTGACCTTCGCTTGTTTTCTGACTACGCCTTTGGATTACGTTTTGGATTTGTCTGCCTACCTCTTGTAAATAAACTACACTCGTTCTTAAGTGCACTTACCTCCTTCCTTCATCCGCTCCGTCACGACTTGTGACACATACATTGGCTGATTAGTGTTTGTAGGATATCTACTTAGCTACTTGCTTAGAGTTATTCTCCTTATTCTCTACATAGTTTACCACATATGGTGTGGTTAAAGACTGCACCACATATTCAATGTGACGGGAAGTGTGAAGTGTGTGAAAAGAAATGGCATTAAACGTCAGTTGTAAAAAGATGGCTCCAATAGTATGTATGTGGAGCTGCATCTGCATATGTGTTTTATTTATATGCTTGATTGTTTAATCTTCTTAAGTACCCTGCCTTTTCAAAAAAAATATATATAAAGTAATAATTGAGCAATACAAAGCAAATACATCCAGTTGTATCTACTGAACAGATCACTGTGCAGAAGAATTCTGATTATACCACAGCATTGTTGAATGTTCGATTCTTAATATTTCATTTATTTAAAATTCATGGTGTCATGGTGTCTCCAGTGTCAGCACCTTGTACCAATCAGAGGTAAAGCTTTAACTTTAAGTTTTCCCAACATGTTTTTTTTTTTGAGTCTTCAGAACAGAAGGCTTTGGGTTTCTCTGTAACATGACAAGGGAAAAGAGAAATGCTGGTGAGGGAACGACTGTTTATAGCATTATAACCTCAACTAACTTGTTTTGTGCATGTCCCACATCATTAAATGTAAATATAGCCAATAAAAATTATGTCTTTTATAAATTAATAATAAAAAATTTTTTTTTTGGTAAATTACTGTGCTTACCCTGTTGTAGATTATAACAGCATTTTATAAGCCATCATGTTTTATTCTTTACATAATGTATTTTCTGTGTTGGGAGTTATATAGATTAAATCAAATGAATAAAAAAAGAGCCATAATGTTTTCATATCATGAGTGACAATCACAAAAACTAACAAACCATTAAGGACTTGCACAAGAGCAAAAAGAATATATATGATAGCAGGGTTACATAACCTCATCTTTCAGCAACAAAGTGGTGCATTTGTAAACAGGGTTGGGTCAGAGTTAATAAATTAGTAAGTTTAGGCATGCTGTGATATCCAACAAAATCTCTCGTATTCCTTTTAGAATAAGTGTTTGCACAGCCACATATGACCAAAATAATCCTCTCTCTGTTCTAAGTTTATCACACATTATCCTTGGATTTGTCTGTCGGCCCTGTGAAGTTGTTTTCTTCTGTGGCTTGCTTCTACTAAACACTACTTCATCATCATAAAGCAGGTGCTTACATATGGACAACCTGACTAAACTGATCAATAAGGACTTGTACTAACTGCACTGGGATCCTTTACTTTCCCTTCGGAACATGCGATGTTAATATACGGAAGTTTATTTTATCAGAGTATAAACTTACCTTTAGTATGCTCTTCAGAGAAGATACGTTTCTTAAAAGGACACCAATCCGTGATCCATGTCGATATGAAAAATTCCACAGCGCAAATAGTAATGCTGTAAGTAATTAAATGAATAGTGGATGTAAGAGAGCAGAAGTGGTTTGGAAGTGTGTGTGTGTGTGTGTGTGTGTGCTCCTGGAGACATCCAAGGCACAGCTCCTTTTATGGTGTAGAGTTATGTATGTGTGACTGAAGTCCTAAGTACTTACCATGAGTGTGTCCAGGCAGCATTGAACACCTAATCACACAACCCTGATAAAAATAACATACCTTCACTTAAAATCAAGAATACATAGATGCTCAGTCACACTTAAGCTGACATTGAAAAGAAGTTAGTGTACGTCGAAGATCTTTGTGGTCAATATATAAAGATATGGTACATGTTACCATGGCACGCAGAAGTGCTTGGCTTTCTGTGTTTGTGTATGGTCTGACCTTGATGTCGCTTACATGTATAACCTGCCCTTTTCTCAGACGTCCATTTCCCCATTTCTTGAATTCCGTCTCTGACTCTTCCTGCAAGAACTCATGCTTGATCCTCTGTCAGAAAAACATTGTTACAAAGACTTCAATGTGTTATTGGACCTTACATTTCATCCTACTTACTCACACTTTGTGTATGCACTTCAGTCTCTCTCTCTCTCTCTCTCTCTCTCTCTCTCTCTCTCTCTCTCTCTATATACATACTGTATATCAAATGACAGAAATATCTTTACATGTATGTGAGAATTTTGCATACATACCACCATTTTTCTTTTATAATGTACTAAGGAAAATTTAAGTAGTACATTGTATGAAACTAATAAAGTGAGAGTTTTCATTTGATAACAGTTATAATAATAAAAAAAAGCCATGGCAGGTTGGTGGTGCTGGGATTTGAACTCACTTCTGTCCACTTAATGAATTAAACTTTGGGAAATTACTGTGGTATAAGCAGAATAACACACTCCAGTGCATGCTGTTGTAAGAAAAGAATCCACTCCAATTCGGCGTTCCACCTCGTGCCAAATTGCAACCCTCCTCCCATGTGCATTATTTTGGTATAACAGCACAGTCTGGTATGTAATTTCTTACTTAATCAGACAGGCACAAGGTCAGGTGATTAACAATCAGAATATCACAGGTCAAGACAAAAATCACAGTTGTGGTAAGCAATCACGAATCAAAATCATAAGCAGCAATCAGAATCAAGCCCCCACTGCCACCCAAAAGGAGATCAGTCTGGGAGAAGGGTCCTTTTGTGGTCTAGTTCTGGGACGTGGTCCTGGTTTTCGGGGTGTACTGAAAGCCACTGCAAAGAAGTTGGTCGAGGACATTGTGAGCAAGGATGCAGCATCTCCCCTCAGGGCTGTAGTCCTCCCACTCAATTACACATCGGATGTTTCCGATATCTCACTTTCTTTAGACTGGAGACTAGAATGGCATTGACTCTGTATAAAAGTCTTTGTCTCTCGATTTCTAGACGTTCTGGTGGTATCCAAGGTGGAATCCAGTGTTTGCATCCAGGGGAAACCGAGGACAATGGAATACTTGGATGTAACAGTTACCAGAAGGAAGATGGTTTCCTCGTCCTATGTAGCCCAAATCTAGAGCCTGAATGTGAAGTGGGTTCTGGAGAGGTTGAAGGCAGTGCTTGAGCTTTTCCACAATGGACCAGTTGATGAAGTTTCCAGCTGAACCAGAGTCAATCAAATGTGTAAAGAAACACTTTATCTGAAAAGGAATCAATAGTGCTTGAGAAGATAGATATTTAGAGGGCCTCACTGAAGATGGGCATTGCTTTGGTGGGAGCCCGCTCCCACTGTGGTAATGATGGACGTTGGCATGGATGTTGGACTGGATGCAGGGTGGCACAGTGGCTTAGTTGTTAGCACGTTTGCTTCACACCTCCTAGGTTGAGGGTTTGATTCCCGCCTCTACCCTGTGTGCGTGGAGCTTGCATGGGAACCACATGGGGACACTGGAAAACTTGCTGATGATCAGTAGAAGCATAGTCTGAAACTTTATTGTTGATCGAGAGCTATGAGGTTGGCTTCGCTGATCTGTATACCTTTAATGGGTCTCTTGTTAAGTAAGGATCTCTCAGTTATTTTTTGGGCATGGCATTTACGAAATAGGTGGTCGAGACAGGTGGAGAGATCAATGAGTGTGTCCAGGGATTATTGTTTGTTGTGACATGCAAGCTCAGTGAGAATAGAGATTTTGGGGCCTTGGCCTTGTGCATTGGCCCAATGTGGGCTAACACACAGTACCCCTGCATGGGATTTGAGTAAGCATGACAATGTACAGGCTGCCCATGAAAAGAAAACCCACATTGGGCTGTTTTCAGATTTTTAAATGAAAACAATTGCCGTTGTTTCAATCTGTTCCTGTGTTAAGTGCAAAAGAAGAACACAGTCCCTTGTTCATACACTCAGCTCCATATCTTTATTTAGAGGATATCTGCATTTAGAGGACTTAAAGCGCCATTCACTAGATGATACGTTAGAGCCAAAACATCCCTGTTCATGAGGTTTCCAAGTGATGTTCATGCACGTTCATGCTCAGTGATTTCAAACACACTGACGAACTCTGTCTCGTAAAACTTTCCTCTGTAGTCATGATTGTTGTCATGAGCTGTGCTTATGAATTTGAAACGCTGACATTACATTCAAAAGTATTTACTAATCTAGAAACTCCAGAACACTGGTATGCAATACAGAGCTTTCTGTCAGAGAGGTTTTTTAAAACAAACAAACAAACAAAAAAAACCAATAACTGTTTGTACACTAGTACAGTGTCAGGTTAGTGACAATAGTCACACAAAATCCGTCTTGGTAGTGAGAGTAATATTTCTAATGTTAATATATAAAATAAGTGAATAAAACAAAAATAATGGGAGTTTCTTTCCTGACCCTATTTATAAACCATGCAGCCCCACAAGGGGTCACGACCCCTATTTTGGGAATCCCTGGATCACAGAGTAGGTTGCATGTTTAGCAGTTGAACCCAAAAATATATATATGCAAAGATGTATAAATGCCTCTATTTATTTATTTATTTGTTTGTTTGTTTGCTTACACATTCATTTGTATCCCACATTAAATTGTTTTCTATTTTAACCATTTTAAATGTTTTATTTGAACGATTTTTTAAATAAAGTACCAAATTAGATTTTTTTTAAAGTTAAAAAAAAAGATTTTTTAAAAGTTTTTTTTAAAGATTTTTTTAAAAAACTTTTTTTTTAAAGTTTTTTTTAAAGTTTTAAAATTGCATTAGTTTAATGTCTCCTTGGAAACGGAGTTAGTATAGATAACTCAGGAGTGTTGGGAACATGCTATAGGAAGGTTATAGTCTACCACTTCTTGTGCTCGTCTTGGACTTATACAGTTCAAAGTTTTAAATTCCTGATGCCTCAGTTCCATTGAGCTCGATACAAAAGGATGTTATTGCTTCCACATCCCTTATAGCAAGACGTTCCCTACCATTGGAAGTCTGCTAAATACCCATCTATCTCCCAGTGGATAAACTTTTAATTTTGTTTTCCTTTGTTAGTATAAAAAGAAAGAAAGAAGAAAAAAAAAACCTGTGAATGTTTACTGCTGTGTGCTGATCAATTTTTTTTTTTTTTCTTCTCAATGGAATATTTGGGAAAGGGAGGGGAGGAGAGAAGAGTAAAGGTGAGATGTTCAGCAGAAATGTTCAGCAGAAATGTTTGGCAGAAATTAAACAGGAAAAAATGGCATTATTTATATTTCAATATTTAATTTTATAAACTTCTTGTAATCAAAATGACAGTAGCATTCTTCACATTCTTAATGTTTCATTAATAGTGTATGATGATGAGGGACTATTTGGGTACAAAGCTAAACATTTTTTTTTTTTTATGTAAGGCAGCCCGGAGTTAAAAGTGAAAGTCATAAGGTAGAATATGCCATCTTTATTGATTTACAGAGATAAACAGTGTTATACTGGAAACTTCCAATTAAATCGTGAAAAGACCAATTTCAATTCATAATAATCCATGGTCAATATTCACACATGGTACTGCTACAAAAAAAACCAAAAAAAAACAAACACCTCTATATTAAGCAATTTAAGCTGAAAACATTTATGAATTAATACTGTACCAATACAATTAGTATTCATTTACAATACTAACGACAGGCCACATAATCCTCTTAGATGGACTAGCTTGGGTAAGTACACTAAATATAACTAAATTCAACAACATTTCTGATGAAAAAGTAATGTTCCAAAATATTACACATCTTGAAGATGTGCATTCAGAACAACAATGAAGGTTTTCTCTCAGATGTGATGCGGGCACCTCAGACCGTAGGTTCCGGTTGACGAACTACCTCATCCAGTTCTGAGATAAAGTGTCGCAGATCCTCAAGACATCGCTCACGAATCTCACCAAGGTTTTCTTTCAAAGGGTTCTGCAGGTGCTTCTCCAGACCAGGGTCTTTGGCTACGAGCATCTTCACCACCATCCCAAACGTCTCACAGTCTTGGCGATACACCTGAACATCACAAAGTCAATAAGCGTGCATTATTGCGTAGTCAAATATACATCATATTGGTTTCAAGATTATTTACCCCTCACTGTTTGTTTACTGACTAGAGAGAAAAACATCACTAAGCTTATTATAATAATATCCTACAAAGATGTCTTGAACCAAATCCTGAGACTGAAATGGCCAAAACACTTAAGTATCCTAGCAACCATCTCAATCAATTTGGCACTACATTTCAGGATCTATTGGTACTTGTCTAAATTCAGGTCAGACCTTCAAGCCAAACAAAAAGCACCAAAGCATCAATGATATTGACAAATATGCCAGTGTTCAGCATAATGTAATTTGGCTGCACCAGTGGTAGCAACTTTCAGCAAATTCACTGAATATTTTAGTTATTTCTGAATAGCAAAACCGCAAAGTAGTAAAGTACCTTACCACATCAAGAATTCTCTATATCAGCAAGACACGAACAATAAATATAGTCTGCACAAACTGATTAAAAAATGGGAATACAATCAGGATTAGGTAAAAAAAAAATTAAAACCAAAGAAATTAATCTTTTGATGAATTTCAATACAGACAGCTGATTCTCTCTTGCCAGTCATGATGCACATCACACCAGTCTCTTGCCAGTCATGATGCACATGAGACACCTGCTGGTGCAAGCGCAAATAACATCTCGCTAAACACAGGCACATTGAAACAACTGTTAATTTATGGCGGCTGGAAAAAATGCGCTTCAGTCATGGAAGTTTCAAAATTATTTTGTGTATAAAAGAAAAAAATGGAAACAGCATCACAGTACAGGGCAAACTATGCCTTCCAGCTGTAAAGACGTTGTCTTTATAAGATTTATATAGCATAGCATAGTTAGCTTGGCTTAGTTTATGGAGTTAGTCCTGTTCCCTTTTTCCTTTTTGTTTTGCTCTCATCGTTCGAAATAAAGTCCTTGTTCTAACTGCGAATGCATCCGTCCTACTTTCTTGACGTCACGCCTCGTGACAGTGAAGATAGCCATCAGTGACTTTTCCTGGTAGGTAGGCAACTGTATTTTTTATTTTTTTTAACCAGCCCTGTTACATGCACCGTTCGGAATAAAAGCATTTAGGGTACGTATTTAATTAAAATAAAAAAAATCTTTGTGTAAATCTCTCATGTTACAACGTGGACACCTGCGGCTTATAGACAAGTGCGGCCTATATATGTACAACATTGTTTTTCTTAGTGGGTGTGGCTTATATTCAGGTGCGCTCAATAGTCCGAGAATTACGGTACTATTTTCCTATTAAGGGGCAGTGCCCCTGTTTATTTTTTTCATTTCTTTATATTTTTTAAATACAGTTACAGCTAGATTACTTATAACACTACTCAGACATATTTTGTTTAAATCTAGAATAAACATTTTATAAATAAAATATTTTAAATCATATTGCTTTTCTCTTGACTTTATTTACGTGTGACCTTGAAGTAATCAGATTATATTACTTTCATATTGTGATACTTGGATTACGTTACTGAAAGGAAATTCTCTTTAATCATCTTATATTTTATATTATGTACCCTCTTATATTATGAACTGCTCGCATATATATATATGATGAATATAATCATTTAGTTACCTCTTTGAATAAGCTGATCAACTGCTATCCTTGATTATATTATTATGTACTTCTGTGTCAACACGACACGGGACTTATTTTGTATCATAATTATGTGCTGTGTGCTTTGGTTAACTCTGTCTGACACTTGGACCAGTAGAAACCGTCCATTCTCTGCTGTTATCACTGTGTACAATGTGTATAAATTCTTCTGCTTTGAATGAATAAACCGGAAGTCTCTTTTGAACACGCTCATATCTGTCAGTGTGTGTGTTCATTTCGGACTCTCCAGGCGCCTGACACTGCAGCAAACCACACACACTTTCTAGCTCATAGCAACATAGAACTAAACGTAACTCGATGTTACTAGACGTTAATGGTAAAACAGGCTGAAAGGCACGACGGAGATCGAAAAAGGCGTAAATGGTAGATTCCTGTGAGGTGAAATCTAACAGTTACTGATAAAAAAATTTTGTGAAGTAATTTGCAACTGTAATGGAATAAATTTTTAAAGTAGCCCTCCTCAGAATAAAGGCAGAAAGACTATCCAACCCATTAGCCTTTTTGGAGTCAAGACCTTTTGAAAATCTTAACAATCGGTCAGGTTTATTTGTCGCCTAGATACAAAATCATCAGTGATTCTAGCATCCAGTGCATCAGTGCAGTCACTCATGTTTCACAGAGATGCCGAATATGGTGTGAAAGCTGAAATTTGCAAGTTTATCCGACAAACAAATGAGCAATAAAACCTCCGACATCAATACATTCTGCATTTTACAGCATGTGTTTAATTCTAAACTATTTAGTTTATGAAATTTACCTTGCCCTGAAGAACACTGACCAATACAATACCGTTATCGTCATACCGGCAACTTGCTCATTTATGCAATCAGCCAATCATCTGAGGAATCTGAGGCTACATGGGGCACAGACTCACCCAAACCGGACAGTTAAAGATCAGTGACCAGGTGACATTTTTCCAATCTTCAGCCTTCCAGTTCAGTATTAGTACATTTAGCCTCGTTAATTTGACTCACCCGGTGGGCTAACTAATGAACATTCCACCCCTGATCATCACAAAATGCTGAAAATGCTAAAAACAAAACACAGTTGCAAATAAAAACAAACCGATTCTATCCAACCTTCTCTATTTCTCTTGCTTTGGCTGCAATAGCTTGAGCTCGCCGTTCGTGGAAGTCATCTGCAATGGTAGTGGCTTCTTCCGCAGGAGCCAGAGGTTCATCTGTTTGACGCTCAATCACTGGCATTTCTTCCTATGCAGCATACAGAGTATTCTTAGCTTACTTAACAACATGGCTCACAATGATCCATATAATCACTGATTTGTGACACACTGTAATATTCACAGTTACATATACAAAATGTTTGCATGAATACGGCACACATTTGTATTACTCATATTTCGGTTGTGTTTCTTCAGCAGAATCAGTGTGTTATCCAGAATTAAATATTCTGTATGTTGAAAATATTCAGAGTATTGAAGAGTTTTGTTTAATTTTAATACAGCTGTTCAAGTTAGGTTGTTCATTAAAAAAATATATAAATGTCAATGTCTCTTATAAAAACAAAATCTGGAAATACTGATATGCAGAGAAGGCCAGAGCATTATTTAAACAAACACAGTATTGACTTAACAGGACGTCCCCCCAGTAACATGGTGGAATAACTGGCTGAAGCGCACAGAAGACTGCGTCACTACCCCCATACCGAGTACTCAGTTCTGAGGCAAGACGCTACTCACTTTAGAGGCTGACACAGAACTATGTGGAGATCCGTCTCGGGACACGCTGACAGTGGGCCCTGGGGCTCTGTCCCGGTCTATAAAGGAAAAAAATATATATATATATATATATATATATATATATATATATATATATATATATATATATATATATATATATATATATATATATATATAAAGGAAAATAATGTGACTAGTGAGATGTTTTGCTTGAGCATTAATTAAAATTCTCATTCAGTGCGTTTACATGGACAACAATAATCCACTCTTAATCTAATTAAGACCATACTTTGATTAAGAAACTACCATGTAAACACCAACCTTAATTCGATTAGAGCTTACTTGGATTATGACCTTAATTAGATTAAGACAGGTGGTACTCCTGTTTTAATCGTATTATGGACGTGCATTACAGACATGTAAACACCTTAATCACATTATGAACGTCGTGTGAGTTTTCACCACACTTTGCGACACGATCACACACGGCAGTTTTACGTTTTACGGCGAACAAGAGACTTCGGCTGCGTCCCAAACTGCATACTTTCCTACTATAGTCCTGTAGTGGGGAAAAATACATGTATCTCGGCTACTATACAGTAGGTAAGTATGCGATTTGACACGCACCCCAGGGCTTCATGCAGTCGTCTATTAGCACGTACAGCATGACGAATAATTAACTGCACTTAAAGCGTTCATAAAAAATTATAAAAAAACAAAAACTGTATACGGCACCATAACGAACATAACGAAGACCAACTGTATGTTGATACGTGAAATTCTGGAGTGACGTCGGACGGCGTGGCACGGTGACGTAATGACGCAGGCTCTTAATCTAATTATGATCTATAACATGTAAAACGAGAACATGACGGAGTAGTCTAAAAGCGACTCATGTAAACACCTTAATCACATTATTACCTTACTTAGATTAAGGCCAATAATTAGATTATTGCTGTCCATGTAAACATAGTCAATGATGCCATAAATGTTTTCATAAATTGAGTGTGCATCCCACACTCCTATTTTACTCTTTATTTAGAACAATGGAGGCTCATGTATTGGGGCAGAGCACCGCCATTTATAACAGCTGTTTTAACAAATGTGTATCTTAAGAAAGTCCTCATTCACAACTCCATGCGTTTTAAACTCCATCTAATAATAATTAACTCTTGAGTGACCCATAATTTAAAATGTCTCCCTTTTCTCATTTTTTGGGGGAGCTTATGTGTTTTTTTTTATGTAGGTGCATGGTATTGGAGTGATTTTTGAGGTGTAGATGTGCTGGAAATTTTCCTAAACAATGTTCATCCATGATATTACCCTGAGCAAAAGGAGCTGCTAGACTGCATGTTCTGTTTTTTGTTTTTAAATTAGTCTATTTAAACATCTGAATTCAAATGTAGACCAGAACAATATAGAGAGAGAAGATAGAGCATACTTTTCCCCAGAGGAGGCTGGTATGTGTGGCTCTTGCCCCGGTCTGGAGAGTAGCTTCGGCTGCTAATGCTGGATCCGGAGCGGCTGTGAGGGGACGGAGACACATCCTGCCGAGTAGGAGAACAGTCGTGGACTGGAGGAAAGGGCGCTTTACGCCGCAGACCTTCCCTTTCCTCCCTGTGGGGAACAAGTACATACATACATTAATGAAAACAAGCAAATGGAAATTTTGCACAAAGACAATAAAAAGGGAACATTAAGGGACTTTACAACATTTCCTCTCACTACATAAAAGTTAAGAGGCCGATTCAGAAAACTGCCCTTCCAAAATCTTTACAATGAAGACCAAATTATGCAAAATGTACATTGATAAAAGTACCACCATACAACGCATTTGACAGCATACACACGATCATGAATTAAAGCAGGTTTCCGAAATAATTCTTTCACCAAGGTTCTCACATTATTAAATACACTTCCATAAAAATACACCTATGAAGAGCAGACTAGTTCAACGTTAGACATTCATATAGAGATTCCAGATGTGTATGTACTGAGGAGTTAAAAACAAAAATGCAGTTGCACACATTAGTATTCAGACCAGATTATATTATCCATCTGTTTCCTTGCTTGGAGTCTATCCCTGGGAGCCTGGAGTACAAGTGGGGGCGGTACACACGCAGACAGTACACACACGCAGACAATTCAGTGCAAAAAGTGTAAAGTTTGGCAGGTCCGCAGTTTCTCCTGCTAGACATCCACTACAAGTGCAAAAAAAAAAAAAAAAGAATCAACCATCTGGTACATCAGCACCAATCTCTTCAGATATGTATAAGTGAAATGAAACAAACACAAATAAAGGAATCAGTGTCATAATCTCAACTAGCACATTTGCCATCTGCATCGATTTGATGGCCTGATGATCATAGCATGATAAAATAAAATGCTGCTTCACACTTCTCATGCATTCAAGTGACTCAAAGACAAAGTGAAGTGGAGAAATGCTCTGAATATACAAACTACTCTTATGTTTCGAGACATATTTTCAAAAGTAGTGGCTGGGTGCCTATTCCTTGGAGAAATAATAAAGGAATAAATTCAGGTCACTGGAATTACAGTTTACAAAAGAACTGAACCAATTTCAGGAATGTGTAGCTCTTGTTATGTTAATGTACTTAATTAAATTTGAACTGTTGAGGTATTGTTATATCCATTCATTGATTTGTGCAGGTCAAGATACACCCATTTCTTTCATTTATTTATTTTATTAAACTCCTATCTATACACCAGTTCTAATAAGATCAGAATTTCATCAAAATGTAAAAAAAAAATAATAATAATAATAATAATTTTACTTGTATTGTTTTGTGTTCTATTTATTTTGCACATTTTTATGAAGGATGCCAATAATTGTGGAGGGGACTGCAATTTAAGAAATATTTGCAATCTAATTCATACTGATTTGTAATTGAGCACAAACAGAATTAACTACAGAACTGGGCGGGTTGGTTCAGACTGCCATCAGTGAGTGGAAGTTGGACCGAAGGAAAAGTCCAAGCACGTGAATTTCCTCCCATCACCTCATTCTCCACTCAATCTCTCCTTCCCCCGTAGCCTTCAGAACCCTGTAGGTTAGCGGTAGAACTGATCGAACGGCCCTGCAGATTAATTAGGCTAATGTCAAAAATGTTAAGGTAATCAGAAAACATAGGGTTAGATTTAATAAAAGTGCGAGCTCTCCCTTTTGTCTGCAATAGCATACTGCCTTCAAAGGCAATGCAAGTCCTCAGAGAAAGCACTGGCATTGGATTTCCCAAACAACAAATTAATTCCTACTCTCAAAGTCATAAATCATTCATGTTAATTTAATAAAGTTAAATATATTAGGTACCATTTATAAGAAAAGCAGTACTTAGTCTAGTCTCTACATAGTTGGACTCCTTTTGTCCATCCATCATGTGAGGCCAAAAACTCATTCCAATATTCCACAGAATGACCAGTGATCACTTTTTATTATTTTTACAGAAGATGCAGCATGGATGCACACAGACTATTTCCACCTTTAGTGAGGGAGCTTTAGCTCTGTCTGCAATTATAGACAAGTTATGGTTATAGAGCACTCTAATCTGAAGAAAATTCCATGACAAATAGAAAAGCAACTGCACTAGACAAAAACAGAAAAGTGAAATATAATACACATATGGTATTGCTTTTCATTCGTGACATGAGAACAGTGTGCCACAACAAAAAAATAATAATAATAATTTACAGAACTTTCTTCAGTGAAGAAGATAATTAAATGCTGACTTCGCATCTCCAATTCCCCACTGCATTTCACTTTCATCAATGTATTCATGTCATACTGACCAATTACTGCTCAAAGTAATTTCCAGGTGGTCTTGGCATTTACTGCATAACTTTTGGTTTCCTCATTCCTACAGCATGGACTGTTGAACCCATAATCACCAAGCTTTTTTTTTTTTTTTTCTTAGTGAAGCAACCACATTAAGAAAAATACTCCATAATTTTTTTATTAAATTTTTTTTTTTATTTTATTTTTAATTTATTTAAATTTTTTTTTTTTTTTTTTTTTAAAAAAAAAAAAAAAATTTATTTTTTTTTAAATTTTTTTTATTTATTTTTTTTTTTTTTTATTTTTTTTTTTTTTTATATTTTTTAATATAATTTTATTATTTTTTTTTTTTTTTTTTTTTTTTTTTTTTTTTTTTTTTTTTTTTTTTTTTTTTTTTTTTTTTTTTTTTCTTTTTTTTCTTTTCTTTTTTTTTTTACTTTTTTTTTTTTTTTTTTTTTTTTTTTTTTTTTTATATTTTTTTTTTTTTTATTTTTTTTTTTTTTTTTTTTTTTTTTTTTTTTTTTTTTTTTTTTTTTTTTTTTTTTTTTTTTTTTTTTTTTTTTTTTTTTTTTTTTTTTTTTTTTTATTTTTTTTTTTTTTTTTTTTAAATTTTTTTTTTTATTTTTTTTTATTTTTTATTTTTTTTGTTTTCTGTTCTTGGCTAACAGAAGTGAAACGCGAGAGAGTCACGTGACGCCATGCAAAGGGCAGATGTGTGAAAAGCAGTTCTGCGCACTTTGCTGATTTTATTTTTTTAAAAAATTATTTTCATGATATAATCTGGTGAAATTCGGTATACCCAGTTACACTTTTGCTGTTTGAGGTAAACATGGCAAAGAAGTTAAAAACCTCGAGCTCTGGAGACATTAAAAGACACTTACGTGTTCAAGATGGAAGCCCAGACGAGCTTGTGGACCACGGACTCGTTTTGGGTGGTGCAGTGGGAGAAGAATCCAGCGCCAACTGTCCAACATGTCAGGGATGTTGACAAAGGTTGTTGCTGACTTGGAAGATCTCACTGTAATACGACGTTCGGTTACCGCGATAGAAATAAAATTCTCCGAGTTAGTTACAAGAGTGGCGGATACGGAGAAACGAATCGAATATCTGGAGTCTTCGGAAAGGGCATTATCCGCTAATCCGCCCGTGACCAAGAGAGACTTGGAAAAAATATTTGAAAGATTGGAAGATTTGGAAAACCGAAACCGAAGGAATAATTTGCGGATTATTGGAGTTCCTGAGCACGAAGAGCTTTTCCCGAGTCTGCTCAACATAACAGGCCAGAAATTAGAGCTCGAGCGGGCCGACAGAGTCCCGGCTCGGAGATCTGGCAAGGGGGACAGGCCGCGACCAATCCTGGCTAGATATCTGAGATCATCCGATTAAGATCTCATGTTGCACCAGGTGAGGAGCAAAGGAAGGCTCTCTTGGAAGAATCACAGTATTTTCTTGTTCCTGGACTTTGTGAACTCGACAAGAGAGAAACGTGATCGGTTCAAGGATTGCAAGAAAGTCTTGCGCCAACGTAAGATCACTTTTGCACTGATGTTTCCGGCCAGACTGAAAATAAACACCAAAGACGGCAGCAACGTATTTACGTGTCCCAATCAGGCAATGTCTTTTATTCAAGCAACGTGTGAATAATCCATTGGATGTTTCTCTTGTGAGTGGGTCGACTCGCTGTGCGTACTCTGACTTTCGAAAGGAAATGGGTGCCATTTTTTATTTATTTTTGCGTTGGCGCCGCTGAACGGCTAGAGGTGGTTAAATATCACTTCCTTAAAGAAACTTTGGCATGGACGGAAGATCACTTTTACAATGAAGTTCCAGCCCAGATTAATAATAGATACTATAGACGACCGCAAAATTATGCGGCCTACGATTGAATTGACACTTGACCATCAGAGGAACCAGGATGCAGTTTTGTTTCCTTTTGTGTTGGCTCTGCCTAGCGGCGGGGCTTCTTTTGTTGAATTACACTGCTTCAGGACAGTGGCAGATGTCTCTGCTCGCTCCTTGCACTTGTGCCTCCTGTTGGCTGATGTCTGATTTGTGGAGTATTTCCACGGGACTTTGAAATAATGTCATTCTTTCATAACAGCATAATTGTTGCATCCATGTTGAATTGTGGTCTTCATAATTTTGTTTTTGGCACACAATAAATTTTTTCTTTTATATCAAAATGTCAGATATTAATATGAGTGTACTATCTCTCTCCATGTGGAATGTGAATGGTTTGGGACACCCCATAAAAAGAAGGAAGGTCATTACTTTTCTTAAGCATAAGAAATATTGTGTTTTGTCAAGAAACGCATCTTTCCCTGCAGGAAACTGAAAAATTTGGGAAGATATGGGGCGGTCATGTTTTCTTTAGTGCTGGCTCGAGTAAGAGCAGGGGAGTCATTATATTGGTAAATAAGCATCTACAATTCAAATGTCTCAAACATTTTGAAGATAAATTAGGGAGAGTAATTATTGTTTTAGCAGAATTTCAGGGGCAAAGTCTTATTTTGGCGAATATTTATGCACCCAATGCTGATGATCAGGGTTTGTTTTATAGATCTAGAAGGGATGTTGCAATCTGTTGGCACCCCGCATGATATAATACTGGGAGGAGACTTTAATCTTTTGATGGACTCAGTCCTTGATCATAGTGTTGCAAAAGTGTGTAAGCCCCCCAGAGCAACAGTGACGCTTCACAGGATGTGTAAAAACCTTTGTCTTGCAGATATTTGGAGACTTTTGACCCCATCTGGTAGGGACTATTTGTTTTTTTCTTCAGTCCATAAGATTTATTCTAGAATATATATATATATATATATATTTTATTTCTTTTATTTTTTTTGATATCCAAATCACTCATTTGCTGATTGTTCAATCGGAAACATCCTAGTCTCAGATCACGCCCTCGTGAGTTTAGAGGTGTGGCCACAAACGGAGAAGAAGAAATCATTTAGTTGGCGCTTCTACAAAATCCTGATTTCTGACAAATGTTAAAGATGGAACTTGATGTTTATGTGGAGACCAACTGGTCCTCAGTATCCTCTGTGGGCGTGGCGTGGGAGGCACTTAAGGCGGTTCTTAGAGGTCGGATCATACAGTATGCCTCATTCATTAAAAAATCCAAAGCACGAAAACTTGTGGAGTTGGAAGGACATATTAAAAGTGCAGAGGCAGAGCTGAAGCGTCGAATGTCGTCTGATGGTCTCAGAGAATTGACCAGATTGAAATATAGATATAATACTATATTGTTGCGAAAAGTAGAGTTTCGGTTATTCAGGGCAAGACTGTCATACTTTGAGTCAGGGGACAAAGCAGGAAAACTTTTGGCTAGATATATAAAACAGAGGGAGGCCCTTTCTACCATTCCCGCAGTGAAGTCTGTTAGGGGTGAAATTTTTACCTCGGCCACTGATATTAATAATACCTTTAAAGAATTTTACTTTGACCTCTATAGTTCAATGTCTTCATCTACTGATGAAGATATTAGAAACTTTGTGGAACCATTAGAACTCCCGAAATTGACGACGGAGCAAAAAAATTCTCTTGATTCTGAGATAACCCTGGAGGAGCTTGGCGAGGTAATCAAGGCCCTGCCTACAGGCAAGTCTCAAGAGGCCAGGTGGCTTTGCCGCGGAGTTTTTCAAATCTTATGCTACAGAACTGGCTCCACTTCTGTTAGAAGTTTATACAGAATCATTAAAGAATGGAAAGCTTCCTCCAACCATGACACAAGCCCGAATCAGTCTGATTCTTAAAAAGACAAAGATCCAAGTGAGTGTAAAAGTTATCATCCAATTTCCCTGATCCAGTTAGATGTAAAAATCTTGTCGAAAATTCTGGCTAACCGATTAAGTAAAGTTACGACATCTCTTATACATATAGATCAGGTGTGCTTTATTCGGGGCCGTAGCTCTTCTGATAACATTAGACCTCTCATTAATATCATGTGGTCAGTAGCGAATGATCAGTCTCCGGTTGCTGCCATCTCTCTTGACGCTGAAAAGGCGTTTGATATGGTAGAATGGGATTATCTTTTTAAGATTTTGGAAGTGTATGGGTTCGGGAATACTTTCATTGGTGGGATTAAGCTACTTTATAGTCACCCCGTAGCGGCAGTACAAACAAATGGACTGATTTCAGATTATTTTACTCTGGATAGTGGCACCTGGCAGGGTTGCCCTCTTTCCCCATTACTGTTCTGTCTTGCCCTGGAACCATTAGCAGCCGTGATAAGAAAGGAGAATGGTTTTCCAGGGGTGGTGGCGGGAGGTGTGCCGCATAAGCTTTTGCTTTATGCAGATGATATTTTATTATTCGTCTCTGACCCTACTAGATCTATGCCTTGCCTCCACAGAATTATTAATTCCTTTTCCAAATTCTCAGGATACAAAGATAACTAAATCCGAAACTTTGGCTCTGACAGCGTACTGTCCAGTAACGGCCTTTCAGCCTGGTGCCTTCCAGTGGCCCAAACAGGGCATTAAGTACTTGGGTATTTTATTTCCAAAAAATTTGTCCGATTTAATTAGTGTTAATGTTGACCCGTTAATAAAAAGCTTTTCGAGTGATGTAGACGGGTGGTCTTCTTTACATTTATCTATGATCGGGAAGGTTAATGTTATTAAAATGAGTTGTATTTTTTTTTTTTTTCAAAATTCAATTACCTTCTACAATCTCTCCTTTTAATTGCCCTTTTTTTTTTTTAAGCAATTTGAGAGTACAGCGAAGTATTTTATTTGGAATGATAAGCGTCCCCGGTTAAATTTCAATAAGTTACATAGGCCGATTGACAAGGGTGGGCTAGGCCTACCCAAGATTCTGTTTTATTATTATGCGTTTGGTCTCAGACATTTGGCACATTGGTCACTTCCACCCCTCCCTGGTTCTGCATTGAACATTAAGCCTTTCCATTAATCTCACCAGAGAAGTTAAACACCCCGTTATTTCACATCTGCACTCAGTGTGGACAAGAGTGTCCAGAGTGTATGATTCTGATATTTATCTCAATGTTGCCTCGAGCCTATGGCTAAACTCCAAACTACGTATTAATAAGTCCCCTTTTTGTTGGTCAGAGTGGATCACAAGGGGGATTAATACACTCGGTGATCTTTATGAGAGTGGTGTGATGATATCTTTTGGAAAATTGGTTCAACATTTTGGGATTATCAGATCTCAGTTTTTTAGGTATCTTCAAATACGCCACTTGCTCTGTACTATTTTTGGGAGTAGCATGCACCCCCCTAATGCAGCAGAAACTCTGTGAGAGGTGATTTCTGCTTTTGGAAGAGGACATGAAGCATCAGTGTATTACTCCTTACTGATTCAGAGTCCAGGGGACGGAGTCTCATCCACTCTCAAGAGATTATGGGAGAAAGATTTAAATTTGGGGGAGGGAGAGTGGGCTAGGATTTTAAAATATATAAAAACTGCATCTAGAGGCGCAAGGGTGCGCCTTATGTAATTTAAGATTTTACATCGTTTATTGGACCCCCTCTAAATTGTATAGACTCTGTCTTAAAGACACACCCACCTGCTGGCGATGCCGTTCAGAAGATGGACACTACCCATGTTTTTTGGGGGTGTCATAAGATCCAAGAATTTTGGTTGAATGTGCAGAGTTTTGTATGTGAGGTGTTGAACACTCAGATCTTGTTCTGCCCTAGACTCTGTATTTTGGGTAATGGGGAAGTCACAAAATTGGAGGATAGGTACAAAAAAAATAGGGTTATGACCAGTGTGATGATTGGTAGACAGGTTATTTTAAGGGGATGGAAATCAGATGGAGTGCTCTCGTTTCAAGAGTGGTGTGTGGAGATGGGGAGGGTGGCTGCCTTTGAGGAGGGGTCGAGCAGAAGGATTAGAGTTGGGAATTCCTTCAGGAAGAAATGGAGCAGTTATTTGGCATTTTGGGGGACTCTCGAGGAGAGTATAATTTAGAGTTTAGTCTATGATTATACTTGATTATTGTATTTTCCTTTTTTTGTGTGCGTGTGTATTTTTTTTTCTTTGTTTTCGGATATGTGAGTTTATATTCTATTGACCACAGGGGTGTTCGTGGGGGACTAGGGTGGGGTGGGAGGTTGGTAGGGGGAGGGGTTATAGTGAGGATTTATGTTCATTATACATGTTTGTCTCTTTGTGTTAACTTTTGAATCAATCAAAGTGTTAATTACAAAAAAAAAACAGAAGTGAAACGCGATGTAGTCATCTGCTGTTGTAACTCATCCGCCTCAAGGTTTGTGCATTCTGCTCACCACAATTATACAGAGTGATTATGAGTTACTGTAGTCTTTCTGTCAGCTCCAACCATTCTGGCCATTCTCTTTTCATCTCTCTCAACAAGATGTTTCCGTCTGCAGAACTGGATGTTTTTTTCTTTATTGCGCCATTCTGTGTAAACTCTACAGACTGTTTTGTGTGAAAGTCCCAGGAGATAAGCAGCTATAAAAAATAAAAAATAAATAAAAAATGTAAAAAAAACTCAAACCAGCCTGTCTGGCACCAATAACTTTGCCACAGTCGTAAACACCGAAATCACATTTTTCCCCATTCTAATGGTTGATGTGAAATTTACTCGAAGCTGCTGGCCTGAATCTGCATGATTTTATGCAATGCACTGACACACGATTGGCTGATTGGATCATTGCAATTGTGAGTAGGTGTATCTTATAAAGTGCTCAGTGAGTGTATGTGGACTGGGTTGAATATGACAGGCCAATGGCTCCAGGAAATTCTGTGTTGATTAGAGGGGTCAGAAGAAAACAGCCAGACTGGCTTGAGTTGACAGGAAGGCTATGGTGGTAACTCAACCACTCTATACATCTGGGTGAGCAGAAAAGCATTTCTGAACACACAAGTCGAACCCTGAGGTGGATTGGCTACAATTGCCAAAGACCACATCAGGTTCCAGTGCTGTAAACCAAGCACAGGTTTTCATGCGAAGATGGTATAATGATGTGGGGAATGTTTTCTTGGCACATTTTGGGCCCCTTAATACCAAAGAAGCATCATTTGAATGCCACATCCTATCGGAGTATTGTTGAAGACAATGTGTGTCTCTTTATGACCACAATATGGCCATGGGCGGCCGTGGCTCAGGTGGTAGAGCGGGTTGTCCGCTAATCGTAGGGTTACATGACTCCACATTCCGAAGTGTCCTTGGGCAAGTCACTGAACCCCGTGTTACTCCCGATGGCAAGTTAGCGCCTTACATGGCAGCTCTGCTAGCACTGGTGTGTGATTGTGTGTGTGAATGGGTGAATGAGATACAGTGTAAAACACTTTGGATAGAAGCACTACATAAGTGAAGACCATTTACAATTTACCATCTTATAACGTCTACATCCAGCATGATAATGCATTTCACAAAGCACAAGTTGTCTCCAACTGGTTCCATAAATATGACCATGTGATTGCGGCATAAGTGTGTAGCTGATAAATGCAGCAATTGTGACGCAATCGTATAAACAGTGACCAAAATCTCAAAGGAGCGTTAGCTGCACCTTGTGGAGTCCAGGCCACAAAGAATTAAGATTGTTCTGAGAACAAAGGGGGCTCTACCCAGTATTAATTTGGTGTTCCACTAAAGTGTATACTAAACATATTAAAATAAAAAGAAACAATGAAAACAAAATAATAATGAGCAAGGTCTCCTCTGTGCTGAACTGCCTTACACTTTTTCCTGCTACTAATTAATACTACGATCGACAGATAGATAGATAGATAGATAGACAGACAGACAGACAGACAGACAGACAGCACAGATACCAAATGCTTTCAAAAACCTTGCCAACAGCCACTCCAAACATAAAACAGTGTAAGATAATTCATTTGAGATAGCGCACATGCATACCCTCGGTCCAAGTTCATAATAGCCTGGATTAATGTGTCATCTCCTGGGTTGGGGCCCGTTGCAGACAGGGATCTGGGAGCAGGGTACGAGCCCTGGACACGAGCATTGGGAGAGGAGACAACTCGACTGCGGCCTCTGTGAGATTAAAATAGAAGGGAAAATGCACAAAATACGGGTAAAATAAGTAATGACTAAGGGCCTTTAATGCATCACAGTGTTGCTTTCAGGAGATTAAACCCAGCATCTGTTCCACACTACTCAATAAGATTCATTAGATCAAGATTTTGGTGGGGAACTCATCAGGACAGAAACTGATATAATGTCTAATTTCAATTATATATGCTTAACCATATATGCATTTTTCTTTTAAGATATACTCCCACCATCCACTTTATTAGGAACACCTGCTCATTCACGCAATTATCCAAGCAACTAATCATGTGGCTGCATCACAATGCATAAAATCATGCAGATACAGGTCAAGAGCATCAGTTAATGTTCGGTCATCAGAATGGTGAAAAACGTGATCTCAGTAACTTTGACCATGGTATGGTTGTTGGTGCCAGAAATTGATGATCTGCTGGGATCAGCCAAGAACAGGAATCTGAGGCTACAATGGACATAGCCTAAGCTAAACTGTACAAATGGAAACAGAAAAATGATCTGGTCTGATGAATCTTGCATGAATTCATGGATCTAAGTTCAAGCTGGTGAAGATGGTGCAATGGTGTAGGGAATGTTTTCTTGGCACACTTTGGGCTCCTTAATATCATTTGAATACCAGAGAATATTTGAGTATTGCTGCTGACCAAGTGCATGTCTTTATGGCCACAAATTGCCATCTTATAATGGCTACTTCCAACATGATAATGCCCAAAGTGATGAAGCACAAGTCATCTCAAACTGGTTCCATGAACAGGACAATGAGTACTTCAGAGGCGTTCCCAGTCACCAGATCTGAATTCAGCAGAGCACCTTTGGGATGTGACAGAAATGAAGATTTGCAGAATGAATGTGTAGCTCACCCTAATCTCTGATGTGGCCCTTCTACAGGAATAGGGATGTCACGAGAACTGATACTTCGGTACCAACATTCTTAAAACGTGACGGTACTTGTTTTTCTGGAGTAGCATTAGTACCGATTCTAATGGATGTACTGAGGTTGCAATTCTTATGGACCTGATGGGGGAAGCAAATAATCGCAAGTGTTTTAATCGGTCCACAAGTGGTGAAGAAGAAGAACAACAACTAGAAGCACATGGGAAAGTGGCTGTTCTGGTCAATAAAATCCTACCATTTAAATCACTGGATTGTTATAAACACAAACATGGACAATTCATGATCATCAAACCTTCTATTCAAGGAGACAAATTTGAATTTACATTGCTTACTGTGTCCCAGACCACCCCTTTGAATTTCTTACTGATATAGTCCTAATCTACCTGAATTGTCAGTGGAGAACATTACTATATGTAGATGGGGCTTATAACTGCTTCATGAACCCAATGATAGACAGGTCTCTTATGGGAGCCCTCACCCTGTCAACACACCAACACACACACACACACACACACACACACACACAATCACTGGTCTTTGTGAAGAATCAGGATATGTACAAATCTGCAGATAAAGAATACACACTTTCCTCCAATCGTCACAAATTCTACACAATAATTTAGGGGTGTTTTTTACTCTTCAAAATTTGTTCACTTGGCAACATTATTATCTCTTGATCATGCCCAAGTATATCTGGAAATACTACCAGTTCAGATATTGGAGATTGGTTGCCTTTCTCCTTAAAGATAATAAATTTTGCATCTGAACAGGTTTTAAAGTCAAGTCGTTTTTCCCTTTAAACTCCCCGACTAACTTGTGATCCAGTCATGCTTTGGGAAACCTCCAAAGCCTATCCAATGGGATGAATAATCTTACAATGCCAGCAAGAGACGCAAAACTGCAGAAGAGTAAAACCTATTGGAAATCAAACTAAAAACAGATAGAAAAAATATTCTGTATTATATTTTATAAGATGGACCTTCCAAGCATTTCAGAGGAACAGCAGCCCTCACTTGGTGCACAGATGATGCACAGAAAGCTATAGGGCTGCTCCAGAGTGGAAACGCTCCAGGCCCTGACAGCGTCAGCAGGGAGTGACCATAAAAAGGGTTTCATGATTTTTAATTGAGGCCTCTGGTGATCATGTTACATCATAAATCTAAAGATCTTAAAGAGGGGCCAATATTTCCTTAATTTTAAGACAAGTGCCCAGATGACACTGCCTCCAACTGACCGATTTTAACATGTTAACTTGGAAAAGTTATCATTTAAAATATTATATACATATTATAATGTAACATGATCAGACTAGTTTTATTAAAAGGTCAAAAAAATATTTATTTATTTTAGGCATGTCTGTGAATCCAAAATTTCAACAAATGTACACTCACTGTCCACTTTATTAGGAACATATAGAAAGGAAAAGGGTGTAATCTCTGTGCTTGTGTCACTCTGACCAATCTGGTCATGTTCCTCTGAGCTTTCTCATCAACAAGGCATTTCCACCCACAGAACTGTTGCTCACTCAATGTCCCCCCCACCATTCTGTGTAAACTGTACAGACTGTTGTGTGTGAAAATCCCTGGAGATCAGCAGCTTTTGAAAAACTCAAACCAGCCCATCTGGCTTTTCTGATGTTTCATGTGAATATTAACTGAAGCTCTTGACCTGTATCTTCATGATTTTATGCATTACGCTGCTGCCACATGATTGGCTGATTAGATAACTGAATTTATCCATTTTAATAAAGTGGATAGTGAGTGTACTGTATATTTAAAATAAATTAATAAAAACACAATGACAACAGCCAGGACATATAATCTGCCAAGGCTAGTGATTTGTCCACCACTGAGGGAGGAAGACAAATAAACCTTCCACCTGTGCCATATATTGGAAATAAACCTCATTTATCATGCTGGATATGAATGGGTTTATTCATAAATTGTTTGTACGAGCATTTACGGAGAAAATTTGGGGTTCATGGAAATCTAGTAAATTTGGGAAAACATTCGTATCCTCCTCATTCTCCTGAGTGTGTGTATGAAAACTGTCCAAACAAATGCCTCAGCTGATGGATGACTTAGCACTCACTTATACAATAATAATAATAATAATAATAATAATAATAATAATAATAATAATAATAAATTACTATTATTATTATTATTATATACAGTGAGGGAAATGAGTATTTGATCCCCTGCTGATTTTGTACGTTTGCCCACTGATAAAGAAATGATCAGTCTATAATTTTAATGGTAGGTTTATTTGAACAGTGAGAGACAGAATAACAACAAAAAAGATCCAGAAAAAAGCATGTCAAAAATTTTATAAACTGATTTGCATTTTAATGAGGGAAATAAGTATTTGGCCCCCTCTCAATCGGAAATATTTCTGGCTCCCAGGTGTCTTTTATACAGGTAAAGAGCTGAGATTAGGAGCACACTCATAGGGATTGCTCCTAATCTCAGCTTGTTACCTGTATAAAAGACACCTGTCCACAGAAGCAATCAATCAATCAGATTCCAAACTCTCCACCATGGCCAAGACCAAAGAGCTCTCCAAGGATGTCAGGGACAAGATTGTAGACCTACACAAGTCTGGAATGGGCTACAAGACCATCGCCAAGCAGCTTGGTGAGAAGGTGACAACAGTTGGTGCGATTATTCGCAAATGGAAGAGAAACAAAAGAACTGTCAATCTCCCTCGGCCTGGGGCTCCATGCAAGATCTCACCTCGTGGAGTTGCAAGGATCATGAGAACAGTGAGGAATCAGCCCAGAACTACACGGGAGGATCTGGTCAATGGTCTCAAGGCAGCTGGGACCATAGTCACCAAGAAAACAATTGGTAACACACTACGCCGTGAAGGACTGAAATCTTGCAGTGCCCGCAAGGTCCTCCTGCTCAAGAAAGCACATATACATGCCCGTCTGAAGTTTACCAATGAACATCTGAATGATTCAGAGGACAACTGGGTGAAAGTGTTGTGGTCAGATGAGACCAAAATGGAGCTCTTTGGACTCAACTCAACTCGCCGTGTTTGGAGGAGGAGGAATGCTGCCTATGACCCCATGAACACCATCAACACCGTCAAACATGGAGGTGGGAACATTATGCTTTGGGGGTGTTTTTCTGCTAAGGGGACATGACAACTTCACCGCATCACAGGGACGATGGACGGGGCCATGTACCGTCAAATCTTGGGCAAAGGAGGAGTGGGACAAAATCCCTCCTGAGATGTGTGCAAACCTGGTGGCTAACTACAAGAAACGTCTGACCTCTGTGATTGCCAACAAGGGTTTTGCCACCAAGTACTAACTCATGTTTTGCAGAGGGGGTCAAATACTTATTTCCCTCATTAAAATGCTAATCAATGTATAACATTTTTGACATGCGTTTTTCTGGATCTTTTTTGTTGTTATTCTGTCTCTCACTGTTCAAATAAATCTACCATTAAAATTATAGACTGATCATTTCTTTATCAGTGGGCAAACGTACAAAATCAGCAAGGGATCAAATACTTCTCTCCCTCACTGTACTATTAAATATTTTTATTGACATAGTAGTGACTCAAAACATCTTCCATTTCTGTTTTCCAGCCTTTACCCTGATGTTCATTTCATGCTCCCAGCTGTCACCTTTTATGTAGTTTTGTGGGCATCACTATGTGCAAATGAGCTGTGCAGGGAACACACTTTGCACTTTATGGGTGATCAGCGTACGTATACGAACACGAAGAAAATCAGCCACTCTGAAACTTTTGTAAATCCAGTGGCTTACATAAATATTTACACACAACTTAACTAAAATTATTATCTGCAGCTACAAAAACAATTTAGCCAGATTTCATTATTTAACAAACAAACAATTCCAATCTTGTTCTTGCTCCTGTGACAATGTATTGATATAATACTTTCAGAATACGTCTGCACAAGTTGTAAATACCTGAAATCCCCCTGGCGTCCAGAATGAGCATCATCTTTGGGTCCTCTGTAATAAGGGTAATCATCCTGTTCAGAGCAGAGACACACAGCTATAAACTAACATGTATAAGGATTCTGTACACAACAGCATGATAGAAATGTGATGAATATATTTCTTTACTGGAAAATGACATTTCTAGAAGATTCTAGTAAATGAAAGCTTTCACGCTCAGGGCAATGTACACGACAATTAAGATTCTTTTATTTATTATTATTATTAGACCTTAAGAATATAGTACTACATTAATGAACGTTGATTTGTCATTTCTACAACTACAGGCTAAATTAGAATTATTTCCTTAATTTAGGCTGGTTTCATGGTGTCTCATTTAAACGGTTTCATATCGAATCCTGCCATGTGTGCCTTCAGCTCTTACCCTTCGATTAGCTGGGCCTCCTCTGGATTCATTCGAGAAATAGCTGTCGCTTTGGTAACCCTTCTTGTCTTCATTGTGGTAGTTTCTGGGACCACCGTTGGGGTAAAAGCGAGGAGAGTCATAGTCAAAGTTTCGAGTGTAGTCTTCATCAGGACGTCCGAAAGCTCTCCTTTCTCCACCAGCTCCTCTTGGGTAAGGGGCCTGAAACAGGCAAACGTAAAAGGACTAAGATGGCTGAAATTAAGGCCATCGAACACACAGCTCTTGCATCACACTGAATTACCTCATCGTTAATCATAACAAATCAAGGGGAGCAAACTTAACCGGCCTCATCTTTCATTACTACATAGAAAAAATACCTCCGAATTAAATGTAACATGAGCCGATAACATCAACCACGGAGTACATTTCACTGACCAAGTGCTTTTGTTTTTACTGTTCATGCATCTCACTGATGTGCTGCTATGGAAGACATAATTCGGGCAAGAGTTCTGATGCCAGAGTACACTAAAAAATAAAACATTTACACATCTTTACTCACCAGATCCCTGACACGAGCTAAAGTAATGCAGGTTTGTGCTGTAGCTGCTATTAACTAAATAATAATGATAATAATAATAAAGTGCATGAATGAGGAGAATAAAAAAATCAGGAGTCCTTACAGATCTGTCTTGATGGAACCGCTGCTCGTACATGTCCCGGATACTCCTGTCTCTCCTGAATGCCACTACAGCAAAAATAAAATCAATAAAAACAACGGATAAAAAGATGAAAACGAACTAGTGTTAGAGCACCCTCATGCTTATGTTCACACCAATGCACAATAACAACTATAACATGAGGCATAATGTTTTTTGCCCAAAAGTTTGCCCCCCCCTCCCTTTACAGCACCTTAACAGATTCAGTGATGTGTTATAATGGATCGTGCAAGGACAAAAGAAAATGAAATTTTTGCCCCTAAAAAAATTAATCAATAAATAAATATTCCACCTACTCGCTTTTCCTAGAAAATAATGTTCACGTGTGCAGTCATAAGAAGACAGTGACGAAGAAGAAGATCTGTGACCTGAAAAAGAGCAGCACCACAAATGACCTCACCTGAATCTACTGTCACCCAAACTGAAGGTGGACATGACAACAACATACAAATACACCGGAGAGAGAGAGAGAGAGAGAGATACTTTTTTTTTTTACTTTTTACAATCCTTTGTTTAACAAATGTCACATTATACACACTAGTCAAATATTTAAATAAATAAATATTTAAAGAG
The DNA here is from genome assembly GCA_012411365.1 of Ameiurus melas. Lineage (NCBI taxonomy): Eukaryota > Metazoa > Chordata > Actinopteri > Siluriformes > Ictaluridae > Ameiurus > Ameiurus melas. The sequence continues at coordinate 1,849,295 of CM022766.1, forward strand.
CATTAAAAAACAAATTAATTAGATAAATAAAATAAGTCAGCACAACAAAGGATAGTTGTTAAGAACATTATCAGCCTAATAAGAGAGAGAGAGAGAGAGAGAGAGACAAGAGAGAGAGACAGAGAGAGAGAGAGAGACAGAGACAAAGAGAGAGACAGAGAGGAGAGAGACAGAGAGAGAGAGAGGGAGCGAGAGAGATAGAGAGAGAGGGAGCGAGAGAGAGAAAGAGAGAGAGGGAGCGAGAGAGAGACAGGGAGAGAGATAGAGAGAGACAGAGAGCGAGACAGAGAGGAGAGAGACAGAGAGAGAAGAGATAGAGAGAAAGAGAGAGACAGAGAGAGAGATAAGAGAGACAGGGGGAGAGAGAGAGAGAGAGAGAGAGAGAGAGAGATAGAGAGGGAGAGAGAGAAGAGAGAGAGAGAGAGAGAGAGAGAGAGAGAGACCCTGGGAAGAGTACCAATAGAAACCCTTATAGAATCTGTAATGGTTTTAACGGGGATTGTATTTGCTGTAATGGTCCCTGTGGGTCTTTACTGGTAATTGGTGTCTAGTGGATACCGTTAAGGACCTGTTGGTATTTGTAGTGGAACCCATTAGGATGTGTGTGAAGTCTTTCCCCCAGCAGGTGGTGATAGGAATAGTGAGAGGTATAGGATCCATACATTACCGGTCCCCCACGCGCGCTGCCGCTCTGCTGATGTTGATGTTGACTTGTTCACTAGTTACCATACAACACCGTATCCACTGCTAGCATTATCTGCGCAGTTACTGCGCACTAGTGTCAAACTTCACACACACACACACACACACCTAGCAAAAGGAGATCATGCAGGATGTGTGTGTATATTTACACACTCGTCATGTGAACCTTACACAACTAATAACCGGAAATAAAAACGCAGGATTACATTTACATTTAGGATTAAACGAAACCTAGATCTGGATATTTGAATACAAAAGAAACAACCCCCTTACACAAAGTAACAGCATTCACTTCCGGTCACGTGGGCGCCGATATTTCAGAATAAAAGTTTGAAAGAAAAAAAAACCTAAAAAAAAAAAAAAAAAAAACATTGGGCCTCATTTGTCCGTTGTAAAAGGATGTGCACTGAAATTGAAACTGATATTACAGCCTCTCTGGAGTCTACAGCCGGGACCGGGTACATGAGTGGACATCGGAACGGCTTTAAAACTGAAGCCAAAATGTCTTTGAGGCCCTCTGGTGTCTGACTGCGGTATGATTTTTAACCCCGCCCACTCCCATGTTACTGAATGGAAACTGGGCCAAACTTACATTTTCAATTCCATCTCCACTAATTAGTTATTTATTTAGTGATCTGTCCTTCACTATTTTTTCCTTACAACCCTGCTGAAAAACCCAAAACAAAACCCAATAGAAACCATCACAACAATTTAAATTGTTTTCCACTACAAATACCATTACAAAACCAAGAGCGAACCATTAAAACCATTACAGTTATTGGCCCTTAATGGTAGAGGCCATAACATGCCACCAATATAAGGCAACAGATTACCAGTAGAGACCTGTTACAGTTTCCATTAAAACCAGTATAGCAGTTATATGGTGATGAATAAAAGGGAGTGGTTGATGAGGTGATTGACCATTTTGGACATGACAGTAGAGTCTCTCGAACGTGCAACACAAACCCGGACCTTAGCAAACACTCTGCGTAGTTTGGTAAGGTTATCCAGTTATCCTCTTTAAATGCACTCTAGTTCACACTGTACAGACAGACGTTGACCAACGCCGACAATCTCCGACTTTTAAAAGTTGGCTGATGGATTTAGAATGTTGGGAAACACCACTGTTCCCACTCCCAACAAGCTTTTTTGTTACAGACAGTCAAACTTGTGTTTAAAAGAGATGATCCTTTAACCATGATAAAAAAAACAGTTGCTATTATTAGTGTCTTCACACTTGGTTCTTCACCTGAAAAGACAAAGTGTGAAAAGAAAGAGGTTGTGGTTGAAGCCTTGGTTATTGCGATGTGAGAGACAGGGTCACTTTGTCCCCAAGCAGTTTCAACATCTACTCCAGATGGTGACACCAATCATTCAGAGGCAAACTACACATTTTAGAAATGCCATTTCACCAGGTGAACGCCTAATGATTGCAATTCGCTTCTTTGAAGCAGGTAATAATCTTTGTTTCATTTTTAAAATCCCATACAAGATCATTTAAACTGTTTAGGTGAAAAAGAAATATATTTAAGTTATACTTAACTTTACTTAAATATACTTTTAATTGTATGGTACTAAGTACATATTAAATGTGTAACCCTAACCCTAAGTATGTTAAGTGTTTGTTTAGTTATATTAAAGACCAATTTTATGCTAATTGCAATATACTTTTAATATAATATGCTGTGCTAAAATGGAACCACTTCAAGTACCTTTGGTGTAATGTAACTGTACTTCTTTAAATTTGATTTAAAATACACGTTTATGCTATACTTGGAGTGTAGATGGAACATATTTTATGCTTCACATGAATGTGTTTCCAGAATATTTTCAATAGCATATCTTCATCCATCGAGTGGAGGGCCACTTTTCTTTGAGTACCACTCATCGTTGCGTTTTTCCACGAATGAGGGTTTGCACTTCAGACACTGTGCTATTTGAAAACTGCTTTATCACAGTGTCTGTGGAAGGGAAAAAGAAACGTAATATCCCTCTCAATTATTCTGCTTCAGGGTCGGGAACTGGAGCTATCCCAGGAAGCATCGGGCACAAGGCAGGGTAACTGGACAGGGTGCCAGTCCATCGCAGGGCACAATCACTACATACTCACACCCCATTCATACACTACAGACAATTTACAAGCTGCCAATCAACCTGCCATGCATGTCTTTGGACTGGGGAAGAAACGGAGTACCGGAGAAAACCCCCTAACACGGGAGAACATCAAACTCCGCACACACATGCCCGGTGATCGAACCCGGACCCTGGAGGTGTGGGCGAATGTGCTAACCACTAAGCCACCGTGCGCCCTCGAACGTAATATATACTATATATATATATATATATACATATATATGTTCATAAAAATGTTCATCAATCAGTGGATAATATTCATATATATATATATATGCAATATTATCCACTGATTGATAATTCACCTCTTTGATTATTTTTATTTATTTATTTTTGTGTCAGTTACTTTGCCACAATATGATGTTATGAAATTTCTCTGACTGTTCTCAGTTTTATTCCCAATACCACATCAATCAGTTTGTAAGATTTAACTGTGTTTAAGAACATAACAATTACTGTATAATAATGTATAGCGATATTTTTGAATACATTTATTTCTAACATGAATATTTGTTTTATTTAACCAGACCCCATTGACATGTAGGGAGAGCAAAAACAGTGATCATGTACAGGAGCCAGATGTACCTATGAGCACATTGAACTTGTGAGGGTCCAATTGGTCCTTTAAGGTTTGAATGCCCTGTGAGTATGGATCGTTCCAGTGTGTCTTTTCCAAACATTAGCGTGGCCAGGTCTTGGGTGAAAAGACCGGCTTGTGATTTATTAAGTCACTTAAATCAAAATTACATTAGGAAGGTATGCCTTTACAGATGATACGAACAAGAGGAATGATGTGGGCCTTCTATTAATATAGACTGTAATACAGTCACCATCTCCTTGCGAGACAACATGGTGGCTGACCTTATCACCTTGCATGAGGTCGTATTCGAAAATATCTCGAGACAGAGGTATAGAATCCAAAGTTAGCATAACACTCAGAGCCACAATTGTCACTTTAATGAGAAATACATCTAGTTGAAATAAACCTTTGAGATTCATCGATATGAGATCAAAACATTACTTACTGCTCTCTCCTTTGTTTGTCTCTGCTCTGTGTGTTCAAAAAAGTCAACATTAATGTTATCTGAATCGTCTGACACTGAAGAGGAGGTTAGAGGAGCTGGGGTTTTATTCTGCGTAAGGTCTGGAGATCTCATTTGTGATCTGAAAGTAACACATTTTAAACAATGATTTATTGCAGAGGTTCCCTATCATGTGGCACGCCAGTGTGGCATGCCCTACACTATCATTCATAATCTGTTTTTGATAGATAGATAGATAGATAGATAGATAGATAGATAGATAGATAGATATATTTAATTTTTGCTTTTGCGTTTTTGTACTTTTTTAATTATTTTTCATAACTTTTAAAAAAAAAATGTAAAAATAACTTTTATGACATTTGTAAAATTATAACACGGACAGGTATGAAACATGAATGATCAAAAATGTTTCTGAACACTATAACTACTTTGAATGAGAGAACTAGGTTGTAATAAAGTAGACTATTTTACATGTAAAACATGTCACATTACATTCATGTTGCGTTCTAAAAACATTCACATATGAATGATGTAAATTGTGACGAAGGGTGAGTCTCATTATCCATGGCATTGACTACATTTACACGGACAGCAGTAATCTAATTATTGACCTTATTCTGAATATGACAATATTCTGATTAAGGTGTTTACATGAGTCACTTTTAGAATATTCCTTTCATGTTCCTGTTTTACATGTTATAAAACATTCATTGAAGTTCGATTACTGGCACAGTGCATTACGTCCCCACGCCAAATACAACTAGCTCAAACATACTTATTGTCCATTGCATTCGAGTGTTCTGCTGCATCCTCGTCCCCGTCAAACCCAATGTCCACTCCATTCTCGGATATGTTATATAAAATACAATAAAATACACAGAGTACACAAATGATGCTCTGTCTGATTTTTTCTTGATAACATTTCCGCCCTCCTTCTGATCTCTCCACGCCCCCCTGGTTGAGAAACACTAATTTATTGGCACAAATCTTAGATGACATTATTACCAAAGCATATAATCAATGGGGGGAAAAAATTAAGGTTCATAAAGGATTAATATCATGAGAATAAATGAAAAAAAGTTCAATAAAATAGGCAAATGTACTCATCATAAAAAGTAATAGCATAAAATAAGAATGATAAGAGGGAGTTCTCTTAATAATAAAAAAATAAATAAAAATAAATCTTTTTATGACTCGCCTAAAAAAATTTTATTATTTCTGATTGCACTGTATTTACCCTCAGGTAACAGTGAGTACAGTACAGCCTCTGTCTGAAAGCAGAATCCAACTCTCTCTCTCTCACACACACACACACACACACACACACACACACACCTCCATCTGATCAGCAACAGTGGAAAACCATTATACATTAATAAGGCAAGTTATTTATTTATTTATTGTAGAGGGAAAGTTTGGAGCACAGAGACACGGAGGCGGGAGTAGGGCAAACGCCGAGGCTTTATTTTCATACTGGTAGAGTGCAGGTTTGTGTGTGTGTGTGTGTAGGTCTGCGGAGGCGGGCTGACGTCGTGATGCTCGCGGGGGCGTGTCGGGGGAATTCCTCGATGGCCTTACGCCGGGCCTCTGGGACACGGTAGGGCCTCTGTCTCACCACTACCCCCGGAGGTGTTTTTATGTGGTGGCGCACCACTTGGGTCCTTCCCGGGGAGGAGGTGAACACGTCCGAGAATTGGTCCACCAACTCAAGGAGCTCCTGTCTCTGGGCGGGGGTAAGGTCCTCGCCAAGGTCGACCACAGCACGCTTGTTCTGATCTGTTAATATGGTATAGTTTTCCGTCCGCTCTCTTACCGGGCTGTTGCAGGCGGTAGTTGACGGCGCCCTGACACTCTAGAACGGTGTAGAGCCCCTGCCAGCGGGCCAGGAACTTGCAGGCGCTACTGGGTACCAGACGAAGTACCTGGTCCCCTGGGTGGAACTCCCGAGGCTGCGCCGGAGCGGTTGTACACCCGCTGCTGTTCCTCCTGGGCGCCGCGCATGTGCTGTTGGACTATCGGCGCCACTCAGTCGATCCTGTCTTGCATTTCTCGTACATATTCCATGACCGAGCGGTACGGGGATGGCTGTTCCTCCCAGGCTTCGCGGGCGACGTCCAGCAGTCCTCGAGGGCGCCGGCCGAACAGCAGCTTGAAGGGGGTGAAGCCGGTGGATGCCTGGGGACACTCCCGGACGGCAAAGAGTACGTAAGGGAGGAGAAGGTCCCAGTTCCTCTCTTCTTTGTCTACCACCTGCCGCAGCATCCATTTGAGCGTCTGGTTGAAGCGCTCGACCAGCCCATCATTCTGGGGGTGGTAGACCGATGTCTTCAGGTGCTTCACCTGCAACAGCCGACACAAATCAGACATTAGCTTTGAGACAAAGGGCGTACCCTGGTCGGTTAGTATGTCCTTGGGGATTCCCACCCGGCTGAAAAGGAGTACCAGTTCCCTGGCGATGTTGGGGGAGGTGGCTTTGCACAGTGGTACCGCCTCTGGGTACCGGGTGGCGTAGTCTACGACCACCAGGATGTACTCGTGCCCCCGGGCCGATTTGGGGAGGGGCCCCACGAAGTCCATGCCGATCCGCTCAAAGAGAACGCCGATGATGGGTAGAGGGATGAGGGGCGCCAGCGGGGGGCCAGCGGGGGGCCTCCGGGGAGCGGTGCGTTGGCACTGGGGACATCGCTGGCAGAACATCTGGACCTCGGCACTTATCCCGGGCCACATGAATCGGTCCCTCAGTTTTTCCAACATGTTCCGCGGTCCCAGGTGACCGTCGAGCAGGTGGGCATGGGTGAGGTGCATGGCCAGTGGTGTTTTCGTCCGTGGTACCACCAGGAGGTCTACCTGCTCCCCCCGGTGGAAGGCCCGTTGGTAGAGGAGGCCACCCTGGACGAGGAAATACGAGGTGGGAAGTCTCAGGTCGGGGTTTTGGTCGACCCCCTCTACAACCCATACTTGGGCCCAGCAGTGCTTGAGGTGGTCGTCCTCCTTCTGCTCCCGACCAAAGCTCCCCTCTCGGTTCACCTGGTGGACGACAGAGGACATAGGGTTAATTGATATAGAGGACTCACTTTCAGGAGTGGGGTCCCCGTTGTCTTGGGCCAGGTAAGCGGTCTGGCCCCCGGTCCTCTGCTTCCGATGTCACGGCTTCCCTGTCTCGGTGTCCCGGCCCGGCAGGCATCCTGGCCAGTCCCTCCCCAGGAGTTACAGTATGGGGAGGTCAGGGATCACACCCACGTGGAGAGACCAGATCCTGGTCGCGCCCTTGATTGGCACCTCTGCTGTCTGGACTTCCCGGGTGTCCTCATGAATGCAGGTTACAGCGAGGCTTCCCCCTGGCCGGAGTCCGCTGGGGAGGACGGATGGTCGGGCGAGGGTCACCGTGCTCCCGTGTCCAGCAGAGCGGTGATCGGCCTTCCTTCAATCCACACCTTCTGGGTGGGCCCCTCCGGCAGCTGTCGCACATGGAGGGCGCAGCCGGAAAGCCAAGGTTTCTGGGTCGGCTAGGCGGGGCCGGTCAGGCCGGACCCACGAGGCCCCTAGGGGTAGGTCCGAGGGCTGTGGGTCACGCGGATCGAGATTAAGGGCGGTGGTGGCGCGCTCCAGGGCCATCGGGAGCTCCTGGTTCGCGGTGCTTGGACCCCCACGGCATGTCGTGCCACACGGGATAACTCAGGAACCGATCCATAGAGACACCTCTTCCGCCACCTCCAGGGCCGTATGCTGGTCTGGCCGGAGCCACCTTTTGGTGAGCGGGATGAGGGCGTTTAGCTGTCGGCGGGGCCGCGCCCCCGGCTGATAGACCCAGCGATGAAACTCGGCTGCCGCTTGGTGAGAGCTTCGGCCGCACCACGCCAGGACGCCGGTCCATCTTCTCTCTCCTTGTCGGAAAAATTTCATTTTTATAAATTTTTTTTTTAGGTGATGGGCGGTTCTGTGCTCATGCCCGCATCCTTCACCAATGTAGCGTGAAAGGGGGGAGCACAGAGACACGGAGGCGGGAGTAGGGCAAACGCTGAGGCTTTATTTTCATACTGGTATAGTGTAGGTTTGTGTGGGTGTGTGTGTAGGTCTGCGGAGGCGGGCTGACATCGTGACGCTCGCGGGGGCGTGTCGGGGGAATACCGGAAGAAGCCCCGGGGTTCTCGAGCCGTCCCTCAGCACTCCGTGTCGTCTCAGTCGGCGTCGTCCTCGTCCGTGTCGGTGCCTTGCGAAAAAATATGGGGAGAGAGAGATTAGTCACCTTAAAGCGAGTATGCGAGGAATACCTGTTCTCGAACCGTTCCGGACACCAACCGTTTCGGTAAGTCGGTACTCAACCCTCCAGGGGCGGAAGGGCGTCCTTTTATTTCCCCTTTCTGGTTAGGGAGTGGTGGAATTCTTCCGACCGATCCTCCAATCCCTGGACGGTACGGCATCGGCGGGTCCTTTCCGGTTAGCGCGGGGTCCGGCGCGGGGCTGCCTGCTTCGCGCCGGCACGGCAGTCGGAGATGGAGCGATTTTCTTCCCTCTCGCGCCAAGTGTCAGTCCGTCGCAACATTATTTAACAATTCGATACAAAAAGTGATGCAGTTAAAAAGTGATGCAGTTAAGTTACAGTTTAAGGGAAAGACAGCCAGCTAGCAGCTAACTGGTGCTTAGCGTTAAGATAAAACGTCCTAAAGTAATGAATTAAGTGGAGATGCAGATGAAAGGCTAAAATCCTTTCTGAGTAAAATTTAACACATTAAATCTGACACACAGCTTGAGCGTTACATCTTCCTAAGGCCATTTTTACACCCATGTCCCAATAGAATGATGTCAGCTTTCTAGCTAACATTGTAGTAAGTGAGCAAATTAGTTTAGCTTAGCATAGTCCAAATTGAAGCTTAAAATGGACACTTCATCTATTTATTTATTTTTTAGCGTTTTTCATGACAGTTTGTTGCCTCCAATTCATAACCTCTCTTTGGAAGTTGCAAATAGCTCGGTTTAAAAAAAATGTTTTTAGGACGGCCTCTCAATGAACATATTAATACTACCTCGCTGCTAGGTGAAGCTCGGATAGTTTCACAAAATGGCGGAAATTTCGGATAGTTACACAAAATGGCAAATAGTTACACAAAATGGCGGCTAGATACGCAAAATGTCGGATAGTTTTAGAAGGTAAATTAATGTATTGTGGCTCACACTATGTTCTTAAATTCAGGCATAACTGACAAGCTCAAGTTTTCTCATGCCTACTTGTGTGTTATATTGTGGCACATTAATGTTACCATCTCTCGAAAAATAAATAATAAATAAATAAATAAATAAATTAGTTATTATATTTCATCACATATTTTCATATGGTTGATGGCATTTTAATTTTTACTTATCCTATATTTTGGGTACAATTTTATTTATATTTTGCTTCTACGAGACAATGCACTTTAAGGATCAGTCTAATCTGATGAAAAGATTTGTACATGAGCAGGAATGTAGCTCAACATTGAGGTGAAAGCAGTGGTCTGTTTATTTAAATGTGAAAGTGCAGTAAAAATAGGTCGTCCCTAAAAACAATGAATAACCGTGATAAATAATCGTGATTGATATTCAATATTGATCAAAATAATGGTGATTATCATTTTCGCCATAATCGTACAGCCCTACTGTATATTAAGCAAAACTGTACAATATTGGTTACTACTATTGAGTGTAAAAATTGTAAAATGTTTGGCAGCCTAGTATCTACAGCTATAAAATGAATAAATAAATAGATACCCTCAATGTATATTTTCCACATTAGTTTGCGGTCCAGGTCCAAAAGAGAAAAAGACAAAACAAATTGTCTTCATGTTAATGACATTTTATGAGGCTGAAACTTTGGAACTAGCTTGGAACAAGGTGAGAGACCTTATCTTCAGTCTTACGATGCCACTTTTCTGGCTGAAAAACATTGTCTGGATTTCACTATGAGGTTTCTCAACTACGTGAAACATACACAAATTGGTGACTAAATGTCTATGACCTAAAGTTGCCTAACTCTGCCATGATATCTAGGATAGTGCTGCATCTGCCGTTACAGAGAGGCAGAGTGGTCGTATGTGCAGAAGGAAGAGGCGTGTGTGTGTGCGGTCTTCAGAAATCGGTGTTTTCTACATAGTTAAGAGAGATTTTTCTTTCATCTTTGCCTTTTTGTGGTCATTAGGAGAGATGTATTTTAAAACAAAAAAATCTGTAAAGTAACTGTTATCCGAATATATCTGTTTCAGAACATAATAAGAGCTGAATACAATAATAATTATAATAATAATAATACTTTAAAAACATATGTATGAATATTTACACACACACACGGCAGAATTAATTGATGATGATTTGATGTAATTGATTAAATTATTCATTAATGTGTGTATGGATGAAGAATACACATCGTTTCACTAACACACCTTTCTCAGGTGTACCGTAACACACTACATCCTGAGGTGCATTCATAAAGATACATTTATCTCTTGATTGTGCCATGAGTACATCACGTCTTGCTTTCCTGTTAATCCGATTTATTCCATGAGCTGGAACTTTTCATTCATTCCATGTCTCCATATTTTACAACAAATCTATGATTTTATAATCTAACTGCGAGTGACATGTAATAGACACCAACAGCTTCTCATGCAGATTACCATAGCGACACACAGCTGAGCTGACTAAGGCGAGTTATCCAGTCATGTTTATATATTCTGTCTCACACACAACACACACACACACACACACACACACACACACAGTGCGTACAACAAAAAGCGTATAGCTATTCTAATAAAAAATAAAGTCATGTCACAACTTATACATCTTTAATAGGTCTCATTAAATCTTTATTTAATTAAAACACTGTTCTGTTTTGCAGTAATTTAAGAGTTAATAAGTTAGTTTTTTATTGAAATACAAAATATTTGCCATTTATAATATCAAATATACCATATAAAAGCAAAAGACTTCATAGTGTTTATTGTGTGGCAGCAAGCCTCATGTTTTCTTAAATAAAACTGATTAGTTATTTATTATGTTTCTGGAGCTATAAGGTGAATTATGATAGTTATCAGGTGGAGTTTAATAGTGACTAATTTCTGAAATTAAATAGAAATGAGGTGAAGTAAAGTAATAAACCAATAAAAATAAAAATAAATAAATAAAAGATAGCCACATACTACCAAGAGAAGATTGGTAGCTTTCCCAACACCTGTACTCTCTTCAAAACCCTTTCTTCTCTTCTCTGTCCCCCTCCTCCCGCTTGCCTTCTTCTCTCACTGCAGATGACTTTGCCACTTTCTTTTCCAACAAGGCTGCATCAATCAGGAACCAGTTCTAAACCCCAGACATGCATAGACTGGATCCTCCTCTATGTAAATCCCAACGGACTTCCTTCTCTCCTCTCTCAGAGACTGGTGTCAATAAACTCCTCTCCTCTAGTCGTCCCACAACCTCTTGACCCTATCCCTTCTCACCTTCTTCAGTCCATCTCTCCCACGCTATTACCCGCACTCACACACTACTGGCAAATACTCTACCTCATTTAAGCAGGCCCTGGTTACCTCACTGCTTAAAAAAACAAGACTTAACCCTGCTGCGGTTGACAACTACAGACCTGTTTCCCTCCTCCCTTTTCCTCTCAAAACTCTTGAAAAGAGACATTTTAATCAACTCTCCAATTTTCTCACACAGAACAACCTCCTGGACACCAAGCAGTCTGGCTTTAAGAGCAGTCACTCCACAGAGACTGCTCTGATTTTCGTCACTGAAGCCTTACGACTAGCAAGAGCAACCTCTAGATCATCTGTCCTCATCCTATTCCACCTCTCTGCTGCTTTCAACACTTTGAATCATCAGATCCTACTGTCAACTCTCTATGGCTTAATCTTTACCGGAACAGTTCTGTGCTGGGTGGAATCCTGTCTCTCAGACAGATCTTTCTTGGTATCATAGAGGTGAGATATTTCTGAAACTCAGCAATTCACAAATGGTGTTCCACAGGGGTCAATTCTTGGCTCACTGCTCTTTTCTATTTACACTACATCTCTTGGGCACATGATTGAGTCTCATGGCTTCTCATATCAATGCTGATGTCACCCAGCTCTATTTGTCCTTCCAGCCTGACGATCCATCCGTCTCTGCACGTATCTCTGCTTGCCTGTCAGACATCTCGGTCTGGATGAGGGAACACCACCTTAAGCTCAACCTGGCAAAATCTGAGCTTCTTGTCATCCCATTCTGCCCCTCAATCAACCACAAATTCACTGTACAGCTCGGCTCAACCACACTCAAGCCAACCAGGACAGCCAGGATCCTTGGGGTGACTTTTGATGACAGCTTGACCTTTACAGACCACATCTCAACAACTGCACGGTCCTGTAGGTTCATTCTGTATAACATCAAGAAAATCAGACCCTATTTCACTAAATAGGCTACACAACTACTAGTCCAGGCTCTTATCTCAAAACTGGACTACTGCAATGCACCACTCTCACGTACAAGACCTTGTCTGGAACAGCACCCCCCAAGGGCTCTACAGTGCATCCTACAGTATCACTCACATTTGTGAATGGTGAATTTATATAGTGCTTTTATCCAAAGCTAGAGCTAGTGAAGGAGAGCAGTGGCATGCTGTATGTGTACAGACTGAACAGTTGCTAGTCTTGATTATGATTGGTGAGAAATTATTTAATAAAGAAGTTTGAATTAAACCCACCTTGTAGCATTAACATTATTATTAATTTACTCCGCAGGATGCCACTGTGTCTACATGAGCAGGTCACAGTCGCAGGTTCAAGTAATTTTGTGTGATCATTAAAAGATGGCAGTTTGTGAGATCGGCAAGTTGAGAGAAGCAGATGATGTACAGAGTGTACTCATTTACATTACATTTACATTTATTCACTTGGCAGACGCTTTTATCCAAAGCGTCTTACAAATAAGCAAAGCGATATATCAAGCAGGGAACAATACAAGTAGTGCTACTATACAAGATCCATTAACTGAATACCAGAGGAAGCAAATTGCACAGAGTAGAGGTGTAAGTGCATTGTGTGTGGGTTTTTTTTTTCTCTCTAGGAGTTGGTTAGGTGTTCACAGAAAAGGTGGGTCTTTAGCTGTTTTTTGAAGATAGTGAGAGATTCTGCAGTCCGGATTGAGATCGGAAGAGCATTCCACCACTGGGGAACGGTATGCGTGAAGGTTCTGGAAAGGGACCTTATGCCACGCTGACAACGTCGGTCGCTAGTCGATCGCAGATTGCGAGAGAATGTATGCCTTCAGGAGAGAGTTGAGGTAGGAGGGTGCTGTTCCTGACAAGGTCTTGTAGGTGAGCATCAAGGCCTTGAACTTGATGCGGGCAGCTACAGGAAGCCAGTAGAGGGAGATGAAGAGGGGTGTGACATGAGTTGTCTTGGGCTGGTTGAAGACAAGGCGCGCTGCAGCATTCTGAATCATCTGAAGGGGTTTGATGGAGCTGGCTGGGAGGCCTGAAAGCAGTGAGTTGCAGTAGTACAGTTTAGAGATGACAAGAGCCTGGACTAGTATCTGTGTAGCCTGTTTGGTGAGGTATGGTCGGATTTTCTTGATGTTGTACAGGATGAACATACAGGACCTTGCAGTTGCTGAGATGTGGTCTGTAAAGGTCAAGCCCTCATCAAGAATCACCCCAAGGTTCCTGGCCGTCTTGGTTGGCATGAGTGTAAGTGAACTGAGCTGTACAGTAAAGTTCTGGTTGATTGAGGGATAGGCTGGGATGACGAGAATCTAAGATTTTCCCAGGTTAAGCTGAAGATGGTGCTTCTTCATCCAGACCAAGATGTCTGACAGGCAAGAAGAGATGCGTGCAGAGACAGATGGGTCTTCAGGCTGGAAGGACAAATAGAGCTGGGTGTCATCAGCATAGCAGTGATAGGAAAAGCCATGAGACTCAATCACCTGACCGAGAGATGTAGTGTAGATAGAAAAGAGGAGTGGACCCAGAACTGACCCCTGTGGAATGCCAGTTGTGAGTTGCCGAGTTTCAGAAATACTCGTCATCATTAATGGCTTCTTTGAAGTATTTACACACTTGTTCGATTAACTGAGTGATGAAAAGCAGTGCGAAAGTATTATACTATGAACAGGTCACTTGCATCGGCGTGACTAAATATTTTTTCACAGTCGGGGTCAACTGAATCAACTGAATGTACCACAGGTGGACTCCAATCGACTTGTAGAAACATCTGAAGGATGATCAGTGGAAACAGGATGCACCTCATTGCTATGACCTTTCGGTGTCGTAGCAATGGTGCAGATTTATTCATTAGCACTATTGAAGGTTTCCACACACACACACTGAGCACACCACAGATTAGAAACTCATTTAGAAGACAAGTGTATGACTGCGTGTACAGCTCAACACCAATATTTCATTACACAGAGTGAAAATCAGGGTTTGAAGTAAAGATTCCTTACCCAGTATTTATTTATTGTAGAGACAGAGGAGAGGGGGAAAAGCTGAGACCTTCTCACATGTACAGTACAATGTAAATGAGTAGTGAATATACACATCAAAATGCCCTTTGGATCAATTAATTGAAACTAAGTTTAAATGTGTAAATGATCATATCAACTGCTGCTATTCTGTAGATTAGTGAAGACAATATCTGGGCTTGTGAGAAGAAACTCTGAAGAAGGAGCTGATCATCATCCAAGCAGGACAGGTAGAACACACTGAACCTCCTGAGCGCCACACCTCGCTGTGCTTTTAGTTAGTTACAGCCATGATCAACTCAATTTTCCCCTTGGGTATCTATCAATAAAGTGCATCTATCTATCTATCTATGAAGAACATTTCTTCCTCTGTTCTCTCTCAGATTGACTCCAGGGGAGTCAGATGTCCCGCCATGTGATGATGATAAATACGTGTCTGATGGACAGAATTTAACGTTTCCTGGCCCTCTGATGAGGTGAGACGCTCTTTCTCCTCCTACATGTTACATATTTCAGCAGTCATATCTTCTGGTGGTTAAAATGCATTTGTGTGCAGTAATCCATATAATCCAGCTGTTTGAACATCTGTTACAGTGCTAAGATGCAGGAGGGCGAGCTGATGAGATTTATCCAGAGCAAATGCCTGGAGTGTTTGCTGCACCTTAGCAACAGAAATCCTATTTCTTCTGGTCCATTATGGAGCACTTCTGTAATCAAAATGGAGTAAGTGTTGGAGATCATTGCACTGTAAAAATAAATAAAGAAATAAAGAAATAAGTAAATAAATAAACAATTGTCTTCTCAAAAGAAAAACACTGAACAAGCTGCTCTGTTGTGTTGACTAATGAAATCGAACTTTTTCATCTGTCCACATCCTACTCCACCTCTCCTTTTTCAGCCTTCAGAAATAAATCACTGGGGTAGATAAGGAATAAACGCTGATCAGATGCAGGTTTTTTTTAAGGTTCTTTTTTATTGAACATTTCTGTTGAACACTTCTACTGAACATTTCTACAGAACATTTCTGCTGACCGTTTCTACTGAACCTTTCTTTTGAACCTTTCTGTTGAACCTTTCTGCTAAACCTTTCTACATCGCCTTTTCTGTTCTGTCCTCCCCTCTCTTTCCAAAATATTCCATTGAGAAGAAAACAAAAAACAAATTGAGCAACAACAGTAAACATTCACAGGTTTTTTTTCTTTTTATACAAAGGAAAACAAAGTTAAAAATATCGAAAACCCATGCCCCCAACTCATCATGACTACCCAATAAATGTCATTGGTTATAAAGATATTGTAAAATCCACCAATAGGCACTAAAATTTAAGTGGGAAGTTTCTGTAACCTCATAAAGTATACAATAACGGGATGCCATTTGTAAAAAAAAAAAAAAAAAAAAAAAAACTTGTCTGTACAACCATTCACCATATATCTTATTTTCTCGAGTTTCAGAAAAAAACACTACGTCCTTTATCCACTGGGAGATAGATGGCTATTTAGCGGACTTCCAATGCAACATTACAGTAGGGATGTGAAGGGAACGTCTTGCTATAAGGGATGTGAAAGCAATAACATCCTTTTGTATCGAGCTCAAAGGAACTGAGGCTTCAGGAATCCCAAATACATCAATCAACTGACAAGGCTGTCAATGTACCCTGAGAATAGTGGACATGATGGTAAAAAAAAACCAGACCAAAAACCATGGCAGATCAGGACAGAAAAAAACATATGGCCAAGATGACAGGGAGAGCCATGGCATTTATCACACTTGTCCTCTACATCTGGATACATCACAGACATTCTCGGCACTCTATTTAAACTTTGAACTGTATAAGTCCAAGAGAAGCACAAAAAATGGTAGAATGTACCCTCTCTATAGCATGTTCCCAACACTCCTCCCTTATCTGTACTCCTAACTCCGTTTCCCACACATTCCTAATTTTCTAACTCGACTCACTACCTAGCGCCAGAATAAAATCATAAATCTGAGAAATCATTCCTCTCTGATGCGGGTTATTTGAAAACAGGTCTTCCCAGGCCTGTCCAGGAGGCGCAGAGGGGAAATCAGGAAAACATCTAGAAACAAAGTTCCGTATTTGAAAATACCGAAAGAAATGCGTCAAGGGGAGATCGTAAGTGGATGCCAAATTGGCAAAGCTATCAAACACATTTACCATTATCAAACTTTATTTATCAAAATTATCAAAGAAATAGATGGTTGTTGACTAAAGGACACAAAGAGGATGCACCTACAAACAGATGCAGCTTAACTGAGTCAACTTGAACCTCGTTCAGTTTGATTAATATGATTATATTCTCCAAACTCTAAAGGCCTACTATAATCAGATACTTAAGGGATGTTCTTGCAAAGTGTCCTGTTTACAAAATAAACACTTTGTTTGCAGAAATTTGCTTTTATTACTTTATTTAAAGCGTAGCAAAATGTCTGAAAAAGGACTGTAGCAACAAAATGTTTAGTTGTTTTTATTTTTTATTTGTACATTTAAAAATGTACAAATACAGTGGCAAGAAAAAGTATGTGAACCTTTTGGAATTTCATGGTTTTCTGCATGAATTTGTCATAAAACGTGATCTGTTCATCTAAATCAAGGGTATTGACAAATATAATGTGAAAAATAAAAACACAAAATAAATTCTGATCCCTCATGTCTTTATTGAAACACTTTTATTCAACATTAAAAATGGCAGTGGAAAAAGTAAGTGAACCATTTTTTATTGGTTGACCTTCTCTTGGTAGCATTAACCTCAACCAGGCTCTTCCTGTAGCTGTGGATCAGACCTGCACATCGTTCAGGAAGAATTTTAACCCATTCTTCCTGACAGAACTGCTTTAGCTCAGTCATATTCTTTGGACATCTCATGTCGATGGCTTTTATTCATAGATCTCTATTGGGTTGGTGTTTCGGGGCTGTGATCATTTTTATCTGATATCACGAATTCACATTCTCCCCTTACTGATTGCAAGCTGGCCAGGCCCTGATGCAGCAAAGCAGACAAAGTTTCCTCCACCATACTTTAGTGATCTCAGTGACTGTAACTGTGGCGATTGTTTGTTGGTGACAGCTTCGGTATTTCAGAAACATCATTGGCTGATGGGATAAATTGCATGAATGTGCAGGTGTTCCTAATAAAGTGGATGGTGGGTGTATATTATGAACTCACCTCTGGACTACTATATATCATCACGTGTGATTTTCTCTTTTTCTCTTTTTCATGTCAAATTCAATGGAAATAGGATGAACAATCATATTGAGAATGAACAGCTCTCTTTGTGTCTCAGGAGTTCAAGTACCTTCATGCCTGCATACTAGCCAACACTGGACTTTGTGCTCAGGCACTTGATTACTGCGAGAGTGTCGCTGGAGTGCTCTCCAGATTCCCTCAACACACTGTGAGACAACAGCTGTGAGACGAACCGGGTTATAAATGTAAATAAGACGATTCTTATTTGTGAAATGGCTGCCAGGATTCAAATGTAAAGTCTTCATGACTGATTTACTTCCCATGTGTGGCATGAAGCTCTCTGAGGATCTGCTTTGATGGAAGTAAGAAGAAGAATCCGAGTGGCTGATAAAGCTTCATCAGCTGCTCGAAGACAGGGCATTTCGTTCTAGCTCTTCTGATAAGCTATCGAGCGCCGAGTCTGTGATCTGGGGTCACCTGGACGGTACATTACGATCCACAAAAACTATTTTTAACATTTTAAAAGCACTTTACAATTTAACATTCTGAATTGGATGGGAATCTCTAGATTTGCATCATCTAAAGGTAAAACCTAGCACACTATAATGTACATACAGCCTTATGTAAAGATGATTTTGACTCAGTTATACAGAACGATTGTAAAGAGTGTGTAAGCAGTAAATATATTTCACTTACAGACAACTGGATAATAAATAAATGTAAAAAAATAAAATGTTTCTATTCAGACTGTAATAGTGATACCATCTGCTCATATGCACTGTGATGTAATCACAAGAGATGACAAGAACATGAACTTTTGTTCTTATATCTATTCAACTGAATTATTTTTTTTGTGTGTGTGTGTAACAGAATACACTGTGGGAAAGAAACTAGGGAAAGGTTTCGGCTTTGTCTACTCTGCAGTCTGTTGTCACGGTTCTCCCGGAGTAACAGCGCGAACTGAGCGCTGTTGCGCACATACAGACTTCTTCCGGGGTGACGTCATGTGTGACGTATGCAGAAGTGCCCGCAGCTGGAAGCTATTGAGGGCTAATGACTGTGTGGATATATACCGTGAGCCGTGCTTCACACGGCGCGGTTGAATGGGTTGAATACATGCGTTGAATATATGTATGTATGCCATGTATAGCTTGAGTGCGACTTTAGCGAGTCTTGGTTTTATGTCATGTTTACGCCATAGCCATAGCCATAACCTTAGCATTAGCATTTGCGTTAGCCACAGTCTTAGTTTCGTTTAGCTTAGCTTATTTGTAGAGAGAGCCTTGTTTCTGTTTCTGTTTATTTTCATCACTTGTAAATAAACCTCACCATTTAAACTGCGAATGCATCCTGCCTGCTTCCAGCCGTCATGCCGCGTGACATCTGTAAGACAGATGGGAAACATGTAATGAGGCTGTTATTATTGTAGAAAAAAAAAAGATAATTTATATATATATATATATATATATATATATATATATATATATATATATATATATATATATATATATATATATATTGTAGCGGGAATAGCCCTGGGGAAAGGCGCACAGATACACGGGAAGCTGGTTGTAGTAGTAAAGAGATCAATGCTTTATTGTCCTATTCACACAACATGGCCGGCAGGGAGGAGGTGTGTGTGTGTGTGTGTGTGAGAGGT
This sequence comes from Ameiurus melas, assembly GCA_012411365.1. Taxonomy (NCBI): domain Eukaryota; kingdom Metazoa; phylum Chordata; class Actinopteri; order Siluriformes; family Ictaluridae; genus Ameiurus; species Ameiurus melas. The sequence goes on from CM022766.1 coordinate 1,868,503, forward strand.
TCTGTGGGGGCAGGGCTGGCGTAGCGGCACTCTCGAGGGCATGTCGGGATTCCCGGAAGAGTCTCTGGGGGTTCCCGTGCCGTCATTCACCGTCGAGCGCAGTTTCACCAGCCATCGAGAGAGGACGAGAGAGAGGTTAGCGGGATTATTATGCCGCGTCTGTGGTTGGAATACCTTTTCTCGACCAACAGATGCGCACATAGCCTGTGAGTAGGTACTCGAACTCACATGGGCGGAAGGGCGTCCTTTTACATCCTTCTTCCAGCGTTGGAGTGGTGGGATTCTCCCAACTGATTCCCCAATCACCGGGCGTTGTGGTGTCAGAGGTTCCACCCCACCCTGATGGTCCTTCCGGTTGGCGTTGGGTCCAGAGCGAGGCTGTCTGCTTCGCGTCTGTGCGGCAGTCGAGGAAGGAGCGACTTTCTTGTCCTGTGCGCTGACTGTTGGTCCGTCGCAACAATATATATGTATATATAGATGTAGAATTAGCAACTAGCTCTGAAACAGGTAGAAGTGGAAAAACAGTAACTAAACCGTTTCCTGGTGTGTGGAGCTTTTCATTCTGTCCAAACATGTTAGCTGTGGATCCTTCTAGTCTCTTAGAAATGAGGAAACACTGTGACACGTTATATCCTTATACAGGGGGTGTCAAGTTCCACGTGACAGTTTAAATCAAATAATACACGACAATACAGGTAGTACCTGAAGTCACCTTCTCTATGATGAGATGATTATTGGATGTATTTTTTCGCATGCCAAGTTTTAATACTGCTTTGCTGAGCCCTCAAATGTAGTGTCTGTGTAACGTGTATGTACTACTTATACTAATTTGTATAATGATGGCTTGTAGAACTGATTCATTCTGTTTTGTCCATGTGAACAGAATACGTGGACAAGAATCCCAGCAGTACATTCATCACCATTGTAAGTAAACTTCATAATTTGCTCATTCCTGCTAACATAATCATAAACAACTCAGCTCAGAATCAGTGCCAATCCAAACCTCCTCTATTGTACCATCTCTGCTTACACAGTTTAGACCTATTCACCCCATGCTAACCCGTGTGTTTATGTGTGATTTTAGCCCGGAGACAGGCGCAGCCTTCCTCTGGAGGTAGGGTTGATGGAGATGGTCTCCAAGTCTCCTCGCTGTGAGAATGTGGTGGAGCTGCTGGAATGGTTTGAGACGTCACCTCTTTTGTCTTGGTGCTGGAGCGACCCGTGCCCTGCATGGACCTCCATCGGTACTGTTTACTTTACGGTCGATTGCCTGAACCAGGGGCTCGAGTGGTCATGTGTCAGACGGTTCGAGCTGCTCGTCACTGCTGTAGACTTGGAGTTCTTCACCATGACATCAAGCCTAAGAATATTCTGATCAATACGGACACGCTGGAGGTGAAGTTGATCAACTTTGGCTGTGGCGAGCTGCTGACAAGCATGATCTACACAAAATATAAAGGTCAGTTCAGAATAACTTTGTGGATAAAGTCAAAATGTGGGGAGTTTTTTTTATTACGGTTTCACTCTTTCTCTCTTTTTTCTCTAAGACACTCGAGCTTACCACCCTCCTGAGTGGGTTGTCTACGGAAAGTATTTTGGCCTTCCCATTACTGTCTGGACTCTGGGTGTACTCTTGCTTGAGTTGTTCTCTGGAGAGTTGCCCTTTACCAGCGACGAGGAGATTATTGCGGGGCGTCTAATCTTCCTTCCTAAACTGTCTCTGGGTGAGAAAATGCATTTTTGAGACTAAATTTTAAGTTAAAATTCAATTTAAAATTTAAATATTGACTTCTGTCTCATCACTGCTCACATAGAATGCTGCAATCTGATATGCCAGTGCCTGAAGAAAGTCCCTGAACATCGGCCAACTTTCGATAAAATCCTGAGCCACAAATGGTTTATGAAGGAGCTTCAGGACAATGTTCAGGTGAGACAATCAGAATAAAACTGACCTGATTATACTCAGCTAAGACATGCTGTAATAGTCTAGGTTACAGGGATTATACTCAATCAGCAGTAAATTCGGTAAGTTCTGTATTTTTATTTTTATGCAGACCCCACCTGATGAATAGGATCTGGCGACACCTTCATAACACTTAAAAATTTATTTTTTAATTTTTAAACACACACTCTTTATCTAATCTTAGGACTTTTAGTGTGACAATCTGGTTATCTTTTAGGTTATATTTATGCATATGCATTTAAGCATAAATTTATGCAGAAATAAAGAAAATTCTCAAACTTTGAATCACCACTGTATAAACACACACATACAAACCGATCAGCCATAACATTAAAACCAGCGACAGGTGAAGTGAATAACATTGAGTATCTCGTAATAATTGCATCTGTCAAGGGGTGGGATAAATTAGCGAGCAAGTGAAGTGAACAGTCAGTTCTCGAAGTCGATGTGTTGGAAGCAGGAAAATGGGCAAGTGTAAGGATCTGAGTAACTTTTACAAGGGTCAAATTGTGATGGCTAGACAACTGGTCAGAGCATCTCCAAAACGATAGGTCTTGTAGGGTGTTACCGGTATGCAGTGTTAGTACCTATCAAAAGTGTTCCAAGGAAGGACAACTGGTGAACCAGCGACAGGGTCCTTGGCTCCCAAGGTTCATTGGAGGGAGTATGATGCTCTGACATTCTTATATCTCTCAATCCTGCAACACCAGTGTACCTAGCTGATTTTCTAATGGGAGCTATTGCTCCGCCCACTTCACACTTTGAAAACACCCAAAATGCCTCGCTGTCATCAACACAAGGCCTCAGTGCTCCACTATTGAAGCATGAGGTCATGCTGTGGTAGATGTCTGCTGCTGTTGTGTATTTGAAAGTTTTTCAGGAACCACCGAATGCACATGACTCCTGCGACTGTGATGTTTGCTGCTGGGATCGTTTGTGTCACCCCAGCTGGCCTGATTGAAGACTGTTGGACCGTTCTTTAATTTTTGTCAGAGGCAAAATTGTTTTATTTGGTATAAGAGCCACCACTGGTACTGTTGGACTTTACAGCATACAGCTGTGGAACAGTAATGATTTATAATCGCACTCTCCACTGGCACCCAGAAGAGGATGGGTTTGAGAGACTCTTTTGAGTCTTGTTCCTCTCGAAGTTTCTTTCTGTTTTATACTACACAGTTATACTGTGTCAGTTTAATTCAAATTTGTTTAAAAAAAAGAATACAAAAATGTCATTAAAATTGTATAATATTTGAAATACATAAACAGGAATTTACTGAAATATATCGATAAAGATTATGGGGTTATGGGTCAGTGCCAGAGAGGGGAGAGGCTTCACAAAGTAAATACTGATTCTGAAATCATTCACATTCGATCAATGGAAACATATTTTCAGCAAGTCATATGGTATAAAAATTTAGTATGTACTATTTAAATAATCTGGAATAATCAGCACTTATGAGGTGACTGATAGCTCTAGATCACAATGATCAACATCAAGTTATTATTTTTTTAATGGCTTTCAGTAGCTTTCAAACAACACCAGCCCAATGCCTCTGTGATCTACAGTGCCTGAGAAAGAGGCTGCAAAAGTCTGCCATTTTAGCCAGATTTGGAGTTCTAATTCAGGTTTAAAATACCACCTCAGATGCTGCTACAGAGTTGATTATATTTCACTTTGTTCATTCTGATCATTTTAATCAAAAGTTTAACTCTATAGCTTTAGATGAGAAATTGTAGAACAGAGCAGATCCTTATGCACATGGAGGTGCAGAAGGCTGTGCACACTCCAGCGCCGACGGCTCACAACCTGCCTCTGCCTACACCTGAGAGATACACTGGGGAGCCAGAGCGATGCAAGGGCATCGTGTTACAATGCGCGCTATTCTTCAAAAGCCACCCAGATATGCCGTAGGTCCATAAGTTGACCCATTTTATGGAACTCCTTTCTGGAACAGCACTGGCTTGGGCTATGGCGGAGCGGGAGTGAGGAGGCGGTGTCAGACCCTCGTTAGCAGACTTCCTCGCCCGTTTCCAGCGCACCTTTGACCATTCTCCTGATGGCTGGGAGACTGGTGACGAGCTCATGCAGCTTAGACATGGCTCATGTACCGCAAGGGAGTAAGCACTAGAATTTCATACTATTGCTGCCCAGAGCGGCTGGAACAATCCAGCCCTTAAGACCGCGTTCCATTGTGGCCTAGATCTGGAGTTACTGCAAGAGTTTGCCTGTTGGACTCCGCAAACCATCAGAGAGTTGCAGTGTTTCCTTGGCTTTGCCAATTTTTACCGAAGATTCATTAGAGACTTAAAGTAAAGTAGCGCAATCCCTGACATTCCTCCTGAAAGGTAAGCCCCGGCGACCTCTTTGGACCCCAGTCGCCCAGGAGGTTCTGGAGAAGCTTAAGCAGGCTTTCACCATGGCTCCCATCCTCAGACCCCCGGATCCCTTCAGGCTGTTTTTCATGGAAGTAGATGTGTTTGTAGAGGGACTGGGAGCTATTCTGTTGCAAAGATTTGGAGAGAAACGCAGTTGCACCTCGTGGCATTTTTTTCCCGGAAGTTGTCGCCAGCAGAGTGCAACTATGATGTGGGGAACCATGAACTCCTGGCTGGAGGTGGCCGTACACCCATTTGTTATTTTTACGGGCCATAAGAACTTGGAGTATCTACAAACCGCCAAATGCCTCACTCCTCACCAGGCCTGTTGGTCCCTATTCTTTTCCAGATTCCAATTCACCCTGTCTTATAGGCCTGGTTCAAAGAACCCAAAGGCCGACGCCCTGTCTTGTATTTACGCCCCAGAGGGGCTGACGAACCAGGAGAGTTACATTGTGCCTTCCTTCTGCATAGTGCCTTGGAGTGGACCCTAGAACAGATCTTAGCCTGTATCCTCAGGTCACGAATCCCAGCAGCCTTTCCTCCCGACAAACAGTTCGTTCCAAAGTGGTATCGTCTCGAACTCATCACCTGGGCCCACATGACTTTGGCCATGGGTCACCCAGGGGCCCACCTCACATACCAACTGCTGGCCAAGAATTATTGGTCGCCCAACATGCCCAGAGAGGTTCAGCGCACCGTAATCTCATGTTCCTCTTGCATTCAGTCCAAGGGACCACGTGTGCTACCAGCTGAGATGTTGGTGGCTTACCCATACCTGAATGTCCCTGGTCCCATCTGGCCCTAGATTTCAAAACTGACTAGCCAAAGTTGCAGGGAAACTCTGTGATACTGGTGGTCGTAGATCGGTTTTCAAAGTCCCTTCAGTTTCACAGCGAAAACTGCGACTGGCGACTACAGCTGTCCATCTCTCGCGACAACATTAGCTTAACGTCCACGAGTTAAAGTTTGTCTTTCGCTTTCTCCAAGCTTGTGCTAAAACTCCATTCTCCCCCCACTCACGCGTGTCGTTACCTCCAAGTCTGCTTCCCTTCCCCTCCAACTCTTCTTGTCACTCCCCCAACAAACCCCATGAGTGTAACTAAACAAGAAATCCATTGGCTTAGACTAATCGACAGAAAACAAACCACAACTCATCCTAAAACAAAGGATTGTGGGAAATGTAGTTATCCATTGATTCAACCAAAAATGTAGCAAACACGCCATTTATTCAGCTGCATTTTTGGGAGGTACCTACATATACAGTACATAAGAGAAAATTTTTATTTCTTGCAAACTGGTTTGCAAAAAACAATAAAATCACTCAAAAGCAGCAGATATAAAGGAAATGAAGCAATAAATTAATTATGTTTGCATTTTAACCAGCTGTTGTTCTTCACATACTCTATTAGAGAATGTCAAGATATGTCACACCGTGTTGCATGTGGGACGTGGGCACCATTTTATGAGGATCATGCTCTGTTACCGGTGTCTGCTAGGCTGGATTATCCATTGGGCATTATGGGGACAGGCCCAAGACCCATGCACACTTGGAGCCCAAGCGAGGGTAATACAAAAATTCTCTTTTCTTTATTACATTGGCAAAAACGGAGGGCAATGTCTGGGTGGGCTACAAGACATTGTGCCCAGAGGCCTCTGAATTTCTTAATCCGGACCTGGGTGTCTGTTTACCTTTGTTCTTTTTTGAGAAACAGTTTTTTTTCTTGTTGTAATATTGATAGAAAAGCAAAAAGATGAAGAAGGCGAAAAACAAGAAAAAGGGACCCTACCGGGAGAAACTTAATTTGGATGCCAAGCAGCAGTATTTAAACAAAATAAAGTCAATTATCAACATCGATCCATACGATTTAGAAGCCCAGAACAGACCCTGACACTCTACATCGACTAACATACCCAGACATTGTTAACTATCTTGTTTTTGGACTTAGTGTTTGCACTTTGTGCGACTTTAAATGTTATACATCACTAAAAGCTCATGAACATGATCTGCAGAGTCACAAGCCGGTAAACTGCAAAAGCACAGTCATATTCGCAAAGGTAAGGTGTCACTCCTCATTTTCAGTCAATTATTTAAACAAAAAATGAAAAACCTTCAAAAACGACTCTGCTATCTTATGATTTTTTTTTATTAACACATGGGAAGGGGGTATAATCAGTCACATTATTAATAATTAAAAAAAATCTGCTATGATCTTTGGCCTTGTTTAAATAACAGGTTTTTCAAATTTATTAAATAGGATACATTTATAAAAATGTATACATATTATATATTGTAAATATCTACTATTTTTATAATACTTTATATTATATTTGTCATGCATCAGGTCAACAGCTCTAAGCAAAGTTTCTCTGAAGCCTAGAGCTATCACACTCCTCTGGTGAATTTTCCTCAGAATCAGTACATGCATGGCTAGTTTTTTCTCTATATTCTGTTTTCATATTTACGTTTTATTTGTATTGTTTTTACTGTACTATATCATTTGTGTTGTTCTTTATGCCCTGTTACACCTGTTTTGTGTACAAAATAATGATTAATAAGAAATGAACCTAGCAAGTCGTTTTAAGTCTTTATTTCATTCATATATTAAATTTTGCTTTATAAACAATAAAAACAAGGTGTATATATACATACATACACAACACACACACACACAGTATCTCACAAAAGTGAGTACACTCCTCATATTTTTGTAAATATTTGATTTTATCTTTTCAAGTGACAACAGTGAAGAAATGACACTTTTCTACAATGTAATGTCTAATGTTGCAGTTCTTCATGCAGCAGAAAATCTAAATACCTGCCGCAAACTCAAACAGAAATTTTAATTTTCCTTAACTGTATAAGATTCTACCAAGATTATAGTCTACTTCAGCAGTCCCCAACCTTTGTTGCGCCACGGACCGGTTTAATATCAGATAATATTTTCACGGACCGGCCTTTAAGGTGTGGCGGATAAATACAACAAAATAAAATGATTGGACCGGCATAAAAACTGGGGTATTTTAAAAATATAGTAATAAACGTGAATCCAATGTGAAATCGCAACTTTATTAGCAGCGTCCTCGTAACATCGTCTCTCCCCCCTAACGCTCTCTGGTCTCTATGGGAAGGTTTCAATGTATCACGTGACCGAGACAAGCGTCTTGACATGCGTCAAGAGTGAGTCGTAGAAGGATGTAACGGAGAGAATCCGGTCATTTTTCAGATCCAGATAATAAATAAAACGGAAATAATGTAAGTTATTTATTCTTTCTGTGCGGCCCAGTACCAAATGACCAGGGGTTAGGGACCACTGGTCTACTTCACAGGATATCTGATTTATTGTGTGTTAGGATTCAGTATGGAGTGCGATGTAAGACTCACTATAAGGGCATTATTACACAAAAGTCTTACATAAGTGCTCTAATAAAATGTCTGTATATGTATATGCATATGTGTATGTATATGTATACAGTATGTATATGTATACAGTTGTGTCCAAATGTAGAATCTGTAAAATCTTCATAATAATCTTAATTGTAGAATTTGCAAAAGCTTAATATTGTTAACAAAATACGAGTAAAATAAAAATCTAGTACTGTCCTGAGTAAGCTATTTCACAAAAAAATAAAATAAATTAATTAAAGTCCACACGAATGTAAAGTTTCCTTCTCCTCCAATGTTTTTAATTAAGTCCTTATTTAATCTTTTTACACAGATTATGAAAATTAGTTACCCTTACACTCTGATTTCTAGCTGTACTTCAACCCCTACTAATTTAAATTCCTCATTCACACCCACCTCCCAGTATGCTACTCATTGTTTAATAAAAGTTCTTACTCCACTTAATTTCATTTAATCCTATGTTTGCACACTGCCGAAAACCCTTGAACCTCAAAGTTTAAATATGATTTTAACCAAGATACTTGGACACTTATTATATGAGGTTTAGTCTTGAAATGATCTATATATTTTACATTTTTGCATTTTAGTCTTGAAATGATCTATATATTTTACATTTTTACATTTTACATTTTTCCCCATTTGATATTCAGCTTCTTGTATTCCAATGCACAATTTTCATCACCATTATGAGCCTCCACGTGCAGTCTGGGTATTGGTAACTTGCATTTGTAGTTTTTCATTTATCTGATCAACTGTTATTCCATCTACCTTCAAATACTTTTCTGCTGCTCGTATGATTATTAATTTTTTTTCTGTTCTACACACTTTAGGCTGAGCAATTCACTTCCGCAATAAAAGTAATGAATGCCAACTTATCTGCCATAATAGTGTTTTCATTTGCCTTTTCTTGGTTCAGACATTCGTTTCTCATCCTCGGGACTGCATCTATCTTTTCTACTTATTTCTGCCACCTGAAACCCTTTGATTGTTTCAGCAAATGTTAATTCTTCTGTTATCTTAACAATTTGCACCTTAGCAGTAATTTTCCTACAACCCTCCGTATCCCATGCTATATTCTCCCCACAGTTACAGCATTTTGGCTTGGTACCTGCCTCACATTTCCATATCATGGTCCCCATCCCCCATCTTCACATCTCTTTTTCTTTACAGAGGGTTATTTTTCAACAAAAATAACCCTTATTTATACAATGGACAGAGTCAACCACTCTAACGCACAGATGAGAGTCCCACTCCAGCTCTTTACGCAGTAGAGATACAAGCCCAAAATTTCACCACTGAAAGACAGTATGTACGCAGCGCACGACAACAGCCACAAATGAAATAGTATTGACTGTAATCTGGGGTTTCGTTGTCACTGAAGTTTCCAAAACATAAATTAGTGTAAGCATAATATTTCAGTCAAAATGTTCAAATATTTAAGCGACATACAAATATTTTAAAAACTTGGTCTGTTTCTCCAACAAATCGAACACTTTAGAAACTTGGATTCACTGGAGTTATTGATTGTGCTGCATTTTAAATTCTGGACACCTACAGAGCTGAGATACTCTTCTGCAATTATTTGTATTCAGCAGCACAATGCAAGTCAGACCAATGTGGTAAGGCAAGTGAAGGGAGAAATTTTATTATTGGGACAACTGTTCTTTAATTGTGCTTTCACACCAGTATTCTTGGTGTTTGACATCATAAACATTTCAACCCTTTTATGTGAAAATTTGTGTCTGTAGTGACAATATTCGGTTACATATTTGTAGTTTTGTACATATTTATAATCTCATTTGTTTCCGTTTTATCAAGCTTGAATTATTATATATTTATACTTTTTTTGAGAAGATAAGAAATTCAGGTTTACAGATTATTCTGAAAATATTTTGATGGGAATATTCTATTTCCATCCATTATTATACAGGAAACTGTTATTCTTTATAATTATGGTTATTATTTTGGTTTTGTCAGTTTAAATGGTGGGTGTGGAATGTGATGTAGTCCAAGTTTACATGAGGATGTATGTCTTAAATGTATCGCTTTCAGTTTTCTTTTCCAGAAATTTCAGCATTGGACTTGTTTCCATCCTTTTTGGCCTCTCCTTCACTTGTTTGGAAATCATCGCTTGCATCTGATTCAGCAACTGAGATTCTGCATTTCTGTTTCGTTGCTTACATTTTGAACCCTTAGCAATAATAAAAGTGTTCCATTTGTGCATTCAAGTTTGTTTTTCCTTGATTTAATGTGCTTGTGTGAGTATTTGCTACGTGACAATTATTTCTTTCAGAGTACTTCATATATGGGAGTATGCAAAGATTCTGTTACTTATGAACATTGCCATATTAATAAAAAAAAACAGTTAATATATAACTGCACAATGGTGGATTCTTTAATTACTGCATGAATATGTGCTCTGTGATTATGAAGCACACATTAAATTGACAGTATTTAAATGTCAGTAATGGTGGGGAAAATTATTTAATGAAAAAACAATGACAAGGTGTCGGATCTTTTAATTCATTTTAAACATAAACAGGTTTAGTTGGGTCTTTGTAATATAATCAGTAATGGATCAATATAAAGGCCATGTTTTACAGAATGTTTAGTAGTTTCTAAACCAATATTAAGAAAATATGTGTTCCATAGTAGCTATTAATTATTTTTATTAGTAAAACCATAACAACCACAAATAGGGTTTTTTTCCCTGATAAATACCTGCCGCAAACTCAAACAGAATCACAGTTACCCACAATCCATCTTCTTCAAGTCCAAACCAAATGATGTCACTATATGGTTAACGCTGATTGGCCAACGCAGTTCCAAGAAGAAGCGTTTTTCACCAATGAGAAACCTTTAATACCCCTATCACCAATGAGAACGCTTTGGACACGCCCCTACCTCTAGATACGCCCATTCTCTCCGCGCGGCAGCTATCCCTATCTCTGAATCTGTGTTTTTCTTCCAGTGTCCTGATTCTTTCCTCCTCTTATAATGAAATCCAGACGGCGCTCTTTAAGAACATCTCCACAGACTCCTGCTGCTACTGGCTCAGAGGTAAAGTTTACTCATGTGTGCGATTTCTCTCTTCATAAACTCACTTCTTTAGAATTAAAGGACCATTTAATAACTTCCCCACAAACGCCGCGCGTTCTGATGACGTCACCAGTTAGCCCGCGGTACAGCTGGTTTTATATTGGGACATATTCGCTGCACATTGGAGATTCTCTCTTATATTTCTCAAGAAATAAACACAAAAAGGACCAAATGTGTATTATCCGTCAGTAAGGGACCGTGTAAAAAGTGTATAACCTGGGCAACTGTGTAAGATTCTACCAAGATTATAGTCTACTTCATAGGATATCTGATTTATTGTGTGTTAGGATTCAGTATGGAGTGGGATTTAAGACTCACTATAAGGGTATTATTACACAAAAGTTTTACTTAAGTGCTCTAATAAAATGTCTGTGTGTGTATATGTTAACAAAATACGAGGGATAATAAAAATCTAGTACTGTCGTGAATAAGCTATTTCACATAACAGATGTTTAGATATAGTCTACTAGACAAGATAATAGCTGAATTTATAAAAATCTCACGCACACACATACATATATATATATGTATATGTGTATATATATATATATATATATGTGTGTGTATATATGTGTGTGTGTGTGTATATATATATATATGTGTATATATATGTATATATGTATATATATGTATATATATATGTGTGTGAGTGAGATTTTATATATATAAATAATGAGAGGGAGATTTTAAAGCACTAACTTTTTAAACATTTTTATTTTAAAAGAAAAAAAAAATATCTGTAAAACCAAATGCATTATGACACGGTCTATTATTGCTACCAACTACAGCAAATATAGTTTTAAAAAATTTTATACAGTTAAAAGAAAAAGAATAAAAATTCAATTACTTTTTGACTGTATAAGGTACACATGTAAAACCAAATGCAACACGATAATATTCATTATTGCTACTAACTACAGCAAACAGGTTTTTAAAACCCCAGTTTTAAATTTTGTACTGAAACAATTAGCAGATTAGCAAACCAGAAGACAAGCCTGCTAACTGTTAGCTAGCTAACTGATGTTCATTACATGGAAATGTGTAACACATGCTCCACTTGTTAGATATCTTCGTGGAATCTTCTTTAGAAAAATTCACTCCAAGAGTCTTGGGGTCTTGATGTTGAAACCATGAAGCCTTACCTTGTCGGGGTGCCTTCTTGGACATTTGATCTGGGCCGGTCGGGAACTCTGGCCAGTCTATTCCCAGGAGTAGTGGCAAAGGAAGGTCTGGAATTATGCCCACCAGGAGTGGCCAGGTGCCTGTTTTGCACCTTGGCTGTGGGGATTTCCTGCGCATCTCTATGTATGCATGTCACCGTGATGGTTTCTTTCCTGATGGCAGTCATTTTTAGCAGGATCATCGGTCTGGCCATGGTCACCATGCTAACTGAGTCCAACAAGTTTGTGACTGGGTATCCCTCTACCCTTGCCGTTAGGATTGTTGTTTTGGGTGAGTTAGGTGTGTGAAGGGCACACCCTGCCAGCCAGGGTTTCTGGGCTTTTTTTCAGGGTTTCCTTTTGGGAAGGGATTTCGTTTCATGGGATCCATTTGTCTCTGGGTGTGCGGGTGTGTGGTCAAGCCCGTATCCTCCACCAGTGTAGCGAGCTTGGCCTACGATAGTTTGAGCACAGACACACAGGAAGCTACTTGGGTGCAGACTGGAAGGGTTTTTATTCAACAGAATATGTGTGAAGGTGAGAAAGTATGGTGGTGTGACGTGTTCAGGGTGTGTTGTCCTCCAGGCTGTAAAGAGCATGATGCGGTCTCCCAGGGAGGTTGAGGCCCGTCCTTGATGTCCGGGAGCTCTGGGTAGGCAACCACTTAGCGAAATCCTCTTCTGTAGTCGTATCTTCTGTGAAAATAGAGAACAGAAGGTAAACATTGGTTTGGAGACGGTTCTCTCCTTTGTTAGAGGAGGCAGGCCCTTTTATCTGGCTGTCCAAATAATTGGTGGTGCTGAAGTGGAGCTGTCCTTTCAGCACCCCGGTGGCAGGTGTGGGAGCGCTTTTCTTTTCTGTGCCAGCCGATCGCCTCAGTGGGGCTTAATACTCCAGTATAGTGACGGGGACACTATACTGTAAAAACACCTCTTATCTCTTTTGGATGAGATGTTAAACCGAGGTCCTGACACTCTAAGGTCATCAAAAAACTCTGGTGTCCTGGTGAAATTCCCCCCGTTGGCCCTTCTTAATTATAGCCCCCTAATAATCTCCATCCCTGAATTGGCCACATCACTCTGTCCTCTGCACCAATAGGGTGGTGTATGGTAGGCGTTCTGGCACACTATGGCTGCCGTCGCATCATCCAGGTGGATGCTATACACTGGTGGTGGTGGTTGAGGAGACTCAAAGCACCCATCCCCAAACTCCCCGATACAATGTAAACATATTGTATGAGTGCCTAGAAAGTGTTATAAATTTAAGGAATTAAAAAAGGCTCAGCAAAATCCAGAATTTCTGGCCACCACAGTTAAAAGAATCTCTGTGAAATCCTTTACGTACTGATTATTATCACACAAGCTTAGCGACCACCATACAAATCTCCATGGATGCTGTGTTGCTGGAATTTTAAGAAGCATGTATGTGGCATGAGATAAACTTATCACCTAAATGATGAACACAGTCAAAACACATTCAGTACTTCAGCTTGAAAAAAACATTGACGCCCAGAGTAAGGTCATCTTTGTATGTATAAAAATATTTACATTTAACTATTTCTGTGTGATTAGTGATGTGTATGGTCAACTGACTTGTTCATCTTGGCTCTTGAAAACGATCAATCACAGTGGTTTTGGCATTAGTAACTGGGCTGCAATTAATGGAATTATGTTACAAATCTAAAATTACAAAGCTGTTACAGCCATTAAAGGTGGGTGATTGGGTGATCAAGCCGTATTACAGTATTGTAGGAGACATTTCCATAAATGGAATTGTTATGGAATTGTTGTTTCCAAAAACAATTCCATAAACACATGGGAACAAAATCTAAAATATGCATCTTGAATAATTTTATTGTGTTTTCCAGATGTTCCACTGCTCAGATTGTGGGAAGAGTTTTACTAAAAGTCATCATCTCAAAGATCACGAGCGGATCCATACAGGAGAGAATACATTTTGCTGTGGACAGTGTGGGAAGCGTTTTACCCACCTATGTGATCTCCAGCGACACGAGCGCATTCACACCGGACAGAAGCCGTATCACTGCTCCCAGTGTGGGAAGAGTTTTACTTTTCAGAGTAATCTCCAACAGCATGAACTCCTTCACACAGGAGAGAAGCCGTATCACTGCTCCCATTGTGGGAAGAGTTTTGCTCGTAAGAATAATCTCCAACGACATGAGCGCAGTCACACAGAGGAAAAGCCGTATTACTGCTCCCAGTGTGGGAAGAGTTTTACTTGTAACAATAATCTCCAACAACACAAATACATTCACACAGGAGAGAAGCCCTATTACTGCTCCCAATGTGGGAAGAGTTTTACTTTTCAGAGTAATCTTCAACGACATGAGCGCATTCACACAGGGGAGAAGCCGTATCACTGCAAGCAGTGTGGGAAGAGTTTTACCCAACTATATACTCTCCGACAACACAAGTACATTCACACAGGAGAGAAGCTGTATCAATGTGGACAGTGTGGGAAGAGTTTTACTTGCCAGCTTTATCTCCAACGACATGAGCGCATTCACACAGGAGAGAAGCTGTATCACTGTGGACAGTGTGGGAAGAGCTTTACTTGCCAGCGTTATCTCCAACAGCATGAGCGCATTCATACAGGAGAGAAGCTGTATTACTGTACACAGTGTGGGAAGAGTTTTCGTGACCAGAGCAGACTCCACAGCCACCAGCAGAGTCATACAGGACAGAAGCCGTACCTCTGTGAACAATGTGGGCGGAGCTATACTCATTCGAGTTCATTAAGGAGACATAAGTGCTCTAATATAAAGCCATCAGATTAGCCGTGTGAATTTATAAAATCAAGATACATATATTTTTATTTTTTAAAGTGAGCTCAAAAGACATTCCGGCATTAAACTGTAATATTATATTATTTGTAATGGACTGTAGTATTCTGTTGCATGGGCTTTTATTGCTTACTCTTTGGGTTCTAGCAAAATTCATAATTTTATTTAGTTTTCTTGTTTTTCCCACAATGCTCCAATACCAAGCATGGAATACATATATTTAACCAGTGGGAATGCCCACTTTAATCGTCCAATCCAGACCTCTGAGACACATGACTCTAACTTGCCCTTCTAACATAAGACTTTCATTTAAAATGATTTTTAAATGCAAACAAATGTTGTATATGTTAGTTGTTATATCATACACTTTCTGTCAAAACTGTCAATCAAAGTAGTGTGTGCTGATTTATGGCTCTTTGCTTCCCTGGCTGACGTTTCTGTAGGTAACGTAATGTATGACCAGGGGTGGGGCTAACCCTATCGACTGCATCAGTGGGTCAATCTGGCCCCTGTGTGTCTGGGCAGTGGTGGAGAGGGATGTGTAGGGGAGTAGCCCCCCAACAAAGATGTTTATGTTAATGAGTCCGTTTTTTTCGGGGGTGGGAAGGGGGGTGAAATACATCTGAAAAGCGTATCAATGGTTAATATTGGGTTTGTGTTATGCTGTGGGGGTATTTTGTTTGTGTAACCGGACTGTTAGAAAAAGCATGATATTTGAATGTGTACATATATGGGAAAAATATTTGTTTGTGAGAAATAAATGAAAACAAATGTTGATTACGTTTTTAGGGAGCCCGATTTGCCTTTGAATAAAAAGTTTAGGAGGTAAAGCATTTAAAAAAAAAAAATCTGTTTCAAAGAATCACGCATATTACATACCTTCTAAACATAAACCTTTAGGAGGTAAAAATGATTAAAAGAGCTGTTGTCAGATCGGTGGAGGAGGACACAGGTGCGGGAGCTGGTGCGTGAGGGTAGAAACAGTTCAGGGTAGCGAGGCGTAAGCGTTACAGAAGGTAATCTAGAGACGTAATCCGAAACAGGCAGAGAGTTGAGATAAACCAGATAATTGTATGTAACTTGGAATGCTTGGTATAGCGGATAACAAACGTTAAGGAGCGTATAGTTCGCAACGTGAAATCGGAGTGTGGCTTCCTAAATACTCGCGAAATCAGAAAGCTGGTCTCAAGTGTTGTGAATTAGAACTCTGGTGATCTCACATGCATGCGCGCTCGTGTGGGTTCCTGGGAACTGAAGTTCGGGTCGGACCGGGCAGTGCGCATACGCGTTTGTGTTGGCTGCTGGGAATTGGAGTCCCGGTCGGACTGAGCTCTGACAGTCCCAAACCCCCCCCCCCCCCCCACCACCACCAACAAGGGGGTCACTCCGGGAGCCCCTGTACCTCTCGGTCTCCCTCGCGGTCTTGGATCCGGGTGTTCAGGATGGGAGAGGTGAAAATCCTCCATAAGTTCGGGATCCATGATATCCCGACATGGGACCCAACATTGCTCATCTGGGCCATATCCTACGTCGTCGGGATTTCAGTATCCTACTGACCCGATACACTGGCTGCCCCTCAA
Source organism: Ameiurus melas (assembly GCA_012411365.1). Lineage (NCBI taxonomy): Eukaryota > Metazoa > Chordata > Actinopteri > Siluriformes > Ictaluridae > Ameiurus > Ameiurus melas. The sequence goes on from CM022766.1 coordinate 1,884,890, forward strand.
TCTGGAGTGGAGGAGGTGGGCTGGCTGCTGGTACATCCCCTGCCAGAGGGCCTACTACTGGTTTCAGACGGGACACATGGAACGATGGGGATATGCGACTGTGTGGTGTCAACTCCATGCGGTAGGTAACGTCATTAATTTGTCGGAGGATATGGTAAGGACCAGCATATCGTAGGGTGAGCTTCTGTGAGGTTGTTTCAAATCCTTTGTAGAGAGCCACACTCTATCACTGGGTTTATAGTTAGGGTGGTCTCTACGTCGGCGATCCGCCTGGTGTTTATACCTCTCTGAGATGGTTTCGAGGCGTCGGTGGGTCGCCGCCCAGACCTGTTCGCTACACTCGAACCATCGATTGACGGCAGGTGCAGCTGTAGGAGTCGCGTTCCACGGGAACAAGGGGGGCAGGTACCCGAGCACACACTGGAAAGGTGTAAGCTTGGTGGCTGAGTGTTGCAGGGAATTTTGCACATACTCAGCCCAGGGTATGAAGGAGCTCCAGTCCTCTGGATTACGAGCGCAGAAGGTTAGCAGGAAATGCCCCACTTCCTGATTAACTCTTTCGGCCTGTCCATTGGCGTGGGGGTGATAGCCGGACGTGAGATTCACGGTTACCCCCAGCTTCTCCATGAAGCAGGTCCATACCCGGGAGGTGAACTGGGGGCCACGGTCGCTGACAATCTCCTCAGGGATGCCAAAGTAATGGAACACATGTTGAAATACTAGAGTGGCAGTAGCGGAGGCGGTGGGTAGCGTCGGCACAGGAATGAAACGTACGGACTTCGAGAGCCGGTCGACCGCCTCGAAAATTGCTGTGTTTCCTTGAGAAACATCCTGGTCGGTGACAAAATCGATAGCAAGATGCGACCATGGTCTTTCAGGTATGGGTAAGGGTTTCAGCTTACCTACTGGCAGTGTCCTGGGTACCTTAGCCTGGGCACACATAGAGCATGATGCCTCAGTGGTTCGGATATCTTGCTCCATCCCTGGCCACCAGTATTTCTCCCGCAGGAGCTGATAAGTATGTTTTGCCCCGGGGTGCCCAGTTCCCCGGACCGAATGGGCCCATATGATCAGGTTAGTTCGGTGCTTCTCGGGTACGAATAATTTTCTTGGCGGGCAATTAACAGGAATGCTGGCTGCGGGCATCCGCTCTAACTCCTGGTTAAGATCCCACTCCACAGCACTGAGAATACAGGTGGGATTGAGGACCTGGTCCTCCAGATCGGGAGCACTATCCGGGGGATCACTACGTGAGCGGGCATCAGCTTTGAGATTTTTGGATCTGGGACTGTAGGAAACCAGAAATTTGAACCGGGTAAAGAACAGGTTCCATCTAGCTTGACGTGCGTTCATCCTTTTTGTAGTTCGAAGATATTCCAGATTCTTGTGATCCGTAAACACCGCCCCAGCCCCTGTACTCGAGGCGTCCACTTCTACCACAAAGGGGCGATCAGGATCGGGATGTCGGAGGATGGGGACTGTGGTAAAAGCTGTCTTGAGGTTTTCAAAAGCTGCCTGTGCTTCGGGAGTCCAGTTTAGCCATTTTGGCCGTCTCCTCAGTAGTGTCGTGAGAGGGCCAGCAATGGAACTGAAATTTCGTATGAATCTCCGATAAAAGTTCACAAATCCCAAAAATCATTGCAATACTTTGACACTCGCCGGTACGGGCCATTCCACCACAGCTGTCACCTTTCCCTGGTCCATGGATACTCCATCAGGATGAATGACATATCCCAGAAATGCTATGGTGGTCTTATGAAACTCACACTTCTCCACCTTCACATAAAGCTGATTCTGTAGCAGTCTTTGCAAAACTTGGTGGACGTGAGAACTGTGCTCCTCCAGTGAGTTTGAGTAGATGAGAATATCGTCGATATATGCAGTGACATATTTCCCCAACATGTCGTGAAGCACATCGTTGATGAAGCACTGAAACACAGAGGGCGCATTGGAAAGCCCATATGGCATTACCAAGTATTCAAAGTGTCCGGTGAGTGTGCTGAACGCAGTTTTCCATTCATCTCCCTCCCGAATACGAATTAAGTTGTACGCACTGCGTAGATCCAGCTTTGTAAATATCTTGGCCGTCCGTAGCTGCTCCAGGGCGGACGGTACCAGAGGGAGGGGGTATCAGTAGCACACACAACAGCGGTTCAGCACCCGGTAGTCAATGCAAGGGCGTAGGCCGCCTCCCTGCATTTCCACGAAGAAAAACCCGGCAGATACGGGTGAGGTAGAGGGTCGGACGTACCCCTGCTGAAGGGCTTCGTGAATGTAGTCCTTCATGGCTTTTTGTTCAGGGATGGAGAGAGGATACACCCGCCCCTTAGGCGGGACGGCTCTGGGCAGTAAATCAATGGTGCAGTCTTAACTCCTATGTGGGGGTAGCCCACTGGCCCTTCCTTTGCTGAACACCTCCTTCAGATCTTTGTATGCGCCGGGAATTGTGAGATGAACTGGGCTATCTGGACTTTCTACGGAGGTGGAGGAGAGGCTGATCGTGGGGCAGGGAAGGCAGTGCTGGAAACAGTAAGGGGACCATTGAGTGATATCCCTTTCATCCCATGTGATATGAGGATTGTGCCGAGCTAGCCAAGGGTATCCGAGGACCAGGGGATATCGGGCTTTCTGAATGACGTAAAAAGATATATATTCTTGATGCAAGACACTAGCACGCATGAAGAGAGTTTCCGTGACCTTGGTGATGAGACCATCTCCAATAGGTGCTCCGTCGATGGCTTGGACATGACGAGGACGAATGAGATTCTGTACGGGGATGTTACGACGAAGTGTCTCCTCCTGATCAAGAAAATTCCCTGCTGCTCCTGAGTCGATTATAGCTTCTAAAACACAAGAACCAGAGGAATGTTCAAGTACCACGCGTATCACAAATGACCCACAAGAGGTTCTTATTGACAATGTGGGGACTGGACTCACCTTCACATGGGTAGTTTCGAGGTTGGAGAGCTCCCCTCTGGGTTTTCTTGGATATTTGGGGATAAAGTGTCCCTTCTCCCCACAATACAAGCAGAGTTGTTCTCGGAGGCAACGTTCCTGTTCCTGGGGGGAGAGATGCGTTTGCCTCAGTTGCATGGGTTCTTCCGAAGGTTCCGAGGTGGGTCGGTCTGCCTCCCTCAGCCCATGTTCGCATTGGCGCAGTAGACGGTCAGCATTTAGGCCTCTACAAAACACAGCTTTTAGAGCTGTGTCGTTCCATCCACTGCGGGCAGCCACTGTGCGAAAATCTAGTGCATACTCCCTCACACTGCGTGACCCTTGTATTATGGTCAATAGTTCCTCTCGAGTCTTTCGCTTATCAGGGCAGTAATCAAACGGTGCGAAAGCGTGTGACAAGTTGGTCATAGGTGGTGCCGTTATTGGCCTCCCACTCAGCGGTGGCCCAGAGCTGAGCTCTCCCCGTGAGTAATTCCATGAAAACAATCACCTTATGAGCGTCTGACATTTCCGAGTAAGCAGAAAAGTATTAGGAGCACTGGAGTAGAAATCCGCGGCAGCGTGCGGGATCCCCATTGTATTTTTCCGGTTGCGGTATGGGAGGTAAGCGAGGTTGAGGAGCCACGGCTTGAGCGGGAGTGGGCCTGACCTTGTTCATTGATCATCTGTCCGTGTCACTCGAGGGCTCATGCCACACGAGAATCTCCCGCTGCGTCCATCAGTCAGGCAAAGTATTCTGTTAGGAGGACACAGGCGCGGGAGCTGGTGCGTTAGGGTAGAAACAGTTCAGGGTAGCGAGGCGTAAGCGTTACAGAAGGTAATCCAGAGACGTAATCCGAAACAAGCAGAGAGTCGAGATAAACCAGATAATCGTATGTATCTTGGAATGCTTGGTATAGCGGCTAACAAACGTTAAGGAGCGTATAGTTTGCAACATGAAATCGGAGTGTGGCTTCCTAAATACTCGCAGAATCAGAAAGCTGGTCTCAGGTGTTGTGAATTAGAACTCTGGTGATCTCGCACGCATGCACGCTCGTGTGGATTCCTGGAAACTGAAGTCCGGGTCGGACCGGGCAGTGCGCATGCGCGTTTGTGTTGGCTGCTGGGAATTGGAATCCCGGTCGGACTGAGCTCTGACAGCTGTTTACAAGGAATTGTATGTATTACATGACTTCTGAACAAAGATCCTTATGAGGTAAAAATGTTGGTGTTGGCTAAAAGAATCGCCGTATTGTTTAATGTAGAAGAGAAGTTTTCCCGAGATGTCTTCCATTCGCTAGGTTAAAGCAGTAATAATGTTAAAACCTAATCATCTCTCTCTCTCTCTCTCTCTCTCTCTCTCCGCCCATACACACGTGTTTCAGACACACTTCTCTCTCTCACTCTCTAAACCCATGCCCATACACGTTTCACCGGCAGACACTTTCTGTCAAACTGTCAATCGAAGTAGTGTGCTAATTAATGATTTTTGTGTTTTTGCTAAATGACGGTTTGTAGGTACACCTAATTTATGACAACGGGTGGGGTGGTGTTGTAACTCTATCGACTGTATCACGGGGTCATTTTGGCACATGTATGTCTGGGTTGTGTCCTTCCTTTCCTAGGGGTGTGTGTTAATGTGTATTGTGGGGGATCTCCCCAAACAAAAATGTGTTAGTATTAATGAGACTGTTGTGAAACGTGTTTCTCCCTGAATTAATCACACACAAATTTATACCTTTTTGTGGTATAAGAGAATGATTGTTTCTGAAATTTCTTTTGTGCTATTGTTTTATTTTGAAGCATAAGGATGGTTTTGGTGAAATATGTCTGATGTAAGAAAAAGAGTATCAAATGGTTAATATTGGTGTGGGGGATTTTGTTTTTGTGTAACCACATTGTTAGATAAAGCATGATGGTTGAACGTGAAAATTTTATTTATTTATTTATATATATATATTTTTATATATATATATATATATATATATATATATATATATATATATATATATATATATATATATATATATATATATATATATATAAGTACAGAATCTTTGCTTGTAAAATAAAAAAAAAAAACTGTTGATTATGTTTTTTGGGAGAACGACATGACTTTGAATAAACATTTACTGAAATAAAACCCCTGAAACAGATAAACCATTTATTATGGCTAAAGAAATGTAAAAAATGTTTTTACATACCTTCTAAACATAAACCTTTTAAAAGTGCTGTTGAAAAGAATTGTGCATTTTGTTTCAACTACAAATTTTTTTTGGAAAATGGTTCGTCAACGGGTATACATAAGCTCTCGTTTATGCCCATAAAACATCCCATGTCCCCACTGGCTGACAGTCAAATCGTGTACATTTATGACCTCTGTAACACTGTTTGATCTGAATGTGTGATCTTTCCTGGCAGTTTGTGTGAGAGAGACGTGAGATTTCTGAGGGTTTTGCTGACCGGAATGCTTACAAATGTGTTTATGTTAACGAATTAAGGAGAGTCGTGCATCTTAGTGTTTAAACAATGGTTAAGATGTAGTTAAAACACAGAATAAACTCTGCAACTATCTGTTACAAAGTCTGCTCCGAGAAATCTTAATACCCCTAGAAGAACACTGTGTATTCACCAACAAGAGAACCCGATGAAATGAGAGAGTACCTAACTTCTGCTCCAAGAAAAAAACACAGGATGTTAGTTTGACAATTTATCCATGAAGATACTGTAAAGATGTTGTTGTTTAACCCTGAGCAGGGCGTCAACATCTCCGAAGATCGCCTCTTAACTCCGAGGGTTCTTTAAGGAGGTAGAAAGACATTTAAAGATGATGTTTTAAAAGAAGCTGGTTTTTCGTCCATAATGGTTAAAAAAAGAAAAATGGTTGTACTCCAATGTGAAATAAATCAGTGGAGACACACTGTGTACATTTCTGTTCCACAGTCTGTACGGATCCCCACCCTTAATGTAGAGTGAAAAATGTACATACCCACAGTGACTACGTTATTTAAGGTTTAAACATTTTTATTTTGTGCTGGCAGCAGTACAAAACTGATGATTTTGGAATGAGGCCCCAACTGTCAAATATGTTTTGACATAGAATGTGAAAGGCTTTGTTAGGCAAAGAGCCACAACAGTGATACTGCGTAATAGCTCTCTTGCATTGTCCATGGATTGTGACTTGAGAAGCGGTGCCATTGACCTCACAAAGAAATCTTTAATACGATGTGCTTTTTCTTCAAACAGTCCCACTGGCAGATCATCTTGATGCAGTGTGCAACATCAACCCGAACAAAACAAGGTGGCACTTTTGCTGACACTTTACTGAGTAAGACACCACAACACTCATTGATGTAGGACTTCAGATCAGGATGAGAAGCAAAAGCCTTGACCAGAGCTCCAAGCAAAGCCAGAGAAAAGTCACTCACAACCTCTTTGGGAATTGGTGCACCTCCTAAATCCATCAGCTTTGTTGCCTCTGATGCATACATGTGGTTCCATTCCACCCTCACACAGTTCTTTGGCTATCTGCACATGCAAGTTACCAGATATCGGACCTTTGGAACATCACACATCACACCACATGGAGGGCTGGTGACCTCACCGCACCAAAATTAAATGCCTAATATTTGTTTAATATCTCAGGATATTGAAAGCCAACTTCACACAGGTGCACAGAATTAGCAATTTGCTATATTTCCATGCAACTCCTTTTAGAAAATGAGTTTCTTATTCACACAGAACCTACTTTTCTTTTCATGAAATCACACACTTATTTACAATTCTTATATAGGGGTTTGAATAAATATAGATAAACTCATTACTGTACTGTAGATCTTGTTACACGTGGTAGTTCTGACCATAACCTAGTCATGTTAACAACTCCTTCCTGCGGTTCAGCCTGTCCACAAGGATTGTGAGGAGGTACACTCAGTAAGGTTAGGGTTAGGCAATACATGGGCATTAATTTGTTTGAGAGGTGGTGAAGATAAAGACGGGGTATGGAAAGTAGTAATATAGATATCAGCAGGAATGGCCTGCTTGAGCTGAGTGAATGAAAATCAGTAAACTAAAACACTTTATTAGTGGTTAATTAACACACCCAAATGCATCCTATGAGAGACTAATCAGATTCATAGACAACATAAACGCAATTCTACAACATGCATCTGCACAAAATTACATAAACACACAACTATCTGAACTATCTGTGATAGCCATATTCAGGAGTTGGTAAGCAGAAGGCTGTGGAAGCAGAACACATTAAGAACTTGCTGGAGGAGGGCATGACACTTCTAACGGCATCTTTTAATATTGCCTAAGTTGAGGTTGAAAGAATGTTCTCTCATACTCATTCCATGTTTCAACAGTGTCCTTCAGGTCACTAGTAGACTAGGGCTGGCTGTCTGATCAACGAATATCAAGTAACAGCTCAGTATTTTGGTGATACTCAATGCCCTTTTGATAATGCTGCTCTTGATCTTTCAAAGCTCAAATAGGAATTGCAACAATTCAGTATCCTTATTAAAAACAGGTGGAATCTAGGAGTGTTCATGGTGTTGTTTCAGTAGTTCCCTTGTTGGGTTTTTCTCTGTTTCAAATAAGCTGTATCTGGGTCAAAATAAGTTAGCTCCTCACTTTTCCTTCCATGTTGAAATTTATCCACATCTGAATCTTGTGAAGGAATTGTGAGGACACAACTGTTTTTAAATAACTATGTTGTAGTGAGAACAAGGTTTGTCATAGAAAAATTATCATTCCTATCTGGTATTATTAGAGCAAGTAAAAAAGGTCAGAGAACATCTGATATACTCACTAGTACAGTAATCTTAATAAGTATTTAAATAGATATATTAAATAGAAATGATAGTTAATAGATATGATCAATTTAATTTCAAATATTCATGTCTGTCTTGCCTCAATATCATACCTTCTGTATCTGCATGTGAGTGTTTATTTTAAATTGAGACACAATGCCTAGGGAATTGGTCATCAGATTCTTCAGAAGACATCTATAGAAGAAATAGCCTTTACATGTGCTTAATTTCTTAATAGAATGTGAACTTTATCATAGATATAATCTAAACAGGTCATGTGCTTTTATTTTCCTTACTCCTGCACTGCCTGATCTTTGAAGATTTAACATGTTTGACTTTTTTTTTCAACTAGTGTGCCGGTGAAGCTCATGGTGAAAATCCATCTTCCTACATTCATACGCTATGTTAGATGCCAGACTCTCCTAGGTTGAAGATACTTCATAAAAAATAATAGTAAAATTAATTTTTTAAAAAGCAGAATGTTCCAATGAACCGTAAATCTACACGTTCTATTCCTCTAACTTGTTCAGTACTTGTAATACAGATTAAATACGTGTGGGCAGATGAATGGGTGTGTGAGTGTGTATGTGATTGTACCCTGCGATGGACTGGCACCCTGTCCAGGGTGTACCATGCCTTGTGCCTGATGCTCCCTGGGATAGGCTCCAGGTTCCCTGAATGACCCTGTAAAGGAGTAAGCGGTGGAGTATGGATGGATGGATGGATGGATGGACATGTGGGCAGATGATGTAAACTATGGATCTGGTCCAATGTAATTTGGGAATGTAGTGTGGTGTGTGTCATGGTCAAAATGTCACCCTTATTAACTACGTGGCCAATGGGCTCTCTCCCTACCACAGTATATAAATGGTCGTTAAGGCCTCTCAGAATGCATCATGGTCGAAAACTCGATCCTTACTTTCATTGCTACAGACTACAGAGTGTGACTTTGGGCTACTGAGACTGTGTGGGGGTGTGATGTGCTGCTCACAATCAGTGCGCTGCGCCGTCAAGTCTCCCAACTGTGTAGCATGGTAATTTAACTTAGCTCCGGTCAGAGCACCAGCTGTTGTTGTCACAACTATTAAAGGCGCCATCATGAGTATCATGTCATCAGATCACGGGTCCTCGATTTTGCATGCGTTAAGGTGGGCTGAGTGAGATGTGGTTATATCGGTGTAGCCTCCCCCTCACTCACAGAGCCACATTGCTTCTTTGGTTCTACTGTTTGGTTCTGCTGTTTGGTTCTGTTGTTTGGTTCTGCTGCTTGATTCTGCTTGGGGCTGCATGCTGTTTGGTTTTGCAGCTTCAGACTTTGATTTGGTTTTATTTTGTTATGTTTTGTGTTGGTTACTGTCACTAAGACCAGTTTTTTTTTTTTATTCAACTGTGTTGTAACAATCTTTATCAATTATGCTGATACTGCTATGTGGTACTAGTGGTTTTGGTAAACTTGCTACCTGGGGCCCGTTTCAATAATGAGGTTCAACCTCCTTGAAAAACTTGAACTCTGAGTTGACTTACCCTGAGATGGGAAACTCAGAGTTTTCTGTTACAGAACAGAACTCTGGGTTGACTGACTGTGAGTTAAGCGCGTGCACGACAACTATAAAAAGCCATTATAAATGGAGCACAGATATCACCATGGCAACAGCGTCAGAAAAAAGAGGTATACATATTTCTCCCCAGCAGAACTGGATGTGCTTAGGCAAGCATATGCAGAATTTGAACACATGTTTAAAAAAAAAAAAAGCAACACAGCTGCAAAGAACCGAATGAGATATGATTGGGAAGTACCGCTGGTTTTTAAAAAACCACCCAAACCCAGGAGAATCATAAGGGTGTGGGAAAATGAGTAAAACAAAAACATAATGGTGTGGGAAAGAAGATAAAACATGTGCATATGGGTAACTGGAAACAATGAGTATTGAAACATACTGGTTGTTGAAAAGTATACAATAGAAAACACATTGGTTGCTAATTAAGGCATGAACACAAACATAAGGGGCATGGGAAAAAAGGACGTTCTGACATAATGGTGTACGAGATAAGAAGAAGGGGCGGTGGCTCATAGAAGAATTGTATAAAAGGGGAGCCCCGCTCCAGGCAGGTTAGATCACTTTTTGAGACATCCCAAACTGTTTGGATCTCAGGTAACTGGAATCAATAAACTGGACCTTCATCTTTCCTCACTCATTGGTTCCGTGTGTTGATTTAGACTTTGGAGTACCACAGTTGGTGAAAGCTATTGTAAGTACATTCAATATTTTTCTAAAAATGTTATATTGGTAAAAAGAAAGTAGGGAAAATTTTGACCCACATTTTGGCGACCACGAAGGGACTCGAGTTCAAGGGACAGCAAGAGGCCGTTTAGGGGAAGGCACAACAGGCGCCTGTTTTAATCAAAGCCCTGTTTTAGATTTTTTGCTGTCACTTGTCTCGGAGCTGAGAGAGTCATGTCTGTTTGGGCAGGTGTGAGGCCTCAGAACCCCAGATACCAGCCACGAGAGGTGGTGACTGCTTGGTGGGGCATAATATAAGAAAACTCCTGGGCCCAGGGCTGGGTATTGCTTAAGGAAAATTATAGTAGAAAAGAAAGCATACCCAGACGTGCACATGTAACTAGAGCTGCATGCGGGAAACAATTAGAAACACTGATACAGTGAACCCCTGGTAGACAAAGGGGAATTTCTTTTGTATTTTACTATTATATCTGAGTGTCAAAGCGTGAGATGGAATGTTAAAATGTGTGTTGTGATATGAGCCAACAGAGAACTGGGCCGGGAGAGGAACGGAGGGGAACACCGACTGCGAGAACACAATTAAGGAGGTGACGTAATAACGACCAAGTTAAGGTAGGAAAAGCATTTGGTTGAAATAATGGCAGCAGCAGGAAAAGAGGGAAAAACAGCACTAGAAATATAGTTGAATAACAACATAGTTGAAAAACATAAGTCAGGATATAAAACACTATTGTAAGAAATGGAGTGAAAAAAACAGTGGAGTATGGAAATGGCCCAAGACAGGGACATTTTTCAGGAGAAATGGTGCCAAAAGATGAGGGATAGAGTCATAATTTGGGGGGAAAAGAAAAAAGGACAGAAAGCAAAAGAAAAACAGGCGAAGCAGGAAAAGATAGCAAAATGGTTTCACAAGGAAGGAAGAGATAGGAGAGAGAGAGAAAGAGTCGAGAGGGAGAGAGAGGAAAAGGAGAAAAAAGAAGATGAGGAGAGGAAGGAAGAAGAAATAACAAGAAAAATAAAGGCAAGGATAGAGAAGGAACGGGAAAGTAGAGCTGAAGCACCGACATACGAAGAGGGAAAGCAGCATGAGCCTCCGCCCCCTTATAATCCTCGGTTCCAACCCCAAGTGAAGCCAAGAAGAAAAGTCCCACTGGCTGGGATATATGTGCTGCAAGAAGAAAAGGAAGCGGAGTGGGAGACAGCTGAAGTAGAATTACAAGGCATGTTTAAAGGATATCAGAAGAAAGTAGTACCGGAAAAAAGGCCAGATGAAGAAGACGGGGAAGGAATAAGAAATATGGAAGGAGAAGAAGCATGGGAATCAAGGGTAGATGTACCTAAAGGAAGAAATCGGGAACATCAGGAAATGATGAAACACTACGTCAAGGGTCAACACATGGGGGCCCAGGAGGAAAGAAACAGAGAACCCCCAGAACAACAAAAGGAGGAAGAACTAGAAGGAGCACGAAGCCTGTATAAACAGGAAAGACAACGGGATGAAGAAACCCCACAAGCTCCCCAAAACAATGAAGTGATGGAATGGGAAGAAAGCAACAAGAAGTACCGCACCAGCACGCCTAGACCCACCACTCAGAATAAAAGGGAAGAGAAATGGCAGCAAAAGAACACAGATACAGAAGAGGAAGAAAGAGAAAGTAGCAGTTCGGAAGAAGAAGAGAAGGGGTCTGCATCGGAAAGCAGTTTAAGGGAACGAAGCAATGGCAGACAATGGACTAACAAGAAGAAGGGAAAAGGGAAGACAGTAAAGATGGAAGGGGAATTCACAATAACCCCATACCCAGAGTTGGGAGAAGACGGGATGGATGAAAGAGTATCTCAACTAGAAGGGCATGCTAAACGAGACCGGGAAACAAGAAGGAAAGTGAAACATATTGAGGAACAGTCAGAACAAATAGCAAATGCTGTTAACGAATTAAAGAAGCAGCAAGTGGAGGAATTGAGAAAACTACAAGGGGTGGAAGAAACATTAAACAAAACCACGGCCCAGCAAATGGAAAAACTGGTCAAATCAACCAATGCTCTGGTCTCACTATACACAACTCAAGAAGAAGAAACGAGGCGTGATAGTTTCCTGGAAGAAGAAAACGACACAAGGAGATAGGGAGGCGAGGAGATCGAAGGAAATGACGGCAAACGCACCCCAGGGCAGAGTGACAGGGTAAGCAAGATGCTGAGATTGAGGGACCAGATAAAAAAACCTGAACGTTACCAAGCATATTACCCGCAAAGGAGAAGGCGGTCCGCAGGAGAAGTGAAAACACAATACCCGTTGATGGCAAAAGGAAAGGCATTACAGTACACACCCTGGAACTTTATGGATTTAACAGGACTAATACAAAAATTGCCTAGTATATGCGAAGGAGGACAGAAATGGATCACTCAGTTTGAAGAAAAAATGGCAGGACAACACATGGCCCTGGGAGACATAAAAGCAATACTATGTCAAGTGACAGGGAAGGGACGCACGGAGGAAATAATGAAGATGGCAGAAATACAAGAAGCAATGGATGACCCAGCAGTGGATCCAGTCCCCTTCGGTGGGTATAGGACAAAAATCTGGGACGCCCTCCGAACTGTATACCCAGCCAAAATGGACCGAGGAAAACTTGAAGTAATCAGGTTACAGGACGATGAAAATGTGGCGGCATTCATACAAGATTTTCAGAATAAATGGAGAGATGAAACAGGGGCCAAATGGGATTCTTCAGTGGCAAGTATAGGATTGTTCAAAATGCTGTTGAAAAAGGCTCTTCCAGAAGAAGTGAGGAAAAGGTTGGACGAAGGAGTGGGATTAAGTACGATGGAATGGAACACCTTTGTCGCACACGTAACCCATCACGTCGAACAGTACAGGAAAACAAAGAAAGAAGCAAAAGAAGCAACCGAAACGCTGCTGACACAACTATATAAAGCCCAACTTGGAGAAATAACCAGGACCAAACAAGAAGAAAAAGAGAAAAGGAGGGAGAGCACTAAACAAGCAGCTCTGATGGTACCCCACCAACCAGCGACCCTACAGGGCATTCACATGGGAGAACGAGTTATGGACACCCAAAGCTACCCTCAGCCGCTGACAGGACAAAGGGAAATTGCAGTGATACTGCCCAGCCCCCAAGGACAAGCCTACCAGACCTATCTGCAAAGACAATACATGCCCACCATGCAACAAGGGTGGGGTCGAGGAAGAGGCTATGGTAGAAACCGTTTCACACCTCAGGGTGGCATGCAGGCGGAAGGGTGCTGGGAATGTGGAGATCCAAGTCATCGAAGAATGAGCTGCCCATATCTCCAGAAGCCGACAAGGGGAGAATGAGTGGATAGAGCGGAGAGACGAGGACAAACATAGGGCCCCAGCGGACCACCAACAACACAGATGGGAACTGAGGCGCAACAACAATGGCACTAACAGGCCCCGACACCCCCAGGAGGCCACATGTATGGTGAACGGGGGCCTAACCAAAGTTGAAGAAGCTTAGAGAAGCAAAAGGGGGAGCTAATGCAGTTTACAACCACACTGCACCCCGAACAAGAACCCACAGTAACAGTAACCATAGGCAATACATTTAGCACACCCTTTATGATAGACACTGGTGCCACATACTCAAGCATTGGCAAAGAAGGTTCTCAGCTCCCCCTTTCACGCAAGGCGATACAGACAATGGGCTTCTCAGGAAAAATACAGACCTTGCGCTTCACCGAACCTCAGGAACTAACGCTAGACAGAGTAACAGTACAAGCCCCGCTCCTATATGCCCCAGAGGCACCAGTAAATCTGCTGGGACGCGACACCCTATGCAAATTAGGGGCACAGATATGCTGCGAAGCAACCGGAATATGGGTCACCTTTCCCAAAGTCAGGGCCACTCAATGCCTCATGACAAATACATCAATGGCAGAGCTCAAAAAGTTAGACAAGGTGTACTGGTTGGAAGTACCAGACCTGCCTCACTCAGAACTTTGGCAAAAATACCAGGAGTGGAAACCCTGGTTAATGTACATACGACCAGAGTGTGAAGAGGCTGGAGGACCAATCCATTGCACCCTCAAGTATGACCCAGGAGGATGCGATCAGGAGTATGAGCAACTGTGGGAAGAGATGGAACAGGGAACGAGGGTAAGCATAAAGACCCTAGACATGTTCAGCGGACCTCAAGGAGTGGCGGCAGCAGTGAAACTGCCGGAAGAAATAATGAATTGGTATCAAGGAGACAGAGTGTGATCCCCTCACATCACACTAATGGTTGCCCAAGGGCATGAAGCTAAAGACTTGGGATCCATGATAAAACAAGTACGAGAGATAAGAGAATGGAAACCCACTCAGAACCGCTACTTGCATCAGTCACCAGATGGAAAGTATACAAGGATTTCAGTAGCAGCTGTGGGCGAGATGGTGGCCAGAAGTATTGAACTACACCATGGAAAAAACCAAATAGGAAAACAAATGACACTGGAAGAGCCAACCCCGAGGAAATACTACTGAAAGAGATCCCTCCACAACTATGGACCCAGCACGCCACCGACGTGGGGATGGTAAAGTCGGCAGGACAGGCCAAAATAAAGATCAAGGATAACGTACGACTGCCATACCAGAAGCAGTACCCGCTCTCAACTCAAGCCAGAGAAGGTATAAAACCCACCATACAGGGATTACTGGACGCCGGGGTATTAATCCATACAAGAAGCCAATATAACACACCGATCTTCCCAGTAAAAAAGCCAGGAACGGACAAATGGAGACTGGTCCATGATTTGCGGGCAGTCAACCAAGTAGTGGTGGCAGATACACCAGTCGTGCCGGATCCACACACGTTGCTATCAAACGTCCCGGAAGGAACCAAGTGGTATACAGTCATTGACCTGTGCTCAGCATTTTTCAGCATACCCTTGCATCCTGACTCACAGTATCTTTTTGCTTTCACATACGAAGGAAAACAATACACCTATACAAGGCTCCCTCAGGGGTATTGTGAAAGCCCTTCAATATTCAATCAAGTACTGGCCCACGATCTGTCTACCCTAGACTGCAAAAGCACAGTGTTGCAGTATGTAGATGATCTACTGATCTGTAGTACGTCAGAGGAAGAATGCCGGCAGAATTCATTACAGGTTTTGAAAATGTTAGCTGAAAATGGACACAAAGTGAATTAAGAGAAATTACAGTTTTGTAAGACTAAGGTAGAGTATTTAGGGTGAGTATTAGAGGGGGGGGGGCACTCAGAGTACAGCCACTAAGAGATATGATAAAAGCTGCTGACCATACTCAACCAAATGCGAACCTACAGTGGACGCCGGAAGGAAAGGTAGCTTTCATAGACATCAAAACAGCCCTAGCAGAAGCGCCGGCTCTCGCCAACCCAGATTATCGTAAAACGTTTCATGTATGTATCGGAACGAAGGGGGTACACAGCTGTCCTAACCCAACAGCAACAAGGTGTAGGTAAACAGGCAGTTGCTTACTATAGCACGGCATTAGACAATGTAGAAAAAGGGATGCCCCCGTGCTATCGTTCACTAGCAGCTGCAGCGTTTGCGTATCAAAAAGCCTCTTCAATTACCATGGGACATCCGGTGACGCTGGATACAACACATGACCTGCACGCACTATTGACCAGTCAAAACTTTGTCATCACCAATTCAAGATGGACAGGGTACGACTCGATACTTTCGGCCCCGGAGTTGACTATTGAACGATGTAACACAGTTAACCCAGCAGATAAAATAGTGACCCCCCTAGATGGAGAACCCCATGAGTGTGTTAATGAATCTGAAAAGTTCCTTAAAGCACGCCCAGACTTAGAGAATAATGCGTTGACCGATGCTCAGTGGACGTTTTTTGTCGATGGGTCGTGTTATCGATCATCAGAGGGTAACCGGGCGGGCTATGCAGTAGTAGAAGCAACATTTCCCGACGTTTCGGGAAATTCTGAGTGTTCCCCTCCCGCAACCCTGTTCGGCCCAGCTGGCAGAATTGAAGGCCTTGACGGCCGCATGTAAATTGGGTAGTGGGAAAAGGTGCAATGTGTACACTGATTCTGCCTACGCCCACGGAGTATGCCATGTGTTTGGCCCAATTTGGGCCCAGAGGGGTTTCCAGCATGCTGATGGTTCCGCAGTGACACATGGGGAAGCAATTACAGACTTACTGCATGCCATGACTTTGCCATCGGCACTAGCCATTGTTAAATGTAAAGCACATATAACCGTTGGTTCTTTCATTACCAAAGGGAATGCCACAGCGAATGAGGCTGCGAAAAAAGCGGCTGTAGGACCGGCCCAAATGATGGCCCTCATTCAGCCAGAAGACCAGCCAGTTCAGCATCCAATGGAGGACATATGTGACCCATATTGTAGAAGTACAGAATGGGGCAGGGGAGGCAGAGATTTATACATGGATAAAAAGGGGGGATAAAAAGGAGGCGGGCACTGGATTATGGTGTAGTGTAGACGGATTGCACCCTCAAGCTTGCTCCCAATATTGATACGGGAGGCCCATGGTCTTGACCACACCAATTGAGGTGAAACCATTCGAAAAATCAGACAAGACTGGTGGTCACCTTACCTAGCTAGCGCAGTGGACAATTTTCTGAATAATTGCAAAATATGCATACAGAGCAATGTACGAAAAAACATTACTACTCCCCTCGGGCATATTCCCCAGCCAATGGGGCCGTTTCCCGAACGGAGGGAAAACGATATATATTTGTGGTACAAGATCATTTCAGCAGATGGGTAGAGGCCATCACCACCTCCAAGGAGGATGCTAGGTCTGCTGCGAAGTTCTTATGCCGTGAGGTCATACCCCGTTTCAGGATCCCCGACTTTCTCAGCTCCGACAATGGGGCCCATTTCGTTAACCAAACGATAGAACTAATCACCAAGGCACTGGGGATAGAACATAAATTGGGCTGTGTGTACCATCCCCAGTCCCAAGGCATGGTGGAGCGTGCGAACGGAATTCTGGAAAGCAAATTAGCAAAAATTTGCGCGAGTTCTCGCCTGACCTGGGTTCAAGCCCTACCATTGGCATTGCTCAAAATGCATTCTCAAACTAGTCGAATCACACATTTAACTCAGCACGAAATGCTCACTCGTCGCCCCATGCCTTTGGCATTTACCAGGGCCCCGTACACGGGGCCCCCGCTCAAGCAACTCGAAAATGAAATGCAGAACTACGTTTGTGCCCTTACCCGCATCCACAGACACTTGTATTCACAGGTTCGAGACGCGGTCCATGGTGAAGAAGTTCCGCCAGTCAGACAGGTCGAGCCGGGGGATTACGTCTGGATTCGGGTATTTAAGAGAAAACACCAGTTACAGGGACTCAGAGAAGGGCCATTTAAGGTGGTTGCAGCTACCCAAACAGCAGTCAGGGTGGAGGGTCGGCCCAACTGGTATCACCTCAATCACTGCAGTCGGGGACGAGGTAAGGGACCTCTGTTAGGTGGGCCTGCTGCGGAGGAACCGTCGACCACAAATGACCAACCGTCAACATCTGGCAAAACCCAGACACCTACACCCAGCTCTTCAGACACAGACAGTGGCACTGAGGAGGATCAGAGCCGGGCCCAGGGCACTAGAGCGCAAGCTAAACGCTGTGCACAGCATCAGACACCGCAACTGCCTTTAACCAGTGACGGCGGATCGCCCGGAAGAAGTTCACCTGACGCCACGACTCTGGACACTGGGCCTGCTCTAGGTGCAGAACTACATGAAACACAGGCAGAGGACCTAAGTCCTGACACGCCGTTGGGACCTGACGTACTGGGAGATTTTGTACAGGACCTGGTGGATCCAGCCCAACTTGACACGTCGCACTTTGACACAATCGATCTCGAACAGTGGGGTGCTCTGGGCCAGACAAGCCTTCTACCTTGTCTGGACTCCAACCAACCTGCTGACCAATAGAAACATGCCACGGTCCAGTCTCGCGAGGACGGACAGGCTCATCATCCTGGTATGGGCAGTGGTGCTGGTTTCAGGGGTGACACTGTTCTTCTTGCTTTTTACGGCCCCTCTCCCTGGTAAAGAACATAACACGAGCTCGTGTAATGTGACCTCTCCCGATCATGTCTTGGACAGTAAGCTCCCCAGTCGCCCAAAGAGAGACATTGATGTTGCACAACTGAAGCGGGACCAAATAAGGGACCAAATAATCAAACCTTACCGCCTCTCTGAGGACATTTCCCGCAGAACCCTGGACCGCATGCTCAGGGTTCACCTAAGCCTCAACGGCACCGAAACAGATATCGCCCCAGGGACAGATCACTTGGTGGACGTTGCTGAAGCGTACTTTCTTTCTCGCCCCACCCCAGTGCCTGCTACAGCGCTGCCTATCCCCTGGACATATAAGAACGACCTTAACTCATTGCCTAGCCGCCGAATGTTCTGCGCACTAGCTCTCGTCACCCTCGCATACTCGGAAGCACTATTACGCAGTAGCCCACATCTAGCTTCCTTCTCTGTTGGCCAAGCCTCCATGAATCTTACTGTTGGACGCTTCCGGATGGTTGGTCGCACGGCTGACTCTTGGTGTTGTTTTAATGCATCTGCCACTCTTCCTTATCTGCGCCCGGTGCCCTCTTACAAGCTCTCCTTCCAATGCACAGCTGAGGGATGTTTCAATTTGAAGTCAAGGGCGACCATTTCAACCCATCGTCTTCAGAAACCCCGCTACCTGCCCTCTACCCACGCGGCCGCTTTTATGAAGTTGCAGCGCTATTCACTACTCACTGATAACCAGACCTTGGACTTCGATCACACCAACCTATACCTCTCATGGATGTTCCACACCGCCCGCTCCGTCACAGACAAATCATGCCTGGTCTGTCATGACAGGCGTTCTGCCCCTCATCTCATGTTCCCCCTTCGAAACACGACCGAATGTCTCACTCACCCGTACACAGAGGAATTCCTCTGCCCCACCATCTGCTTGCTGGGGTCGATGTCCGCAACGCTGGGTCCCGACTGGATGCATAATGTCCGTTCCTCCTGCTTGTACCAGCCCATGCACACTGATGACTCCGCTTTCGTCAAGGTGCGCGACGAGCTGCCCGCTCGTTTGCCCTTTTGCTTATGCTCCCCTCTTGGCGTCTACCCTGTGTGCAACATATCCTATTGCTGTGCTGTCACTGTCTCTACAGACGACCTCTACATCCCCATGCTCCCTTCAGTCGGGACCACTAGCACGACCGTGTCTATCCCTATACCTGACCTGGCATTTGGCACCCTGGGAATCGGCAGATATCTTCTGGTACTGTGGCACAGGCACCGCCCGTCAGACCCTGCCATCGGAGTGGCATGGGTGTTGTGCCCCGGTTAGACTGGATGGTAAAATGAGGATTATTACTCTGCCTGATGAGGACGCTCCTCAGCGTCGGGAACGCCGCGATACTTCGTTGTGGCGTCAATACCTTGTCGACGTGGATGTCAGGGGTCTCGACTGAGGAAGGCCATGTTTGTACATACATACCCAATAAACTAAGAGGATGAAATAAGGAAGCCAAGCAATCGGCTCTTGCTACTCTCCATAAAGTATCAACACTACATTACTACATACTAGTTTTCTTTTCTCTTTTACTCTCTTCGTTTGCCAATAAATGTGTTTGTTTCTATCTCAGCAAGCATGAAGAAGAAGTGATGAGCCATGCCCTGGGTGTAAGTGCTAGCCAAAACTCTCCCCAAGAGCGACCCTCTACGATGCGTAAAGTATCTGGGTCGAAGACAATCAACGCTGCATCCTGGATGTTACGAAGTAGTTAGAGACTGAATATTATGCTGGTTTAACCCTCTCTGTATTCAGGCGAAACACAAAATACGCTGTCGAGCTGTAAAGAGGCTGGCAGGGTGGGAATTTTTCCTACCAGCAAGGTTTTTTCGCCCACCCCTGAATACAAGACGGGACAGAGGTGTACCTACACTGATAAAGACGAAAAGGCCCGACGAATACAAGACCGAAGGCTTTGTATGCCTGGTCGAGAAAAATAGGGACAAAAGTCTTCTTTCCTTTTCCTATGTCTTATTCAGTTTATAATCCACAATTTAATCATTATATAACGTGCCGTCTGGCCTGTGATTATAAGATATATATTATACGAATCAACAGTTAATCTACAGGTGATTTTAATTTTTATGTTTTAAGCAAAATAAGTAAGACAGCAATGGCCAGACACGTGTATCTCACTAGGGGCTGATGGCGAAGTGGAGTGTTGCGCCCCGTGCTACAGCTAACCATTTATTATGAGGCACCACAGCGCCTGACGTTAGACAGGATACCCCAAGTACACCGACAATTATTAGAAGCTAACCCCAATATGTGCAGTGTTCAGGTAGAAAATGCCCGAGGCCATGCCAGTGATGATAGTGAATCAGATGAGGACGACGCTTATGAACGGGCTCACTACGGCTCTGTGAGAATAACTGTTCGGTAGTTGACTAATGACAGGCAACGAGTGCGCCAAAACCAGTTCATACAGCGATACCCTCTAAACTAGTGTTGATTGTGAGGCTTTTCCATAGCCTCAGAGGAGGGAATGTTGGATTGAAATTAAGCTAAATCATAATACCAGTAAAAAGATACATGACAATTCATAATACCAAGGAAAAAGACACAGTACAGTTAAACTCAGAAAACAACAATTTTATTGAGGTGAAGAGGGACTAGTGGGAGAATAAGAAGGAGAGGGAACAGTATAGGGAGGAGAGAATGAATAGCAGTACGGGGTATGCCCAGGGCCAGACGAATCATCAGAATATTCTGGGCTGGTAGGGTTGTAGGAAGTATGAGGCACAGAGTCACATTGGAATGGTTCCATGTCATCGTCTGCCAAATAGCCATCAGTAGTATGAGTAGAAGGAGTGAATGACAGAGGTTCCGTTTGGGTAGCAGAATCCACCAGAGTAACAGCAGGGCTGAGGCGATAACGAAGAGGGGGTGGAAAGGTGGAGGTAGAAGAAGGTACGCGGAGGACATCCACAAGGAGGGCCAAGTCAGCAAAAAGATGTGACAGTTGATACCTAAACTCCAGATCTAGGCCCTCTAACCCCTCCATAGCAGAAAACAGAAACCCAAGCCCAGCACGGTGCGCTGTACAAATACACACAATAGGATAGCGTAAGCCACAAGGGAGAAGCTATAATTAACCAGATAAGGATCATGAGAAGAATAGGCCATTCAGAGAACAATGAAGCTGAAATGAGGCAAACACTTACCCATAGTGAAAATTCCCTTAATGGAAAGAACCAAGAATAACAAACACTCCACTCCGCTCAGAGGAAAGAACCGAATGAGATATGATTGGGAAGTACCGCTGGTTTTTAAAAAACCACCCAAACCCAGGAGAATCATAAGGGTGTGGGAAAATGAGTAAAACAAAAACATAATGGTGTGGGAAAGAAGATAAAACATGTGCATATAGGTAACTGGAAACAATGAGTATTGAAACATACTGGTTGTTGAAAAGTATACAATAGAAAACACATTGGTTGCTAATTAAGGCATGAACACAAACATAAGGGGCATGGGGAAAAAAGGACGTTCTGACACAATGGTGCACGAGATAAGAAGAAGGGGCGGTGGCTCATAGAAGAATTGTATAAAAGGGGAACCCCGCTCCAGGCAGGTTAGATCACTTTTTGAGACGTCCCAAACTGTTTGGATCTCAGGTAACTGGAATCAATAAACTGGACCTTCATCTTTTCTCACTCATTGGTTCCGTGTGTTGATTTAGACTTTGAGTACCACAGCTGGTGAAAGCTATTGTAAGTACATTCAATATTTTTCTAAAAATGTTATATTGGTAAAAAGAAAGTAGGGAAAAATTTGACCCACATTGTCTTAATTTGATTATTGCTTACTTTGAGTATGACCTTAATTAGATTAAGGTTGTTGTTTACATAGTAGTTTCTTAATCAAATTATGGTCTTAATTAGATTAAGAGTGGATTATTGTTGTCCATGTAAACGTAGTCATTCAGTACGTTTACATGGACAACAATAATCCACTCTTAATCTAATTTAGACCATACTCTAAGCTCTAATCAAATTAAAACAGGTGGATTACTAAGAACTCAGACTAAGAATGGTTGAAAAACCCCTCATGAAGAAAATAAAGAGAGGAGGAGTTACCCTGCCCGGAGGAAGCCCAGGGCCCCAGTCTGGAGCCGGGCCCAGAGGGAGGGCCCGACTGGGAGCACCTGGTGGCTGGGTTTGCCACGGAGCCCAGCCGGGCAAAGCCGAAAAAGCAACGTGGCACCCCCCTCTCCATCCTATGGGCCCACCACTCGTGGGGTGAACCGTGGGGGTCGGGTGCACTGTTATATGGGTGGCAGTGAAGCTCAGAGGCCTCGACGGACCAGACTTGGGCGGCAGAGGCTGGCTCTGGGGACGTGGAATGTCACCTCTCTGTGGGAGAAGGAACTGGAACTTGTGCGGGAGGGGGAGCGCTACCGGCTAGATCTGGTGGGGCTTACATCTACGCACAGTCTCGGGTCTGGAACTGTACTCCTGGATAGGGGATGGACTCTATTCTACTCTGGAGTTGACCATGATGCGAGACGCCAGGTGGGTGTGGGGATACTCACAAGTCCCGGGCTGAGCGCTGTTACGTTGGAGTTTACACCGGTGAACGAGATGGTCGCCTCCTTACGCCTACGGGTTGTGGGGGGGGGGAACTCTGACTGTTGTATGTGCATATGCACCGAACACCAGTTCAGAGTACTCGGCCTTCTTGGAGACCCTGAATAGAATCCTGTATGGGGCACCAGTAGGGGACTCCATAGTTCTGCTGGGGGACTACAACGCGCACGTGGGCAATGATGGAGATACCTGGAGAGGCGTGATTGGGAGGAACGGCCTCCCTGATCTAAACCCGAGCAGGCATTTGTTATTATACTTCTGTGCTAGTCATGGACTGTCTATAATGAATAGCATGTTCGAACATAAGGAGGCTCATAAGTGTACGTGCTACATTACATTTTGTAATCGTATCATCTAATCTGAGGCCACATGTTTTGGACACTCGGGTGAAGAGAGGGGCGGAGCTGTCAACTGATCACCGTCTGGTGGTGAGTTGGATCAAGGGGTGGGGGAAGACTCTGGTTGGGGGCATTGAACCTGAGTGGACAATGTTCAAAGCTTCCATTGCTGGAGCTGCAGCGGAGAGCTGTGGTCTCAAAGTCTTAGGTGCCTCAAGGGGAGGTAACCCTCCAACACCATGGTGGACACCAATGGTCACTGAAGAAGGAGGCCTTCTTGGATGTGTTATCCCGGGGGACTCCGGAGGCATTTGCAAGGTACCGACGGGCCAGAAGGGCTGCAGCTTCTGCCGTGGAAGAAGCAAAGCAGTGGGTGTGGAGAAGTTCGGAGAGAACATGGAGAAGAACTTTCGGTCGGCACCAAGGTGTTTCTGGAAAACCATCAGCCACCTCAGGAAGGGGAAACGGGGAACCATCCAAGCTGTGTACAGTAAGGAGGGGACACTGTTGACCTTAACTGAGGAAGTAATTGCACGGTGGAAGGAACACTTTGAGGAACTCCTGAATCCGAATAACACACCCTCTATGGTAGAGGCAGAGGTGGAGGCTGATGGGGGATTATCGCCAATTTCCGTGGTGGAGGTTGCTGAAGTGGCAAAGCCCTGGGGATTGATGAGATCCATCCAGAAATGCTGAAAGCTCTGGGTGTGGAGGGGATGTCTTGGATGACACGCCTCTTTAACATTGCGTGGAACTCGGGGACAGTGCCAGACCGGGGTGGTGGTTACCTTGTTTAAAAAAGGGGACCAGAGAGTGTGTGCCAATTATAGGGGTATCACACTTCTCAGCCTCCCTGGTAAAGTCTACTCCAAGGTGCTGGAACGGAGGGTTCGGCCGATAGTCGAACCTCGGATTGAGGAGGAACAATGCGGTTCCGTCCAGGTCGTGGAACAACGGAGCAGCTCTTTACTCTTGCAAGGATCTTTGAGGGGGCCTGGGAGTATGCCCATCCAATCTACATGTGTTTTGTGGATCTGGAGAAGGCATATGACCGTGTCCCCAGGGGTCTACTGTGGGAGGTGCTGAGGGAGTATGGGGTGAAGGGTACCCTTCTTAGGGCTATCCAATCACTGTACTCCCAAAGCGAGAGTTGTGTCCATATGCTCGGCAAGAAGTCAGACCTGTTCCAGGTGGAGGTTGGTCTCCGCCAGGGCTGCGCTTTGTCACCAATCCTGTTTGTGATATTCATGGACAGGATATCAAGGCGTAGTTGTGGTGGGGAGGGTTTGCGGTTTGGTCACCTGAGGATCTCATCGCTGCTTTTTGCGGATGATGTAGTCCTGATGACATCATCGGTCCGTGACCTCCAACACTTGCTGGATCGGTTTGTAGCCGAGTGCGAAGCGGCTGGGATGAGAATTAGCACCTCCAAATCTGAGGCCATGGTTCTCAGCAGGAAACCGATGGAGTGCCTAGTCCAGGTAGGGAATGAGAACATAACCCAAGTGAAGGAGTTTAAGTACCGCAAAACTCTCGATCTACCGGGCAATTTTCGTTCCTACACTCACCTATGGTCATGAAGGTTGGGTAGTGACCGAAAGAACTAGATTGCGGGTACAGGCGGCCGAAATGGGTTTTCTCAGGAGGATGGCTGGCCTCTCCCTTAGAGATAGGGTGAGAAGCTCGGCTATCCGAGAGGAACTCAGAGTAGAGCCACTGCTAGTTGAGGTGGTTCGGGCACCTGGTAAGGATGCCCCCTGGGTGCCTCCCTAGGGAGGTGTTCCAGGCACATCCAGCTGGGAGGAGACCTCGCGGAAGACCCAGGACTAGGTGGAGAGATTATATTTCCACACTGGCCTGGAAATGCCTCGGGATCCCCCAGTCAGAGCTGGTTAATGTGGCTCAGGAAAGGGAAGTTTGGGGTCTCTTGCTTGAGCTGCTACCCCCGCGACCCGATTACGGATAAGCGGTTGAAGATGGATGGATGGATGTATTACTCCTGTTTGAATTGTATTATGGACATGTATTACAGACATGTAAACACCTTAATCACATTATGAACATTGTGTGAGCATTTTCACCGCATTTTGCGACAGGACACGATCACACACACGGCAGTTTTACGTTTCACGGCGAACAAGAGAGTTCGGCCGTGTCCCAAACTGCATACATGCCTACTATAGGCCTGTAGTGGAGAAATATACATGTATCTCGGCTACTATACAGTAGGTAAGTATACGATTTGAGACGCAGCCCACAGCTTCAAGCAGTCGTCTATCTGCATGTACAGCATGACTAATAATTAACTGCACTTAAAGTGTTCGTAAAAAAATTTCAAAATCACCCAAACTGTATACGGCACCATATCGAAGACCAACTGTATGTTGATGCGTGAAATTTTGGAGTGACGTCGAACGGCGTGGCGCGGTGACGTAATGATGCGGGCTCTTAATCTAATTATGATCTATAAAATATAAAACGGGAACATGACAGGAGTATTCTAAAAGTGACTCATGTAAAAATCTTAATCACATTATTACCTTTCTTAAATTAAGGTCAATAATTAGATTATTGCTGTCCATGGCAACGTAGTCAGCGTGTCTTCACCAATTTATTTCACATTGGTTTACAACCATTTTTCTTATTTTACCATTATGGACAAAACACCCGCTTCTTTTAAAACATCATCTTTAAATGTGTTTCTAACCTCCTAAAGAACACTCGGGCTTAAGAGACGGTCTTTGGAGTTGTTGATACCCTGCTCAGGGTTAAACAACAACATCTTTACAATATCTTCATGGATAAATTGTCAAACTAATATCTTGGGGTTTTTTCTTGGAGCAGAAGTTAGGTCCTCTCTCATTTCATCAGGTCCTCTTGTTGGTGAATACACAGTTTCTTCTGTGTTTTAACGACAACGTCTTAACCATTATTTAACCCTCTTGCCCCTTAGTTCCCACAGTGTTATGTCCCACAACCCTATATTCCCCATAAAAACAGCACGCCAACCCTGAGTTCCCGGGCCAAAATTGGCCCCAAAATCAACATTTTAATTTGAACATTTTTAGGCCTCAAAACAACTTACAATAATGTATTTGTGTCATATTACTTTGAAAATTAAGCAGATCAGTGTTTTTACTCCACTTAGAGCACAATTCTTAACTAGAGAAATTATGCTTGCTAAAATGCTCGCTAAAATCCTTATACTCATTTAGAAGTACCATACGAGCATCAGCGTGGTCAATGCTTTTGAATAAATGCATTTTAGCACCAAAAGTCAACTTTCTGGTGATAATCAGACCAGCAGATTGTGTTTTCATGAATGCACAGAAATGGTCAGGTTATGACTCCAAACCCCTGCAGTGTCAGTTGCACTGGTTGATGCTGAAGATGAAGATGGATCATAGTCTGAATCAGGGGAGTTTGGGTCACTATCAGTTCCGGTTTCAACATCGCCTGGAACATTAGCTGGAACACGATTAGCTTTTCGCTTTGGCATTTTTACTTAACTTCTACTATTACACTAATATTCATGCTTGTATTAGCTTCATCATAGTGACAGCTTAATGTCGTAATCACGTCATGACATCATGACGTCATCAACCTTCCGGATCAAACAATAATAATTAAATAAGTAAGGAATCATAGCAGAGTAATGCTGGTATACCAGCCTTACGGGGATAACGTTTACAATGTAAAGCCGCTATATCGGCCTTATGGGGATTTGGCATAGACGACCATGCCGGTATATCGTCCTTACGGGAATAGATCAAAGACGGGCAAGCTGGATTTTCGGCCTTACGAGGTTAGAGGGTTAAACACTAAGATGCACAACTCTCCTTAATTCGTTAACATAAACACATTTGTCAGCAAACCCCCCCAGAAATCACAAGTCTGGGGGCGTGTTCAAAATTATGTTAACCCTCTTACCCCTAAGTTCCCACAGTATTATGTCCCATAACCCTATAATCTCCAGAGAAACAGCACACCAACCCTAGGCCAAAATCAGCATTTTAATTTGAACATTTGTAGGCCTCAAAACAACTTATAATAATGTATTTGTGTAATATTACTTTGAAAATGATGCAGTTCAGTGTTTTTACTAAACTTGGAGCACAATTCTTAACTAGAGAAATGATGAAAATTGCTCGCTAAAATCCTTCTATTCGTTTAGAAGTACCATACGAGCATCAGCGTGGTCAATGACTTTGAACAAATTCAAGTAAATAATAAATAAATAAAAATGCCAAAAGTCAACTTTCTGGTAATAACAGACCAGCCGGTCGTGTTTTCACAAATGCACAGAAATGGTCAGGTTATGACTCAAAACCCCTGCAGTGTCAGCCGCACTGGTTGATGCTGAAGATGAAGACGGATCAGGGTCTGAATCAGGAGAGTTTGGGTCACTATCAGTTCCAGTTTCAACATCGCCTGAACTTTCACTGATGTCACTATCTAGAATCCTCGCTCTCGCCTGTGTAACTGTGTATGTTTTCTTTTTTTCACTGTTTTAGATGTACCTGTGTTCACTGTAGTTGTAACTTTAGCTGGAACACGATTAGCTTTTCGCTTTGGCATTGTTAGTTCACTTCTACTATTACACCAATATTGACGCTTGGATCAGCTTCATCGTAATGCCGGCGTAATAACGTAATCACGTCATCAACATTCCGGGTCAAAAAAGAATAATTAAATAAGTAAGGAATCATAGCAGAGTAATGTCGGTATACCGGCCTTACGGGGAATAGATAAATGAAGGGAAAGCTGGTATTTTGGCCATACAAGGTAAGAGGGTTAAAATTCGGTTTTAACATCATTAATGCTTTAACCCAGTGAATGGAAGACATCTCGGGAAAACTTATCTTCTCGTTTAAACAATATGCCGATTCTTTTAGCCAACACTAACATTTTGACCTCCTAAAGGTTTACGTTTATGTTTAGAAGGTATGTAATACACGTGATTTTTTTATTAAACAGATTCTTTTTTTTAATGCTTTATCTCCTAAAGTTTTTATTCAAAGGCAAATCGGGCTCCCTAAAAACGTAATCAACATTTGTTTTCATTTATTTCACAAACAAATATTCTTCCCATATATGTAAACATTCAAACATGTTTTTTCTAACAGTGTGGTTACACAAACAAAATACCCCCACACCGTAACACAAACCCAATATTAACCATTTATATACTTTCAGACGTATTTCAACCCCCCCCAAAAAAAACGACTCATTAACTAACCCCCCACAAATCCCTCTCCACCACTGCCCAGACTATAACAACTAACATATCAATTTTAAATAAATCAATTTTAAATGAAAGTCTTATGTTAGAGGGAGAAGTTAGAGTCATGTGTCTCAGAGGTCTGGATTGGACGATTAAAGTGGGCATTCCCACTGGTTAAATATATGTATTCCATGCTTGGTATTGGAGCGTTTTGGTTAAAACAGGAAAACAAAAATAAAATCGTAAATTTACCTAAAACCCAAAGAGTAAGCAATAAAAGCCCATGCAACTGAATACTACAGTCCATTACAAATAATATAATATTACAGTTTAATGCATGACTGTCTTTTGACCTCACTTTAAAAAACAAAAATGTAAAATATGTATTTTAATTTGATAAATTCACATGGCTAAATCTGATGTCTTTATATTAGAGCACTTATGTCTCCTTAATGAACTCGAATGAGTATAGCTCCGCCCACATTGTTCACAGAGGTACGGCTTCTGTCCTGTGTGACTCTGCTGGTGGCTGTGGAATGCACTCTGGTCACGAAAACGCTTCCCACACTGCGAACAGTAATACAGCTTCTCTCCTGTGTGAATGCGCTCATGCTGTTGGAGATAACGCTGGCAAGTAAAGCTCTTCCCACACTGTCCACAGTGATACAACTTCTCTCCTGTGTGAATGCGCTCATGTCGTTGGAGATAAAGCTGGCAAGTAAAGCTCTTCCCACACTGTCCACAGTGATACAGCTTCTCTCCTGTGTGAATGTACTTGTGTTGTTGGAGAGAACATAGTTGGTTAAAACTCTTCCCACACTGCTTGCAGTGATACGGCTTCTCTCCTGTGTGAATGCGCTCATGTCGTTGGAGATGACACTTACGAGTAAAACTCTTCCCACATTGGGAGCAGTAATAGGGCTTCTCTCCTGTGTGAATGTACTTGTGTTGTTGGAGATTATTGTTACGAGTAAAACTCTTCCCACACTGGGAGCAGTAATACGGCTTTTCCTCTGTGTGACTGCGCTCATGTCGTTGGAGATTACTCTTACGAGCAAAACTCTTCCCACAATGGGAGCAGTGATACGGCTTCTCTCCTGTATGAAGGAGCTCATGCTGTTGGAGATTACTCTGAAAAGTAAAACTTTTCCCACACTGGGAGCAGTGATATGGCTTCTGTCCGGTGTGAATGCGCTCGTGTCGCTGGAGATCACATAGGTGGGTAAAACGCTTCCCACACTGTCCACAGTAAAATGGCTTCTCCACTGTGTGGTTCCGCTCGTGATCTTTGAGATGATGACTTTTAGTAAAACTCTCCCCACAATCTGAGCAGTGGAACATCTGGAAAACATAATACAATAAAATTATTCAAGATGTGCATTTTAGATTTTATCCCCATGTGTTTATGGAATTGTTTTTGGAAATGTCTCCTACAATACTGTAATACAAGCCGTATTATCCAATCACCCACCTTTAATGGCTGTAATAGCTTTGTAATTTTAGATTTATAACATAATTCCATTAATTGCAGCCCAGTTTTACTAATGCCAAAACCACTGTGACTGATCGTTTTCAAGAGCCAAATTGAACAAGTCAGTTGACCTTACACATCTCATCACTAATCACACAGAAATAGTTCATGTAAATATTTTCATGTTTAAAAAATTCAGAGACTAGCCATACAATGATGACCTTACTCTGGGTGTCAATGTTTTTTCAAGCTGAAGCACTGAATGTGTTTTTACTGCGTTCATCATTTAGGTGTTACGTTTATATCATGCCACATGCCTGCTTCTTAAAATTCCAGTAACACAGCATCCCTGGGGATTTGTATGGTGGTTGCTAAGCTTGTGTGATACATGATATGATGTTCGTCCAGCGGTGTTGATGAGAACCATTTATGTCATCTATTCACTTCGGAGGTGGGTCCGAAGATGGCTGATCAGTCCAATCCGGACCCGGAAGAGTCTGTTGCAGTGAGGACAAGGATATGCAGGTTGCTCACTGTGAGATATGTAACCGCTATTCCTGAATTTGCGCAGAGCACACTTTTCAGCTGCGTCTGCCAGCCTTTTCTGCTCGAAGGCTGCCGCACCGGCATTGATTTGACTGCGCCAAGCAGATCTATCAGCAGTGACACTCTCCCAACTGCCAGGGTCAATGCCAAATTTCTTCTGCGAAGCCTTAAAGGTGTCCTGGAACCTCTTATATTGACCACCCTGAGATCTCTTGCCTTGCGGTAGCTCTCCATAGAACATCATCTTGGGTAGGTGTTCTTCCGGCATGCGGACAACATGACCAGCCCATCGGAGCTGTGCCTTGCACAGCATGGTGTGGATGCTTGTCATGCCAGCCTGACTAAGCAACACTGTGTTCAGTACCTTGTCCTGCCAACTGATCTTCAGCAGTTTTCTCAGGGAGCTCATGTGGAAGTGGTTGTGTTTTTTAACATAGCGGCTATACACAGTCACAGCTCACAACAACCCCAAAGATAACCACCCTGGAACAAGCCTTGGCCACCCTGGAACAAGCATTGGCCACCCTGGAACAAGCCTTGGCCACCCTGGAACAAGCCTTGGCCACCCTGGAACAAGCCTTGGCCACCCTGGAACTCGGCAGGGAAGGACGATGAGCACTCAGTCCTAATAGAAGGCTCCCACCTTGCCATCTGGAATGGAACTACACCTACAGAACAGCTCAGGATGAGCAAGCCAACAGAGCAAGGCCTAGAAACCCTGAAAAAAGCCCAGAAACCCTGGCTGGCAGGGTGTGCCCTTCACACACCTAACCCACCAAAAACACCAAGCCTAACAGCAAGGGTAGAGGGATACCCAGTCACAAACTTGTCGGACTCAATTAGCATAGTGACCTTGGCCAGACTGACGATCCTGCCAAAAATGATTGCCATCAGGAAAGGAACCATCACGGTTTTGCACCAAGGTGCAAATACAAGGCAAAACAGGCACCTGGCCAGTCCTGGTGGGCATCATTCCAGGCTTTCCTTTGCCACTAGTCCTGGGAAGAGACTGGCCAGGGTTCCTGACCGGCCCAGATCCCATGACCAAGAGGGCGCCCCAACGAGGTAAGGCTTCACAGATCCGGCAGGCCTACATGGCCCAGGATGAGGGGAACGCCAGTGCAGAAAGTGAGCCATATATGTACTAACCCAATGTCTTCTGTTACAATCCGCTATCTTTGGGATGGGAAGTTGTTTCTGTGTGCTGTGCCATATTTTTGTGTGCAGCTCCGAACTCCCTCCCAGAGTTTCCAGCCTCCCCTAGCCTGCCTTGCTCCTGCCTCCCAGGATGAGATCACTGAATGGTGACCTTATTTAAAGAGGAAGAGAAGTTAGAATGGCGTGAGATGTTGGAGGTGGTTACATGTGTGTTGGTGTTCAGAGAGTGTGTTTGTTGTGTTGCTTGTATTTCATATTCTGACTGGTGTCCTGGTTTTTTGACTCTTGCCTGGTTTTTGACTGAGTTTGATTGTCCCTGTACCTGTTTGAATACTCTATACACCATTGTATATATTTTGCACTCGGTTCACCGGCAGTAGGGGTGTGGCTGCGATTTCTTTTGGGAGAGGGGTTCTTTTGTCACTGTTTTTGATTCAGGGAGTTAGGCAAGGATACTGGTTTTCCTTTGTTGTTATTTTCCATTCAGTTAAACTAGCGACTAAACAAAGAATCCTTTTTTTTTATTATTTTGGCCTTGTACCACCCTGAAGGTAAGTCTGGTTTTTGGTTATTTGTACAGATATATATATATATACACATATTTGTGTGTTTTAAAATATACCCCAACTTTTGAAAAACTCTGTTTGTTTGTTATTCCTTAATTTCAGGTCAATTCCACTGAATCGTAAACTGGTACTCTGTGCGGCCCAATCTACACTGGGCCGTAACACTTCTGTACTCCAGCAGGTGAAACAACAGGGGAACATCAGTCGGGAGCAGCAAGAAGACGATCATCTGAACACTGCTGGGCACAGGTGCAACAGATCGACCAGAATCTGGAAAAATGACTCCCCACAACCTACTTTCTGGTCAGGGGAGGTCTGCTGTATTACAGGACCAACTGCAGAGGAGAAAACAGTGACCTCCTGGTGGTCCCTAAGACAAGCACCAACAGTTGCCAGAGGTGGTGCCTCCCGCAACATTGCTAAGGAACTTGTGTTCCTGTTCAGCCATGTGGGGATCCCGAAGGACATACTAACAGACCAAGGTAGGCCTTTTACGTCTAAACTATTGTCTGATCTGTGTCCCTGAAAGACTGAAACAGATATTGCGTCGGATGGTAGATGAAGAAGGGAGGAACTGGGATCTCCTCCTTCCCTACGTCCTCTTCGCTGTTTGCGAGTGCCCTCAAGCATCCACTGGCTTCACACCATTTGAGCTCCACTTCGGACATCAACTTCAAGGACTACTGGACATGACCCAGGAAGTGTGGGAGGAACAGCCCTCAAGATTTTACTCAGTCATCAAGTTTGTACAAGAGATGCAGGAGCAGATCAACTGAGTGGCCCCGATCATAAAAGAACACATGAAAGCCGCTCAGGAGGAACAAAAAACAGCATACAATCACATGACACAGCCACAGGAGTTCCAGCCTGGTGAACGGGTACTCCTGCTAGTACTGAACACCTCCTGTAAATTCCTGGTCCGATGGCAAGGCCCATATACAGTCCTCGAGAGGGTGGCCGGGCTGCAGCAGCCCAGTAAGCAAGCTGAAACCGTAACATACTGCATAAACCTGTTGAAGTGGATCAAGTCTGCTCCAATGTTTTCTGTTTTTGCTACAATAGACACAGATAACAGTGAATGGGCCTTGGTCCAGCAGGGAGAGGATCTAACCCTCACACAAAAACAGGAGCTGAGAGAACTTGTGGACCAGTTCACCGATGTCTTCTCAACTACTCCAGTGATGACACAGCTGGTTCACCACGAGATTAAGACCTGTCCAGGAGTGGTGGTTTGACAGTGGCCCTACCGTGTCATGGAGGCCCGCCGCAAGGCTATCGAGGAGGGGGTGGGCCAGATGCTTCGGTACAACATCAGATGAGTCCACCAGCCCCTGGTCCAGCCCCATCGTGATTGTGCCTAAGCCAGACGAAAGTATCTGCCTTTGAAATGACTTCTGGAAGTTGAACCAGTTCTCAGAATTCAACAGCTATCCCCTCCTAATGGAGTGGACGACCTAATGGAATGATTTGGGAAAGCCCGATTCATATCCACACTGGACCTCACAAAAGGTTATTGACAAGTGGCACTGGCCACAGAAGCAAGACCAAAGACCGCCTTCAGTACTGCAAATGGCCACTGGCAGTACCGGATTCTCCCTTTTAGGCTACATGGAGTGCCCTCAATGTTCCAGAGGCGGATGGATATCATCCTATGACCACATCATACTTAGGCAGCCGCCTACCTGGACGATGTGGTCATACACTCCTCCACTTGGTCTGATGACCTGTTCCACCTGGGAAAGGATCTCTGGAAGGCCAGGCTGACAGCCAACCCCAAAAAAGTGTCACCTGGGGCTGACCGAGGCACAGTACCTAGGATACTGTATTGGCTGGGTCTGCTAAAGCCACAAGCAAAGAAGATCGAGGCAGTTAAGGAATACCTTCGGCCTACGACAAAAAAATGGGTACGGGCCTTCTAAGAGTTGGTGGGGTATTACTGCAGATTCGTGCCTAACTTCTCCTCTGTAGCCTCCCCCCTCTCAGATCTCACAAAGACGGGACAACCGGACTGGGTGAAATGGTCAACAGAGGCAGTGCAGGTCTTCCAAGCCCTGAAAGAGGCTCTCACCAGCGTTCCAGTGCTACGTAATCCACTTCACCCTGCGTTTCACAATACACACGGATGCATCAGTGACTGGGCTGGGCGCCGTTCTCTCACAGAAGTTAAACAGAGAACATATAGACCTGAAAACATGGATATTTCCCCAAAGTGGCAGAAAGTTTACAGCACACTGGCTCTGGAGCTCTCAGGAAACAGACTACAAACTTCTGCTCAACAAAGTGAAAATGTTGCCATATCACCCACCTCTATCAGGGAATATTATTTGGAAACCTAAGTCTATAACACTAGAATCATATTACACTTGTTTTATTGATGCATCTGAAAGAACACTGATCGAAAACTTTTGAATGATAATGTATATGTTTGTGAATTGCTACGAAACTATTAACATTAGCTTTGAACTTGTGCATAAATCTTCTGTTCCACCCCAAACATAAAGTCTTCTGAATAAGACCCCATTTTAAACCACATCCATTATACAATATTTTAATCAATCAAAGTATAATTCACTCATGTATAAGTTGTGAAAGAGTATCAACAAGAGTATCGCTCTTGAAGCAAAACAATAGATCCATATGAAGCTGTTCACATTGGATGCGTCAATTGTGGCGTGACAAAGCGACACTTTTTTTAGTTCAGTATGTCGGTTTTTTCCCGTCGCTCAGTGAAGAAACGGGCCGTCCAATTAGATTTGAGCTTTAATTCACGTGCACGGAGACGCTGCTGTTGCACAAAAGGGTGAGATAGGGGACACTATAGAACAGAAAGCTGTTTTGAAAACCAGTGTAAATACCGAAGAGTATTCTGGAAGAGATAAGAGAATGGATATTGAGTTCTTGTTATCATTTGCCAAGTTTCCATCTACGTTTTGCACATTTCTGTGATTGACAAAGTAAAGGTGCTTAAAAACTTTGTGATATTTGCTCTATCCCACTTGTTTCCATCCAATTGGCCTTTTACCGATAAAATGGTGCACATCAGTTACTTGCGCATTAAGAAGTGCCATTTGCTCAGTGCGCATGCTGTATCTCTTCTCTCTCTCTCTCTCTCTCTCACACACACACAAACAAGCGCACGTACCGTGGAGATATAAACAAACCGTCGTCACATGCTATAGTATAAAGTACATTTCTTACTGAAATACTTTGTATGTTTGAATGCAAACAAATCTTTTTTCGTAATATTACAGTTGGACATTATGTAGCAGAAACAATACTCAGTATTGGTCCATTTGTTATTTATCTTTATATTCTTGTTAAAACATCAGTAATAAATACAATTCGACAGTAACTGAAATGACAGTTCAGTTCTGATCAAAGTGGGCTGGTCTTGGGCATTAAACTCGGGTTTTGTCCCACTACTGTGTTATAGTGAACATTATTTAATTCATACTAAAACAACTTGATGGAGCTGTTCAAAAAACTCAGTTTCTGGGTAGAATACACACAAAATAAAATAAGAAAAGTTAGTTTCTGTGCTTCCTAACACTGTGTTGTGGTGCTATGCGCCAACATTTAAGTGATTCTTCCTCTCAGGACAAAGACGATAGTGTGCAAGCGTAAAATCCATTCTTAGTCAGCGCCACCTATTGTGCAGGCGGGAATTAGCTGAAGACGGTCAATCGTTTAGCTTTCTGTATGAAAGCATCGTTCGTCTGCTATTCGCTTCGCTTTATCGCATCACGCTCAGGGTGAAAGCGCCTTTAGAATTAATGTTGGTGCACAGAAAACATCTGAATAAATAAAAAAAAGCGGGAAAAAACCCACCTGATAAGATCAGTGTTTTAGAATTGTATAAAGGCATGCATCAAGGATAAGCAAGGGAGTTGATCTGCAGACCAGCTCGACTTTGTTGCTTGAAAAATAATGTCTATCCTTCAACATCAAAACCCCGAGACTCTTGGAGTGAATTTTGCTAAAGAAGATTCCATGAAGATATGTATACAGTCAAAAAGTCATTGAATTTTTATTCTTTTAACTGTATAAAAAACATAAAAAGTTTTTAAAACTATATTTGCTGTAGTTGGTAGCAATAATAGACCGTGTCATAATGCATTTGGTTTTACAGATATTGTTTTTTTTCTTTTAAAATAAAAATGTTTAAAAAGTCAGTGTTTAAAATCTCCCTCTCATTATATATATATATATATATATATATATATATATATATATATATATATATATATATATATATATATATATAAATGTATGTGTGTGAGTGAGATTTTTTTTATAAATTCAGCTATTATCTTGTTTATTATCTAGACTATATGTAAACATATATTATGTGAAGTAGCTTATTCAGGACAGTACTAGATTTTTATTATCCCTTGTATTTTGTTAACATATACATATACACACACAGACATTTTATTAGAGCACTTACATAAGACTTTTGTGTAATAATACCCTTATAGTGAGTCTTACATCCCACTCCATACTGAATCCTAACACACAATAAATCAGATATCCTGTGAAGTAGACTATAATCTTGGTAGAATCTTACACAGTTGCCCAGGTTATACACTTTTTACACGGTCCCTTACTGACGGATAATACACATTTGGTCCTTTTTGTGTTTATTTCTTGAGAAATATAAGAGAGAATCTCCAATGTGCAGCGAATATGTCCCAATATAAAACCAGCTGTACCGCGGGCTAACTGGTGACGTCATCAAAACGCGCGGCGTTTGCGGGGAAGTTATTAAACGGTCATTTAATTCTAAGAAGTGGTCCGAGTTTAAGAATGATGAGAGAAATCAGACACATGAGTAAACTTTACCTCTGAGCCAGTAGCAGCAGGAGTCTGTGGAGATGTTCTTAAAGAGCGCCGTCTGGATTTCATTATAAGAGGAGGAAAGAATCAGGACACTGGAAGAAAAACACACAGATTCAGAGATAGGGATAGCTGCCGCGCGGAGAGAATGGGCGTGTCTAGAGGTGGGGGCGTGTCCAAAGCTTTCTCATTGGTGAAAGGGGTATTAAAGGTTTCTCATTGGTGAAAAGCGCTTCTTCTTGGAACTGCGTTGGCCAATCAGCGTTAATCATATAGTGACGTAATTTGGTTTGGACTTGAAGAAGATGGATTGTGGGTAACGCGCCATTTTATGAGGATCTTTCCCTATTTGTGGTTGTTATGGTTTTGCTAATAAAAATAATTAATAGCTACTATGGAACACATATTTTCTTAATATTGGTTTAGAAACTACTAAACATTCTGTAAAACATGGCCTTTATATTGATCCATTACTGATTATATTACAAAGACCCAACTAAACCTGTTTATGTTTAAAATGAATTAAAAGATCTGACACCTTGTCATTGTTTTTTCATTAAATAATTTTCCCCACCATTACTGACATTTAAATACTGTCAATTTAATGTGTGCTTCATAATCACAGAGCACATATTCATGCAGTAATGAAAGAATCCACCATTGTGCAGTTATATATTAACTTTTTTTTTTAAATATGGCAATGTTCATAAGTAACAGAGTCTTTGCATACTCCCATATATGGAGTACTCTGAAAGAAATAATTGTCACGTAGCAAATACTCACACAAGCACATTAAATCAAGGATAAACAAACTTGAATGCACAAATGGAACACTTTTATTATTGCTAAGGGTTCAAAATGTAAGCAACGAAACAGAAATGCAGAATCTCAGTTGCTGAATCAGATGCAAGCGATGATTTCCAAACAAGTGAAGGAGAGGCCAAAAAGGATGGATACAAGTCCAATGCTGAAATTTCTGGAAAAGAAAACTGAAAGCGATACATTTAAGACATACATCCTCATGTAAACTTGGACTACATCACATTCCACACCCACCATTTAAACTGACAAAACCAAAATAATAACCATAATTATAAAGAATAACAGTTTCCTGTACAATAATGGATGGAAATAGAATATTCCCATCAAAATATTTTCAGAATAATCTGTAAACCTGAATTTCTTATCTTCTCAAAAAAAGGATAAATATATAATAATTCAAGCTTGATAAAATGGAAACAAATGAGATTATAAATATGGACAAAACTACAAATATGTAACCGAATATTGTCACTACAGACACAAATTTTCACATAAAAGGGTTGAAATGTTTATGATGTCAAACACCAAGAATACTGGTGTGAAAGCACAATTAAAGAACAGTTGTCCCAATAATAAAATTTCTCCCTTCACTTGCCTTACCACATTGGTCTGACTTGCATTGTGCTGCTGAATACAAATAATTGCAGAAGAGTATCTCAGCTCTGTAGGTGACCAGAATTTAAAATGCAGCACAATCAATAACTCCAGTGAATACAAGTCTTCTAAAGTGTTCCGATTTGTTCGGAGAAACAGACCAAGTTTTTTAAAATATTTGTATGTTGCTTAAATATTTGAAAATTTTGACGGAAATCATTATGCTTACACTAAATTTATGTTTTGGAACACTTCAGTGACAATGGGAAACCCCAGATTACAGTCCAATCACTATTTCCATTTTTGGCCTGTTGTCCGTACTTTGCAAGCTGGCGTCACATACTGTCTTTCCAGTGGTGAAATTTTGAGGCTTGTTATCTCTACTGCGTAAAAGAGCTCCGGAGTGGGACTCTCATCTGTGTGTTAGAGTCGGTCTGGCACTCTGATCCAGTTGTGACTAAATCAAGGGGTTATTTTCTGTTGAAAAATAACCCTCTGTAGAGGAAAACAGATGTGCAAGGTGGGGGCATGGGGACCATGAATATGGAAAATGTGAGGCAGGTACCAAGCCAAAATGCTGTAACTGTGGGGGAGAATATAGCATGGGATACGGAGGATGTCAAGTAAGGAAAATTACTGCTAAGGGGCAAATTGTTAATATAACAGAAGGATTAACATTTGCTGAAACAATCAAAGGGTTTCAGGTGGCAGAAAGAAGTAGAGAAGATAGATGCAGTCCTGAGGATGAGAAACGAATGTCTGAACCAAGAAAAGGCAAATGAAAACACTATTATGGCGAATAAGTCGGCATTCATTACTTTTATTGTGGAAGTGAACTGCTCAGCCTAAAGTGTGTAGAACAGAAAAAAATTAAAATAATCATGCGATCAGCAGAAAAGTATTTGAAGGTAGATGGAATAACAGTTGATCAGATATATGAAAAACTACAAATGCAAATTACCAATACCCAGACTGCACGTGGAGGCTCATAATGGTGATGATAATTGTGCATTGGAATACAAGAAGCTGAATATCAAATGGGGAAAAATGTAAAATAAATAGATAACTTCAAGACTAAAGCTCATATAATAAGTGTCCAAGTATCTTGGTTAAAATCATATTTAAACTTTGTGGTTCAAGGGTTTTCGGCAGTGTGCAAACATAGGATTAAATGAAATGAAGTGGAGTAAGAACTTTTATTAAACAATGAGTAGCATACTGGGAGGTGGGTGTGAATGAGGAATTTAAATTAGTAGGGGTTGAAGTAGAGCTAGAAATCAGAGTGTAAGGGTAACTGATTTTCATAATCTGTGTAAAAGATTAAATAAGGACTTAATTAACATTGGAGGAGAAGGAAACGTTACATTAGTGTGGACTTTAATGCGCACAGTACATTGTGGGGAAGTGAATTTACTGATCAAAATGGGAATGCTGTAAATACAAATGTTAGATTGTAATGATCTGGTGTGTCTTAATGAAGTAAGCTCTGCTTCAGCACCACGAGTGTTTTGGAAAGCACAGAAGCATGTGACTATGAGGCAGGGTGGCAGAAACACACACAGCTGACAGCCAATGAGGGGAGCGACCTCACGCCCTCAAATTCCCCCTTCTTACATGTACTAAAATAAAAGAATTCCCTGTTTTACTTGTACTCTGTCTACACTGTTAGACATTTTATTGCATTTTTGCGATAACTTACTGGTAGGACTATTGCCAGTAATTTACTGTAACTGACACTTTACAGTAGGTTACCTGTAAAAGGCCCTTACCATATTCTCACCAAAGCAATTTTATTTAAAAAAAACGCGTAATACAATGGATTAAATCATAAGCCTAGAATCAGAAGTTAGAAAGGCAGTGATGAATAAAGAAATCTTAGTATGAGTGTTTTTCGATGTGGAAAAAGCATATGATATGCTATGGAATATCCTAATCAAATTCGATAAAATGGGAATTAAAGGTAAACTATATAATGCATGATGGATTTTCTAATAACTGGCTCCCTATCCAGGGTGTACCCTGCCTTGTGCCCGTTGCTCCCTGGGATAGGCTCCAGGTTCCCTGTGACCATGAAAAGGGGTAAGCGTTAAAGACGGATGAATGGATGGATGGATGGATTTTCGAATAGACAAGACCTTCCAAGTAAGGGTCGGTACAAGGTATTCTAAGTTATATAATATTGACAATTGTACACCACAAGGAAGTGTTTGTAGCCCAGTTATTTACAACATTATGATCAACAACATTGCATCTTTTCAGAAATTGGACAAGGAATGGGTAAATCATTTCATGTACATTGAGAAAGGTAAGAGTATATAACATTCTCTTTAAATACTTGCGGGACACAGGTTTGATTATTAGGATGTAAGTGTTTTTTTTTTTTCTCCAGCTGAACTTTACACTCCATCCCAGTAGGTGGCGGTAATACACTTTAAGATGGTTTGCCAACCGCCATAGAACAATAGAAGAAGAAGACAAAAGAAACTCACCCACGTTTGATCACGGAGCTTCACACGGGCTTCGACTCTCTGCTCCTCTGTGTAACATCACTAAAGGTGAGTTGATCTGAAACGGACCACCTGAGCTACTCGGTTAACAGGTTAGTGGAGATTCTGGAGTCATGAATCTGTGTGTTTTTCTTCCAGTGTCCTGATTCTTTCCTCCTCTTATAATGAAATCCAGACGGCGCTCTTTAAGAACATCTCCACAGACTCCTGCTGCTACTGGCTCAGAGGTAAAGTTTACTCATGTGTCTGATTTCTCTCTTCATTCTTAAACTCGGACCACTTCTTTAGAATGAAGTAACCATGACAACACTATATACAACAAGCAGAAAACGTCCCAGCAAACACCGCGCGTTCTGATGACGTCACCAGGAACTCTTTTGGTCAGCGTGATATTACTTTATGACAGCGTTGTTACTTTACCACGTCTTGGTAACGTTTATTTTTATATATAATCTTGTCTAACGGTCCAGAAACGTCGTGGCCAAGTCCTCAAAAACCCTCTAACTAGTGTCATTAAGAACGAGGTGATGACGTGTTTTTATTTATTGTTTGTTATTTATTGGTTGATTCAGTGTTTACAATACAACAAAACTTATTCATGAACTCTTTTACATAACAGACTGAGGACACAATCACATTTGCATAATTCAAAACAAAAGTAGAAAAGAAATAAAATAAGAGATGATGTGTAGGGGTTTGTTATGAGTTTAATGTTGTGTAATAATGAAAACAGGGTTCTGCTTGGGGAATAGTCTAGTTATTATTTTCAGTGAGTTCACATATACACTACACAGAACTATCTATATAAGTATCATTATTCTCGCCTGTGATCCATTTTCCAACAAAAACTTGTTTATAGTTTAAACAACCCATAATTCTTTTAAAACCTCTTTGGAAATGTCTTTACCTCCTAAAAACCCCTATTTAGAAGGTATAATATTTTTAATTTCTTCAGACATAGACATTGTCTCCACAAAGAATCACGCAGATGGTTTAAGTGTTCTTGGTTTAATTTCAGTAAAAGAGAACAACGGTATCATAACATAGAGGGACTGTAGAAATTTTATACACATCAGCGTTTTCTCAACAATGTAATCAAGAAATTTTTCAATTATTTCCCAAATAACATTCTGGTTATTTATGTAATGGTAAATTATATAGCGCTTTTATCCAAAGCGCTTTACACTGTGTCTCATTCACCCATACACTCACACACCAATGGTAGCAGAGGCGCGAGCTTACCATCGGGAGCAACTTGGGGTTCAGTGTCTTGCCCAAGGACACTTCGGCATGTGGAGTCACCCTGGCCGGGAATCGAACCGCCAACCCTACGATTAGTGGACAACCCACTCTACCAACTGCGATGTATTAGAATTATGCCGATGTATTAGAATTATGTCCACAATTCTAATACATCTACTACATTCAGTCATCATGTATTTTCTAACAGCATAGTCGCACAAAACAGATCGACCGCATTAATACACGCGCATCATAGCTAACCATTCGATACACTTTTCTTACAGCATTTCTATTCACCTAAACCATTCTTAAGCTTCAAATTATAATAATACCACAAAAAGTAATTTCAGAATCAAATTCACTTGTACCACAAAATGTTTACATTGTGAAAAGTAAAAAATAAAAGTTAAAAAAAAGTAGGGTTCACATCACATTCATTAGCAGACATGTCCTAAGCATTTTCTGGTCAACAAAACCATGAAACTCCATTATGTCGCGCGCACACACGTTGAGATCCTAGGGTCGTCAGTCACACGCCCGTACAGAACTGTCAGTCAGGGGAACATGGAAGGGTCATGTCAAACAATTTAACAAAGTTCATGTTGTTATTACTACTATTGTAATGTCTGCTTCACATAGATCTTTAAAAGCACCGTAATGCTCGGACTATTGAGCGCACCTGAATATAAGCCGCACCCACTAATTTTAAAAAGAAAAACAGTTTTGTACATATACAGGCCACACTTGTCTATAAGCCGCAGGTGTCCACGTTGTAACTTTCACGATTCGTGACGTAAACGAAGCAGGACGGGCACAAGTGCATTTAGGACGAGAGCTTTTATTGAAACGGAGGAGAGCAGACTCCAGAGAAACAAGAACCATGACCAACTCAATGAACTAAACTAACTAAACCAACCAACCTAAACATTAACTATGACATGAAACAAAGACTCTATATCTATACTCTATAAACCACTTCTACATCTATATTCTAAACTAACTCTATACAACTCTAAGCTATACTATCTGCTACTAGGCTATAAGCTATGCTATAAGCTACTAGGCTATAAGCTACTAGGCTACAGGCTAAGCTATAAGCTGTGCTATAAGCTAAC
This sequence comes from Ameiurus melas, assembly GCA_012411365.1. NCBI lineage: Eukaryota > Metazoa > Chordata > Actinopteri > Siluriformes > Ictaluridae > Ameiurus > Ameiurus melas. Next base: position 1,927,957 of record CM022766.1, read on the forward strand.
TAGCCTTGACATGGACTATGGCTAGGAAACATGAACAAGAACTAAGACACATGGCATGAACAAAGACTCTAACTATATTCGCTATCTAATTCTAACTCTCTATCTAATTACCCGCGTTGTGTGTGTCATGGCTCCCGGTGTATATATGCACACCAGCGTTATTAGCCCGAACTGCTAACAGCTGCGGGTAATACCAAAACACACGTGGCTCGACAACAACGGGGTGGAGACATGACGTCAACCAATCTGCATGTCTTCGTGTGTTTTCCCTGATGAGGGGGTGTGCATGAAGCAAAAAATGTCTGATCTGAAGAATGTAGTGTGAGCGCGTTAGATTTAATTCGAACAGTTTCATTGGTCCACTGTGACCTGTTGGGTAATTTCATTGGTCCGATGTGACGAGGCTAAATGTTTTGGCGGCATGAAACTCGTTAGCCCGTAAAAACCCATCAATTAGCCGTATCGTTGTTTAAGCCGCAGTGTTCAAAACGTGTGAAAAAGGTAGCGGCTTATAGTCCGGAAATTACGGTATATCGACTCTGGGGATTGCCATACAAGTCCTCATTGATTTACTGGAGTTTTAAGCGTGCATGTGGCATGAGCTATAACTTCACAACTGATTGATAATCAATTATTTTTTTCAACAGAGAATGTGTTTTGATTATATTAATATTAATTTAAACCATTGTATTTGGAAACACAAAGTTCCATGTTCATTTCCCAGAGTCTAAAACAGATTCAGTGCTTCACCTTGAAAAATCATTGACGCCCAGAGTAGGGTCATTTTTGTAGGGTTAGTCTACAGCCACTAAAGGTGGGTAATTGGATGGGCAAGTCCTATTACAATATCGTAGGGGGCATTTCCAAAAACAATTCCATAAACACGTGGGGACAAAATCTAAAATACACATCTTGAATAATTTTATTGTGTTTTCCAGATGTTCCATTGCTCAGATTGTGGGGAGAGTTTTACTAAAAGTCATCATCTCAAACATCACAAGCGGATTCAAACAGGAGAGAAGCCGTATCACTGCTCACAGTGTGGGAAGAGTTTTACTTTACAGTGTAATCTCCACCGACACCAGCGTATCCACACAGGAGAGAAGCCATATCATTGTGGACAGTGTGGGAAGAGTTTTACTTGCCAGCGTACACTCCAACGTCATGAGCTCATTCACACAGGGGAGAAGCCGTATCTCTGTGCACAGTGTGGGAAGAGTTTTTCTTTTCAGAGTAATCTCCAACAACATGAGCGCATTCACACAGGAGAGAAGCCGTATCACTGTGGACAGTGTGGGAAGAGTTTTACTCAACCATGGACTCTTCAACGACATGAGCGCATTCACACAGGAGAGAAGCCACATCACTGTGGACAGTGTGGGAAGAATTTTACTTGCCAGAGTAATCTCCAACAGCATTTGCGCAGTCACACAGGAGAAAAGCCGTATCACTGTGGACTGTGTGGGAAGAGTTTTACTTTTCGGAGTAATCTCCAACAGCATGAGCGCATTCACACAGGAGAGAAGCCGTATCACTGCTCGAAGTGTGGGAAAAGTTTTACTTTACAGTGTAATCTCCAACGACACCAGCGTATCCACACAGGAGAGAAGCCATATCATTGTGGACAGTGTGGGAAGAGCTTTACTTGCCAGCGTACTCTCCAACGACATGGGCGCATTCACACAGGAGAGAAGCCGTATCTCTGTGGACAGTGTGGGAAGAGTTTTACTTTTCAGAGTAACCTCCAACAACACGAGCTCATTCACACAGGAGAGAAGCCACATCACTGTGGACAGTGTGGGAAGAGTTTTACCCATGCATGGACTCTCCAACGACATGAGCGCATTCACACAGGAGAGAAGCCGTATCACTGTGGACAGTGTGAGAAGAGTTTTACTTGCCAGGGTAATCTCCAACAGCATTTGCGCAGTCACACAGGAGAGAAGCCGTATCACTGTGGATTGTGTGGGAAGAGTTTTACTTTTCGGAGTAATCTTCGACAGCATTTGCGCATTCACACAGGAGAGAAGCCATATCACTGCTCGAAGTGTGAGAAAAGTTTTCGTGACCAGAGGACCCTCCACAGCCACCAACAGAGACATACAGGACAAAAGCTGTACCTCTGTGGACAATGTGGGCGGAGCTATACACTTTCAAGTTCATTAAGGACACACAAGTGCTCTAACATAAAACCATCAGACATTAATTTCTCAAATTAAGATATGTGTTTTTAAAGGGGAGGTAAATAGACATTCAGGCATTAAACTTTATTATATTATTTGTCATGGACTGTAGTATTCTGTTGCATGGGATGCTATTGCTTACTCTGGAGTTTAGCAAAATTCATGATTTTATGTTGTTTTTCCCCAAATGCTACAGTGAGCACTGGCTTGCTTTATGCCTTAATGACGAAACCACTGGAGAATTTTTTGACTCGTACGGAAACCCTCCAGACTATGAACTCTTTCCTCGCTCGATTAATTATTCTTTGACAAAGACCTGTTGCTAAATAAAATTTAACCCTGTACAAGTTCAAACTTTACTTCCGATTGCTGAGAAAAACAGTTTTTTCTGTCACAAAGCTAAAGATTCGTTTAACCGTATTATGTCTATGTATACCAAAGATTTAAATAGAAATTATAATGCTGTGTCTTTTTTGTAAAATAAAAAATATATTTATAAAGCATTAATTTACTTGTGTACAATGTGTTAACTCTAGATATGTTTCATTTGCATGTGTAGTGGAATATTAAATGACTGCTTCACAAGAAAATTGTTGATGCAAAGTTCCATCCATCCATCTTCTACCGCTTATTCCTTTTCAGGGTCATGGGGAACCTGGAGTCTATCCCATCGGGCACAAGGTGGGGTACACCCTGGACAGGGTGCCAGTCCATTGCAGGGCACAATTACATACACACACACACACACACCCATTAGGTATTGCTGGAAAGGGTATATTTCGGTTGGCTACTGTCTGTAAGAACTCTTTCCAGCCTAAAGGCCTCCATTCGTCGGATACTCGATGAGGGGCCATGAGATTTTTAAGCAAATCCACCACGTGAGATCCTTTTGATAGTGTTTCCTGCAAAAAGAAATTCACTGCTTTCTTTCCACGAAGCACCGGCTTTTAATAGTTTTTCCATAACGTACGACGCATTTCTTTTGATTCTCGCAGATAGCTAGCAAGCACCTATTGTACCATCTTGTCTTTGGGTGGTTCGGTCTCTGTTGCTTTCATTTTGCTTTCTGGTATTTTAGGTAGGGACAGGGTCAGTTGAGTGGTTCCCTGTTCTCCTAGTTTAAGCAAAGTTTAAAATTTTTTGCAGTACCGTCGCGTAGACTTTTTCCTTATCATAATCATTTAGATCAGTCCTTGACAAAATACCTCGTATTGCATCGTCCAAGTTGTTTTTCGACAGTCTTTCTTAAGATTTCCTTCTCTGTGGTGATGTTTCTAAGTTTATCGAGCTGATGTTGAGGGACTAAATACATTTTCTCTACAGTCTCCATGTTAATTGTTGAGGGATGCGATTAAGCTGCTTATAAAAGGAATGGCTACACAGAGCAAAGGCAGAAGGAATCTGTGGGTGCATCACGTAATATATCCTTTCTCCTTCAGGGTGGAGACTGGTGTGATGAATTCAGCAATGGGATGTTTTTTTTTTTTCAGTCAATCAGACATTTGTTGTCGATACTTTAAGTTTATCCTTTTTTTTTTTTTTTTTTTTTTTTGGAACATACAGAACCGGATTCTTTCCTGGAAACAACTCTGAGTGGAGACGAAGTTTTTCTGGTTTGTGTGCTTTCAGGTCAACAAATAAATGCCTGTAAGGTCTAGAGATGGCCTCGAGAAAGCAGTCTAAAAAATACTTGATGTTACCCAGAAACATTTGATGAGCCAGTATACTGATCTGTGATTTGTCTCTAGGGTTTTTAAAAAGAACCATGTAGTTGGTGTGTTCAGGTTGATTGTTCTGCTAGTCTTGCCTTGAAAAAAAAAAAAAGTTTTGAACGAGGTAGATGACGCTCAGATTTCTGTGGTGGGTGTATTTTGTAAAAGCCTTTTCTACTTCATCGTTTTTACTGGCAGATTCCATCAACTCATCGATTACCAACAAGTTTCGTTTAGTGGGAGGAAATAATTCATCATCTCAAAGAATTCTTCCGTGTAGAAAGTTTATATTTATCCTGGCCAACAATTCATCGTAAAGAAGTTGCCAACACCAGACAATGTTTTTAGGAACTACCCCTTTAGAGTTTTCCAACGTGTTGATAAAAGGTTTTTTATCCCCCCACTATTACCCGGTCCACATACTATACATAAAAAGGGAAGTTGCATCCTAGTGTCAAAAGCAGCTACATTCATATTTTCCATTACAAAACACATCAACAGAAACTTTATATATATATATATATATTAATATGAATATAATTAGTAGGGATTTTAGCCAGCGGTGGGAGGAGCACAGACACACAGGAGGCTGTTTCAGTGTTATGAGGGATTTTATTCAAGTCAATTGGTGTGCGGGGGTGCGCGTGAGGGTGCGTGTGTGTGGGTTGAAGGGTGATCGAGTGGTGAGGGTCTCAGCTGTCGGCGGTTACAGCCAAGGGGGTGAGGCGGAGCCATCAATCCAGGAAAAAAATCACAGCAGCAGTTAGCAGACATGCACGCATCAGCAAAACTACATAAAACACGCCAGAGATTTGTGCACGTTTGGATATACTTCTCTGCTTCTGCGGGTGGAGTATTGCGCTTTTATACTCTCCCCTCACTTGCTGGATGGTGGAATGTTTCTGCACGGAGCACCATTCACATGCCGTGGGTGTGTTGGCGGCCCCGCCCCGCCACGTGCTCTCTGGCTGTCTGAAACATTTGGTGGCACTGCGGCAGTCACTGGAGGAGCGATCTTTGTTTCCTGTGCGCCGGCTATTGGCCTGTCGCCACAGTAACCCCCAGCCCCACCCCACCAACTCCAAGCCTACTACTGCCGCAGGCGGGGTTGGGCCAAAAGAGCGTCCCATCTTGAGAGGCCATGCGCTTTCCCGTGTTGGGTCCCTGCCAGTGCTGGACCTGGAATGAGAAATCTGTTAGGGAGAGGAACCACCGAGTCACATGCGTGTCCTTGGCCTTGGCCATCCACTGGAGTAGGGCGTGGTCTATCACCGGGACCGAAGTTCCGCCCAGCCAGGTAGTACCATAGTTCCTCGATGGCCCACTTTATTGCTAGGGCCTCCCACTCTACGGCCGCATACTTCCTCTCTGCTGGGGACAACTTTCGGCTGATGTAGAGGACTGGGTGCTCCTCCACGTCAAAGGTCTGGGAGAGGACCACCCGCCAGCCCGGTTTCTGATGCATCTGTGTGCACAGTGACGCGGGAGGCGGGTTACGCAGCAATGGGCCACTGGTGAGGGCTGCCTTCAGGTCCTGGAATGCTCGATCTGTGTTGGACATGTCTACAGACCATTCACCCGCCCTTCTCCCTTGTGAGAACTTAGAGGGGGAGGCTAGAGAGAAGTTAGGTACAAACCTCCGCCGTACCCCACCAAAGTCCAAGAAGGCGGCACGCTCTGTTTTTTTGTTGAAGGTCGAGGATACCCCTTTACCGCCTCAATTTTCTTTGCCGTGTGGCGTATTACCCCGCCAATACATATGCACGGTACTGTGCCTCGGTCAGCCCCAGGTGACACTTTTATATTTGGCGGTCCCCCCCCCCTTTTGGCCCCCCCGAGCTCCATCAGAACTTCCTTCAAGTAGGCAGCTGCAGAGTGTGGTGACGGTCGGAGGACAATGTCCATTAGCTTCTGGAACATCGTGGGAGCTCCGTGTAGTCCAAAGGTGAAGACCCGTATTGCCAGTGGCCCGTTTGCCATACTGAAGGCCGTCTTTGGTCTTGCCTCTGAGACCATCGCCACTTGCCAGTACCACTTTGTTAAGAACAGGGTGGAGATGAAAAAACATTGGTGAATTGCCCCACTAACTTTGTCAGCTCCTGCTTCTGGGCGGGGGTGAGTTCTTCACCCAGTTGGACCAAGGTACCCTGGTCGTGATCTGTGCCTTAGCCCGCAAACGCAGACAGTACCGGTTCTGGCTCTACCCACCTTTTCAGCAGGTTTATGTGGTATGTTTACATTTACATTTATTCACTTGGCAGACGCTTTTATCCAAAGTGACTTACAAATAAGCAAAGCAATATATCAAGCAGTTTGTGTGTCTGCTCGCTTACCGGGCTGCTGCAGGCGAAAGTTCACAGGACCTCTACTCTCGAGGACTGTATATGGGCCCTGCCACCGAAGCTTTGCAGGAGCTGCTGGGCACTAGCAGGAGCACCCCGAGTGCGAGTTTGGAACTTGTGGGGTTGTGCTGGGCAGTTGTACACTCATTTCTGTTCCTCCTGGGCAGCTCTCATATGTTCCTGGACGATCAGGGCCACTCGGTCGATTTTATACTGCATCTCTTGGGCATACTTGATGACCGAGTGAAACAGGGAAGGCTGTTCTTCCTAGGCTTCCCGTGCCACGTCAGCAGTCGCGCAGCCGCCATCCTAAGAGGAGCTGGAAAGGTGCACTCCCGGATGGCGAAGAGGACATATGGCAGGAGGAGGTCCCAGTTCCTCCCTTCCTCATCTACCACCCAGGGTAACATCTGCTTTAAGGTTCGGTTAAACCGTTCGAACAGCCCATCTTTTTGTGGGTGGTAGACTGATGCCTTTAGGTGTTTCACCTGTAACAGCCGACACAGATCAGACATAAGCTTTGAGACAAACGGGGGACCTTGGTCAGTTAGGATGTCTTTTGGGATCCCCACATGACTGAACAGGAGCACCAGTTCTTTGGTGATGTTCCGAGAGGTGGCTTTATGCAGTGGTACCGCCTCGGGGGTATCTGATGGCATAGTCCAGGATTACCAAGATGTACTCGTGCCCTCGGCCGGATCTTGGGAGCAGCCCGACAAGGTCCATGCCGATCCTCTCAAACGGGATGCCTATGATGGGGAGTGGGATGAGTAGTGCTGGCGGGGCTTCCTTGGGACCGTCGTTGGCACTGGGGCATTGTTGGCAGAAGCACCGGACCTCCGCGTCCATGCCTGGCCAGACAAAGTGGTCCTTCAGCTTCTCCATGGTGTTTCTCGGCCCCAGGTGGCCCCCGAGCGGATGGGCATGGGCCAGGTGCATCAGAGCCTGCGTTCTGGCTTTGGGCACGACCAAGAAGTCCACAGTTTTCCCTCAGCGGTTGGTCCAGTGGTACAGCAAGCCTTCCTTGACCAGACAGTAAGAAGAGGGTAGTCTCTGGTCCGGGCTCTGGTTCGACCCCTTTGATCTAAGCGCACCTGGGCCCAGCAATATTTCAGGCAACTCTCTAAAGTTCCCCTGCTGATTTACCTGCTGGAACACAGCGAAGAGGGTTAGAGTGTATGCAGCTTACCTTCTGTCTCATCGTCCACCTCACCTTGGGCCAGGTAGGCCTGTTGCACTCATGATTCCTTGCGCTTCATTTGGGACGGTTTTGGCAGGTCCAGCATGGGGCAGACACGTTCTGCTGGCCAGGTTTTTCGGGGTCTTCTTTGGTGTCCCATGATCTGGCTCAGTCGGGCTGGGCTCGTCCTTGGGCGACCCATAGTCTGGGCAGCGGTTAACAGATATGCACGCATCAGCAAAACTACATAAAACATGCCAGAGATTCGTGCACATGTTTGGAGATACTTCTGCAAGTGGAATATTGCCCTTTTATACTCTCCCCTCGCTTGCTGGATGGTGGAATGTTTCTGCACGGAGCACCATTCACATGCCGTGGGTGTGTCGGCGGCCCCGCCCCGCCACGTGCTCTCTGGCTGTCTGAAACATTTGGTGGCACTGCGGCAGTCACTGGAGGAGCGATCTTTGTTTCCTGTGCGCCGGCTATTGGCCTGTCGCCACAGTAACCCCCAGCCCCACCCCACCAACTCCAAGCCTACTGCCGCCGCGTGTTGGGCCAAAAGGGCGTCCCATCTTGAGAGGCCATCTGCGTTCCCGTGTTGGGTCCCTGCCAGTGCTGGACCTGGAATGAGAAATCTCGTAGGGAGAGGAACCACCGAGTCACATGCGTGTCCTTGGCCTTGGCCATCCACTGGAGTAGGGCGTGGTCTATCACCAGGACGAAGTTCCGCCCAGCCAGGTAGTACCATAGTTCCTCGATGGCCCACTTTATTGCTAGGGCCTCCCACTCTACGGCCGCATACTTCCTCTCTGCTGGGGACAACTTTCGGCTGATGTAGAGGACTGGGTGCTCCTCCACGTCAAAGGTCTGGGAGAGGACCGCACCCAGCCCGGTTTCTGATGCATCTGTGTGCACAGTGAACGGGAGGGCGGGTTACGCAGCAATGGGCCACTGGTGAGGGCTGCCTTCAGGTCCTGGAATGCTCGATCTGTGTCTATAGACCATTTCACCCAGGCCCTTTTTTTGAGAACTTAGAGGGGGGAGGCTAGAGAGAAGTTAGGTACAAACCTCCGCTAGTACCCCACCAAGTCCAAGAAGGCACGCACCTGTTTTTTTGTTGAAGGTCGAGGATACCCCTTTACCGCCTCAATTTTCTTTGCCTGTGGCTTGAGTAAGCCCCGGCCAATACAGTACCCAAGGTACTGTGCCTCGGTCAGCCCCAGGTGACACTTTTTATAGTTGGCTGTCAGCCCGGCCTTCTGGAGCTCCATCAGAACTTCCTTCAAGTAGGCAGCTGCAAAGGTATGATGCGGTCGGAGGACAATGTCCATTAGCTTCTGGAACATCGTGGGAGCTCCGTGTAGTCCAAAGGTGAAGACCCGGTATTGCCAGTGGCCGTTTGCCATACTGAAGGCCGTCTTTGGTCTTGCCTCTGAGACCATCGCCACTTGCCAGTACCACTTTGTTAAGAACAGGGTGGAGATGAAAAAACATTGGTGAATTGCCCCACTAACTTTGTCAGCTCCTGCTTCTGGGCGGGGGTGAGTTCTTCACCCAGTTGGACCAAGGTACCCTGGTCGTGATCTGTGCCTTAGCCCGCAAACGCAGACAGTACCGGTTCTGGCTCTACCCACCTTTTCAGCAGGTTTATGTGGTATGTTTACATTTACATTTATTCACTTGGCAGACGCTTTTATCCAAAGTGACTTACAAATAAGCAAAGCAATATATCAAGCAGTTTGTGTGTCTGCTCGCTTACCGGGCTGCTGCAGGCGAAAGTTCACAGGACCTCTACTCTCGAGGACTGTATATGGGCCCTGCCACCGAGCTAGTTTGCAGGAGCTGCTGGGCACTAGCAGGAGCACCCGATCGCCAGTTTGGAACTTGTGGGGTTGTGCTGGGCAGTTGTACACTCATTTCTGTTCCTCCTGGGCAGCTCTCATATGTTCCTGGACGATCAGGGCCACTCGGTCGATTTTATACTGCATCTCTTGGGCATACTTGATGACCGAGTGAAACAGGGAAGGCTGTTCTTCCTAGGCTTCCCGTGCCACGTCCAGCAGTCTACGCAGCCGCCATCCTAAGAGGAGCTGGAAAGGTGCACTCCCGGATGGCGAAGAGGACATATGGCAGGAGGAGGTCCCAGTTCCTCCCTTCCTCATCTACCACCCAGGGTAACATCTGCTTTAAGGTTCGGTTGAACCGTTCGAACAGCCCATCTGTTTGTGGGTGGTAGACTGATGCCTTTAGGTGTTTCACCTGTAACAGCCGACACAGATCAGACATAAGCTTTGAGACAAACGGGGGACCTTGGTCAGTTAGGATGTCTTTTGGGATCCCCACATGACTGAACAGGAGCACCAGTTCTTTGGTGATGTTCCGAGAGGTGGCTTTATGCAGTGGTACCGCCTCGGGGTATCTGATGGCATAGTCCAGGATTACCAAGATGTACTCGTGCCCTCGGCCGGATCTTGGGAGCAGCCCGACAAGGTCCATGCCGATCCTCTCAAACGGGATGCCTATGATGGGGAGTGGGATGAGTAGTGCTGGCGGGGGCTTCCTTGGGACCGTGCGTTGGCACTGGGGCATTGTTGGCAGAAGCACCGGACCTCCGCGTCCATGCCTGGCCAGACAAAGTGGTCCTTCAGCTTCTCCATGGTGTTTCTCGGCCCCAGGTGGCCCCCGAGCGGATGGGCATGGGCCAGGTGCATCAGAGCCTGCGTTCTGGCTTTGGGCACGACCAAGAAGTCCACAGTTTTCCCTCAGCGGTTGGTCCAGTGGTACAGCAAGCCTTCCTTGACCAGACAGTAAGAAGAGGGTAGTCTCTGGTCCGGGCTCTGGTCGACCCCTTTGATCTAGCGCACCTGGGCCCAGCAATATTTCAGGCAACTCTCTAAAGTTCCCCTGCTGATTTACCTGCTGGAACACAGACGAGAGAGGGTTAGAGTGTATGCAGCTTACCTTCTGTCTCATCGTCCACCTCACCTTGGGCCAGGTAGGCCTGTTGCACTCATGATTCCTTCGCTCATTGGGACGGTTTTGGCAGGTCCAGCATGGGGCAGACACGTTCTGCTGGCCAGGTTTTCGGGGTCTTCTTTGGTGTCCCATGATCTGGCTCAGTCGGGCTGGGCTCGTCCTTGGGCGACCCATAGTCTGGGCAGCGGTTAACAGATATGCACGCATCAGCAAAACTACATAAAACATGCCAGAGATTCGTGCACATGTTTGGAGATACTTCTGCAAGTGGAATATTGCCCTTTTATACTCTCCCCTCGCTTGCTGGATGGTGAAATTCTTCCTCACGGAGCACCATTCACGAGCCGCAGGTGTGTCGGTGGCCCTGCCCCGCTGCCACGTGCTCTCTGGCCGTCCAAAACATTTGGTGGCGCTGAAGCGGAACTGTCTCTTCTGCGGCAGCCGTGGGAGGAGTGATCTTTGTTTCCTGTGCGCCGGCTACCAGCCTGTCACCACAATATATAATATATATACAGTGGCAAGAAAAAGTTTCATGATTTTCTGAATTAATTTGTCCTAAAATGTGATCTGATCTTCATCCAAGTCAGGGGTATTGACAAATATAATGTGCCTAAAAGAATAACACAAAAAAATTCTGATCTTTCATGTCTTTATTGAGAACAACCAAAAAGCCTCATATTGCTAGTGGAAAAAGTATGTGAACCCTTGAGTTAATGACCTCAAAAAAGCTCATTGAAGTAATTTTTTTTAGCACACCTGGATTCTCATTAAGAAAATGAGTTTGGAGGTGTGGACTACAGCTACTTTGATTGATAAAAATCCCTCGAATTTTTGGAGTTTGCACTGCACAAGAAACACATGCTAATGTGAGCCATGCCTCGCCAAAAAGAGCTTTCAGAGGATCTATGATCAATAATTGTTGATTTACATAAAGCTGGCAAGGGTTACAAAGTGCATCATTGAACAAGCACGGTATCTACGGCTGGACACCACGAAGGAAGCCACTGCTTATTAAAATGAACATTGCTGCATGCCTGAAGTTTGCAAAAGAGCATATTGACACTCCACAGCAGTATTGGCAAAATGTTTTGTGGACTGATGAAACTAAGATTGAACTATTTGGAAAAACCACATAGCACTACATCTGGCGTAGAAACGGCATGGCATATCGTCATGAAAACATCATCCCAACTGTAAAGTATGGTGGAAGAAACTCATGATTTGGGCCTGCTTTGCTGCATCAGGGTCTGGCCAGCTTGCAATCATTGAGGGGAAGATGAATTCCCAAGTATATCAGACAATTCTTCAGGATAATGTGAGAATGTCTGTATGTCTGCTGAAACTGTGTAGAAGTTGAGTGATGCAACAGGAAAATCAAAAACAAAATCCACCTTTTGGAGGGGCCAAGTCAGAGCCCAGACCTCAACCCAATAGAGATGCTATGGAATGACTTGAAGAAAGCCATACACATGAGATGTCCAAAGAATATGACCGAGCTTAAAGCAGTTCTGCCAGAATTGGCTAAAATTCCTCCTGAACCATGTGCAGGTCTGATCCAAGGCGACAGGAAGCGCCTGGTTGAGGTTACTGCTGCCAAGGGGGGCTCAACCAGTTATTAATTCTAAGGGTTCACTTACTTTTTCCACTGCCATTTTGAATGTTGAATGAGTATGTTCAATAAAGACATGAAAAATCAGAATTTTTTTGTGTTATTCTTTTAGGCACATTATATTTGTCAATACCCCTGACATTTTATGACAAATTTATTCAGAAAACCATGAAATTCCAAAGGGTTCACATACATTTTCTTGCCACTATATATATACTATATATATATATAGCAAATAAAAAACTGAAAAGTGGTGCGTGCAAAATTATTCGGCCCTTTTACCTTTATGGAAGAGTGGCAAGAAGAAAGCCATTTCTCAAAGATATCCATAAAAAGTCTTGTCTAAAGTTTGCCACAAGCCACCTGGGAGACACACCAAACGTCACACCAATCGTTGAGAAATGGCTTTCTTCTTGCCACTCTTCCATAAAGGCCAGATTTGTGCAGTGTACGACTGATTGTTGTCCTATGGACAGACTCTCCCACCTCAGCTGTAGTTCTCTGCAGTTCATCCAGAGTGATCATGGGCCTCTTGGCTGCATCTCTGATCAGTCTTCTCCTTGTCCGAGCTGAAATTTTAGAGGGACGGCCAGGTCTTGGTAGATTTGCAGTGGTCTGATACTGCTTCCATTTCAAAATGATCGCTTGCACAGTGCTCCTTGGGATGTTTAAAGCTTGGGAAATCTTTTTGTATCCAAATCCGGCTTTAAACTTCTCCACAACAGTATTATGGACCTGCCTGGTGTGTTCCTTGGTCTTCATGATGCTCTCTGCGCTTTCAACAGAACCCTGAGACTATCACAGAGCAGGTGTATTTATACAGAGACTTGATTACACACTGGTGGATTCTATTTATCACCATCAGTCATTTAGGACAACATTGGATCATTCAGAGATCCTCGCTGAACTTCTGGAGTGAGTTTGCTGCACTGAAAGTAAAGAGGCCGAATAATTTTGCACGCACCACCTTTCAGTTTTTTATTTGCTAAAAAAGTTTAAAATATCCAATAGATTTCGTTCCACTTCACAATTGTGTCGCACTTGTTGGTGATTCTTCACAAAAAATTAAAATTTTATATCTTTATGTTTGAAGCCTGAAATGTGGCAAAAGGTTGAAAAGTTCAAGGGGGCCGAATACTTTCGCAAGGCACTGTATATATATATATATATTAGTCGCAGCGGACCGCCACCCGACGCGCAGACTAGGAGATTCGCTCCTTCCCCGACCGCTGCAACGGCATGAGGCAGGCAGCCTCACGCCGGTCCCAACACTAACCGGAAGGGCCGTCACGGCGGGATGGAGCCACCCACACCTCGCCGGTGGCTGATTGGCGAACCTGGAGCGAGATGTCCACCAATACAATTCCAGAAAGAGGGGATAAAAGGACGCCCTTCCGCCCGAGGAAGACTGAAGACTACGTAGGCATCCAATAGACGAGATATTTCCACCGAAACCACGCAAACACGGGCTTCCCTCGTGTTTTCTCTCTCTCGCTCTCTCTCCTCTCCTCTCCTCTCACAGAGGGCGCCGCCCCGGACGAGGACGACGACAGATGAGGACAGTGGTGACGCTAGAAAACTGGCATAGGGAACCGCTTCTTCTCAGCTTCTTCCGAGAATCCCGACGCCTCGAAGAACGCCACGCCAGCCCCACCCCCCGCCGGGTTTCCCTCATCCAGCCACACACACACGCACACCCCCACACACACACCGCTTCAGACTGAAGGACAATAAATCCTTGTTTTTGCACTTCTCTCACCACAACCTGCCTCCCGCGAGTTTGTGCTCCTAAAAAAAATAAATAAATCAAACATCCATGGAGCAGACTTTAAAACACCTGCTAGAGGCCAGCATCCAGCAACAGACCGTCACTCAGCAACTTGCCGAAAGCCTCCAGGTCACCACCCAAACGCTGGTGGAGCTCAAGGTACTGCCACCCCTCTCGAAACTTTTGAAAATATTGCCTGCCGGGAGGGCTGGGACCGGGATGACTGGCCCCGGGCCATTGGCGGGTTACTCACAGGGGAGGCACATGCCACATACTACAGCCTCGAACCGGAAGACGCCGCAGACTACCCAACGATGAAAGAGGGGGTCCTGGCGTGGTGTGGCCGCACCACTTACCAGGCCGCAATGGAGTTCCATAGCTGGGCCTACCAGCCGGTGCCGTCTCCACACGGACAACTAAACTCCCTGATCCGACTCACTAAGCGGTGGCTCCGGCCAGACCAGTATAAGGCCACAGAGGTGGCAGAGAAGGTGGCGATGGACCGGTTCCTGAGGGCATTACCCTGCCTAGAACGACAGGCCGTAGGGGCACAGGCGCCAGAATCACCCCAGGCGCTCCTGTCGGCGCTAGAGCGCACTATGGCCATGCCCGGGTTTAGCCAGGGGGACCAATGGCCCTCTGCCCTACCCCTCGGGACCTCAGGGCTCCAGCCTGACCGTCAACGCCCCCCTGGGCCGTGGAGGACCCGCCGGAGGTCACCAAGCCGGATGACCCCCGCCGACGAGCCCATGCCCACGGAACCGGAGATAGAGACCGGTCGGCCGATCCCGTGGCTAGCAACCATGGCTAGAAACCATGGCTAGCTGGGTGCGTGCTCCACCTCCATCAGCCACCCGAGGGCCCCACCCAGATGGTGTGGGTGGAAGGAAGACCCGTCACCGCCCTACTGGACACCGGGAGTACGGTGACGCTCGCCTGACCAACTGTTCTCCCCAAGGCGCTTCAACCGGAGGGAGTACTCGCCGTCACCTGCATCCATGAGGAGACCTGAGAGATCCCGGCAGCCGAGGTGCGGATTCAGAGTACTGCCGGGACCTGGCCCCTCCATGTGGGCGTGATTCCCACCCTTCCGGTGCCACTACTCCTAGGAAGAGACTGGCCGGGCTTCCCAACGGGCCCTGCTACCGAGGCAAAGAAGCCATTGCGACGGACCAAGAGGACCCGACACCGGGCAGTCTGCCTGGCCCAAGACACCGGAGATGCCAAGACCGAAAGTGAGTCCCCTCTATTGACTAATCCGGTGTCCTCTGTGTTTCAACAGGTGAACCGAGAAGGGAAGTTCAGCCGGGAGCAGAAGGAGGATGACCGCCTGAAACACTGCTGGGCACAAGCGCGCGTGATAGAGGGGGTCACCCAGAACCCCGACCTGAGGCTCCCCACCTCGTACTTCCTCGTAAAAGGGGGCCTCCTCTACCAACGGGTCTGCCGCCGAGGAGAACAGACGGACCTCCTGGTGGTACCGCGGACGAGGACTAATCTGGTAATGCACCTGGCCCATGCCCACCCCCTCGGCGGCCACTTAGGGGCGCGGAACACTCTGGAGAAACTGAGGGACCGGTTCGTATTGCCCGGGATGGATGCCGAGGTCCGGGGGTTCTGCCAGCAATGCCTTCAGTGCCAGCGCACCGCGCCCAGGAAGCCCCCGCCAGCACCCATCATCCCGCTACCCATCATAGGCATCCCATTCGAGTGGATTGGTATAGACCTGGTGGGCCCCCTTCCCAAGTCGGCGCGGGGCCATGAGTTGTTCTGTATCCTCGTTGTTGTGGACTACGCCACCCGGTACCCGGAGGCGATGCCGCTATGCAAGGCCACTTCCCCCAACATCGCCAGGGAGCTAGTACTCCTCTTCAGCCGGGTGGGCATACCCAAGGACATCCTGACCGACCAAGGTACGCCCTTCGTGTCAAAATTAATGACAGATCTGTGTCAGTTGTTGCAGGTGAAGCACCTGAAGACGTCTGTCTACCACCCACAGCCCACCCACAGTGCTTCAATCAGACGCTCAAACGGATGCTACGGCGGGTGGTAGACGATGAGGGGAGGAACTGGGACCTCCTCCTTCCCTATGTACTCTTCGGCATCCGGGAGTGCCCCCAGGCGTCCACAGGTTTCACCCCGTTTGAGCTCCTGTTTGGGCGGCGGCCGCGAGGACTGCTAGATGTCGCCTGCGAAGCCTGGGAGGAACAGCTGTCCCCGTACCGCTCGATCATCGAGTACGTGCAGGAGATGCAAGATAGAATTGACCGGTTGGCGCCAATAGTGCAGGAACATATGCGCGCCACGCAGGAGGAACAGCAGCGGGTGTATAAGGACCAGGGACCAGGTCCTTCTCCTAGTGCCTAGTAGTGCCTGCAAGTTCCTGGCCCGGTGGCAGGGCCCATATACAGTCCTTGAGCGACGGGGGGCCATCAACTACCACCTGCAACAACCCGGTAAGCGTACGGATGGGAAGCTATAACATATAAACCTGTTGAAGAGGTGGGTGGAACCAGCTCCGATGGTTTCGGCATATGCGGGCCGGGACACAGATCCTGACAAGCGTGCTTTGGTCGACTTTGGGGAGGACCTCCCCCCCGTGAAGAGACAGGAACTCAATCAGATGGTGGACCAATTCGCAGACGTGTTCTCCTCCCCGGGGATGACCCAGGTGGTTCACCACGCGATCAAGACCCCCGGGCGTGGTAGTAAGACAGAGACTCTACCGGGTCCCTGAGGCCTGGCAGAAGGCCATCGAGGAGGAGGTGGAGCGAATGCTAAGGGACGGGATCATCGAGGAGTCATGCAGCCCCTGGTCCAGTCCCATCGTTGTCGTACCGAAACCCGACGGAAGCATGCGACTTTGTAACGACTTCTGGAGGCTGAACCAGGTATCGGACTTCGATAGTTACCCCCTCCCCTGAGTGGATGACCTGGTGCAGCGACTGGGGAGGGCCCGCTTTATATCCACCCTGGACCTCACCAAAGGGTATTGGCAAGTTGCCCTAGCGCCCGACGCCAGGCCCAAGACGGCCTTTAGTACCTACACTGGCAGTACCGGGTCCTCCCCTTTGGCCTACACGGGGCACCAGCCACGTTCCAACAGCTGATGGACATCGTCCTATGACCCCACCGGAGCTTCGCAGCCACCTACTTGGACGATGTCGTCGTCCATTCCTCCACCTGGTCGGACCACCTGTTCCATCTGGAGGAGGTCCTGAGGGGGCTCCGGAAAGCCGGACTGACAGCCAACCCCAAGAAATGTCACCTGGGATTAACCGAGGCACAGTACCTGGGGTACCGCATTGGCAGGGGTTGCTGAAGCCATAGATGAGGAAGATGGAAACCGTAAGAGACTACCCTCGCCCCTCATCAAAAAATCAGGTTCGTGCCTTCATGGGGTTGGCAGGGTACTATCGAAGATTTGTGCCTAACTTCTCGGCGATAGCTTCACCTCTCTCAGATCTCACCAAAAAGGGCCAGCCAGACCGGGTGAAATGGAGAGGGCCTTCCAAGCCCTGAAACGGGCCCTCACCAGCGCCCCGGTGTTGCGGAACCCGGACTTCACGCTCCCATTCACGGTACACACCGACGCATCTGAAACAGGGTTGGGCACGGTCCTCTCCCAAACCTTCGATGAAGAGCACCTGGTCCTCTACATCAGCCGGAAACTGGCCCCGCTGAAAAGAGGTACGCCGCGGTGGAGCGGGAAGCCTTAGCAAGCAAGTGGGCCATGGAAGAGTTGAGGTATTACCTAGCGGGCCGGCACTTTGTCCTGGTCACAGACCACGCGCCCCTATAATGGATGGCCAAGGCCAAGGACACGAACGCCCGGGTCACTCGGTGGTTTCTCGCCCTGCAGGATTTCTCCTTTCAGGTCCAGCACCGAGCGGGGGCTCTGCACGGGAATGCAGATGGGCTCTCACAGTGGGACATGCTCTGGGCCCGCCTCCCAGCGGCAGTAGGCTCAGAGCTGAGGGGGATCCCGAGGCGTTCCTAGGCCAGTGTGGAAATATAGTCTCTTTACCTAGTCCTGGGTCTTCCCCGAGTTCTCCTCCCGGCTGGACGTCCCTGGAGCACCTCCCTAGGGAGGCGCTCAGGGGGCATCCTTACCAGGTGCCTGAACCACCTCAACTGGCTCCTTTCAACGCAAAGGAGCAGCGACTCTAATCTGAGTTCCTCTCGGATAGCCAAGCCTCTCACCCTATCTCTAAGGGAGAGGCCAGCCACCCTCCTGAGTAAACCCATTTCGGCCGCTTGTACCCGCGATCTAGTTCTTTTGCATACTACCCAACCTTCATGACCATAGCTGAGTGTAGGAGAGAAAATTGCCCAGTAGATCGAGAGTTTTGCCTTCCGACTCAGCTCTCTTTTCGTCACAACGGTGCGGTAAAGCGTTTGCAATACCGTTCCCGCTGCTCCGATTCTCTGGCCAATCTCCCTCTCCAATGTCCCCTCACTCGTGAACAAGACCCCAAGGTACTTGAACTCCTTCACTTGGGTTATGTTCTCATTCCCTACCCGGAGTAGGCACTTCATCGGTTTCTTGCTGAGAACCATGGCCTCAGATTTAGAGGTGCTAATCCTCATCCCAGCCACTTTGTACTCGGCTGAAAACCGATCCAGTAAGTGCTGGAGGTAACAGACCGATGATGCCATCAGTACCACATCATCCGCAAAAAGCAGCGATGAGATCCTTGGGTCACCAAACCGCAATCTCTCCCCACCACGACTACGCCTTGATATCCTGTCCATGAATATCACAAACAGGATTAGTGACAAAGCGCAGCCCTGGTGGAGAGACCAACCACCACCTGGAACAAGTCCGACTTCTTGCCGAGCATCCGGACACAACTCTCGCCGGACACAACTCTCGCTACAGCAATTGGATAGCCCTAAAAAGGGAGCCCTTCACCCCATACTCCCTCAGCACCTCCCACATTAGACCCCTGGGGACAGGGTCATACGCCTTCTCCAGATCCACAAAACACATGTAGATTGGATGGGCATACTCCCAGGCCCCCTCCAAGATCCTTGCGAGAGTAAAGAGCTGGTCCATTGTTCCACGACCAGGACGGAATCCACATTGTTCCTCCTTAATCCGAGGTTCAACTATTGGTCGAACCCTCCATTCCAGCACCTTGGAGTAGACTTTACTAGGGAGGCTGAGAAGTGTGATACCCCTATAATTGGCGCACACTCTCTGGTCCCCCTTTTTAAACAGGGGAACCACCACCCTGGTCTGCCACTCCTTGGGCACTGTCCCGGACTTCCAAGCAATGTTAAAGAGGCGTGTCATCCAAGACATCCCCTCCACACCCAGAGCTTTCAGCATTTCTGGACGGATCTCATCAATCCCCAGGGCTTTGCCACTGTGTAGTTGAATGACTACCTCAATAATCTCCACCACGCAAATTGACGATGATCCCTCATCAGCCTCCCCCTCTGCCTCTACCATAGAGGGTGTGTTAGTCGGATTCAGGAGTTCCTCAATGTGTTCCTTCCACCGTGCAATTACTTCCTCAGTCAACAGTGTCCCATCCTTACTGTACACAGCTTGGATGGTTCCCCGTTTCCCCTTCCTGAGGTGGTGGATGGTTTTCCAGGAACACCTCGATGCCGACCGAAAGTCCTTCTCCATGTCCTCTCCGAACTTCTCCCACACCCACTGCTTTGCTTCTTTCACGGCAGAAGTTGCAGCCCTTCTGGCATGTCGGTACCTTGCAACTCCGGAGTCCCCTGGGATAACACATCCAGGAAGGCCTCCTTCTTCAGTCGGACGGCTTCCCTGACCATCGGTGTCCACCATGGTGTTCGAGGATTACCGCCCCTTGAGGCACCTAAGACTTTGAGAGCACAGCTCTCCGCCGCAGCTTCAGCAATGGAGACTTTGAACATTGCCCACTCAGGTTCAATGCCCCCAACCTCCAAAGGGATGCCAGAAAAATTCTGCCGGAGGTGTGAGTTGAAAATCTCACAGACAGGGGCCTCCTCCAGATGTTCCGAGTTCACCCGCACTACCCGTTTGGGCTTTCCAGATCTGTCCAGAGTCTTCCCCCACCTCTTGATCCAACTCGCCACTAGATGGTGATCAGTTGACAGCTCAGCCCCTCTCTTCACCCGAGTGTCCAGAACATGCGGCCTCAGATCAGATGATACGATTACAAAATCGATCATAGACCTTCGGCCTAGGGTGATCTGGTACCAAGTATACTTATGAGCATCCTTATGTTTGAACATGGTATTTGTTATAGACAGTCCATGACTAGCACAGAAGTCCAATAACAAATGCCCGCTCGGGTTTAGATCAGGGAGGCCGTTCCTCCCAATAACGCCTCTCCAGTTATCTCCATCATTGCCCAACGTGCGTGTTGAAGTACCCTAGAAGAACTATGGAGTCCCCTACTGATGCCCCATACAGGACTCTGTTCAGGGTCTCCAAGAAGGCTGAGTACTCTGAAGTGGTCTTTGGTGCAAATGCACATACAACAGTCAGAGTCGTCCCCCCCACAACCTGTAGGTGTAAGGAGGCGACCCTCTTGTCCACTGGTGTAAACTCCAACATATCGGCGCTCAGTCGGGGACTTGTGAGTATCCCCACACCCGCCTGGCGCCTCGCACCCTGGTCAGCTCCAGAGTAGAATAGAGTCCATCCCCTATCTAGGAGTATGGTTCCAGACCTGAGACTATGCGTAGATTTAAGCCCCACCAGATCTAGCTGGTAGCGCTCCACCTCCCGTACAAGTTCCACTTCCTCAGAATGTTCATGAACATTCTGACACGTGATTGGACATGTTTAGCATCCTGTTGGATTTGGCCAATTGGACAAACAATTGGATTTGACCAATTGTTGTTTTGTTTGTTTATAGTTCAATTTAAATAGCCAAAGTTTATTTTTATTTTTGTTCCTTCAATTTTAAATTGTTACAAATTCACCCATAGTGAATAAACACAAAAAAGTGTATCTGGCTTTGCTGGCAGAACAGTGTACAATTACGATTTTACAATTCAAATATCTCTCAAATCTCAAAACATCAACAAAGGTGACTTAAAAGTTGAATAACACACAAGGCAAAACACGTGTCTCTGTTGTGAATGCTTCATTTTCTACTGTATGCTTTCTGGTTGTATTGATTGTATCACCTCTGATTTCAACGGTGATGACATCCTCAGCAGAAATTCAATTGTTAGCGATTTCAATCACACTGTTTAAAATCTCTAAAACATAATTATAAAAATTTGCAAAGCTGTCATTGTGTCTTATTCACCCATTCACACACACACTCACACACCAATGGTAGCAGAGCTGGCATGCAAGGCACTAATTTGCCATCAGAATCAACATGGGGTTCAGTGTCTTGCCCAAGGACACTACAGCATGTAGGGTCATGTGGGCCCTATGATTAGTGAACAACCCGTTCTACCACCTGAGCCACAGCCACACCATCTTGCTCTTCTTGTGCAGAAAAATTTTGTCTTCATCGGCCTGCACTGGCACTGCTAGCTCAATAACTTTTAATACTTATAGTTTATCAATCAATCTGACTCATACGTTAGAGAAATAACTTTACCAAAAACTCCCGGAGACCGGATGCAGGTTTATTCAGCAAGTTACCAAACAAACCAGTATTACTGGACCAGGGTTACATGCTTGACCCGTAGGTGGCAAGTATCAAAGTACAATCATTTACAGTTGTCTTATATTCATTTAAAGCATCCATGTACCTTTAGGGAGAGCCTCCTTATCTCAACTTACACCTTTCTCCCAGCGTCAACCCTCAAATTTTTCTAGTATAACTTTCGCCTTATACCTTTCTCCATTTGTTTGTATACATCATTAGCCAACATCTGTTTTCTTTATTATTTATTACTTTTGGGAGGCTTCTTCCTTATCTCCTTCAACCTAAAGATCCCCCCTCCTTTTCTCCACCTGCATCTCTGTCTCTATCGCTGAACCATGGGTGAGTACAAACTGTTCTTTTATCTATCCTCGTTGTTTTCTGCCCAGCCCTATGTATGTTTTATGTGTGTTTAAGTACTTTTTAATATCCCTAATTTCTAGACATGCAATCTACTCCCATCAACCCTGGTCCTTCTAAACAAAACCCTGGAGCATCCTTTAAGAGGAAGACGGCAACAGTTCCTACACAGACCCAGTTCACCGGTCCCCTTCTCAAATGGCATAAAGTGAACTCTGGCATTCAGACACGTTTAACTGTGCTGCCTTTCAGGAAAAGAGAGCGGAGGCATCTACTGAGACATGCATCGCTATTCCTCCTCCAAGAAGAGGATCTAATGCATCTACTCAAACTTCTATTTTACTGCCCTTTATGAAGAAAAGATACCCGGATGCGGCTATCCAGATGAGTCATAAAATGTCTCATGGCACGCAAACACCCCCAATTTCTACCACGTCTAAAGGCACTCAGGCTTCTCAAATTCTCTTGGCCACAAACAGGAAAATCATTCATCCCCCGATTTCATGCGAGTGCCTGCGGGCGTGTCTTTTGTACATACGCAAGCCTCTTCTTATCTATTTCAGCAGGCTCACCTTTCGGCAGCCCCTTGTCTTCTAGCTCTAAGTACAGAAGGTTTTTTCCATCTCTTATTCTTAATCTCTCTATTTATATTATTTAATCTAGCATAATTTTCCAACACTTGTATATTAGGATCTAACCCATCCCCATCTTGCTCATCTTGTATATTAGTATCTAACCCATCACCATCTTGCTCATCTTGAATATCAGGTGATTCCATGTTTTCAATTGGACAGTTGTACTCATTATCGTTTCCTGAATTTTGTGGAATATTGGCAGGGGGTTCGATTAAGTGGACCAGACTGACATTTATCCTCATAAGACTTTGACTAAGTTTGTATAACATATCATGAGAAGATAACGGTCTAGGTTCCTAAGCAATTTCTGGAGTTGAGACAATATTGTGATCGGGAGATAATGCCATATTTTCATTGAGTTGATTCACTGCATCTATTAAACAAGGATTTGTCTACATAGATTGTATTTGTCCATTTAGATTATTTTGTAACTATAGAAAATATATCGAAAATATGTATAGAAAATATCTATGACGTGTAATCAATATGTATAACTCACTTCTGAATATATTAATGAAGTGTATTCAATATGCAACCTGCATTTAGACGTACTACTTAAAGCATAATTGAATAATCAGTATGGGTTAAAAAGCATGAGCTATATGTATAACCAACAGTTAGAAGCATAATCTAAATCCATAGAACAATGGTTGATCAAGTTATATTCTGAGTGTGGATTGAGTAAGAAGAATTCTGTGTCTTACTAAACAGTAGGCCTAATTACTTTCTGTGGCAAATCTAAAACTATAAAACACTTCCAACATGGTCTTCTAAGTGTGTAAAGTAAGAACCTTTGTTTGTCTAAATTCAGCTTCACTTCTAAGTGTGTAAATTAGTGTGGCTAAAGCAGATTCACTCTGTAGTAGTAAAAGCTTGTGTTTGTCTAAACGCAAATTAACTTGGTGTCAGTAAATTAGACATATGGCAGAATTGGTTTTCTGATTTGGGCCCCCCTTGGGCTTGCAAATCAGTAACATAAGAAGAAACAAGAGTTCAAGGGAAGGGGACCAAGATGAGGCTAGGGGACGAAGTAGGTGACTTGATGGAGAACCCTGTTCTGGTAAGACCTTTGAAGAACATACAGCTGGCTGCGCATGCGCCACAAATGTGGGGTATCCTATAGATATGAATAAAACAATGGAGATTGTTCGGTTCTAAAAAGAAATGTTGAATGCCACACCTAGGAATTATTTTTACTGTTTTAGGGAGGTATATAAAGACATGTTTGAGTATGTACAAGTTGGACTCTCTGCAGACAGTCACACTTTATTGGTTTTCAATAAAGTTTATTCACTTTTGATATCTAAACTCTCTGTTTTTGAAGTTATTTGACTTAGGCTAAAAAGGTTGATTTTATCCACAACCCAACTCCAACAGACATTGATTTAATTCAGAAAAATATGTTGGCATCACTGGTGGGTGTATGTTGTAATTTGGACTCTGAATAGGGCTCTGACAAACAACCTGGTGTGATGGAATTAAACTTTCATTCAGCCGGTTGATAGCTTCAGTTAAACATGGGTTCAGGGTTGTGTACAGCTCATGATGTAACAGACCATTTGAAGTCATACTCTGGTTTCCAACATAACAGAAATCATAGGGTAATGGAGCATTTTCGGTTCTCATTTTTTAGTCTCTGTATCTGAAATGCATTTTGTGTCGTTTCTGCGCCATATCTATCATACATCTTTCTAATCAACTTTATGTTCACTATGACAGTAGTTATATCATACACTTTCTGTCAAACTGTCAATCAAGTGTTGTGTGTGTGATAATTTATGACCCTCTGTGCATCCCTGACTGACAAGTCTGTGTGGGTGGTGGGTGTGGTGAGGGGGTGTAACCCTTATCGAGAGTATCAGCTGATCAACCTGGCTCCTTGGGTCTGGGCAGTGGGGGAGAGGGTGTGTGTGGGGGGGGGGGGGAACAGCCCCACTCCCAACAAAAGGTGTTTATGTTAATGAGTTTGGTTTTTGGCGGGGTGAAATACGTCTGAAAAGAAATAATGTTTTTAATATGGGGATATGCTTGTGTTACTGTGTGGCTTTATTTCTTTACACAATGTTAGAAAAGCATGATGTTTGAATGTGTACATATAGGAGTAGAATATTTGTTTTGTGAAAATAATGAAAACAAATGTTGATTACATTTTTAAGGATCCCTGCTTACCTTTATGAATAAACAGTTTAGGAGTTAAAGCAAAGTTTTAAAAAAAGAATCTGATTAAAAGTCGTTTGTATTACACACATTCTAACCACAAACCTTTAGCATGTAAAAATGATTAAAAGAATCCGCATTACCAAAAACCACGTAAAGCTTTAGTCTGTAAAAATAGTGAAGAGCAGTTTAAAAAGAATAGAGCATATTACATGACTTCTTAACAAAGATCCTTACGAGGAAAAAATTTTGTCGTCTAAAAGAATCTCCGTAATGTTTGAACTAGGAGATAAGTATTTTCCAGAGATGTATTCCATTCGATGTGTAAAAGCCGTATGAAGTTGAAACGAGCCCTAACCTCTCACTCGCTAAACCCCACCCACACATACGTGTATTCATCCTTTGTTTTTTCCTGACCAAGAGATTTTTTTATGACCAGGGGTGGTGGGGGTGGTGGGGGTAACCCTATCCACTGTATGAGTGGGTCATTTTGGCCCCTGTATGTCTGGATTGTGTCCTTCCCCTCCTGGGGGTGTGTCTTTTGTGTATTGTGGGGGATCTCCCCCAACAAATGTGTTTATGTTAATGATACTGTTGTGAAACGTGTTTCTCCCTGAATTAATCACACACAAATGTATACCTTTTTGTGGTATAAGAGAATGTTTGTTTCTGAAATTACTTTTGTGGTATTGTCTGAAAAGAATATCAATGTTTAATATATATTTAACATGTGTTTTAGTTACTGTGTGGGTTATTTTGTATGTGTTAACATATTGTTATAAAAGCATGATGGTTGTAGATGGTTGAAGCTGTAGTTAAAACACTGAAGAAACTCTGCAACTATCTGTTACAATGTCTGCTCCGAGAAATCCTAATACCCCTAGATGAATGCTGTGTATTCACCAACAGGACCTGTTGAAATGAGAGAGAACCTGACTTCTGCTACAAGAAAAAAACCCAAGATGTTAGTTTGGCAATTTATTCATGAAGATATAGTAAAGACGTTGTTGTTTAACCTGAGCAGGGCGTCAACAACTCCAAAGAACGTGTCTTAAGGCCGAGGGTTTTATTTAGGAGGTAGAAAAAACATTTAAAGATGGTGTTTTAAAAGAAACGGGTGTATCGTCCATAATGGTAAAAAAATAACAAATTTTTAAAAATGGTTGTACTTCAATGTGAAATAAATCGGTGGAGACACTGAGTACTTTTCTGTTCCACAGTCTGTAAGGATCCCCACCATTAATGTAGAGTAACAAATGTTCACACCCTCCGTGACTACAGTACTTAAGTTTTAAGCATTTTTATTTTTTGATGGCAAGACAAAACTGTTGTAGGTTTGGTATCTGGTGATTTTAGAGTTAGACCCCAACTGTCAAATATGTTTTGACATAGAAAGTGAATGGCTTTGTCAGGCAAAGAGCACGATGGTATGGAAAGAGTATGATGAGGTGAACTAATGCTTAGGAGTTCTACAGTACTTTGACTTGGGAACATAACAACATGATCCTCAGAGAGGATGTATATATAATATAGATCAGATCACCAGTATGCCTCTACCCAATCCTGATCTGGAGTCAAAATTTTTACTTTTATTTCCTCGTATGGGTTTATGACAGTGAACAGTCATATACAATATAAGCCAAAGTTATAGAAGCACGCAAATTAATTTTAAAGGCTCAAAAATATTTGAACAGTTAAGGCAAATTTCCAACAGAACAGAGTATTAGACATTTAGTGTAAACTAGTGTTAAAATAAATAAATAAATAAAAAATCCATATTAAATGCAGCATATTAGAAAAGATAGTACAGACTTGATCAGTTACAAACTCATACTTTATAACAATTGTTTAGGAGCATCTGAATCTGGCAAATAACTTTTATTCCTTTTAGGCACGCAATAAAAGTTAATAACAAATTAGGAAGAAATGATGTGTACACTACTGCTGCGGATATTAAGTCAAACCATTTGTTCAAACTTCAGCATGATCCATAGAGTAGCAGAAACTTATGGCACCTCATGAATACCATGTGAAGGATTAAGGTGACTAGTCACTTATAGATGCAAAGACATGGGCAGGGTCACCTTCAAACCAGCATTGCCCACTGACACATCTTCTACCATGTCACCATATAAGAAAAGGTAAAAAGTAATTTGAGATATATAAGAATATATTTGATCAAATATAAAATATTATAATAAAAAAAACATAATAATATTATTTAACAAGGTCTGCCGCTCAGCCCTCTTAAGTGTAAGAGCATTATCAGTATTGTACAGCAGTTGGGGACAGTAGTCAGATATCAGATGAAAAACAACTTTTTGAGTCACAGTGCCAAATTACTGCAGAATATTTTGACCCTTCTTTTTCAGCCTGAAGGACTGGCATTTATTTAACAGACAGATGGCACAGCCATACACTTGGTCAGATATTTTGGGAATTTCTTTAAGAAAGGTTCATTGTTTTTGTTCTTTTTTCATGCGTCAGTTTGTATACTTACTTTGTATACTTACTTGGTTAGTGACTTAAACTGTTTTATTATGTGGTGACAGATTTCGTTAACAGGGAATGATGACAGGTGAAGATTAAGTTGGTATGCATGTACAAAATAAAACTGTCTATATGTACATTTGTCTGCTATGTATCTGTTTAAGCACTACTTTAATAGCGATATATAGAGTGAGAGAGCCCATTAACTAATTCATAGATCCCTTTCTATCTTTTTAACCTTGTTATCCATGTTTCTTTTCAAACACTGTTCAGACATTGCAAATCATTAGTCCGAATGTTAAGGGTTCCTTAGATTTTTGCTACTTCAGCATCAAAAATTCTAAACAAAGACTAAACTCAGAAACAATATAACTGTCTGGTTGTGATCAGAATAAAAGGCAACTGTGTCTTCATTCCCAAAGTGCTAAATGAGATTTCTCTAAGTTCTATATGACCTTTCTACAGTTTGTGCCATTAAGTCCTAGTTTCCAGCCATCATTACAGCACTGGAGAGGAAATCTTTGTTCAACAGATGTGTGATCTACATCTAGACAATCTGATAACAAACTACACAAAAATTTGGGTTGAGAAAATTCAGCTTGCTCCTTGTTCCCAAATAACATCGGACCAGATCCATAGTTTACATCATCTGCCCACACAAATTTAATCTGTATTACAAGTACTGAACAAGTTAGAGGAAGAGAATGTGCAGCTTTAATTTTCATTGGAACTTTCATTGTTTATTTGGATCTGCCTTGATTCATTTTCATATTCAGGTTTTTTTTTCTTTTTTGATTCATTTTATTATTATTTTTTACGAAGTATCTTCAACCTAGGAGAGTGTGGCATCTAATATAATGTATGAATGTAGGTATATGGATTCCACCAGGTACTCCACCGGCACCCTAGTTGAAAAGCAAGTCAAACATGTTAAATCTTCCAAGATCAGGCAGTGCAGGAGTAAGGAAAATAAAAGCACATCATCTGTCTAGATTATATCTATGATTAAGCTCATGTTAAGGCTATTTTTTCCATTGATGAGCATTTCCATAGGCATTGAGGCTCCATTTTAAAATAAACACTCGCATGCAAATTAAGAAGGTATGATATTGAGGCAAGACAGACAGGAATATTTGAAATTAAATTTATACTATTTGCAATGATGGATACGACCCATATGAAAACCAAGTAGATGAAACAGTTTTGAGCAGTGGATGGTGCTGATGATACTCGGTGATCTTGTAATTTACTGCATTTGTAATGGTGATGATTTTTCAAATGAACTTGAGCACTCTTTTGGTGGATTCATGTTAAAAATATGTTCTGCGGGGGATTGATGTCACAAAATATATACAGTAAAAGAATCCAGAATGTGACCATATAGGGAGCCATGATGTGTTCCACCAGAAAAGTATCAGAAGTCCAAATAAGACTATTGAGTTCATTGTCTGACTTATTGCATGGCATGTGTTTCCATATTTTCATCACAGGCTGTGGAATTATATGTCAGATTACTTTGAACAAACTTTTACATACAACTAGTTTTAAACATCCACAATAGTCTGGGAGTCGTGTATTAGATCTTTCCTTGAACATTTTGCTTATAAATATATACTCTCTATCTGAAAACATTCAAACCCCTGTCAGAAATTAAGCTTAATTTTCAGACAGCCAAGTCTAGGCTACTAGTGTCTTGGAGGACATTGTCGGAACCCTGAATGAGTATGACAGATCATTCTTTCACCCTTCAAATTAGACAGGTTTAAAACAGGCAGTTAGAAGTGTCATGCTCTTATCCAGCAATCTCTAAACTTGTTCAACTTCCACAGCCTTCTTCTTACCAACTCATGACTATGGCTATCACAGATAGTTGTGTGCCCGTGTAATTTTGTGCAGATGCATGTTGTAGTATTGAGTTTATGTTGTCTAACAATCTGATTGTTCTAGTATTGAGTTTAGTATTGAGTTTATGTTGTATTGAGTTATGCTGAGTTTATGTTGTCTAAGAATCTGATTAATCTCTTATAGGATGCATTTGGGTGTGTTGATTTATAATACTGCTAATACATTTTTTAGCATATTGATTTTCATTCACTCAGCTCAAGCAGGCCATTCCTGCTGATATCTATATTACTACTCTCAACACCACGTCTTTATCTTCACCACCTCTCAAACAAAGCGAGCCCCATGTATTGCCTAAACATAACCTTACTGAGTGTACCTCCTCACAATCCTTGTGGACAGGCTGAGCTGTAGGGAGGAATTGCTAACAATAGGAGGTTACGGCCTGAATTACCAAGTAGGGGTAGTGTGGTTACGCTGAGAGATACTGTACATTAATGAGTTTATCTATATTTACTCAACATTACCACACTACCCCTACTTGGTAATTCAGACCTCATATTGTATTATCAAGCTGTCCAAAGTTTTCCAGTAAAGCAGTCTTTACTCTGAAGAATCATGCCATGCTGTGAAGATCTCTAATTCGAGGTCAAGTTGAATGTTGGCTTCTGAGTTGACTTCCTTTTGTACTTCTATAGCACCACCATATTCGAAATCACTCGTATCTATAAGTCACAGAATATGTGAGAGAGCTTTTTTTTTAAATATAATAATATATTACATATGTAATGTGTGTATTGAAGATAAAAATTTTAGATATAGTCCCATACCAAATTCAATAATGACCGGATAAAGATAATGATTGTTATACTCAGAAATGTTAGGGTTAGGGTTATATCAATTTCAACTGGATAATTACATTAACATTCTACTTCAATTTATAATTAACTATTTTAATTGTTTAAAATACATCTTCTTACCTGCTGAAAAATCCATGGTGTCTGGAAGTTTTGAAGAATAGAGTCCTGAAATTCTTTCGAACCTTTGCCGATTTTCTAAACTCTCCGGAGTGTTAGCCTTTTATAGACAGGGTTGTATGCATGTGTGTGTGTGTGTGTGTGTGTGTGTCCATGGGAATGCACCAGAACCTGATTAAAGTTTACTACTGATATTAATCAATTAGCTATGACCTAAATTTTTAAACAGATATGTGGGAACACAACAGATTACAACAAACCTAACACATGTAACATCATATATCTTTAACTACGCCTGTCAAGATCTTTGATTAATCTATGGGAATGATCATATAACATTATACTGTACATCTTAAACTACACCTGTCACGAGAATGATGGTTGGTGATGACCTTTCACCTACACCTGTTAAGAAAATGACGATGGTCATGACCTTTAACCTACACATGTTAAGATAACTACGGTTGGTGATGACCTTTGACCTACACCTGTCAAAATAAGGTTACAAATCATACAAACCACTCCTCTCTCTCCTGCTAACTTTTACGCATTTAGCACTTCACATTTAAACAGTGTAAAAAGATCAGTCTACTTATTTTACCTAAGAAAAACATGATGAGCCAATCATGTGAATCCAGAATGACTGACTTATTGAGGTGAATTATTGATGGGTAAATGATCAACCGGTGAATGATCAACAGGTGAGCAGGTGTTTGGATTCTCCCCTTGAAAGATGCTCTTATGTGGCGCTGTCGCTTTCTGTCACAGGAAATGGATATTTTAATTGGGCTCATTGTGAATGTGAAATAAAATCTCTTAATGTGTTCAACTTAACCATCATTATATACGTATATTCTATCAATTTACAATATTTTAGGGATGCCACCGGAATGTTTTTGTTCAAAACATCACTTTCAGTTTTATTATTTTTTACGGTGTTAAACAGTAAAAAGGGTGAAAAAAATTCATACAAAAAAACATTAAACAGACCTACAAGGAAGTGTGAAATCTAATACTGCACAAATAACACTGGTGGTTATTATAACTGGACAGTGTTTTAAAACGCTGTTTGTGTGCTTTTCTCTCCTGCACTGCGGTTGTGAGAGTGTGTATTGTTGCTTGAGATTTCAGATGAATACTTTGCTAACCAGTAATGCTGCAGCAATATGTAGCTGAAGACCTGCAGATTATAAACTGCTACACAGTGGACCAGATGGTCCAGGTTCGATGACGAGGTGGGGATGTGTGTCAGCATTCACAGGAGGCAAGAGAAAGGTTAAAAGTAATTGGCTTTACTGATGTAAAAGAACAAACATCATATAATTATTCAATCATGCGCATGAAATGGCTCAAGCTTCTGTTCTGTTCGGGTCAATTTCAAGCTTTACTTACTTTTAGTTAGACTATAATATAAATTATGACATTGGACTCACCCCTTTGTGCCCCAGAGGTCTGCATTAGCTGATATCACCAAACTGTGGACTCGGAGGAGGTCCACAAGAGCAGAGTGTGCCATTTGGGACAGAGCAGAAATTGAACACAGCTGAAAGCTTCAGGTCATAATTGATGACATCATTACAGGAAACCAACATGACGGCGGTTGGCATCAGTGGGTTGTGACTGAAGTCATGATGCTCTGAAATGGCACAGAGGCCAGAAGTGACTCAAATATAGAGGAAGACTTAGATGGTGGGGAAAATGGACAAAACTAAACTAGCAAGTGAACGTTAGTTGAAAAGTGAAAAAGAAGGAAAGATTGGTGTCAAACATCAAATACAGAAAGTGAGAAAGATGATATCCAGTCTATAAGAAGGAAAGAGTATTATAAGGTATTGGTGAAGTTTTTGTCAGAAGGAGTAAATAACATGAATCATTTAAAATTGACAAAAACATTGAAAGAAATGATTGGAAACATTGGAAGTGCTAAGATGTTGCGATTTGGTAAAATGATCCCATTCTGTAAATATAGCAAGCAACAAAAGGCAGCTTTAAGGATAAAGACCTTATTAGGACAAAATTAACATGCAATGTTAGGGGAGAAATGGATGAGAGGAGTAATCACAGGAATACCTAATAATGTTTCTGTTGATACAATTAAGAAAAGCTTGTCAGGAGTAAAAGTGATGGATGCAAGCAGACTGAAATATACTTGAAACAAGGAGAAGATGGGTAGCCTATCAGGGATGTTACATTTTGACGAGCAAAAAATGACAGATTTTTAGGAGTTATTAGTTACACAGTTCGACCATATATCACACCCCCAATGAGATGTTTCAAGTGCCAGAAGTATGGTCATGTGGCAACAGAATGTAGAGGAAAACAGAGATGTGCAATGGGGACCATGAATATGGAAAGAGTGAGGAAGGTACCAAGCCAAAATGCTGTAACTGTGGGGGAGAATATAGCATGGGATATGGAGGATGTCAAGTAAGGAAAATTACTGCTAAGGGGCAAATTGTTAAGATAACAGAAGGATTAACATATGCTGAAACAATCAAAGGGTTTCAGGTGGCGGAAAGAAGTAGAAAAGATAGATGCAGTCCTGAGGATGAGAAACGAATGTCTGAACCAAGAAAAGGCAAATGAAAACACTATTATGGCGAATAGGTCGGCATTCATTACTTTTATTGCAGAAGTGAACTGCTCAGCCTAAAGTATGTAGAACAGAAAAAATTAAAATAATCATGCGAGCAGCAGAAAAGTATTTGAAGGTAGATGGAATAACAGTTGATCAGATAAATGAAAAACTACAAATGCAAGTTACCAATACCCAGACTGCACGTGGAGGCTCATAATGGTGATGATAATTGTGCATTGGAATACAAGAAGCTGAATATCAAATGGGGAAAATTGTAAAATAAATAGATAACTTCAAGACTAAAGCTCATATAATAAGTGTCCAAGTATCTTGGTTAAAATCATATTTAAACTTTGTGGTTCAAGGGTTTTCGGCAGTGTGCAAACATAGGATTAAATGAAATGAAGTGGAGTAAGAACTTTTATTAAACAATGAGTAGCATACTGGGAGGTGGGTGTGAATGAGGAATTTAAAATATAATTTTACAGTATGAGACCATTACCGCATTCTCACCAAAGCAGTTTTAATAAAAGGACGTAATACCATGGATTTAACCATAAGCCTAGAATCAGAAGTTAGAAAGGCAATGGTGATTAAAGAAATCTTAGTAGGAGTGTTTTTCGATGTGGAAAAAGCATATGATATGCTATGGAAAGAGGGACTCCTAATCAAATTAGATAAGATGGGAATTAAAGGTAAACTATATAATGCATGATGGATTTTCTAATAACTGGCTCCCTATACAGGGTGTACCTTGCCTCGTGCCCGATGCTCCCTGGGATAGGCTTCAGGTTCCCTGTGACCATGAAAAGGGGTAAGCGTTAAAGACGGATGGATGGATGGATGGATGGATGGATGGATTTTCTAATAGACAAGACCTTCCAAGTAAGGGTCGGTACAAGGTATTCTAAGTTATATAATATTCACAATTGTACACCACAAGCAAGTGTTTGTAGCCCAGTTATTTACAACATTATGATCAACAACATTGCATCTTTTCAGGAATTAGACAAGGAATGGGTAAATCCCTTTATGCAGACGATGGTGCATTGTGGAAAAGGGGAAGAAATGCAGCATACGTGGAAAGTAGTATGCAGAAAGTAGAAAATTGTTGAATAATTTGAGCTTCAGATTGTCAGTAGAAAAAATTTAATTGATGTGTTTTTCAAAGAAAACTAAATCACCAAAAATTAAGTTCAAACGATATGGTACAAAATTGGAGCAAGTTCCATAAATGAGGTTTCTAGCGGTATAGATGGATTCAAGACTGACCTTTACGTCTTATATAAAGAAAGTAGTAGTTACATGTAAAAGAGAATAAATATACGAAGATGTCTGACAGGGGTAGATTGGGGTGCAACTAGACAGTCATTGAAAAGAGTTTATTGTGCAATGATAAGACCAATAATCGATTATGGTAGCATGGTGTATAGACAGGTAGTATGGTATACCTGAATCTATGCTAAAGAAAATAAGTGGCATACAGTCTCAAGCCCTAAGAATAGGATGTGGGGCATTTAGAACATCTCCCGTCTCAGCTTTACAGGTGGAAATTACAGAGATGTATTAATTATTATAGGAGTGTTGGGAACATGGGTATGTAAATTGTAGGAGTTTTGGAAGAATGCTGATAAAGACACAAAGAAAATATGAATTGACTGTATAGATTGAGCCTTACGGCGGTTATACCTGTGATTCCTCCTTGGCTGTTCCAGATGCCAGTGGTTGATTTCCAGTTGCACAGTAAAATAAATGATAAGGAAAGGATTTTGCCTAAAGATGAAATAGTGACACAATATCTGAAGCAAAACTACTACTAGGGAATGAAAGAACCAAGTATGGGAACAGATGGGAAGATACTGCAATATTTAGGCTCTGTATAGGACATAATCTCTTAAATGATTCCCTATACACTATAGGAAAAAGTGAGTAAGATCGATGTATACATTGTGAAATGGCTAAAACAGTTCAGCATGTGATACTGCAGTGTGAGGCACACAATATAGAAATAATTCACTTTGTGGGAAATGTAAGTGATCTCGGAATAGATACAATAACATTAGAAAATATATCCCAATGTACACTGAGAAAGGTAAGAGTATATAACATTCTCTTTAAATACTTGCGGGACACAGGTTTGATTATTAGGATGTAAGTGGTTTATTTTTTTCTCCAGCTGAACTTTACACTCCATCCCATTAGGTGGCGGTAATACACTTTAAGATGGTTTGACAACCGCCACAAAACAATAAAAGAAGACAAAAATAAACTCACCCACGTTTGATCACGGAGCTTCACACGGGCTTCGACTCTCTGCTCCTTTGTGTAACATCACTAAAGGTGAGTTGATCTGAAACTGACCACCTGAGCTACTCGGTTAACAGGTTAGTGGAGATTCTGGAGTCATGAATCTGTGTGTTTTTCTTCCAGTGTCCTGATTCTTTCCTCCTCTTATAATGAAATCCAGACGGCGCTCTTTAAGAACATCTCCACAGACTCCTGCTGCTACTGGCTCAGAGGTAAAGTTTACTCATGTGTCTGATTTCTCTCTTCATTCTTAAACTCGGACCATTCCTTTAGAATGAAGTAACCATGACAACACTATATACAACAAGCAGAAACGTCCCAGCAAACACCGCGGTTTCTGATGACGTCACAAGGCACTCTTTTGGTCAGCGTGATATTACTTTATGACAGCGTTGTTACTTTACCACGTCTTGGTAACGTTTATTTTATATATATATATATATATATATATATATATATATATATATATATATATATATATATATATATATATATATACACACACACACACACACTTGTCTAACGGTCCAGAAACGTCGTGGCCAAGTCCTCAAAAAACCCTCTAAGTAGTCTCATTAAGAACGAGGTGAAGACGTGTTTTTATTTATTGTTTGTTATTTATTGGTTGATTCAGTGTTTACAATACAACAAAACTTATTCATGAACTCTTTTACATAACAGACTGAGGACACAATCACATTTGCATAATTCAAAACAAAAGTAGAAAATAAAATAAAATAAGAGATGATGTGTAGGGGTTTGTTATGAGTTTAATGTTGTGTAATAATAAAACAGGGTTCTGCTTGGGGAATAGTCTAGTTATTATTTTCAGTGAGTTCACATATATAGATAGTTCTGTGTAGTGTATAAGTATCATTATTCTCGCCTGTGATCCATTTTCCAACAAAAACTTGTTTATAGTTTAAACAACGCATAATTATTTTAAAACCTCTTTGGAAATGTCTTTATCTCCTAAAAACCCCTATTTAGAAGGTATAATATTTTTTAATTTCTTCAGACATAGACATTGTCTCCACAAAGAATCACGCAGATGGTTTAAGTGTTCTTGGTTTAATTTCAGTAAAAGAGAACAACGGTATCATAACATAGAGGGACTGTAGAAATTTTATACACATCAGCGTTTTCTAAACAATGTAATCAAGAAATCTTTCAATTATTTCCCAAATAACATTCTGGTTATTTATGTCCACGATTCTAATACATCTACTACATTCAGTCATCATGTATTTTCTAACAGCATAGTCGCACAAAACAGATCGACCGCATTAATACACGCGCATCATAGCTAACCATTCAATACACTTTTCTTACATCATCTATATTCACATAAACCATGCTTAAGCTTGGTTTGGGTGAAGCAAAAATTAAAAGATGCATGCTGTCCTTTAATTTAAATATAAAATTTATTTTTTTGTCTCCTTTAATGGAAACACTACTATTATTATTAGAGTAATTTTTTTGTTGTTGTTCTGCACTGTAAACAAAAAAAACAACGTGAAATTTATGGTTAAAAAAACAATTACTGGCAGCTCTGGTTGCCAGAACATTACCGTGAAAATACGGTATCAACATTTTAAGTTGTGCAGGATTGCACTTTGTCTACTGTATTTTTTTACAGCTCATTACTGATTGATTTAAAGGTTTATGCTGTAAAATACAGCTATGAACCATACTTATTACAGCTCATTACTGTCTAAGTGTCACAGCTCAGCCGGATCAGAACTCCAAATCCCAAGATGCAGCGCGTGCTACTCAGGCACGCATGCGCTCTCCATCCCCAGAGTTCTGATCCAAGACACCTGTCACTAATCACAGACTCACACTCAAGCACAGCTACTTAAGTTTGCCAGTCACAGAGTTGCATTGCGAAGTATACGCTCAGTGAACCTCTTTCTCTGCGTTACCAAGCCTTCCGATTATCTTTGATTACCTCGTTACCTCGACCTTTGTTTCCGCCTTCGACCACGCTCTTCGTCTTGCCCTGCTTACTCTGTTTGTCCGATCGCCTGACCCCTGCCTGTTACTCGTTTACGATTCTGCATTATCCTCGTCTCTACGCGGCGTCCGCCGCTTGCTCTTGCCTCCGTGCACCCTCCCCACGAACCCGTGACAGAATACTTCGCCGCCTTATTATGGAGGCAGCGAGTGGCACCGGTTGGCCTCAAGCCATCAACGGACACGGCCGGATGATCAGCCAGCACGACCAACGCCTGGACGCCCTCACCGAGCAAGTGACTCGGCTACACCAAGCCCCGCCGGCGGCTTCGCCACGTTTACCTCCCACACCGGCACCAGAGGAGTACGATGGAGATCCCGCGCGCTGCCGAGGCTTTCTCTTGCAATGCTCACTGTTTTTTTCCACTTACCCGGAGATGCCGGAGCGCCGTAAGATCATCAGCCGAGTGGGAGCAGGCAGCCACCGTCATTCACACATACGAGGAGCTAGCCACACGATTCCGAGCGTCTTTGATCACTCCCCTGACTGCCGAGAGACCGGGAGGAGCTCCTCACCCTGAAACAAGCGAGCGAGCGCGCGGACTGCACGCCTCGAATTTCGCACTATCGCGGCACGGCGGGCTGGAACCAACCGGCACTCAAGACAGTGTTTCGCCAGGGATTAAATGCCGACATAGTGACGGAGCTGGCATGTCGCGACGACCAGCTCACCCTGGATTCCCTGATTGACATCGCACTCGCTTGGACCGGCCCTGTTCGACGCCGCCGCGCTCCGCGCCTCTGGTGGCGGTTCCAGAACCTGCACCTCCCGCAGAGCCCATGCAGCTGGGTCGTGCCAAATCAGCACACAGGAGAGGGAGCGAAAGACGCGAACTTCGCTGCTTCTACTGCGGAGGGGAGGGACACTTCATTCAGCAATGCTCCCTCAAGCGTCCGGTTGTCCAAGGGAACCAAACCGTCCCCAAAGATCCGCAACCAGGGGTGAGTGTTGAATCAGGAATGTGCCCGTCTGTTCAATCCGCATTCATCATGAAGATCCGACTCGAATACTCAGGTATATCTTGTGTCCTAGAAGCGCTGATTGACTCGGGAGCGGCAGGAAACTTCATTGATCAGACCACCGTTCTAGAGCACAACATCCCCATCCGTCCTCTCCTCATCCCGCGTCGTATCCAAGCTATTGACGGCACTCCCGTAGGAAATCTCCCACTGCACTGAACCCATCGTTCTCCATACCAGCGCTCTTCATCAGGAACAGATCATCTTTCACGTCACAGTATCCGCACGTCACCCAGTGGTCCTCGGTCTGCCCTGGTTGGACCTTCACAACCCTCAGATCTCTTGGTCTCACAGAGAAATTGTGCGCTGGTCACCCCATTGCCTGCACCATTGTTTACGAACCCCGGCCGTCACGGTGGCAACCACTTCCATAGAAAGCCCAGAGGAGAAGAAGCTCTTCCAAATTCCCCCCGAATACCATGACCTTCGTGAAGCTTTCAGCAAGGTGAAGGCTAGTGGACTCCCTCCTCACAGGCCCTACGACTGCGCGATCGACCTATTACCAGGTGCTACACCCCCACGTGGGAGAGTTTATCCGCTGTCCCTAACTGAACAGAAGGCCATGGAAGAATATATCCAAGAGGCTTTGCACCAGGGCTACATACGTCCATCCACATCCCCAGCTTCAGCAGGGTTTTTCTTCGTGGAGAAGAAAGGAGGAGGTCTAAGGCCCTGCATCGATTATCGAGGCCTCAACCAGTGCTGCGTAAAGTATTGCTACCCGTTACCTCTGGTCCCTGTTGCCCTGGAACAGTTACGCTCAGCCACCATTTTTACCAAGTTGGATCTGCGCAGTGCCTATAATCTCATCCGGATTCGTGAGGGGGACGAGTGGAAAACTGGGTTTAGTACCACGTCTGGCCATTATGAGTACCTTGTCATGCCATATGGGCTATCCAACGCGCCCTCGGTTTTCCAGTGTCTCATCAATGACGTGCTGCGTGACATGCTAGGAAGAAATGTCATAGCTTACATCGACGACATTTTGATCTACTCCAAGTCAAGGGAGGAACATATTCACCATGTCCGCCAGGTGTTGAGGAGGTTACTCCCGAATCAACTGTACATCAAAGCGGAGAATGTGAGTTTGACAGAGACACTATTTCCTTCCTGGGATACATCATTAGCCCTAAAGGGGTCACCATGGACCAGGAAAAGGTTCGAGCAGTCACGAACTGGCCTCCACCCAGGACTGTGAAAGAATTACAGAGGTTCCTCGGATTTGCCAACTTTTACCGGGCGGTTCATCCGCAATTTCAGCCAGATTGCGCATCCCTTGACCTCTCTGTTAAAGGGAAAACCCAAGCACCTGTCATGGGGCCCAGCGCCCAGAATGCCCTGGAGAAGCTCAAGAACGCCTTCACTACAGCGCCTGTTCTCAAGCATCCCGACCCATCCAGACCTTTCGTCGTGGAGGTGGACGCTTCTGAAACTGGGGTAGGAGCGGTACTCTCACAAGGGTCGGGATAAGCCTAAGCTCCACCCAGTAGCATTCTTCTCAAGACGACTCTCGGCGTCTGAAAGAAATTATGACGTGGGTAACAGAGAACTCCTGGCAGTAAAGTTAGCTCTCGAAGAATGGCGTCATTGGCTAGAGGGAGCGGCACACCCCTTTTGTTATCTTCACCGATCATAAGAACTTGGAGTATTTGCGCACTGCAAAAGGGCAAACACCGCGGCAGGCCCGTTGGGCCCTGTTCTTCACCAGGTTTCAGTTCACGTTATCTTACCGACCTGGGTCAAAGAACAACCAAGGCCGATGCCCTCTCCCGTCTGGATCACCCGGAAAGTTAACAAGGACCAGGAGGAATACATTGTTCACCCTCGTATATCGTCAGCACCCTCGAATGGGAACTGGACAAAGAACTAGAAAACATCCCTTCGTCTCGTATCCCCACAGCATGTCCGCAGACGACGGTTTGTACCCGAGGAACACCGCCAGGCTACCGTCATCTGGGCACACACCACCGCGGCACAGGTCACCCGGGAGCACAAGCGAGCACCTCCTGCTAAGGGAGAAATACTGGTGGCCCAACATGCAGAAGGACATCCACAGAATAGTGGCATCATGCTCGTCCTGCGCACAGAATAAGGTCCCCCGAACGCTTCCCATGGGGGAGCTCAAGCCCCTACACATTCCGGAACGCCCATGGTCCCACATTGCAGTGGATTTTGTGACAGAACCACCGAATCCCAGGGCAACACCACCATCCTGGTTATAGTGGACCGGTTCTCAAAATCGGTACGCTTCATCCCTCTACCCGCCTTACCCACTGCCTTTGGGACTGCCGAGCTGCTGTTCACCCATGTCTTCAGGTATTTCGCATCCCAGAAGAGATCATCTGTGACCGGGGCCCCCAATTCACATCCCAAGTCTGGACCAGTTTCATGTATAAGTTGGGGGTCACGGTAAACCTCACCTCAGGATATCACCCACAGTCCAATGGCCAAGTGGAACGAGTTCAACCAGGAATCGGGCCGTTTCCTCCGCACCTTTTGCGCGGCCAATCCCGGCGATTGGGACAAGTTCTTGCCATGGGCGGAACACCCAGAACTCGTACGTCATTCAGCAACTAATCTCACCCCGTTTCAGTGCGTACTGGGGTATCAACCCTCTCTGTTCCCGTGGAATGCAGATATCACTAACTCACCCGCGAGCTCGACCAGTGGTTTGAGCGGAGTGAACAGGTATGGGCAGACACCCATCGACGTCTGACACGGGTCACCGACTCATACAAGCGCAAGCCGACCGGCCGCCGCAGCAACCAGCCAAGTTACCAACCCGGTGATCGGGTATGGTTGTCTACAAGGGACCTGAGGCAACCACACAGCTGCAAGAAGCTCGCACAGAGGTATACGGGCCCCTTTCAAGATCCTGAACGCATCAATGAGGTCACGCACCGGCTGCAACTACCCGGCACAGCGTCGCGGCGCCCCTTCCTTCCACGTCTCATGCCTGAAACCAGTCGTTCCCGGACCCTTAGCATCTGATGTGCCCTCGGAGACGCCTCCGCCTCCCCTGGATATCGAAGGGCAACCAGCTTACCGTCCAAGGACATCCTCAGCTCCAGGTACAGGAGGGTTAAGCTGGAATACTTGGTCGAGTGGGAGGGCTACGGTCCTGAGGAACGCTGCTGGATTCCAAGCAGGACATCCTCGACCCGCAACTTATTAGTGACTTTCATGCCTCGCATCCTGACTCCCTGCCCCCCGCCCCGGGAGACCTAAGAAGAACGTGGCTCCCGGAGTGAGCCCTTTGAGGGGGGTTCTGTCACAGCTCAGCCGGATCAGAACTCCAAATCCCAAGATGCAGCGTGCGCGCTACTCAGGCACGCATGCGCTCTCCATCCCCGGAGTTCTGATCCAAGACACCTGTCACTAATCACAGACTCACACTCAAGCACAGCTACTTAAGTTTGCCAGTCACAGAGTTGCATTGCGAAGTATACGCTCAGTGAACCTCTTTCTCTGCGTTACCAAGCCTTCCGATTATCTTTGATTACCTCGTACTTCGACCTTTGTTTCCGCCTTCGACCACGCTCTTCGTCTTGCCCTGCTTACTCTGTTCGTCCGATCGCCTGACCCCTGCCTGTTACTCGTTTACGATTCTGCATTATCCTCGTCTCTACGCGGCGTCCGCCGCTTGCTCTTGCCTCCGTGCCCCCTCCCCACGAACCCGTGACACTAAGTTCAAGATTTGTTGTACTAATAACAGACAAAAACGGTAATTATAAATTTGTAAACGATAATTATAAATTACATATTGTGGAGCTGACAAAAATGTTTCTTTTACTTTTAAATTGTAATTTTAATAATGCTTTATACAACGAGAGGAATTCAAGGTTAAAATTGAGTACTGCTGCACTAATGAATAAATATATTAAGCTTGCACACCTAAATTAAAAATGAATCCATAAAAGAACTAAGACATCAGTGTGGTCCCAAATATTCTTAATTAAGACCGGCAAGAAATGAAGGAGATACAGTATGCTATATTACTGAATTTTTCTGTTTTTGAACAGAAGTAGGCAGTGGTTTAAACAAAACACACATGCTCCAGTTAGTCCAGACTGTTTAAGTTAAAAAATCACTCTTACTACTCTACAGGCACTTCCAACAGAGCTTATTTAAAGTTAAGTAAAGGTTAAACAAACCTGATAAATTCAAGGTTCACTCCAAGAGCAAAAAGAGAAGTGGCTGTTTAAAGACATTGTTCTACTTAACATCCAATAACGAAGATCCTTCACAGAAAAACAGTGATTACAGACTCCATGATTTATTACAACATAACCTTAGTAAATAATTTAAATCAGCACATCATGTAAAAAAAACAAAACAGAACAAATCACAAAATTTGATCCTGCTGTTTTGATCACCAGCAAACTTGCTGTCTTGTGGTTACAACACGTCAATAACACCTTCCTTGTTAATTCAATATAACAAAAAACTAGTTCAGTTTTACAATGTCTCTCGCCACTAATGATCCGAAAGGTCTGAGATTAAGGTGAAGACTCCTGGGTTCACTGGAAGTCGCTTTTTTGTCCTCCTTCTCCTCGACTTTTGCGCCCTTCTTAGGATTTATGATGAAAAACCACATTGGAAAAGAATGAATGATTGTGAAAATTCTGTCAGTGAACCTACATAGTAAATGAACCCTGCCTCCACCCAAATAAAAACTTCTTTGCATAACTTTGCAGCAACTCAAGCACTGAGGCCAGTTCTGAAGGGTAGTGAATGTTGAAACAGTAATAACTACCAAACATCAGACAGACAGCAGAGATGAATGTGGGAATGTCATCATTCACAATCTTGCAGTCCACACACACTCAGCATGAATTGATAACCAGCATAGCAGGAGAGTCCTGTGGATAAAACTAAATGTCAATGGAATATATACACATACACATGTAGTTATATACAAATGTATAAACACAGATATACAGTATCTCACAAAAGTGAGTACACCCCTCACATTTTTGTAAATATTTGATATGTTTTCGTGTGACAACACTGAAGAAATGACACTTTGCTACAATGTAAAGTAGTGAGTGTACAGCTTGTGTAACAGTGTAAATTTGCTGTCTCCTCAAAATAA
Source organism: Ameiurus melas (assembly GCA_012411365.1). NCBI lineage: Eukaryota > Metazoa > Chordata > Actinopteri > Siluriformes > Ictaluridae > Ameiurus > Ameiurus melas. Next base: position 1,970,823 of record CM022766.1, read on the forward strand.
CTCAACACACAGCCATTAATGTCTAAACCACTGGCAACAAAAGTCAGTACACCCCTAAGTGAAAATGTCCAAATTGGGCCCAATTAGCCATTTTCCCTCCCCAGTGTCATGTGACTTGTTAGTGTTCCAAGGTCTCAGGTGTGAATGGGGAGCAGGTGTGTTAAATTTGGTGTCATCGCTCTCACACTCCCTCATACTGGTCACTGGAAGTTCAACATGGCACCTCATGGCAAAGAACTCTCTGAGGATCTGAAAAAAAGAATTGTTGCTCTACATAAAGATGGCCTTGGCTATAAGAAGATTGCCAAGACACTGAGCCGCAGCACGGTGGCCAAGGCCATACAGTGTTTTAACAGGAGAGGATCCACTCAGAACAGGCCTCGCCATGGTTATAAACTTAGGCTTCTAAATCATAATCCATGTGAGTTTGTAGTCTGAGCCAGGATGCTGAAAACAACTGCCACTTTTGGGTAATATCCATATTTTCAGTTCTTTTCTCTTCATAAAGATGAGCCAGAAAAGAGTGCTGCTTAATGGCTGCCATTTATTACACACCATTCTACTTCCACAGACAAAAAAAAATAATAATGTGTGAGCCAGCAGACTAAAAAAAGCCAATACTTTTGGCCATAACAGTTACAAGAAACTCTGTGAAATCCTGTACGGATGAATTATATCGAACAAGTCTGTGGATTGCCATACAGGTCCCCATTGATTTACTGGAGTTTTAAGCGTGCATGTGACATGAGCTATTGCTTTACAACTGATTGATAGTCAGATTATTTTTTTCAACAGAGAATGTTTTGATTATATTAATATTAATTTAAACCATTGTTTTTGGAAACACAAAGTTCCATGTTGATTTCCCAGAGTCTAAAACACATTCAGTGCTTCACCTTGAAAAAACATTGATGCCCAGAGTAGGGTCATCTTTGTAGGTCTAATCTATTCAATTCAATTCAATTCAATTTTATTTGTATAGCGCTTTTTACAATAGTCATTGTCTCAAAGCAGCTTTACAGAAATAAAAAACAGGTATAAACAGTCAGAAACATCTAAAGAGAGACAAACAGGAACAGATAAACAGAGACAAACAGGTAGAAAACAAATGGAATTTATCCCAACTGAGCAAGCCACTGAGTGGCGACGGTGGCAAGGAAAAACTCCCTAAGATGTTTTTTGAGGAAGAAACCTTGAGAGGAACCCGACTCAGAAGGGAAACCCATCCTTATCTGGGTAACACAGAATGTGAAGGTAAAACGGATAGTGTGAAAAATGAGAAGTATGGCCTTAGGAGCAGCCGTAGTCCCAGCAGAAGATTTGGGCTCATCCAGAGGCAGAGGGGATCTGGATCTCCAATATCTCCATAAATTCGTGTGGGGCTCGGCAAAAAGAGAGAGAGAGGGAGAAAAACGATTAGGACTGTGAAGTAGTGAGATAGAATCTAGTCAGGGTAAGCTTGAGTAAACAAATACGTTTTAAGCCTAGATTTAAACACTGAGACTGTGTCTGAGTCTCGAACACTAATAGGAAGACTGTTCCATAACTGTGGGGGCTATGTAAGCGGCTCTTCCCCCTGCTGTAGACTTCACTATTCTAGGTAATATCAAATAGCCTGCATCTTTTGATCTGAGTAGGCGTGGCGGATCATATAAAACCAGAAGGTCGCTTAGATATTGTGGTGCAAGAACGTGTAGTGCTTTATAGGTTATTAGAAGTATTTTAAACTTAATGCGAAATTTTACAGGGAGCCAATGCAGTGTGGATAAGATCGGGGTGATATGGTCGTATCTTCTAGTTCTAGTAAGGACTCTAGCAGCTGCATTCTGGACTAACTGGAGTTTATTTATATTCTTACTGGAACATCCAGACAGTAAGGCATTACAGTAATCTAATCTAGAGGTGACGAATGCATGAACCAGTATTTCTGCATCATGTAGTGACAATATGTTTTTTATCTTAGAAATATTTCTGAGATGAAAGAACGCTATCCTAGTAATATTATCTACATGAGCATCAAATGATAGACTGGAGTCAATAATCACTCCGAGGTCTTTAACTGCTGTACATGATGAAACAGAAAGACCATCCAGAGTTACTGTGTAGTCAGGAAGATTACTTCTAGCTACACGTGGGCCTAATAAAAGTATTTCTGTTTTATCACAATTAAGTAAAAGGAAGTTAGTTAACATCCAACGTCTAATGTCATGTACGCAATCCTCAACTTTACTAAGCTTCTGTCTGTCCTCTGGCTTCGCTGACACATACAGCTGTGTATCATCAGCATAACAGTGGAAGCTAATTCCATGTTTACGAATAATTTGTCCTAGGGGTAACATATATAAAGTGAAAAGCAGTGGGCCTAAAACAGAACCCTGGGGAACTCCAAAAGTAACCTGAGTACGCATGGAGAAATCACCATTTATATCTACAAACTGATAACGATCGGTCAGATAAGACCTGAGCCAGGAGAGGACTGTTCCCTTAATGCCAACAACATTTTCTAATCTATCAAGGAGAATAGTGTGATCTATGGTATCAAAAGCTGCACTAAGGTCGAGTAACACAAGCAGCGAGACACAACCCTGATCAGAGGTCAGAAGAAGGTCATTTACTACTTTAACTAGTGCTGTCTCTGTGCTGTGATGAGGTCTAAATCCTGACTGATACATTTCATGAATGTTGTTCCTTTCTAAGTATGAGCATAACTGCTTTGCTACTACCTTTTCTAGAATCTTAGAGATGAAGGGGAGATTCGATATTGGTCTATAACTGGATAATTGAGACGGGTCAAGGTCAGGTTTTTTATCAATGGTTTAATAACTGCTAATTTTAGAGATTTAGGTACATAGCCAATGGTTAGGGAAGAATTTACTATATTCAAAAGTGACTTAACCACTCCTGGACAGATCTGTTTAAACAAACATGTGGGTACAGGATCTAGTATGCAGGTTGATGAATTAGCTGATGAGATTAGTGTAGCTAGTTCCGTCTCTATAAGCGGAGCAAAACACTCTAAACATTGATCTGGTATTGCCACATTGTCATCTAATGGGTTTGTTATATTACTGACCGGTTGTAATTTAATGGCCTGTATATCATCTCTAATATTTTCAATTTTATAAATGAAAAATTTCATGAAATCGTCACTGCTATGAAATGATTGAGTGTTTTCCTCTGAAGTGGTTTTATTCCTAGTTAGTTTTGCTACCGTGTTGAAGAGGAATCTGGAATTGTTTTGGTTGTCTCCTATTAAGGTGAAGTAGATTTTTTTAGCGTCTACAAGAGATTTCCTATATTTCAGTAGGCTCTCCTTCCATGCTGTCTGAAATATCTCCAGCTTAGTTTGGCGCCATTTACGTTCTAATTGTCTAGATTTCTGTTTTAAGGATCGCGTTAGATCATTATACCAGGGTGCTAATTTTTTTTGTCTAATTATTTTCCTTTTGAGTGGAGCCACTCTATCTAGTGTACAACGGAGTGTTGACTCCAAACTTTCAGATCCAAGTCTAATTGATGTCTCTGGTAGGTTATTTATGAAGCTCAGTGCAGTAGCTGATGTAAATGTGCATTTTACGCGGTAGCGAGGCGAGGTGGAGATACAGTGGTGTGAAAAAGTGTTTGCCCCCTTCCTCATTTCCTGTTCCTTTGCATGTTTGTCACACTTAAGTGTTTCGGAACATCAAACCAATTTAAACAATAGTCAAGGACAACACAAGTAAACACAAAATGCAATTTGTAAATGAAGGTGTTTATTATTAAAGGTGAAAAAAAATCAAAACCATCATGGCCCTGTGTGAAAAAGTGATTGCCCCCCTTGTTAAAACATACTATAACTGTGGTTGTCCACACCTGAGTTCAATTTCTCTAGCCACACCCAGGCCTAATTATTGCCACACCTGTTCACAATCAAGGCATCACTTAAATAGGAGCTGCTTGACACAGTAAGGTCCACCAGAAGATCCTTAAAAGCTACACATCATGCCGAGACCCAAAGAAATTCAGGAACAATTGAGAAAGAAAGTAATTGAGATCTATCAGTCTGGAAAGGGTTATAAAGCCATTTCCAAAGCTTTGGGAATCCAGCGAACCACAGTGAGAGCCATTATCCACAAATGGCGAAGACATGGAACAGTGGTGAACCTTCCCAGGAGTGGCCGGCCGCCCAAAATTACCCCAAGAGCGCAGCGACGACTCATCCAAGAGGTCTGCAGGCCTCACTTGCCTCAGTTAAGGTCAGCGTTCATGCCTCCACCATCAGGAAAAGACTGGGCAAAAATGGCCTGCATGGCAGAGTTCCAAGGAGAAAACCACTGCTGAGCAAAAAGAACATCAAAGCTCGTCTCAATTTCTCCACAACACATCTTGATGATCCCCAAGCCTTTTGGGACAACATTCTGTGGACCGATGAGACAAAAGTGGAACTCTTTGGAAGGTGTGTGTCCAAGTATATCTGGCGTAGAAGGAACACTGCATTTCATAAAAAGAACATTATACCAACAGTAAAATATGGTGGTGGTAGTGTGATGGTCTGGGGCTGTTTTGCTGCTTCAGGACCTGGAAGACTTGCCGTGATAAAAGGAACTATGAATTCTGCTGTCTACCAAGAGATCCTGAAGGAGAATGTCCGACCATCTGTTCGTGTACTCAAGCTGAAACGAACTTGGGTTCTGCAGCAGGACAATGATCCTAAACACAGTCCACCACCGAATGGCTGAAGAAAACAAAATGAAGACTTTGGAGGGCCCCCCCCAAACCCACCAGCCCCTAAAATCCTGACCAACCTATTGAGATGTTGTGGTATGACTTTAAAAAGGCCGTTCATGCTCGAAAACCCTCTAATGTAACTGAATTAGGACAATTCTGCAAAGATGAGTGGGCCAAAACTCCTCCAGGACGCTGTAAAAGCCTCATTGCACGTTATCACAAACTCTTGGTTGCAGTTGTTGCTGCTAAGGGTGGCCCAACCAGTTATTAGGTTTAGGGGGCAATCACTTTTTCACACAGGGCCATGGTGGTTTGGATTTTTTTTCACCTTTAATAATAAACACCTTCATTTACAAATTGCATTTTGTGTTTACTTGTGTTGTCCTTGACTATTGTTTAAATTGGTTTGATGTTCTGAAACACTTAAGTGTGACAAACATGCAAAGGAACAGGAAATGAGGAAGGGGGCAAACACTTTTTCACACCACTGTATTATAATCCATACGGATTATAATCTACAGCCACTAAAGGTGGGTAATTGGGTGGGCAAGTCGTATTACAATATTATAGGGGGCATTTCCAAAAACCATTCCATAAACACATGGGGACAAAATCTAAAATACACATCTTAAATAATTGTATTGTGTTTTCCAGATGTTCCACTGCTCAGATTGTGGGGAGAGTTTTACTAAAAGTCATCATCTCAAAGATCACAAGCGGATTCACACAGGAGAGAAGCCACATCACTGTGGACAGTGTGGGAAGAGTTTTAATTGCCAGCGTACTCTCCAACGACATGAGCTCATTCACACAGGGGAGAAGCCACATCACTGTGGACAGTGTGGGAAGAGTTTTACCCATCCATGGACACTCCAACGACATGAGCGTATCCACACAGGAGAGAAGCCGTATCACTGTGGACAGTGTGAGAAGAGTTTTACTTTTCGGAGTAATCTCCGACAGCATTTGCGCATTCACACAGGAGAGAAGCCGTATCACTGCTCACAGTGTGGGAAAAGCTTTACTTTACAGTGTAATCTCCAACGACACCAGCGTATCCACACAGGAAAGAAGCCGCATCACTGTGGACAGTGTGGGAAGAGTTTTACCTATGCATGGACTCTCCAACGACATGAGCGCATTCACACAGGAGAGAAGCCGTATCACTGTGGACAGTGTGAGAAGAGTTTTACTTGCCAGGGTAATTTCCAACAGCATTTGCGCAGTCACACAGGAGAGAAGCCGTATCACTGTGGACAGTGTGAGAAGAGTTTTACTTTTCGGAGTAATCTCCGACAGCATTTGCGCGTTCACACAGGAGAGAAGCCGTATCACTGCTCGAAGTGTGAGAAAAGTTTTCGTGACCAGAGGACCCTCCACAGCCACCAGCAGAGACATACAGGACAAAAGCTTTACCTCTGCGGACAATGTGGGCGGAGCTATACACTTTCAGGTTCATTAAGGACACACAAGTGCTCTAACATAAAACCATCAGACATTAATTTCTCAAATTAAGATATGTGTTTTTAAAGGGGAGGTAAAGAGTCATTCAGGCATTAAACTTTATTATATTATTTGTCATGGACTGTAGTTTTCTGTTGCATGGGACGTTATTGCTTACTCTGGATTTTAGCAAAATTCATGATTTTATGATGATTTCCTGTTTTCCCCCAAATGCTACAGTGAGCACTGGCTTGCTTCATGCCTTAATGATGAAACCACTGGAGCATGCTTGATTAATTATTCTTTGACAAAGAACTTTTGCTAAATAAAATTTAACCCTGTACAAGTTCAAACTTTACTTCAGATTGCTGAAAAACACTTTTCTGTGTCAAAGTTAAAGGTTATTTGTTTAACCGTATTATGTCTATGTATAGCAAAAATTGAAATATAAATGATAATGCTGTTGTGTATTTTTGTTAAAAAAAATTTACCCTAGAGTAAAAAAAGCATTCCTTTACTTGTGTACAATGTGTTAACTCTCTAGATATGTTTCATTTGCATGTGTAGTGGAATATTAAATGACTGCTTCACAAGAAAATTGTTGGTGGAAAGTTCCATCCATCAATCTTCTACTGCTTATTCCTTTTCAGGGTCATGGGGAACCTGGAGTCTATCCCAGGGAGCATCGGGCACAAGGTGTGGTACACCCTGGACAGGGTGCCAATCCCATCGCAGGGCACAATTACATACACACTCACACACCCATTAGGTATTGCTGGAAAAGGTATATTTAGGTTGGCTACTGTCTGTAAGAACTCTTTCCAGTCTAAAGGCCTCCAATTGTTGGATACTCGTAGAGAGGCTGTGAGATTTTTAAGCAAATCCACCACGTGAGATCCTTTGATAGTGTTTCCTTCAAAAAGAAATTCAACGCTTTCGTTCCACGAAGCATTTCTTTTGTTTCTCGCAGAAATGCTAGCCAGCACCTCTTGTACCATCTTGTCTTTGGGCGATTCAGTCACAGTTGCTTCCGTTTTGCTTTCCGGTATTTTAGGTAGGGACAGGGGTTTCTTGTTCTCCTAGTTTAACCAAGTTTTTAAAATTTTGCAGCGCCGTCATGTAGAGTTTCGCCTTATCATGGTCATTCAGATCAGTCCTTCACAAAATACCTCATATTATATCATCCAAGTTGTTATCAACAGTCTTTCTTAAGCTTTCCTTCTCTGGTGATGTTTCTAAGTTTATCGAGCTGATGTTGAGGGACTAAATACATTTTCTCTTCAGTCTCCATGTTAATTCTCGAGGGATGCAATTTAGCTGCTTATAAACGGAATGGCTACACAGCAAAGGCAGAAGGAATCCACCAGATTGATTAATAACTTTCCTTTTTCTTTCTACGGATGCTGTTTGATCCGTTTTTGTTTTTTAAAACCCGGGATTGTTTTGTCAGCGGTAGGTTCCCTATGAGAACATTTAAAGTTAGGTCACATATGCTCGGGATAAGATCTATGGACGCATCAAATAATATATCCTTTCTCCTTCAGGGTGGAGACCGGTGTGATGAATTCAGCAATAGGAGTCTTTTTTCTATCGATCAGACATTTTTGTCGATACTTTTAGTTTTTTTCCTTTTTCGGAATATACACAACCAGATTCTGTCCCAGAAACAACCCTGAGCAGAGACGAAGTTCTTCTGGTTTTTGTGCTTGAGGATTCCCCACAGATGCTCAATAGGGTTTAGGTCTGGAGACATGCTTAGCCAGTCCATCACCTTCACTCTCATCTTCTTTAGCAAGGCAGTGGTCATTTTGGAGGTGTTTGGGGTTGTTGTCATGGTGGAATACCGCATACTGATCATGCTTTTCTTCAGTTGGTCACAGTACATGTTGGCATTCATGGTTCCCCCAATGAATAGACATATGAGTGCTGCCAGCATTGCTGCAGAGGTTGAAGGGGAGGGGGGTCAGCCTGTCAGTGCTCAGACCATACACCGCACACTGCATCAATTTGGTCTGCATGGCTGTCGTCCCAGAAGGAAGCCTCTTCTAAAGATGATGCACAAGAAAGCCCACAAACAGTTTGCTGAAGACAAGCAGACTAAGGACATGGATTACTGGAACCAAGATAAACTTAGTTGGTTCGGATGGTATCAAGCGTGTGTGGTGGCAACCAGGTGAGGAGTACAAAGAAAAGTGTGTATTGCCTACAGTCAAGCATGGTGGTGGGAGTGTCATGGTCGGGCTGCATGAGTGCTGCCGACACTGGGGAGCTACAGTGAGGGAAAAAGTATTTGATCCCCTGCTGATTTTGTACGTTTGCCCACTGACAAAGAAATGATCAGTCTATAATTTTAATGGTAGGTTTATTTGAACAGTGAGAGACAGAATAACAACAAGAAAATCCAGAAAAACGCATGTCAAAAATGTTATGAATTGATTTGCATTTTAATGAGGGAAATAAGTATTTGACCCCCAATTAGAAAGATTTCTGGCTCCCAGGTGTCTTTTATACAGGTAAAGAGCTGAGATTAGGAGCACACTCTTATAGGGAGTGCTTCTAATCTCAGCTTGTTACCTGTATAAAAGACACCTGTCCACAGAAGCAATCAATCACTCAGATTCCAAACTCTCCACCATGGCCAAGACCAAAGAGCTCTCCAAGGATGTCAGGGACAAGATTGTAGACCTACACAAGTCTGGAATGGGCTACAAGACCATCGCCAAGCAGCTTGGTGAGAAGGTGACAACAGTTGGTGCGATTATTCGCAAATGGAAGAAACACAAAAGAACTGTCAATCTCCCTCGGCCTGGGGCTCCATGCAAGATCTCACCTTGTGGAGTTACAGTGATCATGAGAACAGTGAGGAATCAGCCCAGAACTACACGGGAGGATCTTTTCAATGATCTCAAGGCAGCTTGGACCATAGTCACCAAGAAAAGAATTGGTAACACACTACGCCGTGAAGGACTGAAATCCTGCAGTGCCCGCAAGGTCCCCCTGCTCAAGAAAGCACATATACATGCCCGTCTGAAGCGGGAACAACATCAAGTGGCGTGGATGATATTTTCATCAGGTTAACCAGATCACCCAGTTCCTTTAGAGAAACGTGTTCCTTCTCATTAAAAAAATTTAACTGGCTCACATTCTAAATATTGGAGAACATGAATTGTAAAAATCTGGCAGGATCACGGATTATGTTTGATTTAGTGCAAGTTTAGCCATGGATCTTTTTGCAGGATTAAATGGTAATACAATTCGGATCCAACATAATCCCTTTGTTCTCCTTATATTTGCGAATGTACTCACGTTTAGAGGATTCATCCACGACCCAGAACGGATATCCTGAACTTTCCTGTTCGGTCTTGAGGAACATTTTAATGTATTTTGTAAAAAGCTTATCAGACCTTTTAGGAAAGTGCCACACTTCAAACACTTTTAGAATTTTGTATCCTTTTTTGACAGCTTTCTCAATTTCGACAGAAGTCCATGTTCCGGTAAGAGCTCTCCTGATCTGTATGGTCAGATTGTTTTAGTTGATGTTCGGCGTACATTCTACATAGAGGAAAGAGAAGTTTGCTTTTCACACGAAACAGGAGAGCAGGTACCCACAGACCCCTAGGTGGTAATACAATTTGCTCTGACGATACCGAAATAATATTTCGGTGGTTTAAAGTCACGATAAATGATGATAGGGTGATCGATCGGGTACATGTTTGTCTTATTTACAAATGGGTAAAATCTACATAATCTATTCTCTCACCAGGCTGAGCTACATTTGCTAATGCAAATGTAAGGCATTTGTTTGAGCACCATAAAGATCATCTCGTGGATTTAAATTCTCAGGAAAGTCAAAGTCTTTTAGAAAGTTTAACATGCGGTTGTCATTTTTCTTCATTTCATTTCATTCATGTTCCTACATCAGTGTTATGTGCAAATTGTGAGTGTCTTGCAAATTCTTAATTTTCTCCATCGATTTTTGACGGACATCTCCAAAGGTAGCCTTGGATGAGCTAAGAGGATGAGGGGTCATTGAGGGAAAACACTTTTCACACAGTGATAAAAACATCCAAGAAACTCAAAAGACTTACATTTTTGTCCATCTTCACAGTAACCATCTATGTAATAGTTACCAAACCTGACTTCACCTTCGTTCATCGTGTGTTGAATGGGTAGGTTTTGCATGTTAGAAACATATTCGAGCCATTGTATGGAAGGTGCTGAGAAAGATTTCTGTCTGGTGATGTAATTATTAAGCGGCGGAATAGCTAAAGTGTCTTTATGCAGGAACTTTGTTCTAAAGATTTTCATGCACACAGATGCGATTGTTATGAATTTAAAAGGATTGACCTTTGTACTTTTCAGAATTTCCACTCTGAAAGCTACACAGCCCTTTCTCAAAATGGCTACGTTGTTCACACAGTATTCGGTCGTCTCTTTCTTGAAATCAAAGACTTTGTCAGACACAGTTCTGGACCACTTAAAGAATTCTTATCTATCCTTGGGCATCATGCCATCTACACCATAAAACTTAGGGTCAGGATACGGTCCTACATAATCTTGATGTTTTACGGTGTTCCAGAAATGTGGAAAATAGCCTTTCTTGCTTTCTGAAAACCCCATGGCTTTCAGGATGCTGCTCAGCTTCATGGGTAAGAATGATAGTCTATCAATGTAGGACTGTCAAAACGCTGCATCAATGAAACACAAAATTTTACCGCCTTGCGCTATGATTTCAGGCATGATTCCTTCTTTCACTAAATGGTTTAACAAAAGGTATGAATCAAACCCTCTAGCATTATGCACGAAAAATGTATAAACATTCTACGTATAACAATAAAACTTCTTAAAGAAGGCACTGATGCAATCATCCCCTTCAGCCACCCACTCCTCTCCCTTAAAATCAATACAGCATTTAAATTAGCTACATGAGTTCCTGTGTCCTGTCTAATCTCAAAATCATAAAACACATCATTCTCATTGGTGTGTTCTTTCCTAGTCGGCTGTACAAAACATCTATGCTCAATATCCTCATCGAGTTTTTGGCCACAGCGTATGCATTTGGCATCAGTGCGCACGTGTTCCTTATGTTTAAAAGTAAATAGTTTTTTCATGGGGAGTCTTGCTAGTTTGAAAAAATTAGTATCTGGCTTTGCTGGCAGAACAATTACAGTGTACGATTACGATTTTACAATTCAAATGTCTCTCAAATCTCAATACATCAGCAAAGGTGACTGTGGTGTTCACAGAAAATTCCACACCACGCTGTAATTGTCTAGCGATGTGTTCAGTTTCAAAATTTCAAAATTTTCGCAATTCAAAACTTGGGCAACACACAAGGCAAAACACATTTTGTCTCTGGTGAGAAAAATGTATAGATGCTTAACAGTTTTCTACTGTTTGTTTCTGATTTGAATTTATGGCCAATTTCCTATTGAAACATTGATTGTATCACCTCTGTATTCAACAGTGATGGCATCCTCAGCAGAAATTAAATTGTAAGCTATTTCAATCGCACTGTTTAAAATCTCTAAAATATTAATTCATAAAAATTATATTTTAATTATAAAAATTTACAAAGCTGTCACAGTGTCTCATTCACCCATGTACTCACACACCAATGGTAGCAGAGCTGCCATGCAAGGCACTAATTTGCCATCATGAGCAACATGGAGTTCAGTGTCTTGCCCAAGGACACTTCGGCATGTGGAGTAATGCAGGCTGAGAATCAAACTGTCAAACCTACGATTAGTGGATACCCACTCTACCAACTGAGCCACAGTCACCCCATCTTGGATATTTAGATCTAACCCATCACCATCTTGCTCGTCTTGTATATTAGGATCTACCCCATGACCATCTTGCTCATTTTGGATATCAGGTGATTCCATGTTTTCAATTGGACGGTTGTACTCATCATCGTTTCCCTACTTTTGTGGAATATTGGCAGGGGGTTCGATTAAGTGGACCTGACCGTCATTTATCCTCATAAGACTTTGATTAAGTTTGTTTAACATATCGTGAGAAGATAACGGTCTAGGTTCCTAAGCGATTTCTGAAGTTGAGACCATATTTCCAAGATAATGCCATATTTTCCTTGAGTTCATTCGCTGCATCTATTAAACAAGGATTTATCTGCATAGATCGTCTTTGTCCATTTAGGTTATTTTGTAACTCCAACAGACATTGATTTAAGTCAGAAAAGATGTTGACATCACTGGTGTGTGTGTTATGTTTTAATTTGGACTCTGAATAGGGCTCTGACAAACAACCTGGTGTCATGGAATTAAAACTTTCATTCAGCCGGTTGATCGTTTCAGTTAAACATGTGTTCAGGGTTGTGTACGGCTCATGATGTAACAGACCATTTGAAGAACTCTGGTTTCCACCATGAAAGAAGTCATAGGGTAATGGAGTATTTTCGGTTCTCATTTTTTAGTCTCTGTATCTGAACTGCATTTCGGTCATTTCTGCGCCATATCTATCATACAATTTTCTAATCAACTTCATATTCACTATTCACAAATTTTCAAGTATGTTGTACAGTAAAGGGACACATTCCATACCTCGATCAATTTCAAAGGTATTACTGATGTACCTGGCAAAATCTGAGCTTCTCATCATCCCAGCCTTTCCGTCAATCAACCACAACCTCACTGTACAGCTCAGCTCACTCACACTCATGCCAACCAGGATGGCCAGGAACCTTGTGTTGATTCTTGATGACGGCTTGACCTTTACAGACTATATCTCAGCAACTGCAAGGTCCTGTAGGTTCAACCTGTACAACATCAAGAAAATCCAACCCTACCTCAACAAACAGGCTACACAGATACTAGTCCAGGCTCTTGTTATCTCTAAACTGGACTACTGTAACTCACTGTTTTCAGGCCTCCCAGCCAGCTCCATCAAACTCCTTCAGATGATTCAGCCTCATCTTCAACCAGCCCAAGAGAACCCACGTCACACCCCTCTTCATCTCCCTCCACTGGCTTCCTGTAGCTGCCCACATCAATTCAAGGCCTTGATGCTACAAGACCTTGTCAGGAACAGCACCTTCCTACCTCAACTCTCTCCTGAAAGCCTATGTTCCCTCTCGCAATCTGCGATCGATTAGCGACTGATGTTTAGTAGTTCCTACTCAGCGTGGTGCAAGGTCCCTTTCCAGAACCTTCACACTAACTGTTCGTCAGTGGTGGAATGCACTTCCAATCTCAATCCGGACCGCAGAATCTCTCACCATCATCAAAAAACAGCTAAAGACCCACCTCTTCCGTGAACACCTTGTTCTTCTATAGCACCACCATGTCACGATTCCTCAGTGTTGACAGCAATGACATTCCAACATGTGGATAACCACATGTCTTGTGTTTTGTTATTGTTGATGTAATGTCTCCGCCCTGTTTTGTCATGTGTTGTCAGGTCACGTGTGTTGGTGTATTGCCCGCAGCTGTTTGTGGTTGCGGGTATAATGATAGGTATGTATATATACAGTGAGCCGTGCTACACACGACGTGGGTAATTCAATATAGTTGATAGATAGATTTAGTAAATGTCAATGTAAATAGCGATTATAGAGAGTCTTCGTTTCATGCCATGTTCATGCCTTAGCCTTAGCCTTAGCCATAGCCTTAGCATCAGCCTTAGCCATAGCCTTAGCCAAGTTTTATGTTTCTTGCATCGTTTCTGTTTGTCCTCCTCTTTGTCTCTTTTTTAATAAAACCACTGTTCGAACTGCACCTGTATCCATCCTACTTCCCTGATGTCATGCCGCATGACAGAATTACCCACCTCAGCATGGATGCAGCAGGTGAACGAAGAGGACAATTGAGAAGGCATGCTACAGAAATCGGTGAAGTGAAAGGAGTACCGCATCGGGGCACGCTCAGATTACTGGCCGCGTTGTTCATCAGTGCAATTTCCCCAGAGGTACGACATCGAGCTTCTTTTAGAGACAGCAGGAGTGGGGAGCTACCCGCTGGAGTTTCTGATGGACTGCCAGGTGTATTTTTGCAGCCTGGCACATCCCGAACTTTCTCAAAGACAATGGATTGGGTTCATGGTGTCAAGGTTTTGTGGTCTGGCCCATGACTGGGTGGAGCAGCTGGTGAGTGCTGGGTCGCCAGCCCTCCATGATGTCACGCAGTTTGTGGAACTTTTCATGAATGAGTTCTCACAGCCCGGACAACTTCGTGGACTTGACTTACTGGGATGGAGAGTCGATGGACAGCCCCAGCCTGACCCACCCTACAACCTCTATTATGAGGAGAGAGACAGGGCAATCACCACTCATCCTGTTAAGCAAAGTCCATTCATTTCCAAATCTGCTGACCCAATTCTGAGTTTCTCTCAGATCCAAGTCTCAAGTCCAAGTCAAGTCTCAAGTCCAAGCCACGTCTCAAGTCCAAGTCGCGTCCCAAGTTCAAGTCCAAGCCATGTATCAAGTCCAAGCCATGTCTCAAGTCCAAGCCATGTCTCAAATCCAAGCCACAGACAAGTCTCAAGTCCAAGCCACAGCCAAATCTCAACGCAAAGCCACAGCCACGCCTCCAGTCCAAGCTCCAGCCACAGCTCCAGTCCAAGCTCCAGTCAAGGCTGCAGTCCAAGCTCCAGCCAAAGCTCAAATCCAAGCTCCAGCCAAAGCTCACTTCCCTGCTGTCCAAGCTCCAGCCAACGCTCACGTCCCTACTGTCCAAGCTCCAGCCAAAGCTCACGTCCCTGCTGTCCAAGTCCAGTCTCCAGTTCCTGACGTCTCGTCCAAGCCTGCGGAGCCAGTGAATCCAGTTTGGCTCACACCAGAGTCTGCTAAGGTTGGCCCAGAAATTTTTTTTTGGGGGGGCAACGTGGACAGCAGGCTCCAGCCAGAGGCCTACGGGGAGGTCTCGGCGGTGGAGCTCCTGCCAGCTGAGGAGGCTGTCCTGCCGCCCTGCACAGCCAAGGAAGCTGTCCTGCTGTCCAGCCCAGCCAAGGAGGATGTCCTGCAGTCCTGTCCAGCTGAGGTTGTTGCTCAGCCTTCCTGCTCCACTGAGTATGCTGCACTATTTGACTGCTCCGTGGAGGACGGTATTATGTTCGCCTGCCCCACAGAGTACAGTGCTCTGTTTCTGTGCTCCGCCAAAGACGTCGCTCTGCTCTCCTGCTCCACCAAGGACGTCGCTCTGCTCTCCTGTTCAGCCGAGGACGTCGCTCTGCTCTCCTGCTCCGCTGAGGACGTTGCTCCGCTCTCCTGTTCGGTTCGGCCAAGGACGTTGCTCCGCTCTCCTGTTCGGCCGAGGATGTCGCTCCGCTCCCCTGCTCCACCAAGAACACCGTGAGTGCAGTTTAGTCCTGGCTCTGCTTGGGACATTCAGCCTGGGGGGTCGGGGCCGCCGACGAAAGGGGAGGACTCTTGGTACTTCGGGAGGAGTGCCTTGGGGGGTGTTTCTGTCACGATTCCTCCGGGAAGCAGCACGCTTTGAGCACTGGTGCACATGCACCTGCTTCCTCAGTGTTGACAGCAATGACATTCCAACACGTGGATAACTACATGTCTCGTGTTTTGTTATTGTTGATGTCATGTCTCCGCCCCGTTTTGTCATGTGTTGTCAGGTCACGTGTGTTGGTGTATTTCCCGCAGCTGTTAGTGGTTGCGGGTCTAATGATAGGTATGTATATATACCTTGAGCCGTGCTACACACGGCGCGGGTAATAGATAAGCGATAATAGATAGAGTCTTTGTTTCATGCCATGTTCGTGCCATAGCCATAGCCTTAGCCTTAGCCATAGCCATGTTTTATGTTTCTTGCTTCATTTCTGTTTGTCCTACTCTTTGTTAATAAAACCACAGTTCAAATTGCATCTGCATACGTCCTACTTCTCTGACGTCATGACTCGTGACACACCATATTCGAAATCACTCGTATCTATGTCACAGAGAGCTTTGAGAGATCTTTTGAGAGCTTTTGCGCTGAGAAAAATAGAAGGTAAAATAATAATATATTATATATGTAATATAAGTGTATTGAAGATTAAATATTAGATATAATCCCATACCAAATTACATAATGACCGGATAAAGATAATGACTGTTATACTCAGAAAGGTTAGGGTTAGGGTTATATCAATATCAATTTCAATTGAATAATTACATTAACATTCTACTTCAAATTATAATTAACTATTTTAATTGTTTAAAATACATCTTCTTACCTGCTGAGAAATACATGCTGTCTGGACGTTTTGAAGAATAGAGTCCGGAAATTCTTTCGAACCTTTGACGATTTTC
Source organism: Ameiurus melas (assembly GCA_012411365.1). Taxonomy (NCBI): domain Eukaryota; kingdom Metazoa; phylum Chordata; class Actinopteri; order Siluriformes; family Ictaluridae; genus Ameiurus; species Ameiurus melas. Next base: position 1,987,234 of record CM022766.1, read on the forward strand.
TAAACTCTCCAGAGTGTTAGCCTTTTATAGACAGGGTCGTATGCATGTGTGTGTGTGTGTGTGTGTGTGTGTGTGTCCATGGGAACGCACCAGAACCAGATTAATGTTTACTACTGGTAATAATCAATTAGCTATGACCTAAATTTTTAAACAGATATGTGGGAACACAAAATATTACAACAAACCTAACACATGTAACATTATATATCTTTAACTACGCCTGTCAAGGTCAATGATTAATCTATGGGAATGAACATCTAACATTATACTGTACATCTTTAACTATACAGTCTCAAGCCCTAAGTAGAGGATGTGGGGCGTTTAGAACATCTCCCGTCTCAGCTATCCAGTTGCTAGTGCTGGACGATATGGCCAAAATTTATATCACGATATATTTCTTAATTTCGGTCGATAGGATATAATTCCGATATCGATATGAACAATATAAAGCCTCAGAAAAACAAGGATGCTTACAACAGATGTACCTTCAAACTTCTCCTACTATAAAACTATATAATAATTTAGAAATAAAAATGGCACAAATAAATCAATGTTCACCTTTTATTTGAATTTAACCTTCATACAAACAAGAAATGTGAAATCACCGTCAATTAAACATAAAACTCTCACCTTTGTCAATATTAATATCTTTCACTTTAAACTACAACATAGGCTGATTTATTTTATTCTTATAGATTGAATTAAAAGTGCTTCTCTTTTATAAAAAATATGAAAAATGAGTTGTGCGACCAATAACAAGAACACATGTTGCTGAGGCAGGGACATTGTTGGGGGTTGATGACACCCTATGACAGGCTCTAGAGGTTTCTGGCAAGAAATACAAGCTGGTCTACATTATCTGGCTTCAAAGATGTCCTTTTACATGTGACAATGTTGCCACTTGTACTAAAAACCCTCTCAGATGGGGAGCTTGTGGCTTGAATATACAAGTAATGTTTTGCCAGTTGTCCCACTGTGGGGAAGTTCTTATGAGAGACTTTCCACCAATCCAGAGATTTTGAGTCATTGTCAGCTACTGGAGACAGAAGGTAGTTGCTGAGCTCCCTCTCAACTGCCTGCTGTTCACTCAAGCCTTCTGTGTTGGTACTGGTGGACCTGTTTGAAAAAAATCTAGCCAGAGACAGCTTTGTTTTCTTGGCTGGTGTCACTGCTGCAGAAGCATCTCCCATGGCTTCTTCTCTGCACTCCTCTTCCCCTACCACAACAGCTCTCTCTCCCTTCAGCATCTCCAACACAGCTTTCTCTTTGATGTATTCTCTCTTCTCCTCCTGAGTGTCCTGAAGCTTGAATCTTGGGTCAAGAAGGCATGCCATGTCAAGTAGATCATCCATGGCTGGGTCACTATACTTTTCATTCAGGTATACCATCACTGTTGTCATTATGGTCCTGGTGAGGTCTGTGTCGTCCTCTGCTTCCTTCAAGATGGAGGTGTTGAAGAGATGCATCACTGGTTTTAGGAATGGTACACTGACATAGAACTCACCAGACAAGGCATCGGTGAATTTGAGAAGCGGGCTTAGAGCTGCATCTATAGACTCTAAAACGTCCACATCTTGCCAAGTAGGAACCAGCGACCTGGTCTTCTTGTCTTTAGAGAGGACCTCTGTGATGGCCCTTTTCTGCTCCAGAACCTGCCTCATTTGTATTTTAAAAATGTTTTTTATTTATATTATTCTTACAGTAAAATCACAATTCTTCAGCTTACGTACATTGTGTTGTTTTTATTTCACACCTGATTTGGCAAAGTAAACATCTGTTTCCATGCCAGTGAAACACCTTTGAATTTAATTGATAGAACTGGTATATGTATAAATCCATACAAATATGTATGTTTTGACTGAAGAATAAATCAATAGCCTATTCAGTCACTTAAATTGGGGCAATGAAATCACCTAATCAAAACTTTAGACCAACTAAGTACTAAGTAATATCTAGTGTCTGGGTTTGAGATCCATAGTCATAGCTTACAAAACATAGAGCAGCTCAACTCAAGTGTTTTATTTATCAAATCAAATGCACATTATAACACATGCTCAATGAACGTCTTATGACATGGCATACAACAACCACATAGCAAGCATAAAATTGTGTGAATATAAACATACTATAAACAAATATAAAGAATATAAAAATAGCTATCAAAAACATACAAGCACTGATAAGCTACATTTAGGTTAGGCCTATTTTGTGTTAAGCATATGGCCTATTTGTTACTGCAATGATTGTAGTAAAATATCCTCATACCATAAGCAAAATAACTTAACATAATACTCAAATCTATATTAACTGTGTATAACTTACCAATAGCGGAGTTCAGTCAGTGCCCGAAGCATTGTATCCTTGTCCATCTGTTCAACTCAGTGGCTTTTATGATATTGGTCCCGCTATCTGTGGTGATGCAGACCTGGCGCTCCTCGCCGAGTCCCCAGGAGGCGAGCGCGTCCGTAAGTCTGGCCGCAATTGCTTCGCCCGTGTGATCCTCGGGAAAGTAAACCGTCTGGAGGCATAAGCTGACAAGCTTCCAATCTTCGTCATTAAAGTGCACCGTCAGGCTCAAGTATGAATCCGAGGTTCGGCTTGATCACAGGTCAGCTGTGGTTGCAAAATATGACCTTGACTTCAGTTGCTCCTGCACCCTGGCCCTAACTTCACCGTAAAGTGTAGGTATAGCGGTGCGGGGACAATATTTCCAGCCAGGGAGCTCGTCGATGACGAACATAATTTTCCTGAAGCCCACATTTTCTACCGTACTAAACGGCATCATGTCCTTAGCCAAAAAGTTTGTGACAGCCTTAATAATGTCTTTATATCATTTAGACTGCTTGTCATAAGGCATGAATGCAGCAACCCGCGTTTGCTTCATGCGTTTGTCTTTTGACACAGCTGGTGATGGGGATGGGGGTCGCGGTGATATTTCAGATACAGGTTGTCTTAAACATTTATGATGACTCTCAGAACATTCTATCGGGTGGAACTGCTTCAGATGGTGGAACAGATTTGATGTGTTCCCGCTGCTAGTTGGCTCCACTCTCCGGCACATTTTGCAGCGCACTGAAACCTGGAGTTTATCAGAGCTTAGATAGCCAAACCACTTCCATACCACTGAATTAGTCTTTCCTCTTTTATTGACTATTTCATCTGCTTTCTCTTCACTTGTGGAAGCTCGCTCAGTCGCATTTGTATTGCGGTCAGGGGTACTCATTTTATAGCTAAAACTTGCCGTGTTGGAGCTTAGCTTAACACCGCCGAGCACTGGCTGCGTGCCTGTGGTGTACATCATCACTTGTCAATTGTGTTCTGCTCGTCTTGAATACAACGAACGCCTACGCCCTGAGCGTGTCAGTCAGTGAAAAATGTTTTAATGTATGTCGAAATATCGGAAATGTGTTTAAAAATCATATCACTGTTATTGAGAAAATTTATATTGCGATATATATTGATATTATATTATTGTCCAGGCCTACCAGTTGCACAGTAAAATAAATGATAAGGAAAGGATTTTGACTAAAGATGAAATAGTGACACAATATCTGAAGCAAAACTACTACTAGGGAATGAAAGAACCAAGTATGGGAACAGATGGGAAGATACTGTAATATTTAGGATCTGTATAGGACATTATCTCTTAAATGATTCCCTATACACTATAGGAAAAAGTTAGTAAGATCGATGTATACATTGTGAAATGGCTAAAACAGTTCAGCATGTGATACTGCAGTGTGAGGCACACAATATAGAAATAATTCAGTTTGTGGGAAATGTAAGTGATCTCGGAATAGATACAATAACATTAGAAAATATATCCCAATGTACACTGAGAAAGGTAAGAGTATATAACATTCTCTTTAAATACTTGCGGGACACAGGTTTGATTATTAGGATGTAAGTGGTTTATTTTTTTCTCCAGCTGAACTTTACACTCCAGCCCAGTAAGTGGCGGTAATACACTTTAAGATGGTTTGCCAACCGCCATATAACAATAGAAGAAGAAGACGGAGGAAACCCACCCACGATTGATCGCGGAGCTTCCTTCTCCACACGGGCTTCGACTCTCTGCTCCTCTGTGTAACATCACTAAAGGTGAGTTGATCTGAAACTGACCACCTGAGCTACTCGGTTAACAGGTTAGTGGAGATTCTGGAGTCATGAATCTGTGTGTTTTTCTTCCAGTGTCCTGATTCTTTCCTCCTCTTATAATGAAATCCAGACGGCGCTCTTTAAGAACATCTCCACAGACTCCTGCTGCTACTGGCTCAGAGGTAAAGTTTACTCATGTGTCTGATTTCTCTCTTCATTCTTAAACTCGGACCACTTCTTTAGAATGAAGTAACCATGACAACACTATATACAACAAGCAGAAACGTCCCAGCAAACACCGCGCGTTCTGATGACGTCACCAGGTACTCTTTTGGTCAGCGTGATATTACTTTATGACAGCGTTGTTACTTTACCACGTCTTGGTAACGTTTATTTATATATATAATCTTGTCTAACGGTCCAGAAACGTCGTGGCCAAGTCCTCAAAAAACCCTCTAACTAGTCTCATTAAGAACGAGGTGATGACGTTTTTTTTATTGTTTGTTATTTATTGGTTGATTCAGTGTTTACAATACAACAAAACTTATTCATGAACTCTTTTACATAACAGACTGAGGACACAATCACATTTGCATAATTCAAAACAAAAGTAGAAAAGAAATAAAATAAGAGATGATGTGTAGGGGTTTGTTATGAGTTTAATGTTGTGTAATAATGAAAACAGGGTTCTGCTTGGGGAATAGTCTAGTTATTATTTTCAGTGAGTTCACATATATAGATAGTTCTTTGTAGTGTATAAGTATCATTATTCTCGCCTGTGATCCATTTTCCAACAAAAACTTGTTTATAGTTTAAACAACGCATAATTCTTTTAAAACCTCTTTGGAAATGTCTTTATCTCCTAAAAACCCCTATTTAGAAGGTATAATATTTTTAATTTCTTCAGACATAGACATTGTCTCCACAAAGAATCACGCAGATGGTTTAAGTGTTCTTGGTTTAATTTCAGTAAAAGAGAACAACGGTATCATAACATAGAGGGACTGTAGAAAATTTATACACATCAGCGTTTTTTGCATCCTTTTATTTCTTCAAAATTATTTGGACAGTTTTGGCCACGCTTGCGATCATGGCACTCTGGATCGCCTGGAGGATTGTCGAGATGGATTTACTCTCCAGTTCAGGAGGGTTTTTCTTGCTTTTTTCCACTTTGTGATTTACACAGTGTAGGTGAATTAGACTCAGTACCATGGTCTCTTGTCTTTGACTCCTCAGAGATTTCCATCATGTAGCAGTGCTTCTCCATATTTTTATTTATTTATATTTTGTCGTTTCATTAACATCAATTTTTATTTATTTTAAGGCTCCTTCAGTGCCGGATATGCTCGTGTGATCTTGTAGTAGGTAGAGATTTAGATTAAACTGTCAGAATTAACTTAACTCATGAAGAGCGCAAAAAAGTTGATTGTTCAGTCTTCCATCTTGCCCAGAATCTGTGAAGACATGGTACCCTGGTATCCAGATAACTTACTGTCATTTTATCTTTGTAGAGAGATATTACATTTGAATATAATATGGGAAATTTACTAAATGTATCAAACATTGTATTTGAGTAAATGAATCAATGTCTGAATTTTATTATCTTTTGATATTATTTGTCACATATCAAGGGCAAATATCTTCCAGCAAACATTTTGCGTAGTAAATGGTGATTATTCACAGTATTATATTTTTGAGAATGAAAGATTTTTTTAATGAAGGAACAAGACTTTTAAAGAATTTAAAACTGTTAACAGCGTGCAGAATCAGATTTTTGGTGTACTGCACCTAATTTTGCCAGTAACCGCCATTTTCCAACAGATGTAATGTAAAATGTCAAATACATATGGGTTTAAAATAAACAAATTTGCTTGCTGTTCATAAAGGAATGGCTCGAGAATCACATATCCACCCCTGACCAAAGGAGTGAGATATGTTAGAAACAAAGGTGGAGTTGAGGCTGAATAATTGTCATGGGAGACAGGTAAGCAGCTGCCCATATATTCCTGAGTTGAGATTGAAAGGATTAAATGATCAGACTCCCGACCATGGTTGTTGAGACGTACTCACTACCTTTCAGCAACGTACAATAAGCTGTAACAACACCACAACGAATATGGGAATTATGAGGTTACGTGGTTGGAACGTTATTTGGTACATCGCTGTGACTAATATGGTCTGGTGCTGTTACTTTACAACGTACCAGTTTGGTCATTGGAACATGCTCGCCACGTTGCAACAACGTACAACTGTAACATTGCCACGAATACGGGAATCACAAGGTTACATGGCTGGAACGCTAATTGGTACATCATTGCAACAAATATGGTTCTGTATTCACAACATAACTGAGTTAGCTGGGTTCAGGCCAGGGCTCACACTTCATGTGGCCTTTAGATTATTAATAAAGGAATGTGTAACGCTTGCTTCACTTGTGTATTCTTCAGCAAAAAGGGCTCTAAGAGTCTCAGGGTCTTGATGTCTAAAGAGAGACTTTCTTATTCAAACAACAAAGTCGAGCTGGTCTGTGGATCAACTCTCTTGCTTACCCTCGATACATGCTTTTTATACAATTCTAAATGTTGATCTCATCAGGTGGGTTTTTTTTCTCCTCTTTTTTAATTTTATTTATTCAGACCGTGGTCATCCACCACCATTAATTCTAAGATTTGGGCCTCCCTCCTTACATTGTTTTAATGGTGGCGTGGTACATCCAGCTCTCTATTTAAATAAAATACTATATTCTAAAAGGATTACATACATTTCTAGCACAAACAGGTACAAGTATACTGATTAGTATTTGGTTATACTCTTTAAGCATATGTTTTAGTGGACTAACCCATTTATTGATTAGAACATGTTGATAATCTCTCCGGGAACCGTCACCATATCGTGGTGAAGAAGTTTGTGTGTCCCTATGAACCTGAGGGCTGTGTTGTCTGGAGCCTTGTGCTTCTGATAGGGTCTCTCAAGTCAAAGTGATCTCAGGGGAGGGGCCGGACTAAGAATTGTTCAAAGTCACCCTCATGATGAAAACAAAGAGAGGAGGAGTTACCCTGCCCAGAGGAAGCCCGGGGCCCCTGTCTGGAGACAGGCTCAGAGTGAGGGCCCGACTGTGAGCGCCCGGTGGCTGGGTTTGCCATGTAGCCCAGCCGGACAAAGTCAGAAAAAGCAACGTGGCACCCCCCTCTCCATCCTATGGGCCCACCGCTCGTGGGGTGACTTCTTGGAGACCCTGCATGGAGTCATGTATAGGGCACCAGCAGGGGACTACATAGTTCTGCTGGAAGACTTCAACGCACATGTGAGCAATGATAGAGATACCTAGAGAGGCGTGATTGGGAGGTACGGGCTCCCTGATCTAAACCCAAGCGGGCGTTTGTTGTTGGACTTCTGTGCTAGTCATGGACTGTCTATAACAAATATCATGTTTGAACATAAGGAGGCTCATAGGTGTATGTGGTACTAGAGCACCCTAGGCTGAAGCTTGATGATCAATTTCGTAATCGTATCATCTGATCTGAGGCCGCATGTTCTGGACACTCGGGTGAAGAGAGGGGCAGAGCTGTCAACTGATCATCATCTGGTGGTGAGTTGGGTCAGGGGGTGGTGGAGGACTCTGGACAGACCTGGAAAGCCCAAATGGGTAGTGCAGGTGAACTGGGAACGTCTGGAGGAGACCCTGTTCGCAAGATTTTCAACTCGCACCTCTGGTGGAGTTTTTCTGGCACCCCTGTATAGGTTGGGGGCATTGAACCCAAGTGGGCAATGTTCAAAGTCTCCATTGCTGAAGCTGCAGCGGAGAGCTGTGGTCTCAAAGTCTTAGGTGCATCAAGAGGCGGTAATTCTGTGGACACTGGTGGTCAGGGAAGCCGTCCGACTGAAGAAGGAGGCATTCCGGGATGTTATCCTGGAGGACTCCAGAAGTAGTCGCAAGGTACTTGCCTGAAGGGCTGCATCCTCTTCTGTGAAAGAGGCAAAGCAGCGGGTGTGGGAGAAGTTCGGATAGGACATGGAGAAGGACTTTCGGTCGGTACCAAGGTGTTTCTGGAAAACCATCTGCCACCTCAGGAGGGGGAAATTGGGAACCATCCAAGCTGTGTACAGTAAGGATGGGACACCATTGACCTCGACTGAGGAAGTAATTGCATGGTGGAAGGAACACTTTGAGGAACTCCTGAATCTGTCTAACACGGCCTTTATGGTAGAGGCAGAGGTGGAGGATGATGGGGGATCATCATTAATTTCCCTGGTGGAGGTCAGTGAGGTAGTCAAACAACTACACAGTGGCAAAGCCTCGGGGATTGATGAGATCCACCCAGAAATGCTGAAAGCTCTTGGTGTGGAGGGGATGTCTTGGACACGCCTCTTTAACATTGCGTGGAAGTCGGGTACAGTGCCCAAGGAGTGGCAGACCGGGGTGGTGGTTCCCCTGTTCAAAAGGGGGACCAGAGAGTATGTGCCAACTATAGGGGTATCACACTTCTCAGCCTCCCTCGTAAAGTCTACTCCAGGATGATGATGGCGACAGCCGATAGTCGAACCTTGGATTGAAGAGGAACAATGGTTGTGGAACACCGGACAAGCTCTGCACTCTCGCAAGGATCTTGGAGGGGGCCTGGGAGTAGGCCCTGTCAGTCTAAATGTGTTTTGTGGATTTGGAGAAGGCATATGACTGAGTCCCCAGGGGTTTACTGTGGGGGGTGCTAAGGGAGTATGGGGTGAGGGGTTCCCTTCTAACGGCTATCCAATTGCTGTAATCTCAAAGCGAGAGCTGTGTCCGGATGCTTGGCAAAAAGTCAGACTTGTTCCAGGTGGGGGTTGGGCTCCGTCAGGGCTGTGCTTTGCCACCAGTCCTGTTTGTGATATTCTTGGACAGTATATTGAGGCGTAGTCATTGTGGGGAGGGGGTGCGGTTTGGTGACCTGATGATCTCATCGCTGCTTTTTGCAGATGATGTGGTCCTGATGGCATCATTGGTCCGTGACGTCCAGCACTCTCTGGATCGGTTTGCAGCTGAGTGCGAAGCGGCTGGGATGAGGATTTGCACCTCTAAATCTGAGGCAATGGTTCTTGGCAAGAAACCGATGGAGTGCCTACTCCGGGTGGAGAATGAGTACTTAACCCAAGTAAAGGAGTTCAAGTACCTCAAGTCTTCAAGTTCAAGTCTTGTTCACGAGTGAGGGGACATTGGAGCGGGAGAATTGGCGCAGCGGGAGCGGTACTGCAATCGCTTTACTGCATCGTTGTGACAAAAAGAGAGCTGAGCCAAGCTCTCAATCTACTGGGCAATCTTCGTCCCTACCCTTGCCTATGGTCATGAAGGCTGGGTGGTGACCGAAAGAACTAGGTCGTGGGTACAAGCGGCCAAAATGGGTTGTCTCAGGAGGGTGGCTGGCCTCTCCCTTAGAGATATTTTGAGAAGCTCGGTTATCCGAGAGGAACTCGGAGTAGAGCCGTTGCTCCTTCCTGTTGAAAGTAGCCAGTTGAGGTGGTTCGGGCACCTGGTAAGGATGCCCCCTGGGCTCCTCCCTAGGGAGGTGTTCTAGGCATGTCCAGTTGGGAGGAGACCTTGGGGAAGACCCAGGACCAGGTGGAGTGATTATATCTCCACACTGGCCTGGGAATGCCTCTGGACCCCAAGCAAAGGGGGGTGGGGGGGGGGGTGGGGGGGAAGGGTGGGGGGGGTGTGGGTGGCGCCGCGCCCCCCCAAAAAGAAAAAGAGGTGGGGGTGTGGAGAAGGGTTGTTGTTTTTTTTTTGTTTATTGTTTTTTTTTATATGTTTTTTTTTTTTTTATATAGGTGTTTGAGACAAATGATAATAAAAAAAACAAAAAAAAAAAAAAAAAAATTAAATTTAAGTTGTTAAATATATTTAATTTAAATTTTTAAATTAATAAAAAAAAAAATATAAATGTTGAAAAAATGTATTTTTAAGAATTTTTTTTTTTTATGAAGAAGTTGTTGTTTTTGGGAAAAGAGAAAATAATTTTTAAAAATAAAAAAAAAATAGTTTTAGTTTTTTTTAGGGTTGGTTATAAAAAAAAAAAAAAAAATTTATTAGAAATACTGTATGTATTAATAATAAAAAGCACAGGGTGCACGGAAAAAGGGACAAGGGAAGTATTGGGGGTGGTTTTGTAATTGTTTGTTGCTAGAATATTACATGTGATATAATATCAAAATTATTTTATTTTTTTTTTTTTTTTTAATTTTTTTTTTATTATTATTTTTATTATTAATTTTAAAAATTAATTTTGAAATAAAAAAAAAAAAGAAATTTACAGTTCAAAAATTATAAACACGTGTAAAGTATGAAAAAAAAAAACATGCCAATAAAATACTTTTATAATTATTTATCTATTTTCTTTATTTATTAAAAATAAAAAAAAAAAAAAAAAATATTTATATTTATGATGTTGAGGTGAAAGGGTGTGTGGAAGTTTTTGTTGGTTTTGTGGGTTGGTTGTAATTGTGGGTAATTTGTTTTTGGTTTTGGAGGTAATGTGTAAAATTTAAAAAATTAAAATTATTATATTATTAAATAATAAAATAAAAAAATAAAAAGTAAAAAAAATAAAAAACAACAAATGAAAAAGGGGGGAAAGAACAATGAAAGAAGACCCAATCACCCCATCGACCGAAAATCATAGCCCCCAAAAATAACAAAACAGACATAAAGATAAAAAAAAAATTTAAAATATTTATGTGGATTAATTGTTTTAGGTTGAACATCTACTAATGGTCAGAGTGTTAGAGATGTATTCACAACCCACAACACCAAAGATCAACAACAAGAAACCACAAGAAAGAAAACGCATTGTTCCAGAGATTGGGAGAGGTTTGTGTTGGGTGGCTAGAGCCACAGCATTGCCACTTGACACAGTCACCCACAACAGAAGCAACTAATGGGCACACAAAAGAGGGAAACCCACCTTCCCCAACAGACCCAGCAGAAAATTCACACCAACCAGGGCAACACCAAACAGTATGAGCAGATTGATACAGGGTAATAAGCGTAGGCCCTATGAGAGAGCCGTAATATTTTATACAAAAAAAACACCTTCTTTTGCCAGCAGCGCTTTTATAGTGGGTTTAGTGTTAGAGTTGTCCCACACCGCGGAAACATCAACGGACGGAAGTGAAACCTTATTATACTTTAAAGTGTGATTTGTATAGCCAGGGATGGCTACTCAGCAACACCGGACACACCTCACACAGGTAAAACTGTCAGTTGCTTTGCTTTTTGTTTTTTTTTTTATAATTATGTGGGAGAGAACAGCAGCCGGGTCACAGCGGAGAGAAATTAAACCACAGGTGGACCAACATTGAGCAATTTATTTGAACCCCCCCCTGAAACAAGCCAAACCAAACTCACAGGGCCGAAAAACCCCAACCCTGTGCCTACGGACTTTGAAAGCATCGGCTTGCTTTTTACCGGTTTGAAGCCCCCCCCCACCCCCGGGCAGCACACAAACGGGATTTGCCTGGGAATGTGGAAGAGGAGGGGCGCGCCCTTTACTTTTCAGTGTAATCTCCAACAGCATTTGCGCATTCACACAGGAGAGAAGCCTTATCACTGCTCACAGTGTGGGAAAAGTTTTCGTGATCAGAGGACTCTCCACAGCCATCAGCAGAGTCATACAGGACAGAAGCTGTACCTCTGCGGACAATGTGGGCGGAGCTATACGCATTCAAGTTCATTAAGGACGCACAAGTGCTCTAACATAAAACCATCAGATTTTGATGTAAATTTCTCAAATTAAGATATGTGCCTTTATTTTTTTTTTTAAAGGGGAGGTAAAGAGACATTCAGGCATTAAACTGTAATATTGTTAGCTTTTTAAAATGTCAGGTTGTGCATACTATCGATCTGGATACCTTTCTAAGTGACCGGTTACAAATTCTGCTAGATTTTCCTAAAGTGTGTGAGATTAACAGTCAAGATCAGGGTGTAGTCACAGAGTTTGGGGGTCTAGTCAAGTCCCAAAATTAGTCAGTGAGTGGGAAATTGGGCATAAAATCATGGTGTGCACTAGGCATACTGTCTCTATTGCTAATGCTGAATAATAGACCTTTATAACACTGAAAACGATTCAAATATTCTGTTTGCAATAAGATCTTATCAAATATATCTAGATTTAATTTTCTTTGTGTCCTCCTGGATATATTTGTTTCTGTATTCTGACTGTAGCTAGTTAATTAGCAGCAGACCTGTTCACAAGTTCCTGAGGTCCAAGTCAAGTCTCTGAGGTGGAGTCCAGGTCAAGACTTTGTTCTATTTTTAGAAACAGTGTATGAGGCTAAATCAATTTTGAAATATTAAAACTGATTACTTCTACAATGTTTTAGTAATTTATTCAAAATTGTCTGATAACGCACACAAGGTTTTAAAATCTTTTCAAATTAATACATTTGATCCAAAAGTTCCCCCATTGATTACAAGAAAACAGAACATTCATAGAAACTTCAGGAAAGATGACTTTTTTGGCATTTAGTGCAAAATGCCAATGTGCTGTGTATTTTGAGCTATTTGAGTTGCTGTAGTTTGCTGTAGTTCTCAACCAAACCCTTGTCAATAGTGAAAACTGCTTCCAGTGCAGCACTGGATGTAACTGAGCTGACCGAGACGCAACACAGAAGTGATCATGCATAGAGTGTATTTAACCTGGTAAACTTGGATATTATATGCATACGGTAGCTAATACTTGGGGGAGAGATGAAAAGGACATGGAAACCTCTGTACTTCTTGAAAATGGACAGCAAGCAATACCCTGACAGCTGTGTAACACCGCAGCTTCCCTTTAGATTAATTGATTGCTTTTCAAATTAAATGACATGAATATTATCGCAAGGTAAATTTTTTTTTTTTTTTATGATGTCAAATTTGCCTTTTTTCTTCTGCTTTTTTGTGCTGTTACAATGCACTTAAAGGTAATAAACATGTGTATACCAAAACATTTGTCATTGCAACACTTCTCTGGGAGAAATTGTGCATTTTCTGGAAAAGTTCCAGGGGTGCCAATAATTTCGTCCATGACTGTAGTAGTATAAACACAAAATGATGTTTTGGTATCAAGTTGTTGTGTGGATACAATTCTTTAAACAATTAATTGTGCTCAATTATCAGATACTTTAGGAGGACAGTCATGCCTTTGGAAATACAAGAGGAAAAGATCAGAATTTGAAGTAACAGAAGGAGCAAATGGCAATTCTCATCTCCAAGGGGTACAATATCAACAAACATTAATTAAATGTTTTTGATAAGTGCCTGGATAGAGTTTAGCCCTAAGCTATTTGAAATGTTGTCCAAATTCACCTTTTCTCTCAATATTTCCATAATCACGTTTGTCACGTTCCATGACGTAACAGAAGATAAGGCAGATGCAAGCGCAGTTTGAACGAGAGTTTTATTTAAAGAACGACAGGCAGACAAATCCAAAACGTGATCCAAAACATAATCCAAAACATGCAAGAGGTCCGGCGATCGGCAAACAGTCATAAACTTGGGCAAGGCCGGGATCAAGGTCAAGGTCACAGAAAACGGGGTCGAGATAATAAACATGAAACATGAAACACAGCAAGGGACTTATAGCAGAGAAACCGGTGAACTAAACTAAACATGAAATGTGACCTGAACTATGACTATGACTATGAACATGAAACTATGAACTGTGACTATGAACATGAACCATGAAACATGACATGAACAATGACTATGGTAACTATTATGTAATCTAACTATTATGTAATCTAAGTCTAAATCTTACTCTACTCTAATATTCCGCATTGAGTGTTGGCAGGCATGCGGTATATATGCCGACATGCTCAACCCGAACAACTGAAGGCAATACAGACACACGTGACATGGCAACCAATGACAGGACGGGGAGGAGACATGACATAAACAATAACAAATGCACGTGGCAGGATGTCACTGCTGTCCACAATGGACAGCGCACCTGCTCGTGCTCGTGCATGTACGCTCGCAAACTCCATAGCGCGCTGCACAAAGGGGGACTCATGACAGAACCCCTGTAGGTCAAATTTTTGCCTACTTTCTTATTACCAATATAACAATTTAGAAAATATTGACTGTACTTACAATAGCTTTCATCAGCTGAGATAGTCAAAGTCTAAATCACCACACGGAACCAGTGAGTGAGAAAAGGTGAAGGTCCAATTTATTTAATTCGTTACATGAGATCCAAACAGTTTGGGACATCTCAAAAAGTGATCTCCCAGTCCCCTGAAATGGGGCTCCTTTTTATAAAGTTGACACACCCTTGGTTTGCCCAAAATACCATTACATGTGATGTCTGGGTGATGTATGGGTGATGTAATGCATTTTTATGTTCTTTCCAATCCTGCTATTTTTGCCTCAGACTTCTTGAAACCTGTTGAGTTTGCACTTACTCTATCAGTTCTCCTTTTTGTTGTTGCTTTCTTTGGCATTTCTGAGCTGACTTTGAGTGAGGTCATTTATCACCTGTATGCTTATTCCTACTTTATCATGGTACCTATATGCTTTTTCCTGCATTGTTATTAGTATATGCACTGTATGATATTGTCAAATTATCATTAGCCATTACTTTGTTATTCTGATTACTCTGGGTCTGTGTGTGAGTGAGTTCATGTTCTTGTGTGCTTTGTGTGTTGCACTTCCTCTTTTTGGTCAGGCCCTAGGCCTTGCTATAATTAACTTTTTTAAGAGACATTGTCTGTAAGGAAGAGAGCATGACTCTGTTCTTAACTGTATTCTCACTAAATCTTCATTCTCCATATTTTATTACCCTTGTGTTTTATTTCTATCAAAAATCTTATCCAACGCAATACCCCCCCTAAAGCACTCCTCCTGGAGTGCCACGAGGCATCCATCTTATTTGGCGGCCTCGGCCCCCTGGGCAGAATGTCCCAAGCAGAGCCAGGCACCCGCATGGTGTTCTTGGCGGAGCAGGAAAGAGGAGCGATGTCCCCGGTGGAGCAGGAAAGCGGAGCGACGTCCCAGGCTGAACAGGTAGGCAGAGCAACAACCACAGCCAGGCAGACAAGCTGAGCGAAGTCCTCAACGGAGCATGAAAGTGGAGCAACATCCTTGGCGGAGCAGGATAGCAGAGCGACGTCCTCAGCTGAAAAAGGAAACCGAGCGCTATACTCAGGAGTGCAGGAAAGCAGAGCGAAGTCCCCTGTGAGGCCAGGGAGAGAAACGAAGTTGTCCACGAAGCAGGAGGGGGGAACGATGATCGCCATGGAGCAGGAAGGCAGAGCGACGACCTCGGCCGAGCAGGGAGGCAGAGCGACGACCTCGGCCAAGCAGGAAGGCAGAGTGACGTCCTCAGCTGGACAGGAATGCTGAGGGACAACCTCATATGGGGGCGCCGAGGTCGCCAGGTTACTCTCAGGCTGCAGCTCTAGAGTTGCCAGGTGACCCTCGAGCTTGAGCAGATCTTGGTCAGCCGTGTCGGTAGACTAGGCGTGGGCTGAACTTGGGTGACTGTCGGTAGACTCCGGCGTGAGCAGAACTTGGCTGTCGGTGTCAGCAGGCTCGGGCGTGAGCAGGACTTGGCTGTCTGTGTCAGCAGACTCCGGCGTGAACAGAAGTTGGCTGTCCGTGTCAGGAGACTCGGGCGTGAGCAGAACTTGGTCAACTTGGTCAGCAGGCTTGGACGTGAACGGAACTTGGTCAGCAGGCTTGGACTTGAGCATGACTTGGTCAGCAGACTTGGACATGAGCATGACTTGGTCAGCAGGCTTGAGTGAGAGCAGAGCTTGTCTGTCTGTGTTAACGTCCACTTGGTGGCTCATCCGTTCATGATGCATGTGGAACGGAAGATCATCATTGTTCGCCACATTGACTCCCTTCAACAGTTTATCCAAGATGTAGCTCTGCCCTGGTTCTCCAAACTCCTTTAAAAACACGTCCGGGAACTGCCTACTGTCCTCCAGTACCCGGGCTCGCTGCGCCCAATTGCGAGCTGGGCCAAAAAACCAGGACATCAAGAACTTTTATCCATTGTGGTTCCTCAGGCTTCGGGTCAAACAGGCTTGAGAAGTAGAACTGACAATCTACTAAAAAATAATCCGGATAACCAAAGAATCCATCATACCGATCGGGAATGTCCACGAAAGTCCTTTGTGAAAACGGCATAGAATCCAAGGCGGGGAGGATTGACATGGACTTCCGAGTTCTGCGTCCTCATCGTTCTCGTGCTGCATCCATAGTGAGGCGGAATATTCTGTCACGTTTGTCATGTTCCGTGACGCGACGGAAGATAGGCAGGCAGACAGGCAGACAAATCCAAAACGTGATCCAAAACATAATCCAAAACATGCAAGAGGTTCGGCAAACAGGCATAAACTTGGGCAAGGCAGGGATCAAGGTCAAGGTCACAGAAAACGGGGTCAAGATACTAAACATGAAACACAGCGAGGGACTGGTAGCGGAGAAACCAGTGAACTAAACTAACGAACCTAAACATGAAACATGACCTGAACTATGACTATGAACATGAAACTATGAACTGTGACTATGAACCATGAAACATGACATGAACAATGACTATGGTAACTATTATCTAATCTAACTAAGTCTAAATCTTACTCTACTCTAATATTCCGCATTGAGTGTTGGCAGGCACACGGTATATATGCCGGCATGATCAGCCCTGTAACCGCTAACAGCTGAGGGCAATACAGATACATGTGACATGACAACCAATGGGAGGACGGGGAGGAGACATGACATAATCAATAACAAATGCACGTGGTGGGATGTCACTGCTGTCCACAATGGAGAAGCAGGTGCTCGCGCATCTGCTTGTGCTCACGCACCTGCTCGTGCACGCGCGCTCGCAAGCTCCATAGCACGCTGCACAAAGGGGGACTCATGACACACATGAATATATTCTAGAGTAATTCACACTGTGGTACAACTTATCTGAAAGATATTCAAACAGTAAAACAGTGCTATCAAATGAATATTCATCAGCCTTGGAGGTAGATTTCTCTACACAAAATTAAGAGTACCAACCTTGTTTCCCCGCATTTGGACCGAAGAGGGTTTACAGTTTCAAATTAAACAAAATATGCCTGAATTTGTAAAGCACTTGGGTGTTTTGAGAACAATGGATGACTCTGGAAGAAACGTCCATCACAGAAAACCTCAAAATGTGATTTCTGCCTTCCTGTAAATTCTCTAAGCAGTGTATTCACATCTAAATTTTGACACACAAATTTGTAACAATTTTTAAAGTTTCCAAAGTTTGGACATGTGCAAATGTATGTTTTACTGGGAGTTGATCATAACATCCAGGCTTTATTCTGTCAACAGTGTCACGATCCATAGGTGAAGATGGAAGCTGTTGTGGGTAACAGAATCAAAGCAATATAATCCAATGAAAAGGCAAAGTTTGTGGTCGTGAAACAGGCAGGGGTCAGGCGATCAGGCAAACAAAACAAGGCTAGACAGAAATCGAGGTCAGGGACGGAAACACTGTTCAAAGTCACTTAATCAAAGTGCACTATGATATGGCTTGGATAACATCCGAGATCAAGTCTACTGAACGTTTACTTCGCAAAGTCTGTTTGCTTCCAAAGTCTCTTATGTGCTGTGGTGTGAGTGTGTGTGTGTGATTGGATGCAGGTGTGTGCGATTAGAATTGCGAGGAAGGTGAGCGCATGCATGTGTGGGAAGTGTAGTTCTCAGCGGCCATGTTTGTAGTCAACAGTGCCTGGCTATCTCGATGGTTCCGCATGGATGGATCTAGCACTCCACGTGCTCGACTGACCACTCCGCGATGATGTAATTTTTATGCGCGCTCCCTTGTGCTATAGCGGATGCATAGAGTATAAACAAGGTTTGGGGACAGGGCCAAGATGGCACCGTTGTGTTCTTGGTTGCTCTTACAAGTTTATGCGCAATTCTTGACCTAACTTGTCCTCATGCGAGTATAAACAGTATTGATCATTACTAATTTGATGAAGTCAAGAACCTTTATTATTGCATTTTTGGGGGGATGATGGTTGTCTCCTATATGTACCTCCTTGGAAATTAGCCTGCTAATTGCTAACTGATAAGTGACTGTGCTCTTTCTGTCGGTTATAACAATTCGGTCTCATCATCAAACTCTTGTCCTCCACATTTCCCAAAAATTAGAAGACGCTTTAGCAGTGAAACGTGTTATTCATAGACACCTATGGAGGAGGATAAAGTTGTTCTTTAAACATCAGTACCAAGAGTCCACAGCTGAAGATGCAACATCACACTACAGAGCCATCAAATGCAGTTCTCTTGGAAGCAACTGAGAGGCTAGGGGACAAACAAGATGATTTTTTAGAGAAATTAATGGCACTTGAAATCTCATGTTACTCAAGTGTGTTTATTTGCAGTGAATTTTGTGGATGTGACTCTGATTAGTGCGGTGCTTCTCCCTTTTGTATAGCTAGTGATGTCGTACTAGCTTGCCCTTCATATAGGAAGCCACTATCCTCCTATGATTGTTGGTAACTTCCTTTTGTGACTGTTTTATTTGACCAATGCCTGATTGTGTTGGTTGCTTCTTTTCAGAATAGTTCTTGGCCAGTCTTTTAACTTCAAAATAAAATCTATTTTTGTATGGAAACCCATGCCTCGTCCCTATTCTCAGTGGAACTTACTTGGGTGTCCTTATTTGGGTTATTTTCCCTGCTTTCTCGTGGTGGCATAGTTGGTATATTTATGAAACAAAACAAACAATCCACATTGCTACACACGGTGTAATCGGCAGGATTACTATAGTATGTAAACGAAAGGAGCCACATTGCTATACATGGCGTAGTTTTTTTTATTTTCCCTGTTTTTTCGGGGTGACGTAGTTGGTACAAAACTAATTAATGCGCCACATTGCTAAAGAAACTTGAAGTAAACTGTGGCCACTCGTGAATCAAGCTAGACTTGAAGGTAAACGTGCAGGGTTTCAGGGTTGCCATCATCGATGGGAAGAAAGTGGACAACATTTTAGTGTCTTTAGTGATTATAATCCATTGTAATTTGGACGTTTGTCATCCTCATGGGACTTGTTTCTTGTTAGGGTTCCAACCTAGACTAGAGAACTATAAAGGTTGTTTATATTACAATGAGGAGGTCTGGACAAGTGTTGCACTTATCTTTTTCCCCTCACTCTCTTTGTCTTAATCCGTAAAGAAAGTTCTTGTTTTACTTACTTTAAAAATAGATTTTGGTTAAGCATTCTTGTTTGTTGTTTTTTGTTCGTTTAATTCACTTCTTTTTCACTCAATGTTCTGGGAATTCGAGACTTAACCAAACACAAAGTTTTATTTCATTTTTTAACTTTTTTTTTTGGTAAATGAAAATGCAGATTTTATTTATTTATTTATTTATTTTTTTCAAGAAACGCATTCAAACTTGAAAGACAAAACTTTTGGGCCCAATTAATGGGGGAGTAAAATTGTTTGTCATGGTTCCAAAAATTCTGCTGAGGTTATGATTTTATTTAATCAGCACTTTAATAACAAGGTATTTAAATCACATTGTTCAAACGAAGGCAGATGGTTAATCATTGTTATCCATT
The DNA here is from genome assembly GCA_012411365.1 of Ameiurus melas. Taxonomy (NCBI): domain Eukaryota; kingdom Metazoa; phylum Chordata; class Actinopteri; order Siluriformes; family Ictaluridae; genus Ameiurus; species Ameiurus melas. The sequence continues at coordinate 2,006,901 of CM022766.1, forward strand.
TTGGGGAAATCATTTGTTATTCTAGCTAATGTCTATGGCTTTTACAGATCCAATTTGTCTCTTCACAGATTTAACTTCCAAATTAATATCTTTAAAGATAAAATATCCATCTACATCATTAATTTTGGGTGGGGACTTTAATAAGAGTTCCTCCTAAATATATCACTACCACCTCTAATAAAATAATTAGCTATCTTTGTTCCAATCTTTCACTGGTGGATATCTACATATTCTTATATAATGACATTTCCTCCTACTTTACTTGGTTTAAATCTGACTTGACATCATAATCACATATTGATCTTTGGTTAATATCTGATAATCTGATTTTTTTTGTTTGTTTGTTTGTTTTTTGTTAAATCATTTACTGTTTCCACTGCACCATTAACTGACCATGAGACATTATTATTGAGTGAGACATTTCTGACATTACTCATTAAGGGAGCCAGGATATTGGAAATGTAATACCTCTCCGTTACACAACTCTAATTATTGTTTGGGTATTAAAGGAATAATTTATTCTTTTAAAATAGATAATATTTCTCATATATTATATTGGGAATTGCTTAAACATGAGTGTCATAAATTCTCTATAACAGTTAGACCTTTCCAAAACCAAAGGGATTACAATATGAATATTTATTAAAAGATTATTACGGGTTGTCATATGAAAATATATAATCAAATATTTACAAAAATGTGGAGTGTACTCACTTTTGTCAGATACTGTCTGTCTGTGTGTGTGTGTGTGTGTGTGTGTGTGTGTGTGTGTATGTGTCCATACAGAATCTCTCTAGGTCTTCACATTTCGAGATCCATGCTGGTGGACTCTCCTCTTCAGTTCACCCCACAGGTTTTCTATAGGTTTAAACTCAGGGGACTGGGGTGGCCATGGCAGGACCTTGGTTTTGTGGTCAGTAAACCATTTTTGTGTTGATTTTGATGTATGTTTTGGATCATTCTCCTGCTGGAAGATCCAACCAAGGCCCATTTGAAGCTTTCTGACAGAGGCAGTCAGGTTTTCATTTAACATCTGTTGATATTTGATAGAGTCCATGATGCCATGTATCCTAACAAAATGTCCAGGTCCTCTGGTAGAAAAACAGCCCTAAATCATTAAAGAGCCACCAGCATAATTAAACGTGGGCACGAGGTACTTTTCCATATGGCTACCTCTGTGTGTGCTCCAAAAACACCTCTGGTGTTTATTACCAAAAAGCTCTATTTTGGTTTCATCAGACCATAGAACCTGATCCCATTTGAGGTTTCAGTAGTGTCTGGCAAACTGAAAATGCTTGAGTTGGTTTTTGGATGAGAGTAGAAGCTTTTTTCTTGAAACTCTTCCAAACAACTTGTGGTGATGTATGTGACTTTGGATTGTAGTTTTGGAGATTTTCTGACCCCAAGACACAACTTCTGCAATTCTCCAGCTGTGATCCTTGGAGATATTTTGACCATTCAAACCGTCCTCTTCACAATGTGTAGAGACATACTTCCTTTTCCAATTCAAAGGGTTTAACAATTGACAATTTTTCACAGCCTTCTACTTTTACATTTACATTTATTCACTTAGCAGACGCTTTTATCCAAAGCAACATACAAATGAGAAAAATACAAGCAAGCGATATATCAAGCAGAGAACAATACAAGTAGTGCTACCATATAAGATCCATTAATTGATTTCCAGAGGAAGCAAAGTGCACAGAGTAGTGTTCATGGAAGAGGTGGTTCTTTAGCTGTTCATCTTTTGAAGATGGTGAGAGATTTTGCGGTCCGGATTGAGATTGGAAGTGCATTCCACCACCTGAGGAACAGTTAGCGTGATGGTTCTGGAAAGGGACCTTGGCCATGCTGAGTGGGAACTACTAAACGTCGGTCACTAATTGATCGCAGATTGCGAGAGGGAACATAGGCCTTCAGGAGAGAGTTGAGGTAGGAGGACGCTGTTCCTGACAAGGTCTTGTAGGTGAGCATCAATGCCTTGAATTTAAGGGAGATGGAGGGAGATGAAGAGGGGTGTGACATGGGTTGTCTTGGGCTGGTTGAAGACAAGGCGCATTGCAGCATTCTGAATCATCTGAAGGGGTTGATGGGGCTGGCTGGGAGGCCTGAAAGCAGTGAGTTGCAGCAGTCCAGTTTGGAGATAACAAGAGCCTGGACTAGTATCTGTGTAGCCTGTTCGTTGATATAGGGTCGGATTTTTTTGATGTTGTACAGGATGAACCTACAGGACCTTGCAATTGCTGAGATATGGTCTGTAAATGTCAAGCCATCATCAAGAATCACCCCAAGGTTCCTGGCCGTCTTGGTTGGCATGAGTGTGAGTGAGCTGAGCTGTACAGTGAGGTTGTGGTTGATTGAGGGGCAGGATGGGATGACGAGAAACTCAGATTTTGCCAGGTTAAGCTTAAGATGGTGTTCCCTCATCCAGACCGAGATGTCTGACAGGCAATCAGAGATGTGTGCAGAGACGGATGGATCGTCAGGCTGGAAGGACAAATAGAGCTGGTTGTCATCAGCACAGCAATGATATGAGAAGCCATGAGACTCAATCACCTGCCCTAGAGATGTAGTGTAGATAGAAAATAGGAGTGGACCCAGAACTGACCCCTGTGGAATGCCAGTTGTGAGCTGCTGAGTTTCAGAAATAGCTACCCTCCATGATACCTTGAAGGATCTGTCAGAGAGATAGGATTCCACCAAGCGTAGAACCGTCCCAGTGATGCCCAGGCTGGAGAGAGTTGACAGGAAGATCTGATGGTTCACAGGGTCGAAAGCAGCAGAGAGGTGGAGTAGGATGGGGCCGATGAACTAGAGGTTACTCTTGCTAGTCATACGGCTTCAGTGACGGAAAGCAGAGCAGTCTCCGTGGAGTGGTTGCTCTTGAAGCCAGCCAGACTGCTTGGTGTCCAGGAGGGTGTTCTGTGTGAGAAAATTGGAGAGTTGATTAAAAACTTAATAATTGATTTAAAAAAAAGAGAGGAGTTTAGAGACATCAGTCTCTGAGAGGGGAGAGAAGGAGGTCAGTTGGGAGTCACAAGGAGGAGGAGCCGGTCTATGCATGTCTGGGCCTGAGAACTGGTTCCTGATTGATGTAACCTTGTTGGAAAAGAAAGTGGCAAAGTCATCTGCAGTGAGAGAGGTAGGGGAAGGGGTAGGAGGGTGACCGAGAAGAGACTAAAAGATTTTGAAGAGAATGCGGGTGTTAGGAGAACTACCAATCTTCTCTTGGTAGTATGTGGCTTTAGCAATGGAGATGTTATTGGATAAAGAGGAGAGAAGTGTCTGGTAATTGGTTAGGTAATTTGTGTTGCTTGATTTCCGCCATTGCCTTTAAGATGCTCTTAGTTTAGCCTGGTTGTTGCGCAGAGCTTCTGAGAGCCAAGGACTAGAGGGTGATGTCTGAACTGGTCTGGAGGTTAGGGGCATATGCTGTCAAGAGAAGATGTTAGGGTGGAACATAGCATGTCGGTTGCTGTGTCCAAGTCAGGTGAGGAAAGGTGGCTATTGGAGGGAAGTAAGGATGTAACAACAGAGGAGAAATGTGAGGGCGAAAGGGAGCGAAGATTGCGACGAAAAGAGATGAAGGGGGTGAGGGGAGAGAAATAGAGAACTGGATAAAGAAATGGTCAGAGGTGTGGAGAGGAGTAATGAGAAGATTATATGTGGTGCAATTATGTGTGAGGATGAGGTCAAGCTGTTTGCCGGCTTTGTGGGTTGCTGGTGTGGTGAACTGCTTGAGATCAAATGTGGGATGGAGAGCAAGAAAGTCAGCTGCATGTGGTTTGTCTAGATGAATGTTGAAATCACCAAGGACCAGAAGAGGAGTGCCATCATCTGGGATGGTGGACAGTAGCATGTCAAATTCATCGGCCACCTGGAGGACAATAAACAACAAGAAAGTGCATTTTGGCAGGGTGAGTGACTGTAACAGCATGAAATTCAAATGAAGTGTATGAGCAAGAGGGAGAAAGGTCAATTTCCATGTTTTGGAGAGAAGCAGACCTGTACGACCCCCTTGTCTGTTGGGGCATGAGGTATGGGAGAAGTTGAAGTTTGAGGCCAGGGCAGCGGGTGTGGCAGTGTTCTCAGCATGGATCCAGGGCTCAGTCAGAGCCAGCACACTGAGGTTGGAGTGGATTGCAAATGCAGGAATAATATCTGCCTTGTTGAGAGCAGATTGGCAGTTCCAAAGTCCGATTGAGAGGGAACATTCAGAGAGTGTAGGTTGTCCAAGTTGTATACCTTTCTGGGAGGATGCCACGGTCTGCATCTGTGGCAAATAAACCGATGACACATGTTAGTGTATGTAAACGGGTAACAGCAAGAGGAATAAAGGGAGAAAAAGTATAATTAGCAGCATGTGTTGTGTCTTGTCGGTGTCCTTTCTTGGTGGACTTGCGCAGGTAGACTCGTAGGTTTTTACACGAGCTCGGTCTTCACGCGACACGGGCCAACGCTTCCGCCTCAGCGTTTCTTAATTAATAAATACTGATGTGTTCCAGCTGAGCATGCCTCTTTAATGAGCAAAACAAAGAGTAGTCGCATGAATGAGCGACTACTCCCAACTGAAACTGAATACCACAATTTGCTTTAATCTAGCACCGGGTATACAGTTCGTAGCAACAAGGAAGCACAGTTACAGCTTCTATTCGACAATCGGTGCTAAAACTAGTTTCAACTAAAAAATCCAGAAAGAAACACTTACCAGTTACTGTTCACCTGGGTCAATAATCGCTTCTGCTGCCTTCTTTGCTCATATTTATCAAGGGTGCCAATTATAATGGAGGACACTACTAATATATATAAATATAAATATAAAACATACACACATTTTTAAATAGAAAAAAATTACACTATGTGTTAGGTGCAAAAAGCATCTAAAATTTGCCATTGCACCCTTAAAAACTTTATTCTTTAATACTTTATGCTTTATAAATTTTTTGTTGTTGCAGTTTGTGTGTTATTGAGTATTAGCCCCATCTACTGTACACATTATTTTGTAAGAAAATGTGTTGTGCTCTGCTTGCGCTTGAACTTTCACAAGTCAATGATTTCAGTGTGGTTTACTTAGCTCAGGATATTACAGACAGCACTAACCAGTTGTTTCAACCATACTTTAAAACGAAATGAGTCAAGAATCGTTTTGCAAATCAGACATTACTTCTTGTTTTGTGTGATTTCTAGCCCACGAGGACATCACTAAAGGTGTGTATTTATTAGTTTGCCATTTTAAAACAGGAAACCCCACTTGTGTTGCGATGAAACATACATCATTGGTGTAACCAATAACCTCAAAACAGAAATAGAAAACCTCATGTTCATATAGCAAGTGATGTACCTTATCTTCCTCCATTTTTGTGAGATTCTCTTCTGGGACACCCCTCTCTCTTAATGCAGAGATAAAGTTCATCTCTGCAGCGGGCAAATATAAACTTCATGATGGCAACGGCGAAGACAGCAACATGCATGTTACACCATTCACAAGACGCAAGATGTTCTCGTGATAAAATGACATAGTTAGAAAACAGCTTTTTGTTATGTTGCAATCACGAGAAAATTAAGTCAAGATCACGAGAAAACTTAAATTAAGTCGTGATCATGAGAAAACACTAGAAAAAAGTAATAATGCATTTAGATTTTAACACTATTAATAATATCTTTAAAATGAACTGAACCAAGCACTGTCTTTATGAGAATAATATACCATGGTCCTTTATCCCCAGTCTAATCTTTAAAAAATGTAGTGGTCTTAAATTTTTTACTTACCTGTGATTTTAAAAACACTAAACTCCCAATTACGTTGTCTAACTTGCACAGACAAGCTTTGGATGCATGGAAATTAGTCTACAAACACAATTTTTCTCCCCACTCCTGAGTTATTTCGAATAATCAATATATATTATTCAAAAACAAGACAATTTTCTGGATCGGTTGGTTTAACAAAGGTTTAATTTTTGTTACAGTCTTAATAAATCATTCAGGTGACCTATATAATTACACTGAATTTGTTAATAATTTGGGGATAAATGCATCCGTAAAAGAATATTTCAAACGCATTCCTTGTATTTCCCCAAATTTGCTTCACCTTGTTAAAACTTAAAAGATGTATAATCCTGTAATTGGTTCTCTACCAGATCGTGCTGTTGGGGGCCTTTCAATCAGGGATAAAAAATTTTTTTATAACCTTTATATTAGAAAAATCTTAACCAAAGAAAAAAAGCTGAAGTGAAGTGGTGAAGTGGAAACAAGATTATCCTTTCTTTATTCAGAATCTGTGGTCAGATATAAATAAATATGTAATTCCTAATAACATCAAAGAAACTCACTTTAACATAATAAATAGATATTATCCATGTAATGATTTTATTAGTAAGTTTAAAATAAGTGTTTTCGCCATAATGCTGTTTTTGTAAAGAGGAATCAGCAACAATCTTACATTTATTTTTCAATTATTATTATGCCAAACTATTCTGGTCCCAAATTTCATTGTTTCTTTTTTTAGTTTTTATAGTTGTCACTATAACTGATCTAATATGTTTTTTATTTATTTATTTATTTTTTTTAATGGAGTGTGATACTGGTTTATTGGAAATGAGCAATATGATTTAAACGATTATTTTATTTGGGAAATATCATATACAGTGTATATATAGCAAAGTATATGTTAACTGTACCAAATGGTAGACTATTTTCCACTGAAAGATTTTTTCTGACTCTCTAATGTGAATACAGAACAATCGTAAATCTGTTAAGACATCTCGGCTGTTAAAATGGATACTTGATGTAATTAAATGTATTGATTTTACTGTTTTATTATTTTATTATTATTCAAGTGGTTTTGTATGACTTTGTATTCGATCCATCCATCCATCCATCCATCTTCTACCGCTTACTCCTTTTTAGGGTCGCGGGGAACCTGGAGTCCCAGGGAGCATGGGGCAAAGGGTGGGGCACAAGGTGGGCTACACCCTGGACAGGGAGCCCGTCCATCACAGGGCACAATCACATACACACTCGACTTTGTATTCCCCTACTGTTATTTCATTCATTCATTCATTCATTCATAAATAAATAAATAAGTAAATAAATAAATGGGGATAAACAAGGCATATTTCGTATTTACACGTAACGTCTAAAGACATTTTTGTCTTTTCGGCCTTCCATAATCGAGCTGCGCAGCGCCGCGTGAAGTGGAACACGACTGAAAGCATCACGTCGTCATCGATGACGTCACTACAGTAAACCCACCCACGTTTGATCACGGAGCTTCACACGGGCTTCGACTCTCTGCTCCTCTGTGTAACATCACTAAAGGTGAGTTGATCTGAAACTGACCACCTGAGCTACTCGGTTAACAGGTTAGTGGAGATTCTGGAGTCATGAATCTGTGTGTTTTTCTTCCAGTGTCCTGATTCTTTCCTCCTCTTATAATGAAATCCAGACGGCGCTCTTTAAGAACATCTCCACAGACTCCTGCTGCTACTGGCTCAGAGGTAAAGTTTACTCATGTGTCTGATTTCTCTCTTCATTCTTAAACTCGGACCACTTCTTTACAATTAGAAACTTCTTTACAACTTCCCCGCAAACACCGCGCGTTCTGATGACGTCACAGGTTCGTCTCTTTTGGTCAGCGTGATATTTCTTTATGACAGTATTTTTTTAAACGTTGTCGCAAAAAGACAACACTAGCAGGCTCTTCCTCTGAGGTGAAACGGTTTATATACAGAAGTATGAATACAGGATAGAAAAAAGCAGGATAGAATAATGAGAGCGCTCTGATGCGATTGGGCTGAACATCTACTATATATATATATATATATATATATATACAAAATGTATTGTCACTTAGGGGTGTATTCACTTTTGTTGCCAGAGGTTTAGACATTAATGTCTTAGTGTTGACTTATTTTGAGGAGACAGCAAATTTACACTGTTACACAAGCTGTACACTCACTACTTTACATTGTAGCAAAGTGTCATTTTTTCAGTGTTTTCACATGAAAAGATATCAAATATTTACAAAAACGTGAGGGGTGTACTCACTTTTGTGAGATACTATACACACACATATATATATTATATAAAAAGCGCAGGACACGATACACTTCTAAGTACCGATAAGGAGCAGTTTGAGACAGTTCAAACAGGGCTTTGTTTCAGGGTCGAACCTTTTAAAAGAAGAACATTTTGTGTCTCTGTAAGCAGATAAACATTCAGTACTAATCAAAATGACGTGACATGACCTTCTATGACGTTATCCTCAGATGAACATGAACAAAACTATTACAAAGTAAAAATGAATAATTTCCCTCACAATATATATAATCTTGGATAACGTCGTGGCCACGCCCTCAAAAAACACTCTAAGTAGTCTCATTATGAACAATGTGATTTTTATTAAAAAAAAAATCTGAGGGCCTGCAAATCACGGGTCTGCACTATTGATTTTCATCCTTATCCCTTGTGCACAGAGATATCTACAGATTCTCTGAATCTTTTGATGATATTATGTACTGTAGATCAGTGGTTCCCAAACTTTTTACAGTGGCGTACCACCCCAGGCATTTAATATCCTTTTGCGTACCCCCTCTCTCAAACTGTGTTGTCGGATGATGGCATCCTCTGTACTGTTTTTTTTTTTTTTTTTTTTTTTTTTTGGCCTTTTCCCCAAGCATTACACCAGCTATATCAGCCGCAGCAGGAAGAATTAAGTCCTCTACAATAGTATGGGTTTGCCCGTCTAAGCCACTCTGTAACTCACCATGTAGGATGCTTCCAGACCCTTCCTATTATCCTGGCATTTAGACAACACTTGCAGACTCATCCTCTGAAGGTAAAAAAAAAAAAAGTTTATTAGAGAAAGATGCTTAATATATGATCGAATAAAGTAGGATAGAATAATGAGAGCACGCTGATGCCCTTGTACAAAAGCACTACTATATGTATGAAACTCAGAGCATAACATAATTCCGTTTACCGATAAGAAGCACTTTGAGGCAGTTCAAACGCTTTGTTTTAGGATCTTGGAAGACGTTTAGACAAACCTTGAACAGAAAAACATTTTTCGTCTCTGTAAGCAGATAAACATTCTGTACTGATCTCAGTGACATGACATGACCTTCTTAGACGTTATCCTCTGAGAATGAAGTAGAACATGAACAAAACTATTACAATGTAAAAATGAGTAATTTCCATACTTCCCCCATTTTTATCATTACAAAATATAACTAAGATTAACAGAGAAATTAGTATGCTTTGAATACATCAGAAGTTCAGAATCCTTTCACGGTTCAACTGAATTCATCATAATACAGACATAATGAAGGCGATAAGGCTGTTTTTGCAGATATAAAGTATCCTGTGGTCAAGCAAGCTTATTGTAGAGTGAAATGAGAATCGCCATAGTCAAATGAATATTTACAATAGGTGTGAAATGGATGTCAATGGGTCATCGTCAGTGTCGCTGGGAGAATCTAATTCCCAGTCAGGTTTAAGATACAGCTTGGGTTGGTCTTTAAAAGGTCATAGTCACTTTAATCAGCATCATTGTTTGGTCATCATTCATTGCTCTTAATGAGCGGAAAAACACCCCCGCATTCAGGAAATGACTCATGGAGCCATGATTAAGACAAGTAGAATGATGTTGATTATAGGAACACAAATGGTCAGTATCCACAACCTCCAGCCCCCGAAAGTGTGTGTGTGTGGTGGTCCGGACCGCCGATTGCATATGTTTGATAATATTGGCTATATTCTTGTGTGATTCAGGGATATAAAAGCAACAAGAGGTATCTAATAGATTACACACACTGCCCTTTTGTGCTAATAGAGTATCCAGGGCCAATCTATGTTGAATTACGGCAGTTCTGATTGAGACCAACTCGGTGTATAAAGTTTCCAAAGCTTCCTTAGTTTCCTTAGCCTGTGTCAATACTTGTCATGCTAATCCGTTCAATTTATTGAGTAAAGTGGCTGTTCCCCCTCTGGGGAGCAAAGACCACCCCGTGGATGCAATTGGTCCCATCCACGGGTCCCACAGATGATAGCATTGATACCACGTGGGCATTTCTGTGTTCAGTGAGTGTCTGCGCCTCAGGTGAGTCAAATTTCTCTCTTGCGGAGTTAACATGGTGAAACTAGGGACTGCAGTGACTGGATAGGAGCAGCATTGCCATCTTTGGCAAGGTATGATCAGCATGTCTACCACAAGCCCACAATGTGCTAGGCATGGAACCTAAATGGAGTCATAAAATTACTTCAAAACTGCGTAGTATTAGCGGTACATAAGTCCAAAGTTGCATTATAGAGGACATTGGTGTGGCATTTGGACACCCCCACCTTAGGGGCAGTGTCGCAAAGGGAGCTAATACACATTTCTCCATTCTTCAATGGAATCGCAAACCTCCTCTGTCCCTTTGTGAGGGTGGTATTAGGTCCTAGTGTGTTGTCTGCCACGACTATATCGTGTCTGATGCCCATATGTTAGGAGTTGTGTCATGATTCTAGGAAAAGTTGATGTGTCATGTGTGTGGGTGTGTATATGCAGATTGTTGCTCATGAGCATAAGTCCTCCTAGAGGCCTCTTGATGGAGAATTACAGTCAAGTTCTCCTATTGCAGTCCTGTCTTCTCCAGCTCAGTGCTTGGCTCTGGCACCCTCCTGCAGTGGCTCGCATGCACCCATGTGGCTCGCTGGTTGACTTCCTCTGCTGAATGAGTGACGAAGAGAACCTGGAATGGCCCAGACCACTGCGGCTTGTTCCACTTGGTCCTGCGGAAGTCCTTGATCACTACCCACTCTCCAGGCTTCAGATCATGCAGCGGACCCGTGACTGGAGCTGGAAGCGCTGCCTTTACCTGCTTGTGGATAGAGTGCAGAGCAGAGGACAGGGTTGCACAGTAACCTAACATAGCATCATCACATGTTGCTGCATTGGGAAGAGGAACTGTCACAGGCCCAATTCCTGTGTGTGGAGGCTGCCCGAATAGGATTTCAAAAGGACTGAGCCCATGCTTGGGTCTCTCTCTAATTCTCATCTGCATTAATACAATAGGTAAAACCTTGGTCCACCCTAAACTTGTCAGCACAGCACTTACTCAATTTATTCTTTAGAGTTCCGTTCTCCCATTCCATCGCCCCACCACTGTCCAGATGGTATGTACAATATTGTTTCAGATCAATGCCCAAATATTCACTAACCTGCTTAAGGGCCGTGAGGATAAAAGGTGTACCATTGTCACTGGAGATTTTAGTGGGGATTCCCCACCTCGGAATTATGTCTCGAATCAGTGCATTTGCCACTGCTTCAGAGTCTTGTTTGGAGGTAGGCAATGCTTCCACCCATTTTAAAAACATGTTTACTATTACCAAACAGAATTTCTTCCCTTCACTGGGCGTTAGTTCAGTGAAATCCATCTGTAGATGGTCAAATGGTTTGATGGAAGCTGGGTGAGCTGCCTGTTCCACCTTCAAATACTGACCCATTTTGTGAATAGCATATATTACACACTTTAAACAAATTTTTTTTGAATATTTAGAGAAGCCCTTCGTAAACCAATGCTTGGCTACCCGTGCCATCATGCTCCCCTTTGACGCATGGTCCTTCCCATGCATCAACTTTGCATAATATACGTGAACATGTATTTGGGGAGGCAAGTGCAGCCTTGTGGGGACCGCCACACACCGTTGATGATAGAACAACCCGCTTTGCGCCATACTGCATTTTCCTCTGCTGTAGCTCGCGCTTGAAGCTCTGAAACCTGTAAACAAGGAGTGGTGTCTGTTTTAGAGGAAAAGGCACAAAGTTTTGAAGTCGAAGGCGTTGCTACTGCTGCTTGTTTCGCTGCTTGTTTCGCTGCATGGTTCGCTCATGCGTTACGTAGGGAGACAGGATCTGATTTGTTAGTATGTGCATCACACTTGCATACTGCAATAGTTTTGGGGAGTAGGACTGCGTCCAGCAACTCGAGACTAGTTTGTGGTGGGCTATGTGTGTTCCAGAACTTGTCAAGAAGTTCCTGTGTTTTCCAAATTGTTCCAAAATCATGTACTACCCCAAAGGCATATGTCTGTACTACACTGTCTGTGTAGATATTTACTGACTGTCCCTTAGCATATTTATATGCTTCTGCAGTTCAGGGCATACAGTTCAGCTGCTTGTGTTGACAGGTTTGAGGGGAGTCTCGTGTGTGCTTACCACAGCATAGCACGCCTGTCTCTGGATTGCGTGACACTGAGCCATCCACGAAAAGGATTAGATCTAGATTTGACAACGGGACATCCTTCAGGTCAATTCTAGGAGAGCAGAGTTTGTTAGTTAGCACAACACAGTCATGTGGTACCCCGTCTTCCTCTGTTGGAAGGAGAATAGCAGGGTTGAGGACAGTACATCGTTTTGTAGTGACATTTGGCATATCTATTTAGTGTTATAGCGCAGCCACCGTTGGGTGGACAGGTGAGAGGACTTTTGTTCAAGCATGAGTAATGACACTTCATGTGGTACCAGAATGGTCAATTCTGAGTGATCCAGGTCTCTGGATGCCTCCACAGCTTTCTCAGCCGCTGCAACTGCTCTCATACACGGAGGAAAACCTGCTGCTACATGGTCTAACATACCTAAGAAATATGCCACAGGTCTCAAAATGTTTTTGTAACAAGACAGAGGTCAAGCAGCCTGATTTTTTGTACACAAAAGGTTTGGTGGGGTTTGGTAACCCTAAGGTTGGGATTGTCTGTAGAGCCTGTTTTACAAAGGCTCTCTCTGCTTCCATTTTCAAACTTACCTGTGAGTGAGCCGTCAACCCCGATGTGTGTGCAATGTTTCTAATAGGTGCCTCAAGAATGGAATAATTTGTCCTACAGTAGGAACACATCCCTATTTAAGATAGGACAGGGGCTTGGGAATCTTCTGGATTGCAGATAATGAACGCAAACCAGAACTGTCTATTTTTTTCCATAGGAATACTGAAAAATGCATTAGATAAATCTACGACTGAAAACCATTCGCTATTTGCTAGAACTTGACTTAAAATAGTGTGAAGATTTGGCATGTCTGGAGCTCTTTGTTTTACCGCTGCATTAACTGCTTGCAAATCTTGTACAAATCTACATTCATCAGGTTGTGGGAGTTTTCTTGCTTTCTTTACCGTAAATATTGGAGTGCACACTGGTGAATCTGGACATTGGACAATGACCCCGTCCTCCAATAATGAATTGAAAACTGGTTTAATTCCCTCAATAGCTTCTGATTTAAGAGGGTATTGAGATTGTCTGGACCTAAAATCAGATTTTGGCATGATCACGACTGGTGGTGCACTTCTAGTCAGGCCTACATCATGTTTCCCTTGGGCCCCCTGAGAGGCACCTTCTTCAATTGTGGGTGTACAGTGGTGTGAAAAAGTGTTTGCCCCCTTCCTCATTTCCTGTTCCTTTGCATGTTTGTCACACTTAAGTGTTTCGGAACATCAAACCAATTTAAACAATAGTCAAGGACAACACAAGTAAACACAAAATGCAATTTGTAAATGAAGGTGTTTATTATTAAAGGAGAAAAAAATCCAAACCATCATGGCCCTGTGTGAAAAAGTGATTGCCCCCCTTGTTAAAACATACTATAACTGTGGTTGTCCACACTGAGTTCAATTTCTCTAGCCACACCCAGGCCTGATTATTGCCACACCTGTTCACAATCAAGGCATCACTTAAATAGGAGCTGTTTGACACAGTAAGGTCCACCAGAAGATCCTTAAAAGCTACACATCATGCCGAGACCCAAAGAAATTCAGGAACAATTGAGAAAGAAAGTAATTGAGATCTATCAGTCTGGAAAGGGTTATAAAGCCATTTCCAAAGCTTTGGGAATCCAGCGAACCACAGTGAGAGCCATTATCCACAAATGGCGAAGACATGGAACAGTGGTGAACCTTCCCAGGAGTGGGCGCGCCCCCCCCCACCCAAAATTACCCCAAGAGCGGCAGCGACTCATCCAAGAGGTCACAAAGACCCCACAACAACGTCCAAAGAACTGCAGGCCTCGCTTACCTCAGTTAAGGTCAGCGTTCATGCCTCCACCATCAGGAAAAGACTGGGCAAAAATGGCCTGCATGGCAGAGTTCCAAGGAGAAAACCACTGCTGAGCAAAAGAACATCAAAGCTCGTCTCAATTTCTCCACAACACATCTTGATGATCCCCAAGACTTTTGGGACAACATTCTGTGGACCGATGAGACAAAAGTGGAACTCTTTGGAAGGTGTGTGTCCAAGTATATCTGGCGTAGAAGGAACACTGCATTTCATAAAAAGAACATTATACCAACAGTAAAATATGGTGGTGGTAGTGTGATGGTCGGGGGCTGTTTTGCTGCTTCAGGACCTGGAAGACTTGCCGTGATAAAAGGAACTATGAATTCTGCTGTCTACCAAGAGATCCTGAAGGAGAATGTCCGACCATCTGTTCGTTACTCAAGCTGAAACGAACTTGGGTTCTGCCGCAGGACAATGATCCTAAACACACCAGCAAGTCCACCACCGAATGGCTGAAGAAAAACAAAATGAAGACTTTGGGGGGGCTAGCCAGGAGCCTGGCCTGAATCCTATTGAGATGTTGTGGTATGACCTTAAAAAGGCCGTTCATGCTCGAAAACCCTCTAATGTAACTGAATTAGGACAATTCTGCAAAGATGAGTGGCCCAAAATTCCTCCAGGACGCTGTAAAAGCCTCATTGCACGTTATCGCAAACGCTTGGTTGCAGTTGTTGCTGCTAAGGGTGGCCCAACCAGTTATTAGGTTTAGGGGGCAATCACTTTTTCACACAGGGCCATGATGGTTTGGATTTTTTTTCACCTTTAATAATAAACACCTTCATTTACAAATTGCATTTTGTGTTTACTTGTGTTGTCCTTGACTATTGTTTAAATTGGTTTGATGTTCCGAAACACTTAAGTGTGACAAACATGCAAAGGAACAGGAAATGAGGAAGGGGGCAAACACTTTTTCACACCACTGTATATCTAGGGGTGCAGGGCTTGTCCCAAGGTTCAGAAACATTCCCTTGTCATGACAAATAACATCCCGGTTAACCTTGCACATTTCCTGAAATAATTTTTTATAAACTCCCAGCGTCGGGCTGTACCACATGTTGGAGGTAGGTTTATGTTCGCAATCTATAATTCTTTCACTCTCACATAGTTTGACCCATGGTCCCACGTCTTTCCACTGTTTGCTCTTTATTTTGGCTAATGAGACGTGAGAATCTGGGACAAAAAATACACGCAACTGCATGTCATTCAATTTGACTGAACATGCACAAAATTTGTCACACCAATATAGTGCCTTTAGATACAGCTATTTGCTTTGTGGGATATCCATAAACCATTCTTTGTCAAAATCAGTATCTCTCCCTTCTTGCACTCAGGCTGTGCAATGAAGGGCAGAGGACAGCATGAAATCAACACACTTGTCCATCATCTTATCATGTGGCAATGTCAACAAATGAGCACAGGCTCTAGGCTTGATATGCATGTACCATTGATAAACACAGAGCTCTGTTTCTTTAACAAATGGAGTTCCCAAAGATTAGTCATCAGTTATTGTTACTCCCTGAGGTGAAGACATCAAATTTCAGTGTAAAACACACATTTAGTCTCTGCCCAGTAGATTTACTGGAATTGGTGGATTATTCTTTTCCCATTTTTACATTCACAAACTAACGGTTCAGAGAAAGGTTTGTTGTGGGTAAAAATAGAAGGAAACAAAACACAAGGGTATAGAGAAATATGGTTTATTAAGAATAAGTAGGACTTGTGGGCGTATAGTTGGTTGGGGAAACAGAGCAAAAGGGGAAGAAAGGCTGATAGTATGGGGTGCGCCCTGGAGAAGAAACGGGACTCAATGGAGTATCCAAGTAATTGGCGCTGGCAGGAGTATAGGGCGGAGAAAGGTTGGAGTCAGGATCAGAGTGAACCATATCCTCGTCCTCTGAATGTTCAGAGGAATGATCAGGGGATGCAGGAGGTGGGAAATCAGTCTGAGTCGAAGCATCAACTCCAATTGTAGCTGGACTGAGCCTGTATCTCAGAGGTGGTGGAAAAGTTGAGGTTTCGGCTGGGGAACGTAGATCATCAACCAAGAGAGCCAGGTCTGCAAATAAGTGAGAGAGCTGATAACGGGTGTTCAGGTCAAAACCCTCCAGACCTTCTAAGGATGAAAGCAGGAAGCTGAACCAACCATTATTAGCTACACAGGGACAAACAGAGAGAGAGAAAGAGAGTTGCTTAAACAGCTCGGGCCCAAGGGAAATGTACATACAACTAAAAATAAAGACAACATATGGCAGGTGATAATTGCATGACCCCCACGTTAGGCGAGCCACGAGGGCTATTTTCAGTCACACGCACACACAGATAGAAAAGGTCAATTGAAACATAACGAGTGTTTAATGATAGTAAACCAACTAATAATTAGAACTGATTATAGTTTAAAAATGGATTAAGGTTGATAGGTTTATATCAGAGATTTGTCACTTAGTTCCTCTCCCCGCAAGAGTCAGGCGTGAATGAAGAAGAAAAGAAGTTAGTTAAAAAATAAATAAATAAATAAAAAACCTAATGCTAGGGCGATTATAAGGGTATTGAGAAAAGTTTAAAGGAAGGACATAATGGTTGTCAAAATAATGTCCAGTGTAAACTTAATGGTTGTTGAAACTGATGAAAATAAGGACATAACGGGCTCTGGAGTTTAAATATAGTCATACGTATTGGTATTGAAAATAGACAGGGAGGACGGAGGCTCATAGCAAGACACTATAAATAGGCGAGCCCCGCTCCAGGGTTTTCAGATCACTTTTGGGACGTCTCAAATGGTGTGGATTTCGTGTGGTGGAGCAATAAATTTGGAACTTTACTTTTTATCACTCACTGGTTCTGTGTGGTATTCAGTTACAGTTATGAATGTACTGAAAGATAAAACAGACTAATTGATGTAAGTACATTTTATCTTTCAGTACATTCATAACTGTAACTGAATAGTGGACGGAAAATTGATCCACACGTTCTAATACTGAATGTCCTGTCACGCCCATGGAGCGCAGTGGCCGTGACTCATCTTTGGGGATTCTTTTAATTCACAGTGTTTTATTACTGAATATGTTGCTCCTGAGTCTATCAAGAATGTGACACTTTGCTCATTAATTACAAGAGATATACATGGTAGCTGTGTCAAAGGAGAGGTGCTGTATTTTCAAAGGTTAAGGGTCATGACTGGTTCACACATTTGTGAATTGTCAGTCTGACTAATGTTGGATGCGCGTGTGTGCACATATTCCTGTTCTTTGTGAGCTAACTGATTTAAATTAAGTTTAAATGGTGTGTGTTTCTTCCCCTGTTCTCAGATGCCTCCCGTCTCCCTTTCTTCGCCCATCAATTGGCTTCCGTGTCCTGGCTTTGCTCTGGGCAGTCTCTGGCAAAATGTCCAACTTTTCCACAATTTTAACAGTTTAATCCTGGTCCATAGCCCTGACGGCTGGGTCTTCCTCTCCCATGGCCCTTTGGCTTTCCTGTGTATGTCACACCTCTTCCCCTGCCTCCCGGGTTGTTGTGCCCGCAGATGCGTTATGCTGCTTCTGATGTCTTCCAATGTCCAGGGTCTGTGAACTAGGATCGGGCCTCCTTCTCCGGCCACTTCTAGCATTGGGGCATTTACCACGGCGTGCATTGTCCCTTCTCTGTCTGATTTTGTTGGTCTGAAGCCCTCAGGCAGCAATGTTGTTGGTCCCTTCACTTGGGATCTCGTGTGTAACGCCACTGGTGAAGATAGGACGGCTGGAGCATTGTTCGGTGGGGGTTGGTGGCTCAGTTCTGACTGGTTCGGTTAGAGTAGCGTAGGCTGGGCCGCCTCATCGTGAGGAGGTGCCTCTGTTTTAAGAAGCATGCATGTGGCATGAGCTATAACTTCACATCTGATTCATAGTCAGATTTTTTAATTTTTTGAACAGAGAACATGTATTGATTATATCTTATTGATTAATGCTTTAAACCATTGTATTTGGAAACAAAGTTCCATGTTGATTTCTAAACACATTCAATGCATTAGCTTGAAAAAACATTGACGCCCAGAGCAAGGTCATCTTTGTATGGCTAGTCTCTGAATTTTCTAAACGTATAAATATTGACATGAACTTTTTCTGTGTGATTAGTGATGAGAAATTATGTGTAAGGTCAACTGTCTTGTTCATCTTTACTCTTAAAAATGACCAGTTACAATGGTGTTGGTATTAGTAAAATTGAGCTGCAATCAGTTTAATTACAACCCCAATTCATCTCATAAACCCATATGTTATTCACAATAGAACACAGAAAACATATCAACTGTTTTAACTGAGTAAACGTACCATTTTAAGAAAAAATAAGGTAATTTTGAAATTAATGGCCACAACATGTCTCAAAAAAGTAGGTTTTACTAAAAAGAAACAGCTGGAGGAACATTTTACAGCTAACTAGGTTAACTGGCAACAGGTCATTAACATGATTAGGTATAAAAAAAAGAGTATCTTAGAAAGGCAGAGTCTCTCAGAAGTAAAGCTGGGATGGAATCTGGATGGAAGTATATGTTGCTGTAAAACCTATATATATCTTTTCAGCATTGATGGTGCCTTTCCAGATGTGCAAATGGTTACAATTCCCAATGTTACAAATCTAAAATTACAAAGCTATTATAGCCATTAAAGGTGGGTGATTGGGTGGTCAAGCCGTATTACAGTATTGGAGGTGGCATTTCCAAACATAGTTCCATAAACACATGGGGATAAAATAAAAAAATATTTAAGCATCTTGAATAATTTTTTGTGTTTTCCAGATGTTCCACTGCTCAGATTGTGGGGAGAGTTTTACTAAAAGTCATCATCTCAAAGATCACGAGCGGATCCACACAGGAGAGAAGCCACATCACTGTGGACAGTGTGGAAAGAGTTTTACCCAACAATGTGATCTCCAACGACACCAGCACATTCACACGGGACCGAAGCCGTATGACTGCTCCCAATGTGAGAAGAGTTATACTCGTCAGAGTACTCTCCAACGACACCAGCGTATCCACACAGGAGAGAAACCGTATCACTGTGGAAAGTGTGGGAAGAGTTTTACTTGTAAGAGTACTCTCCAGCTTCACCAGCGTATTCACACGGAGGAGAAACCATATCACTGTGGACAGTGTGGGAAGAGTTTTACTTTTCAGAATAATCTCCAACAGCATGAGCGCATTCACACAGGAGAGAAGCCGTACTACTGTGGACAGTGTGGGAATAATTTTACCCAACTATGTGATCTCCAACGACACCAGCGTATCCACACAGGGGAGAAGCCGTATCACTGTGGACAGTGTGGGAAGAGTTTTTCTCGTCAGAGTACTCTCCAACGACATGAGCTCATTCACACAGGAGAGAAGCCGTATCATTGTGGACAGTGTGGGAAGAGCTTTACTCGTCAGAGTCATCTCCACCGGCATGAGCGCATTCACACAGGAGAGAAGCCGTATCGGTGTGGACAGTGTGGGAAGAGTTGTACCCAACTATGTGATCTCCAACGACACCAGCGTATCCACACAGGAGAGAAGCCGTATTACTGTGGACAGTGTGAGAAGAGTTTTTCTTGTCAGAGTACTCTCCAACAGCATGAGCGTATTCACACAGGGCAGAAGCCGTATCACTGTGGACAGTGTAAGAAGAGTTTTACTTGTCAGAGTGCTCTCAAACGACATGAGCGTATTCACACAGGACAGAAGCCGTATCACTGTGGACAGTGTGAGAAGAGTTTTACGCAACTATGTGATCTCCAACGACACCAGCATATCCACACAGGGGAGAAGCCGTATCACTGCTCGCAGTGTGGGAAGAGTTTTGGTGACCAGAGGACCCTCCTCAGGCACCAGCGGAGTCATACAGGACAGAAACCGTACCTGTGTGATCATTGCGGGCGGAGCTATAAACATTTAAGTTCATTAAGGACACATAAGTGCTCTAATATAAAGCCATCAGATTTAGTTATGTGAATTTGTCAAATTAAGATACATGTTTTACATTTTTATTTTCTAAAGGGGAAGTAAAGAGACATTCCAACATAAAACTGTAATAATATATTATTTTTTATGGACCGTAGTATTCTGTTGCATGGGACTTTATTGCTTACTCTCTGGGTTTTAGCAAAATTCATGATTTTATGTTTTCCTGTTTTTCCCCAAATGCTACAATAACAAGCATGAAATACACATATTTAACCAGTGGGAATGTCCATTTTAATTCACCAATCCAGACCTCTGAGGGCTTCTCTTAACATAAGACTTTCATCTTGTACATGAATTTTAAACGTGAGCTAGAATTAGCTTTTTAAATTGTGATATGCATACTACTCGTACTCATACTCGCATACGTAAACTGCACACCTGTTCAAGCCGCCAGAAGATGGTTGTGTTTGCAGGCAATTTGAAGAGATGATTCTTGTCCAAGTTGCACCATCTTTGCATCGTCCATTTAAGTATATCTAACTACATTGTATGGCCAAATGTATGGGGATGCCTGACGACCATACCCATATATGCCTTTTGAACATTCTCTGATGTAATGGCATCCACTCCATGGTCCCTTGAGCCCAGTGTTCCTGATGTAATTTTCAGATTTACTGCAACCCTGACCAGGATAACACAGTTACACAGTAAGATCAATGAATGGGTTTTTATATATATGTTCCTTTTAAGAAGTAAGAAAATATTTGTATGATCTGCAAGTCTTAGAATTTTTGCTGCAAGATTACTATCACGGTCATGAATACACAGTGAATGGAGCATTGAGAGGGTACATTACCAGGTTTCTGGGTTTGATCACCCCTTCACGTTAGTAAGTCACATGTTTAATAATGCAACAAGTTTATACTTTCCTTATTAATCAACAAAAATTCTCCATAATATTGGCATCCTATCCAGGGTGTACCCAGCCTTGTGCCTGATGATCCCTGGGATAGGCTCCAGGTTCCCCGTGACCCTGAAAAGGAGTAAGGGGTAGAAGATTAATGGATGGATTCTCGAAAATAAATGTTTATCATAGTTGTGTAATTTCTTTTAAAAATGTGAAATGTTACACATTTATGAATATACAGATGCTTTTGTTTTGACGCTCACATCAAAACTTTTAAGAACTTGCACCACACTGGAATTGAACTCGAACCTTTAGAATTAGTGCTTGTTGTTTATCATTGTGCACTTCCCATGTAATGCCACCAAAACAACTAATTTTGGATGATGTTTTGAAAAGTTATGATTTTACAAAAAATCTTATATCTCTAGAATACTAGTTGGCGCTGTGTTAATTTTTTTTTAGCTACATAGAGGACATACTATGAATGATCCCTATGACACTTTGTGCCAATATGTTAAATATACTGCTCAAAAAAATAAAGGGAACACTTGGAGTTACATTGTGCTGTTTAAGTGTTCCCTTTATTTTTTTGAGCAGTATATTTTAAAAGATACTATAATATATGACAAATTTAAAAATGAAAGGCAGGTGATTTGGTCCATTCTGTCAAAATTGGTATACACTGATTCGTCATGACCCAATGTATCCGTAGCCACCAAGTCATAATTTTATGTCGAAGTATTCAAAGGTTATAATAAAAAATATAAATTTTCAAATCTCATGACCTGTAGGTGGCACTATTCTCAAATTTGGCATGGAAGCTCGGATCATGCTTCTGATGAAGTTTACCAGTTATGATTGATCAAAGTCTGATCGAATTTTGGGTCAACATCGTTAAATTTAAGACAACATAACTTTTGAATATGGATATCACCATTCTGTTCACTTACTTTTATCCGTCTACTGATCATCTGCGCCAATTTTGGTAGGAAGTGTACAAAATTTTAACAAGATGTAGCGAGAAACTTTAATACTGTTTCAAAATGGTGACTCTGTAATGGGTGGAGTCCTAATGTATGATATGGATTGTAATCAACATGTGGAGAGTAATTTGATAAACTAAATTTCTTATATAGGATAAAGTGTTCAACAATTATAAGCATTTGAAAAGGGAATATTTTAACTAGTGGTATAGCTATAAAGTTGGTCCTAGAGATGCCATAATTGCTCTACATACAGAAATATCTATGAGTGTGTCAAATTTGATCATTTTCCTACTTATGGTTCACAGGGTTGCCATAGACTCCCAGTGGGGGACGGAGCAGAATAATAATTAAAGCTGCAAGCAGCAGTGAACGGGCCCTCACACCCGGCTGCACGTTGCTCTACCAGATGAATGACATAAAAAGTGCAAAAAAATTTTTTTTTTTTTACATATGTTGAGTGTATCAATATGTAAACTGTATCATTTCCTGTTGCCAGCAGGTGGCACTGTGACTATTTCTGAATCTTGCCATGTAGATGTCTTCAGGCCGGGACTTTTATCAAACAAGTTTGATGAGCAGCTTGCACATTCTGTGTTTGAGTTATAACAACTTCCTTTTTTGTGGCGAAACATCAAAATTTGTGAGACCAAATATGATGCTGATCTGATGAAATCTCTATGAGAAGTTCTTTAAAGTACGAGGCCTGGAAATGGCAAAAAACTGAGCAAAAATTTAAGAGAACAATCAAAATGGCTGACTTCCTGTTGAGTTTAGGGCGAAAAGAGAAGTTCAAGAGAAGTTTTGGAACATATTGGCACCTCACTCATGTTTAACAAATTTTTTACATGTAGGTGAATGTAGGGTGCAAACCGGAAGGCCGGAGAGCGCATGCATCGGCGGTGCAGGGCCCTATAGTTTTCCCGGTGTTTATTATTATTATTAGGGGCCAGGGACATGTAGAGACTTCCTCAGGGGCAGGTGCTCAAATGTAAAAATAAAAAAACAATAATAATAAAAAGCCTATATCAACAAAGAGCTAATTTTACTACTTTGCTAACTTTAATTTACCTACATATTCGTATCACCCTGGTAGACAATGTAAACAGACTGTGTGGTTACAATAATGAATGAGAATGACACTACTAGTATAGCCTAATGGCATTGTATTTCTAAATTTATAGAAATAATTACAACAAAACAGCAGATTTTGTTGGCGAGATGAATCCATCCACAAATGTAGTACACACACTGTATGTCACTGTTTAGTCAGAAAAACAATTAATTTTACAATAAAATTTACATTCGGCAGCAGCACTCTGATTTCCATAAAACTGCAGCACTACTTGCTGAACCAGCTTTTTAGTCTCAAAGCTCGTCATTCTTGCCTTTTAAATTTTAAAAAGATAAATTGAGATTTTAATGTTATTAACAAAATTGTTTCATATCACTTAGGCTTCATAACAGAATGTACCATATTAGTAAACAAGGGGCAAATTACTATATGTAACTATATTCACAATCTTGAAAAGTTGGTTCATTATTATTCTGTGCTGTGGCTTATATAACAGACATATAGGCCTAATATAACAAGGTTAGTTGCAAGTCTGGAAATGTAACGAACTTGAGTAGCTAGTATTGACCAACACATTTTCTCTCAATCAATTTGAAAACTACTGGCAATAAGCATATAAAATGCTGCTAATATTACGAAAAGGTTAGTGGAAGAGCTAGTGGTTTCAGTATACCTGTCTGCCTGTTGAAGCGAGATGCATCACGATTGCAACGAGACTACTGACTGCAGATTCGAGTCAGACAAATAAATAGAAAAAATATCAGACTTTCTTGTGATTAATTTGCTACTATTTTGTGCCTGCTCTCATTAATTTTATTCAACTGATTTTTACATGATATACTTGTTTAATAATTAATGTTAAGAGGGGCACTTTTAAATAATTTAGAAAAGGGGTTCAAGCCCCCAAAGCCCAACCATTCTGGACTTCCCTGGTAGGGGCCAAACACTGAAGGTGTTTAGGCACCTATTGTATCTGTTGGTTTTCTTTTTTTTTTTTTTAAGTTTAATTTTTATTGAACATTTCTGCTGAACACTTCTGCAGAGTATTTCTGCTAAACATTTCTGCTAAACATTTCTACTGAACATTTCTGATAAACATTTCCAATGACCCTTTTTGCTAAACATCTCTAATGAACATTTCTAATAACCATTTCTGCTAGACAGTTCTAATGATTATTTCTGCTACCTTTCTGCAAAACCTTTCTGCTAAGCCTTTTTAAATCGCCTTTTCTGTTCTGTCTTCCCCTTCCTTTCCCAAAAATAAGAACAAATTGAGCAACAGCAGTAAACATTCACAGTTTTTTTTTCTTTTTATACAAAGGAAAACAAAATTAAACCCACAACCCACCGCTCCGGCTCATCATGACTACCCATTAACTGTCGCTGGTTATAAAGATATTATAAAATTCAACAACAGGCACTAAACTTTAAGTGGGAAGTGTCTGTAACTCCATAAAGTCTGCAATAAAGGGATACCATTTATGAAAAAACTTTTCATCGTATATCTTATTTTCTCTAAGAATGGTTCCAAAACCCTTCATGAAGAAAATAATGAGAGGAGGAGTTACCCTGCCGGAGGAAGCCCGGGGCCCCCGTCTGGAGCCAGGCCCAGAGGGAGGGCCCAACTGCGAGTACCTGGTGGCTGGATTTGCCACGGAGCCCAGCTGGGCAAAGCCCGAAAAAGCAACATGGCACCCCCCTCTCCATCCTATGGGCCCAGCACTCATGGGGTGAACCGGGGTCGGGTGCGCTTTACATGGGTGGCAGTAAAGGTCAGAGGCCTCGACGGACCAGACTCGGACGGCAGAGGCTGGCTCTGGGGACGTGGAACGTCACCTCTCTGTGGGGGAAGGAACTGGAACTTGTGCGGGAGGTGGAGCACTACCGGCTAGATCTGGTGGGGCTTACATCTAAGCACAGTCTCGGGTCTGGAACTGTACTCCTGGATAGGGGATGGACTCTATTCTACTCTGGAGTTGACCATGGTGCGAGACGCCGGGTGGGTGTGGGGATACTCACAAGTCCCCGGCTGAGCGCTGTTACGTTGGAGTTTACACCAGTGGACGAGAGGGTCGCCTCCTTACACCTATGGGTTGTGTGGGGGGTAAACTCCGACTGTTGTATGTGCATATGCACCGAACACCAGTTCAGAGTACTCGGCCTTCTCGGAGACCCTGAATAGAGTCCTGTATGGGGCACCAGTAGGGGACTCCATAGTTCTGCTGGGGGACATCAACGCACACGTGGGCAATGATGGAGATAACTGGAGAGGCGTGATTGGGACGAATGGCCTCCCTGATCTAAACCCGAGTGGGAATTTGTTATTGGACTTCTGTGCTAGTCATGGACTGTCTATAACGAATACCATGTTCGAACATAAGGAGGCTCATAAGTGTACGTGGTACCAGAGCACCCTAGGCCGAAGGTCTATGATCGATTTTGTAATTGTATCATCTGACCTGAGGCCACATGTTCTGGACACTCGGGTGAAGAGAGGGGCGGAGCTGTCAATTGATCACCATCTGGTGGTGAGTTGGATCAAGGGGTGAAGGAAGACTCTAGACAGACCTGGAAAGCCCAAACGGGTAGTGCGAGTGAACTGGGAACGTCTGGAGGAGGCCCCTGTCCGTGAGATCTTCAACTCACACCTCCGGCGGAACTTTTCTGACATCCCTGTGGAGGTTGGGGGCATTGAACCCGAGTGGGCAATGTTCAAAGCCTCCATTGCTGAAGCTGCGGCGGAGAGCTGTGGTCTCAAAGTCTTAGGTGCCTCAATTGGCGGTAACCCTCGAACACCATGGTGGACACCGATGGTCTGGGAAGCCGTCCGACTGAAGAAGGAGGCCTTCCTGGATGTGTTATCCCGGGGGACTCCGGAGGCAGTTGCAAGGTACTGACAGGCCAGAAGGGCTGCAGCTTCTGCCGTAAAAGAAGCAAAGCAGTGGGTGTCGGAAAATTCGGAGAAGGACTTTTTATACAAAGGAAAACAAAATTAAACCCACCGCTCCGGCTCATCATGACTACCCATTAACTGTCGCTTATATAAAGAAGTTATGGAGAAGGACTTTCTTTCTTTTCTGGAAAACCATCCGCCACCTCAGGAAGGGGAAACAGGGTTGGAACACAGCTTGGAAACCATCCAAGCTGTGTACAGTAAGGAGGAGGCACTGTTGACCTTAAATGGTAAATGTGCACTTATATAGCGCTAGTTAGCAACTTGGGGTTCAGTGGGGTTCCAAGGACACTTCAGACTTGTGGAGTCACCCGGGCCGGGAATCGAACCGCCAACCCTACGATTAGTGGACAACCCGCTCTACCAACTGAGCCACAGCCGCCCCAAGTAATAGGAACACTTTGAGGAACTTCTGAATCCGACTAACACACCCTCTATGGTAGAGGCAGAGGTGGAGGCTGATGGGGGAACATCGTCAATTTCCGTGGTGGAGGTTGCTGAGGTGGTCAATCAACTACATTTTGATGAGATCCGTCCAGAAATGCTGAAAGCATGTGTGGAGGGGATGTCTTGGATGACACGCCTCTTTAACATTGCGTGGAAGTCGAGGACAGTGCCCAAGGAGTGGCAGACCGGGGTGGTGGTTCCCTTGTTTAGAAAAGTGTGCACCAATTATAGGGGTATCACACTTCTCAGCCTCCCTGGTAAAGTCTACTCCAAGGTGCTGAGGGAGTATGAGGTGAAGCAGTCCCTTCTTAGGGCTATCCAATCACTGTACGCCCAAAGAGAGAGTTGTGTCTGGATTCTCGGAAGTAGTCAGACTTGCTCCAGGTGGGGGTTGGTCTCTCGCCAGGGCTGCGCTTTGTCACCAATCCTGTTTGTGATATTCATGGACAGAATATCGAGTCGTAGTCGTGGTGGGGAGGGGTTGCGGTTTGGTAACCTGAGGATCTCATCGCTGCTTTTTGCGGATGATGTGGTCCTAATGGCATCATCGGTCCGTGACCTCCAGCACTTGCTGGATCGGTTTGCAGCCGAGTGCGAAGCGGCTGGGATGAGGATTAGCACCTCCAAATCTGAGGCCATGGCTCTCAGCAGGAAACCGATGGAGTGCCTGCTCCGGGTAAGGAATGAGAACATAACCCAAGTGAAGGAGTTCAAGTACCTTGGGGTCTTGTTCACGAGTGAGGGGACATTGGAGCGGGAGATTGGCCGGAGAATCAGAGCAGCAGGAGCGGTATTGCAATCGCTTCACTGCACCTTTGTGACGAAAAGAGAGTTGAGTCGGAAGACAAAACTCTCGATCTACCAGGCAATTTTCGTTCCTACACTCACGTATGGTCATGAAGGTTGGGTGTTGACCAAAAGAACTAGATCGCGGGTACAAGCGGCCGAAATGAGTTTTCTCAGGAGGGTGGCTGGCCTCTCCCTTAGAGATAGGGTGAGAAGCTCGTCTATCCGAGAGGAACTCAGAGTTGAGGTGGTTGAGGTGGTTCGGGCACCTGGTAAGGATGCCCCCTGGGCACCTCCCTAGGGAGGTGTTCCAGGCACGTCCAGCCGGGAGGAGACCTCGGCGAAGACCCAGGACTAGGTGGAGAGATTATATTTCCACACTGGCCTGGGAATGCCT
Organism: Ameiurus melas; assembly: GCA_012411365.1. NCBI lineage: Eukaryota > Metazoa > Chordata > Actinopteri > Siluriformes > Ictaluridae > Ameiurus > Ameiurus melas. The sequence goes on from CM022766.1 coordinate 2,034,445, forward strand.
CGGGATCCGTCAGTCAGAGCTGGTTAATGTGGCTCAGGAAAGGGAAGTTTCGGGTCCCTTGCTGAAGCTGCTACCCCCGCGACCCAATTACGGATAAGCGGTTGAAGATGGATGGATGGATGGATGGATGGATCTTATTTTCTCGAGTTTCAGAAAAACCATCACGTCCTTTATCCACTGGGAGATAGATGGGTATTTAGCAGACTTCCAATGCAACAGTAGGGAACGTCTTGCTATAAGACAAAAATGATTTTTTGTCATGTAGACCATACTTGATTTACGTCCAGGAACATTTGTTGTGCTTTGTGGGGCGGAGGATGACCCCAATCATGTCCTGTCGGCCTTGGGAGCGTGCAAGGGAGTCTCTAACCACAGAGGAGTACACCGCAGGGGAGCCCACAACCCCTGAAGGAGACGCTCCCAGGTCTATTACTGATCTAGGATATTAATGGGAGTAACGTCCTTGAGCTCTTACATGCAATCACTTGGAGAAAAAGCGCTGATCAAAAATAATATCATGTGGAATGGGTTACTGTAGGGACATCCATCCATCCATCTTCAACCACTTATTCCTTCTTCAGGGTCGCGGGGAACCTGGAGCCTATCCCAGGAAGCATTGAGCACAAGGTGGGGTACACCCCGGACAGGGTGCCAGTCCATCGCAGGGCACAATCACATACACTATGGACAATTTACCAACCTACCAAGCATGTCTTTGGACTGGGGGAGGAAATTGGAGTACCCGGAGGAAACCCCCGCAGCACGGGGAGAACATGCAAACTCTGCACACACATGGCCCCGGTGGGAATCGAACCCCGGAAGGAACCCTGGAGGTGTGAGGTGAACGTGCTAACCACTAAGCCACCGTGCGAGTAGGGACATCTTTAAATTCTTTTATATATATATATTACTTATAGTATGTAATATAAAAAAAAAAAAATATATATATATATATATATATATATATATATATATATATATATATATATATATATATATATATATATATATATATATATATATATATATATATATATATATATATATATATATATATATATATATATATATATATATATATATATATATATATTTTTTATATTACATACTATAAGTAATGGAGCCACTGGGATGACTAGTTAATTGATCTGCAACTATTGTGTAAAATACCATGCTCTTCCAGCCTTAAACATTGGTTACTGGGTGTGTTGTATTGCAGAACTTATCGTAGTTGTTATCACAACTTGCTAAAATAATGCTAGACTGAGTGACCATGTCCCTTCATCCTTTTCTGAGGATATTATTTACAGGACACAGGATGACTTTACTTTACTTTAGCTTTTTACAGTGTACATGTTACTTGCCCTGCTTCAACCTTATGTAGCCCATAATGTGCCAGGCATGTTAGAGTCCAGGATGAGGGACGTCATCATCACTGTCCAATTTGGAAACTGGAGACAGACAACTGGGAACACACAACTGCAAAACTCATCGTTACATGTTCAATTTATGAATCAGATCTAGGCTTATTAAAACGGTGAATATTTTTCAAGTGATTCACTGTATACTCATTTTAAATATTCAGAAAGCCATAAAAACCATTCAAAATGAGGAGACTTCTGATGTTTACAGAGCACACACATTGTTCGATATAGATAAATCATAAGGCCCTGATTGTGTGGAGTCTGTATTTCTAAACTTAGCAGCTGATTTTATTTCATCTCTTTTAACTCATCTTTTTAATCATTCATTAGACAATGGGGTTATACCAGAAATTTGGAAATCAGCTTTTGTTTTTCCTTTATTAAACAAAGAAATCCCTACTATAATAGATCATTACAGTCCAATCCCAAAGCCTTTTGTCCTATCAAACACTTTTAGAAAGCCTCTTCAGTGGTCATAAAAACATATCACCACCACCACCACAGCTGTTTTGAAAGTCTTAAAACAATGTCACGGTACCTTCTGCACTTTCCTTTTTCTCGAATTTTATCATGGTAAATGGTAAATGTGCACTTATATAGGCGCTTTATCCAAAGTGCTTTACACTGTGTCTCATTCACCCATTCACACACACACCCCAGTGGTAGCAGAGCTGCCATGCAAGGCACGGCTGAACTTGCGGTTCAGTGTCTTGCCCAAGGACACTTCGGCATGTGGAGTCACCCGGGCCGGGAATCGAACCGCCAACCCTACGATTAGTGGACAACCCACTCTACCAACTGCGTCACAGCCGCCACCTATCAAAGGCCTTCGACACAGTTGATCCTGAAATATGGGGGGGGTTTCTGTTATGATACCCCCACGAAGCAGTGCGCTTTAAGCACTGGTGTGTATGCATTACACGTGCATAACCATGTGTCTTTTGTTATGATTGATGTCATGTCCCCGCTCAGTCTTGTCATGTGTGTATTGCCCGCAGTTGTTAGCAGTTGCGGGGGCTAATAATACCTGTGTGTGTGTGTGTGCATATATACCGGGAGCCGTGCTACACACGGCGCGGGTAATTCAATGTGGATAGAGAAAAATTAGATTGACTTAGAGGTCAATTCTAGAATTACATATATAGAAGTAGAGTAGATATAGAGAGTCTTTGTTCCATGTCATGTTTCCTAGTTCATGTCCATGTGTCATAGCCATAGTCCTAGTCATAGTCATAGTCAAGGTTAGCGTAACTCGTTGCATAGCTCGTAGCATAGCATAGCTTAGTTCAGCGGGTTTGTCATTTTGTTTCTCTTTTGTTTCTCATTTTTGGATTATGTTTTGGATTTGCCTGCTCACCTTTTTGTAAATAAAACCACCGTCTGAACCGCAGAGTTTAATCTGCGCCTACATCCGTCCAACAGTTATGTCACGGTTCTGTCACGTTTTTGTGGGGAAGGGGCACGGAGGCAAGAGCAAGCGGCGGACGCAGCGTAGAGAAGAGGATAATGCAGAATCGTAAACGAGTAACAGGCAGGGGTCAGGCGATCGGACGAACAGAGTAAGGAGGGCAAAGACGAAGAGCGTGGTCGAAGCGGAAACAAAGGTCGAGGTAACGAGGTAATCAAAGATAATCGGAAGGCTTGTATGGAAAGCAAGAAAGAGGTTCACTGAGCGTAATCGCCGATGACAACTCTGTGACTGGCAAACCTAAAGTAGCGGCGTTTTGAGTGTGAGTCTGTGATTAGTGACAGGTGTCTTGGATCAGAACTCCGAGGATGGAGAGCGCGTGCGTGCCTGGGTAGCACGCGTTGCATCTTGGGATTTGGAGTTCTGATCCGGCTGAGCTGTGACAGAACCCCCCTCAAAGGGCTCACTCCGGGAGCCACGTTCTTCTAAGGTCTCCCCGGGGACGGGGGCGGGAGGTCAGGATGCGAGGCATGAAAGTCACTAATGAGTTGCGGTGTCGGGATGTCCTGCTTGGAATCCGCAGCGTTCCTCAGGACCGTAACCCTCCCACTCAACCAAGTATTCCAGCTTACCCCTCCTGTACCTGGAGCTGAGGATGTCCTTGAGACGGTAAGCTGGTTGCCCTTCGATATCCATGGGAGGCGGAGGCATCTCAGAGGGCACATCAGATGCTAAGGGTCTGGGAACGACTGGTTTCAGGCGTGAGACGTGGAAGGAAGGGCGCGCGGCTGTGCCGGGGTAGTTGCAGCCGGTACGTGACCTCATTGATGCGTTTCAGGATCTTGAAGGGGCCGTATATCTCTGTGCGAGCTTCTTGCAGCTGTGTGGTTGCCTCAGGTCCCTTGTAGACAACCATACCCCGATCACCGGGTTGGTAACTTGGCTGGTTGCGCTGCGGCGGCTCGGCTTTTGCCGCTTGTATGAGTCGGTGACCCGTGTCAGACGTTGATGGGTGTCTTGGCCCATACCTGTCTCGATACCTCCCCGCTCAAACCACTGATCAACTGCGGGTGAGTCAGTGACATCTGCATTCCACGGGAACAGAGGGGGTTGATACCCCAGTACGCACTGAAATGGGGTGAGATTAGTTGCTGAATGACGTAACGAGTTCTGGGCATATTCGGCCCATGGCAAGAACTTGTCCCAATCGCCGGGATTGGCTGCGCAAAAGGTGCGGAGGAAACGGCCCGATTCCTGGTTGACTCGTTCCACTTGGCCATTGGACTGTGGGTGATATCCTGAGGTGAGGTTTACCGTGACCCCCAACTTATACATGAAACTGGTCCAGACTTGGGATGTGAATTGGGGACCCCGGTCACAGATGATCTCCTCCGGGATGCCGAAATACCTGAAGACATGGGTGAACAGCAGCTCGGCAGTCCCAAAGGCAGTGGGTAAGGCGGGTAGAGGGATGAAGCGTACCGATTTTGAGAACCGGTCCACTATAACCAGGATGGTGGTATTGCCCTGGGATTCGGGTAAGTCTGTCACAAAATCCACTGCAATGTGAGACCATGGGCGTTCCGGAATGTGTAGGGGCTTGAGCTTGCCCATGGGAAGCATTCGGGGGACCTTATTCTGTGCGCAGGACGAGCATGATGCACTATTCTGTGGATGTCCTTCTGCATGTTGGGCCACCAGTATTTCTCCCTTAGTAGGAGGTACGTTCGCTGTGCTCCAGGGTGACCTGTGCCGACGGTGGTGTGTGCCCAGACGACGGTAGCCTGGCGGTGTTCCTCGGGTACAGACTGTCGGCCTGCGGGACATGCTGTGGGGATACGAGACGAAGGGATGTTTTCTAGTTCTTTGTCCAGTTCCCATTCGAGGGTGCTGACGATATACAAGGGGTGAACAATGTATTCTTCCTGGTCCTTGTTAACTTCCGGGTGATCCAGACGGGAGAGGGCATCGGCCTTTGTGTTCTTTGACCCAGGTCGGTAAGACAACGTGAACTGAAACCTGGTAAAGAACAGGGTCCAACGGGCCTGCCGCGGTGTTTGCCTTTTTGCAGTGCGCAAGTACTCCAAGTTTTTATGATCGGTAAAGATAACAAAGGGGTGTGCCGCTCCCTCTAGCCAATGACGCCTCTTCTAGAGCTAACTTTACTGCCAGGAGTTCTCTGTTACCGACGCCATAATTTCTTTCAGACACCGAGAGTCGTCTTGAGAAGAATGCTACTGGGTGGAGCTTAGGCTTATCTCCGAACCTTTGTGAGAGTACCGCTCCTACCCCAGTTTCAGAAGCGTCCACCTCCACGACGAATGGTCTGGATGGATCGGGATGCTTGAGAACAGGCGCTGTAGTGAAGGCGTTCTTCAGAGAGGTCAAGGGATGCGCAATCCTGCTGAAATTGCGGATGAACCGCCGGTAAAAGTTGGCAAATCCGAGGAACCTCTCTAATTCTTTCACAGTCCTGGGTGGAGGCCAATTCGTGACTGCTCGAACCTTTTCCTGGTCCATGGTGACCCCTTTAGGGCTAATGATGTATCCCAGGAAGGAAATAGTGTCTCTGTGAAACTCACACTTCTCCGCTTTGATGTACAGTTGATTCTGGAGTAACCTCCTCAACACCTGGCGGACATGGTGAATATGTTCCTCCCTTGACTTGGAATAGATCAAAATGTCGTCGATGTAAGCTATGACATTTCTTCCTAGCATGTCACGCAGCACGTCGTTGATGAGACACTGGAAAACCAAAAGGCCCGTTGGATAGCCCATACGGCACGACAAGGGTACTCATAATGGCCAGACAGTGGTACTAAACCCGGTTTTCCACTCGTCCCCCCCTACGAATCCGGATGAGGTTATAGGCACTGCGCAGATCCAACTTGGTAAAAATGGTGACTGACCATAACTGTTCCAGGGCAACAGGGACCAGAGGTAACGGGTAGCGATTCTTTTACGCAGCACTGGTTGAGGCCTCGATAATCGATGCAGGGCCTTAGACCTCCCTTTCTTCTCCACGAAGAAAAACCCTGCTGAAGCTGGGGATGTGGATGGACGTATGTAGCCCTGGTGCAAAGCCTCTTGGATATATTCTTCCATGGCCTTCTGTTCAGTTAGGGATAGCGGATAAACTCTCCCACGTGGGGGTGTAGCACCTGGTAATAGGTCGATCGCGCAGTCGTAGGGCCTGTGAGGAGGGAGTCCACTAGCCTTCACCTTGCTGAAGGCTTCACGAAGGTCATGGTATTCGGGGGGAATTTGGAGGAGCTTCTTCTCCTCTGGACTTTCTATGGAAGTGGTTGCCACCGTGACGGCCGGGGTTCGTAAACAATGGTGCAGGCAATGGGGTGACCAGCGCACAATTTCTCTGTGACACCAAGAGATCTGAGGGTTGTGAAGGTCCAACCAGGGCAGACCGAGGACCACTGGGTGACGTGCGGATACTGTGACGTGAAAGATGATCTGTTCCTGATGAAGAGCGCTGGTATGGAGAACTATGGGTTCAGTGCAGTGGGAGATGAGTCCGTTTCCCACGGGAGTGCCGTCAATAGCTTGGATATGACGGGGATGAGGAGAGGATGGATGGGGATGTTGTGCTCTAGAATCGGTGGTCTGATCAATGAGTTTCATGTTCCCGCCCCCGAGTTAATCAGCACTTCTAGGACACAAGATATACCTGAGTATTTGAGTCGGATCTTCATGACGAATGCAGATTGAACAGAAGGGCACATTCCTGATTCAACACTCACCCCTGGTTGTGGATCTTTGGGGACGGTTTGGTTCCCTTGGACAGCCGGACGCTTGAGGGGGCATTGCTGAATGAAGTGTCCCTCCCCTCCGCAGTAGAAGCAGCGAAGTTCGCGGCATCTTCGCTCCCTCTCCTGTGTGCTGATCTTGGCACGACCCATCTGCATGGGCTCTGCGGGAGGTGCAGGTTCTGGAACCGCCACCAGAGGGCGCACGGAGCGGCAGCTTTGGAGCAGCCGGTCAAGGCGAATTGCGAGGTCAATAAGGGAATCCAGGATGAGCTGGTCGTCGCGACATGCCAGCTCCGTCACTATGTCGGCATTTAATCCCTGGCGAAACACTGTCTTGAGTGCCGGTTGGTTCCAGCCACTTCGTGCCGCGATAGTGCGAAATTCGAGGGCGTAGTCTGCGACGCTCCTCGCTCCTTGTTTCAGGGTGAGGAGCTCCTCCCCGGTCTCTCGGCAGTCGGGGGAGTGATCAAAGACGGCTCGGAATCATGTGGCTAGCTCCTCATATGTGTGAATGACGGTGGCTGCCTGCTCCCACTCGGCTGTTGCCCAGGGCAAAGCTCTCCCGGTCAGAAGCTCCATGAAATGGATGATCTTACGGCGCTCCGGCATCTCCGGGTAAGTGGAAAAAAACAGTGAGCATTGCAAGAGAAAGCCTCGGCAGCGCGCGGGATCTCCATCGTACTTCTCTGGTGCCGGTGTGTGAGGTAAACATGGCGAAGCCGCCGGCGGGGCTTGGTGTAGCCGAGTCACTTGCTCGGTGAGGGCGTCCAGGCGTTGGTCGTGCTGGCTGATCATCCGGCCGTGTCCTTCGATGGCTTGAGGCCAACCGGTGCCACTCGCTGCCTCCATAATAAGGCGAAATATTCTGTCACGTTTTCGTGGGGAAGGGGCACGGAGGCAAGAGCAAGCGGCGGACGCAGCGTAGAGACGAGGATAATGCAGAATCGTAAACGAGTAACAGGCAGGGGTCAGGCGATCGGACGAACAGAGTAAGGAGGGCAAGACGAAGAGCGTGGTCGAAGGCGGAAACAAAGATCGAGGTAACGAGGTAATCAAAGATAATCGGAAGGCTTGGTAACGCAGAGAAAGAGGTTCACTGAGCGTATACTTCGCAATGCAACTCTGTGACTGGCAAACCTAAGTAGCCGTGCTTGAGTGTGAGTCTGTGATTAGTGACAGGTGTCTTGGATCAGAACTCCGGGGATGGAGAGCGCATGCGTGCCTGAGTAGCACGCGTTGCATCTTGGGATTTGGAGTTCTGATCCGGCTGAGCTGTGACAGGTTCGTGACAAATGTGATTAAGGTGTTTACATGAGTCGCTTTTAGAATACTCCTGTCATGTTCCCCCGTTGTACATGTTATAGAACATAATTTGATTAACAGCCCACGTCATTACGTCACCGCGTCACACTGTCCGACGTCCCTCCAGAATTTCACGTTTCAACATACAGTTCATCTTGGAACTGTATACAGTATACCATATACAGTTTTGGGTGTTTTTATTAAAAAAAATTACGAACACTTTAAGTGCAGTTAATTAATTGTCATGCTATATGTGCAAATAGACAACTGCTTGAAGCCGTGGGCTGCGTCCCAAATCGAGTACTTACCGTCTATGTAGTAGCTGAAATACATGTATTTTTCCTCACTACAGGCTTATTGTAGGAAAGTATGCGGTTTGGGACGAAGCCGAACTATCTTGTTCGCCGTAAAACGTAAAACTGACGTCTGTGAATGTGTCTTGTTGCAAAATGCGATGAAAACTCTCATGCAACGTTCATAATGTGATTAAGGTGTTTACATGTCTGTAATACACATCCATAATGCGACTAAAACAGGAGTACAGAGTACTCCACCTGTCTTAATTTGATTATTGCTTACTTCGATTATGACCTTAATTAGATTAAGGTAAGTAAATATTGCTGTTTACATGGTAGTTTCTTAATTAGAGTATGGTCTTAATCAGATTAAGAGTGGATTATTGTTGTCCATGTAAACACAGCTTATGTGAAGTTTGATCTTCTCCACGGTGTTTAATCTAAAATGCCCTCAGCTGGACAGGACTGCTGAGCGACGACCACAGCTGGACAGGAATGCTGAGCGACGTCCTCAGCTGAGCAGGGGTGCTGACTGACGTCCTCAGCTGGACAGGACTGCTGAGCGGTGTCCTCAGCTGGACAGGACTGCTGAGAGGCGTCCTCAGCTGGACAGGACTGCTGAGCGACATCCTCAGCTGGACAGAACTGCTGAGTGATGACCTCAGCTGGACAGGACTGCTGAGTGATGACCTGGACAGCAGGGCTGGGGTGGACAGCAGGACAGTTTCCCTGGCTGTGCAGGGCACCAAGATAGCCTCCTCAGCTGGCAGGAGCTCCACTGCCGAGACCTCCCCGTAGGCCTCAGGCTGGAGCCCTGCTGTCCTTGTTGCCCCCACCTAAAAATTTCTGGGCCAGCCTTAGCAGACTCTTGCATGAGACAAACTGGATTCACTGGATCTGCAGGCTTGGATGAGACATCAGGAACTCGAGACTGGACTTGGACAGCAGGAACTTGAGCTTTGGCTGTGGCTGAGGCTTGGACTTGAGACATGGCTTGGATGTCGGGAACTTGAGACATGGCTTGGATGTCGGGAACTTGAGACTTGGCTTGGATGTTGGGAACTTGAGACTAGACCTGGATGTCGGGAACTTGAGACTGGACCTGGATGTCGAGAACTTGAGACTGGACTTGAACTTGGGCGTCAGAGACTTGAGACGTGATTTGGGCTTGGACGTCAGAGACTTGAGACTTGACTTGGACGTCAGAGACTTGAAACTGGACCGGGCCGGCAGGAACTTGAGACTGGACTTGGCGGACCGAAACTTGAGGCTGGACATGGAGGTCCGGAACTGGAGACTGGACTTGGAGGTCTGGGACTGGAGACTGGACTTGGAGGTCTGGGACTGGAGGTGTGGCTTGGACTGGGGGCTTGACTTGGGCTGGGGGCATGGCCTAGACTGGAGCTTGAGGCGTGGCTTGGACGGGAACTTGGGGCTTCGCTTGGATTGGGATGCGGAACTTGGCTTGGACTGGAACGTGGAACTTGGCTTGGACTGGAACGTGGAACTTGGCTTGGACTGGAACTTGGAACTTGGCTTGGACTGGAACGTGGAACTTGGCTTGGACTGGAACGTGAAACTTGGCTTGGACTGGAACTTGGGACTTGGTTTGGACTGGAGCTGGGACGTGAGGCTTGGCCATGGCTGGGATGTGAGGCTTGGCTGTGGCTGGGACTTGAGACTTGGCTGTGGCTTGGACTTGAGACTTGGCTATGGCTTGGACTTGAGACTTGGCTGTGGCTTGAGACTTAGCTTGGATTTGGGCTTTGGCTGGGGCTTGGACATGAGCTGTGGCTGGGGCTTGGACTGGAGACTTGGATCTGAACGTGACTTTGGCAGCAGTCTTGGGTGTGGGCCGAGCCTGGTTGTTTTTGTTACTCTCAACTTGGTGCCTCACCCGCTCATAGTGCACGTGGAATGGGAGCTCCACCCTAGTCGCCACATTAACTTCCCTCAGCAATTTATCCAGGTTGTAACTCTGCCCTGGTTCTTCGAACTCCTTCAAAAACAAATCGACAAACTGCCTACTATCCTCCAGCACCCAGGGTCTCGTGGCTGCTATTCGCTGTGCCCATGTGCGAGCTGGGCCAAAAAATCGAGACATGATGAACTGAATAAACTGTCCTTCAGTTGGCTTCGGGTCGCACACGCTGGAGAAGTAGCATTGACAGTCCACCACAAAATATTCCGGGTAACCGAAAAAGCCATCATACCGATCAGGCATGTCCTCAAAAGTCCTTTGTGCAAATTGCATCGAATCCAAGGCGGGGATACTTGGCCAGGACTTCTGGGTTTGGCGTCCTCTCCATTCACGTGCTGCATCCATGGTTAGGCGGGTAATTCTGGCAGGTGGCATGACATCAGGAAAGTAGGACGAATGCATTTGCAGTTAGAACGGGGACTTTATTTAGAATGATGAGAGCAAAACAAAAAGAAAACAAGAAACATAACTAATTCTAGAAAGTAAGCTAAGCTAAACTAGCTAGCCTTAGCCATAGTAGAGTTAGCATATAACTTAGCCTAGCCTAGTTTAGCTTAGCTTAGTTTCTAGAGTTTCTAGAGTTCTAGAGCTTATCTTAGTTTCTTGTTTCCTTTTTGTTTCGCTCTCATCATTCTAAATAAAGTCCCCGTTCTAACTGCGAATGCATCCGTCCTACTTTCCTGACGTCACGCCACGTGACAACATTATTATCTTAATCAGAGTAAGCTCAATAATTAGATTACTGCTGTCCATTTAAACGTATGAGCACAAACATTTTTCTATCCAAAATGCTCCACTGTGTATAAGGGGCAGGGAAAAGTTTATTGTCATTATATGTTATATTTGTGCTCTTGTAGTGTAACTTCTGTCATTTATTATAACAGTTATCTGTTAGTAATGAGCTAAGTTGCTCCTGACTCGTTGTGTAGACGCAGTGATACACAGTGTGAGCGTGAGTAAGATCTTTAATGTCTAATTAAAACATTATGATCAAAATTAAACACAAGCCATAAGGTGCAGTGAAAGTGAGCTTTTATTATTAATTTAGGACTGTAGTTAAATTTTTTGTGCATCCAATAAAAAATTATGCATAAATACTAATATAAACTTATATATAATATAAACTTAAGTATTTCTGCATTATTTTTTATGGATGCACAAAAAACACTGAATTAAACTACACTCCTAAATGAATAAAAATCTAACTTTGTTAGAGTTTATAGCCATCATAAGAGTTACAGTGGCAATACTCCTGTGACAAGATCAGATACTGTGTAATGGGTATGACTGTTCTTATATTCTTATTGCAGGTTTTCGGGGAGCCCCAGCTGAAGACCTCGAGGTCTTAAAGATGTTGCCCTGCACAGACGTCTATTACAGTCCTACCTACACCACACCCTGCCTTGTCTGGATGGCTGACTAGCACCAAGTTCTCTACAGAATTAGATGTATGGAAACATAAAAAGGGACATAACCAAATGAATATTGCAAGAGCAAAGAACTTGCCTTACTTTAGAAATAAATGTTAAATATCCACTATATTTCTATGTGCTCTATTTCCAAGGGTAACATTTCTTTATAAAGTGCGTACTGTGTGAGAGTTTTAAAAATCCTGTCATCTACTAACACTAATGTTGTTCCACACTCAACATTCATTTATTGTATAGAAAAAAGGTGAGGTGATAGTGAATGGTGACTGAGGGTCTCAGTCTCTTCTGCTGTTTTGCCTTACATCTCCTTTTGTGTTCCACTGAAGATAAGTCATACAGGTTTGTCATTTTTTTTTTAAAGTGTGGACATTGTTACAAATGTAAACCAGGTTGAATTTAGACTTAATCTAATGTTATACTGGTCACATTTGTAATTAAAATGTTAATGTGTGAAGAGTTGCTTTATGTTTATCATTTGGTTTCATTAAATATATTGACCTCAAGTGGAGTACTCCTGGAGTGAAGGGTAAACACAGTAAAAAAAAAAAAAAAAGGTAAATGTAACAATAAGTTTGATCATTAAAAGTCCTGTAGAAATCAAATTTAGTTAGAAATTTTTAGTTTATGTAGCACGTTTCAAATAACAGCCATATTTTCTGTTACATCTACATAGCTTTTCCGTTATATCTACCCATTTTTTTAAGTTGTTTTCACTTAGAGTTACTGTTGCATTGACTTAGGATTTTAATTTTATCTTCTCAATGTTATATTTGAGAACGCATGTTGGGGTTAGCAACACCATCATCGTAGTAGAATCCCATATAACCCCTAGAAAAGTTGTGTTCTCTCCCCATCACCAAATTTCTTAAAAAGTGTCTGCCGCATACAGCAGGGGGTGCAGTTGTCGACCTGCCCCCACCCCAGGTGACGTTTTTTACCACGACACACCCCACTACACACTGAAATCTGTTAATCAGCCTGTCAATTAGAAAGTTCAAGTCAACATTGCAACTCTGCCTTTCTGTTATAGATTTTTCCAGCAGCTTCTTCTGATGCGTCACATTGACAGAACTCACTCTATAAGATTCTCAAGCTCCATCATCCACCTGCATCACTGGAGGGTGGGTCTGGTGTATGATAGGGGGATCTCGAGGGTTTCTTACTTGAAGAATAATTTTCTAATGATATAATTTTGCTGAGCCAACTTTTTAAACATGAAGGGCGTGCTCAGACTTTTATCTAAATGTAATATTCCAGTCGTTCCTATAGTGTATGCTGTAGTTATGGATTCTGTTCCCTGTGGGATAAAAATACTTTTTAGAAACACCTATTCTCAGCTTCCTCTTCAGTCATTGCATTCTGCTGACACGTTGTTGGTGGAATTTGTTTATCTTTTTCCATCATAAACAATAATAATCAATGTATTCTGGCTCTTTTTCAAAATGATATTGTCTCTATTCCTGCTATTGAATGGCTGTGTCCATGGACTGATGTGGGATAAAATAAAGAAATTACCTCATAGATGTTTAATCACAAATAAAATCAAATACTAAACTCAAATAATAACAATAACAATAATATTTCCTTAGATTTATAAAGCACTTTTAGTGCCTAGAAAAGTGATATATAAATCTAAGGAATTATTATTATCCATTCATCTTCTTCTACTTACTCCTTCATCAGGGTCGCGGGGAATATGGAGCCAATCCCAGGAAGCATTGGGCACAAGGCGGGGTACACCCTGGACAGGGTGCCAGTCCATCTATGTATATCCATCCATCCATCCATCTATCCATCTATCTATCTATCTATCTATCTATCTATCTATCTATCTATCTATCTATCTATCTATCTATCTATCTATATATATAATCTTCCATCTTTGCAGTCAGGGAAAAAAATAAAACTAAACGGACAGCTGCGGTGCATGTGACTTTCTCTACTTGACTTTTTTAGCTAGCATCTTACCCACAATGCCATTTGTCTGTAATACCTGAAGAACAATAGCAGAACAAGCCCGTATGCTTACACATGCCCCCTTCAGTGAGGCAGAGGTACTGGCTACCTCCCCTCCTGCTTTTTCACTGCGGCGTTATGTCAGATCAGCAAGACTAATATGTTATACACATACATGAATTACATGACCTAGTCTATGGAATGTGAAGACATATAATAAAAGTGTATACAAACATTACATTGGTGACATACAGAGAGATCTATTGCACATGCTAAAGTTGAGCAAAAAAAAATAATAGAGCAGCTCAGCCCAGTTTGTGGGGGATTGTACAATATGAGAGAAGGTTCAGATCGTCACTGCCTCCCTTTGTGTCTTTCCCCCGTATTTGAACATGAAAATACACAAATTCAGCGGTATTGACTATAAAAATTAATAATTGGAATTATACAATAATTACATTTCTATCACAGATCATTGGACAAATATTTATTTATTTTTAATCATTATTTGTTTTTTACATTTTATGATGACACAGATGACCACACGTCACTGTACACGCGTGACATATCTGAAGGCACGTGTTCATCACCCATTGCAAAAGTGATGTTACATAAATTAACAACAAACAATAACAAAATAGCCAAGTCTTACCTTGTGATAATCTTGGTGTCATTTAATTTGAAAAGCAATCAATTAAGGGAAGCTGCGATGTTACACAGCTGTCACGGTCTTGCTTACTGTCCATTTTCAAGATGTACAAAGGTTTCCATGTCCTTTTCATGTCTCCCCCAAATACTAGCTACCATATGCATATAATATCCATGTTTACCAGATTAAATAGACTCTATGCATGATCACTTCCGTGTTTTGTCTCGGTCAGCTCAGTTACATCCAGTGCTGCACTGGAAGAAGTTTATCTATATCAAATCTCCCCTTCATCTCTAAGATTTTAGAAAAGGTTGTAGCAAAGCAGTTATGCTCGTACTTAGATTGGAATAACATTCATGATATGTATCTGTCAGGATTTAGACCTCATCATAGCACAGAGACAGCGTCAGTTAAAGTAATAAATGACCTTGTTATGCTGATGATACACAGCTGTATGTTTCAGCGAAGTCAGAGGACAGACAGAAGCTTAGTAAAGTTGAGGATTGTGTATAGGACATTAGACGTTGGATGTTAACGACCTTCCTTTTACTTAATTCTGATAAAACAGAAACTTTTATTAGGCCCACGTGTAGCTAGAAGTAATCTTTCTGATCACATGGTCACTCTGGATGGTCTTTCAGTTTCATCATGTACAGCAGTTAAAGACCTCGGAGTGATTATTGACTCCAGTCTATCATTTGATGCTCATGTAGATAATATTACTAGGATAGCTTTCTTTCATCTCGGAAATATTTCTAAGATAAGAAACATATTGTCACTACATGATGCAGAAATACTGGTTCATGCATTCATCACATCTAGATTAGATTACTGTAATGCCTTACTGTCTGGATGTTCCAGTAAGAATATAAATAAGCTCCAGTTAGTCCAAAATACAGCTGCTAGAGTCCTAACTAGAACTAGAAGATACGACCATATCACACCAATATTATCCACACTGCATTGGCTCCCAGTAAAATCTCGCATGAACTATAAAATACTTTTATTAACCTATAAAGCACTAAACGGTTTCGCGCCACAATATCTAAGCGACCTTTTGGTTTTATATGATCCTCCACGCCTACTTAGATCAAAAGATGCAGGCTATTTGACGGTACCTCGAATAGTGAAGGCTACAGCAGGGGGAAGAGCCTTTGCTTATAGAGCCCCACAGTTATGGAACAGTCTTCCTATTAGTGTTCGGGACTCAGACACAGTCTCAAGTGTTTAAGTCTAGGCTTAAAACGCATTTGTTTACTCAAGCCTACCCTGACTAGATTCTATTTTACTACTTCGCAGTCATAATAATCTTTTTTTCTCCCTCTCTCCTTTTGCCGAGCCCCACACAAATTTATGGAGATATTAGAGATGTAGATCATTTCAGCCTCTGGATGAAGCTCAAATCTCAAATCTTCTCTAATTCCAGACTGCTGGGACTACGGCTGCTCCTAAGGCCATACAGACTTCTTATAAATCCATAATGAACTTTTTCACACTATCTGTTGTTACCCAGATGAGGATGGGTTCCCTTCTGAGTCGGGTTCCTCTCAAGGTTTCTTCCTCTTAAAACATCTAGGGAGTTTTTCCTTGCCACCGTCGCCACTCAGTGGCTTGCTCAGTTGGGATAAATTCACACATTTAATATCTGTATATCGTGTTTATATTTCTGTAAAGCTGCTTTGAGACAATGTCTATTGTAAAAAGCGCTATACAAATAAAATTGAATTGAATTGGAAGAAGTTTTCACTATTTACATGGGGGTTTTGTTACATTGGAAGTCCACTTTACCAATCATTGCTTAAGAACTACAGCAAACTACAGCAACTCAAATAGCTCAAATTACACAGCACATTGGCATTTTGCACTAAATGGCAAAAAAAGTCATCTTTCCTGAAGTTTCTATGAATGTTCTGTTTTCTTGTAATCAATGGGGGAACTTTTGGATCAAATGTAATAATTTGAAAAGATTTTTGATTATTGATTTAATTTTGAAATAATAATTTAAGTAAAACCTTGTATGCTTTATCAGACAATTTTGAATAAATGAACAAGACACTGTAGAAGTACTCAGTTTTAATATTTCAAACTTGATTTAGCCTCATACACTGTGTCTAAAAATAGAACAAAGACTTGACCCTCAGGAACTTGTGAACAGGTCTGCTGCTAATTAACTAGCTACAGTCGGAACATAGAAACAAATATATCCAGGAGTACACAAAGAAAGCTAAATCTAGATATATTTGATAAGATCTTATTGCGAACAGAATATTTGAATAGTCTTATAAAGTCTTATTTCAGTCTTAAACTACACCCTGATCGTGGCTGTTAATCTCACAAACTTTAGGAAATCCAGCAGAATTTGTAACCTGTCACTAAGAAAGGTTCAGTTCAATAGTATGCATAACCCATCCATCCATCCATCCATCCATCTTCAACTGCTTACTCCTTTTCAGGGTCACGGGGATCCTGGAGACTATCCCAGGAAGCATCGGGCACAAGGTGGGGTACACCCTGGACTGGGTGCCAGTCCATCATACTACAGTCCATGACAAATAATATAATACAGTTTAATGCCTGAATGTCTCTTTAGCACCCCTTTAAAAAATTCAAATGAATAACATATCTTAATTTGAGAAATTCACGTCAAAATCTGATGGATTTATGTTAGAGCACTTGTGTGTCCTTAACGAACTTGAATGTGTATAGCTCCTCCCACATTGTCCACAGAGGTACAGCTTCTGTCCTGTATGACTCTGCTGGTGGCTGTGGAGAGTCCTCTGATCACGAAAACTTTCCCCACACTGCAAGCAGTTATACGGCTTCTCCCCTGTGTGAATACGGTCATGTCGTTGGAGATTGCTCTGGCACGTAAAACTCTTCCCACACAGTCCACAATGATATGGCTTCTCTCCTGTGTGGATACGCTGGTGTCGTTGGAGACTACCCTGACAAGTAAAACTCTTCCCACACTGGGAGCAGTAATACGGCTTTTCCCCTGTGTGAATGCGCTCATGTCGTTGGAGATCTCTCTGAAATGTAAAACTCTTCCCACACTGTCCACAATGATATGGCTTCTCTCCTGTGTGAATGCGCAAATGCTGTCGGAGAGTACGCTGGCAAGTAAAACTCTTCTCACACTGTCCACAGTGATAGGGCCTCTCTCCTGTGTGGATACGCTCGTGATCTTTGAGATGATGACTTTTAGTAAAACTCTCCCCACAATCTGAGGAGTGGTACATCTGGAAAACACAAAATTATTCAAGATGAGTATTTTACATTTTGTCCATATGTTTATGGAATTGATTTTGGAAACACCTCCTACAATACTGCAATACAGTATTAGATTTTAGATTTGTAACGTTGCGATTTGTAACCACTTGTACATGTGTAATAAAATTTTAATTTTAGATTTGTAACATAATTCCATTGATCGCTGGCCAATTTTACTAATACAAAAACCACTGTGACTGATCGTTTTTAAGAGCCAAGTTGAACAAGTCAGTTGACCCTATAAATAATTTCTCACTACTAATCACACAGAAATAGTTAATGTAAATATTTATATGTTTATAAAATTCAGACGTTGTTCTGGGCGTCAATGTTTTTTCAAGGTGAAGCACTGAATGTGTTTTAGACTCTGGGAAATCAACATGGAACTTTGTGTTTCCAAAAACAATGGTTTAAAGCATTAATAGAACAAAAGCATGTTCTCTGTTGAAAAAATAATCTATCAATCAGTTGTGAAACTATAGCTCATGCCACCTGCATGCTTCTTAAAATTCCACAAACACTGCATCCCTGGGGATTTTGTATGACGATCCTCAGACTTGTTCGGTATAATTAATCCGTACAGGATTTCACAGTTTCTTGTAACTGTTAAGGCCAAAAGTATTGGCTTTTTTAATCTGCTGGCTCACACATTATTCTTTTTGTCACGATTCCTCCGTACAACAGCGTGCATTGAGCTATGTTGCGCATGCGCGGACCTCTTCCGGGTTGACGTCAGGTTTTCGTCTCGCCTCGTCAAGGGTCATAGTTTATTGGGCCACGTGTGTTTGGGAAGTGCCGGCAGCTGTTAGCGGTTGCGGGCTAATGAACGATATTACTATATATACCGCGAGCCGTGCTTTACACGGCACGGTTCAATATCTCGATACATATCCCGATGTAGACTGCACGTATGTATTCTGTGTATATTTCGGCACTTAGCAAACTTGTTCCATGTCATGTTTTTGCCTTAGCCTTAGCAATAGCCATAGCCATAGTCATAGTTAGCCTAGCTAGTTTATTGAGAGTGTTTTGTTTCTTGGTTCCGTTTTGGTTTTGCGTTCACCCTTCTATAAATAAAGATCTCTGTTTGAACTTGCGTTGCATCCTGCCTACTTGCCTGCCACGCCCCATGACGGATTGAACCGCCTCAACCATGGATGCAGCAGGCAAGTGGAAATCCACGCCAAGTATCCCAGCCTTGGATTCTATGCGGTTTAACCAAAGGACTTCCTGGGACATGCCGGATCGGTATGATGGCTCATTTGGATATCCGGATTATTTTGTGGAGGACTGTCATCACTATTTCTCCAGCCTGTGCAACTCGAAGCCCACAGAAAGCCAGTTCATACGGTTTATTATGTCTCGGTTTTTTGGCCCAGCCCGCACATGGGCACAGCGGGTGGCAGCCACAAAACCCTGGGTGCTGGAGGATATTAGGCAGTTTTTGGACGAGTTCGGAGAACCAGGGCAGGACTACGACCTGGATAAAGTGCTGAGGGAGGTTACTTGGGGGCCTCGTGCTACGCTCCCATTCCACATGCACTATGAGCGGGTGAGACATCGAGAGGAGATGGACAAGACACTCACCGCTCATCCAGGGAAGCGAGTCCCGCTCATCACTAAGTCTCCAGTCCAAGTCAAGGCTCCAGTCCCAGCCATGTCCAAATCTCAGGTCCCTGCCATGTCTCAGACCCATGTCCCTGCCATGTCAAGTCTCACGTTTCAAGTCCAAGCCAAGTCCAACCCACATCCCAAATTCAAGTCCAGGCCACATCTCTGGTCCAGGTCCTAGCCACAGCCATACCTCCCGTCCAAGTTCCTACCCAAGCCCTTCCTCAAGCTCCAGGCACAGTCAATCAGAAAAGCTACGCCAAAGCTACTGAAGAGGGCTCATCTGTGGAGTCGCAACTACAAGCAACACAGGTTTTGCTGCAAGAGAAGACATTATGGAAACGGATTCTGAGCATACGGCTTTGTCAACTAGAGGACGAAAGAAATCGACTAAGGGAGCTTCTAGAGGAGGAAAAGGTGAGAATGCAGAGAACCAGCTTCACCCCATTCAGACACAACTGTCAGAATTGGAAAAGAAATTGGAACAGGTGCATGAAATGGGGCAGAGCTGGAGAATGAGAGGAAACAGAAAGCTCTGGCTGTAGCAGCAAAGAAGCTGGAGCTTGACCTGTCCGAGCGGGAAGCTCAACTCATCCAAGCCATTAAAGCTCGAGATGAAGCACAGGGACAGCTGAAGAGAGTACAGATTCAGTTAAAGGATCAGTTGCGGGATGTGGATGAACCACGAGCAGCGAGAGATGCTGAACGGAGCAGCGCCGAAGAGAGTGAATGCAAGGTCAAGAGTATGGTGTTGGAAAATGTGCGGTTCCATAAGGTTCTGTCTGCAGCTGATCACAGTCAAAAGCAGGTTCAGCAGGAGAGAAATGAGCTGCATAAGAAAGTGACCAGCTGTAACTCCCAGATATCTGCTTTGAATAATGAGAAGCGGTGGTTGGAGGCTCGTATTTCACAGCTGGAGGAGGAACTTGATAAGGAACAGGGAAACACTGAACTCGTCAATGACCGATTGAAGAAGGCAAATGAACAAGTGGACAGGCTGAGCACTGAGCTAGCGGGTGAGCGCAGCAAAGCTCAGAGGAGTGAGACTGCTCGGCAGCAGCTGGAGAGGCAGAATGAGGATCTGACTGCCAAAATGCAGGAGCTGATTTTGGCTCGGTCAAATCAAGGTCTCAAGTCCAGACCCAGTCTCAAGTCTCGGACGCCCAAGTCCAAGCCCAGTCGCCGGTGCCTAACCGCCAAGCCATATCTCAAGTTCAAGCTCAAGCCATGCCTCTTATCCAACCCATATCTCAAGCCCAAACCATGTCTCTCGTCCAGGCGACGTCTCAAGCTCAAGCCATGTTGTTCGTCCAAGCCATGTCTCAAGCTCAAGCCATGTCTCTTGTCCAAGTCATGTCTCTTGTCCAAGCCATGTCTCAAGCTCAAGTCACGTCTCTCAACCAAGCCACGTCTCTCGTCCAAGCCACGTCTCTTGCTCAAGCCACGTCTCTCGCTCAAGCCACGTCTCTCGTCCAAGCCATGTCTCAAGCTCAAGCCGTCTTTCATCCAAGTCATGTCCCAGGTCTCAGCAGGCCAAGCGCAAGTCCTGTCTTGAGCTCCTGACCTCTTGTCCAAGCCGGCTGTTCCGGTAAATGCTGCTCAGCAGCCCTGTTCAGTTGAGGATATCGCTCAGCCTCCACGTCCAGCTGAGGTCGTCGCTCAGCCTCCATGTCCAGCTGAGGACGTTGCACCGCTACCGAGCGTCAATGAGAGCGTCGCTCAGCCTCTCTGCCCAGCTGTAGTCCTGGCTCTGCCTCCCTGTTCCGCTAGGGACTTTGCTCTGCTCCCCTGCTCCAGGGACACCGTGCGGTTTCTTCCTGGCGCTGCTTGGGACATTCAGCCTGGGGGGCCAGGGCCGCCGATGAAGGGGGAGGACTCTTGGCACTCCGGGAGGAGTGCCTTTGGGGGGGGTTCTGTCATGATTCACCCGTACACTCTTCCGGTTTGACATTAGGTTTTCGTCTCGCCTCGTCTAGGGTCATAGTTAATTGGGTCACGTGTGTTTGGGAAGTGCCGGCAGCTGTTAGCAGTTGCGGGCTAATGAATGATATGTCTATATATACTGTGAGCCGTGCTTCACACGGCACAGTTCAATATCTCGATACATATCTCGATGTAGATTGCATGTATGTATTCTGTGTACATCTCGACGCATAGCGAACTTGTTCCACATCATGTTTTTGCCTTAGCCATAGTCAAAGTTAGCCTAGCTTAGTTTATTGAGAGTGTTTTGTTTCTTGTTTCCATTTTGGTTTTGCATTCACCTGTCTATAAATAAAGATCTCCGTTTGAACTTGGGTTTGCATCCTGCCTACTTGCCTGCCATCATGTCCCGTGACACTTTTGCTTTTGTCTGTGGAAGTATAATGGAGTGGAATAAATGGTACCGATTAAGCAGCACTTTTTTCTGGCTCATCTTTATCAAGAGAAAAGAGCTGAAAATATGGATATTATCCAAAAGTGGCAGATAGTTTACAATATTTTGGCTCAGACCACAAACTCCCATGGATTATTATTTAGAAACCTTTTATAAGTTTATAAAACTGGAATCATATTACACTCATTTTATTGATGTATCTGAAACAAAGACGGAAATCGTTTTAATGATAATGTATATTTTTATGAACTGCTACAAAACTATAAACATTAGTTTTGAACCATATTTGGCCAAATCTATTATGGAATATTTTAATCAATTAAAGTATAATTCACTCATGTATAACCAAAGTATAAGCTGTGAAAGAGTATC
Organism: Ameiurus melas; assembly: GCA_012411365.1. NCBI lineage: Eukaryota > Metazoa > Chordata > Actinopteri > Siluriformes > Ictaluridae > Ameiurus > Ameiurus melas. The sequence continues at coordinate 2,056,285 of CM022766.1, forward strand.
AACATGTTCTAATTAATAAATGAGTTAACCCATTACATAACTATGCTATGCTAAGAGAGTTAACATATGATTAAAGAGTATAACCAAATATTAATCAGTATACTGGTACCTGTTCATGCTCGGAATATATGTAATCCTTTTGGAATATACACACACACACACACACACACACACACACACACACATATATATATATATATATATATATATATATATATATATATTATATATATATATATATATATATATATTGAAAAAGAGTAGGTATCACGCCAGCATTAAAAACAAGTAAGGAGGCCCAAGTCTTAGAATTAATGGTGGTGCACGACCAAGGTCTGAATAAATAAAATAAAAAAAGAGGAAAAACCCCATCTGACATTTAGAATTGTATAAAAGCATTTATCCAGGATAAGCAAGGGAGTTGATCCGCAGACCTGCTCAACTTTATTATTCAGACAACAAAATCTATCTTTAAATGGCGCACTTATATAGCGCTTTTATCCAAAGCGCTTTACACTGTGTCTCATTGACCCATTCACACACACACTCACACACCAATGATAGCAGAGCTGCCATGCAAGGCATTAACTTGCCATCGGGAGCAACTTGGAGTTCAGTTCAGTGTCTTGTCCAAGGACACTTTGGCATGTGGAGTCATCCAGGCCAGGAATCGAACCCTACGTTTAGTGGACAACCCGCTCTACCACCTGGGCCACAGCCACCCTTGATTCTTTAGAAAGATTCTTTTGCTGAAGATTCCACAAGTAAAACAAACATAAGTATTACACATTTATGCTATTTATTTCAGAATTTACAACAGAAATGAAATTAGTTCCTTTATTAATAATTTAAAGGGTACATGAAGTGTTAGCCCTGACCTGAACCCAGCTAACACAGTTATGTTGTGAAGACATAACTGGACCGAACCATATTTGTTGCAATGATGTACCAATTAAGATTCCAGCCATGTAACCTTGTACGTTGTTGGAACGTGGCGAGCATGTTCCAATGACCAAACTGGTACATTGTAAAGTAACAGCACCCGAACATATTAGTTACAGCGATGTACCAAATAACGTTCAAACCACGTAAACTCATGATTCCTATATTCGTCGTGGTGATGTATATAGTATGTTGCTGAGATGTAGTGAGTACGTCCCAACGACCATGGTCGGGAGCCTGATCATTTAATCCTTTCAATCTCAACTCAGGAATATATAAGCAGCTGCTTACCTGTCTCCCATGACAATTATTCAGCCTCAACTCCACCTTGGTTTCTAACATATCTCACTCCTTTGGTCAGGGGTGGATATGTGATTCCTTTATGAACAGCAAGTGAATTTGTTTAGTTTAAACCCATATAGTACTGACTTTCATTCCCTGACTTCAAGTTCAAATGTTTTTAAGGGAAATTGTATATTAGTTTTGATGGAAGCAATTAAAACAATGCAATTATAATGGTAGTTTTTGTGAAATTTCTATTCGACCAATCATCTCAAAATGTACTCATTAAGACACACTTGTTACTTGAGGCACATTAAGCAACAATCAGCAACACATTTATAGCATTTATTCATCTAAATTTTGTCACTTCCCCCCCAAACATACTAAGCTAATACATAACCATTGAGCTAAATAATTATTTTGAAGTCTTACCAACAAATTCATATGCAGAAAAAAAATCCTCTACAAACAAACATGTGGATTAATATCCAAGTGATATGGAGATCTGGCCAATGCCTGCCTTCCGACAGTAACAACATTCAGTATAATCAATGCTCAATTAATAATCCAACACCTGTAATACATACTATAGAGACTGTGTCTGTTCCCCGAGCTATACAAATATATAGAAAATCTCAGAAAGTCTGTCTTCAAAACCCAATTAACATAAAATGAAATCATATTGCACAGCCAGCACTTTTGATCTGAAGCTAGGACTATTAAATATTAGATCTCTTGCATCTAAAACTCTTATTGTTAACAACATCATTACTGATCGGGAATTTAATTTAATGTGTTTAACAAAAACTTGGAGTATGTATCATTAAATAAAGACAGTCCTCCTGGATACAGTTATGTACATCAGCCTCGTTCAACTGGTAGAAGGCGGTGTTGGTCTCATCCATAGTCAAAATCTAGTTGTCACACAAAAACCTTATCATAAACTTAATTCTTTTGAAATTCTTTATACCAGTGTAAACTACATAGCCAGAAACAATAAGTCAATTCCTCTATTTATTATTTACAGACCCCCCAGGGCCATATACTGAATTTCTTAGAGACATTGCAGACTTTATCTCAAACCTTGTTGTGTCTGTAGATAAAGCATTAATCGTCGGAGATTTTAATATTCATTTTGATAACCTGGAAGACCCTCTAAGAATAGTGGTTGTGTCGATCTTAAATTCAGTAGGGATTAATCAGAACGTAATCGGGCCTACTCATAATGATGGTCACACTCTAGACCTCATACTAACATACGAACTAAGTATAGAAAATATTGTAATTTTTCCATAGTCTGAAGTTATCTCAGACCACTATCTTATCTCATTCATAATACATATTGATCATAATATTTCCACCTCGCCTCGCTACCGCGTTAAATGTACCTACACATCAGCTACTGCACCGAGCTTCATAAATATCCTTGCAGAAACATCAGTTAGACTTTGATCACTGTCAGATCCCATATAACTCGATCAGGCGACTGAAAGCTTGGAGTCAACACTCCGCTACACGTTAGATAGAGTGGCTCCACTCAAAAGAAAAATAATTAGAGAGAAAAAATTAGCACCCTGGTATAATGATCAAACGCGAACCTTAAAACAGACATCTCGACAATTAGAACGTAAATGGAGTCAAACCAAACTGGTGATATTTCAAACAGCCTGGAGGGAGAGTCTACTGAAATACAGAAAATCTCTTAGTGAAGCTAGAAATATCTATTTCTACACCTTAATAGGAGATAACAAAAACAATTCTAGATTCCTTTTCAACACGGTAGCAAAATTAACTAGGTATAAAACCACTACAGAGAGAAACACTCAATCATTACATAGCAGTGAAGATTTCATGAAATTTTTCATTAATAAGATTGAAAATATCAGACATGAAATACATGCCATTAAATGAAAACCGGACAGTACAAACCCATTACATGACAACGTAGAAATATCAGATGATTGTTTAGTGTTTTGCTCCGCTTATAGAGGCCGAACTAGCTACATTAATCTCTTCAGCCAATTCATCAACTTCCATACTAGATTCCGTACCTACATGTTTGTTTAAACAGATATGTCCAGGAGGAACCACTTTTAAATATAATCAATTCTTCACTAACCTATTTATTTAGTTATTAAACCATTGATTAAAAAACCTGAACTTGACCCGTCTCAATTGTCCAGCTATAGACCAATATCAAATCTCCCCTTCATCTCTAAGATTTTAGAAAAGATTGTAGCAAAGCAGTTATGCTCATACTTGGATAGAAACAACATTCATGAAATGTATCAGTCAGGATTTAGACCTCATCATATCACAGAAACAGTGTTAGTTAAAGTAGTAAATGACCTTCTACTGACCTCTGATCAGGGTTGTGTCCTGCTGCTTGTGTTACTCGACCTTAGGGCAGCTTTTGATACTATAGATCACACTACTCTCCTTGATAGATTAGAAAATGTTGATGGCATTAAGGGAACAGTCCTCTCCTGGCTCAGGTCTTATCTGACCGATCGTTATCAGGTCGTAGATGTAAATGGTGATTTCTCCATGCGTACTGAGGTTACTTTTGGAGTTCCACAAGGCTCTGTTTTACGCCCACTGCTTTTTACTTTATATATGTTACCCCAAGGACAAATTATTCATAAACATGGAATTATCTTCCACTGTTATGCTGATGATACACAGTTATATGTTTCAGCGAAGCCAGAGGACAGACAGAAGCTTAGTAAAGTTGAGGATTGTATAAAGGACATTAGATGTTGGATGTTAACGACCTTCCATTTACTTAATTCTGATAAAACAGAAATACTTTTATTAGGACCACGTGTAGCTAGAAGCAATCATTCCGATCACATGGTTACTCTGGATGGTCTTTCTGTTTCATCATGTACAGCAGTTAAAGACCTCGGAGTGATTATTGACTCCAGTCTATCATTTGATGCTCATGTAGATAATATTACTAAGATAGCTTTCTTTCATCTCAGAAATATTTCTAAGATAAGAAACATAGTGTCACTACATGATGCGGAAATACTGGTTCATGCATTCATCACCTCTAGATTAGATTACTGTAATGCCTTACTGTCTGGATGTTCCAGTAGGAATATAAATAAGCTCCAGTTAGTCCAGAATGCAGCTGCTAGAGTCCTTACTAGAACTAGAAGATACGACCACATCACCCCGATCTTATCCACACTGCATTGGCTCCCAGTAAAATCTTGCATTAACTAAAAGATACTTTTATTAACCTATAAAGCACTAAATGGTCTCGCGGCACAATATCTAAGCAACCTTCTGGTTTTATATGATCCGCCACGCCTACTTAGATCAAAAGATGCAGGCTATTTGACGGTACCCCGAATAGTGAAAGTTACAGCAGGGGGAAGAGCCTTCGCTTCCTATTAGTGTTCGGGACTCAGACACAGTCTCAGTGTTTAAGTCTAGGCTTAAAACGTATTTGTTTACTCAAGCCTACCCAGACTAGATTCTATTTTTACTACTTCGCAGTCATAATAATCTTTTTTCTCCCTCTCTCCTTTTGCCGAGCCACACAAGATTTTATGGAGATATTGGAGATCCAGATCATTTCAGCCTCTGGATGGAGCTCAAATCTCAAATCTTCTCCAATTCCAGACTACTGGGACTACGGCTGCTCCTAAGGCCATACAGACTTCATGTACATCCATACTGTACTATTTCACACTGTCTGTTGTTACCCAGATGAGGATGGGTTCCCTTCTGAGTCGGGTTCCTCTCAAGGTTTCTTCCTTTAAACATGTTAGGGAGTTTTTCCTTGCCACCGTTGCCACTCAGTGGCTTGCTCAGTTGAGATAAATTGACACATTTAATATCTGTATACCGTGTTTATATTTCTGTAAAGCTGCTTTGAGACAATATCTGTTGTAAAAAGCGCTATACAAATATAATTTAATTGAATTGAACTTGCTATACTTAAGTAGGCACTTACAGTTGATATAGTAATATTTTAACATTAAATTGCAAAGATAAAATATCACATTTTCCTCAATTGTGACGTTTTTGTTCAAGTTTTTCTCCTACTAATTTGTTATAATACAAAACCACACTTATCCCTTACATATCTGTGAAAATCTATAGATATAATGTTTGTTATATAATTCTTGATCAGATTGGAAATCCACTTAGTAAATCATGTTAACTTGATTGACTGCTTCATTTCCCCTTTAAACAAGAGCGTTGGCTTAATGTCGGCATGCAACGGCTGTCGCGACTGAGTCTTGCTTCAGTGTTACGACGTTTACAAAAACTGCAGGGTGAGACTTGCTTTTATCCATCAGTTGATGATTGGATCATAGACTGGCTGTGCTTACAATAGCTGGCTATGCTTACAAACGTTTTCTGACAGGGTGCTGGTGGAGAGGGATCAAACCAGTTCTCGCACCAGCGTATACGTCATTGGAAAAGAGTCACTGCGAGGGGGTGGGCATGTTGTTTTTATTTAAAGATTATGAAGTACTTTTTTTTATATTTATGTGCACGAATAAATCATTTACAATAAACACTGCAACATTCCATAAAGAAATAGGACTTGCTAATTTTGGGAACTATAATCATGTTGCTTGCTTTAAAAAAAAAAAAAGCCGGCCAATTACACTATACATACATCTTTAACAAATTCAAGCCCGACACATGTGCATAAGCTCGTGTGAGCGACATGAATCAAGTGCAAGCAGCAGTCATAATGTAAAATTTAACACTTGACCAGTGATAAAGTGTAGAAAATGTGATAATAGTTTAGTTTATCACATTAAGTGGCCAATTTAAAACTAAATGGGAAGTAAAATCTCTTAGATTTTACCTCAGGCCACCTCACAACTCTCTCATTTGTGTGCAGATTAACAAAACAGGGCATTTAATTATGAAATTAAGTTAGACGTAATATAACACATTCCACACCTAGAGTGATATTATATGGGGCTAAATTTATAAATAAAGCTAGATTTATAGCGCTTACCTTTTCAGCGTGCGTCTGTCTGTTAGAAAATGGCGGTTACTGGCAAAATTAGGCGCATGTGCAGTACTCCAAAGTACTCCATTCTGCGCGCTGTTAACAGTTTAAAATTCAAAGAGACATCTTGTGCCTTTCATTCACAAAATACAATATTGTGAATAATCACCATTTACTAAACAAAATGCTTGGTAGTTGTAAATTGCCCTTTTGCTGGCAGATATTTGCCCTTGATGTGTGACAAATAATATCAAAAGATTCATTTACTCAAATACAATGTTTGATACATTTAGTAAATTTCTCATATTATATTCAAATGTAATATCTCTCTACAAAGATAAAAAATGACAGCAAGTTATCTGGATACCAGGGTACCATGTCTTCACAGGTTCTGGGCAAGATGGCAGACTGAACAGTCAACTTTTTTTGCGCTCTTCATGAGTTAAGTTAATTCTGACAGTTTAATCTAAATCTCTACCTACTACAAGATCACACGAGCATATCCGGCACTGAAGGAGCCTTAAAGTAAATAAAAATTGATGTTAACGAAACGAATCTGCCTGACAAAAAATAAAGAAATAAAAATATGGAGAAGCACTGCTACATGATGGAAATCTCTGAGGAGTCAAAGACAAGAGACCGTGGTACGGAGTCTAATCCACCTACGCTGTGTAAATCACAAAGTGGAAAAAAGCAAGAAAAACCCTCCTGAACTGGAGAGTAAATCCATCTCGACAATCCTCCAGGCGATCCAAGTACTTGGTGCCAAAGCCGAAGAGCGACACATGGAGCTAAACTCACAAATGAAACAGCAGAGTGCCATGATGATCGCAAGCGTAGCCAAAACTGTCCAAATAATTTTGAAGAAATAAAAGGATGCAAAGAAAAGAACAAAGTGTTTGATAATGAAATGGAAATTGTCATGTAAGAAAACAGTGAGTTGAAAAGTCGCATACTGGACCAAGAAAGACACAAAAGAAGATAGTGTCTTCATATAAAAGGGGGGGAAAAGCCAAAAGAACAGATAAGTGAAAAAGTGATTGAACTTCTTACAAAAATAACCCCGCATTATGCGGCCGTCATGGTGAGGCCATGGATATCGTGCACCGTGTGGGAAGATGGGTTTCTGGTCATCACAGGGAACTGATCGTACTCTTTGCTGGCAGAGCTGTACGGTATGAGCTGTGGACAAGAACCAAGCCTCCAGGGGTGTGTAAAGAAGCTGGCATCAGATTCACAGAAGATTTGACAAGGGAAGACATGCTGATGAGACGTGAATTATGGCCAAAAATCAAGCAGGCGAGAAAGGAGGGGGAAACCACAGGCTTCCTTACATCGATGGTAAACGTATTATATGAGCCGGTATTAACAAGTTCCATGTGTGATCAGGTGAGATGCGGGACTTGTAGGTAAAAGAGAATTTTGTTGTACTAGTTATATATCTTGTTTTAATCGTTCAATAGCTTTAATGTCCTCACTGAATTCAAATGTTTCCTTTTCTTCGTTAAACTGAGTCTAAAAGATGTTAAAATGAAGACAATTTTTCTGTTTTGCAAAAATCTAAAGTCACAGATCGTTTACATGTTTACAAGGAACTCATTCGAGTTTTCTGATACCATATTTAGGAAAAGACAACGGAGAGATGACATGCTGATTAGTCATAGATCAAATCGATCCGCTGGAGTTGCTATCTGTTTAAACAAGTGTCCAGGGAAAAAGATAACAGAGTGGATAAAGATGGACATTAGACTGGCACATTTCTTCACCTAGATGGAATTTCATCATTTTGTTAAATGTTTACCGTTTTAATAACCGTTTCCAGAATAAGAATTTATTATTGACATTAACTGAAGTGAGAAGACTTTAAAACTAACTAAAACTAAACTAAAACTAACTAACCCACCAGTCATGTTTTGGTAGGAGAGGATTTCAACACACGCCTGATGAATATTTAGATAGACTTCAATCCAAATGTAGTAATTCGCAAGTGAATGGAATTTTGCAAGATTTCGGTCTCTCCAATTTACTGGTAGATTTGGAGAGAACTAAATCCCACTTCCAGACAGTTCTCGTGGATTAAACCAAATGGAAACGCTAGATCAAGAATTGATTATTGGTTAGGTACAAGTGAGATCTCCAGTTTGGTTAACAATTGTGTATCATTTCTAATTCCCCTTGAACAGATGACTATGTTATTAATCTTGATAGAAAAGCAAAGGAAAATCCTTCAAGAACAAAAGGCTACTAGAAGTTTAAAGCTGAGCTGCTGAAAAAAAAAAACTATCATTCCTATTAACGTATATTAAATGAAGAATTACTGAGATTAGAAATAAAGATATGTCCAGTGGCAGTAAATGGGAATATATTAAATACAAAATTAGAGAATACTCAATTACATTTAGCAAAAAACTGAATAAAAGAAAAAGGAAAAAGCATTTAAATTCAAGATATAAATCTGTGTTGTTCCAAACCGTTCTTAATCGACAAAGAAAAGGAAAAAGTTATTTATTTACAATCTGAGCTAGATGAAGTATATATTAGGAAAGCAAAAGGTGCATATGTAAGAACCAGAGCTAAATGAATGGAAAAGGGACAAAAGAACAGTCCATATTTCATCAAGCTGGAAAAAAGGAGAACGTTATTCAAGATTATATTATATTACATACATTATATATATATATATATAAACGTTACCAAGACGTGATATAGTAATATCACGCTGACCAAAAGAGTAACTGGTGACGTCATCAGAACGCGCGGTGTTTGCTGGGACGTTTTCTGCTTGTTGTATATAGTGTTGTCATGGTTACTTCATTCTAAAGAAGTGGTCCGAGTTTAAGAATGAAGAGAGAAATCAGACACATGAGTAAACTTTACCTCTGAGCCAGTAGCAGCAGGAGTCTGTGGAGATGTTCTTAAAGAGCGCCGTCTGGATTTCATTATAAGAGGAGGAAAGAATCAGGACACTGGAAGAAAAACACACAGATTCATGACTCCAGAATCTCCACTAACCTGTTAACCGAGTAGCTCAGGTGGTCAGTTTCAGATCAACTCACCTTTAGTGATGTTACACAGAGGAGCAGAGAGTCGAAGCCCGTGTGAAGCTCCGTGATCAAACGTGGGTGAGTTTTATCTTTTTTTTTTCTTTTTGCTGGTTGTGAAACCAGCTGAAGGTGAATTACCGCCACCTACTGGGAGGGAGTGTAAAGTTCAGCTGGAGATTAAAAAAAAAAAAAATAAAATATATATATATATATATACGTACACACACACACACACACACATTTTTTTAAACCACTTACATCCTAATAATCAAACCTGTGTCCCGCAAGTATTTAAAGAGAATGTTATATACTCTTACCTTTCTCAGTGTACATTGGGATATATTTTCTAATGTTATTGTATCTAATCCGATATCACTTACATTTCCCACAAAGTGAATTATTTCTATATTGTGTGCCTCACACGTGCAGTATCACATGCTCAACTGTTTTAGCCATTTCACAATGTATACATCGATCTTACTCACTTTTTCCTATAGTGTATTATTAATTTAAAATATGTACATTTAAAATTTAATAATAATTCAAGAGATTATGTCCTATTTTGAGACCTGTGTGAAGTTGGCCCCCCACCAACGCAAAATGGTAGCAAAATAGTCTCAATCGTTTGTGCTGGTTTGTGCCGTAAAAATGTTCGTTTGTGCTGCTTCGGTTCAGGAGATATTAAAAGAATTTTCAAAGGTCATTCTGGGGTCACCCAGCCCCCCCACATGCTCCAAATTAACCCGAAATAGTCTCAATCGTTTGTGCTGGTTTGTGCTGATAAATGCTTCGTTTGTGCTGCTTCGGTTCAGGAGATATTAAAATAATATTTATAGGTCATTCTGGGGTCACCCCCCATGCTCCAAGTTCATTCAAAATAGTCTCAATAGTTTGTGCTGGTTTGTGCTGATAAAAGTTTAGTTTGTGTTGCTTTACTTTTTAATATATTAGGGATTAAGTTCTATAAGATGACGTCACCACATGCTCCAAATTAACCCGAAATGGTCTCAATCATTTGTGCCGGTTTTTGCCGACTGTCTTTATTTTAACAATACAGTTGAAGTAACAAGGTAAAATCCAAACGACAAATCACATTAAATAGTCGCATTCACATAATTGTTACCTAACCACTGTGCGTTTTCAACTTTTAAGAGACACAGCGGATCACAGGATGTGTGAAATGTAACAACAAACTCCAAGATAAGTGTTTTTACTCGTTTCTGTATATGTTGTTATGAGAATAACAGTCATAATATTAACATAAATAAATAAATAAACGTACCATAATCTGTTTGCTGTAGCTCTGTTTATACATACATGGGCCGTGTGTGTATATATGTTTGCATGTATGTATATGTATGTGTGTGTGTGTATATATATATATACGTTGAAAAGTGTTTGCCCCTTCCTCATTTCCTGTTCCTTTGCATGTTTGTCACACTTAAGTGTTTCGAACATCAAACCAATTTAAACAATAGTCAAGGACAACACAAGTAAACACAAAATGCAATTTGTAAATGAAGGTGTTTATTATTAAAGGTGAAAAAATCCAAACCATCATGGCCCTGTGTGAAAAAGTGATTGCCCCTAAACCTAATAACTGGTTGGGCCACCCTTAGCAGCCAACTGCAACCAAGCGTTTATATAACGTGCAATGAGGCTTTACAGCGTCCTGGAGGAATTTTGCCCCTCATCTTTGCAGATTGTCTATTCAGTTACATTAGAGGGTTTTAGCATGAGCGGCTTTTTAAGGTCATACCACAACATCTCAATAGATTCAGGTCAACTTTGGCTAGGCCACTCCAAAGTCTTCATTTTTTTTTCTTCAGCCAGGTGGTGGACTGGTGTGTTTAGGATCATTGTCCTGTAGAACCAAGTTCGTTTGTTGTACGAACAGATGGTGGACATTCTCCTTCAGGATCTCTTGGTAACGCAGAATTCATAGTTCCTTTTATCACGGCAAGTCTTCCAGGTCCTGAAGCAGCAAAACAGCCCCAGACCATCACACTTCCACCACCTATTTTACTGTTGGTATAATGTTCTTTTAGAAATGCAGTGTTCCTTCACGCCAGATATACTTGGACACACACCTTCCAAAGAGTCCACTTTTGTCTCATCGGTCCACAGAATGTTTCCCAAAAGTCTTGGGGATCATCAAGATGTGTTGTGGAGAAATTGAGACGAGCTTTGATGTTCTTTTGCTCAGCAGTGGTTTTCTTCTTGGAACTCTGCCATGCAGGCCATTTTGCCCAGTCTTTTCCTGATGGTGGAGGCATGAACTGACCTTAACTGAGGCAAGTGAGGCCTGCAGTCTTGGACGTTGTTGTGTGGTCTTTTGTGACTCTTGGATGAGTCGCTGGCTCTTGGGGTAATTTTGGTGGCGGCCACTCCTGGGAAGGTTCACCACTTTCCATGTCTTCATTTGTGGATAATGGCTCTCACTGTGGTTCGCTGGATTCCCAAAGCTTTGGAAATGGCTTTATAACCTTTCCAGACTGATAGATCTCAATTACTCTTTCTCAATTGTTCCTGAATTTCTTTGGGTCTCGGCATGATGTGTAGCTTTTAAGGATCTTCTGGTGGACCTTACTGTGTCAAGCAGCTCCTATTTAAGTGATGCCTTGATTGTGAACAGGTGTGGCAATAATCAGGCCTGGGTGTGGCTAGAGAAATTGAACTCAGGTGTGGACAACCACAGTTATAGTATGTTTTTAACAAGGGGGCAATCACTTTTTCACACAGGGCCATGATGGTTTGGATTTTTTCACCTTTAATAATAAACACCTTCATTTACAAATTGCATTTTGTGTTTACTTGTGTTGTCCCTGACTATTGTTTAAATTGGTTTGATGTTCAAACACTTAAGTGTGACAAACATGCAAAGGAACAGAAATGAGGAAGGGGCAAACACTTTTTCACACCACTGTATATATATATATATATATATATATATATATATATATATATATATATATATATATATTAGCTTATTTCAATAGTTACTGTATGTATATTGCACAGTTTTTTTTATATTTAACCACTAAAATATTAACTGAAAATATTTTGCACAAAAATGAAACAATCCATCATCATTCTGAAGTCACTTGTGTCACGGCTCAAAGATGGTTGTGGAAGCGATCACAGATTTTAAATGTTTTATTAAATAAACTGTTACGGCCCAGTCTAGGTTGGGCCGCACAGAGTAACCAGCTCGGGATTCAAGTTGATTGATCTTTAAATAAGGGAATAAAATTGCAAACAAGGTTGTGTGAAAAAGGTTGTGGTATATATATATACCTTGCCTTGTGCCCGTTGCTCCCTGGGATAGGCTCCAGGTTCCCTGTGACCCTGAAAAGGGGTAAGCGTTAAAGACGGATGGATGGATGGATGGATTGATGGATTTTCTAATAGACAAGACCTTCCAAGTAAGGGTCGGTACAAGGTATTCTAAGAAATATAATATTGACAATTGTACACCACAAGGAAGTGTTTGTAGCCCAGTTATTTACAACATTATGATCAACAACATTGCATCTTTTCAGGAATTGGACAAGGAATGGGTAAATCCCTTTATGCAGACGATGGTGCATTGTGGAAAAGGGGAAGAAATGCAGCATACGTTGAAAGTAGTATGCAGAAAGCAGCTAAAGAAGTAGAAAAATTGTTGAATAATTAGAGTTTCCGATTGTCAGTAGAAAAAACTGAATTGATGTGTTTTTCAAAGAAAACTAAATCACCAAAAATGAAGTTCAAATGATATGGTACAAAATTGGAGCAAGTTCCAGAAATGAGGTTTCTAGCGGTATAGATGGATTCAAGACTGAATGTCTTATATAAAGAAAGTAGTAGTTACATGTAAAAGGGAATAAATATACGAAGATGTCTGACAGGGGTAGATTGGGGTGCAACTAGACAGTCATTGAAAAGAGTTTATTGTGCAATGATAAGACCAATAATCGATTATGGTAGCATGGTGTAGACAGGTAGTATGGTATACCTGAATCTATGCTAAAGAAAATAAGTGGCATACAGTCTCAAGCCCTAAGAATAGGATGTGGGGCATTTAGAACATCTCCCGTCTCAGCTTTACAGGTGGAAATTACAGAGATGTATTAATTATTATAGGAGTGTTGGGAACATGGGTATGTAAATTGTAAAAGTTTTGGAAGAATGCTGATAAAGACACAAAGAAAATATGAATTGACTGTATAGATTGAGCCTTACGGCGGTTATACCTGTGATTCCTCCTTGGCTGTTCCAGATGCCAGTGGTTGATTTCCAGTTGCACAGTAAAATAAATGATAAGGAAAGGATTTTGCCTAAAGATGAAATAGTGACACAATATCTGAAGCAAAACTACTACTAGGGAATGAAAGAACCAAGTATGGGAACAGATGGGAAGATACTGCAATATTTAGGCTCTGTATAGGACATTATCTCTTAAATGATTCCCTATACACTATAGGAAAAAGTGAGTAAGATCGATGTATACATTGTGAAATGGCTAAAACAGTTCAGCATGTGATACTGCAGTGTGAGGCACACAATATAGAAAAAATTCCAATATATTCCAATGTACACTGAGAAAGGTAAGAGTATATAACATTCTCTTTAAATACTTCCGTGGACACAGGTTTGATTATTAGGATGTATGTGGTTTATTTTTTTCTCTCCAGCTGAACTTTACACTCCATCCCATTAGGTGGCGGTAATACACTTTAAGATGGTTTGACAACCAGCAAAAACAAAAAAAGAAGAAGAAAGAAACTCACCCACGTTTGATCACGGAGCTTCACACGGGCTTCGACTCTCTGCTCCTCTGTGTAACATCACTAAAGGTGAGTTGATCTGAAACTGACCACCTGAGCTACTCGGTTAACAGGTTAGTGGAGATTCTGGAGTCATGAATCTGTGTGTTTTTCTTCCAGTGTCCTGATTCTTTCCTCCTCTTATAATGAAATCCAGACGGCGCTCTTTAAGAACATCTCCACAGACTCCTGCTGCTACTGGCTCAGAGGTAAAGTTTACTCATGTGTCTGATTTCTCTCTTCATTCTTAAACTCGGACCACTTCTTTAGAATGAAGTAACCATGACAACACTATATACAACAAGCAGAAAACGTCCCAGCAAACACCGCGCGTTCTGATGACGTCACCAGTTACTCTTTTGGTCAGCGTGATATTACTTTATGACAGCGTTGTTACTTTACCACGTCTTGGTAACGTGTGTGTGTATATATATATATATATATATATATATATATATATATATATATATATATTATATATATCTATATCTAATCTAATCTAATCTAATCTTGGGTAAAAGTCTCCTTTTTTCCAGCTTGATGAAATATGGACTGTTCTTTTGTCCCTTTTCCATTCATTTAGCTCTGGTTCTTACATATGCACCTTTTGCTTTCCTAATATATACTAATAAATAACTTTTTCCTTTTCTTTGTCGATTAAGAACGGTTTGGAACAACACTGATTTATATCTTGAATTTAAATGCTTTTCCATTTTTCTTTTATTCAGTTTTTTGCTAAATGTAATTGAGTATTCTCTAATTTTGTATTTAATATATTCCCATTTACTGCCACTGGACATATCTTTATTTCTAATCTCAGTAATTCTTCATTTAATATACGTTAATAGGAATGATTTTTTTCAGCAGCTCAGCTTTAAACTTCTAGTAACCTTTTGTTCTTGAAGGATTTTCCTTTGCTTTTCTATCAAGATTAATAACATAGTCATCTGTTCAAGGGGAATTAGAAATGATACACAATTGGTAACCAAACTGGAGATCTCACATGTACCTAACCAATAATCAATTCTTGATTTAGCGTTTCCATTTGGTTTAATCCACGAGAACTGTCTGGAAGTGGGATTTAGTTCTCTCCAAATATCTACCGTATTTTCCGCACTATAAGGCGCACCAAAAAAACTCAAATTATCTCAAAAGCCGACAGTGCGCCTTATAATCCGGTGCGCCTTATATATGGACCAATATTGAGCCACAACAGGTCTCGCAACTACGGTAAGCAGCCGCCGACTTCATTTTCTTCCACGTGTGGCAGGGACAAGGTGCATCTGAGGATTTGTTGCATCAACTACGCCACCTAGGGGACGGGAGGCCGGCCCCCAGGACAAGGAACTAAACTAGATTAACCCCTAAGGGTAATTCGAGCACACAGGTTCGTAAACTCAAGGAGCCGGAGACATGCGTTACATCAACGATATTTATTCCAACAAAACACATTAATTATTATAAACCCACAACCGAACAAACAGCTAACATTCTACCTCAAAAAGAGTCATTTAAGCAAATAGGAAAACAAGCAGTGCTTACCTGTTGAGCCAGCGGTTTCACGTACACGCACACCAAAGCTACCGGTATCCCACGTCACTAACCAGGAAGTCCTTTCACTGACTGAACGACGTACCAGTCAGTCGAAAACCACTTCCTTAAATACTACTCCAGGACACGCCCCCTCAAGATGACTCACGGGAAACCCATTTCACCATACACGCGGTGCATGCTGGATATATACCGTGTATTATATTTCATTTCCATTTGTTTTTATGTAAAGACCCCAAAATGGCTCTTATTAAGAGACACGCATATGACGCAGAGTTTAAACTCAAGGCGCGATCAGTACGCAGAAGAACACGGGAATAGAGCAGCAGCAAGAGAATTTAACATTAACGAATCAATGGTGCGAAAGTGGAGGAAGCAACAAGATGACCTACGCCAAGTAAAGAAGACTATACAGAGTTTCCGAGGGAATAAAGCGTAAGATGGCTACATTTGGAGGACAAACGCGAACAGTGGGTTGTTGAACAGAGAGCAGCAGGTATAAGTGTCAGTACAATCACTATTCGAATTAATGCAACGCGCTCGCAGCGGAACTTGGCATTAATGACTTTAAAGGCGGTCCTTCTTGGGGTTTCGGTTTATGAAAAGACGTTATCTCTCCATCCACTTCGAAGAGACAGAGCCGGGCATGTTGATCCCGTATTTGCCCAACTGTTTAATTTGGACAACCAGAAAAGAAGAATTCCAGGGATTCGTGGATGAGGAATAACTCTAGTAAAGTGAGCTTTACGTGTTTATTTTGTGTGGTGTGTGATTTTAACGTTTGAGCAACGTTGAGTTATTGATATATTGTTATCGCTTTGCACTATTTCGAGTGTTACTATATTGTGATTATTATTATTATTGAATCGAGGAAAAGTCCCCCCCCCACTATGTGGGGTATATTAACATTGCACTACATGTTTTACCTTAAACTACGCTGGGTTGTAATCTATTAATAAAACTATTAATAAAACTTAAGTTGAACTGACCTATCTGACTGTTTTGTTGACATTCCCTTTAGCGCAGCTCCATCTAATTGATGCATAACGTAACCCCCAGCCTCTACTGTAGCGTCTATTGTATGCGCCTTATATATGGACAAAGTTTGAAAATAGGTCATTCAATGAAGGTGCGCCTTATAGTGCGGAAAATACGGTACCAGTAAATTGGAGAGACCGAAATCTTGCAAAATTCCATTCACTTGCGAATTACTACATTTGGATGGAAGTCTATTTAAATATTCATCAGGCGTTGTTTTGAAATCCTCTCTTACCAAAACATGACTGGTGGGTTAGTTAGTTTTAGTTTAGTTTTAGTTAGTTTTAAAGTCTTCTCACTTCAGTTAATGTCAATAATAAATTCTTATTCTGGAAACGGTTATTAAAACCGTAAACATTTAACAAAATGATGAAATTCCATCTAGGTGAAGAAATGTGCCAATCTAATGTCCATCTTTATCCACTCTGTTATCTTTTTCCCTGGACACTTGTTTAAACAGATAGCAACTCCAGTGGATCGATTTGATCTATGACTAATCAGCATGTCATCTCTCCGTTGTCTTTTCCTAAATATGGTATCAGAAAACTCGAATGAGTTCCTTGTAAACATGTAAACGATCTGTGACTTTAGATTTTTGCAAAACAGAAAAATTGTCTTCTTTTTAACATCTTTTAGACTCAGTTTAACGAAGAAAAGGAAACATTTGAATTCAATGAGGACATTAAAGCTATTGAATGATTAAAACAAGATATATAACTAGTACAACAAAATTCTCTTTTACCTACAAGTCCCGCATCTACAAAGTATTAACGCAAGGGGGCTGAATAATTTTGCACGCACCACTTTTCAGTTTTTTATTTGCTAAAAAAGTTTAAAATATCCAATAGATTTTGTTCCACTCCACTTGTGTCCCACTTGTTGGTGATTCTTCACAAAAAAATTAAATTTTTTATCTTTGTTTGGAGCCTGAAATGTGGCAAAAGGTTGAAAGGTTCAAGGGGGCCGAATACTTTCGCAAGGCACTGTAATATGTGTAATATGATTCTAGTGGTATAAATGTAGGTTTCTAAATATTAATTCATATTAGTTAGTGGTCTGAGACAGAATGCTGTAAACTATCTGCCACTTTTGGGTAATAGCCATTTTTTCAGCTCTTTACTCTTCATAAAGATGAGCCAGAAAATAGTGCTGCTTCATTGGTGCCATTTATTCCATTCCATTCTACTTCCACAGACAAAAACAAAAAAATAATGTGTGAGCCAGCAGATTAAAAAAGCCAATACTTTGGCCAAAACAGTTACAAGAAACTCCATGAAAACCTGTACGGATTAATTATATCCAACACGTCTGGGGATCGCCAAACAAGTCCCCAGGGATTACTGGAGTTTTAAGAAGCATGCATGTGGCATGAGCTATAACTTCACAACTGATTGATAGTCAGATAATTTTTTCAACAGAGAATGTGTTCCCTTTCAAAGGGAACTTCGACGTTGCATTTAGCATAACAGTATGGGAAGCGCCTTGCGCGCATGACCGGTATCTGAAACTTATGTAAAATTATGCCTCTATGCCAAGTGTAGCATGAGATGGCAGCCTCGAGAGGCTGTGCATGGTAACGCCTACATTAAGCAGCTCAGCTCGCGACTCGCGCTCTTCTCGGAAGCAGAAGCGAGTTGGGTTTCAGAGCCTAACAATTTGCGCCGGCCCCTAGCCATCTCAGGTTTGGGGGATCTCTTATGGATCCGGAAGAGGAGCCAGAGAAGAGCGCTGCTCTATCTCTTGCTCTGTCTTCCGGGTTCGGGTCTCCGCTGGATTTTGGAGCTTGTGTCGCGGCGACTCCTTCTGCTATGGAAAGCCAAAAAGGGGACAAAAAAAAAAAAAAACACACAAATAATAGTAATGATTCCTCTCTGACACCAAGGAGCCAGAAGGATGTGCTAAAAACTGAGCAGCATATAAAATGCTGCTTGCAGTGATTACTAAAGGCTAGATGAGCCCTTTTCTCCCCAGTGAAAATAAATCCCTCACACTACAAAAACTCCCTTTTCATCCAGAAGTGCATGACAAAATATCAGGCTTCTGGGGGAAAAACTATGCATAAGCCATATTTATAACCCAATGATGTGGGATTATTCAGCCATTGTGGGGAATGCACGGCATGGCTATTTAGCTATGTTGAAGGTGGAGGAGAAGCTTGCGAGCTACCTCTCTCCATCGATGGCAGGTAATTGGACGGCTTTACCATCCAAACCACTGTGTAAGGCCACCGTGACATTGGTGGGCAAGCCTGTGCAGTAGTAGTCTTGTTTGTGGGTCACTGCAGACAATGATAGTGTTGCAGGCCTACCAAGCAGACCTGTTGAGTGAGCTCGACATATGGGTTCCTTCCCTGTTGTCTCGAGCTCATCCACGAGTGGAGCCCGGGCCAGCAGTAGTGCAAAGGAGACCCAGAAGGCGAATATGGTAGCCCGCCAACCCCCGCAGACAACCATGGGAACCCAGCGGCCACAGTCGCGATCTGCTACTAGGCCTGATCTGAGAATAGTCATAAAGGCCAAGAAAGCAAAGAAGAGTGGTTCTGAGGTGCCGTGGAGGGACGTATCAGGGGACATGAGGTTGTTAGGGCAGGTAGCCTCCAGTGCTACTGTACGGCCTCCCCTAGCCAAGGCGGTCTCCAAGTTTTCAGTGTTCTCTGGTCAGCGAGCTGTCATAGAGCAAAGAAAATCTGATGCTTTCCCTTCAATAGAATGTGGAATAGTTAACGTCACGACAATGTGTCTCCAAGGGTTCTGTTTACCATAGAAAAGTGTTACCGGGTCAAGTTTATAGCTCGACGCCTTGGTTAATAGCTCAGTTATAGCTCGGTTATAGCTTAGTTCAGAGGTGTGCTCACTATAGTAGTAAGCACAGACCAGAGCCCGACGTTAGCGCAGGAAGTAAGTTCTTTCTTCTGGACAAAGGAACCATAGAACATGTACCCCGTTCCCTAAGGGAGGGAGGTTTTTACAGCCGCTATTTCCTGGTCCACAAAAAGATGGGAGTATGCGGCCGATTTTAGATCTGCATCATCTGAACCGTACTCTTCGGAGACAACACATCAATTTCGGGTTCTTCCCTTTGGGCTAGCTTTATCCCCTCACACCTTCACAAAGTGCATGGATCCTGCTCTGGCTCCCTTGTGACTCCAGGGCATCCGTGTGCTAACCTACCTGGATGACTAGTTAATTCTAGCATGATCCAGGGAACAGGTGGTTTAACTTTGAGATGTTGTTCTTGCCCACATGAGGAGCTTGGGTCTCAGGTTGGACCTCAAGTAAAATATGCTTTCTCCAGTGCAGAGGACAACTTTTCTAGGGGTTATATGGGATACTATGATGAGGGCGTTTCTATCCCCAACACACATAGGATTGATCCTATAAACTTTGAGCAAGATAAAGCTAGGTCCGGGCATTCCCTCCAGTCTCGACGAGAGACTGTTGGGCCTTATGGCAGCAGCAGCCAATGTCATACCATTTGGCCTATTGCACATGAGACCGCTTCAGAGGTGGCTGAAAAGTCTGGGATCTATCAACCTCTGAGAGTAATCCGTGTCATGCGGCGATGCCTACGTGCTCTGAGTATTTGGAGGTGCCCTCAGGTTCTAGCCTCGGGTCACACTCTAGGGGCATCTCTTTACCGCATGACGGTAATGACAGACATGTCCCACACGGGTTGGGGTGCAGTCTTAAATGGCTGTCCAGCTCACTTTCTTTTCAGCGGCCCTCATCTGAAGTGGCATATAAATCACCTGGAGATGCGGGCCATATTCCTAGCACTGAAATTATTTCTTCCTCAGTTGAGAGGTCACCATGTGCTAGTTGTGTCAGACAACACAGCAGTGGTCTCATATATCAACCACCAGGAAAGGTTACGTTCACGCCCCCTGTTCAGGCAGGTGCAACTAATCCTTCTCTGGGCAGAGGGAAAGTTCTTGTCAGTGAGTGCAATGTACATTCCAGGCAGCTGGAAAGTAGGGGCAGACATCCTGTCGAGGCAGGGGCTGAGGCACGGGGGTTGGAGGCTCCGTCCACAATGGTGGTGGACAGTGGTGGAGTCCATATTGCGGAGGTTTGGACAAGCGGAAGTGGATGTGTTCGCCTCTGAAGAGACAACACCCTGCCCGCTGTGGTTGGCCCTCACTCCTCCTGTACCATTGGGGCTGGATGCCATGGTGCACATGTGGCTGAGGTCACGTCTATATGCTTTTCATCAATCACTCTGCTCCCACAAGTTCTAGTGAGAGTTCGTCAAGACCGTCTGCGTCTGCTGTTAGTAGCACCTTATTGGCCAGCTCAAATAAGGTTCAAGGAGATAATTTCCCTGCTTGACGGTACTTCTTTGGAGATTCCCATCTGCAGGGATCTACTGTCTCAAGCCGGATGTCTGATTTGTCACCCTCGGCCGGAACTATGGAAACTGTGTCTGGGTCTGGCCCCTGGGGTGCACCAGCTCATAGATTCTGGTCTCACAACTGAGGTTGTATAGACCATGTTAAACGCTAGAGCACCATCCACAAGGAAATTGTATGCGCTCAAGTGGCAGCTTTTTGTCTTGTGGTGTGAGGAACGTCAGCTAGACCCAGTGAACTGCACAATAGCTACAGTCCTGGAGTTCTTACAAGAACATTTCTCAGCAAGGTTGGCTCCTTCTACAATCAGGGTTACGTGGCCGCTGTTTCGGCCAGCCACGCCCTGGTTGATGCGGCCTCTGTGGGGCAACATCCTCTAACTTCGAGGTTCATGCATGGTGTCAGATGGCTGAAGCCCATCTGCAGGCTGGGCATACCTTCCTGGGACCTTTCTTTGGTCTTGGAAGGTCTGTCAGGGGCCCCATTTGGGCCCTTAGAGTCAGTCTCTGAGAAGCTTCTGACTCTAAAGGTAGCTCTCTACTGGCCCTGATATCTCTCAAGTGAGTGGGAGACCGTCAAGCTTTGTCTGTTGCCTCTTCCTGCCTTGACTTTGCCCCTGGATTAGCTAAGGCCTGCCTGTATCCTAGGCCAGATTATATTCCTAAAGTGCCTACATTGGCTGCCCAGCCTGTGGTGTGGTAGGCTTTCTGCCCTCCTCCGTTCCTCACACTGGAACAAGAGAGGATGCACCTGCTGTGTCCAGTAAGGGCTCTCGGTACCTATGTCAACTGCTCCGGCCAGTGGAGTAAGTTGGAGCAGCTGCTGGTCTGCTTTGGCGGCGACAGTAAAGGTGATATGTCAAAGCAGCACATCTCTAATTGGATAGTGGAAGCAATCTCTATGGCTTACGTGGTGTGCTGTCTTGCCACGACTCTGGGTATAAGAGCTCATTGCGCTAGGGCTGTCGCCTCCTCAAAGGCTTTGGTATCCTTGCAGGATGTGTGTACTGCTGCAGGATGGTCTACACCACACAAATTCATTTGTTATTACAGCCTGGATATTCATTCCACCCTTGGGTCTTTTTGAACAGGCCGTACCCTCGGTATGACTGAGTGGGTATTCCCCCATCATACTGTTATGCTAAATGCAATGTCGAAGTTCCCTTTGAAAGGGAACGTCAGGGTTACGCATGTAATGTTGCATAGCTCTGTCATACCAGGGCAGGCCTGTGAATTGCGTCTTCACTTCAGATAATAGAGGCTGGTGTCGTAGGTCATCACCTGGTCATGTCAGGCCTATAAGTAAAGGCATGATTTTACACAAGCTTCAGATACCGGTCACATGCGCAAGGCACTTCCCATACTATTATGCTAAATGCAACGTCTCATTCCCTTCTCAGGGAACATGGTTACATGTGTAACCCCGACGGTTTGATTACATTAATGCTTTAAACCATTGTATTTGTAAACACAAAGTTCCATGTTGATGTCCCAGAGTCTAAACACATTCAGTGCTTCACCTTGAAAAAACATTGACACCCCTGAGTAAGGTCATCTTTGTAGGGCTAGTCTCTGAATTTTATAAATATATAAATATTTACATTAAATATTTGTGTGATTAGCGATGAGAAATTATGTGTACGGTCAACTGCCTTGTTCATCTTGGCTCTTAAAAACGATCAGTCACAGTGGTTTTTGTATTACAAAAATTGGGCTGCAATCAATGCAATTATGTTACAAATATAAAATGACAATTATAATACACACGTGGTTACAAATCGCAACGTTACAAATCTAAAACCTGTTAGAGCCATTAAAGGTGGCTGATTGGGTGGTCAAGCCGTATTACAGTGTTGTAGGAGACATTTCCGAAAACAATTCCATAAACAAATTGGGACAAAATCTAAAATACACATCTTGAATAATTTTATTATGTTTTCCAGACGTTCCACTGCTCAGATTGTGGGCAGAGTTTTACTAAAAGTCATCATCTCCAACAGCATGAGCGCATTCACACTGGAGAGAAGCCTTATCACTGCTCGCAGTGTGGGAAAGGTTTTACACAACGATGTAATCTCCAACAGCATGGGCGCATTCACACAGGAGAGAAGCCGTATCACTGTGGACAGTGTGGGAAGAGTTTTACTTTTCAGAGTAGTCTCAAACGACACCAGCGTATCCACACAGGAGAGAAGCCGTATCACTGTGGACAGTGTGGGAAGAGTTTTACTTTTCAGAGTAATCTCCAACAACATGAGCTTGTTCACACAGGAGAGAAGTCGTATCACTGCTCGCAGTGTGGGAAAAGTTTTACTCAAACATGGACTCTCCAACAACATGAGCGCATTCACACAGGAGAGAAGCCGTATCACTGTGGACAGTGTGGGAAAAGTTTTACCCAACTATGTAATCTCCAACAGCATTTGCGCATTCACACAGGAGAGAAGCCATATCACTGTGGACAGTGTGGGAAGTGTTTTACTTTTCAGAGTAGTCTCAAACGACACCAGCGTATCCACACAGGTGAGAAGCCATATCACTGTGGACAGTGTGGGAAGAGTTTTACCCAACCATGGACTCTCCAACAACATGAGTACATTCACACAGGAGAGAAGCTGTATCACTGTGGACAGTGTGGGAAGAGTTTTACTTGCAAGCGTTCTCTCCAACGGCATTTGCGCGTTCACACAGGAGAGAAGCCGTATCACTGTGGATTGTGTGGGAAGAGTTTTACTTTTCAGTGTAATCTCCAACAGCATTTGCGCATTCACACTGGGGAGAAGCCGTATCACTGCTCACTGTGTGGGAAAAGTTTTAGTGGCCGGAGGACCCTCCACAGCCACCAGCAGAGGCATACAGGACAGAAGCTGTACCTCTGCGGACAATGTGGGCGGAGCTATACGCATTCAAGTTCATTAAGGACACACAAGTGCTCTAACATAAAACCATCAGGTTTTCATGGGAATTTCTCAAATTAAGATATGTGTTTTTAATTTAAAGGGGAGGTAAAGAGACATTCAGGCATTAAACTATAATATATTATTTGTCATGGACTGTAATATTCTGTTGCATGGGATTTTATTGCTTACTCTCTGGTATTTAGCAAAATTCATGATTTTATGTTGTCCTGCCCAATCCAACCCCCAAAAAAAGACGCTACAATACCACTCATGGAATTCACATTAGCTTTTTAAAATGTCAGGTTGTGCATACTATCGATCTGGGTACCTTTCTAAGCGACCAGTTACAAATTCTGCTAGATTTCCTAAAGTTTGTGAGATTAACAGCCAAAATCAGGGTGTAGTCACAGAGTTTGGGGGTGTAGTCATCACGTCCCAAAATTAGTCAGCGAGTGGGAAATTGGGCATAAAATCATGTAGTGTGCACTAGGTGTACTGTCTCTATGGTAAATGGTAAATGTGCACTTATATAGTGCTTTTATCCAAAGCGCTTTACACTGTGTCTCATTCCCCATTCACACACACTCACACACCAATGGTAGCAGAGCTGCCATGCAAGGTGCTAGCTTGCCATCGGGAGCAACTTGGGGTTCAGTGTCTTGCCCAAGGACACTTCGGCATGTGGAGTCACCCGGGCATCGAACCGCAACCCTACAATTAGTGGACAACCCACTCTACCAACTGCGCCACACTCTACCAACTCTTTATTGCTAATGCTGAATAATAGACCTTTAGAACACTGAAAACGATTCAAATATTCTGTTCGCAATAAGATCTTATCAAATATATCTAGATTTAATTTTCTTTGTGTCCTCCTGGATATATTTGTTTGTGTCCTGACTGTAGCCAGTTAATTAGCAGCAGACCTGTTCACAAGTTCCTGAGGTCCAAGTCAAGTCTCTGAGGTGGAGTCCAGGTCAAGTCTTTGTTCTATTTTGAGACACAGTGTATGAGGCTAAATCAATTTTGAAATATTAAAACTGATTACTTTTACAGTGTCTTGTTCGTTTATTCAAAATTGTCCGATAAAGCACACAAGGTTTTACTTAAATCATTATTTCAATATTAAATCTTTAAATCAAAAAACTTCTTTTCAAATTATTACATTACATATTGATCCAAAAGTTCCCTGTATAATTACAAGAAAACATTAATAGAAACTTCAGGAAAGATTATTTTTGGCATTTAATGCAAAATGCCAATATGCTGTGTATTTTGAGCTATTTGAGTTGCTGTAGTTTGCTGTAGTTCTCAAGCATTGATGAGCATCAAAAGGATATGGAAACCTGTACTTCTTGAAAACGGACAGCAAGCAAGACCGTGACAGCTGTGTAAACCCCGCAGCTTCCCTTCAGATTAATTGATTGCATTTCAGGTTAAAATACACAAATATTATCACAAGGTAATACTTGGCTTTATTGTTTGTTGTTAATCTATGTAACATCACTTTTTCAATGGGTGATGAACACGTGCCTTCAGATATTTCACGCGGGTATATAATGCTGGCCCTGTGTGTTTAGAGATGAATTGTTGTGATATTTGCTGCTAAAGCAGTGAGACGTGTCATTTTAGTGAAAATAGTATTAACTGCCACGCAGTACTACCATATTGACAATACTACTGTTATAAATACAGTGGCATCAGTGGTGTTTCATGCTTTAGTATCGTGATACTACCATAGTACCGGTATACCATGAAACCCTACTGTGCAGTAAAGGGGTTAAACTTTAATTGAACTGAGTTCTGCGCTGCTCACATGCAACCAATCACAATAGAGAACTGAGTTTGTTCTACCTCACCTATAGGCTGAGGGGGCGTGGCCAACACAGCCAAAAGTTTTGTATTTTTCGGTTTCACACCTAAAAAAAAAAAAAAGCTGTGAGATATTGGATGTAACGAAACAGAAAATAGAAAACTATTATACTACTTTATATACTAAAAATATTTAAATGAAATACTCTGATATGCATTGAGTGAAAGATTTTCCCTTATAGTCATTATTGGTTAAACCTGTTTTCCAGAAGTCTTTTACTTTGTTCTTAAAATGGGCTCTCATGACTGTATTAAAGAAATATGCTAAACTATTCTTTCTCGAGAATGGAGAGAAAAGAAGCAGAATCTTAAAATCATTGTATGGTGAAAATCCACACAATTTATATATATACACAGCAAATTTTATAGTGTTAAATTCACACTCACAGTGTGGACTTATATAAACACTGTATACGTTAATTTTCACACTAAGTAGTTTTACATTTACACTTTAAGTAGTGTTGGGTTTTTTTTTCTATACCTGCATAATGATAAAAAAGCACTGGAAGTGTTCGCTGTTAACACCATTTTTTTTTTACCCCTCATTGGCTCCATTAAGGGAGTTATTTTAAATAGTAAATAGTGTTCATATCCAGATTGTTGTAATGTAATGAGTGTAAATGTAATCTACACTCTGCATGCCTAAAATTCCATGCCTTTTTAAAATGTGTGTACACAGCCAACACATCAGGTGCTGTAGCAGGTTTTTATTTTCAACACAATGTCTTAGATGTAACAAACCAGCATAAAATGAGGTACAATACATTCACCATTATCTTACCCAGATTTAAGATACACCTAGCAGGTGCAACCTAGACACATCATCAGTGATGGAACCTGGGGCCATCGGGTGTTTCGGGTCTTTCAGCACCATACACCCTTTACCTAGGGATGATCAGTCCCCGACTTGTCTCAGTAAATTGTGTGGTCCACGGATCACCCCTTTCGATCCATACCCATCTAGATGCCTTCTCAGCGGCTTCCTGATGGCTTCCTTATTGTGCAGTCACCTGATTCCTAGGAGCTTGTGGGCCCTGCAGCTTGACTGGCTAGCAAACCTTTTGTAGCTAGCCTCGATAAGGAGGCAGTGGGTCTTCCATCGAGTGCTATGGCATTCACCTGCCAACCCCTTATACTTGGCTCTCTTCCATTCAGTCCTTTCAGGGCACAGTCAATTCCAATATGGACCACCAGCCTTGATGATTCTGAAAGGAGGACCCTATCAGGCCTAAGCGTGGTTGTGACTATGGTTTCTGGGCATTTGAGCTGCCTTCCGTGGCCGACCTTTAGTTGCCAGTCCTGGGCTGTTGCCAGAAGTTCCCCCTGCTGGGTTCCTCTACAGCCCTAACAAATGCATTTAAGCGCTGTGCTGGCTGCCAGTGCTTACTGGGAGAGATCCCTGGGCTGATGGCTTCTGCTATAATCTTTATCACCTGGTTGTGGTGCCACCGATAACATCCCTCTCCCAGGGCAACAACTTTATATGTGCTCCAGTGATCCTCTTCTTTGACACAGAGGGCATACAGGTGTGTCTATCAGGCCCCAGGAAAAGGGGTTGATTGGGCTGGGGAGGACATATTACACTGATTGGATAAGGAACTGGATCCGGTGTGGTTCTGCTTTCCACAACTCTGACCACATCTTATGGTCCATTGCCTGTTCCCATGGAGTCCACAGCACTTGTAGTCCTATCCCCAGCATCCTGCTGATGTGTCTTTCACCACCCTACTCAGATTTCTTCTTGGACCAGTCAACACCTGTCCTTTCCCCCAGCCTTGTCGTATCAAGGTCGATGGATCCAGCCAAGCCCTGGATATTCTGATGCCACTGTCCCAACTAGCACACTATGCCGCAGGCACACTTCAGCCTGGTCAAATGCTGCCTGGGCCCTCCACTTCCTACCTGTCCTCACCTCTATGCCAGTTGAGGAGACTTTGGTTTCAGTAGACTCTTTGTACAGCAGCACATCTTTTGCCCGGGAAACCACAAACTCCTCTGACAGGCTACTGAAGGGGAGTTGTAGCTTGTTCTTACTCCCATACAAGGCTATGCTGCTGAGGCTGTGATTGAGTCCCAACCACCTATGCAGAGAGTGGCTGATCTAGCTCTCAAAGCCCTCAAAGGTGGTTAGGGGGACGTCGTAAACCAGCAGTGGCCATAAGAGTCGTGACAGGATGCCATGCTGGTAAAGCCAAGCTATAAACTTCCCGGCAACCCAGACTTGTCCATTGCAGCAATCCATGCATGCAATTCGTTTCCGGTTTGATGAAGTGTGGTTGTATTCCAAAATGTGCTGTTGAAGACTTTCCCCAGGCTCTTAACTGGCTTCTCTGTAATTGATGGAATTTGGTCTCCTCCCAGGAAAAACAGAACTTGTTGGTTACATTTCCCTCCCTCACCACAAGGGATTGGAACTTGGCCCATTTGGGCCCAGCTGATGAGGTGTTCTCCAAGGGGTACAATATCAACAAGCAGTAATGAAATGTTTTTGATATGTGCCTGGATAGAGTTTAGCCCTAAACAATTTCCACTGTGGTCCAAATTCACCTTTTCTCTCAAAATTTCTATAATCATATGAATATATTCTAGAGAGCAATTCACACTGTGGTACAAACATATCTGAAAGATATTCAAACTGTAACACAGGCATATTGAATGAATATCAAACGAATATTCATCAGCCTTGGATTAAATTTTGGAAGTAGATTTCTCCACATAAAATTAAGAGCATCAACCTTGTGTACCCACATTTGGAGCCAATGGGTTTGCAGTTTCAAATTAATCAAAATACAGTGAGGGGGGGGAAAAAAGTATTTGATCCCCTGCTGATTTTGTATGTTTGCCCACTGACAAAGAAATGATCAGTCTATAATTTTAATGGTAGATTTATTTGAACAGTGAGAGACAGAATAACAACAAGAAAATCCAGAAAAATGCATGTCAAAAATGTTATAATGGAGAAATATGTATTTGACTCCCCTCTGCAAAACATGACTTAGTACTTGGTGGCAAAACCCTTGTTGGCAATCACAGAGGTCAGACATTTCTTGTAGTTGGCCACCAGGTTTGCACACATCTCAGGAGGGATTTTGTCCCACTCCTCTTTGCAGATCTTCTCCAAGTCATTAAGGTTTCGAGGCTGACGTTTGGCAACTCGAACCTTCAGCTCCCTCCACAGATTTTCTATGGGATTAAGGTCTGGAGACTGGCTAGGCCACTCCAGGACCTTAATGTGCTTCTTCCTGAGCCGTCCTTTGTTGCCTTGGCCAATGTGTTTTGGGTCATTGTCATGCTGGAATACCCATCCACGACCCATTTGACTGTACATGGCCCCGTCCATCGTCCCTTTGATGCGGTGAAGTTGTCCTGTCCCCTTAGCAGAAAAACACCCCCCAAAGCATAATGTTTCCACCTCCATGTTTGACGGTGGGGATGGTATTCTTGAGGAACACTTTCACCCAGTTGTCTTCTGAATCATTCAGATGTTCATTGGCAAACTTCAGATGGGCATGTATATGTGCTTTCTTGAGCAGGAGGACCTTGCGGGCACTGCAGAATTTCAGTCCTTCACGGCGTAGTGTGTTACCAATTGTTTTCTTGGTGACTATGGTCCCAGCTGCCTTGAGATCATTCACAAGATCCTCCCGTGTAGTTATCGGCTGATTCCTCACTGTTCTCGTGATCATTACAACTCCACGAGGTGAGATCTTGCATGGAGCCCCAGGCCGAGGGAGATTGACCGTTCTTTTGTGTTTCTTCCATTTGCGAATATTCGCACCAACTGTTGTCACCTTCTCACCAAGCTGCTTGGCAATGGTCTTGTAGCCCATTCCAGACTTGTGTAGGTCTACAATCTTGTCCCTGACATCCTTGGAGAGCTCTTTTGTCTTGGCCATGGTGGAGAGTTTGGAATCTGATTGATTGATTGCTTCTGTGGACAGGTGTCTTTTATGCAGGTAACAAGCTGAGATTAGGAGTTCTCCCTTTAAGAGTGTGCTCCTAATCTCAGCTCGTTACCTGTATAAAAGACACCTGGGAGCCAGAAATCTTTCTGATTGAGAGGCAGTCAAATACTTATTTCCCTCATTAAATGCAAATCAAGTTTTTCTGGATTTTCTTGTTATTCTGTCTCTCACCGTTCAAATAAACCTACCAATAAAATTATAGACTGATCATTTCTTTGTCAGTGGGCAAACATACAAAATCAGCAGGGGATCAAATACTTTTTTTCCCTCACTGTATACTTGAATTTGTAAAGCACTGGGGTGTTTTGAGAACAATGGATGACTCTGGAAGAAACTTCCATCACAGAAATCCTCAAAATGTGACTTCTGCCTTCCTGTAAATTCTTTAAGCAGTGTACACACATCTAAATTTTGACACACAAAGTCTCTTATGTGCTGTGGTGTGATTGGATGTAGATGTTAGAATTGCGGGTAAGGTGAGTGCATGCGTGTGTGGGAAGTCTAGTTCTCAGCGGCCATGTTTGTAGTCAGCAGTGCCTCCTGGGAAATTTATTCGTGGCTTGGCTGTGATATGACACAGTATATAAAAAATATAAAATATATTAATTTTGTGCCATCAGGGCTATCTATATGGTTCCGCATGGATGGATCTAGCACTCAACGTGCTCGACGGCCCACTCCTCGATGAATTATTTCTTCTGTGTGCTTCCTTACGCTATTGCGGATGCATAAAGAAAAGATCTGGATCTCCAATATCTCCATAAATTCGTGTGGGGCTCGACAAAAAGAGAGAGAGGGAGAAAAACGATTATTAGGACTATGAAGTAGTGAGATATAATATAGTCAGGGTAAGAGTAAACTAATATGTTTTAAGCCTAGACTTATATAATATCCTTATAATATCCATCTACATCCTTAATTTTGGGTGGGGACTTATGTTATTACATGATTTATGTTATTACATAGTTCCTCCTAAATATAGCACTACCACCTCTAATAAAATAATTAGCTATGTATGTTCCAATCTTTCACTGGTGAATATCTACACTTTCTTATATAATGACCTTTCCTCCAACGTTACTTGGTTTATAATTTTGCACTTCACTGCATGTCATTACACCCATATATTAATCCCTACTATGTTTTGCCATTAGGATGAACTGGTTACTGTTGTAAACATGCGGAACAACCACCGAATCTGACATGGCAAGGTCGGTGATTTGCAACGTGGGAGACCCTTCCTCATGTACAACTTACCAGAACTTTATCAATCAAAAGCCTACTTAAATCCCATAGAACCTGAAAGATTGGATGTGATTACCTCTGAAAATGTCTGCCTGTGGAAATCCGACATATCCTGTCACCGTGAATTACAGTATCTTACAAAAGTGAGATACTGACTTTTGTTGCCAGCGGTTTAGACATTAATGTCTGTGTGTTGAGTTATTTTGAGGGTACAGCAAATTTACACTGTTACACAAGCTGTACACTCACTACTTTACATTGTAGCAAAGTGTCATTTCTTCAGTGTTATATAATAATAATAATAATGATAATAAAAATTATATATACACAGTGTGTGTGTGTGTGTGTATGTGTGTGTGTGTGTGTGTGTGTGTATATATATATATACACTTCTAAGTACCGATAAGGAGCAGTTTGAGACAGTTCAAACAGGGCTTTGTTTCAGGGTCGAACCTTTAAAAGAAGAACATTTTGTGTCTCTGTAAGCAGATAAACATTCCGTACTAATCTAAATGATGTGACATGACCTTCTTTGACGTTATCCTCAGATGAACATGAACAAAACTATTACAAAGTAAAAATGAATAATTTCCCTCACAATATATATAATCTTGAATAACGGTCCAGAAACGTCGTGGCCACGCCCTCAAAAAACTCTCTAAGTAGTCTCATTAACAACCATGTGAAGACATGTTTTTATTTATTGTTTTATTTGGTGTTTACAAAACAAAATTGGCAACTTATTCATGAACTTTTTTACATAACAGACTGAGGACACAATCACATTTGCATAAAACTAATAAATAAATAAATGAATCACATGAAAATGAATCACATGCATGAATATGAATCACATGAAAATGAATCTGAATCACATGAAAATGAATCATATGTAAATGAATCACATGTAAATGAATCATATGAAAATGAATAAATAAACAAAGGCAAAAAACATTTGCATAAAACAAAAAACAAAACAAAAAACCTAAAAAAAAAAATGAAAAAAAAAAAAACATTTGTAGGTATGTGTTTTGAGTTTTATCTTGTCCAACAATGAAAACTGGTTTCTGGCTTGGGGAATAGTCATTATTTTCATCATGTCATGATCCCCCGTGTAGCAGAGTGCTCTAGCACTATTGCGTGAGCACCTGCTTTTTCTATGTTGACAGCAGTGACCTTTCGACACGTGTCTTTTGTTGTTGTCATGTCTCTGCCCCGTCTTGTCATGTGTTGTCAGGTCACGTGTGTTTCCGTATTGCCGGCAGCTGTTAGCAGTTGCGGGGCTAATGATGCCGAGTGTATATATACCGTGAGCCATGCTATACACAACGCGGATAATTAGAGTAGATTAGAGTCAGTCATAGGTTCATGTGTTCTAGTCATAGTCCATATCTAAGTTCATGTTAAGGCTAGAATAGCTTATAGCATAGCATAGCATTGCTTATAGCATAGCTTAGACTTAGATAGAGTTGAATAGATTAGAATAGTTTATAGATAGCTTCATGTTTTCTAGTCACAGCCACAGTCATAGTCATGTTCCATGTCATAGTTAATGTTTAGATTCGTTGGTTTAGTTACTGGTTTGTCCGCTGCCAGTCATATTTCTTGTTTCTCTTTTGTTTGCTCTCCTCTATGTAAATAAAAGGTCTTGTTCTAACTGCGATTGCATCCGTCCTACTTCAGTTACGTCACGACTCGTGACACAGCAGGTCCACATAGATTTCTTTTTTGGAAATATTTGGTTGAGGTGGTGTTTTTAGGTATCTACATTTATGAATTAAAATGTTGACAAAATGATTGCATTATTTATCAGAAAAGTTTTTTTTGTCAATGAATATTATTCCAAATTT
This sequence comes from Ameiurus melas, assembly GCA_012411365.1. Taxonomy (NCBI): domain Eukaryota; kingdom Metazoa; phylum Chordata; class Actinopteri; order Siluriformes; family Ictaluridae; genus Ameiurus; species Ameiurus melas. The sequence goes on from CM022766.1 coordinate 2,089,116, forward strand.
AACAGCATCCCAAGTAAAAGAGTGTATAACAGGAATCTTTTGTTTCAACCAGTTGTACACATCACACCAAAACCCTTGAACAGATTTGCAATAAAAACAAATGTTCCATTGTTTCTGTATCGAAATTACAGAATAAACATATATTTGAGATTTTCATGTTAAATTTGGTGATTCTTTAGTGTGATATATTTAATTTCTAATTTTCAAGTACATTTCTTTGAATTTGGGGGCTACAGAATAAGAAATACAACCCCAGTTGAAATATAGAACAAAGCATATGTTTCTCTAAAACTTGTATATATTTTTCAGCATTGATGGTGCCTTTTATAGATGTGCAAGCTGCCCATTTCATAGGCACTAATGCACCCCCATACCATCAGAGATGCAGCGCTGATAAAAAGCTGGATGGTCCCTCTTCTCTTTAGTCTCCTATAGAGACCACGGCATCCATGGTTTCCAAAAAGAATTTCAAATTTCGATTTGTCTCAACACAGAACAGTTTTCCACTTTTCCTCAGTCCATTTTAAATGAGCTTTGGACCAGAGAAGATGGCAGAGTTTCTGGATCTGAATGGAACACATATGGCTTCTTCTTTGTAAGATAGAGCTTTAACCAGCATTTGTAGATGGCTCAGAATAATGCCTGTTTTTAATGCAGTGCTGCCTGAGGGCCTGCAGATCATGGGTCTGCACTATTGATTTTCATCCTTGTCCCTTGTGCACAGAGATATCTACAGATTATCTGAATCTTTTAGCTAATCTTTTAGGTAATCTTTTACCAGCTATATCAGCCTCTCAACTGTACCACCATGTAATGCTTCCAGGCCCTCATTAGTTCAACTGTTAAAACTTACCACCGATTGCAGGCATGTTTTTCAAATCTGCACAGAAATGCTTATAGTATAAAGAGTATTTTGCACATAAACACACTGTCTGGGATATCCGCAAAGAATATATTTCTATAATAGACCTATGTTTTTTTTTGGTAAAAGAGGTGGCGTTCATTTGGATACATGTTGTATCATGTGAACGGGTAGTAGCAGTGGGTAAAATTTTGGATGGTTAGATTGACCTTGGCTACTGTTGTCCGGACTGTGGATCAGCGATGCCGGAAGTGGAGGTGCTTACTGTGGTTGCAGGGCGATATCTTTGTTGCCACTTCTCCATTTTAATGTTACAAGCTATTACTTAACTTCTTTATATAGCCATGTGCTAGCGATAAATGGAATGCGGTAAGACGCATGACTGTGAGTAAATGCAGTTTTGACCGTGAAAGACAGGATAATTTGACTGGATGTCATGTATTTGACCTTTAGAACATTGCAATTTTGCTGTTTGTGCACTGAAGGGGACACAAGTTTATTTTTTGGACAATGTTATTTAGTGAGGCGGAATTAAATGAACAATAAATCTCCGCATTTTGCTCCTGTACCCCTCCGTCACCTCGTGTACTCCCAGTTTAAGAACCACTGCTGTAGATCATGAGACCTTCATAGTCTTTGCAATTTTACGTTGCAGACAATTTTTCAGAAGTTTTTTTGCAGATTGGTGAACCTCTGCCCATCTTTACTTCTGAAAGACTCTGCCTCTCTAAGATACTCTTTTTATACCCAATCATGTTACTGACCTGTACCCAATTAACCTTCAGCTGTTTCTTTTTAGTACCACTTATTTTCCCTTTTGTTGCCCAGTTCCAACGTTTTTGAGATGTGTTGCAGCCATCAAATTCAAAATTACCTTTTTTTTTCTTAAAATGGACCATTTACTCAGTTTATACATTTAACATATTTTCTATGTCCTATTCTGAATAACTTGGTTTTATGAAATTTGTAAATCATTGCATTCTGTTTTTATTTACATTTCACTCAGTGTCCCAACTTTTTTGGAATTGGGATTGTATATTGTCACCACGACAAATATGAAAATCACAAGGTTACAATCCGGTAAATGGTTCTTTCAGGTGCAATATTGTTTGCAGCAATGTGTTTACATATTTATAGTTTCATAGCAATTCACAAAAATATATATTATTGTTCAAAGCTTTTCTGTTTGTGTTGTTTCAGATACATCAATAACACGAGTGTAATATGATTCTAGTGTTATAGACTTAAGTTTCTGTATAGTAATCCAGAATATTCTGAATAAATATCCATCATGTGACATCATCACAACATGCATTCAGTCAAAGCCCTCTTGAATTCATGTGCATCAAACATGAATACAGCTAAAAGGTCTCATTTACCAACGTGGATCTCCTGCTGCTTCCATTGGAAGGTGAAGTATTCTGTCACGGACCTCGGTTGGTACGGAAGCAGAAGTGGGTTTCAGGTGAATGTAGGGAAGTTCAAAAGATGTAGTCGTAATACAGGCAAAGGTCAGGCGATCAGGCAAACAAAACAAACTAGGATAGGCAGAGAGCGTAGTCGTAGACGGGAAACTAAGTTTGAGAAAAACGAGAAGACAAACTAGAGACATAAGGCTTGGCAACGCAGAGAACAAGGTAACTGACCGTTTACTTCGCACAGAGTACTGAATGAATGACTGCTAAATACTAATGGAGAGAGTATGTGTGTGATTAGTGACAGGTGTGACTGATTAGAACTCTGGGGATGGAGAGCGAATACATGCGTGAGAGGTGAGTTGCTTCTTTGGAATCTGAGTCCCGATCAGGCTGAGCTATGACACCAACAAACATCCCTGGGAAAGGCTGTGCAAACAATTTCACCAATTATTCAGCTATCCACAAAAGAAGCACACAAAAAAATCTGCAAATTTAAATAAATAAATAAATAAAATACAAATCAATTAGCCAGCAACAGTTACAAGAAACTCTGTGAAATCATGTATGGACTAATTATATCACACAAACCTAGGGATCACCATACAGGGCTCCAGATGGCGACTAACTTTTTAATTTTGCAACCATGTTTTTTCTGCCAGTCGCCAGTGGCCACAGTTACCCACAAACAAAATTAAAAAACAAATAAAATAGAAATGACTGTACATGTTGTGTTAGGCTACTGAACTCTCATCTCCTCTTGTGCATGCATCTACCTGCCCTATCGCGTGTACTGCACTCTTGTCCTGCAGGGGTTGAAGCGTCGGCTGTATACATGAAAAGAAACCGGTTTAATGTCATGTTTTTTTGGGTAAAAAGTTGGAAGTGTTCACTTTATTAAAGGTGTTTTTAATTTAGTTTGATGTGGTTTAGTTCGTTGGAATTTTAATTCATCCATTATATGTAGGCTAGCTAATTGTGTAGTTAACTAACGTTAGCCAGCTGAGAAGAAAACGAAATGCGCAATCGGAAAATATCAGACTTTCTCATTCCCTGCCCATCCAAACCCTGCTACATCAGATACCAACGATGTTGAGACCAACTCGACCAGTGAAAGTTCTCAGGTGACATTTGAGTCACCCCAGCCCGAATACAAATCTCCAGGGATGAGGTGTTACTGGAATTATAAGAAGCATGCATGTGGCATGAGCTATAACTTCACACCTGATTGATAGTCAGTTTTTTTTTTTAACAGAGAAAATGTATTGATTATATTAATGTTTTAAACCATTGTATTTGGAAACAAAGTTCCATGTTGATTTCTAAACACATTCAATGTTTTAGCTTGAAAAAACATTGACGCCCAGAGCAAGATCATCTTTGTATGACTAGTCTCTGAATTTTCTAAACGTATAAATATTGACATGAACTTTTTCTGTGTGATTAGTGATGAGAAATTATGCGTAAGGTCAACTGTCTTGTTCATCTTGACTCTTAAAAATGACCAGTCACAATGGTGTTGGTATTAGTAAAATTACGCCAAACACTTTATTTTTAAAAAAAAAAAGAACCCCCCCCCAAAAAAAAAAAGAGAAATAAATTTTTTTTTTTAAAAATATTAAATTTCCTTTTTTTTTTTTTTTTTTTTTTTTTTTTTTTTTTTCAATTCACAATGTTACAAATCTAAAATTACAAAGCTGTTACAGCCATTAAAGGTGGGTGATTGGGTGGTCAAGACGTAATACAGTATTGTAGGTGACATTTCCAAAAACAATTTCATAAACCCATGGTGATAAATTCTAAAATATGTATCTTGAATAATTTTATTGTGTTTTCCAGATGTACCACTGCTCAGTTTGTTGGGAGTTTTACTAAAAATCATCATCTCAAAGATCACGAGTGCATTCACACAGAAGAGAAGTCGTATGACTGCGGACAGTGTGGGAGGAGTTTTACTCGTCAGAGTACTCTCCAACAACACCAGTGTATCCGCACTGGGGAGAAGCTGTATCTCTGTGGACAGTGTGGGAAGAGTTTTACTTATCAGAGTAATCTTCGACAACATGAGCGTATTCACACAGGAGAGATGCCATATGTCTGTGGACAGTGTGGGAAAAGTTTTCATGACCAGAGGACCCTCCTCAGGCACCAGCAGAGTCATGCAGGACAGACACCATACCTCTGTGGACATTGTGGGTGGAGCTATACTTATTCAAGTTCATTAAGGACACATAAGTGCTCTAATATAAAGCCATCAGATTTAGCCATGTGAATTTGTCAAATTTAGATACATGTTTTTTTTGGGGGGGTTTTTTAAGGTAAAGAGACATTCAGGCATGAAACTGTAAAATTATTATATATTATATTATTTTAGCAAACTTTTTTCAGTAAAAATAAGTCAAAATGGTGCTGGACTAATGAATAGGTTTTAATTTACATCCATTTTGATTGTTATTTAGATTAGCCCGCCCACCTCACTAAAATAATAATAATTTTAAAGTGTTAAATGTTAATAAAGTACCATATATTTTCCTTATAATTGTGGATGCAGTGTGTTTGATCAGATTCCTTTCCCGGACCTCCCCGGGTAATTAAAGCTGTTCCTGAATGCTCGGTTAATCTAGCCGCACATAACACAAGTGTTCGTGAGCTCCTACACAACAAAAGAACATTAACAATGATCATTTTAAATCAACTAGTAACAAAACTAAACATTGACAGTATTTCTGACTTTACAGGCTAAAAGTTTTTTTATAATTCTTTACATTATAAAATGGCAAAATTGATCATGTTCAAATACATGTAAAACATTAAGCTGAAGAAAAAATACATTTACTAAAATATATTTTAAGAAACTATATGGTTGTTGTTGTTATAAATCTAACCAGGAATATTTAAAAAAAAAAAACATGTAGATGGTTCATTTCACAGAGGAAGTCTGACATCAAAATATAAAAATTTTACTTCATCTTAAAGCTGAAGTAAAATAGGTATTTCAAATTGGTAGACAGTCAAACCAACTCGGATCAGTTCAGAGGGGCATGCTCACAGTAAGATCAATTAAGGTGGTTATTTTTGGGTTGTGAGTAGAGCTGCAACAACTAATCAATAAAATTGATAATAATTGATTGTGAAAATCGTCGTCAAAGATTCTCATTATGAATTATTTGGTCTGCGTGCAGCATGGGGTACATTTACTCATTACGTTACTTCTGTTCAGAAAATTTGTGTCTCAAATGACATACTATACATTTACACTAGGCACTATTGTCACGTATCGTGACATGAGGGAAGATAGGACGGATGCAAGCGCAGTTGGAATGGTTTTCTTTATTGAGAAACACAGGCAGGTAAATCCAAAACGTGATCCAGAAATGTAATCTAAAACATGCAAGAGGTCCGGCGATCAGCAAACAGGCATACACAGGGCTAAACATGTATCAAGGTCATGGTCACGAAAAACAGGGTCGAGATACAAAACATGAAACGTGAAATACAGTGAGCAACTGGTAGCGGACAAACCAGTGTGAACTAAACTAACAAACCTAAACATGACATGAACTATGACTATAACTATAAATTTAAACATGAAACTATGAACTGTGACTGTGACCTTAATCTCTTATCTATTCTAACATGTTTCTAACTCATCTATTCTATCTAATATTCCGCTTTGAGTATTGGGAGGCATGCAGTATATATGCCAACATGATCAGCCTCGTAACTGCTAACAGCTGAGGGCAATACAGACGCACGTGACACTACAACCAATGACAGGATGGGGAGGAGACATGACATAAACATAAACAAATGCACGTGGTGGGATGTCACTGCTGTCCACAATGGAGAAGCAGGTGCTCGTGCACAAATGGGGACTCATGACAACTATGTACTTTTCCATCTAGTGTATGAATATTACAAAGGTAATATCGTCTCAAATGGAACATTAGCTTTTTTTTTTTTTTACTAACCCGGAGTATAAGCCGTTTCCTGAGTCAGTGGTGCATATAGTCATACGCATGTGATGCAGATACCCAGAGTCACCAACTATGACTTTCTTCAGTTTACTGTTTGTCAACGTTAACTTCTCAATGAAATATTTGGGAAAGGGAAGGGAGGGGAGAAAAGTAAATGAATCACATGCATGAATATGAATCACATGAAAATTAATCATATGTAAATGAATCACATGTAAATTAATCAAATGAAAATGAATAAATAAACAAAGGCAAAAAAATAATTTAAGTTTATTGTCATTATATGTTATATTTGTGCTCTTGTAGTGTAACATCTGTCATTTATTATAACAGGAGTTATTTGTTAGTAATGAGCTATGTTGCTCCTGACTCGTGGTGTAGACGCAGTGATACACAGTGTGAGTAAGATCTTTAATGTCTAATTAAAACATTATGATCAAAAGTAAACACAAGCCATAATGTGCAGTGAGAGTGAGCTTTTATTATTAATTTAGGACTGTAGTTAAATTTTTTGTGCATCCATAAAAAAATTATGCATAAATACTAATATCAACTAATATATATCATATAGACATATATATTATATTATATACAGTATCTCACAAAAATGAGTACACCCCTCACATTTTTGTAAATATTTGATGATATCTTTTCATGTGACAACACTGAAAAAATGACACTTTGCGACAATGTAAAGTAGTGAGTGTACAGCTTGTGTAACAGTGTAAATTTTCTGTCCCCTCAAAATAACTCAACACACAGCCATTAATGTCTAAACCGATGGCAACAAAAGTGAGTACATTGTTGGATATAAATCAGATGTGAAATAAACATGAGGGAGACCAAGTATGAATAGTATGTAATTTTATTGAGAATTCACTGGGCTGGTGGGACTGTACTCTTGTGGAGAAATATCACCTGTGTGCTGTTTAGATTATGGGCATGCACTGCATCATATAGCATGAATGTTATAGTTTGTAGTGTTTCAATTTGAAGACAAAAATTATACACTTATTTTATTTTAATAAATTTGGACTTCACATTGGACACTGGCAGCACAAATGACAGCAGGTGGGACTGCGTTCTGGTGTAAAATGAGCTTAAGAGGAGCTCCAGAGTGAATAATGACTGATGTTGGGAAAATTAGCTGTTTGGGGTAAATTGTTCTTTTCTCCACCATTATTGTAATGAAAATTAGCTGTTTAGATTGAGCTATTGAATTCCTCCCAAATATGCAGGATTGACTAGCAGATCAGCATGAAAGGGGAAATTTGGCTAATTTAATGTTTCTGATCAACTATTCGTCCAGCAGTAAGTTGAACTTAGGGTATTCATTAATTATGCATTAGATCTTAGCTCTGTGGTCACAGGCAATAATATCTTAAATATAGTGAAACATTATTTGAAGAGCATGTAGCAGGAATTCAATAGACAGTGGAACTGTAATCAACATAATGAAAAGTGAATGGAGTTCTGAGTTTAGAACAAAGGATGTTAAAAAATGGATAGACCATACAGATATAAATCAATTCATATGATTATCAGTCTGATAATTTAGATGATTTTAGTTAGTTTAATATTAGTCTCAGATCTATTAATAGTACACCATGATGTTACCCAGGTGATTAAATTACTAACATATATATTATTATATATATATTAATTATATTTCATTAAATATTTGTATTATATTTTTAGTTTTTAATTATTTATTAATTTACATGTTGATTCATTTTGATTCATTTTCATTATTCTTTTTTTTTTTATTAATTTTTTTTTTTTTTTTTTTTTTTTTTTTTTTTATTTCATTGAAAATTTGGAAAATAAAAAAAGAAACGAAAAAAAATTTAAGTTTGGGTGAATTACACAATTGAAATCTCCATTGAATATCAGGTGAGTATTTAAAAAAGGGAGATTGCTCAACAGTCTATTAGCAAATTCCACATTCATCAAAGTTTGGAGCTTATACATTTACCCCTCTTGCTTTTGAATTTACATTTACATTTATTCACTTGGCAGACGCTTTTATCCAAAGCGACTTACAAATAATCAAAGCGATATATCAAGCAGGGAACAATACAAGTAGTGCTACTATACAAGATCCATTAATTGAATACCAGAGGAAGCAAAGTGTACAGAGTAGAGGTGTAAGTGCATTGTGTGTGTTTTTTTTTTTTTGTTTTTTTTTTCTCCTCTAGGAGTTGGTTAGGTGTTCAGGGAAGAGGTGGGTCTTTAGCTGTTTTTTGAAGATTTGTGAGAGATTCTGCAGTCCGGATTGAGATCGGAAGAGCATTCCACCACTGGGGAACGATATGCGTGAAGGTTCTGGAAAGGGACCTTACACCACGCTGAGTGGGAACTACTAAACATCTTCGCTAGTCAATTGCAGATTGCGAGAGGGAATGTATGCCTTCAGGAGAGAGTTGAGGTAGGAGGGTGCTGTTCCTGACAAGGTCTTGTAGGTGAGCATCAAGGCCTTGAACTTGATGCGGGCAGCTACAGGAAGCCAGTGGAGGGAGATGAAGAGGGGTGTGACATGAGTTATCTTGGGCTGGTTGAAGACAAGGCGCGCTGCAGCATTCTGAATCATCTGAAGGGCTTTGATGGAGCTGGCTGGGAGGCCTGAAAGCAGTGAGTTGCAGTAGTCCAGTTTAGAGATGACAAGAGCCTGGACTAATATCTGTGTAGCCTGTTTGGTGAGGTATGGTCGGATTTTCTTGATGTTGTACAGGATGAACCTACAGGACCTTGCAGTTGCTGAGATGTGGTCTGTAAAGGTCAAGCCCTCATCAAGAATCACCCCAAGGTTCCTGGCCGTCTTGGTTGGCATGAGTGTAAGTGAACTGAGCTGTACAGTGAAGTTCTGGTTGATTGAGGGATAGGCTGGGATGACGAGAAGCTCAGATTTTCCCAGGTTAATCTGAAGATGGTGCTTCTTCAACCACTCGAAATAAAGTTTGAGTGGAAGACGTTTCAAATATTTAATCAGAAATTGCTGATTAAACAAGGGAAGAGGGGCTCCTTCCCCATTTCTTTCTGCAGTTATCACCTTATGGGTGAAGGATCTTGCATTTTATCTGTTGGGTAACCCATCTAGTTTTGGTGAGTCAAAGAGAAGGACTTTTTTCTCAAAACACTTGTGGCATTCTGGGGGGTTGAGCTACGGTTTTACTGCAACATTTTGCCAGGTGGCCACTCTGTTAAAGGCCGCTAGTGTTTATTAACGGTGGGTTTTCCGTCCACCCCAGAATTGTTGGCACCAGTCACAACAGTTTCTTTGAAGTATGAAGCTGAAGAACTTGAATTAAGAACTTCTTAGTGGTCGAGGACTGTTTAAATGGAATGACTTATCATCTATTGTTATCATCTTTGCTGCCTGGTTTGATCCTACGCTAATAAAAAGTTTATTACTATTATTATTATTATTATTATTAACAATAATAATAAAAATATAATAATGTAGCTTTACTTATTATTACATATTGCATAAATCAAGTTTCTATGCAGAAACCCCAATCTGCATCTCAGGTGAATCCCATGTGGGGTCGCATAAATCTCATGCATCATCTTTGTGTTTGTTGTTTATCTTAAACTTGTTTGTTTAAAATGTCTCCATGGTGATAAATGCGTTTCATCAAATTATTTTAAACCAAAATCAACATCATCTATCTGAACTCTACACAAAGTGACTTCTGATGAAGTAAGTGATGGATTTCTGAAGATTTCTGTCAGATGTGAAGAACTGGGTAAGATTGCCTGTGCTGCGGGGCTGCTTGTGCTCTCTGCCGGTGCGGGTTACTGCATTTAACGCCACATGTGGAGACGAAGCACTCTTCCTGACTGCACTGACTCTCCTCATGGTAGGAGGAGCTTCAGCCGGTCATGTGACTTTATTGCCTCACTACTTTTACAATAAATCATGTTCAAGTTACAGTGTTACAGTCTAATGTTATCTACATTACACTGGTGTGAATTAGCCTAATGCTAGTTACTGTGCTAGCAAACTTGGCTCCTGGTTTCATTTACACACTAAAATCCCTCACCGAGTTGATTACATTGGCTTAAGAATTTAGTTTATTTCCACAATATAATATTTACCCCATTAGAAGGTCATTTTAACAACCCTGGCTACTGGTTTTACACCAAATCATGATTAAGAAATTTAACAGTTAGCTGAATGCTGGCACACTTGAAAACACAATGCAATATTTATCCTAATGTTACTAACTAGTAAACTTGGCTGTTGGTTTTAAATGTACACTAGAAAATGTTTTTGTAAGCAAAGTTGTCATTTTGAGTCACATAAAAGTAATTTATTGCAGAGCCTTTGGACGTGCTGGTAGAGTCAGTAGACACTCCCTCTGTCCTCCAGGTATGTCTCAGTTAAAACGTTATATTTTAACTACATCTGAAACCAGTAGGCTGCTTCTGTGTGTGTGTGTGTGTGTGTGTGTGTGTGTGTGTGCGTGTGTGTGTGTGTGTGTGTGTGTGTGTGTGTGTGTGTGTATGTGCGTGTTTTAAGGTCGTTGAGCCAAACCTGCAGCTGCTGCCCACTAAACATCACCATGAACTTTCATCTGTAGGTCTGGTAACCAAACCTTTCATTCATTTAATAAAGTGATCACTGAATTTTCCAACGTTGTTTCTGCTGTGTAGAAAGTGACAAAATGTTAGATATGTTAATGTTGGAAAACTCTGTATTCTCTATTCGTTCAGATATGTATAAGTATGTTTAGGTTAAAGTTTAATCTCTTTCTTTTGAACTTATCTAGACCTGTCTGTTGTGCACGTGCCAGTTAAACTGTCACCATAGGAACTTCCTCTTTTTTGTTAGGTGAACCATACCATCATACCATATATGGTCAACAACTGCTATACTTTCTTGTATTGCCTAAGATTTCTTTCATGTATGTGACCAGACAATTCAACTGCCATATTATTTCTACACAATGCACGGCTATTTTGCCTATATTAACCTCTGTTTGTCCACAAATAAATTGAGTCTCTCTGAACTACTCTTTCTGTCAATGTGTTCAATCAGACTTTCACCTGGCCCGTATACGCTCTGAGGCGCAGTAGCATTGAGAAGAGACACTCTACTCTTAACTCTTAAAGGCTGAAAAGGTGGACGGAAGGAAGAGGGATATTAGAAGCAGTTATTTGCTTTATCCCTACAGTTTGTATGAAGCTGTTATGATAAGAAGGACTTATCATCTTCATGCTCTACTTTTCACAGCTTCACAGTACTGGTGAGCTGAGCAGCTCCTGGTGTAACATTCAGTTCCTCTCTTATGACACTTTTCTGGGTATTCTACAGTCCTGCAGCTGAGACACACACACACTTACACACACTCACACACACTCTTCTTTACAAGCTCTAATGTTCAATTTTGTTTTTTCTATTTCTAGTCAGAGGAAATTAGGAGACACTTCCTCGACATGATAAAGGGTCCAGAACGTCAGGTCTGCTTGTTAAAAAACCACCAAGACCAGTTACTTGGATTAGGAGGTAATCCCAGTCTTTATTACTTAGATGAAAAGAATTATGGCCATTAAGAAATCATGGCCATGAGGTGCCATGTTGAACTTCTAGTGACCAGTATGAGGGAGTGTGAGAGCGATGACACACGTGCTCCCCATTCACACCTGAGACCTTATAACACTAACAAGTCACAGGACACCGGGGTTGGAAAAGGCTAATTGGGCCCAATTTGGACATTTTCACTTAGGGGTGTACTCACTTTTGTTGCCAGCGGTTTAGACATTAATGGCTGTGTGTTGTTATTTTGAGGGGACAGCAAATTTAACGGTAACATTTAATGGTAACAAAAATGCCAGTTGGTTAGATGTTTAAAATTCATAGGCACGCGTATTGGCTTTCATTCATTTCAAAACACAGTTTTGTGGGGGTTTTTTTTGGTTTTTTTTAATAGAAAGCGAATTAGTATTCAGTGGGATGGGAGTGATGTTGATACTTAAAAAAAAAAAACATTATTATTTGTATGCATTTGTTTTTTAATCTAATCCTTTTGCCATAATTCTTTATGTAACTATTGTCTTATTCCTAAATATTCCTAAAATAATTTAATTAGTCCATTGCCAATGGCTTATTCTTTGCAGTGAAGAAAATAGGTTTATCACTGTTGAGATATAGCTATTTCTGAAGAGATTTTTTTAAAAATTAGTGAATTTTGCTCCTTACAGGATAAAATATGATATTTATATTTATCAAATACTTTGTCTGCAGTTAAAATAACTCATATCAGCATCAGCACCCATGACTAATCATCACTGAAATAAAGCCACACAGAATAAATCTGTTGGATAATAATCCCCACAAATAACTGGGAATTCAGCACAACACTGGTCCTTGACACCTCTGCTCTAAAAGTTCAACCACAAATTGAGGTGGGAAAATGCAATGAGTGTGTGCTTTAGAGATTCATTCAGCTATTAATACTTCTTGTTCTTGTTGATTTGATGTTAGAATAGTGTTGTGGTTAAAAATATACTATGATAGATATATATGAGCTGTGAAATGGAGGCAGGTGTGTGTGATCTGGGAATTGTAGTCCATGGCAGCCATGTTTGTGGACCGCAGTGCATGATGGGAAATGTAGTTTGTGACATGAGTAGATTTAACACTACCTTAATATGGTCAAATACAGTTTAAATGAAATGGACACATTCATAGAGGGAATCTTATGCCTTTCACAAATGGGCACTCAGCCAAGGAAACAAATTGGTGTTAAATTGAAACAAAGCTCATAGAGGATACATTTTATTTAAGACTAAGTTAAATACATATTCGCATTACTCCTAATTAGATATATTTAAATAAAGTGAACAAAATTTAAATGTCGTGTATGAAGGGTCTGAGTGATATTTTGAGTGTGGTACAGTTATAAGTTAATAAGGGATAGAGGGGGTATGCCTGTCTATCATTTAGACTAAACACTATTGTTGTACAGAGAAAAACAATAATAAAAAAAAATTATGAAAATTAGCGAGATAAGATAGACCAGTGAACTGTAAATACATGTCTAGATCTCAACCTCGTTTACTCTGCTTATTAGTTCTGTATGGGGATTATCACTTGTTAGTACAGATGGGATATTAATGTTAGGTTAGTGTACATCACAAATAGTCATTGACTAAAGGAGTTTTGTTTTTCTTTCTCAATATCCTTCTGGTGAAAATTCAGGAAGGGATAAGAATGAATCTTTGCCAATTGAGTTTGTAATTTTTAAAAGACAACAGACTAGAACTCTTTATAGATTACCTAAACATGAGAGTGGAAGACCCCTTTATGAGAGATGTTATTCCTTTGATTAGAGAAGTTGAGATTACTTCAATAATTTTAAATGAGTTGATAGAGCAGCATTATTTACTCCATGTAGCAATATTTCATGATCCACTATGTCGAAAGCCTTTAAAAAATCGAAAAACAGGGAAGTGCAAAAGGTACCTTGACATTATTTTAAGACTTTCAAAACAGCTGTGGTGGTGGTGATATGTTTTTATGACCTTAGACTTTTTGCAAACCGATAACATGTCAACAAGTTCACTGAAAAGGCTTTCTAAAAGTGTTTGATAGGACAAAAAGCTTTGGGATTGGACTGTAATTGTCACGGTTCCCCCTTGAAGCAGCATGCTCTCGCGCTGTTGCGCATGTGTGTTGTGACTTTTGAACATGTGCGCTCTGTTTTCGTTTCTGTCAATGGCTGGGAGGGCACGTGTGTTTTGTTTATGTTCGTAATGACCCTGCTCCGTGTCTGTCATAGGTTGTATCCCCACGTGTGTCTGTATTACTCCCAGCTGAAATCTGTTTAAGTTGATTCATGCTGGTTTATATACCACGTGCCGTACTACACACGGCGCGGTTAATTAAACATATTAAACATAGTTCCTTGTTAGTTATAGTTCACGTTGGGTTATCCGCTCCCAGATCATAGTCATAGCTCACGTTCATGTTTATGCTTATGTTTGTTTCTCGACCCTGTTTTCCGTGCCACGTTGTTGATATCTGCTTTGCCCCTAGTTTATTCCTGTTTGCCGTTCGCCTGACCTTCGCTTGTTTTCTGACTATGCCTTTGGATTACGTTTTGGATTTGTCTGCCTGCCTCTTGTAAATAAACTACACTCGTTCTTAAGTGCACTTACCTCCTTCCTTCATCCGCTCCGTCACGACTTGTGACAGTAATAATCTAATATAGTAGGATTTCCCTGGTTTAATAAAGGAAAAACAAAAGCTGATTTCCAAATTTCTGGTACAATCCTGTTGTCTAATGAAAGATTAAAAAGATGAGATAAAATCAGCTGCTAAGTTTAGAAATACAGACTCCACACAATCAGGGCCTTGTGATTTATCTATATCGAACAATGCGTGTGCTCTGTAAACATCAGAAGTCTCCTCATTTTGAATGGTTTTAATGGCTTTCTGCATTATTAAAATCAGTATACAGTGAGTCACTTGAAAAATATTCACCGTTTTAATAGGCCTAGATCTGATTCATAAATTGAACATGTAATGATGAGTTTTGCAGTTGTGTGCTCCCAGTTGTCTGTGTCCAGTTTCCAAATTGGACAGTGATGATGGCATTCCTCATCCTGAACTCGCTAACATACATGGCACATTATGGGCTACATAAGGGCGAAGCACGGCAAGTAACATGTACACTGTAATAAGCTAAAGTGAAGTACAGTCATCTTGTGGACTGTCCTCAATCCTTAGAAAAGGATGAAGGGACATGGCCACACAGTCTAGCATTATTACAGCAAGCTGTGATAACAACTGTGATAAGTTCTGCAATACAACACACCCAGTAACCAATGTTTAAGGCTGAAAGAGGATGGCATTTTACACAAAAGTTGCAAAATCAATTAACTAGTCACCCCAGTAGCTCCACTGTTTACTGTTTATAGTATGTTGTGTGTGTATATATATATATATATATATATATATATATATATATATATATATATATATATATATATATATATATATATATATATATATATATGTATATATATATATATATATATATAAGATATCCCTACTGTAACCCATTCCACTCCACGATATTATTATTGATCAGCGCTTTTTTCCAAGTGATTGCGTGTGAGAGCTCAAGGCCGTTACTCCCCTTAACATTCCTAGAATCAGTAGTACACCTGGGAACGTCTCCGTCGGGGGCTGTGGACTCCCCTGGGGTGTACTCCTCTGTGGTCAGAGACTCCCTTGCACGCTCCCAAGGCCGACAGGACATGATATGGGTCATCTTCCGCCCCATAAAGCACAACAAATGTTCCTGGACATTATCAAGTATGGTCTTCAGTGGGACTCTGATTGCTCTCTACATGACAGAAATCCCGAGATCTGGGTGTTCTTTGGACAAGCCTGACATTGAATAGACTTATGCTCTGCACCTGCACTATGGCTGGCAAAACTACAACAAAGACTTTGTCTTACATATGACTGAAAGAGGGGGCGGGGCGCAAATGACTGTGGGGGTCCCGGCCCATGACTGTGGGGGTCCCGGCTCGTTGTTGTGGGGTGCTTGCAGGTCAGTAGTTTATGGATTGAAAACATTGGATTAGGTGGCACAAGAATTGCCTGCACGTTTGCGTGCCACAGCTGCTGAGGCTCTCTTAGTGCAGATCACTGGGAAAATTGCTCTCTCACACATTGATCTTACACTTATCACACCAGGTCATTTCTATTTTTGAAAGAACAGGTTATGGGGATAGGGGGTTATTCTATGTGCCACCCAAAAATTAAACTCTTAAACCTAATAGTGTGTTTAACCTAATAGTAGTGTCGTATTGCCTAATTAATTCTGTGGAGCCAGTCACTGAGAACACTCAAAATTGCCTAGCCGAAATTCATATGTCCTCAAGTTTCAATGTTTCAATGTTTCAATTTTAGACGTTCCATTTGAAGTTTCGAGTCTGAAATGTCACAAACTTTATGAGCACCCTGATCTGCCCAATTGGCTGAAATAAAAAGCTATCACTACAGAGTGCAAAGTGGTTAAGAGTAGAATTGCTAATATGTAAATATATAGATAAATACTGACATTATGCCCAAGGAGTGTGTCATCTGTGTGGAGTTATTCAAATGCAGTGGTTTTAGAATAAAACGTCGGAACGCCACTTTAACATACCGAGCGAACAGTTAATTGTATTCAAATTGTACCTTCTGCACTTTGCACTGTATGTATTAAGGATGCCCATGGTTTTAAACAGTATGGGGGAAGGTAGAGGATTGATCTCTGTACTTACAAGCAACGGACAGTGGAGGATAATCTGAGTGTGATATTTGTGCTTAAATTTTTCTTTTGACCAGAGAGGTAGTTCCTGGACCTGGCATACCATCTCAAGTTTAACATAATTTGTGCTGATACTAAACATATTTCGGTAGATGCTGTACCTCTTGCACTAATGACCTATAGCATTATGTATCTAACAATATGAGCAATATGTATCTAACACCGCATGAAATTCTTACGGGTCGACCCATGTCTATGTCTGTTTCTTATGGAGGACTGCCACTGGAGTAATTACAGATGGATCAAGAGCATATATGAGACAACTAACTGTTATGTATGAAGCTATGTATTCACTGATGAACAAAGCTGGGTGCATTGTTAGGAGTGAGGCGTTACCGCCTCAATGGGGGGAGGTAGTCGAGGTGTCAGAGATGGGAGACCAGGAGCAGCGAGAGAAGGACTGAAGCAGCAGCGGACTACGAAGCAGAAGCGGACTACAAGGCAGCAGTGGACTACAGGAACATGCGACCCCCGAGGATGTTCAAGGATCCTGAAGCTCAAGGATATGATGTTCAAGGATATGAAGCTGTCAACAAGGGGACTGCTCTCAAGAGACATTATATAGAACTCTCAAGTCAATGGCAGACCAGGATGAGATGACGATGTGATGAGTCATGCCCTGTGTGTAAGTGCTAACCTCTCCCCAAAGGGTGGATCTCCACAGTACGTAAAAAGTGCTTGAGCTGAAGACAACCAGCATACAGAGAGATACTGCCAACAGAGACTGTCAAGTTGAATTGTTATAAAATGTTTGTGATATGACCCATGACATGTGATGTGTAACGAAGTGTGACGCACTCAGGCATGAGAATGGTGTTGTCGAGCACATAAGTGCAGCAGGGTGGGAATTTTTCCTGACAGAAGATCAGGTTTTCGCCCACCTCTGAATGCAAAGGTTTGAGGTGTTGTTTTTTTGGGGGAAGCAAGACTCTGCAGGTCCCGACAAATACAAAACTGAGGGCTGATAGGCCCAGTTGAGAAAGATAGGGACGTGTAGATCCAATATTCGTACTAGCCACTCATGCTAACATTATTTAGGAGGTACACAGTTAATCAACATGAGAAAAAAATAAAATAAATCGGGGTTCAAAACAATATATTATATTAGCCTCAGAGGGGGAAAGGTTGTGGTTAAAAATACACATAAAACAAACACGAGGGAGACCTAGTATGAGTAATAGGTAATTTTATTGAAAATCAGCAGTGAGATGCACGATTTGTTGGCGGGTGCTCGAATCCAAATCCAGCCCTTCCAATAAATGGGCACCTAGACACATAGAGGAGGTATTAGGTGGATATTGATGAACAGGATTCACATTTTGGGATTGACACACTATGGTTTAATAGTCACAGAGAAGGAAAGTTAGGGAGGTGCACACACATAGATAACACACACACACACACACACTCTTGCACATTCAGGGTCAGGCGTGCAGACATGGCACACACACACACTCTCTCTGTCTCTCCCTCTCTCTCTAACACACCCTCCCGAAGGCCCGAACACACACACAACATTAGAACTTTACAAGAAGAAATAAAAAAGGAGTATTAAGATATTATAAGGATAATTTAATAATATTATAAAGTAGGGAGTACAGTAAACCACTTGCAAGTAGTATAACCATATATAAAATAGAAACATAAAACAGATATGAAAGTAAATTATAAACCAGAAAAACAGAAAAAAAGGTAAAAGACACTTACTCATAATGCAGAGGATAAAGATTCTTGTCTCGCGGGGAGTGGTCAGGCATACTGTGGACATGGGCCTTGAATGTTTGGGAAAGAACCGTGAGGAGCTATTTATACGAACTGTATAAATACTGTACGGATGTGAGTATTTGCTTCTAATTTTAATGGTCTTTGGGTAATATCAAAAAATCGGCCCTTCAATAGTTATTTGGGAATATTGTTTTATTTATTCTTATTTTAAAAATAAATCCTGTGGACTTTCAACATTTTTTCTTGGCCATTGTTCGCTCACCAAAACAACTCTTCAGATTTTAATTGATTCGAATCTCATTCAGCAAAATGAATTAATCTTTTTCCAAGTCATTTCGTTCATTTCAGCAGAATATAATTTAAATATTACATGTTAAATTCCCCAACACATCTAGTACTTACACAAACATTGATCACATTTGGAATAAAAAAATAAACTGTAGGCTAATCCGGCTAAGACTGAATTATGAGAAACAGAAATGATCATTAATAGATTAGCTGGGAGTTCAGGCTATGCAGTCTATTAGTTCACATCACCCCCCGATATGAGTCGTTCTTTTGTAACATTTATCACGTCTGTTCCCCCAGGAACAGAAATGATTAGTTCACCTCTCGAGTCTTCAGGTTCAAGTTGTTCGTTCATTGCGTGACCTCCTCATAGGCTAAATGCAGTGGGGCTGTAACAGGATGAATGGATGACTCGAACTTGAAGACTCGAGAGGTAAACTAATAATTTCTGTTTCCGGTATTACATGGTGCATTGTCTATGCAGTGATCACTGGAAGAATGAACGACTCGAACCCGAAGGCTTGAGAGGTGAGCTAATCATTACTGTTTACTGTACATACCACTAAGCGTGTTTGGCTAAACATAATTTTACAAATTATTTTAAAAAATCCTCTCAGAAATCCTAGCTTGTGGCTGTTAGCTGTGTTACTTCCAGTAAAGAGCGTAGAGGAGACAGTGCTGTATTCAATAAAGTAAAATGGCTCACTACATTTAATTCTTTTTATTTTTAGAGTAAATAATGTTTTTGGTATAAAAACTAATATATATATATATATATATATATATATATATATATATATATATATATATATATATATATAGTAACAGTGATGTTAAAAATCAAAGATCACATAAATAAATCACATCATTAAAAATACACAGCTAATCATACAGAGCGATTTAGTGCAGCCAAATATATCAAATGTATTTTAAAAACCTACAAAATACAAAGGAACAAAGTAAGTAAAAATTTTGTAAATATGATTGGGCGGTTACATTTTATATAAAATTTTTTTTTATTTGTGTACATACAGTTAAGATAAAATACACTCACCGTCCAATTTATTAGGAACACCTGCACATTCATTAAGTTTTCAAATCAACCAAGTATATTTTAAATTTACAACCAACTAAATTTTTTATTATTTTTTTAAAAAACATCATGGGCAGGTCCTGATTTAGCCAGATCAAAAAAGTCAGCTGTGTACACTGAGGGTTCCTCTAAGCCTGACTTGATCCAGACTCCAGATCCTCCACTAAGAAATGTTGCTTCACCTTCAGGATTTTATAAAATTCTTCTTTCACAGCACTTCCTCCTGAGTCGAGAGATCTATACAAGGCCCTCATTTTCTCCTGTGATGTAGCTTCTGCACTGACTGTACTGTATATTTCACCAGTAATAATGTTCTTGGATTGGAGACAATCTGCTATCTCCATTACTGAAGAAATTCTCTGTATGAGCATTTCTCTGTGTTTATCCACAAATACAGCACCTAAAATATAGACAAACATTAAAGCAATTTTAACAGTATATAATGCACAACCCTTTCAACAGAATTAATCCCAAATTTATTTACACATTAATCCTAAATTAATCCTTATGTTTTTCTATTTGCTAAAAATTGGTGGATGAATCAAAAAATAAAACTTTGCTGACTGTTGGATAAAAGAGGTTGAAAATTATAGGATAAAATTCAGATAGAATGTTTTACCTGTTTTAACCATTTTGGCAGATACAGCTTCTCTCTTACCATCTGAAGTCATGAGACAGAAAATGAAGATTTACTGCTATTATGCTATATTATTACATAATTCATGTTGATCTAGAAACATTATGATTTATTATAAATACACAGAGCCATTGTATTCCTACAAACATTACAAAACTGTTCAAAAAAGATATATTGACTTATTTCAACACATCTCTGTGCACGTTATCCATGTTATCTAACTGTCTATCAATCACGAGAGGCTTTTTGTCTCCACCCTTATCTGAGATATTGCATACAACTGTCACCTGACAGATACACTTTCATTCCTTAGATTTATTTATTTATACATTTTAGAATAATAATAAAGTCACGACAACTCTGACGTAACACAAATGGAACGATAGGAATTATTTTGTGATAAAAAATCCAAAATAAATCAAAATAATTTTGTATTTTTGCATCTTCAAACTAGACGCCCTTGTTGCCTAGAATTTTTAGAAATGTATTCTTGACATTTTCTCAAGCAATTTCTTGAGGAATCCACATGAGATTCTTTTTAAACAGTATTAAAGGAGTTTCCACCTATGCTGGACACTTCTTGGCTCCTTTTCTGAATATTTCGCTCCAAATAATCCTTTTAAAAAAATATATATATTTTTTTGTAAATACACTGTTAGTTTTCTAAGCAGTATTGTGATTTTTTGAGAGAGCTAGAAGTTGTTTTCTAAAATGTGTTTGGCATAGTATCTAATCTAACACCTTTACATTTATACCATTTGGTCTTATACAAAGTGACTTAAATTTACCTCATTTTATACATATAAGCAGTTTAGGGTTAAGGGTCTTGCTCAAGGGTCCAGCAGTGGCAGATTGGTGATGTTGGGATTTGAACTCATGACCTTGTACTTGGTAGTCCAATCATTGAGCTGACATATCATTTCCATACCAACAGAAGATTCATTCATTCAAACCTTTATTTAACCTGGATAGAAACTCCTTGAGATTAAAAATCTCTTTTACAAGAGTGTCCTGGCAAGTGGCAGCAGCACGGTTACAAATAAATACAGAGACACACTTTCACTCATCATATTTAGACAACAATGTCATCATAAGAAAACCAGATTCTTAATCAATTTAAAAAACAGTGACAAACAGACTGCCTTTCGGCAAGGTCCTTTAAAAACCTTTAAAAGAATATAGTGAGACCAAGTCCTTCAACTGTAATTCCTTCTGAAGCTGATTCCATGCAGATGGTGCTGCAAAATGAAAATCCTTTTTTCCAAAGTTAGTACGAGCTTTAGGGACAGACAATAAAAAAAATCTCTTGAACGTAAGTGATATGTCCTTACAATCCTCGGGAGGATGTAAGTGTTCAAATAAGGAGGAAGAATTCCCAACACTGCCCTATAAATAAAAAGATGCCAGTGCATCCAACGCCGAATGGAAAGGGAGAACCATCCGACCCGAGAATACAGCAAACAGTGATGAGTGAGAGATTTTAAGTTTGTAATAAATCTCAATGCTCCATGAAACACTGTGTCCAAAGCAAGAAGACACTGGGAGGTAGAATACATGTATAAAATATCACCATAGTCCAAGACAGACAAAAATGTTGCATTTACCAGTTGTTTTTTTGCTTCAAAAGATAAACAAGACTTGATTCTAAAAAAAAAACCCTAACTTCAATTTCAACCTTTTAACCAAATCTTGGACATGCACTGTAAAAGACAGTGATTGGTCAATAGTAATGCCCAAGTATTTGTAATGCGACACTTCTTCGATTTCTGCACCTGAAAGTGTACAAACAGTCGGGATAGAGTTTTCCATTAATTTTCCCAGAGTGAAAGTCATGACCTTAGTTTTTTCAGAGTTTAATACTAATTTTAAAGTTGCCAGATTATATTGCAAGATGTTAAAAGCAGACTGTAAAGTTATGATTGCTTGACCTAACGTGGACCCAGAACAATAGAGAACAATCTCATCAGCATAGTAATGATAAGTTGTATTTTTTATATTATTGCAGAGATTGTTTGTATAAATGATAAAAAGAAGAGGCCCAAGAATTGAGCCTAGAGGCACCCCTTTTGAAATGTTTAGGGAGATAGATGTATGGCCATTTACTTTCACACACTGTGTTCTTCCTGATAAATAACAGTTGAACCATCCCACTGCTTGCCCTGTAGTCCAATAGAGGTGAATATTTGAAGAAGTATTTTATGGTCCACTGTGTCAGAAGCTTTTGACAAATCAATAAACAGTGCTGCACCATACTGTTTATTGTCCAAGGTCTTAACCAAGTCATTAACAACTTTTGATACAGCTGTTATTGTACCATGTTGTTTCCTGAAACCAGATTGGAATTCATTCAAAATATTGTTTTTAATTAAATAATCTTTCAATTGCATGCTAATTAATTATTAGCTAATACTGACAATTTAGAGATAGGCCTATAGTTATTAATGTTTACGGAGTCACCACCTTTGTAAAGGGGGATAACATTGGCAGATTTCCAAATGGCTGGTATTTGATTCCTAGCTAACAAAAAATTAATTAAATATGCAACTGGATTGGCTATCAATTCTGCAGCCGATTTTTTTTTTTTTTAGAAAATCTGGTTCCAAATTATCTGGACCTGATGATTTTTTTGGATCTAGATCTTTCAAAGCCTTCCTTACTTCTGGTACCGTTACTGTCTTAAAATGAAATGATTGAGCTACCAGTGACTGATCAATAGGACATACAGCGGGAGAGCTGGAATCTGGATTATTTAATGTATTATAAAGGGAGCTAGCAGCAATAAAATGATTATTAAAACTATTAAGAATTTCATTTTTGTCACTGGTTTTTTTTTATCATCAACAACAATATAAGATGGGACTTCTGTATCTATTTGTGCATTGGTTAATGATTTGTTTTCCAGAACTTAAGAGGGTTATTTAAATTTTTGGATGTTTCAGAAAGGAAATAGACTGATTTGGCATTATGGATTTTTACAGTACATAAATTCCGCAAACGTTGAAATTTCAACCAGTCAGACTCTAGTTTTGACCTTCTAGCTTGAGCCCAGGCTCGATTTCGCTCAAGAAGGAGGTCAGACCATTCATTACTAAACCAAACATTTTTTCGCCCTTTCACTCTGCCTTTTAAGTGGGGCATGCTTGTTTACCAGGCCTATAAAACCATCATAAAAAAAGTCCAAGCATTTTCAACATCATCAATAAGGCTAATTTTCCCCAATCAATATCATACAAATCATGTAAAAAGCCTTGCTCTGAGAACTGCTTCATTGCCCTCTTAAAAATTATGCGCATTCTTGTTTTAGGAATTTTTGTGTTCCTTACAGATGCTATAAGACAGTGATCGCTTATATCATTTGTGAAAACAGAAGCACAGGAATATTTGTGAGGGACATTTGTAAGAATTAGATCAATTAGGGATGATTTGTCTGGATGTTTTAAATTAGGTCTGGTGGGGCTATTCACAATCTGAAATACATTAAAATAATCACAAAATGATTTAAATTGATCAGACATTGGCAAATGGTTCTTAGCTAAGGAACCATAAAATTGGCGAGTTATCTAACATATCTAATTTATATTGCTTTAACAATCCTACATAGCTCACCAAAAATCTACATCAAGAAACTAGCTCTCTAGATAGATTACTCCTCACTGAGGAGATGCCAATAATAGATGTTCGGCTAGGTAACATTGTTTAGATTACAAATGAGTCCTAGATGTCGATGTCGACATATTCAGTATTATATTTATTAACAAATACGTCATGTACATGCTCACAATCACAAACATCAATAAACCTGTATGGCTTCATATTTGAGCCATGAGTGCATCCCTGCATTTTTATATTTTAAACATATAATTTAAGAGTATACTAAAACAGCTGACGGTATAAATTAACTTTGGCTACCTGTAAGAAAGACCTGACGAGGCTCCCACACCTCCTTGTCATATTCATCCAAAAGCCCCAGTGTGAGTTCTTCAACTTCAGCATTAAGCAGCACCTCGAATGTGGGGTGATAATTGGGGCCATATTCACAGTCAAATGTCTCCTTCTAAAAAACCAAAAGATAGCTGAACACACTATTCCAAAATGTTTTTTTAAACAACATACAATCTAATTTCTTCACAAATGTAACTGTAGTTTACCGTTGGTTGATGGTTATAAGGCTTACAGTATGGTCTGTATATTTTCCCAGGGGTTAGATGACAAATGGCACTGGTCTCAATGTATGTGTTGTTCTGATATTGTATCTGTAACTTAAGTGGAGGAAAATATTTTTTTTTATGAATTTCAGAATCCTTAAAACAATTATACGCCAGTATTATAAAGCACTATTTGGCATTTTAATCAGAAATGAGTTTACCACACTAATGTTATGCCTGGAGGGCACTTTATTCACCTGTGGTGTTATTTAAATTTTTTGGTCTAATAATTGAAGTCTCCAGGTGTACAGCTAAACCTCTTTTAATAAGGTGCTATCTTAAACATGTATTGTATGTTCTTATCTACTTTAGTGAATCCATTATTATAGTTTTTTAAATGAAAATTTCAAAGTAAAATAATCATTTAATTAGGTTAAGTGATTGCTTAACCAGGTAGATCTGTAACATCCTGTATTATGAGGCAGGATTTTAGCACTTTGTTTTTATCCAATATTCATAGTTGTAATCTATAGCATCTGTAGGTCAAAATGAATGTAGAAATTTGATGTAAATTTGAAGTAAAGCTAAAGACCAGGTCTTCAGTATTTAAGAATTTAAGAATTAGCTGCAACATCAAATCTTTGATTGAAGGGTCATAAGATGATTTTTTTATGTTTTTCTTCTTTTTGGGAGTGTAATGTTTGTGCATGTATAAGCTCTGCAAAGCCCCAAAACTCATATTTTCCCCCAAAGGGATTTATTCTATCTAACAGAGAACACTGCTCCAGACCTGCCCGAAACTTCTGTAAATTGTCTACGTCATAGTGTGCACTATCAGTATAATCCCACCCAAAGGCAGCCACGAGGAAAGAAGGCGAGGCTTCAGTGTATTCAGGCTCCATATCATGGTGTTTCGGTGCGAAAGCAAAAGCTCTTTGTTTAGCGCAGTTGTAGACCTCTGCTAACATGCTAGCAAATGTTTGCCAAGTTGCCACAGTGTTTGTATGTTGGCGGCCTGCAGATACGTTGATTGTAGCTGCTGTTTTGATTGTATCTTGAAATGGTTTATATTAATCGAATCACAGGAATCCTAGCTTTTCAAAGATATATTGAATGAGTACCTATGTACAGCAGCTATGTACAACATAGTTAGACATGCTGACGGGGTTGGAATTTACATCATATCTGAAAGATGAGAGAGTTACAAAATAAAATCTTACAACTGTGAAAAGCTCTGCTCAAGTAATGTTTGCAAACTTGCTTTTGCTTGATCATCCACATTTTCTGAATCGGACTCGGGCTCAAACTTATACGTTTAAACCGATGACCTGTTGCTTAGGAGCTTAGAATTGCTTTAGAAGCTTTGGCGGCTACAGCTAAGCCATGGAGCGTTACATTTCCGATACACGCAAGGCTTTTGGCCAATCAGAAAACTCTTGGCTATTCAGAAGATGGGACTTTGGAGAAATTTTAGGCAGCATTTTAGGCAGCCTGGGAATAGAGGTACTGCAATAATTGACATTATTTGACAAATAATGTGTTTTTTCAACATTAAAGCATGTTATCCTATTTTATTACACCAAATAAACAACATTATTAACATTTAAACATTTAAAAATCATGATATGACCCTTTTAAAATGCCTCTTTACCCAGATAGATCTTATACCAATAAGGTCACAAATCATGTTCTTCACAAACATGGGCATGTCTGAAATGCAGTATTTATTCTGCATTGCACAATAAAATAGAGTAATTAATTAAAGCAGGTTACCTCTTTAACTGGTACATTTCTGGGCAATAAGTGCATGTGCAGTTTACTCCTCTTTGTGTTTCCAGTGATTTCTTTGTAGAAGAGTAGGACTTGGGCCCTGATCGGATATTCCTTATGTTGCATTTTTTTAAACAGGCCAAAGTAAGAGAGATTTTCAATGTCTATGATCACGTGTGTGTCTGTCACTTTCAGAGGCTGAATGATCTCCACATTACCACCACTGAAATGTGCAACGGCCAGTTCAGTCTGATTTTTATCTGCAACAGATGAACAAGCAGAACAAAGCAGTGCTGTAAAAGCTGAGAAAGAGAATGCTACCAGACCAAAACACGATATCAGTATCAGAATATAATGACATAATAACTTTTGTAAATGCAGGCTATGTTTGATTGCAAATGATCTTACCAGAATGTATTTCACAGTGTGGGAGGTGGACATTACAAATTGAACCCTCAAAGCAGTTGATGTCGTACAGGGGTCCTGCAGGCTGCATTTGTCCCACGCCGTCCAACTGACTGCTGTCCCAGGACACTATACTGTACATCACTTCACCTTTCTCTTTCATCTCAAACACAAGGTTGGTGTATTTACACTGAAAATGACCAGCACGAGAGCACAAAAACCTTTGAGCACAAGACATAAAAAAAAAAAAAAAATGTAAATAAAAAAATATTTTGACCGCAATTAATATAAACAGTTATGCTGTGATCGCTTGTTACGTTATTCAATATATTTCAGTTTGCTCTATGTGCCATTTGTGTGTATGTCGGTGGTGGGCTGGGTTTTTTTTTGTCTCCTCCCCCTTCTCTAGACCGCACCTACCAAAGGTTATATTAGTGTGTTAAATAACAAAATATTTTATATATATATTTATATATATATATATATATATATATATATATAAAATATTTTGTTATTTAACACACTAATATAACCTTTGGTTAGCCAGGTAGTGAGGGAAGATGGTGTATTTTTTGTTTGCTTTTCTTGTAGTTTAGTTAGTTTTCTTTGGTAAAGTTAGAGGGAATTTTTGTTTATTATTTTGGCCTGGCCGGCTTCTGAAGACTAAGACCACTGTGAGTATAAATGCTCCGTTTGGAGGATAAAAGCAAAACAAACACAATCTTGGTCTCGCCAACCTTTTTTCGTTTTATTTATTTATTTATTTATTTGTATGTTGCGGCCCGACCTAGATCGTGTTCATAACAGAATTTCTGGCTCATCCGGGATTTGAACCAGGGACCTTTAGCACCCCAAGTGAGAATCATACCCCTAGACCCTGGAGGGGGCTTACGATTATGTTACCAACCCGGTCTAGGTTGGGCCACAACATAAAAAAAAAAAACATTTTTGATGTAACATCAAAATAAAAACAATTAACTTTTGTGCCTTAGTTGTGAAGGACAGAATAAAATAAGCAGATGTGGTACCTATATGCATCACTGTTCCTGTCCTCATGGTCTTGTTTATCTAATTCAGGAATGAATACTTCTGTGTCTGCTGAGTGCTGTTGAAAGAAAAATACATACAGTTCAATTACCTGAACACAAACGCATATGAAACAACAACGTGGAGTTGTTCATTATTGTAAAGTGTAATGTCCATGGAGATGGATCAGAAATCATAGTGGGGACTGAGTATTGTTAATGAGGCCAGTTGAGGATGGAAAGAAACTGTTTTGTGGCGTGAGGTTCTGCTCTTGATGGACAGCTGCCACAGGAAGTACATCCTTTGGTATGCTTTTTTAATCAGAGAGCAGATTTTAGGATCCCACTTGAGGTCCTGGGTAATGATGGTTCCCAGGAAGCAAAAGGATTACACAGTATCGACTGGGGAATCACACAGGATGATGGGGGAAGGTGGGGCTGGGTTCTTCCTTAAGTCCAACAACATCTCCCATGTTTTCACAGCGTTGCACTCCAGGTTGTTCTGACTGCAGCAGCTCACAAGCTGGTCAATCTCCCACCTTTAGGCAGACTCATCCCCCTCGGAGAATAGCCCAATAAGGGTGGAAAGGAAATCTATGATCCACCTGCAGGTGGAATCAGGCACACTCAGCTGGGAGAGCTTGTCCTGTATCAAGACAAGGTATGATTATGTTGAAAGCAGAGCTGAAATCTACAAACAGGATCCTGGCATAGGTTCCTGAGGAATTCAGATGGTCCAGGAGAGGGTTTGTGATGGATTTGAGGTAGGACAGCACGAGGCGCTTAAAGGACTTCATTATCACAGATGTCAAAGTGACAGGTCTGTATTCATTAACTCCTGTGATCCTGTGTTTTTTGGTGATGGGTATGATAGTGGAGGTCTTAAAGCAGGCTGGGACATGGCATATATCCAGTGAGGTGTTAAAAATATCTGTAAACACTGGAGACAGCGGATCAACACAGTACTTCAGAGTGGATGGAGAGACAGAGCCTGGTCCAGCTGCATTGCTTTCTGTCTCTTGAAGACTCCGCTAACATTGTACTTGAGGAGGGGGAGAGAGCTGTTGAGGTGTGCAGTTGTGGTGAGGTGAAAGTAGGAGCCATATCTGCACTTCATAAGTGTTTTCAGCAGACTGACTGGCACATGTTCAAGGATGCTGCAACCAGCATCAACTGCACCAATTTAGAGGATTACACGGCATCAGTGACCACAGTCTCCTAGACAATCACCACACGCTCTAAATAGAAGTCGTGGATAACTGCGGAGGTGTGAGCACTGCTGAGGACCAGAGACTCCACCTTCAGTGCAGGTGACAAGGCAGCCCTAAGAGCAGCGAGGGCCAAACTGTCCTAACCACCAGAGTGGCAAAGCAAGCACATGCCCAGAAAATCCACAGTCACTTCACGGACAGCGGTGACACAACGCATATGGCAGGGCATTCAGGCCATCAGCAACCACAGAACAACATCATCCACCTGTTACAGTGATGCCTTCCTTCCATGTGCGCTGAGCAACTTCTACGCTCGGTTTGAGGCACAGAATGTTGTGGCAGCGAGGAAGACCAGCCCTCCTCCCAATGACCAGATGCTGTGTCTATGGCTGATGTGAGGAAAACTCTACGCAGAGTCAACCCACGGAAGGCTGCTGGATCAGACAAGATTCCTGGCAGAGTGCAGACCAGCTGGCGGATGTTCTCTCTGAAAACCTCAACATCTCCCTAAGCAGCACGGTTGTTCCAACGTGCTTCAAGAACTCCACCATTGTCCCCACGCCAAAGAAGGTTAAGTGTCCTGCCTCAATGACTACTGTTCCGTTGCACTCACATCCATCATCATGAACTGTTTCAAGAGGCTTGTCATGAGGCACATCAAGACCCTGCTGCCCCACTCACTGGACGCGCTGGACAAAAAAAAGACACCTACGTTTGAATGCTGTTCATAGACTTCAGTTCAGCATTTAACACGATCATTCCTCAGCACCTGATTGGAAAGCTGAACCTGCTTAACTTGAACACCTCTCTCTGCAAGTGAATCCTGGACTTCATGACTGGGAGACCTCAGTCAGTTTGGAACAGGAACCGTATGTTCAGCACTACCACACTGAGCTTGGGGGGGCCCCAGGGCTGCGTTCTCAGTCCACTGCTGTTCACTCTACTGACTCATGACTGTGCAGCAATGCACAACTCGAGTCACATTATGAAGTTCGCTGATGACACATGCTGGGTCTCATCAGCAAGAACAATGAGTCAGTGTACATATAGGCGGTGCAGTGGCTAACGGACTGATGCAGAACCAACAACCTGTCTCTGAATGTAAAAAATACAACAAAAAGAGATGGTTGTTGACTTCAGCAGAGCATGGAGCGACGACTCTCTGCAGAACATAGATGGTTCCTCCATGGAGATCATCAAGAGCACCAAATTCCTTGGTCTTTACCTGATTGAGAACCTCAACACCAGGTCCATAACCTAGAAAACCAAGCAGTGCCTCTGTTTTCTAAGAAGGCTGAAAAAAGTCCATCTCCCATCCCTCATACTATTCTCCAGCGGAACCATTGAGAGCATCCAGAGCAGCTGGTTTGGAAATTGCACTGTATTTGATCGCAAGACCCTGCAGCAGATTGTGAGGAAGCTGAGAAGATCACTTGGGTCTCTCTTCCCTCCATCATAGACATTTACACCACACACTGCACCCACAAAGCCACCAGCATCGTGGATGGACCCCCCCACACACACACACCTCTTCACCATCCTGCCATCTGGAAAAAGGTACCGAAGCATTCGGGCCCTCACAGCCAAACTGTGTAACAGCTTCTTCCCCAAGCGATCAGACTTCACAATACTCAGTGACTCGACTCGCATGCACACACACACACACACACACACACACACACACACACACACACACACACTGAACAGATCACCATCCCACTCCCATTGCAATATTTGCACATTTCTGTATTTACTGTATTGCATTTTTGCTGCTACTGTATTTATCAAAATATCATATTTATTTTTTGTCACTATTATACTCTTTACCTGGCTGCTACTGCAATAACTGCTATGTCCATATTTGGTATAAGCTTCTAAAGTCATAGTATGTTATGTTTACATTCACAGCATTTTTAAAAAATTATATTGTTACTCTTTGCACATATCCTTTGGACTACCTGTTATATTAGACACTTCCATACAAGAACTGTGTACTGGTCGTTGCCACGCTGTCACATACTGTGCCCATTGTTGCTGTTTTAGTAGATACTGTAATATGTCGTTTACACATGTTTGCATGTGTACTTTATGTAGAAATGTCTTATTTCGTTATATGTCATCTCATGTAGTTAGTGTATTGATTTATGTGGTGCCATGGTCCTGGAGGAACATTGTTTTGTCAAAAATCAATGCTAGATCTCTGGATAGGATTAAGTAGTATGTGCTGTTTTTTAACCTGGTGATGTTGAGAGGATTTGACAACCGAGGAAGCGTCGCAGGAATGCTGATGCTATTGTTCTATTTTCTATACTTTATTTATATATATATATACATATATATACACATATATATACACACACACACACACACACACACATACACACATACATACATACATACATATATATATATATATATATCTCACAAAATATATATACACAGTATCTCACAAAAGTGAGTACATCCCTCACATTTTTGTAAATATTTTATTATTGCTTTTCATATGACTACACTGATTCACAATGTAAAATTGTGAGTGTACAGCTTGTGTAACAGTGTAAATTTGGTGTCATTGCTATCACACTCCCTCATACTGGTCACTGGAAGTTCAACATGGCACATAATGGCAAAGAACTCTCTGAGGATCTGAAAAAAAAGAATTGTTGTTCTACTTAAAGATGGCCTAGGCTATAAGAAGATTGCCAAGATGCTGACACTGAGCTGCAACACGGTGGCCAAAACCGTATAGCGGTTTAACAGGACAGGTTCCACTCACAACAGGCCTCGGCATGGTCGACCAAAGAAGTTGAGTGCACGTGCTCAGCGTTATATCCAGAGGTTGTCTTTGGGAAATAGATGTATGAGTGCTGCCAGCATTGCTGCAGAGGTTGAAGGGGTGGGGGGTCAGCCTGTCTGTGCTCAGACCATACGCCACACACTGCAACAAATTGGTCTGCATGGCTGTTGTCCCAGAAGGAAGCCTCTTCTAAAGATGATGCACAAGAAAGCCCACAAACAGTTTGCTGAAGACAAGCAGACTAAGGACATGGATTACTGGAACGATGTTCTGTGGTCCGATCAGACAAGATGAACTTATTTGGTTCAGATGGTGTCAAGTGTGTGTGGTGGCAACCAGATGAGGAGTACAAAGACAAGTGTCAAGTCAAGCATGGTGGTGGGAGTGTCATGGTCTGGGGCCGCATGAGTGCTGTCGGCACTGGGGAGCTACAGTTCATTGAGAGAACCATGAATGCCAAGCAGAGCATAACACCCTTACTTCGGATGACTGGACTGCAGGGCAGTATTTCAGCATGATTACGACTCCAAACACACACCAAGACGACCACTGCCTTGCTAAAGAAGCTGAGGGTGAAGGTGATAGACTGGCCAAGCATGTCTCCAGCATCTGTGTGGTGTCCGCAAATGGAAGGTGGAGGAGCAAAAGGACTCTAACATCCACCAGCTCCGTGATGTTGTCATGGAGGAGTGGAAGAGGACTCCAGTGGCAACCTGTGAAGCTCTGGTGAGCTCAATGCCCAAGAGGGTTAAGGCATTGCTGGAAAATAATGGTGGCCACACGAAATATTGACACTTTGGGCCGAATTTGGACATTTTCACTTAGGGGTGTACTCACTTTTGTTGCCAGCGGTTTAAACATTAATGGCTGTGTGTTGAGTTATTTTGAGGGGACAGCAAATTTACACTGTTACACAAGCTGTACACTCACTACTTTACATTGTAGCAAAGTGTCATTTCCTCCGTGATGTCACATGAAAAGATATAATCAAATATTTACACAAATGTGAGGGATGTACTCACTTTTGTGAGATACTGTGTGTATATGTGTATATATATATATATATATACACATATACACACACACACACACACACATATATATTTATTTATTTATTTACCTTACTTTACACAAATATAACTGACACTACTTTAGATAAAACAATCGTAACATTGCGCTGTTGCTAAATTTGATCAGTTCTTACAAACATCCGCGACTAGCTCATAGCCCGCTAGCGTGACCTTACTGCTAGCCTTGTTTACATTTCACATCTATCTCATTTACCGCTGTTTTGTTTAAAAAGCAAATATGTCTGTTGTCTCTCCACTTTTGAGTGCAAAAGAGGATTCACTCGAGCTTCACATGGTGCTGTTGGAACTAGAGGATGTGGAGAAACAGATCCGCGGCCTACTCGACAAGCAGGCCCAGCTGCTGGAGCGAAGTATTGCACTGGAAACATCTTGTGCCTCTGCCTACACATCCAAGGTAAGCACACAGCATGGTATTATCACTCCCAGCCCCTCTACACCGTGTGTTTTACTGTGCAGGGACCGTGCACCCAAGACTTTTCCAGCCGAGGTCTCAGTCACGCCGGCGCCGATTAACCACGAACCTTGGATGCACCAGCTGCAAAAGGCGAGAGCCATACCACAGGCAAGGACCTCTCCACCTTCGGTGTTCGAGATTCCAACCAGGAACTGCTTCGCCCCTCTGCGTCAGACCAGACATAACATTGTGATCGTCGGGGACTCCATTGTGCGAAACGTCCGTGTTGATTCAAGAAAGGGTAAATTGCACACACATTGTTCTTCTGGTGCTCATGGCCTTGATGTCGCTGCGCAGGTATCCGGGATCCTGAAGAAGGACGAGCAAATTGGATCTGTTGTGCTGCATGCGGGGGTAAAAGACATCAGGCTGCGGCAGTCGGAGGTTCTGAAGAGGGACTTCTCCAGCCTGATCAAGACGGTACGAAGCAGATCACCCACTGCGAAGATCATCATCTCTGGCCCTCTTCCAACATACAGACGTGGAGCTGAAAAGTTCAGTAGACTTCTAGCTTTAAATGACTGGTTAGTTTCTTGGTGTACTGAACAGAATCTGGTGTTGGTTAATAACTGGAATTGTTCTGGGAGCGTCCTAGGTTGTTTCATCCTGATGGCAGCACCCCAGCAGCCTCGGTGCGGAACTGCTGTCAGACAACATATTCAAAGCGCTACACAAAAGTGACTGCCTACCGTAAGTACATCTTCCTACAATAACAACATTCATAATAAGCAATGTTCAATTAATAGTCCAACAACTGTAGTACATACTATAGAGACTGTGTCTGTTCCCCGAGCTATAGGAATACATAGACAATTTCAGAAAATCTGTTTTAGTAACCTAATTAACATAAAATTAGATCATACTGAATGCACATCCAGCAGCTTTAATATGAAGCTAGCACTATTAAACATTAGATCTCTTGCGTCTAAGGCTCTTATTGTTAACGAAATCATTACTGATCAGGAATGTAATGTGTTTAACGGAAACTTGGATTAAACCAAACGTGTACATAGCATTAAATGAAGCAAGTCCTCCTGGATACAGTTATGTACATCAGCCTCGTTCAACTGGTAGAGGAGGAGGTGTTGGTCTCATCCATAGCCAAAATCTAGGTGTCACACAAAAACCTAGTCATAAATTTAATTATTTTTAAATTCTTTATTAAATTCTGAATAACTTATGTAACCACAAAAAATAAATGAATTCCTCTAATTATTATTTATTTAAATATTAATTTTGATAACCCAGTAGACCCTCTGAGAACAGCGGTTGTGTCCATCTTAGATTCAGTAGGGATTAATCAGAACGTAATCGGACCTACTCATAATGGTGGTCACACTCTAGACCTCATACTAACATACGGATTAAATATAGAAAATATTGTAATTTTTCCACAGACTGAATGTTCATTATCTTATCTCGTTCATAATACGTATTGATCAAAATATTTCCACCTTGAATCGCTACTGCGTAAAACATACTTACACATCAGCTACTGCACCGAGCTTCATAAATAACCTCGCAGAGACATCAATTAGATTTGGATCACCATCTGATCTGATAGAACTTGATCAGGCGACTGAATGCTTGGAGTCAACACTCCACTAAACGCTAGATAGAGTGGCTCCACTCAAAAGAAAATTCATGAGAAAGAAAAAACTAGCACTCTGGTATAATGATAAAACGCGTACCTTAAAACAGACCACTCGACAATTAGAACGTAAATGGCGTTAAACCAAATTGGTAATATTTCAAACAGCATGGAAGGAGAGCCTCCTGAACTATAGAAAATTTCTTAGCGATGTTAGAAAATTCTATCTCTCCACCTTAATAGGAGGCAACAAAAACAATTCTAGATTTCTATTCAACACAGTAGCAAAATTAACTAAGAATAAAACCATTACAAAAAGAAGCACTCAATCATTACATAGCAGTGAAGACTTCATGAAATTTGTCATTGGTAAGATTGAAAATATTAGATGTGAAATTCAGGCTATTAAATTAAAACCAGACCGTATTATAACTAACCCTATAGCTGATAATATATCAATATCAGATCAATGAGTGTTTTAATTTAGAGTGTTTTACTTCCCTTAGAGAGATTGAACTAGCATCTTTAATCTCTTCAGCAAATTCATCAACTTGCATACTAGATCCTGGACCTACATGTTTCTTTAAACAGATTTGTCCTGGAGTAATTGAACCACTTTTAAATGTAATCAATTCTTCACTTCATTTAGCACTGGCTATGTACCTAAATCACTTAAATTAGCAGTTATAAAACCCCTGATCTTGAAACCCTTGACCCCTTTCAACTATGCAGCTATGCTCGTACTTACATAGGAATAACATTCATGAAATGTATCAGTTAGACCTCATCCTAGCACAAAGACAGCGTTAGTTAAAGTAGTAAATTACCGTCTACTGACCTCTGATCAGGGTCGTGTCTCACTGCTTGTGTTACTCGACCTTAGTGCAGCTTTTGATACTATAGATCACACTATTCTCCTTGATAGATTAGAAAATGTTGTTGGCATTAAGGGAACAGTCCTCTCCTGGCTCAGGTCTTATCTGATCGATCGTTATCAGTTCGTAGATGTAAATGGAGACTTCTCCACACATAACGAGGTTAAATTTGGTGTTCCACAAGGTTCTGTTTTAGCCCACTGCTTTATACTTTATATGCTATGCTATGCATAGATCAAATTATTCGTAAACATGGAATTAGCTTCCACTGTTATACTGATGATACACAGTTGTATGTTTCAGCAAAGCCAGAAAACAGACAGAAGCTTAGTAAAGTAAAGGACATTAGACGTTGGATGCTAACTAACTTCCTTTTACTCAATTCTGATAAGACAGAAATACTTTTATTAGGCCCACGTGTAGCTAGAAGTAATCTTTCTGATCACATGGTTACTCTGGATGGTCTTTCTGTTTCATCATGTGCAGCAGTAAAAGACCTTGGAGTGATTATTGACTCCAGCCTATCATTTGATGCTCATGTAGATAATATTACTAGGATAGCGTTCTTTCATCTCAGAAATATTTCTAAGATAAGAAATATAATGTCACTACATGATGCAGAAATATTAGTTCATGCTTTCGTCACCTCTAGATTAGATTATTGTAATGCCTTACTGTCTGGCTGTTCCAGTAGGAGCATAAACAAACTCCAGTTAGTCAAGAATGCAGCTGCTAGAGTCCTAACTAGAACCAGTAGATACGACCATATCACACCAATATTATCAATACTGCATTGGCTCCCAGTGAAATCTCGCATTGATTATAAAATACTATTATTAACTTATAAAACACTAAATGTCTCGCACCACAGTATCTAAGCGACCTTTTGGTTTTCTATGATCTGCCATGCCTACTTAGATGCAGGCTATCTGACTGTACCTTGAATAGTGAAGATCTGGTCCATGCCATTTCCTGCCTTGTGTGTTTAAAGGCAGCAGTTGAATGTCAGGGAGAAGGAGTACAGAAGATATAGAAGGCAAGAGTAATGGAGCTTGAGAGGAGTTTGAACTCTCCATGGCCAGTAAATAGGGAAAAGACTTGGGAGAATACCAAGTACTTCATTAAATGTTCCTAGGGGACCGGGAGAGCAAGAGATGATAAAAAAGAAGGCTGATCATAGAGGTAACTGTGGGGAAATTCAAAAGATGAGATGAGCTGTGAAGCACCGTCTCAAAGACAAAAACAAACATTTATCACCACCCCTGCCAGTTTCATTAGAAAAAAAAACCTTTATATTGTTAGTACTGAGTCTAAAATGTTGGACATTCTGTATCTTGGGTGTCATTATTAATGATGCTTACATGTACAGTCTCAGGCTTCTGTGTAGATGTTGAGCAAGTGTCTTCCAGTTTGTCAGAGGTAGTCTCACTATTTTCGGAAGAACAGTCTATATCCAAAGAAACAAAACATGGATGATTAATTCCTCAGTAACTAACTATGAAACTGCTTATCTTGAATAAGAATACCAGATTGTGATTTTTGTATATTGAGGGGAAAGAAGTATTCATAAATTTGTTTTTATTGTTTAATGCTACAGGTCAAGAAAACTACTTTTCCAAATTGTGGTTTTAAGATACAGTGCCTTGCATTAAGCAGAAAGTATGCACTTTTTACATGTATGCAAGGAGCAGCGTACAGTACGTGTGACAAATTTCATCATCAGCAGAGTATGGCCATACTATATGAATAATTTTTCTAAGGTTGCACGTGTGCACTGAATTCCTTTGCACTACTTAGTTGTTCCACAGGGTGGCAACAGTGACCATTTATTCTCAAGGTAGCTGAAGAAAAAATTGAATAAATGGAAGAGATGGAAACGAGTGCAGGTTAGAAAGTACCTGCATTTGTATAATTCTAACATTTAAAGTGTATAAGAATATTTGAATATTTGAATTCGGGTGCTAATTGTGGCGAGAGATTGTAAACTGAGTTTATTGCTCAATTTCACCCCCTAGTGGAATACGAGAGAATAGCTCTTCATTTATTTGTTATAGGTTGTTGTTGGTTTAATTTGCATAACACAGGAAAATCTTTCTCCTTAGAATTTTAACACATCCACCAATCTTAATAGGCTTTATGTATATAGCTAGGGTCATTTGTTACAGTACATATTAAACAATTTAGCAGCAACAAAGCATGGTGCAAAGACGCTTGTTCTAAACGACACACCACAGAGTAATTAAACAGAATGATCATAATAGGAAACAATTATGCATCCATAAAGGAATAAGCATGAATAATTCTTTTTTCATTATAAACCATAGATAAACATGCCATCCCTTCTTATCATGCAGGTGCAACATTTGTTAATCGCTCACCTGAAGATGCATCTGATGAATCTTCTCTGTTCAAGAATTCAGACCTAGAAAGTAAATCAGTGTTGTTAAAATGTTTTTCAATCGTTATGTATATAAATCCAGAGCCATAATTAATAAAGAATTAACACATAATGCAAGATCCAACACAAGACCCATGGCAAGGTATTAAATGATTGTTGCTGTGGCTTGCAATTTTTGTAAACTCCATTTGTTCCTTATTTTGTTTTTATTGAAAATTCTAATTAGATTTATTTTACTGTTGACCTTTTTCCATTCCTTTGGCATTAACTTATTTTTGTTTCCAAATTCTGTTTCTTGAGATCATTCCCATTTCACTGCTGCTTTTAAACCCTGCAGTTCAAACACAGCATTTACTTTGCGTCCCAGCTTAGTGACAATGTTTTAGTAAATTTCACAGTTATTTCAGACACATTGCAGTCACATCTGGTCACGTCTTGCGCTGTAGCTTCTCACTTACGTACATCTGAACCAAAGACCAAACTGATGAACAAACTGATGAACAGTTTGCAGTGAAAAGAAACAGGAAAGGAATATTCTAAAAGCGACTCATGTAAACATCTTAATCACAATATTGTCTTATTCAGAATAAGGCCCACAATTAGATTATTGCTGTCCATGTAAACGTAGGCTGTGTCTGAGTAGGTAAATCTTAACATACTGTCCTGTTATCTAAATTATTTGTTAGATATTATTTTTTATTTTAAAAATACAAATTTTTGGTAAAATCACTAGAATTTGCTCAGTATCCTCATGCTATTAGCATGTATGCCATGTGGCTATATTTCATGTATTTGCTATTTCTGTGGTAAAAACTCAGTCCTATTACTCATATAAACCATGACAGGACAGAGTAACAGTAGTGAGCAGCAGTCTCTGGTGTATTGATTTTAGTGTTTTACAGTTTTACAATTACCGTTACTTAAGTTGTAGACATATCAGTTTTATAATATGACTACCCAATGCAATGCAGACCCAGAGAGGAGGCAGAAATAGTTACAGAACGAATATGAAAAATACAATAAGAACCTTGAGTCACGCAGGAAGAAACTAATCAATGACCTCAGTCAGAGAGAAAAGTGCACATGTGAAAATGGAGGGAGAATTATCATAAGATCAGGGACAAGGAAAGAAGCCCTCCAACACCTCTCCACACAGCCCCCATTTATCACCAGAGCAAGCTGTGCATCCACAGCCAAACACTTCCAGGTTTATCAGGTTAAACTAATCATGTGCTAAAGACAATCTGCTAGAGGGATTAATGAAAATAGACCTGATTACATTACACTATGAATTTTGCCATCAGGTCATAGAGGTTAATTTACAATGCAAGTTCATTTTCCTGACTATTGCAATGTGTAATTTATAGGGATGCATGTGTTTTTTAGGCAACATAATCAAGGGCAGAGAAGACACCGAAAAACATGAAAGAGTCTTCACCAACAAATTCAAGAACTAAAAGGTTCTGTTGAATAAAGAAACCAAAAAAGCACAATAAAAAACTCTAGCGAAATAAAAAGAAAAATGCAGCTCCATAAACAAACAGTTGAGACAGCTTCCAAGTGTGGCAATTCAGAAGACCCTTGAAGAATATGAAGGTTATCTACAGTGAGGGGAAAAAGTATTTGATCCCGTGCTGATTTTGTACGTTTGCCCACTGACAAAGAAATGATCAGTCTATAATTTTAATGGTAGGTTTATTTGAACGGTGAGAGACAAAATAACAACAAAAAAATCCAGAAAAACGCATGTTAAAAATGTTATAAATTGATTTGCATTTTAAGGAGGGAAATAAATATTTGACTCCCTCTCAATCAGAAAGATTTCTGGCTCCCAGGTGTCTTCAATCAAATACTTTTTTCCCCTCACTGTACATCTACCAACGGAAGCAGAACAACAGGGTTGCGGATCGGCTGATAAGCAGAGTGAGGGCTTTTTACTCAAGGGATGATGTGAGTCACAACTGGGAAGAGGCAGATCCTCACCCAGAAGAAAAAAAAAAGCGAAAACGGTTGTTTTTGGATACCATGAAAAATTTGTACAGGAACGTTTTTGGCTGAAGAACAAAATTCCATCTCTTACTCACTCTTCTGTAAGCTCAGACCTTTTTTGGTTGT
Organism: Ameiurus melas; assembly: GCA_012411365.1. Classification (NCBI taxonomy): domain Eukaryota; kingdom Metazoa; phylum Chordata; class Actinopteri; order Siluriformes; family Ictaluridae; genus Ameiurus; species Ameiurus melas. Next base: position 2,129,321 of record CM022766.1, read on the forward strand.
TCATTCCTACTCTGAGTGATCGGGACACGTGCATGTGCAAGAAGCATGAGAATCTGGGTTTTCTTTGCAAAAGCTACACTACATGAAAGTAATCAGTACCATCTATCCAGAAGACCTTTTGAAAGAGATATCATGTGACACAGAAAATATGAAGTGCATGTACGGAGAATGTTCTGAATTCAAGGACCGCTTTTGTCCAGTCTCTACAGAGTACAATCGAGAGAATAAATAATAATCTAGATAAATGTCTTATATCCAGTGGGTAGTTGTGGATAAGCAGCACAAGAATGACCCCAATGGCAAAACATCTAAAATTACAATAAAAAAATAATAAATATAAATAAATAAATAAATAAATAAATAAATAATAATAAAAAAAAAAAGAGTACCAGACCACTCAAGAAGAACTGCTGGAACAGCTGAACCTGCTGCTGCACAGGTTTCAGAGACACACTTAACATCAACAATCAGTTTACACACTACAGGCCATGGAGAAAAAGTTTAAAAACACATGAATGTTTAATTCATGTTAACTTTTCTGAAAATTAGCTCTGCAAGTACAGCACAGAAATACAGGTAGTCCACTTTGGACCCAACAGGGCCCACCAGCAATCTGGCAGCATTTGTCGCCAGTGCTTGATTATGTGCAGAGTGCACATCCAGAGGTCTCCACTATCCATTTTTACAGTGATGGCCCTTGCACTGAACCTTGAGCTGTTCAGGTGAGGATTCACTTCCAGGATGTCAAACTTTTTTGAGGCGAGCCACGGGAAGGGTGCTCCGGATGGTGTGGGAGGGGCCTTGAAGGGGACATTCCTGATGCTGAAGATCTGTTTGTGGAGTTGCAAGAGACAGACACAAAAATCAAGTTGTTTTTGGTCAGCGAGGAAGCAGTTGATAAAGCAGTTTCAGAGATGCCCAGATGTGCCACCAGTTCCATCCATTATGAGGATCCATCAGGTAGTTTCCCTAGCCAATGGAGAACTGATATACAGGGACATCAGCTACTTGTGCACGACAACACAAAATCTGAACTGTGGGTGCTTTAATGCAAAGCGTTTCAAGTTCCGCAATCAGCAGACAGCTCCCATGGCTACTACAGTGACAGAAGTTCAGTGGCAAAGTCTTGAAGTTGTTGGCAAATGGTGTGTGCTGAAGTACAATGGTGATCTGTACCCTGGTGTCATCACAGATATAAGTGAAACACATGTTGAGGTCTGTTGTATGCAAAAGACTGGGTTCCAAAGGTTTTTCTGGCCAGCCCGCAAAAATATCCTTTGGTACTTGTTTGAGGTTATTGTGTGCATCATCCCACCCCCGAGACCAGTCACAGTTCATCACATGGAAATTGGGAGAGAAGTCTGGGCCAAACCAGAGAAGGCTTTTTTTGAAAGGGTCAGGCAAGTTTGTTTTCATGTATTGAGTGCAATTCCAGCTAAAACACTGTTGTATGTAGTTTCTGAACTGAACATTTTTTGTTTTGTAGAGGAAGATGGAGAGATCCCAGGAGCCAGAAGCACCCACCATGACATGCTGACGGGGAAGGAGATACGCTTGCCACACTCTCTATCTCTGTTCTCTCTGTCTTTTCCTTTTCCTGTGATGAACTACAAGCACATAGCACATTCCTTCAGAAATCTCGTTCTCATACATACATTCAAGCTATGCAGACACACACACACACACACACACACACACACACAGTCCGGATACACATTGTTACTTGCGTTCTTTTCTGTTACGCAATGTTCATTCCTGTTATTATTGCTTTACTCTACATAAATGAAGTTAAAACCCTGCTTTTCTCAACTGTGTTATGTCCATCATTTATCCAATAGCTTACATAATTACATGATATCAAAAAAAATTATTTGAGGTTTGGCTCTCCTTTAAAATTAAAAAATGGCTTTGCAGTTTTTTTTGCATGATTTTTTTAGTAACAAATATCAATTATTTAAATATGCAACAGACCATTTCTTTAAAATAAACACTTTTGTGAGAGGAAAACAAAGGAATTTGTTGACATTTTTTAACATGCTTTTTAAAAGACATAAAAAAAAATTAATAAAGTTACCTGAGATTGACCAATATACATTTTGAACAGTGAAATGTGTGTGTTATTAGTGTCACGATTCCCCCGTACAACAGCGCGCATTGAGCGCTGTTGCGCATGCGCGGACCTCTTCCGGGTTGACGTCAGGTCTTCGTCTCGCCTCGTCAAGGGTCATAGTTCATTGGGTCACGCGTGTTTGGGAATTGCCAGCAGCTGCTAACGGTTGCGGGTTAATGACTGAGAGATCTGTATATATCGTGAGCCGTGTGCGAGACGGCGCGGTTCGATAAACAGTCCTAGCGATTTATGTATATGTTGTTTTGCCATGTTTAGTGCTTATAGAGCGTCCTAGTTTCATGCCATGTTCTAGCCTTAGCCTTACCCCTAGCCATAGCCATAGCCTTAGCATTAGCCAAGTGAGCCTAGCTCGTAGCATAGCCTAGCTTAGTTTGTTGTTTGCTTTACGTTTCTTGTTTCTGTTTGGTTTGCTTTTCCTTTGTGCAAATAAAGATCTCCGTTTGAACTGCGATTGCGTCCTGCCTACTTGCCTGCCGACAATTAGGTTCAGTGTTGAAAAAAGATTCTAACATCAGACACACCCACTTTTGTAGTTAGAGAATCAATGCTGTTTTTATATTTTTAACTGCACTTGTTATGGTAAACAGAATTGGCTAGCTGGATGCGATGCAACTCATGCCTTTTATTGTTTTCCTTGTTTGCTGTTTCAAAGTCCTGGCAACGACGGGCATACCAGACTTAAAACATTTTTCTGAAAAATGCAAACAGCATGAAAGTTGCCACAGCCATATTGACAATGCTATGAGGCCACCGTTTTTAGGAAGTTTAGAACTGCTGAACAGCTAGATGAAGGCTCCAGGATTGGCATTAGAAGGCAAGGGCAACATTTATTTTTGAAGTAGTGCTACTGGCCATTTTTCACACAACAATACTGTGGGTTTTTTTTTGAGTGACTACAGTTTTTTGAGTGATTACCTTGATTAATTTATTACTGATAATAAAACTACATTATACTCAAATTCATATATTCATGGTACCTTTTTGCATGCTTTAACTTTTAATTTTCCATTTTTAGCTAAACAGAGACAATACATTATTATATCACCTGTAAAATGGCTATTTAACAATTACATTCATTCCTGGCTTACTAACCGTGCTATTTTCAGTTTGTTTGCACAACCCACTCCCCAATTTTTGCTTTTGCACCGTTCGCCACTGATCTCTTCTCTAAATCACATTACTTGCTGATAATTTATTGTTGAATCAAATATTCCTGAATTTTAAACACAGTAAAAATGTTTATAAATTCACTTCGTCAAGTTCTACAGCTTTAGGATGTGAAATACAAAGTAACTGAAACGTCTACAGAAGAATGACATGAAGACAGAGGATCAAATGTCCTGAGCCTTTTGTGCATTTAAGGAAGGATCTCCCAAAAAAACGGTAGGGAACTTGGAAGTGTAACTGTTACATATTCTGTTCAATTTAATAAAGTTTGTGAGATCATCAGTCCTCAGTATTACATGCTATTTTGTCCTCCTCTTAAAACAAGGTGTAAATGATCAACATGTGTGTTGTTGGGAACAGTTGATAGGTCCCTGGTTTTATAGAGGAACTGAGCTACTTTTGACTCACCAGCCTGGATTGATTACTTTGGCTGTGGATTGGAGTTTGCACATTTTTATGTACAGTGGTGTGAAAAAGTGTTTGCCCCCTTCCTCATTTCCTGTTCCTTTGCATGTTTGTCACACTTAAGTGTTTCGGAACATCAAACCAATTTAAACAATAGTCAAGGACAACACAAGTAAACACAAATGGCAATTTGTAATTGAGGGTGTTTATATTAAAGGTGAAAAAAAATCCAAACCATCATGGCCCTGTGTGAAAAAGTGATTGCCCCCTAAACCTAATAACTGGTTGGGCCACCCTTAGCAGCAACAACTGCAAACAGCCGCTTTGATAACGTGCAATGAGGCTTTTACAGCGTCCTGGAGGAATTTTGGCCCACTCATCTTTGCAGAATTGTCCTAATTCAGTTACAGTAGAGGGTTTTCGAGCATGAACGGCCTTTTTAAGGTCATACCACAACATCTCAATAGGATTCAGGTCAGGACTTTGGCTAGGCCACTCCAAAGCCTTCATTTTGTTTTTCTTCAGCCATTCGGTGGTGGACTTACTGGTGTGTTTAGGATCATTGTCCTGCTGCAGAACCCAAGTTCGTTTCAGCTTGAGTACACGAACAGATGGTCGGACATTCTCCTTCAGGATCTCTTGGTAGACAGCAGAATTCATAGTTCCTTTTATCACGGCAAGTCTTCCAGGTCCTGAAGCAGCAAAACAGCCCCAGACCATCACACTACCACCACCATATTTTTACTGTTGGTATAATGTTCTTTTTATGAAATGCAGTGTTCCTTCTACGCCAGATATACTTGGACACACACCTTCCAAAGAGTTCCACTTTTGTCTCATCGGTCCACAGAATGTTGTCCCAAAAGTCTTGGGGATCATCAAGATGTGTTGTGGAGAAATTGAGACGAGCTTTGATGTTCTTTTTGCTCGCAGCGGTGGTTTCTCCTTGGAACTCTGCCATGCAGGCCATTTTTGCCCAGTCTTTTCCTGATGGTGGAGGCATGAACGCTGACCTTAACTGAGGCAAGTAAGGCCTGCAGTTCTTTGGACGTTGTTGTGGGGTCTTTTGTGACCTCTTGGATGAGTCGTCGCTGCGCTCTTGGGGTAATTTTGGGCGGCCGGCCACTCCTGGGAAGGTTCACCACTGTTCCATGTCTTCGCCATTTGTGGATAATGGCTCTCACTGTGGTTCGCTGGATTCCCAAAGCTTTGGAAATGGCTTTATAACCCTTTCCAGACTGATAGATCTCAATTACTTTCTTTCTCAATTGTTTCTGAATTTCTTTGGGTCTCGGCATGATGTGTAGCTTTTAAGGATCTTCTGGTGGACCTTACTGTGTCAAGCAGCTCCTATTTAAGTGATGCCTTGATTGTGAACAGGTGTGGCAATAATCAGGCCTGGGTGTGGCTAGAGAAATTGAACTCAGGTGTAGATAACCACAGTTATAGTATGTTTTAACAAGGGGGGCAATCACTTTTTCACACAGGGCCATGATGGTTTGGATTTTTTTTCACCTTTAATAATAAACACCCTCATTTACAAATTGCATTTTGTGTTTACTTGTGTTGTCCTTGACTATTGTTTAAATTGGTTTGATGTTCCGAAACACTTAAGTGTGACAAACATGCAAAGGAACAGGAAATGAGGAAGGGGACAAACACTTTTTCACACCACTGTACATTAATTTAATAATATATGTATATTAAAACATACAGTAGTGAGCATGTACAGTGATCTCCTCTCATACACACACCTATTGATCCTGTTCTCAACTTAAGCTGTGTTAGTATATGAATATACAATATCTCACAAAAGTGAGTACACCACACACATTTTTGTAAATATTTAATTATATTTTTTCATGTGACCACTGAAGAAACGACACTTTGCTACAATGTAAAGTAGTGAGTGTACAGCTTGTGTAACAGCGTAAATTTGCTGTCCCCTCAAAATAACTCAACACACAGCCATTAATGTCTGAACTGCTGGCAACAAAAATGAGTACACCCCTAAGTGAAAATGTCCATATTTGTCCCAAAGTGTAAGTATTTTGTGTGGCCACCATTATTTTCCAGCCTTAAACCTCTTGGGCATGGAGTTTAACAGAGCTTCTCAGGTTGCCACTGGAGTCCTCTTCCACTCCTCCATGACGACATCATGGGTCTTGCCAATTTTCTTATAGCCTAGGCCATCTTTATGTAGAGCAACAATTCTTTTTTTTTCAGATCCTCAGAGAGTTATTTGCCATGAGGTGCCTTGCTGAATTTCAGTGACCAGTATGAGGGAGTGTGAGAGCAATGACACCAATTTTAACATACCTGCTCCCCATTCACACCTGAGACCTTGTAACACTAACAAGTCACATGACACCGGGGAGAGAAAATGGTTAATTGGGCTTAATTTGGACATTTTCTCTTAGGGGTGTCTTCACTTTTGTTGCCAGCGGTTTAGACATTAATGTCTGTGTGTTCAGTTATTTTCAGGGGACAAAAATTTACACTCTTACACAAGCTGTACACTCACTACTTTACATTGTAGCAAAGTGTCATTTCCTCAGTGTTGTCACATGAAAAGATATCATCAAATATTTACAAAAATGCGAGGGGTGTACTCACTTTTGTGAGATACTGTATTTGAGTCAGTGGGTTTACATAGACATTCTTTAGTTATCACAAAATGTGGAATAATACTGAAAGAACTATTCAGGAAAACTGCATAGTTTTAAATGGGTCACATCATGATTTTTAAAGATTTTTAAAATGTTAATTGTGTTGTTTATCGGTTGTAAGAGAATAGGTTAACATACTTGATCAACAAAACATAACATTAAAAAATAACATTATTTGTCAAATAATGTACATTATTGCCGTACCTCTATTCCCAGGCTGCCTAAAACGCTCAGATTTCACCAAAGCCCCTCCTTCTGAAAAGCCCAGAGTGCTATGATTGGCCAGCTGACGCATCGTGTTGTGATTGGCCAAAAGCCCCTTTAGTGTTAGCCTTAACTTTAGCCTCTAAAGATTCTAAAGCCTCTTTCACACCAAACCCTGCAACAGTATATATTTTTTTTCAGCGTGCACGTTAATGAATGAGTGCAGCAGTGAAGTGGGACATTCGGTGTCAAGCCTTTTTTTGTTGTTGCACTGCTTGAGCTGCTCACACTGAATTAAAGTGAATTAACGCGGTCAAATTTTTGAGCACCACACTCCAACAGTGCTTCTGCTCTGTTCCTGCTCCATGTGCGGTGTGACCCGGCGAAATCTCCTAAGCAACATTACATTACATTTATTCATTTAGCAGACGCTTTTATCCAAAGCGACTTACAAATAAGCAAAGCGATATATCAAGCAGGGAACAATACAAGTAGTGCTACTATACAAGATCCATTAATTGAATACCAGAGGAAGCAAAGTGCACAGAGTAGAGGTGTAAGTGCAATTTTTTTTTTTTTTTTTTTTTTTTTTTTTTAGGAGATGGTTAGGTGTTCACGGAAAAGGTGGGTCTTTAGCTGTTTTTTGAAGATAGTGAGAGACTCTGCAGTCCGGATTGAGATCGGAAGAGCATTCCACCACTGGGGAACAGTATGTGTGAAGGTTCTGGAAAGGGACCTTACGCCTCGCTGAGTGGGAACTACTAAACGTCGGTCGCTAGTCGATCGAAGATTGCGAGAGGGAATGTATGCCTTCAGGAGAGAGTTGAGGTAGGAGGGTGCTGTTCCTGACAAGGTCTTGTAGGTGAGCATCAAGGCCTTGAACTTGATGCGGGCAGCTACAGGAAGCCAGTGGAGGGAGATGAAGAGGGGTGTGACATGAGTAGTCTTGGGCTGGTTGAAGACAAGGCGCGCTGCAGCATTCTGAATCATTTGAAGGGGTTTGATGGAGCTGGCTGGGAGGCCTGAAAGCAGTGAGTTGCAGTAGTCCAGTTTAGAGATGACAAGAGCCTGGACAAGTATCTGTGTAGCCTGTTTGGTGAGGAATGGTCGGATTTTCTTGATGTTGTACAGGATGAACCTACAGGACCTTGCAGTTGCTGAGATGTGGTCTGTAAAGGTCAAGCCCTCATCAAGAATCACCCCAAGGTTCCTGGCCGTCTTGGTTGGCATGAGTGTAAGTGAGCTGAGCTGTACAGTGAAGTTCTGGTTGATTGAGGGATAGGCTGGGATGACGAGAAGCTCAGATTTTCCCAGGTTAAGCTGAAGATGGTGCTTCTTCATCCAGACCGAGATGTCTGACAGGCAAGATGAGATGCGAGCAGAAACAGATGGGTCGTCAGGCTGGAAGGACAAATAGAGCTGAGTGTCATCAGCATAGCAGTGATAGGAAAAGCCATGAGACTCAATCACCTGACCGAGAGATGTAGTGTATATAGAAAAGAGGAGTGGACCCAGAACTGATCCCTGTGGAACGCCAGTTGTGAGTTGCATGTTGTCGGTTTTACTGTGTCAGTTCGAGCCTGATTCAGAAAATGTGTATGAACAAGCAGAAGCAAGTTTGCAAACACAACTTTCAGGCAGAACAATTCACAGTTGTATATATATATATATATTTTAGGGCGGCTGTGGCTCAGGTGGTAGAGCGGGTTGTCCACTAATCGTAGAGTTGGCAGTTCGATTCCCGGTCCACATGACTCCACATGCCAAAGTTTCATTGAGCAAGACACTCAAACCCAACTTGCTCCAGATGGCAAGTTAGCACCTTGCATGTCAGCTCTGCTATCATTGGTGTGTGTGTGTGTGAATGGGTGAGTGAGACATAGTGTAAAGCGCTTAGGATAAAAGTGATATATATAAGTGCAGACCATTTACCAAGTTTTTAATTTGTAACTCTCTCACCGTTCAGATACGATGTAAATTCTGACCCCACCGGCATGGCTAATTATGCTGTACACAGCCTCTGTATGCATATGGGTACTCATGCAATATATCTTTGGAAATCTAGGATTCTTGTGATTCTTTTGATATAAACCGTTTCAAGATACAATTAAAACAACAGCTACAATCAACGTCTCTGTCAGATTACCAACATACAAACAAATGCTTAAAGAAACTTAGGCAACTTGGCAAACTTTAGAAGCATGTTAGCAGAGGTCTACGACTGAGCCACAACACAAAACTTTTAACAGTCAACAGCAGATGCTTATACTTAGATAATCAAACACACTTAAATTAATCCCTTTGTGGGAAAATATTAGTTTTGGGGCTTTGCAGCGCTTATACATGCACAAACAGATACATTACACTCCCAAACAGAAGGAAAACATTAAAAATCATGTTACTATATGACCCCTTTAATACGGCTTGTTCATTGAGCAACTTCTGTAACACAGATCTGCCAACTTTGTTCATAGCAGCAGGGATGGAGACATACTGAATAAACATTCACTGATAGAATAAATATTATTTCAGCTTTAAAGCATCATGAAACATTTAACTACATTTTCTGAGATTTTAACAGAGGTGTTCATATCGCACATCATAAAACACAATCTTGGCATCTGTTAATTTTAATTGTATGAGATAACAGTGAATTTTGAGCTTTTCTCCGCTATTTTCGTTTTCCGGGTTTAAAATCTTGTCCTGTCATATGTCACTTTAGCTCCTACGCTAAAGCTGGCTCCTCCACCTTGCCATTTGCTTCAAACTCATTCTCTTTTAAAAGTAAAGTAAAAATGAGATCAGCGCTCGGTTCAAAAGTTTGCATCTCTGATGGTATGGGGATGCAATGGTGTCTATGGAATGGGCACCTGGCACATCTGGAAAGGCACCATCGGTGCTGAAAGGTATTATACAGGTTTTAGAGCAGCATATGCTTCCATCCAGATTCCATCCCATCTTTACCTCTGAGAGACTCTTCCTCTCTCAGATACTCTTTTTATACTCAATTATGTTACTGACCTGTTGCCAACTAACCTCCAGCTGTCTTTTTCTTGACCTTGTCCCAAATCTTTTGGGATGTGTTGTGGCCATCAAATTCAAAATTACCTTATTTTTTCCTTAAAATGGTACATTTCTTCAGTTTAAATATTTGATATATTTTCAATGTTCTATTCTGAAGAACATACGAGTTTATAATATTTGAAAATCATTGCATTATGTTTTTATTTACATTTTACCCAGCATCCCAATTTTCTGGGAATTGGGGTTGTAATTATAATTAGGTTAAATGATTAGTCAATTTTTTTTAATCTAAACATTTAGCTAAAAAGCTCATTACTCACTCCAGTGTCTGTAGTTTGTAATGCTCATCATCCTTAAGAGCAGAGAGCAGCTTCACTCCCGAGACTCCTGTTTTATTATTGTACAGATGCAGTTCTCTCAGGTGTGAGGGGTTTGATCTCAGAGCTGAAGTCAGAGCAGCACAGCCTTCATCTGAGACTCCACACTTACACAACCTGCAGAGAGACACAATGACAGTGTTTGTTGCAGACTAGCGATTTCCTCTGTAAAGTTCTTCCTTTAACAACATTATTGCTCAGAGTTTTTTTTTTTCTTATAAAAGACACATGAACAGAGACTTCAGCGAGTTATAGAGATTTCTGCGGGTTGCAGTATTACACGCTGTGTTCTTGGTGTGATCTTTGCATGACAACTGGATCTCAGGCAGAGGAGCAACAGCAGTGACTTTCCTCTGGTTGTACTTAGACTTTGGTTTTTAGAATTTTATTTTATTATTATTATTATTTTTTTTACAAACTTTTCCCCCTGCACACATCTCAACAAAATCTCTCTCTCGCTTTAATAAGTGTTCACATGAACAGATCTTTCTTGAGAAGGTCAGACAGTCAGTAATCAGACTGTGTTTATTTTACAGAACAGGGTCAGACTCTAATTTTTGGAGAAGTTGTTAGTTTCTTGGTTCATGTACTTTTTTAAAGCCGGACTGTGTACGTGCAAATTATTTATTCAGCATTCACAAGAACAACTGTGGCTGTGATTTATTTCTGCAGAATGTGTTTGTCTATTATTATGATTTGAATGAAGATTAAAACATGTTTTATTATTAATAAATGCAGAAATTCAGGTAATGTCAAAGTGTTCACAAACTCCTTTGGAAGCACTAGTCTATTATTATTATTATTATTATTATTATTATTTAGATGATTTCCATTTCACTGCTGCTTTTAAACTCTGCAGTTCACACACAGTGTATTTAGTTTGTGTCCCAGGTGCAGTTTGTGTGATTAGTTACAATGTTTTAGAAAATTTCACAGTAATTTCAGACACGTTACAGTCGCACATTAAAGTCACGCCTTGTGCTGCAGTTTCTCACATACGTACATCTGACCCAAAGACTCTGTGACAAATCATCAGTGTGCAGTGAAAGGAAGCTTCCTCCTCAGGACATTGATGATGAACCTAAAACTTCTGCTTCAGTCTCACTATTAGAGAATGTTTCTTACTGAGGAGCAGGTCATGTGACTCTCAGAGAAATTATCTTACCTCAGTATCTCCAGTTTACAGTCAGGATTCTCCAGTACAGCAGAGAGATACTTCACTCCTGAGTCTCCTACATTATTCAAGGACAGATCCAGTTCTCTCAGGTGTGAGGGGTTTGATCTCAGAGCTGAAGTCAGAGCAGCACAGCCTTCATCTGAGACACCACACTTCCACAATCTGTAGAGACACAATGACATATTTATCTTGGTTTAAGAATTACTCTAGTTCTTAAATGGGGGTACATGATGCATGTCTAACAAAATGTACATACAAATTGGATGGTGTTTAAATGAAGGCAAGACATGGCAGGCAAAAAAGACAAGTACAAAGGTACATACTGGCCAATTTTCAGATTTTGGTATATTTTGCTTCTATAACTTGTCTTATTTAACACTGATACCATAAAAATTACAAAAGTTCACATTAAAATGTTTATTTTTAGGCATCTGGTGTTTAAACATCTGTCAATTTCTCCAACTTTGTCATAGGTTAGCTTTTTCAGCCAGATATATTGCCATGATTGCTCTTGAAAACAACGAGTGTTTGGTATCGCTGGAAAGCTCATTCCCTCATTATAGCTGGTCTAAATACAATCATTTTCCTTTTTAGAGCTCACCAATACTGAGAAACTACAGGCTGACCTAAACCAGGAGACAGAATTTTAATGGCTAAGGAAATTTGAAGTTCATTTCTGGCAATGTGATTTGTCAAAATGTGTCAGGTGATGTGTTCTGCTAGTTTACAACAACAATTAATACAGTAAAAGAGATGGAAAATGCTGAAATTCATGCGAAAGCATAAAAAAACATAAGCAGCTACTTGAATAAGTAAGGAAAGTACTCTGAAAAAAATGCTGTGTGTGGTCGTTTAGATTTAAGAAAAAATATTAGGTATGGTTTACATGGTAAATAGCACACTTATATAGCACTTTACACTGTGTCTCATTCACCCATTCACACACACCAATGGTAGCAGAGCTGCCATGCAAAGAGCTAACTTGCCATCGGGAGCAACTTGGGGTTCAATCTCTTGCCCAAGGACACTTCGTCATATGCAATCATGTGGGTCGGAAATTGAACCGCCAACCCTACAATTAGTGGACAAGCTGCTCTACCAACTAAGCCACAGCTGTCCACCTTGAGCCACAGCTGCCCACATATATGTTACATAACAATCTTAGGTTTCTCATCAAAACAGGATCGAGTACTCCAAATCTAGTATTAACTCTAGTATTAACTCTAGTATTAACATAAATCAATGACTTGTAGGGATGTTGGTGCTGACGGGTAGAATAGCACAGTGGTAATGTGGTTGTTGCAGAATCCCAGGCGCTCATTTCTCAGCTCAGGTGAGAGTGTGGAGTTCGATTTGGGGTATTGAAAAATAAATTATGTAAACAATTAATGTTAAATGAAAAAAAATATGGAAGTGACTCTGGTTATATATTCTGCTCAATTTAATTAAGTTTGTGAGATTCACAGTCATCAGTTTTACCCATTATTTTGTCCTCCTCTAAAAACCAGGTGTAAATTAGCACCATGTGTGTTGTTGGAGCAGTGGCCACGTCCCTGGGTTTAATGAGGAACTGAGCTACTTTTGACTCACCAGGGTGGATTGGTTTATTTGACTGTGGATTGGAGTTTGGACATTTTTTATGTACATTACTTTAATCATATTTGTATATACAGGCTTAGGGAATAAAGAAATACATGTAATGGCATTATGTAACAGGATACAATCTGGTAACTAATCTCTGTTGCCACCAGCTTGCTCAATTGTGAAAAATCCACACATTTAAAATCTGTATCCTGTGTTTATATATTTCTGTAAAGCTGCTTTCAGACAATGACCATTGTAGAAAGTGCTATACAAATAAAATTGAATTGAATTGTGTCAAAAAAGTAATTAGATTACAGGTACATTTAGTTAAAAAATATAAATAAATAAATAACTAAATAAATAAATAAAAAAAAATTTAGGAAACGGGGATACTGTCAGGATTACAATTTTTAAAAATTTAAAACCAAAGAAATGAATCTTTTGGCATAACACAATATAGACAGTTGCTTGATTATAGTGGTTCTCTCACCAGTCGTGACTCAGATGAGCAACCTCCTGGTGCTCAAGTTAATTTGGTAAAATTCTAACATGAATTATTCTCTGAAATGCTTTGCCATATGTCTTTTTTTTCCTGACTAAATTTGAGAAAACGTTTGCATTGCTTTAACCCCGTTCTGTAATTTCAGCATTGGTCACACCAATTGGTCGATTCTAAAAGACTTTATAGCAGCAACTATTGCCAAAATTCCTGCCTCTAAACCATTAACCATTAGTGAAACCAATTTATATACACAGTGCAACCAGAAAGGCTTCACTTTTTCCACATTTTGTTATGTTACAGCCTTATTCCAGTATGGATTAAATTCATTATTTTTCTCAAAATTCTACAAACAATACCCCATAATGACAACGTGAAAGAAGTTTGTTCGAAATCTTTGCAAATTTATAAAAAATAAAAAAGCACATGTACATAAGTATTCACAACCTTTGCCATGGCACTCAAAATTAAGCTCAGGTGCATCCTGTTTCCACTGATCATCCTTGAGATGTTTCTACAACTCGATTGGAGTCCACCTGTGGTAAATTCAGTTGATTGAACTTGATTTGGAAAGGCACACACCTGTCTATATTAGGTCCCACAGTTAACAATGCATGTCAGAGCACAAACCAAGCCATGAAGTCCAAGGAACTGTCTGTAGACCTCTGAAACAGGATTGTATCGAGACACAGATCTGGGGAAGGGTACAGAAACATTTCTGCAGCATTGAAGGACCCAATGAGCACACTGGCCTCCATGATCTGTAAATGGAAGAAGTTTGGAACCATCAGGACTCTTCCTAGAGCTGGTCACCAAATTGAGTCATCAGGAGATAATGGCCTTAGTCAGGGAGGTGACCAAAAACCCGATGGTCACTCTGACAGAGCTCCAGCGTGTCTCTGTGGAGAGAGGAGAACCTTCCAGAACAACAAACATTTCTATAGCACTCCACCAATCAGGCCTGTATGGTAGAGTGGCCAGACGGAATCCCCTCCTCAGAAAAAGGCACATGACAGCCCGCCTGGAGTTTGCCAAAAGGCACCTGAAGGACTCTTAGACCATGATGAAACAAAGATTGAACTCCTTGGCCTGAATGGCAAGTGTCATGGCTGGATAAAACCAGGCACCACTCATCACCTGGCCAATACCATCCCTACAGTGAAGCATGGTGGTGGCAGCATCATGCTGTGGGGATGTTTTTCAATGGCAGGAACTGGGAGACTAGTCAGGATCCTAAGTGACCCTAAGCACACAGCCAAGATAACAAAAGAGTGGCTACAGGACAACTCTGTGAATGTCCTTGAGTGGCCTTGAGTGGCCCAGCCAAAGCCCAGACTTGAACCCGATTGAACATCTCTGGAGAGATCTGAAAATGGCTGTGCACGGACGCTCCCCATGAATCCTAATGGAGCTTCAGAGGTCCTGCAAAGAAAAATGGGAGAAACTGCCCACAAATAGGTGTGCCAAGCTTGTAGCATCATACTCAGAAAGAATTGAAGCTGAAATTGGTGCCAAAGCTGCTTCAATAAAGTATTGAGCAAAGGGTGTGAATACTTATGTACATGTGCTTTTTTGTTTTTTATTTTTAATAAATTTGCAAGGATTTCAAACAAACTTCTTTCCTGTTTTCATTATGGGATATTGTTTGTAGAATTTTGAGGAAAATAATGCATTTAATCCATTTTGGAATAAGGCTGTAACACATGGGTGTCAAACTCATATTCCACATACAGCATAATTAGATGTCAAGTGGGCCAGGCCAGTAAAACTAAGTACCTGTAAATAACATAAGTACCTGTAAATAACAATAATTCCATGTTTTTCCCTTTGTTTTCATGCAAAGTAGTACAAATACATTAGGAAAATCTTCATATTTAACAAAATATACTTTTACAAAACATATCATGAACAACCTCAGATTTTGTGCAATTTGCTTCTGATTATCATTTACATGTGTGCATTACAACTGGACACAGTGTTTGTACAAATGCAAAAAAAAATTAAGTCACAGGTATTTGGAACTGAAAAATTTAGTATTGCACTCCATTTTTCTTGGAAAACTCTACACTCTGTATCCACTTTTCTCCTTTTTGAAAAAGACATTTTGGCTAATGAGGGTGTGGGGGCGAGTATCAAATAGGTTAGACTACACCATAATAACAAACAGCAGAAGGCGCATTGTTACCATCTGCTGTTCGGTCCCAGAGTTGTGCTGTGTCTTCTACTCTGACTAAAACAGTGCGCCCCTAGCGGATAATTTAGGGATAGCATTTTATTTAAAATTTCTAGTGTGTGTCTTTTATGCATTTTGTTCATTTTCAAAATTCATCCTGCGGGCCGGATAGAACCCCCTACCGGGCCAGTTGTCTCACACCCCTGCTGTAACATATATATTATATATAATTAGTGTATATATATATATATATATATATATATATATATATATATATGTATATATACACACACAAATGAATAGTTCTTTCAGTATTATTCCACATTTTGTGATAACTAAAGAATGTCTATGTAAACCCACTGACTCAAATACAGTATCTCACAAAAGTGAGTACACCCCTCTCATTTTTGTAAATATTTGATATATTTTCATTTGACAACACTGAAGAAATGACACTTTGCTACAATGTAAAGTAGTGAGTGTACAGCTTGTGTAACAGTGTAAATTTGCTGTCCCCTCAAAATAACTCAACACACAGACATTAATGTCAACAGATTGACACTGTTACACAAGCTGTACACTCACTACTTTACATTGTAGCAAAGTTGTCACATGAAAAAATATAATAAAATATTTACAAAAATGTGAGGGGTGTACTCTCTTTTGTGAGAGACTGTATTTGTGACACATGGGAGCATATTGGCTTAGGGGTTAGCACGTTTGCCTCACACCTCCTGGTTTAGGGGTTTGATTCCCGTCGCTGCCCTATGTGAGCGCAGCGTTTGCATGTACTCCCCATGCTGCGGGGGTTTCCTCCGGGTACTCTGGTTTCCTCCCACAGTCCAAAGACATGCATGGTAGGCTGATTGGCATATGCAAATTGTCCATAGTGTATGAATGGGTGTGTGAATGTGTATGCGATTGTGCCCTGCGATGGACTGGTACCCTGTCCATGGTGTACCCGGCTTGTGCCCCATGCTCCCTGGGATAGGCTTGAGGTTCCCCGTAACCCTGAAGGATAAGTGGTATAGAAGATGGACGGATATATATATATATATATATATGTGTGTGTGTGTGTGTGTGTGTGTGTGTGTGTGTGTGTGTGTGTCTTTTTCAGTGTATTAAAGTCTGCAAATCTACTTTTGATTAAGTAATTTGTAACTGTAACAATACATTTTTAAAGTAACCTGTGTACCCGTGCACATTAAAAACCTGTGTACACTAAAGCATACAGTAATGAGCATGCGCTGTGATCTCCTCTCATACACACACCTATTGATCCTGTTCTCAACTTCAGCTCTGTGTTACAATATGAATGTAAGTCAGTGGGTTTACTCACAGACATTCTTTATTCATCATAAAATGTGGAATAAGAGTGAAAAAAACTATTGAAGAAAATTGAATGGTTTTAATATTGCTTGTTTTAAAACTGCTTCTGTAAGGCAGATCTGGTAACCCTGTTCAGACAGAGACGTACTGAACAAACATTCACTGACAGAAAAAAAATGTTTCAGCTTTAAGTCCAATAATAAAAAAAAGTAAAAAAAAAAACAACAAAAAAAGGATTGTTGCTGTATCTTTAAATTTTTGTAAGCACCTTTTTTTTGGTTTTTATTTAAAAATCTAATTAGATTTATTTAGTTGTTGACCTTTTCAGTCCTATGGCATTAACTTCTAATTTTAGTTTTTCATTTTTTTAGTTTCTAATTTAGTTTTTAGATCGTTTCCATTTCACTGCTACTTTTAAACCCTGCAACTCACACACAGTACATTTAGTTAGTGTCCCAGGTGCACTTTGTGTGATTAGTTACAATGTTGTAGTAAATTTCACAGTAATTTCAGACACATTGCAGTCGCATCAAGTCACGTTTTGTGCTGCAGCTTCTCACATACGTACATCTGAGCCAAAGACAAATCATCAGTGTGCAGTGAAAATAAACAATATTCCTCCTCCTTACATTGATGATGAACCTAAAACTGCTTCAGTCTCACTATTAGAGAATGTATCTTACTGATCACCAGGTCATATGACTCTCAGATAGATGATCTTACCTCAGTATCTTCAGTTTACAGTCAGGATTCTCCAGTACAGCAGAGAGACTCTTCACTCCTGAGTCTCCTATATTATTCCAGGACAGATCCAGTTCTCTCAGGTGTGAGGGGTTTGATCTCAGAGCTGAAGTCAGAGCAGTACAGCCTTCATCTGAGACGCCACACTCACACAACCTGTAGAGAGACACAATGACACAGTCTTCCTTAACAGATTTTTATCTTGGATTACTTCTTATGATGATGATGTTTGTCATGATGGACTTCCTGCCCTCCCTTCACCAATCACAAGATATAATTAAAATTAATCAAAACATTACCACTCCATGGTAAAACTCATTAAAGACAACTAGAATTTAATTTCAATGAAACACCAGCTAAAATGCTACAGCCAGACTATGTGAAGTAAAGTCACATTTTGGGCAGATTTCCCCATCAATAATGACACATCATAAACAAAATAGTGTTGCACTGCTTTTCAGCTTTTCACCAGGTCTACAATGACTACAACAGGAAGTTAGAAAATGTGCAGACAGAGACCAGGAGGTTTGTTGTGTTTAACTGTTAACATGCAGGCCTGTCAGCTCAAACATAGCATTTAATTTTATTTAAATGTAATGTTTCTTATAGGCCATGATGTTAAATCATTAGGGAACAGCTAACCCATGAAATTAGGACAAAATATTGTTTCAGAAGAAACTGACAAATCACATGAATTATTTCAGCTAAGATTTTGCTTGTATTTTTCTCATGTGTAAGTCGCTTTGGATAAAAGCGTCTGCTAAGTGAATAAATGTAAATGTAAAAGGTATATTTAAAATCTATTAGAAGAACCATTATAACAGTCTTTTTTTTCCTTCTTCAAGATATGTTTTTTTTGTGGTGATAGTTCACCCAGGTTGTGGTGGCTTATTCACCTAGGCGAACAGTAGCTGGTAAGTGTTTCTTTCTTGATTTTTAGTTTAAACTGGTTTTAACATCGTTTGTCAGACAGTAGCTGTAACTGCGCTTCCTTGTTGCTATGAGCTGTTTACACGTTGCTGGATTAGATCCAATTCCGATATTCATATTCAGTTTCGGTCGGGAGTCATTCACACGATTATACTTTGTTTTGCTAATTAAAGAGGTGTGCCCAGCTGTGAAGCACCCCACCACAGGATATAAGAACTAGGAAACGCTGAGGCAGAAGCCTCAGGGGAATCCTCAGCCCTTTTCATGTGAAGACTGTGCTCATTTAAAGACCTTCGAGTTTACCGAGCAAGGACAAAGACAAGACAGCACTCACGCTGCTAAGTATACTGTTTCTCCTCTCTTCCTCTCGCTGTTTACCTGTTTACACACTAATATGTGTCATCGGTTTATCCCTGTTATTTAATACAGGTGCAGGCCACAGCACACTCCCAGAAAAGTACACAAATTGGACAACCTACATGTGGCCTCTGCAGATTCCATCTCATTCTCAATCAGACATTGGAACTACCAATCTGCCTTCAACATTCCTGCCTTTGCAACCCACTGCAACCTCAGTGTGCTGGCTCTGACTGAGACATAAATCCATACTGAAAACACTGCTACACCCGCTGCCCTAGCTTCCAACTTCTCCCGTACCTCGCGTCCCAACAGATGAAGGGGTGGTACAGGTTTGTTTCTCTCCAAAACATGGACATTTACGTGTCTTTCTCCCCCTTGCTCCTACACTTCATTTGAATTTCATGATGTTACAGTTACGGACCTGCCAAAATGCACTTTGTTGTTTATCGTCCTCCAGGTCAACTGGAGAAGTTCACTGAAGAGTTTGACATACTACTGTACACCATCCCGGATGACGGAACTCCTCTCATGGTTTTCGGTGACGTCAGCATTCAACATTCAACACCCGGGTCAAACTTAGAGCAGCTGAAAGGAAATGGCGTAAATCTAACGATCCGACTGACCTAACCAATTACCAAACACTTTTTCCTCTTTTTCCCGTAGCATCTCCACTGCTAAAGCCACATACTATCAAGAGAAGATTGGCAGCTCTCCCAACACCTGTACTCTTTTCAAAACCTTTTCTTCTCTTCTCTGTTCCCCTCCTCCCCCTTCCCCTTCCTCTTTCACTGCAAACGACTTTCCCATTTTCTTTTCGAACAAGATTACATCAATCAGGAACCAGTTCTGAACCCCAGACACGCATAGACCGGCTCCTCCTCCATTTTCCATGTTTTGATTTAATCCCCCAAATACACAATATTATCAGCAGACATGGAATACTGTACTGTGTCAGATCGGTGGAGGAGGACACAGGCGCAGGAGTAGGTGCGTGAGGGCAGAGACAGTTCAGGGTAGCGAGGCAGAAGGTAATCCAGAGGCGTAATCCGAAACAGGCAGAGAGTCGAGATAAACCAGATAAAGTGTCGTAACGCAGGTAATCCAGAGACGTAATCCGAAACAGGCAGAGAGTCGAGATAAACCAGATAATAGTGTATAACTTGGAATGCTTGGTATAGTGGCTAACGAATGTTAAGGAGCGTATACTTCGCAACGTGAAATCGGAGTGTGGCTTCCTAAATACTCGCGGAATCAGAAAGCTGGTCTCAGGTGTTGTGAATTACAACTCTGGTGATCTCGCACGCATGCGCGCTCGTGTGGGTTCCTGGGAACTGAAGTCCGGGTCGGACCGGGCAGTGCGCATGCACGCTTGTGTTGTTTGTTGGGAATTGGAGTCCCGATCGGACTGAGCTCTGACATACTGGAGATAAAACTGATAAACAAAAATAAAACTACTAAAATATAAAGACAAAATCTGTGCTTAGTAATAAATAAATCATTTAATATAAAAAATAGATATTATAATAACTTCATAAAATAGAAATAAAATGGGAAATGAAATAATGTTTAATTACTATGGGTTGCATTTAATATCAATTTTAAATTAAGCTTAGTTCACTATTTCCTTAGAAGGCTATTAGCCTTTTTCCTAATATGGATCATGCTTGAGTTAATCTACTTTTAATTAGAACTCTTTATTATTTAAAATATTATTTTTTGTGTGTGTGAATAATGTTAACATTATAGCAGCACATTTTGGGTGGGCCAGGCCTCCTAATGGATGGGCCCAGGCCCCCTTTAGCTTCACCACTGCTGCTGTTATTTAGAATTATTGATATGTATGTGTACTAGAGCTATGTTGTTATGTTTATTTATATCATAGATTTATGAGAACTTTTCTCTGTTTATCTCTATATTTAATGCATGTATCTAGTTATAAATATATTTATTTATTTAATGCATCAATTATTCTGGAGAGAAATCATTATCACTTAATGACCAATCTATTTCCCAGCCATGTGCCCCATGCTCTCTGGGATAGGCTCCAGGTTCCCTGTGACCCTGAAAAGGAGTAAGCGGTAGAAGATGGATGGATGGATAATAATAACAATAATAATTGGATGGATCAATCAATTTGTTCTGCATGTTGTACTGTTACAGAAAATTTCAGGTGAAAAACAACTCTTACCTCAGTTTCTCCACTTTACAGTGAGGATTCTCCAGTCCATCACAAAGACTCTTCACTCCCGAGTCTCCTAATTTAGTATAGGACAGACCCAGTGTTCTCACAGACAGGTGCAGTTCTTGCAGATTGGTGGTTTCTGAGCTGAGCACTGAGACCAGAGCTGACCAACTTCTCACTTCAAGTGAATCACATCTGATACTGAAGGAAATAAAACAATCCATAATGAACTAACAACAGTGCAAATGATCAAACAAGTCCTCAAAGTTTTCACTGAACCTTCTCATTTTCATAAATGCTAAAAGTACAAACTTAAAGGGACACTCCAGCCAAAATCTAAAATCTATCCATCCATACATCTGTTGTAAACATCCCCAGGGCCGTATCTTCCTATAAGTGCTATAATCAGTAGCTTAGGGCCCCCAGACCCCCAGCAGGCCCTGTGAGTTTTAAAATAAATAAATAAATAAATAAATAAATAAATAAATATATATATATATATATATATATATATATATATATATATATATATATATATATATATATATATATATATACAATTTACTATCATTTAGCAAATTCTTTGTGTTAATATACAATCACAAGGGCTTTAGTACAGTAACAGAAACTGCAATTTATATAACTAACTAGTGTAACTAATGGCAGAATTTCATGAAGAAGAAACAATCATGAAGCTCTATGGAATGTAAAAACACAAAGGAAAAAGTAGAAGGGGTGAAACAGACCAAAAACACCATTTAAAAAATTATATTAATTCATTAATTTTAGTCAATTTGTCCACTTTCCTATTTCCACTTGTTGATGTAATTAATATGGATAAAGTTAATGGCTAACTACAGAACTACAGCTAACTAGCTAGTATCTAGAGTAGGGTTGCCTCCCGCCCCGTACAATATGGGATTATCCCTTCTTGAAAAATAAAATGCTGCGTCTCTTATTGAACTAATACAAGATGGGATTTGTCCTGTATTCTCATACACATCGTTTCATATATCGTCATCACAGTGGTAAGAAAAACATGGCAGGAGATAATCATCAGCAGCTAAAGAGCAGAGTGAATTCACTCAGTTCCTTTTACCTCAGACTTCCCCTGAGGAGGATATGGAATGTTGCTGTTGTTTAATATATATTTTTTTAATGTTATGAGTAAGGATGCTCCATCAAGTCTAGTCCTTCACCTTACTAATGTGTATGTCTCAAATACCCTGCAAATTTACTTCAAACAGGAAGGAAGCTATTGAAGAAAACTTATTTCAGACATTTGACCTTGCTGCGACTTTGACCCTGTTTGGATCAATTCCAAAATCAGTTCATCTGTTGGTTATGATGATAATTGCATATAAATCCTACAAACATTCAACAACTCGCTCTAGTTCTACAACTATAGCAACTCAGATGATCACAACCAGTGAAGAAATGATTCTCCTTATTTCTATCCTTTTACTAAGTAGCCTAATGATCATTGTCAGGAATTTGGATAGTGTTGGACGCAAAAGCAGAAGCCATTAATTGCCACCCCCCAACATCATTTAAGTTTCAATACATCTGCATTTAGAATGTGCGTTTTCTGTAAAAAGGCAACCTATCTCTTTAGGGGGTATAAATGTGCCATAATCTTATTTCTCTTAATTAAGTTATTCATGCCTTTCACTTTCCAGGTCACAAAATCTTTCTCAGTTTTATGGAGCTTGGATATTTTGTCAAGAAGCAACAAAATAAATTGACTAGAATGAGGCACAGTGGATCAGACATAGTACGCTACATAAAAAATAAACAACTTTAACATATAGGTGTTTGTTAAGGTGAACAGATGCTGACTGAAAGCTAACTGATAAAGACATGCCGCACATAAACCCATCCCTCTCCCATTCCAAAACCACACAGTAACCATCAAAAACCAAACATCTACTGGGTCACAGCGTGTCATTACTTACCAGTTATCATTCCTGCTCTGTTGAACTAAAACTGACAAGGCAATGTTAACTAAGAATTAGGCCTATTCCTGATGACGCATTAAATATGTAACCAATGTAAAGAGCACATTATTATCATCCTGATATATGACCGAACACATGGAACAATCTTAAACACATATTGTCCTGAGTAGAGTCACCAAATGTATCATTCATAAAACTGACTGTCATAGTCGGATATCGCAAAGGAGAATAGTCCCATATGAACAAGGATGGATATGAATACATCCATTAACCAGTCAGCAATTAATTAGTCCAGCATTACATAATACTAACAGGTAAGGTTATTACTAACCTGAACTTGGTGATTCTCTTGGGCAACAAGAGGTTATGGAAGCTGTGGTGGCTATGCAGAATGGTAAGGCATTGGACCTGGACCTGACTGCTTTCCTATAGAGTTTTATAAGTAGTTTTCAGCTTTATTGAGCTCAATTCTTGTAGCAGTATATAATGAAGCTTTTGAGTCTTACACAGGTGTCCATTTCACTTTTGTTAAAAGAAAATAAGAACTCCACTCTCTGTGAATCATATAGGCCAATTTCACCACTAAATGCTTACTTTAAGATATTAGTTAATGCACTTGCATTGCGTCTGGAACCCGTCTTGGCTGCAATAATTTCCAAAGATCAAACAGGATTTATCAGGGGCAAAACCCCTTTAACACCTGCGGCAGTTGTTTAAGGAAATGTACACACTCATACTTGGATACCACAGAAGTCATTGTTTCTCTCAATGCCGAAAAGAGTGGGAATTTCTTCTTTTTTTTATCTTAAAAAATGTGGCTTCCCTGAAGATATGAGTTCCTAGATTAAGCTTCTATACTCTGCCCCAGTAGCCTCTGTTTGCACAAATAAGACATTTTCAGAATATTTCTCTTTACATTGAGGTACAAGGCAGGATTTCCTTTTTTCCACCTTTGTTATTTGCAATTTCTACCGAGCCATTGGGCATATTACTTTGCCAGTCCTCTTTTGTATGTTACAAACATGTTCATTATATGTTTCTAACCCTGATTTATCACTACCGCATATATTGTCAGTTTTAGAGGATTTCGGGAAAATCTCAGGCTATAAAATTAATATGCATAAGAAGTATTTTCCAATTGTGTCTCCGTATTCTGCTTCCCATATTACTCCATTTAGAGTGGTTCATGATTTAAATACCTGGTTATATCAGTTAAATGTTCTTTAATAGCTTGTTCAAGGACAATTTTTTTCCACTTTTAAAACGTTGAGAGTACGATTTCATGAAGTGGACTGCTCTGCCTGTGTCTTTGGTTGGCTGTGTTAATTTGATTAAACTGACGGTTCTGCCACACGTTTTATACCTATTATCAAATATACACATATTTACACATATATACACACAACCTAGATAAGATATTGGGTTCCTTTATTTGGAGAGGCAAATCCCCTAGTATTGGAAAATCCTTTTTGCATAAGCTTTAGTGCCAAGAAGTGGTCGCATTGCCCAACATTATATTTTACTATTGGGCCAGCAATATTCAAAACGTTGGAGGTCAGCTTGGGTTTTGCACTCAATTCCTGTGTGGGTACAAGGGGAGGAAGCATGCACCAAACTGTCTTTTAAGTCCTTGGTTTGTGCATCACTTCCAATATCAAGAAACACCTAATCCAGTAGTTGTACATATGTTAAGAATTTGGTCGCAGTTTAGGAGGCATTTTGGTTTACAGGCCTCAATTGATGGTCCCATTGTCTCCAACTGTCTAGTCCCCCCATCCTATATAGACACTGCTTTTCTGACATGGGAGGGGCAGGGAATTAGGTCCTTTAAAAGATTTATTATTATTAAGTCAGTATTCAAGTCTTTTCTTGAATTACCTGCTCCTTCAGTCATTGATACACTGCTGGACTTAAGACCAGAGGGCAGAGGAGTAATTTCTGACATATATTCGCATATATTCTCCACAGAGCCTAAATTATTTTAAAAACTCTTGGCAACTTGACCTGGGTAGAGACTTTGCCGATATGGAATGGGGTGGTATTTTAGACAAAGTACGTTCATCATCACCTTGTGCCAGACATGCCCTCATTCAACTTAAAATAATTTATAGGCTACATTTCACCAATTCAAAATTAGCTAGGAATTATCCTGCTATTAGTCCTGCATGCAACAAATGCCTACACTCACCAGCCTAAACAGCCCATACGTTCTGGTCATGCCCAAGACTGGAGGGGTTTTGGCAAGATATCTTTACATTTTTTAGTGATATGTATGGTGTCTCTACTATTGACCCTGACCCCGTTAGCGGTCCTCTGCATTAGTCCTAAAATATTGTGCTTCAGGAAGGAATATATATGAGGTAATCGCCTTTACCACACTGTTGGTAAGCTGTATAAATCTTCTCTATTGGAAAAAAGCTGAACCCCCACACATAGTAGATAGATTAAAGAAGTGATGTATTATATTCAGCTCAGAACAATCTAATTCACTGTCCAAGTTAACTGTCCACTCTCAACTTCAGCCATATGGACTCCATCACTTGAGTACAGAGTCTCCAACCCCCAGAACTCAGCCCTTGCCTTGTCTTCCCCCACATTCCAGCTGCATGGAATGTACAGCACACTCACTGACAAGAACCTTCCCTCTGCCCAGAGAAGAATTATTTGCACCTGCCTGAACAGTGGGCATGAACGTAACCCTCCCTGGTGGTTATGAGACCACCGCTGTGTTGTCCGTCACAAATAACATATGGTGACTCTTAATTGAGGAAGAAAGAACTTCAGTGCTAGAAATACGGCCCATCTCTAGGTAAATTATATGCCATGCCAGATGAGGGCCGTTCCAAAGACTGTGAGCTGAATACGCATCCAAGACCTCACCCCAGCCCATGAAGGAGGCGTCTGTCATTACCATCTTGGGACAAGGAGGTCCCCCTAGAGCATGAGCCGAGGCTAGAAACCAGGGACACCTCCAAATTCTAAGAACACGTAGGCATCGCAGCGTGACACTGATTAATCTCAGAGATTACTCTCTCCCTGACTTTTCAGCCACCACTGAAATGGTCGCATATGCAATATGCATAAGCCCCAACAGTCTCTTGTAGAGACTGGAGGGGATGCCCAGACCCAGCTTTATCTTGCTCAATGTTGATATGATTGACCCTACACGTGTTTGGGATAGAAATGCCCTCATCGTAGTAGAATCCCATATAACCCCTAGAAAAATTGTTCTCTGCACTGGAGAAAGCAAATTTTCTTGAGGTTCAACCTGAGCCCCAAGCTCCTCATGTGGGCGAGAACAACATCTTGATGTTGAAACACCAGTTCCCTGAATCGTGCTAGAAGTAACCAGTAGTCCAGGTAGTTTAGTACACTTTGTGAAGGTGTGAAGAACCCAATAATGGTATTTGATGCCTCCAAATGCAAACCACAGGAACTTCCTGTGACTGGGAGATATTCCCATGTGGAAATATGCATCTTTTAGATTTATCTTCCCAAACCAGTCCTTAAACTGAATCTGTGGAACAATAAGTTTGAGTGTCAGCATCTTGAACCTGTATGTCCGAAGAGTATGGTTCTGAAGCTGCAGATCTAAAATAGGCCGCATACTCCCATCATTTTTTGTGGACCAGCAAATAACGGCTGTAAAAACCTCCCTCAGGGAATGGGGTACATGCTCTATGTCCCCTTGGTCCAAGAGGGATCTTACTTCCTGCACTAAGGACGGACTCTGCTCTGTGCTAACTACTGTGGTGAGCACATCTCTGAACTGGCGGGGGGTGGGAGGTTGAGCTCTGAACTGGACCCGGTAACCCTTTTTCTATGGTAGACAGAACCCATGGAGACACATTTGGCAGATGGTCTTTTAATGATGTTAACTTCCACATTCTGTTGGAAGGAAACCATTACATTTTCATTGCCGTGTGACAGCTTGCTGACCAGAGAACACTGAAAACTTTGGCTAAAGAAGACTGAGGACGTCTTTGGCTAGGGTAGGCCCTACAGTAGCACTGGGGGCTATCTGCCCTAACAACCTCATGTCCACCGATATGACGGGCCATTTGCTTGGTTGCCCGGAGAGATAAATCTGTGGCGCGGTGCAGCTCTGCCACTGCCTCAGGCCCAATTCCCTCCCCAGTGTTGAGCTCACTCAGCAGGTCTGCTAGGTAGGCCTGCAACACTGCCATTGTATGCAGTGACCCACAGGCAAGACCCGCTGCTGCATAGGCTTTGCCCACCAACGAAGAGGTTCCCTTTGAAAGTGAACAAGTAACTTCCAACAGGGTATGTGCAGGTATCAGAAAATTCACTTCAAATGTAATACTTTTTAATATCATATTCAAGGAATTTCCAAAAAATAATTAAGAACTGCACATCACTTCAATCATGCTACACACAACAGTTATAATGGAATGTGTTCATGCATATACATCCATTTCTGCGTTTAAGAAAACTACAGCAGGGTAAACTTCTATAGAGGTAAACCATAGAAAATATCCTTTTTGCATTACCATTTCCCCCAACAGTGAAATAATTTTTTTCCTTGCCTTTCCATGACTTTCCAAGAGAGGAAAAAAACTATAGAGAGATGGATTACGGCAATCAGAAGAATAAAAGATGTCAAATTTATCATCATTCATCACTGCTGTATTACAAACCCCCTTGCAAACCTACGTGAAGTTGGCACCCCACCCAACACAAAACGTTGGCAAAATAATCTCAATCATTTGTGCCCCGTTTATTCCGTAAAAAAATTTATTTGTGCTGCTTCGGTTTTGGAGATATTAAAAGAATATTTATAGGTCATGCTGAGGTCACTCAGCCTCAGCCACCCCCCACCCCCCTTCATGCTCCAAATTCAGACCAAATAGTCTCAATCATTTGTGCTCCATTTGTGCCACTAAAAACTTTGTTTATGCTGCTTACGTTTTTAAAATAGTATAAATGATTTATAAATAACTTATAGGCGCAAATCTCCTTGGTGTGAGCACACTTTTAGAGTCGATTGTCGAAGACTTTGTCAAGACAAATCATATCATTTGGTCAATAAACAATTATCTTTACTTCATTCGCTGGTCTCTCATGATTGAACTTTTCATTTATTTACAAGGAGTATCATCTGCTACACTTCATTGACACTTCTGTTCACGATGCTCTTGTGGAAATTAGTGTTAAGTTAGTATAGGAAATGTCAGTATAGTTACTAAAATTCTGTAATACAAAATTATGGGTAAAGTACAATGCTTTAACACTGTCAGTTACAATATCATTATTTAAATTCAATCATAATGTGTTATTTTTTTTCTTTTGAATTTGTAAATAACAAGCCATTTTTTTCATATTCTGATATTTGATTCTTAATTGGATATGAAAAGAACGAATGATACATGGATTAAACTGCTTTGCATTATAGAGGGTATAAACGTGACGCCAAGATAGCCAGAACTTGCCGCAGTCAGGCCCACTGAGTTATCCCACAGAGAATAACCTCGTAGACACTAAACAGTCTGGCTTCAAAAGCAGTCACTACACGGAGACTGCTCTGTGAATCATCAGATCCTCCTGTCAACTCTCTCCAGCCTAGGCATCACTCGAATGGCTCTGTGCTTGGTGGAATCATATCCCACAGGCAATACCTTCAAGGTATTGTGGATGGGAGGATCTTCTAAACTCAGCAACTCACAACTGGGGTTCCTCAAGGGTCACTTCTGGGTCCCCTGCTCTTTTTTTATTTATACTACATCTCTGAGGCCTGTGATTGAGTCTCACAGCTTCTCAGATCATTGCTATGACACCAAACTCTATTTGTCCTTCCAGCCTGATGATGCAGCTGTCTCTGAACGAATCTCTGCTTGCCTGTCTGACATCTCAAACTGGATGAGGGAACATCACCTTAAGCTGAACTTGGGAAGAACTCAGCTTCTCATCATCCCTGCCTGCCCCTCAATAAACCGCAGCCTAACTGTACAGTTTGGCTCAAGCACACTCAAGCTAACCAGGACAGCCAGGAACCTCAGGTTGACCTTCATCCAAAAACATCAAGAAAATCAGACCCTATCTCACTGTAAAAGCTACATGGCCACTTGTCCAGGCTTTTGTTATCCCAAAACTGGATTACTAAAATGGATTACTCCCGGGTATCCCAGCCAGCTCCAGCAAACCCTTCAGATGATTCAGAATAACGTTTACACTGTAAATCCACTATATCGGCCATACAGTGAGGAAAAAAATTATTTGATCCCCTGCTGATTTTGTACGTTTGCCCACTAACAATGAAATGATCAGTCTATTTTAATGGTAGATTTATTTGAACAGTAAGAGACAAAATAACAACAAAACAATCCAGAAAAATGCATGTAAAAAATGTTATAAATTGATTTGCATTTTAATGAGGGAAATATGTATTTGACCCCTCTGCTAAACATGACTTAGTACTTGGTAATGACTTAGTAATAACTTTTAATTTTCAATGTCCTGGCTGAGGGAAGGAGGTTCTCACCCAAGATTTGATAGTACATGGCCAAGTCCATCGTCCCTTTGATTCGGTGAAGTTGTCCTGTCCCCTTAGCAGAAAAACACCCCCAAAGCATAATGTTTCCACCTCCATGTTTGACGGTGGGGATGGTGTTCTTGGGGTCATAGGCAGCATTCCTCCTTTTCCAAACAGGGCGAGTTGAGTTGATGCCAAAGAGCTCCATTTTGGTCTCATCTGACCAGAACACTTTCGCCCAGTTTTCCTCTGGTGGTCAGATGAAACTTCAGATATATGTGCTTTCTTGAGCAGGGGGACCTTGCGGGCGCTGCAGGATTTCAGTCCTTCACGGCATAGTGTGTTACCAATTGTTTGCTTGGTGACTATGGTCCCAGCTGCCTTGAGATCATTGACAAGATCCTCCCGTGTAGTTCTCGGCTGATTCCTCACTGTTCTCATGATCATTGCAACTCCACGAGGTGAGATCTTGCATGAAGCCCCAGGCCAAGGGAGATTGATAGTTCTTTTGTGTTTCTTCCATTTGTGAATAATTGCACCAACTGTTGTCACCTTCTCACCAAGCTGCTTGGCAATGGTCTTGTAGCCCATTCCAGACTTGTGTAGGTCTACAATATTGGAGCCAGAAATATTTCTGATTGAGAGGGGGTCAAATATTTACAGTGAAGGTGGGATAGATGGGTGTGCAGCTGAGAATGAATAGACTGAGATGGTTGGGTCATGTAGTGAGAAGGGATGAAGGCTATGTTGGGAAGAGAGTGAGAAAGTTAGTAGTTGGAGAAAGGAGGTGTGGTAGTCCAAGAAGGCGATGGGAGGATTGTGTGAAGGAGGATTTAAGGACAGTAGGAAAGACAGAAGAGGATGCGTGCGACAGAATGGTCTGGAGAAGAGTCACCCGCACCGGCGACCCCACCTAGTGGGATTAAAGCCAGAAGAAGAAGAAGAAGATTCTGTCGCTCACTGTTCAAATAAACCTACCATTTAAATTAAAGAGTGATCATTTCTTTGTCAGTGGGCAAACGTACAAAATCAGCAGGGGATCAAATACTTCTTTCCCTCACTGTAACTAGCAAGCTAAACCTGTTAAATTCTTAGTTAGCACCAATTGTACTGATAGTTAGCTACTTAACTGAGATGAAATGTGTGCTGCAAAGTCAGTAACTCAGGCCAGAATGATCCCTCCTGTCACAGTGTGGCCAGATTAGGGCACTGTGGCACTGGGTTTTGCCATCAGACCAATCACGTGTTCTTTGTTTTGGTTTGTTTGGCAGTCTGTTAATTGTTTAGTTTGGCTAAACGCCGGGTATTTAAGGCTCCCGAGCAACGAAGCACATTGCTCTGTATTATCGACGTGGTGGTAGTACTAGCGGGAGTAGTAATGGTCACGCTATTATAGGTGTAGCAGACTTCAGGTTTATTCATGCTTTGTTTGTTCTATCTTTATGTTTTTATTTAATAAAGAGTTTGATCTGCGATTGCCTCCGTCTCCCATCTACAACCCCATGACAAAATACCAAGCCTCACTTACGGACGCAGCGGATCGAACCGCGGCACCATGGATGGAGTAGGAGAACGGCGAAGAAGCTGCACCCGGGAGCCCACGCTATGTGTTCATAAGCTTTGCACAGAGGTTTTCTATGGTCATGCCGGAGCCGTATGATGGCTACTTTTACCCGGATAGGTTTTTGAGGGACGGCTGTGGCGCAGTTGGACCAATCACGTGTTCTTTGTTTTGGTTTGTGCTTCCTGATTTGACACCGGTGTTTGGCATTCTGTTAATTGTTTAGTTTGGGTAAACGCCGGGTATTTAAGGCTCCGAAGTTTTTATCGAAGTGGTGGTAACATTAGCGGGAGTAGTAATGGTCACGCTATTATAGGTGTAGCGGACTTCAGGTTTATTAATGCTTTGTTTGTTTCATCTTTATGTTTTCTTTTAATAAAGATTTTGATCTGCGATTGCCTTCGTCTCCCATCTACAACCCCGTGACACCTCCAAACTGCCTGTAAACACAACCATCTTCTGTTGCCTTGGAAACGTGTCCGGTTCTATAGTTTGCACAACATGACATTTTAGAAAACAAATTCTGAGTTTTATAAACGACTTTAAAAGTCCCTTTTTTCCCTATGATATCGCAACGTTATTACAAAACCACTGTCAGAGGTCATCAGAGGTCCCGATTGCTTGATTGCTACAGTAGGGATTCCCAATTGTTGATTACCGATAGGCTACTTATGTGTGTTTCTCTGTGCTTATGCTATGGGAAATAATTATGAGTAATGTTCACATGCTTTGTTGCCGGAAAATTAATCATATTTGATGTCAGGTTCATTCATTCATTTTTTTTCTTTTACTTTTAGTTAGACACCATAACACACATTACTCAGTTAGCTAGCTTGCTGAGGATAATGGAATTTGGTCAAATTAGTTGTCAAATAAGTTATTTTCATGGTATAAAAATGTACAACACACATTGAATGGTTGCTGATATACAGCATCTCACAAACGTGAGTACACCCCTCACATTTTTGTAAATATTAAAGTAGTAAAGTATGTAAAGTAGTGAGTGTACAGCTTGTGTAAGGGTGTAAATTTGCTGTCCCCTCAAAATAACTCAACACACAGACATTAATGTCTAAACCGCTGGCAACAAAAGTGAGTACACCCCTAAGTTAAAATGTCCAAATTGGGCCCAAACTGTCGATATTTTGTGTGGCCACCATTATTTTCCAGCACTGCCTTAACCCTCTTGGGCATGGAGGTCACCAGAGCTTCACAGGTTGCCACTAGAGTCCTCTTCCACTCCTCCATTACGACATCACGGAGCTGGTGGATGCTCGAGACATTGTGCTCCTCCACCTTGGGTTTGAGGATGCCCAAATATGCTCAAAAGGGGTTTAGTCCATCATCTTCACCCTCAGCTTCTTTAGCAAGGCAGCGGTCATCTTGGAGGTGTGTTGGGGTGGTTATCGTGCTGGAATACTGCCCTGCGGCCCAGTCTCAGAAGAAAGGGGATCATGCTCTGCTTCAGTATGTCACAGTACATGTTGGCATTCATGGTTTTCTCAATGAACTGTAGGTCCCCAGTGCCGGCAGCACTCATGCGGCCCCAGACCATGACACTCCCACCACCATGCTTGACTGTAGGCAAGGCAAACTTGTCTTTGTACTCTTCACCTGGTTGCAGCCAAACACGCTTGACACCATCTAAACCAAGTAAGTTTATCTTGGTTCCAGTAATCCATGTCCTTAGTCTGCTTGATTACAGCAAACTGTTGTGGGCTTTTTTGTACATCATCTTTAGAAGAGGCTTCCTTCTGGGAAGACAGCCATGCAGACCAATTTGATACAGTGTGTGGTGTATAGTCTGAGCACTGACAGGCTTACCCCCCACCCCTTCAACCTCTGCAGCAATGCTGGCAGCACTCAAACGTCTATTCATTGAGGGAACCATGAACGCCAACATGTACTGTGACATACTGAAGCAGAGTATGAGCAGTATGCGGTATTCCAGCATGATGATGACCCCAAACACACCTCCAAGACAACCACTGCTTCGTTAAAGAAGCTGAGGGTGAAGGTGATGGATTGGCCAAGCATGTCTCCAGACCTAAACCCTATTGAGCATCTGTGGGGCATATGTGTGTGGAGGAAGACTCAAGAAGCAGGAGGAAGTTCAGCAGAGCTCTGGGATCATGTTAATTTTTCACCGTGTTTCCTGCACACCTTCATTAACTCAAACAGGAAAAGAACAAAGCAATTGAAAAGGGGCCATCAGTAGCTTGGGGTTGTTGCTCTCTCAGTGTTTGTGTGTACCTCGGTGTGCGTGCATACTTGTGTGCTTCTCTCATTATCGATTTACTGCATGAAAAAGAAGAAAATCATTTCTGAGAAGGTTATAAAAATGTTTAGCAATTATTAAAAATAATTAGCAAATAATAAAATTATATTATTATCATTATATCATAAAAATATAAATAAAAATGCTACTTTTAACAAGTATTAATCTTTTCAAAGTCAGTTTTCTATTAAATAAATAAATTTCCTCACAAATAAAACCTTTTACCAAGTCATAATAACAGAAAAATTATTATAAGAGTAATGATGAAATTTTTACTTATTAATTAATTTTTTGAAATTACGATTTTGCATTAACCCACTAACCCCGTAAGGCCGAAAAACCGGCTAGCCCATCTTTGACCTATTCCCGTAAGGACGATATACCGGCTTGGTCGTCTATGCCAAATACCCGTAAGGGCGATATAGCAGCTTTACAGTGTAAACGTTATCCCCGTAAGGTCGATATACCCGCATTACTCTGCTATAATTCCTTACTTATTTAATTATTATTTTTTCACCCGGAAGGTTGATGATGCCATGACATCACCACATGATTATGATGAAGATGATCCAAGCGTGTATGTTGTTGATAAACTTATGGTGTAATTGTAGAAGTTAACTAACAATGCCAAAGCGAAAAGGTAATAGTGTTCCAGCTAAAGTTACACCTAAAGTGAACACAGGTATGTCTAAAACAGTGGAAAAAAAAAGAAAACATACACAGTTACACAGGCGAGAGCAAGGATATTGTAGATATTGACAGCAGTGAAAGTTCAGGCGATGTTGAAACCCAAAGTGATAGTGACGCAAACTCTAATGATTCAGACCCTGATCCGTCTTCATCTTCAGCATCAACCAGTGCGACTGACACTGCAGGGGTTTGGAGTCATAACATGACCCTGATGGATTCAACTTTCAAACCAAAAGAGGCACCTGGTCCTCTTGCTGCAGCTGCAAACTGTACTGCTGACACTACTGCGCTGGAATAGTTTGCACTTTTCTGGGACCACGACATATGGCAGTTAATTGTTGACTAGACCAATTTGAATGCATTACATGTTGAGACTGCGAAACCTGCAGACTACTATGCCAGACAGTGGCAACCACTAGTAATTATGAAGTAATTATTACAGGAATAATAATAATAAATTACTTGTCAAAATAAAAAACAATTTTTTTTAGCCATTATTAATTTTTGTGGTCATTATATTGTATTCATCCTTTATGTTTCAGATTCTTCCACTGTTGAACAACATAATCAAGAAGTCCCAGGAGAGCTACAACCCAGCTCAGGATCTTTCACTCGATGAAGGCATGATAGCTGCAAAGAACCAACTTGCCATCAAGCAGTACATTGCCAGTAAACCCGTCAAGTGGGGCATCAAGAGCCATGCAGAATGTTGCTTAAATGTTTTACTTGGGCATCATACAATGCGTATGTGATTCGCAGCTACTACAAACCGAATGCAGCAGGCAAGAGACTTTACACGTTCTATGATTTCATTGATGAACTTGTCCTGGGTCTGATGGGAGACTACCATTCGCCGACTCTCATCAGCAACTTCATCAAGTCTTCCACGCCTGCTCAATGTCGGCCAACATACACCAGAGCGCCCTGCTGGAGCAACTGGCAACAAAAGACGTACAGTGGTGTGAAAAAGTGTTTGCCCCCTTCCTCATTTCCTGTTCCTTTGCATGTTTGTCACACTTAAGTGTTTCGGAACATCAAACCAATTTAAACAATAGTCAAGGACAACACAAGTAAACACAAAATGCAATTTATAAATGAAGGTGTTTATTATTAAAGGTGGAAAAAAAATCCAAACCATCATGGCCCTGTGTGAAAAATGATTGCCCCTAAACCTAATAACTGGTTGGGCCACCCTTAGCAGCAACAACTGCAACAGCGTTTGCCGATACACGTGCAATGAGGCTTTTACAGCGTCCTGGAGGAATTTTGGCCCACTCATCTTTGCAGAATTGTCCTAATTCAGTTACATTAGAGGGTTTTCGAGCATGAACGGCCTTTTTAAGGTCATACCACAACATCTCAAAAGGATTCAGGTCAGGACTTTGGCTAGGCCACTCCAAAGTCTTCATTTTATTTTTCTTCAGCCATTCGGTGGTGGACTTGCTGGTGTGTTTAGGATCATTGTCCTGCTGCAGAACCCAAGTTCGTTTCAGCTTGAGTACACGAACAGATGGTCGGACATTCTCCTTCAGGATCTCTTGGTAGACAGCAGAATTCATAGTTCCTTTTATCACGGCAAGTCTTCCAGGTCCTGAAGCAGCAAAACAGGCCCAGACCATCACACTACCACCACCATATTTTACTGTTGGTATAATGTTCTTTTTATGAAATGCAGTGCTCGTTCTACGCCAGATATACTTGGACACACACCTTCCAAAGAGTTCCACTTTTGTCTCATCGGTCCACAGAATGTTGTCCCAAAAGTCTTGGGGATCATCAAGATGTGTTGTGGAGAAATTGAGACGAGCTTTGATGTTCTTTTGCTCAGCAGTGGTTTTCTCCTTGGAACTCTGCCATGCAGGCCATTTTTGCCCAGTCTTTTCCTCATGGTGGAGGCATGAACGTTGACCTTAACTGAGGCAAGTGAGGCCTGCAGTTCTTTGGACGTTGTTGTGGGGTCTTTGTGACCTCTTGAGTGAGTCGAGCCGCTGTGCCTTGTGGGTAATTTTGGCCCCCCACTCCTGGGAAGGTTCACCACTGTTCCATGTCTTTGCCATTTGTGGATAATGGCTCTCACTGTGGTTCGCTGGATTCCCAAAGCTTTGGAAATGACTTTATAACCCTTTTCCAGACTGATAGATCTCAATTACTTTCTTTCTCAATTGTTCCTGAATTTCTTTGGGTCTCGGCATGATGTGTAGCTTTTAAGGATCTTCTGGTGGACCTTACTGTGTCAAGCAGCTCCTATTTAAGTGATGCCTTGATTGTGAACAGGTGTGGCAATAATCAGGCCTGGGTGTGGCTAGAGAAATTGAACTCAGGTGTGGACAACCACAGTTATAGTATGTTTTAACAAGGGGGGCAATCACTTTTTCACACAGGGCCATGATGGTTTGGATTTTTTTTTCACCTTTAATAATAAATACCTTCATTTACAAATTGCATTTTGTGTTTACTTGTGTTGTCCTTGACTATTGTTTAAATTGGTTTGATGTTCCGAAACACTTAAGTGTGACAAACATGCAAAGGAACAGGAAATGAGGAAGGGGGCAAACACTTTTTCACACCACTGTATTGTGTCGTGAGGAAGCTAGACACTTCGCCAAGAAAAATCCTTCCATTGAAAAGAAGAACAACCACCACAAGGAATCAAAAACTGTTTTTATGTTGTCAGGAATGCGACCAATTTCTGTGCATTCGTGAAAACTGATTATCACCAGACAGTTGACTTTAGGCACTAAAATGCATTTATTCAAAGGCATTGACCACGTTGATGCTCGTATGGTACTTCTAAATGAGTAAAAGGATTTTAGTGAGCATTATTTGTAATTTCCCTAGTTAAGAATTGTGCTCTAAGTGGAGTAAAAACACTGAACTGCTTCATTTTCAAAGTAATACTCAGAACTCATGGTTGACAAGCTGTTTCTATGGAGAGTGTAGGGTTGTGGGACATAATATTGTGGGAACTAAGGAGTAAGAGGGTTAATAAACAATAATGATAAATGTGGTTCATTATGCCTGGTGGAATCAGAGGTGTGAACATGTGCCAAATAACCAGCATTACTGTGGTAATAATAAATAAACCTTTACAAATTATTTGAGGATACTGAGTCATAACTTCAAGACTTCAGTGTTTTGTCTTCACATGAAATCAGCTGGCTTCTACACATTTGATACCTGCCCTTCAGTCTTATTATTTTGTTTTTGCAATTTTTAATCTCTAATTTATCTATTTATCTATTTGCATTAACTCCACAGTGTACTACACCTTAAGGTCAAAAGTAGATGTTTGTCAAAGTGTTTTTGGTCTCTTTCTGTTTAACACTGTAACAGTAGAACAGTTATATTCAGGTTTACTTACATTGCTTTCCTGGAGGCTGCAACCACAGGCATCACCTTCACAAGAACATATTCTGTTATCTTATCTGCACTGATGTATTTATTCAGGTCAAATTCTTCCAGCTCCTGTGCTGATGTCAGTAACACAAACACCAGAGCAGACCACTGTGAAGAAGAGAGTTCACTTTGTTTTCCAGATTTCAGGTAGCATTGGATTTCTTCCACTAGAGAATTATCACCCAGTTCATTCAGACAGTGGAACAGATTGATGGATTTCTCTGTAGGAAGATCTTCACTGATCTTCTTCTTAATGTACTGAACTGTTTCCTCTATGCTCTGAGAGATACTTCCTGTCTGTGTTACTAAGGCCTGTAAGAGATTCTGACTGGACTCCAGTGAGAGACCCAGAAGAAAGCGAAGGAAAAGATCCAGATGTCCAGTCTGACTTTCTAAAGCTTGATCTACAGCACTCTTGTGTAAATGTGAAATACACCATTTAGAGTCCTGATGCTGTATAAGAACATTGACCTTTTCCATCATAAATTTCAGGTGCACATACAGAGCTGCAAGGTGCTCCTGAATGCTCAGATGAACAAAGCAGTACACTTTACTCTGGTGAAGCCCAAACTCCTCTCTGAAGATCTGTGTACACACACCTGAGTACACTGCTGCTTCTCTCACATCAATGCCACACTCTCTCAGGTCTTCCTCATAGAAGATCAGGTTCCTTTTTTTCAGCTGCTGAAAAGCCAGTTGTCCCAGTTTAAGAAGCATTTCTTCATCACTCTCCTGCTTCTTTGAGTACTTCTCTCTTATGATGTTTGTCTGAATGATGAGGAAGTGTGTGTACATTTGCGTCAGAGTCTTGGGGATCTCTCCACTCTCTTCTTCACCCAACATTCTCTCTAGAACAGTGGCTGAAATCCAGCAGAAGACTGGGATCTGGCACATGATGTAGAGGCTTCTTAAAGACTTCAGGTGGGTGATGATGTTATTGGCCAGGCTCTGATCACTGATTCTCTTCCTGAAGTACTCCTCCTTCTGTGGGTCATTGAACCCACGTACCTCTGTGACTTGATGGACACACTCAGAGGGGATTTGATCAGCTGCTGCTGGTCGAGAGGTGATCCAGATGAGAGCAGAGGGAAGCAGATTCCCTTTGATCAGGTTTATCAGCAGTGTATGCACTGATGCTGTTTCAGTAACATCACACACTCTCACTGTGTTCTGGAAATCTAGAGGAAAACGACACTCATCCAATCCGTCAAAAATGAACAGAACCTTTTCCAAACTGGACATTTCTGTTTCTTTTGTTTCATTAAAACAAACATGAAGGAGCTCCATCAGACTCAGTTTCTGGTCCTTCATCAAATTCAGCTCTCTGAAAGGAAGTGGAAATATGAGGTGGATGTCCTGATTTGCTTTCCCTTCAGCCCAGTCCAGAATGAACTTCTGCACAGAGACTGTTTTTCCGATGCCAGCGATTCCCTTTGTCAGCACAGTTCTGATGGGTTCATCTTGTTCAAATAAGGGCTTAAAGATGTCATTGCATTTGATTGGTGTTTCCTCTGTTGTTGTTCTCCTGGATGCTGCCTCGATGTGGCTCACTTCATGTTCTTTATTGATGTCTCCACCGTCTCCCTCTGTGATGTAAAGCTCTGTGTAGATCTCATTCAGGAGTGTTTGGTTTCCCAGGTTTATTATCACTGCATTCAAACACTCAAACCTCTTCACCAGATTTGATTTGAACTTTTTCTGGAATTCATTTTCAGCAGCAGATTCTGGGTTGTGCCTGTGAGATGGTGAAATAAGAAAATACGGTGAGACATGGGGTCCAATTATTAGATTTTAAGATCACATTTTTCTGAGTGGTTACCACAGATAGTTATTTATCATGTTCTCACTATGTGTCTGTTTTGTTCTACTGTACGTTTTCTACAATCTGATCACTCTGTAGTTAATACAACCAGAGAGGTTTATAATACCAGTGTCTAAGTGTCACAATCATGTTGTTGGTTTGTTCTTACCCTGTATCTGTGATTATATTTCCTATTCTGTCTCCTGCCTTCTGTAGAACACTGTGAACAAAAGATGTGGCTGATAAAGGCACCAACTTTTACCACTTCCAGAATATAACCTAAAATTTTGCATTCATTTTGCTTTAGAGCACAGGGCTAAATACAACATGGCCAAAAAGGAGCATTGTAGAACTGGAGAAAAATATCTGCCCATTTTAATTCTCGGTTTTATTCCTGTACGGCCGTTAGGGATGTGACTAAATATGTTACTTTCAATGAATAGGTAATGTGTTCTAAACAGATACAAATACAAAAAAGGTATTAAATCCCTATAGACAGTATAATATTACAGACTGAGGGGCAATTTAGCCAATCCACCTACTGGCATGTGTTTGGGAGGTGGGAGGAATATGGAGAACCCAGAAGAAACCTACACAGACAAGGGGGGGAACATGTAAAACTCCTAACAGACAGTCACTGAGGACCCTGCAGCTGTGTGGCAGCAACTGGTACTTTATCAAAATAACATTTATTCAATAATTCAATAAACATTTCTTTCAGTCTGTAGATACTTTCAATATCTTTCTGTTCAGCTTCTGAATTTGTCAACAATGCTTCGGTTTTCTCTGTCTTGGATCTAGGAAAATGCTGATTTTTATTGTTATTAATGATTACAGTATTAAGTCTATTATATAATGCCAGGTACAATATTTATTTCAGCAAAATAATCATAAACACAAACTTTAATTTAAAGCGATACAAATTAGGCATGTTAGTTAATGAATGTCATGAATATGCAGGAACTAACCCAGGACTACTATTCCCAGTAGCTGCTATTATGTCACATGACTGATTATACCTGATTCACGTTTGGGGTTTAAGTGCACAGGTATTTAAGTCACGGTTTGTACAGCACTCATAGTCTTGTTTTCATGTTTATGTTTATTTATTTTTTTGTCTTATGGTGTATCATGGTTTAGGAGTTCATGTTTTGTGTTTTGTATAGTTTGTGATTAAACCTTTATCTGCACTTGCATCCGTCTTCATACTCCATTGCTGACATAATGCAACAATAGATGCAGCAGATCTTTTTTTCCACCCAGAGGACATTTGGAAACACCTGAGGTTTGAACCAGAGGAGAGGGAATCTAGTTTCAGGGCCACAGAAGCATGGCTGAAAGCCTTGCGTAAGATCTGTCGTCACCCTCCCTCCCGGGTATTTAAGTGACAGTAAACACCTGAGGTTTGAACCAGAGGAGAGGGAATCTAGTTCCAGGGCCACAGAAGCATAACAGAAAGCCTTTGCGTAAGATCTGTCGCCACCCTCCCTCCCGGGTATTTAAGTGACAGTACTGAGTGTACAACACTCAGTGTTTTGCGTTCCTCGTATTTATGCGCCTTTATCTGCACTTGCATCGGTCTTCATGCTCCATTGCTGACATAACTAGCAAGCTAATCCTGTAGAATTTTTAGTTAGCACACCAATTGTACTGAGAGTTAACTACTTAGCTGAGATAAATTGGTCATTGTATAGACTGAGTAACTCAGACCAGAATTATTCCTCCAAACTGTCTGTAAACACAACAATCTTCTGTTGGCTTTGTAAAGTGTCTGGTTCAATAGTACGTACAACATTTTAGAAAGCAAATTCTATCTTGTATTTTAAAATCACTAAAGTCTGACCTTATGTTTTTTACAAGATATCACAACATTACACAATACCACTGTTTTTTGATTCTGAGAGAATGTACATCAGTGGGATACATCTGAGTCATGTGTCTCACTCAGAGGTTTGGATTGGTCAATCACAGTAGGGATTCCCAATGGCTTAATAACATATTAAGCTCTTGCATCCTGGATATTATAGTGTTTGGATGAAAACAAATGACATAAAATGATCAGTTCTGCTAAAACACAGACAATAAACGATACAGTCCCATACAACAGAATACTACATACTATAATAAATAATACATTAACTTCTAGTTTATGCTAAGATTTCCCTTTAACTGTGACTTTAGCAGTGGCATTAACAGTGAGGAGATGTTACCTGTGTACACATGAGGAGTCTTCATTTTTTAACTTTAGAGGAGGGTTCATAGACTGATCACTCTTCATGGAGATGCAGCTGGGTGCTGGTGCTTCTGGTCTCTTTCCCAGGAATTTACTGCACAACATTACAGATAGTCCTTTAGTGAGTTATATTCACTCTTTACACTTTTTAATGTATTAATTTAATGAGGACTTCATTTTACGTTCAATGAACAGAATCTAACATTTTTACGCTATGTGGTGGCTGTTAGATTTTAATAGTAAAAACTTTGGTTAATTTTTCTTTTCATATGTACTCAGTAAATAATTTAGATATGAATATTTAATAACTAGAATAGAATGACACAGTTGTTTACCTGTTTTTTGAGGGCGGGGACACATTATCTGTGTCCAGATCAGGAGTCTCCATCTTTGGATATTAGTAAAGTTTGCACAAACACGCAGCTGAGTCCTGAAGAGTCTGATCTCTTCTGCTTGAATGGGTTACACTACTAGAAAACACACAAACAAATGTGCAGTTAAGCATCACAATAATTTTCACATCTTTGACCTAAAAAAAATTGTTGCTCTTTCAGTGAAAAAAAAAACAGAAAAAGCCTATGTTTACAGAATTTTGTAATCAGCCTAGACACAGGGACTTTTAATTTATTTGTGAAATGTAAAGAAAAAGTGTCTGGAAAGCATTTATTCAGATAATACAGTATACCTATTGCAGTCTGTGCAACTGTGATGTTCTTATCAATGTTTGTGCTTATTTAATCATAATTATATGAAATATATAGGTCAGGATAAAAGAAACTGATTTCTGATGCTATAGCAGAACAAGAAATTAAACTGACTGTCACGGTTCTCCCGGAGTAACAGCACGAGCCGAGCGCTGTTGCGCACGCGCAGACTTCTTCCGGGGTGACGTCATGTTTTCGCCCCCTCGAGTCATGTGTGACGTATGCAGAAGTGCCCGCAGCTGGAAGATACTGCGGGCTAATGACTGTGTGGATATATACCGTGAGCCGTGCTTCACACGGCGCGGTTGAATGCCTCGAA
This sequence comes from Ameiurus melas, assembly GCA_012411365.1. Classification (NCBI taxonomy): domain Eukaryota; kingdom Metazoa; phylum Chordata; class Actinopteri; order Siluriformes; family Ictaluridae; genus Ameiurus; species Ameiurus melas. The sequence goes on from CM022766.1 coordinate 2,171,703, forward strand.
CTGATGCATTCAGACCCTTTGTGCAAATTGTTTTCACTAGCTGGAGGAGGTTGTTTGAGTCCTCACCGCAAACAATATTTCCAAAAGTTACACTATCGCAGAAAGCACAACATAAGCATTGACAAAAAGCATCAAATGCACATGTGTTCAGCACAGAGATTCTTTATTTCCTGAGTTTAACAGGCTGTTGATTATTTCCATTTTTCAATAGTTCCACTTTCACTCTTTTCCCCCTCACAGATGGATCTGCATGGAGCCATTCAGGACAAGGAGAGAGGTATGACTTCCTTTTCCTCTTTTTGTGTGGAACCGCTAGGCCTCTCCAGTTTTCAACTGCATCTTCCTCTGTTGGATGGATGTTTGTGATGGTGTCAGACTTCCCAGAACAGGAAGCATCCTTTTCTGCTTTTTTGTCTACACTGCAAGTTGTGGTGGGTAGTGGATTGGCTCCTGTGATGATCACTGTTGCAACAGCTGCGTCTTCTTCACCTTCTTCACCTTTTTGTTTTGCAGAAAAAATTTGCATATTGCCCTCAATGAAGGACAAATGGCGTGCAATGAATTGATCCACCCGAATAGGCAAGTTTTCATGCTTGAAGAGCACGTTTGATGTTTTTGAACTCTGCTTCAACATTGGCTGAACTTGCGGTGATGTTAGTGCTTCGGAAGTGAGGGATCATTACCCCTGTCCAGAGTGGTAAGTAACTTGCAAGCCAGATTATATTGGGAATAATCTCAGGGAGGAAGTGCATATTATCATGATCACCGTCAGCCATGGCAAGTGACCTGCTCTCCTCACATATGTCTGTCACCCACTGCCGTAGGTCTGTCTGTATTTGGTCAAATGGATGCACTTCTTCCAGGTCTTCACCCTCTACATCTGGAATGATTACACAATCTTCTGCAATTCTGACTTTCAGGTATTTCTTGCATCTTTCTGATATAAGAGGGGCTCCAGAGCTATCATTGCCCTATGCTTCACTGAGAGCCACAACAGTAATACTGCGTAGTAGCTCTCTTGCATTGTCCATGCATTGTGACTTGAGAAGCTGTGCCATTAACCTCACAAAGAAATCTTTAATGCGATGTGATTTTTTCTTCAAACAGTCCCACTGGCAGATCATCTTGATGCAGTGTGCAACATCAACCCGAACAAAACAAGGTGGCACTTTTGCTGACACTTTACAGAGTAAGACACCACAACACTCATTGATGTAGGTCTTCAGATCAGGATGAGGAGTAAAAGCCTTGACCAGAGCTCCAAGCAAAGCCAGTGAAAATTCACTGACAACCTCTTTGGGAATTGGTGCACCTGCACATATCCATTCTGTTAGCCAATGTGTTATTGCATTAACATCGTGTCTCTTTGACAGCATTTGCACCACCGGGACACTTGAACATTCATCCCCTGCCAGAACACCCTGATATAAGAAGATATGGCCAGACATGCCATTTGGTCTCTGTAGTTTCCTCACCACTGAGCCAGTTGCATCAAAACTCACAGTGGGGTTAGTAGACTTCTTTGATAATGACTTGTACATAAACATTTGTGTTTGACTCCAGTAATGACAGAAGAACTTGTCTAGTCCAATGTCTTTGATTCTACCACTGTGAGGTGCACTATATTTTAACATCTGCAGTGACAAAATAGGATCCTTGTCACCTAATTCTAAGTCATTTCTCTCTTGCTTTGCTTTGCGCAGGGTGGCCAAATTAGGAAGATGGCTTGGCTCAGGATCTCCAAAATCCATCAGCTTTGTTGCCTCTGATGCCCTCCATACATGGGGTTCCATTCTACCCTCACACAGTTCTTTGGCTATATGCTCACGCAAGTTACCAGAGATCGTACGCTTTGAACATCCAGTGTGCAGGGAGTGATTTCTCTTTTAATATCTCCTGAACCGAAGCAGCAAAAACGAAAATTTTTACGGCACAAACGAAGCCCAAATGATTGAGATTATTTGGGGTTAATTTGGAGCATATGGGGGGCTGGTGACGTCACCGCACCATAATTAAATGCCTAATATTTTAAAAATGAAAGCAGCACAAACAAAACTTTTATCAGCACAAACCAGCACAAATGAAGCACAAACGATTGAGACTATTTAGGGTTAATTCGGAGCATGTGGGGGGGCTGGGTGACCCCAGAATGACATATAAATATTATTTTAATATCTCCAAATCCAAAGCAGCACAAACGAAACTTTTATCAGCACAAACCAGCACAAACGAAGCACAAACGATTGAGACTATTTGGGGTGAATTCGGAGCATTGGCCTGGGTGACCCCAGAGTGACTTATAAATATTAATTTAATATCTCCGGAGCCAAAGCAGCACAAACGAAAATTTTAACGGCACAGACCAGGACAAACGAAGCACAAACGATTGAGACTATTTTGGATTAATTTGGAGCATGTGGGGGTACACCAGAATGACTTATAAATAAAAAAAAAAAAAAAAAAAATGACTAGTTATTTTAAAAAAAAAAAAAAAAAAAAAAAAAAAAAAAAAAAAAAAAAAAAAAAAAAAAAAAAAAAAAAAAAAAAAAAAAAAAAAAAAAAAAAAAAAAAAAAAAAAAAAAAAAAAAAAAAAAAAAAAAAAAAAAAAAAAAAAAAAAAAAAAAAAAAAAAAAAAAAAAAAAAAAAAAAATTTGTTCAAGAGAGATCATACTTCCTGTGCCAACGTCGGGCTCTGCTCTGTGCTGACTGCTGTGGTGAGCACACCTCTGAACATGGGGCGTCAAGCTCTAAACTTGACCCGGTTACCCTTTTCTATGGTAGACAGTACCCATGGAGACACATTAGGCAGTACTTTCCATGCTACCAGATGGTCTTTTAGTGACGTTAACTTTAACACATTCTACTGGAGGGAACGCATCAGATTTTCATTGGCACAACTGACGTGCTGCTGGTGGAGGGCTTTACAGTAACAATTTCTTTTAGGAGCACTAGTGCTCCTAATTACAAATATTTAGGAGCACAGTCAATAATTTAGGAGCATGGTAGAGATGTATTTATTTTTTTGAGATGGTAATGTTAATGTGCTACAATATAACACACAAGTAGGCATGAGAAAACTTGAGCTTGTCAATTATGACAGAATTTAGGAACATAGTGTGAGCCATGACAAAATAATTTACCTTCTGATAAACTAAATGTAATATTTTCAGCTAATTTTACAGGCTGTATGCAAAAAAACAACAACCTGTTCCACCTCGTAAACAAATACAATAAACCTCAATGTTCAGTGTTTGATGTCTGCTCCTCTTAAATATATTTAAAGGTACACTATTAGACATTTCCCACTGTCATGGTTCTGGGCTGGAGTCAGTTCTCGAACTGTTCTGTGTATACTGTGCATACATCTGAATAATCTCATATTGCATGTGATTGTGTTCATTTACCCACCAAATGCAAAGCGCTTTAGTTTAATGGTGTTCATTAGGGATGCTCCGATCAGGATTTTTACAATCGATTCTGATCCAGATACCAATCTTTTTTTGTTTAAACGTCAATCAGGAGGTCTATCATAAACAGTTCAATGTAGGCTCTCTGCTCATGGTCACTGCAGTCAAAATTATTACTGTTTATTTCCTTGTATGGGTTTATGACAGGGAGCAGTCATATACACTACAAGCCAAAGTTATAGAAGAAGTTGAGTTATTTTAAAAGGTTTGGGGGGAAAATAACAGTTCTGGCATATTTCAAACAGAACAGAATATTAGACATTTAGTGTAAACTAGTGTAAAAAATAATGCTATCCATCTTATAAATATTTATATTATATATATAACTTATGCATTTTTATGGATTCACAAAGAGCGCTAAATTAAACTCCAGTCCTAAATTAATAATGATATATTCTGGAGTGTGTGTGTGTGTGTGTGTGTGTTTGAGTGTGTATTGGGTTCTTTTCTGTGTTGGACAAACAGTTGTGTAAAGTTTTAGTCTGAATTTATATTTGTAACACTCAGTTTGTGGATTTTATTTTAAATAAACAGAAAAAATGGCACTGAAAGTTTGCCCCGCCCCCATCCGATTAATAAAAAAATAATAATTGGGCAGCTAAACAATTATGAAAATAATCGTTAGTCGCATCCCTAGTAGCAATAATAGACTATCATGGTGCATGTGGGTTTTTTTTTAACATGTGTAACTCATATAGGCAAAGTTACTGGATTTTTTTCTTATTTTTCTCTTTTGCAAAATTAAAAAGCAACAAAATTTTAAATTATTATAAAATAAAAATTATTTAAAAATGAGATTTCAAATTCTATTTGCTGTACTTGATAGCAATAATAAGCTGTATCATTGTATGTTTGCTTTTACATGTGAAACTCCTATAAGCAATGTTTTTCCATTTAAATTATTTTTCTTTTTTATACAAAATACCCTAGATTATATTCAACATACAGATTGTTTTAACAATAAAACTGCTGTAGTTGCTAAGACTGTAGTTGCTGTAGTTGCTAAGACTAACCCTGGGTTTTACGTTGCACAATAAATCTATTTGTAATAAAAATGCATACTATAAATAAATACTGAATACAAACTGAATCCTAACAAACAATAAATCAGATATCCTGTGAAGTAGACTAGAATCTTGGTAGAATCTTACACAGTTGCCCAGGTCATGCACTTTTTACACGGTCCCTTACTGACTCCATTACTATGAGCTGCGTTTCCGAAAGGTTGGCTTCCGCGGGTTTTAACGGGAGAAAATTTTAAAATATATATTCGGCTGTGCTTGGTATAGGGTCAACAGAGGGTATTTCTCACCTACTGTTATGAACGAATGAACGAACGGAGAATTCGGACTTACTACAGTCTATTGTGTAGCATTGATACTCGGACTCAGCCCATGCCTTCTGCTTTCGGACCACAACTGAGAAATGTAACGAAATCTATTTTAAAAACGCCGTTTGTTCCACGTTGATACCATTTATATATTCCCCAAACATTCTGAATGTTTAATTCATGAGCCCAGATTCTCCATCAAAGATTTCCTACAGCTGATTTTACACGAGTTTTATATACAGTATAGGCAACCCGCATTCTTCTTACATAAAGTCGCTTATAATAAAGAAATCACTCACCTTTAGTCAATAGGACTTGTTGTGTGACATTAATATAACCGTTTCTGCCTTAAAGGGTTTTTTTTTTTGTTTTGTTTTGTTTTGTTTTGTTGAGGAGGAACACTCACTTTAGGAAGGAGGGTTCATTAAAGATGATGAGTCGTTTGGGGAATGAGTCGACTCTTTGAGCCGGTTTATATTCAGAGTTCTGTCTTCAGTAGCTGTAGAACAGTAGCTCAAAAGTGTTGGAAGGTGTACATTCTTGTTATTCACAACCAAAACAATCAGCTGCAACTTATTTTTTCTAGTAATTGATGCTGGTTAAAATCCGATCTGCGGGTGGGTGTATCTCGAAATGGTTGAAATGGACATTTCAAATCTTTTCAGAAAAGCGAGAACAAACATCTGATTAAAACAGCATCAGTCAGGTTTAACACTTGAACAGAAAGATGAGGCTTCTTCAGGTATCTGCTTATGCTGCGTGCACTCAACTAATCAGCACATTCAACGACCAAGTCTCCCTTCCTGAACTTTGAAAAGTTCCACTTTGTGAGTAGGGACTTTCCGAGGGGTAAATATTTTACCTGGAATTTAATTGGGGTCCCTATGGAATACCTCCAAAAGTCCCTAGTTCCTAGGGAAAGTTCCTGCGTTTAACACAAAAAACATGATGAAAAACTGACTGTTTAATTTGCTGAAAAAGCATCCCGTGAACAGGCCTTTAGACATCAGTCAGCTCAGTGTGCTTTTTTTTCCAGCAGGGGTGCCGGAAAATGTGTGTTAAAAAACAGAAAAGTACTGTCAGATTAAAAACATAGATAAACTGTCAAATAAGAATTAAACAGTAATTAGCTTTACCATAATTAACATCTATTACTGTAATTCAACAAGAAATCTCCCGATAATTCCATGAATCTTTTCACTTTTAACATGTATTAATTGGTATAATAGAGCCATATACCTCTAAAACACAGAATAACTACCTTTTAAAACTGATAAAGAAAAGCTTAAGTACAGATAATTTCTACTATTATTGCAGAAAATACTGTAAATCTAAGGCCATTTATACATTCAACACACAAAAAATGAAATTTTACTTTACAAAAGCTGAGGTTTTTAAGTAACTTAATTAACTGTCAGAAGTTCCCATTCAAAGGGAACTTCACGTTGCCTTAGCTGAACGTGGTGGGATGCGCCCTTGCCAGTGATGGGTATCTGAAGCTTGTGTAACATCATGCCTATTTATAGTATAATTGCCATGGCAATTAAGCATGTTGCTTTATATATAAATGACACCTGTGATCCACGTCTTCAACCTTATTATCTTCAGAGAGACTGCATATCGGTTGTTTGTGTAACAATCGCAAAAAACTTTTTGAAAAAAAGGAAAAGAAAGGAGAAAAGTATGAGTAAGAGAATTCAGGAAGTGTGTTACGCCTTGCTCGTGTTTCATAATGGAGAGGACGGACACACGTTCTGTGTGAAGGTTCTGCTGGCCTTGACATCTCTCAAGCAAGTAGGAGAACTTCCTTCCTGTATCCTAGGCCGGAATATATTCCTAAAACGCCTACATCTGATGTCCAGGTAGTAGTATTACAGTCTTTCTGCCGTCCTCCATTCCTCATAACAGAACAAGAGAAATTGCACAGACTTTGTCCAGTAAGGGCTTTCTGTACTTACACCACTCTGGCCACTGGTGTAAGTCAGAGCAGCTGCTTGTCAGCTTTGGCGAATACAGTAGTGGGGATGCTGTGCGAAGCACAGCATCGAAGCAATACATCTCTGATTGGATAGTGGAAGCAATCTCTATCAGGTATGCAGTCTCACTACACCTCTAGGTATAAGGGCTCATTCCACTAGGAGTGTCCCCTCCTCGAAGGCTTTGTCCAAAGGGGTATCCTTTGATGGTCAAATTTTGTCTATTACCCAAAGACACTTAATATTTAACATAGAAACAGATACTCACATATTTTAACCAGTTGGAGGAAGAAAATAAGACACCAGCCGTGAGTGAGAAGAAGCAAAGTGTCCAATTTATTTGTTCCACCACACAGGATGTGTGTGCTGTGGCGAGGTGGTCTACGCTGCACACATTCAGCAGATATGTAATTAGGAGCCTAGCCATGTAATGCTTTGTATGTCAGCATCATAATTTTAAAATCGACACAGAACCTGACTAGGAGACTGGACAAGCACTCCAAAACAGGAGTAATATGATTGTATTTCCTGGTCCCAGTCAAGATCCTGGTAGAGGATTTTTGTACATATTGCAGTTTATTGATTGTGGATTTAGACACTCCAGCTACAATGGCTTTACAGTAATCTAGCCAAGTGACAACGAATGAGCCAATCAGCTTTTCAGCTACAGAGAAGTTTTGCATAGCGCCCAGTCTTGCTATATTTCTGAGGTGAAACAGGATGCTTTAATAGTGCTCTGAACAAAAAAATCTAATGTACGGCTAGTATAAAAAAAATTACTTCAAGGTTCCTCATCCAAATCTGCGAGAATCTGAAACCCAACCTGGTTTGGCTTCTGAAAAGAGCGCAAGTCATGAGCCGAGCTGCTTAATGTAGACATTACCATGCGCAGCCTCTTCAGGCTGCCATCGCATGCTGCACTCCTAAACACTTCACCAAGAAAGTGTGCACTTCTCTCGTGATAAAACGGGAGCAAGTTGTAACACACTTCCTATATTCTTTCTCACTCATTACTTCCCTCTCTTTTCTTTTCTTTTCTTCTCTTTTTTTTCTAAAAATGGGATAGAAAAAATTATAGATTTTGAGAACATATTGAGTAGAAATTAAGCGTTTTTTTCCACACAAACAACAGACATGCAGTCTCACTGAAGATTATAAGGGTGGGGGCATGGTTCACAGGTGCCATATATATATATATATATATATATATATATATATATATATATAAATACACAGGCATCTATAGGGCTGGTTACAGCTCAGATTCGTCACACACGCAAGGCGCTTTCCATACTGTTATGCTAAATGAAATGTCTCGTTCCCTTCTCAGGGAACAGGGTGACATGCGTAACCCAGACGTTTTCAACGACCCTTGCAGAGTTTTCCATTGCAGGCCTGATGACTTCTATTATTCTAATAATTGAAATCAAGTAATTCATTCAATTCATTCAAGTAATTCAATTTTACAATGAAATACTGTTCTTGTTTACATCTAAATGCTGTAGACATACTTAAAAAGATACCATTAGTATAAAAACACAACAAAAAAGACCAATCCCATCAGCACTGCAAAAATGACCACACATACCAGTTTTTAACACAGTGATAAATTTTCTGCATCTTGGGTTTATAGCTCACCACTTTCTCGTTCCAGCGTTGTTTTAAAATAAATTTTAAAAACTGCTGGCCCTACCAAATGACAAAAAAAAAAGCAGTATTAATTATAATTTCTCATCACACTTCCCACTGATAAAGCGTTTACAACCAACTCCACACAACAATTAAGCACCGCTAGCAAGCTTGAGAATCGCTGGACGGCTTTGCTGTGGACGCTCTCGTTATCGCGCTCTCGTCTCGCCTGGGGGGCTCTCGGCTCTTGACTGCGTCTCCACCTGCTCCTGTTCCCACTCTGAATCCTGCTCCCTGTACGAGGCCCCCCAGTACATAGATAGCCAAACGAGGAGCAACCGCGCACCGAGCTTTCAGAGCCTCTCATGTTTGAGGACTCCCCCCTTTGCCAGGTAACTTCCCCTGTTCTCTGACTTCAGGGCGGACCCCGAGGGGGCTTATTTGCCCAGGAGTAGCGCCTTAGGGGGACTGTCACTATCCGGAAACCCGACCAATCCCATCACCACTCACTACACCACCTACCACAACCTACCCGTTTTTTAATTAGCACCAATAAAGCTTGTCTGCACTCTTGGGTCTCTTGATAACCACTCACTTTTGTTTTCTTCCACGTGTTATCCAGTTTCCAGTTTTAATGTTTAAAAAAAAGCTCCTACCGCCAAATGTGACACACACAAATATAATATAATAATAAAACTAATAGTAGTACCATACAGTTATTTCATAATCATATTAAATTATTATTATTATTATTATTATTATTATTACTACTACTACATTTTTAGATTTTAATATCAAATATATAGTTTGGCAAATGTTTGACCCTTAAATTTATTTACTCAATGTTGGGAACATCAGCTATATCTCCTAGTATCTCTATTCACTGTAGAAATTCATCCATCCATCCATCCATCCATCCATCCATCTTCTACCGCTTACTCCTTCTTCAGTGTCGCGGTATAGAAATTCAGAATGAAATATTTACTTCAACCACTGACTGCAAAAGTCAGCTCGCAACGTTCACCAAAAGATCCGATTCAAAGAGTTGAATCATTCCAGAACGACTCATCTCCTGTAGTGAATCCTCCTTCCTAAAGTGAAAGCGTTTCTCCGTCAGCCTCCACTCTATGTTGTGGAGTGTTTGGAAAAGTTACAAAAATATATATTTAAGGCAGAAACATATATTAATGTCACACAACAGGGACTGTTGACTAAAGGTAAGTGATTTCTTTATTATAAAAGAGTTTACATATGAAGAATGCGGATATAGTGTAAATAAAACTAATGTAAAATCGGTTTCTGGAGGTACAGGTTTTGGTAAGGTTCTGCCTTACCTGTAAAACAGGTTTTTATGGCGTATGTACTATATAGACCTTTTAACAACTTCTCTTCAATATCTCTAATATATTAATTAAACATTCAGAATGTTTGGGGATCATAGGTTTATAATTGTGGAACAAACATTGAAGTTTTGACATTTTGCTAAAAAAATTTCAGAAAAAATAACAGAATTTTTTTTTTACTAAATTTTGAAAGTGTTAAATGGCGCACTTATATAGCGCTTTTGTCTCATTCGCCCATTCACACACACACACACACACACACACACACACACTCACACACCAATGGTAGCAGAGCTGCCATGCAAGGTGGTAACTTGCCATCGGGAGCAACTTGAGGTTCAGTGTCTTGCCCAAGGACACTTCCGCACGTGGAGTCATCCGAGCCAACAATCGAACTGCCAAACCTACGATTAGCGGACAACCCACTCTACCATCTGCTCCACAGCCACCCATTGTATTGTACAAAATCAGCTGCTCCTTCTCTCGGCTTTGAAGACACAGTTATTACTGTGTAATAGCTGCACACTCGCACTTTCCACATGGCTAGTCTAACCTAGCTGTCATGAGTCCCCCTTTGAGAAGCGCGCAGTAGAACATGTGAGCGCACATGCACGAGCAGGGTGCGCGAGCACCTGCTTCTCCGTTGTGGACAGCAGTGACATCCCGCCACGTGCATTTGTTATTGTTTATGTCATGTCTCCTCCCCATCCTGTCATTGGTTGTGGTGTCACATGTGTCTGTATTGCCCCCAGCTGTTAGCGGTCACGCGTGCCTCCCAACATTCAACGCGGAATATTATCATTGTTTACAGTGAGGGGAAAAAAGTATTTGATCCCCTGTTGATTTTGTATGTTTGCCCACTGACAAAGAAATGATCAGTCTATAATTTTAATGGTAGATTTATTTGAACAGTGAGAGACAGAATAACAACAAGAAAATCCAGAAAAACGCATGTGAAAAATTATAGAAATTGATTTGCATTTTAATGAGGGAAATAAGTATTTGACCCCTCTGCAAAACATGACTTACTTGAGTAACATGAGTACTTTGTGGCAAAAACCCTTGTTGGCAATCACAGAGGTCAGACGTTTCTTGTAGTTGGCCACCAGATTTGCACATGTCTCAGGAGGGATTTTGTCCCACTCGTCTTTGGAGATCTTCTCCAAGTCATTAAGGTTTCGAGGCTGACGTTTGGCAACTCGAACCTTCAGCTCCCTCCACAGATTTTCTATGGGATTAAGGTCTGGAGACTGCCTAGGCCACTCCAGGACCTTAATGTGCTTCTTCTTGAGCCACTCCTTTGTTACCTTGGCCGTGTGTTTTGGGTCATTGTCATGCTGGAATACCCATCCACGACCCATTTTCAATGCCCTGGCTGAGGGAAGGAGGTTCTCACCCAAGATTAATATTAGACGGAGCATTTCTTTGTCCGTGGGCAAATGTACACAATCAGCAGGTGATTAAATACTCAATGTTTGATGGTGGGGATGGTGTTCTTGGGGTCATAGGCAGCATTCCTCCTGAGTTGATGCCAAAGAGCTCCATTTTGGTCTCATCTGACCACAACACTTTCACCCAGTTGTCCTCTGAATCATTCAGATGTTCATTGGCAGACTTCAGACAGGCATGTATATGTGCTTTCTTGAGCAGGGGGACCTTGCAGGTGCTGCAGGATTACAGTCCTTCACGGCGTAGTGTGTTATCAATTGTTTTCTTGGTGACTATGGTCCCAGCTGCCTTGAGATCATTGACAAGATCCTCCCGTGTAGTTCTGGGCTGATTCCTCATTGTTCTCATGATCATTGCAACTCCACGAGGTGAGATCTTGCATGGAGCCCCAGGCCGAGGAAGGTTGACAGTTCTTTTGTGTTTCTGACACCTGGGACCCAGAAATCTTTCTGATTGAGAGAGGGTCAAACACTTATTTCCCTCATTAAAAATGCAAATCAATTTATAACATTTTTGACATGCGTTTTTCCGGATTTTTTTGTTGTTATTCTGTCTCTCACTGTACAAATAAACCTACCATTAAAATTATAGACTGATCATTTCTTTGTCAGTGGGCAAACATAAAATCAGCAGGGGATCAAATACTTCTTTCCCTCACTGTAGGTATTGTTAAGAATAGAAGTAGTTCTCGTCATAATCATAGATATAGTCTTAGTTATTAGTCTTAGTCTTAGTCATAGTTGTTAGATTAGTTTCTACTGGTTTCTCCGCTACCAGTCCCTCGCTGTTGGTTGTTTTATGTTTCGTATCTAGACCCTGTTTTCCGTGACCACGACCTTGATTCCTGTTTAACCCTGTTTATGCCTGTTTGCCGATCGCCAGACCTCTTGCCTGTTTTGGATTACGTTTTTGGATTACGATTTCGATTTGTCTGCCAATCTTTCTTTAAAATAAACAACTGTTCATACTGCACTTGCATCCGCCTTATCTTCCCTCACACCTTGAAACGTGACACTAGCTTAACCACACTGGGTTTTGATGAGGGCACCATCAATACCAATCCATTAATATAATAGCTATGCCTTAACATTTGTCAAATAGATTAATATGCGTAATGATATGAATTAGCATTGCAAGCCTACTCATGGAAGACAAAACCAACAAAAGATCAAAAACAGCATTTAACAGATGGTTAGCTAATTTAGCCATCTAATCCAGCTGTCACTCAACACATACTAACATGATTGACCAGAGCAGTTTATTTTAAATATGTAATCTAACAATCGCAATCTAACTTCCACTGACCTTTTACTTTATATTTTATATATTTTATATATATTTTACAGGCATTAAGTATAAACACACAAACCATTGTCATCCCAAAAGCATCCGAAAAGAGATTTTACATCATTACACTATTTTTACTGTCCTGGTGATGACATTCCATTGTCAGGAATTTGTAGTGGAGGTGGATGCAAGTGCAGATTTTATTCATGTGAAGTATAACCCAACAACCTAAAAAGGGAAAACAATAACCATAGGCCTAAATATACAGGGATACAAGGAAAAAACATCCAGACTATAAGCAAGACTTAAGCTAGGGTAGGAATGATGTCCTCAGTGGAGCAAGGAGGTAGACTGACATCCTCAGTCGAGTAAGAATGAAGAGCACCATCCGAAGTGCAGCCTGATAGTTTAGTAATATCCGCGGCAAAGCATGGAAACAGAGTGATGCCCATGGTGAGGCCGTGAGCCGTAATGACATCCTGAGAAATGTGACATGCTGGGACTGATGGCAAGTGTAGTTCGGTACCCCTTTGGCATTAACATAATATCCGTCACTCTAAAGCAGTGGTCGTGTAGCAGAATTTGCACTTTATAATGTCTTCTGTTAATACAATGCTTTATCACAACACTGTAAATAAATAACACTATAAAGTTGCATTTTGTCCTGTTAGCCCCATTCCCCTTTAACCATTCAAATGTATGAAATGTGATTTAATTCACCAGACAAAAAACATTGTTAGCCTCATGAATATCATAGTTGGATATGCGTTGGTAAGTGAAATCTGTGTGTGTGTGTGTGTGTGTGTGGGGGTGTTTGTGGGTGTGGGTGTCCTGATTACGTTGACACGCTCACTTCTTCCTCCTCTCCAAGATTGAGATGCTAAAAATATGCATGGTTTTTGTGAGCAGTTGTGTACTGGCATTTAAAGGTGATTTTAAAATATAACCCTGAGCTCAGACTCCAATGAGAATGTATGACATGCAGTGAGGAAACAGAAATACTTCTGCAGCTGAATGCAAAATTCCCGGCCACAGATCAGGATAAAGCGCTTGCTGAAAATAAAAGAATTAATGATTTGGTGATAAGAATGAGAGGGTCAGTCCCTGTGTGTAGGCCGATCACACAATACTGTAAGCACAGGGATTATTCTTTTTTTATTAAAAGAGCAACATATTTCTTTAGGGCAAAGATATGAAAATGACTGTGAAGTTTACTTGCACATTTATTTGTGTGTTTTCTAGGAGTATAATCCACTCCAGCAGAAGAAATCAGACTCTTCAGCTGTGTGTTTGTGCAAACTTTACTAATAATCAAAGATGGAGACTCCCGATCTGGACACAGATAATGTTCCCCAACCCTCAAAAAACAGGTAAACTACCATGTCATTCTATTCTAGTTATTAAATATCGAAATTACTTATTGTGTATACAGTGCCTTGCGAAAGTATTCGGCCCCCTTGAACTTTTCAACCTTTTGCCACATTTCAGTCTTCAAACATAAAGATATAAAATTTTTATTTTTTGTGAAGAATCACCAACAAGTGGGACACAATTGTGAAGTGGAACAAAATCTATTGGATTTTTTAGCAAATAAAAAACTGAAAAGTGGTGCGTGAAAAATTATTCGGCACCTTTACTTTCAGTGCAGCAAACTCACTCCAGAAGTTCAGCGAGGATCTCTGAATGATCCAATGTTGTCCTAAATGACTGATGGTGATAAATAGAATCCACCTGTGTGTAATCAAGTCTCTGTATAAATGCACCTGCTCTGTGATAGTCTCAGGGTTCTGTTGAAAGCGCAGAGAGCATCATGAAGACCAAGGAACACACCAGGCAGGTCCGTAATACTGTTGTGGAGAAGTTTAAAGCCGGATTTGGATACAAAAAAATTTCCCAAGCTTTAAACATCCCAAGGAGCACTGTGCAAGTGATCATTTTGAAATGGAAGGAGTATCACACCACTGCAAATCTACCAAGACCTGGCCGTCCCTCTAAACTTTCAGCTCAGACAAGGAGAAGACTGATCAGAGATGCAGCCAAGAGGCCCATGATCACTCTGGATGAACTGCAGAGAACTACAGCTGAGGTGGGAGAGTCTGTCCATAGGACAACAATCAGTCGTACACTGCACAAATCTGGCCTTTATGGAAGAGTGGCAAGAAGAAAGCCATTTCTCAAAGATATCCATAAAAAGTCTCGTCTAAAGTTTGCCACAAGCCACCTGGGAGACACACCAAACATGTGGAAGAAGGTGCTCTGGTTAGATGAAACCAAAATCGAACTTTTTGCCCACAATGCAAAATGATATGTTTGGCGTAAAAGCAACACAGCTCATCACCCTCAACACACCATCCCCACTGTCAAACATGGTGGTGGCAGCAGCATGGTTTGGGCCTGCTTTTCTTCAGCAGGGACAGGGAAGATGGTTAAAATTGAGGGGAAGATGGATGCAGCCAAATACAGGACCATTCTGAATGAAAACCTGTTGGAGTCTGCAAAAGACCTGAAACTGGGACGGAGATTTATCTTCCAACAAGACAATGATCCCAAACATACAGCAAAATCTACAAAGGAATGGTTCACAAATAAACGTATCCAGGTGTTAGAATGGCCAAGTCAAAGTCCAGACCTGAATCCAATCGAGAATCTGTGGAAACTGCTGTTCACAAACGCTCTCCATCCAACCTCACTGAGCTCAAGCTGTTTTGCAAGGAAGAATGGGCAAGAATTTCAGTCTCTCGATGTGCAAAACTGATAGAGACATACCCCAAGCGACTTGCAGCTGTAATCGCAGCAAAAGGTGGCTCTACAAAGTATTAACGCAAGGGGGCCGAATAATTTTGCACGCCCCACTTTTATTTTTTTATTAGTTGAAAAAGTTTTAAAAATCCAATAGATTTCGTTCCACTTCACAATTGTGTCCCACTTGTTGGTGATTCTTCACAAAAAAATAAAATTTTATATCTTTATGTTTGAAGCCTGAAATGTGGCAAAAGGTTGAAAAGTTCAAGGGGGCCGAATACTTTCGCAAGGCACTGTATATGAAGGGAATAACTTACTTAAAAGTTTTTAATGATAATTAAAAAATAACAGTCACCACTTAATAATAGATTCTGTTCATTATAAGTAAAATTAATTTGTCATTAAAGTAATAAGTTAAAACTGTAAATAGTGTATATAAATCACTAAACACTGTAATGTTGTGCAGTAAACTCCAGGAAAGGAGATCAGAATCACCAGCACCCAGCTGTATCTCCATGAAGAGTGATCAGTCTATGTATGATCCTCTGGATTTTAAACATGGAGACTCCTCACTACACAGGTAACATCTCCTCACTGCGAAAGTCACAGTTAAAGGGAAATTCCAGCATAAAACTGTAATTTAATATATTATTTATGATGGAATATAGTATTCTGTTGAACGGGACTGTATCGCTTACTGTTTTTTTACTAATTACTAATTAGCGAGGGATTTTTTTTACTAATTACTAATTTTAGTTAAAGATTTGGGACTTTCTACTGTGTATAACCAAGAAGGTCATTTAAAGGTCATTTAATATGCGAATCATGTCTCTTTCTAACCAGGCTAGAAATCTTGTTTACAAACACTAAAGTGGTCTCCTCAGTGGTGATGTAAAGTTATGGATATTTGAGTGTGTAATATCACTTCAAATAGATTTGAAAGTGGAGTTTCTGGGTTTTTCCACTGGAAAAGCTGCTAAAGAAAAAAAGTGATTCTGTCTGTATTGAGTACAAAACTGATGAAGAGAAGCACCATGTCCAGAACAAAAGGAGCCTAGCTGCAGTAGGAGAACTAGTTAATGTCCATTAGCAAAAATTTGTCTTCACCCATGTAACTACTAGTAATATCGCTAGAAAGGTCATTAACACAAAGGTAAATAATCATGTAACATTGCTAGTGAACATTATATTAGCTACTTTTGTGATGCTAACCTCAGTTATTTGGCTCAGTGAAACTATGAAAGGCCTACAGGTGTGGCCTTTAAGAATGCGGAGTTTTTTTTTCCACAAGGTTTCACACGATTCATCACGTGTGATCACGTGATACACTGAAGGGCCGCTTCGTAGAATTTAAATGAATGAATGCTTCACACAATAACCACCAGGTGGCGCATGGAACAACATACTGTAGCTGAATACAGTACATCTTATAAAAACGTGTGGTCGAATGGTTCACATAAAGCATTACATTTCTCATCAAAACTTATGATAAATCTAATTTAAACAAGTTTCTAATTAAAATATTTAATTATATAAAGTGAGTATGATTGAATCCTGTAGTACAATTTAACATTTGTACGCCAGCGACCATGGTTCGAGCCTTGGCTCAGTTTAGTATTTTTTAAAATTATCGTGGATTTTTTTTCACTTTAGAAAGTTCCTCGAAGTAACATTGAATGAAAAATAATTATATTACCTGTACTGTGTGACTCGATCAAAATTTAACCATATATGTCTGGGCTGGTTTGTGCTTTGGGCTATGGGCTGAGTTCCCCACCTCTTAGTATCTGTGATAATCAGGATGTGTAAATCCCCTTGTGAATATGCTCTTTCTGTAACAACACATCTGATGAATGTTGCCACATATTTAAATTAATACATAAAATGTTTGAATATTTGGTTTAATTTTGATCGATTCACACAGTACAGGTATTATAACTATAGTATTTAAATGAACATGGGTAAACTGTTTGTGTTAGAATAACACAGTGTTTTGTATATTACTGAATTATTTGTATAATAACGCAATGTGGCTGTTGCAGAATTTCAATCCTAAGATCAGGTGAAGTTAAATTTTATTCAGGGCATTGAAAATATATGATCAAATCATGTTTGATGTAAAAAAAAAAAATTACGTTAATGTCACTCAATTAAATCACGTAGAACCGATGTAAAAATTTTAATTAAGAAAATTCAATGAGCTTCTGTTTTCACTTTAAACCATTTTTTTCATAGTAAAATGTTTAATCTAAGAAAAGAACAAAAGTTTCCAGTGGCAAGAAAGGAGAAGATGGAATTCATTCAACGTTACATTGAGTCACTTTCTACGGTGAAAACAACCCCACTCATTAAATAAACCCACTCAACTGAACTGAGGCTCAATCCCCAGTTGCTGGCGTACTAAAGCCTGCATGTCACCACAGTGCTAATCTAGCACACAACTATAGCCATGTTAATTTAAATACTACAGTTATTGTACATGTACTACATGACACGATCATATTCACTCTTATAATTTTGTTTAAATTAGGTTATCATAAGTTTTGATGAGAAACGTAATATTATTATTTGTAAACCATACAGTATGTAATATTTTACAATCTAACCGACCACACATTCCATTTTTTTCAGGCTCGACAACATTTAATTCTGGTTCTGAGAGAGGTTCACAGATATGTGGGCCAAGCACAAGCAGATCATGGTCTTTAGCACAAGAAAGAGCACCATTTGGTTGGTAAAAGGATATATGCTCTATACTAGAGCTGCAACAACTAATCAATAAAATTGATGATAATCAATTATGAAAATCGTTGTTAGCGAATCTCATTATTGATTAGTTGGTCTGCGCCTAGTACATTTGCTCATTACATTACTTCTGTTCCAAAAACAGAAACAGTTGTGTGCCAAATGATGTACTTGGTCGTCCTTGTCAGCAGATTTAGTAAACCGTGTCAGCGGACTAAGGTTGGTTTCAGGTATGATGGAAACTTGATTGGTCGTGTCAACAGTCTCTGGCATGAGCATAACTCGGTTGGTTGTGACGTTGGTTTCAAGCGTGAGCAAAAATTGGTTGTCTGTATCAGCAGACTCCGGCGTGATCAGAACTTGGTTGTTCGTGACATCAGTTTCAGGCATGAGCAGAACCTGGTTGGTCATGACCTGGGACAGGAACTTGGCGTGAGCAGAGCTTGGGTTGGCCATTTCTTTGACCTTGGACAGGAACTTGGCTTGAAAGGTTGCCTCTTCGACCTCAGACTGGAACTTGGCTTGGAAGGTCATCTCTTTGACCTCAGACAGGAACTTGGCTTGAGAGGCCGCCTCTTTTACCTCGGACATGACCATGACTTGTAAGGGCACCTAGTTGAACTCTAGCAGGAACTTGACTTTATGCCAGAGCTTTGGAGCTGATACCTCCTCATGGGGCTCAAGCTGGAGCTCTGAGATCACCACTTTGACCTCTGGCTGTAGCTCAGCAGATGAGACCTCCTCGTGGGTTTCAAGATGGTGCTCTGAGGCCACCACATTGACCTCTGGCTGGAGGTCAGCAGATGAGACCTCCTCGTGGGTCTCAAGCTGGAGCTCTGAGGTCACCACGTTCACCTCTGGCTGTAGTTCTGCAGGGGCTTTCTTGAGTAGTTGTTTTTGCTTATGCCAGTTGCTCTTGAACCAGCAGAAAATGCTTCCTGGAGACCTAGTTTCTTGCATGTATGACATAGTAGCTGAGTCTCTTTCCAGCACCCCTCCATCATGCATCTTGGTGGAACCTTCACCATGTTGGCCAGAAACTGAAGCGGATCTTTGAAGGCTACCCTGTCCCCTCATAATAGATGTGGAATGGCAGGTCAACCTTATTCATCACATTGACTCCCCTCAGCAGTTGATCCAGATTGTAGCTCTGTTCGGGATCCCCAAATTCCTTCAAAAATAGTTCCATAAACTTGGAGTATTTTCTCCAGTCCCCTGGATCCCATGGCCATTAGACGCTGCGCCCACTGTCGGGTTCGGCCAAATGAACTGGGACACCATGAACCTTATCCATTGCCTCTCACTGGGATTGGTGTCCTTTAGCTCGAGAAATGCTTCTGGCTGTGAAATAAGAAAATAGTCCATTTAGCCAAAAAACCAATCAAACCGAACTGGGAGATCTACGAAAGTCTCTTGCAGAAACTGGATATAATCCAAGGTGGGGATGGTTTGCACAGCGTGACGTCTCCTCCATCTTCCTGCTGCATCCATGTTACGTGGAGTATTCTGTCATGGTAATTGAGGTGGAAGAGGTTTTATTAAAGGAGGCAGGCAGACAAATACAAAACATGAAACAGAGGCATAAACTGGGCTAGGCAGGAATCAAAATCGAGGTCACTAGGAACGAGGTCATAACACAAAATATGAAACGTAAACAGGGAAACGATAGTCGGGAACCAACCATGGTATCGTGGAAACTAATCTACATTAGACTAAACTATCTCTAGGACAACTACTATATATTATAAAACTCCGCACCATGTACTGGGAGGCGAGGGGTATATATCGTAAACATAATCAGCGTTAACTGCTGACGACTGTATCCAATCTAGACACACCCTCGAACAACAACCAATGACAAAACAGAGAGGAGACGGAACAGAAACAAAACAAATACACGTGTCCACAGTAAACACTGTCACAGTAATTAGAGCGTGTGCCCTCTGAGCACTTGCGCACCTGGCTCTCTGAGCCAGCTGCAGGCTGCAGCAGTATCTAAAGGGGAGATCGTGACATTACCTACATCATTTACAGTGATATATTCATTCACATCCCTAAAGGCTATACAGAAAATAACCTACAATACCTAGAATTAAAACAAGGAAAATTATACATAAACAACTAAACAAAAATACAGTGTTCCTTATTGGTTATGTTGTATTTAGCACTCAAAAAATGGTAACTTAACATGTGATTTTATTTTAGTCATTAAAAATTCATATCTAAAATATTTATTGAGTTAATATGAAGGGAATAATTTAACCAAAGGTGTTACTATTAATAAAAAGCTAACAGTCACCACTTAGCATAAACGACGTTAGATGATGTTCATTAAAAAGTAAAATGAAGTCCTCAGTAAATTAAGAAGTGCGTTAAAAAACTGTAAAGTGTGTATATAAATTACCAAATGACTGTCTATAATGTTGTGCAGTAAACTCCAGGGAAAGAGATCAGAATCACCAGCACCCAGCTGTATCACCATGAAAAGTGAAAGGTCTATGTATGATCCTCTGGATTTTAAAGATGGAGACTCCTCACTTCCACACAGGTAACATCTCCTCACTGTTAATATCACTACTAAAGTCACAGTTAAAGGAAATCTTAGCATAAACTAAAAGTTTATATATTATTTATTATAGTATGTGCTATTCTGTTCTATGGGACTGTATTGCTTACTGTCTGCATTTTAGCAGAATTGCTCATTCAATTTTTCATTTGAGCAGTACAGTTTCCAGGATGCAAGATATTAATATGTTATTCAGCCATTGGGAATCCTGTGATTGACCAATCCAAACCTCTGAGTGAGACACATGACTCTGATGTCTCCCGATACTGTACATACTCAGGAACAGAAAAATAAAGTTGTCATATCATGGGGAAAAAAACATGAAGTGAGACTATACTGATTTTTAGATACAAGACAGACTTTGTTTTCTAAAATGCCATACATACTGTAGAACCAGACACATTTCCAAGCCACAGAAGATGGTTGTGTTTACAGACTGTTCGAAGGAATAATTCCAGTCTGATATACGCCATCTTTGCAGCGACCATTTTATATAACTATCAGTACAATTGGTGTGCTAACTAAGAATTGAACAGGATTAGCTTGCTAGTTAACTAACAGGCCTAATTTATATTGCACTATAGCATAGACTTAATACTTTATTCATTAAAAATAATGAAAATCAGCATTTTACTGAGAAAGCGTGGCTGAAAAATTTTAAAGGCACCTGCAGACTGACAGAAATGTCATGTAATTCTTGGGAACAGCACCCTCATACCTCTACTCTCTCCTGAAGGCTTGCGTTCCCTCACGCAATCTGCGATCGATTAGCGACCGACGTTTAGTAGTTCCCACTCAGCGTGGCGCAAGGTCCCTATCCAGAACCTTCACACTAACTGTTCCTCAGTGGTGGAATGAACTTCCAACCTCAATCCGGACCATAGAATCTCTCACCATCTTCAAAAAAACATCTAAAGACCCACCTTTTCCGTGAACACCTAACCAACTCATAATAATAAAAAAATGTATAAAAAAAAAAAAATAAATTTCACTTACACCTCAACTCTGTGCACTTTGCTTCTTCTAGAACTCAATTAATGGATCTTGTATGGTAGCACTACTTTTATTGTTCTCTGCTTGATATATCGCTTTGCTTGTATTTTTTCTCATTTGTAAGTTGCTTTGGATAAAAGCGTCTGCTAAGTAAATAAATGTAAATGTAATGTAATGTAGGGCAGTGGTAGCACAGTGGTTAAGACACTGATCTACTAATTGTACAGTCATGAGTTCAAACCCTAGTGCTTTTAACCCTCAACTCTTTAGATGTAAAAATGTAAAATGTAGCTCTAAATAAGGACATCTCTCAAATGCCCTACATTTGAATTTTTGTATTTTGATCAAATTCAAGTTGCTACCTCACAGCTCCAGATTCCCCAGTGACTGTCTGTGTGGAGTTTCACATGTTCCTCTAGGTTCTCCAGTTTCCTCACACATCCCAAAGACAAGACAGTTGGTGGATTGGCTAACATAAATTGCCCTTCAGGCTGTAGTACTATCCCAGCTATAGATAGTATCTCACAAAAGTGAGTACACCCCACATATTTTTGTAAATATTTGATTATAACTTTTCATGTGACAACACTGAAGAAATGACACTTTGCTACAATGTAAAGTAGTGAGTGTACAGCTTGTGTAACAGTGTAAATTTGCTGTCCCCTCAAAATAACTCAATACACAGCCATTAATGTCTAAACCTCTGGCAACAAAAGTGAGTAAACCCCTAAGGGATAATGTCCAAATTGGGCCCATTTAGCCATTTTCCCTCCCCAGTGTCATGTGACTTGTTAGTGTTACAAGGTCTCAGGTGTGAATGGGGAGCTGGTGTGTTAAATTTGGTGTTATCGTGGTCACACGCCCTCATACTGGTCACTGGAAGGTCAACATGGGACCTCAATGCAAAGAACTCTCTGAGGATCTGAAAAAAAGAATTGATGCTCTACATAAAGATGGCCTAGGCTATAAGAAGATTGCCAAGACCCTGACATTGAGCTGCAGCACAATGGCCAAGACCATACAGTGGTTTAACAGGACAGGTTCCACTCAGAACAGGCCTTGCCATGGTCAACCAAAGAAGTTGAGTGGATGTGCTCAGCATCATATACTGAGGTTATCTTTGGGAAATAGACGTTTGAGTGCTGCCAGCATTGCTGCAGGGGTTGAAGGGGTGGGGGGTCAGCCTGTCTGTGCTCAGACCATACGCTGGACACTGTATCAAATTGGTCTGCATGGCTGTCGTCCCAGAAGTCTCTTCTAAAGATGATGCACAAGAAAGCACACAAAGAGTTTGCTGTAGACAAGCAGACTAAGGACATGGATTACTGGAACCATGTCCTGTGCTCTGATGAGACCAAGATAAACTTATTTGGTACAGATGGTGTCAAGCGTGTGTGTCGGCAACCAGGTGAGGAGTACAAAGACAAGTGTGTCTTGTCTACAGTCAAGCATGGTGGTGGGAGTGTCATGGTCTGGGGCTGCATGAGTGCTGATGGCACTGTGGAGCTACAGTTCATTGAGGGAACCATGAATGCCAACATGTACTGTGACATAGTGAAGCAGAGCATGATCCCCTCCCTTCAGAGACTGTGTCGCAGGGCAGTATTCCAGCATGATAATGTCCCCAAACATTGAGGATGAGGGTGAAGGTGATGGACTAAATCCTATTGAGTATCTGTGGGACATCCTCAGATGGAAGGTGGAGGAGCATAAGTGGCACCTTTTGAAGCTCTGGTGAACTCCATGCCCAAGAGGGTTAAGGCAGTGCTGGAAAATAATGGTGGCCACGCAAAATATTGACACATTGGGGTCAATTTGGACATTTTCACTTAAGGGTGTACTCACTTTTGCTGCCAGAGGTTTAAACATTAATGACTGTGTGGTGAGTTATTTTGAGGGGACAGAAAATTAACACTGTTACACAAGCTGTACACTCACTACTTTACATTGTAGCAAAGTGTCATTTATTCAGTGTTGTCACCGGAAATGATGTAATCAAATATTTACAAAAATGTGAGGGGTGTGCTCACGTTTGTGAGATATAGTGTATATATATATACATACTGTATATATACTGTATATGCATTTTTATTATACTGTATATGCATTTTTATACTGTATATATACTGTATATGCATTTTTGAATATTAACAGTGTTAATATTCATCCATCCATCCATCCATCCATCTTCTACCGCTTATTCCTTCTTCAGGGTTGCGGGGAACCTGGAGCCTATCCCAGGGAGCATAGGGCACAAGGCGGGGCATGTCCTGGACAAAGTCCCAATCCATTGCAGGGCAAATAAACCTTCACACATTTCCTAAAAATGTATAATTTTATCTGTATTTGTATCTGTTTAGAACACATTGCCTGTTCACTTAGAGTGATGTATGTCACATCCAGTTAAAAATATATGTTATCTTAAAGTCTAAATATTACACCCCATGTCTCACCACACCTTCCTGCTTCACCATCTCACAGGCATGACCCAGAATCTGCTGCTAAAAATGAATTCCATAAAAAGTTCAAATCAAATCTGGTGAAGAGGTTTGAGTGTTTGAATGGAGTGATAATAAACCTGGGAAACCAAACACTCCTGAATGAGATCTACACAGAGCTTTACATCACAGAGGGAGACAGTGGAGAAGTCAATATTGAACATGAGGTGAGACTGATCGAGGCAGCATCTAGGAGAACAACGACAGAAGACTCACCAATCAAATGCAATGACATCTTTAAGCCCTTATTTGAACAAGATGAACCCATCAGAACTGTGCTGACAAAGGGAATCGCTGGCATCGGAAAAACAGTCTCTGTGCAGAAGTTCATTCTGGACTGGGCTGAAGGGAAAGCAAATCAGGACATCGACCTCATATTTCCACTTCCTTTCAGAGAGCTGAATTTGATGAAGGACCAGAAACTGAGTCTGATGGAGCTCCTTCATGTCTTCTTTAATGAAACAAAAGAAACAGAAATGTCCAGTTTGGAAAAAGTTCTGTTCATTTTTGATGGATTGGATGAGTGTCGTTTTCCTCTAGATTTCCAGAACACAGTGAGAGTGTGTGATGTTACTGAAACAGCATCAGTGCATACACTGCTGATAAACCTTATCAAAGGGAATCTGCTTCGATCTGCTCTCATCTGGATCACCTCTCGACCAGCAGCAGCTGATCAAATCCCCTCTGAGTGTGTCCATCGAGTCACAGAGGTACGTGGGTTCAATGACCCACAGAAGGAGGAGTACTTCAGGAAGAGAATCAGTGATCAGAGCCTGGCCAATAACATCAACACACACCTGAAGTCTTTAAGAAGCCTCTACATCATGTGCCACATCCCAGTCTTCTGCTGGATTTCAGCCACTGTTTTAGAGAGAATATTGGGTGAAGAAGAGAGTGAAGAGATCCCCAAGACTCTGACGCAAATGTACACACACTTCCTCATCATTCAGACAAACATCATAAGAGAAAAGTACTCAAAGAAGCAGGAGAGTGATGAAGAAATGCTTCTTAAACTGGGACAACTGGCTTTTCAGCAGCTGCAGAAAGGAAACCTGATCTTCTACGAGGAAGACCTGAGAGAGTGTGGCATTGATGTGAGAGAAGCAGCAGTGTACTCAGGTGTGTGTACACAGATCTTCAGAGAGGAGTTTGGCTTTCACCAGAGTAAAGTGTACTGCTTTGTTCATCTGAGCATTCAGGAGCACCTTGCAGCTCTGTATGTGCACCTGAAATTTATGATGGAAAAGATAAATATTCTTGATCAGTATCAGTCCCCTGTATCACGGGTCTCAGATGTACACAAGAGTGCAATAGATCAGGCTTTAGAATGTCAGACTGGACATCTGTATCTTTTTCTTCGCTTTCTTCTGGGTCTCTCACAAAAGTCCAATCAGAAACTCTTACATATCTTAGTAAAACAGACAAGACGTAACTCCAAGAGCGTAGAGGATACAGTTCAGCACATTAAGAAGAAGATCAGTGAAGATCTTCCTACAGAGAAATCCATCAATCTGTTCCACTGTCTGAATGAACTGGGTGATAATTCTCTAGTGGAGGAAATCCAACGCTACCTGAAATCTGGAAAACAAAGAAAAATTTCTTCTTCACAGTGGTCTGCTCTGGTGTTTGTGTTACTAACATCAGCAGAAGAGCTGGAAGACTTTGACCTGAGTAAATATTTCAGTACAGATAAGATACCAGAAGCTGTTTTTCTAAAGATGATGCCTGTGATTGCAGCCTCCAGAAAAGCAACGTAAGTAAACCTGAATATAACTGTTCTACTGTTACAGTGTTAGAAAATGACAAACAGAAAACACTTTGACAAACATGTACTTTGGGATGTTTTTAATTTAAGGTGATACTGATGGGAGTTAATGCAAATTGATACATACAGTATTTTACAACAACATGGACAACAATAATCCTTTATTAACCCAATTAAGACAATACTCTGATTATGAAACTACCATGTAAACAGCAATTTTTGATTATCTCAATCTTTGATTATCTAACGGCACACTTGAAGTAAACACAAATCGAATTACGCCTTGTGGAGTATTCCTATTCTAGTCGCATTATCGATGTGCAGTACAGACATGTTCACAACTTAATCACACTATTAACGTAATGTGGGAGTTTTCACCACATTTTTCAACAGTACACAATCACACATGGCTGTGCTCAACCCTTTCATGGCAAACAAGAGAACACAGCTACGTCCGAAACCACATACCTACCTACTATATTGTAGGAAAAATTAATGTATTTCAACTACTACATATACTATACATATAAGTATGCAGTTTCATACACATCCCGTGGCTTCCAGCAGTTGTCTATTTGCTTGTAGAGCATGATATATAAATAACTAAAATAACTAATTTACCCGGATAAATAACTAACTGCAATTGAAGCTTTCGTAAAATTAAAATGTAAAACAACCAAAACTGTATGTGGTACCATAACAAAGACAGACTCTATGTTGATACGTGAAATTCTGGAGGGAACATTGGACGGCGTGGCTTGGGGACGTACTGTTCTATAACATTTAAAACGGGAACATGAAAGGAATATTCTAGGAACATGAAAGGAAGATTACACAGGTGATGCTGTGTCAAAGCAGCGCATTTCTAATTGGATAATGGAAGCAAACTCTACTGCTTATGAGGTGCGCAGTCTCACCACGCCTCTGGGCATAAGGGCTCATTCCACTAGGGCGGTCGCCTCCTCGAAGGTGTTGTCCAAAGTGGTTTCCTTACAGGATGTGTGTGCTGCTGCAGGGTGGTCTATCTTTTTTTTGTATAGCGCTTTTTACAATAGACACTGTCTCAAAGCAACTTTACAGAAATATCAACATGGGATACAGATATTAAAGGTGCGAATTTATCCCAACTGAGCAAGCCACTGAGTGGCGATGGTGGCGAGGAAAAACTCCCTAAGATGTTTTAAGAGGAAGAAATCTTGAGAGGAACCAGAGTCAGAAGGGAACCCATCCTCATGTGGGTAACAACAGATATTGTGAAAAAGTTCATTATGGATTTATATGAAGTCTGTTTGGCCTTAGAAGCAGCCGTAGGACCAGCAGTCTGGAATTGGAGTTTTTATTAGACATTACAGATCTTACTCGTGCTACACTCTGTATCAGCGCATCTACACTGGCCTCATTACTAACAGATCACATAATAAGCAACAGAAACACTGCAGGTGCGCAAATACCGCATATAATGACAATAAACTTAAATTAAACTAAACCTTTTAAGCAACTCGCACCAGTTTCCTCTGCCACTTACACACAGTGGAGCATTTTGTATATAAACATAAGTTTCAAACTGATGTCTTCATGCATCAGTTTGATTTCCATGGTGTTTAATATTCTCCCCTGCCTTAGAGGACTTGGAGGTTACACAATTTCTTCCTCAGTCACTTGACGTATTTACTCTACGAAGCATGTTTTCGGAAGAGAAGTAATGTAATGAGTAAATCTCATCTCAATCTGGTGCCGCACGCAGCCAAACTAATTGTTAATTAGATTCGTTGAGAAAGATTTTCATAAGTGATTATTATTGATTTTATCGATTAGTTGTTGCAGCTCTAATATGATCTACTGTAAAACACTTTTATTTAGTAGATCCAACTACTCTCCATTTTAAGCTTTCAGGCAGTTATTCAGTTATTCAATTTCTTGGCCACAACTGGCCAAGAAATTGCTTATCACTCAGTTGTTCAGTTACTTTTGAGCCTATGAAAATGGAGAGACTTTTGAGAGAATAATGTAGAAAATGGCAATTCAATATTTTTTATTAAATCTGGAATTAAAACTAAAGGTCTACACTTCAATCACATCTTGACTGCTTCATTTCAAATCCATTGTGGTAGTATACAGATGCAAAATTACCAAACTTGTTTCACCTTCCAAATACTTATGGACCCAACTGCATGAAAAGGGTGTGTACAAGAATACAGGACAAATTGCATCTTGTATTAACTCAATAATACAGTTAGGGACCAGGCATTTTATTTTTCAATATGTGACATATTGGATGAGTGGCAATCCTACTCTAGATACTAGCTAGTTAGCTGTATCAACGTTATCCATTTTAATTAGAAGAAGTGGAATTGAATAAAACTAATTAATTAATGTTTTTTTCTACTTCTTTGGGGCTGTTTTATCTATTCTACCTTTTCTTTTTGTGTTTCTACAATACAGAGAGCTCCATGATCACTGCTTCCTTTTGATGTTCTGATATTATTTATGCTAGTTACCTAGTTTAGTTACATACTCAGTCTCTCATACTGCATGGGAGTCCCAGCGACTGTCTAATAACATAAATATGTTGATTGAGAAAAGAGTGTTTTTTTTTGTAAATCTATTATAAAACTTAAGGGGCCACCTTGTGGTCTGGAGGCCCTAAGCTACCACTTACAACACTTGTAGGAGGAAATGGTCATAGGGATGTTTACAAAAGATATATAAATGGTTAAATTTTAGATTTTGGCCGAAAGAGTCCCTTCAAGCATATTGTCTAAGTGGAGTTTTTACTTTTGGCATTTATGAAAATAAGGAGGTACAGCTTTGGTGACTTTTTGGAGAATTTGCACAGGGGTTAGTTCATTATGTATTATTTTATTTCCTCCAGTATCAGGTGTGATTCACTTGGATTGAAAAGTTGGTCAGCTTTGGACTCAGTGCTCAGCTCAGAAACCTCCAATTTGAGAGAACTGCATCTGAATATGAAGACACTGGATCTGACTGGGAATAAACTAGGAAACTCAGGAGTGAAGAGCCTCTGTGCTGGACTGGAGAATCCTCATTGTAAAGTAGAGATATTGAGGTAAGATCATCTCTCTGAGAGTCACTATAACTTACTAAAAGCAGCAGTTGTATACAATGCAGTGTTGTTTTTCCAACTAAAATTTTCTGTAATAGTACAACATGCAGAATATATACTGTAGATTAGATTACTGTAGATTTTTTGTAGTGTGAGGAACAGGCAGACAGATGCATATGCAGGTGGATGACTCCAGATAGCTTCATGATCACTACTTCCTTTTGATCTTCTGACATTAGTTATACTAGTTATCTAATTTAGTTACATAAATGGCAGTCTCTATTACTGCATGTTAGTCTCAGTGATGGTCTAATAACATAAATAAGTTGCCAAATGATAATAAAGAGTGCTTTGTTTGTACATCTATTTTTAAAACTCATGGGACCACCTGGTGGTTTGGGGGCCCTAAGCTACCACTTATAACACTTGTAGGAGGAAATGGCCCTGGGGATGTGTCATATCACAGCAAACCAGTAACTCCATTTCCCAGGATGCACCATGAACTACAAACATGGCTGAAGAGGACTACACTTCCCACACAAGCACACGTTTACCTTCTCTGGCGTTCTAATCACACACACCTATTACCAATCTCACACACACACTCACTCCACAGCATATATAGACTGATTCAACACAATGATGAATTATTACACTCAGTTGCTTAGTCTCTGTCATTATTCTAAGCTTTATATAATGTTTGCTTTTCTGGTTCTTTAATTTGTTTACTCTGTTGACCTCGATTCTCTCTCTTGCCTAGTTTAGCCTGATCGTTTGACCCTTGCCTGCCTATGTATATTGATTTCTGCCTGATCCTTTGGACTTGTTATTTTATTAAACTGCCATACCTGCAACTGCTTCCGTCTTATATGACAGGATGTTTACACAGATATATTGTTGGTTAAATTTTAGATTTTGGCCCAGAGATTTCCTTCAAGCATGTTGTCTAAATGGAGTTTTTACTTTTGACATTTCTGAAAATGAGAAGGTACAGTGAAAGATTTGAGGACTTGTTTGATAATTTGCACTAGTGTTAGTTCACTAGTCTTATTATGTCCTTCAGTATCAGGTGTGATTCACTTGGATTGAAAAGTTGGTCAGATCTGGTCTCAGTGCTCAGCTCAGAAACTTCCAGTCTGAGAGAACTGCATCTGACTGTGAAAACACTGGATCTGTCTGGGAATAAACTTGGAGACTCAGGAGTGAAGACTCTCTGTGCTGGACTGGAGAATCCTCACTGTAAAGTGGAGATACTGAGGTAAGATCATCTATCTGAGCGTCACAATAAAAGCACTAACTAAAAGCAGCAGTTCTATACAGTGTGGTTTTTCACCTGGAATTTTTGTAATGAAGAACAAATAGATTAGTGATTATTGTCATGTGAGGGATGGGCAGACAGCTGCAAATGCAGGTAGAGGAGTTAATTGAGATCGGGGCAAACATATCTAAAATGGCAATCAGATTCTAACCAGAATATCAGAGACAATTTCAACAAACACTATGCAAAACTAGGTCAAGAACACATACACGAGCAGAGAGATAAGCAGGATTGGTATCAACCCTGTTTAGCTACTGATCTAGCGGCACTAAGATCAAGCAGCAGATGAACAACAGGACTACCAGAATCCATGCCTAATAAGATATAATTTAAAACCCTCAATAGAGTATATAATATATATATATACATAAACCCTCAATATAGTTATATAATTATGTCTATATAAATTAGAGACAAACAGAGAAAAGTTCTACAAACCTGACTCATAACATTTAAAGCCAACAATACATTTGCAGCTCTAGTACATTTGATATCAATCATTCTAAACTGAGAGGGCCTGGGCCCACACAAAAATGTTGGGTTAAAGCTGTAATAATATTGCTTTGTTTATGTTGTGTTATTGTTAAAGCTGCCCCAAATGCATGATTTCCATCAAAGTCCATCATGACAGACACATCATCTTCACAAGAAGTAAACCACGATAAAAATGTGTTGATGAAGAGTGTGTCAATGTGTCTCTCTACAGGTTGTGTGATTGTGATGTCTCAGAGGAAGGCTGTGCTGCTCTGACTTCAGCTCTGGTATCAAACCCGTCACACCTGAGAGACCTGGATCTGTCCTATAATATTGTAGGATACTCAGGAGTGAAGAGTCTCTCTTCTGTACTGGAGAACCCTCAATGTAAACTGGAGAAACTGTGGTAAGATAATCTCTCTGAGAGTCACATGACCTGCTCCTCAGTAAGACATATTCTCTAATAGTGAGATTGAAGCAGAAGTTTTCTACCAAGCTTCTCCCTAATAGTTGAGCTCATCAATGCCCTAAAGAAAAAGGATGTACATTTCAGTGGTCACCTCAATGTCAAAAAGCTTTTGAAAAATTGAAGGCCTGTCTCACCTCTCCTCCCATCCTACGTTATCCCAATCTACAACTGTCGTTTGTCGTATACACTGATCCTAGTGACTCCAGATTCAGTGCAGTCTTGATGCAACATAAAGACCAAGGTTGCGAAGAGGTTATCGCGTACACCAGTAGACCCCTTAATAAATCAATCAGCATCCGAAAAAGAGTGTCTTGCAGTTTTTTGGGCACTGGAAAGGTGGCAATTATCTTGAACCCAAATTATTCAACATTGTTACTGACCATTTAGCCTTACAATGGGTGATGAGTTCCACAAAGTCTACAGCTGTCTTATTCATTGGGAACATCGGCTACAAAAATTAGATTTTGTGTTTGAGTACCGCAAAGGCAAGCACAATGTGGTACCTGATGTCCTTTCTAGGTTGTACTCCAGACCTGGATGTAAGCTGTATGCCACCGAAAAGGAGGATCCAGAACTGTAGAAATCTGGGAGGAACAGCACCAAGATATTTAAAACATTACCAGATGATCATAATCCATTGAAAGCTCAATAGGAATTAATTGAAGCCAAATTATATCACACAAGTCACCTGCCTAATGAATTTTGCACCATTACCATTCACACTCCTTGCGTGGTCTTGTAGGTATTTACAAGACATACAAGAGGTTGTAACATGTCACTTTCTGGCCTGGAATGTGGACAGATGTGAAACAACATGTCAAGAGGTGTATAAAATGGCAGACACTTAAAAATAAGAACCAGAAACCTGCTGGAAAGATCCATCAAATCACCACCTTCCATTCAAACGATATGCTAGGAGCAGGTCTTCTGCCTTGCAGTCCTCAAAAATATCTCCTAGCGTTTGTGAATTACTTTTCATGATAATGAAATGTTCCCCAGACTGTTACGATTACCCATCAAGCTAGCACTCTAGCATGCAGCGTGCTCGGAAACCCAAAGCGTGTGCTTGATGCGTGAGCTCAAAGCGAGCACACGCTTTTTTTTATTTAATGACACATGCATTTGTTATGGTTTATGTCCTGTCTCCACCCCATATTGTAATAGGTTGTTTCCCGTATGTGTCATCATTAATCTCAGCTGTTTTGTGTTTCACCCCTGATTAAGTTTGTTATTTTACTCCCACATGTATCTTCTACATCATGAAGTATTACGTGAGTTTCCATATACCAAGAGTTTGCTTCTTGGTTCATGTGTTATTGTTTTGATCTTGTTCTCACCCTCATTCTCGATTCCTGTTTTGTCTAGGTTGTGCCTGTTTGCATTTAGCCTGTCCCTTTGCCTGTTTTTTGACCATGACATTTCTCATGATTTGGGTTTGTAAGCCTGCCTCTGTTTAATAAAAGCTCTTATCTGCACTTGCATCTGTCCTAACCTTCATTAAGTGAATTACGTGACAGAAAAAAAGGCAATGCGTCTTTTATTTCCTCTTGCAATTACTGCCACTGTATTTGCACTAAAAGTTGCTATAGATGGTGGATTCGCAGCAGTCAAATTGTTGAATGGAGTGGAGTCTCATTGGCTTGGTGGTGGTTCTTCTGGTTCTTTCACGACTGGAGTTAGAAAGCTTTTCCAGAACCACTTCATGCAGATGTTGATTATAGAGCCCTCTTGCAGATGTTAGTCAAAGAGAGAACTCCTGAAGAGGTTTGATTGAAGAACTCCTGGAAGATGCTGGTTGAAGAGATCTCCATAAAATTTGGGTTTGAAGAAGACTCTTGTGGCTGTTCTGTGTTGATAGTACTCCCTGAAGATGTTGCTTGGGCAGTACCTTTTGAAAAGTGTTGGTAGAAGAACTCATTGTTTCCAAGGTTTAGAATACATGAGGTGTCCTGATTCAGTTGGTATGACAAAGGTGTGATAAGGACTGTGATTAATGTCAACTGAGTAAGTTAAAAAATGACCTTGACTGTGTTGATTGTCCTTGGGGAGTGTTTGGGTGAGTTACCCCCCTTTTCCCAAAGTTATCAGTTGAGGGACAGGGCTTTCATTGTGGAGGCCAGCAACCATGTCTTGGTCAGTGGCCTAGATCAGTGAGTTTTAGGAGAGGCTTACTAATCTGTGAGGTATCATCCATTGTTCACAGGACAGTGCGATCCCTGCAAACAGCCATGAGCTGTAATTGGCTTGGTGCCCCAAGCCTGCACACAGGGGCTCATGTGAAGGGGTGACCTTATGCTTATTTTATGCATATGATCTTGTGTGCTGAGGTCCTACACCACAATGCTTGACTGCGGACAGAGTATTCTTTCTTTATTCTTTTTGTCTCCAGACATACTACTGATCCAGTTTTGTTTCTTCGCTCCACAGAACAGAATCCCCAAATTTCTGTGGCTTATGATTTTGAGCTGACTTTTTGGTCAGTAGTGGTGTATGTCTTGGAGTTCTGGCATGGAAACCTTTTGCATTTAGTATGTGCCTTACTGTACTCACTGAACCTCAGTGCCTGTTGCCACCAAGACTTTCTGCAGGTCATTTGCCAGTGGTTTTTCAAGACTTTCTGCAGGTCTTTTGCCAGTTTTTCACAACCTGCCTTTTCAGAAATCCATAGATAGATAGATAGACAGACAGACAGACAGACAGACAGACAGATAGATAGATAGATCGATCGATCGATTGATCGATCAATCGATCAATTGATCGATTGATCCCCAAAGGGAAATTCAAGAGTGCAGCCATTCTTCCCTTTTTCTGCCCCATCCAGGATATTTCATATATATTCTGTGCCTAGCCAGTTCAGGTATTTCATGTGTTCAAGCACAACCTCAAGCACACCTGGTGCAACTAATGAAGCCCTTGATTAGTTGCATCAGGTGTGCTTGAGACACCACCTGTTTTGCACATTTGTGCTGTTGTCAGGGATTCTATCTGTGGAGCTGAATAATTCTGAGACTGGAGAAGTCATTACTGTATAAGTTGAATTTGGGGAAACCACTTGAAGCATTCTATTTCAATTGCTTTTGTTTTATTTGTTCATTGCGAACAGCTTTAAGTTTGTAAATTTTGACAATAAACCTGATTTGCAAAGTGGGTTGAATAAATTTCAAATGTATATGGAACTTTATAATTTTAATAACTTTAAATAAAAAACAAAGCCAGTGCACTCTCCCTGGCAAGATTGGATTGGTTTGGATTGGTTTTATGCTTTTAAACTTCGACTAACATTTTTTACAAAATGTTTTATTGTTCCAGTAGGCATCTCTGAACACAACATTGTACAATGTATTATCAGTAAAATAACTTAAATCTAGGACTGCTTACTGTTATTTTAATACCACAATATTACTAACTGTAGATTATATACTAATTTCAGAGAGTCTTTTATGTATACTGGGAGATCAACTTTCTGGGTTTAATATACTCACTCAATTCTTCTCTCTTTCTTTCTGCTAAGGCCAACTGGGCCAAAAGTGAAGCCATTTTAGTCGGCGAGTGGGATGGTGGATAGCCTACACTACTGTGGGGGCGTCTGTGGCTAAGGTGGTAGAGCGGGTTGTCGACTAATTATAGGGTTGGCGGTTCGATTCCCAACATACATGACTCCACATACAGAAGTGTCCTTGGGCAAGACACTGAACCCAAAGTTGCTCCTGATGGAAACTTAGTGCCCTGCATGGCAGGTTTGCTACTGTGTGTGTGAATGGGTGAATGAGACACAGTGTAAAGCGCTATATATGTGTGCCATTTTTAAAAAATTATTATATTATTATTATTATTTTAATATGCTACACTGTGTAATATTATTAGTTATAAGTCTTTAAAAGGTATGGACATTATATTTGTTAAATTGCGCAGACTATTTATTCGATTTGAAGTAAGTAGGGGACTTTTCTCTTACTGGAATTTTTTTAGTTTAGGTAATTTTGTTTAGCTTACTCTAGGTCCACTTTGTGGACAACCCTAGGGGTGATACACTGCTGTCTCCCTTGTTTTATGGAGACTTTGGGTGTGTGGCCCTCTTCGGCTCCAATTGACTATTTATATTCCTATGTTTACTTTAGTTAAATGGTGCCTGTTTTTGAGTTTTATAATTTTTATATAACCAGCGATAGCTAATGAGTAGCCATGATGAGGTGGGGGGGGCTTTTAATTATTTTTTTTTCTCTTCTCAATGAAATATTTGGGAAAGGGAAGGGAGGGGAGAAAAGGTAAATGAATCACATGAAAATTAACCACATGAAAATGAATCACATGTAAATGAATCATATGAAAATGAATAAATAAACAAAGGCAAAAAAAATGTGTGCCATTTACCATTTAGTGGGAGGTTTGATGTGGGAAAAGGTGGTTTTAAATAGTTGGGTGTTTATCTAGGTACCCCCATTTTTATTTTTAAAAACTGGGGCCATTGTTGAACATGTAAAGGACAGACTTAGCAGGTGGAAGTGGCTGGTCAAAAAGATGTCTTACCGGGGGAAAACCATGATCCTCAACAACTTTGCAGCATTGTCCCTGTGGCACAAGCTGCCATGTGTGGATTTGCCACCAAATCTGCTTGCAAACATCCAAGCCCTGCTTGTAGACTTCCTCTAGGATGGTTTACACTGGATCTCTCAGCATGTTTTCCATCTACCTAAAGAAGAAGGGGGCAGGTGCTGGTCCAGTTGGCCAGTAGAACTACAGCCTTTCGAAATCCCATTCATCCAGAGACTTCTCACTGGAAACAGGAATCTAGCAGACTAGCATTCTATGGACTGTTATGCATGATGGGGGGACTGGAGCTGGACAGAACTTGGACACAAGAACACTGGATGTTGCTGGACTAGCAGATTTTTATTGTGGAGTTTAAAAAAAATTCGAACCTTTTTAAAACCAAAACATCAGGTGTAGAACATTACACTGGCTGCTAGAGCCCCTGGTTTACAGTGGGCATCTGGAATTCTCTAGTGTGTCCACTCCTACACTGTCCAGGGTTCACATCTCATTAGGGATTGTGACACTCCAGCAGCTGGTGAACATCACAGTGATAGACCAGTCACAGGCAGAAGAGTTGGCAGCATGTATGGGACTGCGGTTCCTTTATTGTTGTCATTGAGCATCGATGGAGGGCCAGTCTAACACCATAGCAGATCTAGATAGGTGTGGGGGTCCCCACATGGAGTGCAGGGGTGAGGGTGAAATGAACGGTGAAATGAACAGTGAAATGGTGTAAACTAATGTACAGGGCCTGACTGAAAGTTATAAACTGAATGGGAGGGTGGAACACCCATGGCATGTACTGGATTTTAATGATGATATTAAACCAGAGTGGAGCCCACTATACAAACCA
This sequence comes from Ameiurus melas, assembly GCA_012411365.1. NCBI lineage: Eukaryota > Metazoa > Chordata > Actinopteri > Siluriformes > Ictaluridae > Ameiurus > Ameiurus melas. Next base: position 2,208,204 of record CM022766.1, read on the forward strand.
CCATTAACCCAAAAGGTGCTGACATCCAATGGAGCATCTTGCACAGAATTGTCTCTGTGAATTCTTTTATCTCCATTTTAAACTCTGAGGTCACACAATAATGCTTTTATACACTGCTCCAGGTTGCATTCCTTGTATTTTTACAGAGCTTCAAAGATTTCATGTGGATCCTCCCTTATAGATATTTATACTTGGTTTTCAATATGTCACAAGAAACAGGTGCAGTTGATTAATTTTAGGTTTGGCCAGGCCTAAATGGCGATATAACTAATCAGAAAAAACAAAATGGCACAAAACACAGACAGTGCTACCATAAGAATTCTCTCCAGGCTAATTAAAGAAAAAAATTCGGATTGATTTTACAATCAGATTTTTACAAGAGTATGAATTATTTGAATTTGTTCAAGTGGTGGAAGAAATTTGTTTTGTACCAGAATTAGACTAATCGAATCATCACAAACACTGGAAATACTCAAACTGCTCATTGTTATATTTAACCTAATTTATTTAAATGCTTTTAAAATATTTATTTATTTATTGAGTCACCCTGATTTTATTGTGTATATTGTGTCTTGTGTAAAATAACGAATTGAAAAAGTCAAAGACTCTCTTCCTTTCTTTTTAAAATTCTGCTATTCTCTGTTCAGATGAGAGAAACTAAATATAACACTCAGAATTATTATTTTAAATTACACTGTTAATTATAATGAACAGGTGATATTAAATCCTCATGTCACTCTGAATAAATAAATCGATTTATAAACATATAATCTTTCAAGTAATTCTTAAACCAACATAAAAATCTGTTCATGAAGAGTGCGTCATTGTGTCTCTCTACAGGTTGCGTAAGTGTGGTGTCTCTGATGAAGGCTGTGCTGCTCTGACTTCAGCTCTGAGATCAAACCCCTCACACCTGAGAAACATGGATCTGTCTTTTAATAATATAGGAGACTCAGGAGTGAAGAGTATCTCTGCTGTACTGGAGAATCCTCAATGTAAACTGGAGATACTGAGGTAAGATCATCTCTCTGAGAGTCACATGACCTGCTCCTCAGTAAGACACATCCCCTAATAGGGGATGAAGTAGATGTTTTAGATTCTATATCAGTGTCCTGAGGACAAAAATTGGTTCTTTTCTTTGCCAGGGCTTGACATTATGCATTGTCATGTTTGCTGTCCTTTTGACTAGTAAATTTGTCATTCACTTTTCCATGTAAATAAATTATTTTCCAGGAGAGAAAAAAGTTTTTTTTTTTTTTAATTGTGGTCCCATCAGTGTTTTATCAGATCATAACATCTTAGTTGAGTCATAAAATTTTATACAGCACCACATGGTGCTGTTATGGAAAGAAGCAAATGGATAAACTTTATTTTTGAAATCAAATTCCTTTATTGTAGTTAAAATATTAAAAGTGTAGTATTTATGTAAATATATATAAGTGTATTTGTGGCCAAAACATTGCCACATGGTGTGTGTATGCGCGTGTGTGAATGTCATTCAACATGTCAACTTTTCTGTTGCTATGTTGTCTAAAATTACAAAAGACAAGTTAATAGAAAAGTAAAATTACACTGGGTACTGATTTAGCTACAGCAGTGATTACGGAAACATTACAGCAAGTGTACAGAGCTGCATCTATCTCTCTATCTATTAACATAACAGTGCAGAAAGTCAGTCTACCCTAAATAAGCCTATGTAAGCAATGTAGCTTCAATATTAATGATGTTAGCAACAGTGAATGTCATATTCATATCTCAATCCTCAAGACACACAATTGTAGCACAAGTATATAACATTATGTACTATCTTTGAAAACAGCCACAAGTAGTGCAGGTCCACATTTACACAGGCATGTGACTCGCAAAGATCATTAATGTTGTATACAGGGCACAAAAAATCTAAACCTTAACAAGAAATAATTCTTTTATTTGCAAATCAGCAAACTCACCCAAACCATGAAATTCCTTTACTCCTCTACTGGACTCACACTGTCAACATTTGCATCACTGCTTTAGTGCATAGTGTGTGTGTGTGTGTGTGTGTGTGTGTGTGTGTGTGTGTGTGTGTGTGTGTGTGTGTGTGTGTGTGTGTGTGTGTGTGTGTAGTGTTGTTGGCGATGAAGGCATCTCTAGCAGGAAAGTGATGCTGGGAAGTGCTGTGCTTTTTATTTTTATTTTATAATGCTGTTACCCATTACATAGTAAGGAGAGTCTAACCCTGATTTAGGTCTGATTTTCTCAAGAATTATCTGTTCGTGTAAACACTGATAAAAACAGAGAGAGAGAGAGAGAGAGAGAGAGAGATTTTGTTGAGATGTGTGAAGCAGGGAGAAGTTACTAAAACCTTTCTAAAGACCTACTGTACACTACTTAGCACACAATAAGACAAACTGTCTATAATCAATGAAGACTGTGTCATTGTGTCTCTGGAGGTTGCGTGATTGTGGTGTCTCAGATGAAGGCTGTGCTGCTCTGACTTCAGCTCTTAGATCAAACCCCTCACACCTGAGAGAACTTGATCTGTCCTTTAATAATGTAGGAGACTCAGGGGTGAAGTGTTTTTCTGCTGTATTGGAGAATCCTCACTGTAACCTGGAGACACTGAGGTAGGATCATATTCAAAACATTAATGAACCATTTACACATAGACCGGGTTTAGAAAAATTATGAACCAATGAGCTAGCAACTTCTGCAAAAGCTATTTAGACCTTGAACCTATTTTAGGAACTGATTACTGCACATGATTGGCATCTCAAACTTATTTAACATCATGCCTATTTATAGGCCTGCTGTGATCAGGTGATGTGGCAATTAAGCTTGTCGGGTGATGTTAAACAGCAATTGTGAACCACACCGTCAGCCATATTATCTTCAGGGAGACTGGATGTCGTTGTTTGTGTAATGTTCGCAAAAGACTCTTCATTTAAAAAAAAAAAGAAAAGAAAAATGTCTATTTTTCTGTCCCTTTCAAAAAAAAAAGTAAGTGAGAGAGAATTCAGGAAGTGTGTTATGCCTTGCTCTCGTTTCATCATGGGGGACAGACAAAGTTTCTGTGTGAAGTGTCTAGGTTTGGATCATGACAGGGCAGCCCTTGTGATTGCTGATTTTACGCATTGTGAATGCATTTACAAACAGGCAGCTCCGCTCAGGTTTCAGGTTTCCGGGTGGGCCAGCCACTGCCGAGGCAGTTAGAGGAAGTGACTCATAGCAGGCTGGATGAGCGCTTTCTCCTCACTCAATATAAATCTCCTTCAGACCGCAGAAAACTCCCCTTTTTACCAGATATGCATGATGAAATATCATACTTCCGGTGAAAACCATGCAACAGCCATATTTATAACTCCACGATATAGGTTATTTGACCATCATCTATTTAGGTATGCCAAAGGAGGAGGAAGCACTTACAAGCTACCTCTCTCCATTGGGAACAGGTATTTTAGGAAGGGGCAGCTTTGCCATCCAAGCCATGTAAGGCCACCTCTGCGTTGGTGGGCAAAGCCTATGTGGCTGTGGCTCTCTTCTGTGGGTCACTGCATTCAGTGGCAGTGTTGCACCTACCAAGCAGACCTGCTGAGTGAGATTGACATTAGGGAGGGAATTGGGCCCAAGGCAGTGGCAGAGATTTGCTGCACCATGGATTTGTCTCTCCAGGAAACTAAGCAAAAGGCCATTCAATGATTAGTTTAGTTGCAGCGGAGAAGTACCTATGGTTCAACTTCTCAGGTATGGGGGACAAGGATAAGGTATCCCCGTTGGACACTCCTATTGAACCTTCTGGTTGCCATTTCCCTCCCCATTGTGTTTAGTTCACCCATGAGTGGAGCATCCATAAGTGTAGCCCAGGCCAGAGCCCAGACCCCTCTGCAAAACATGACTTAGTACTTGGTAATGACTTAGTAATTACTTTTAATTTTCAATGCCCTGGCTGAGGGAAGGAGGTTCTCAACAAAGATTTGACAGTACATGGCCCCATCCATCGTCTCTTTCATGCGGTAAAGTTGTCCTGTCCCCTTAGCAGAAAAATACCCCCAAAGCATAATATTTCCACCTCCATGTTTGATGTTGTTCTTGGGGTCATAGGCAGCATTCCTCCTCCTCCAAACACGGCAAATTGAATTGATGCCAAAGAGCTCCATTTTGATCTCATCTGACCACCAGAGGACAACTGGGTGAAAGTGTTGTGGTGACATTAGTCATTAGTCATTAGTGACATTGTGATTCCTCATGCAATGTTGATTTTCTCTTGAAAGGGAAGGTCTGGGTTACGCATGTAACCCTGTTCCTTGAGAAAGGAAGTAGACATTGCATAGCTTTGTCATACTGGCACATGCCTGTCAATGCATCTTTATTTGAGATAATATAAAATGGCACCAGTGAACCAAGGTGTCAGCCTCTATCACCTGAAGTGTTTAATTTCCATGTCACCTGATCATGGCAGACCTATAATTAGGCATGATGTTACACAAGCTTCAGATGACCGTCACACATGAGGGCGCGTCCCAAAACGTGAAGCTCACGCAATTTCTCATTCCCTTCTCAGGGAACAGGGTTACTTGCGTACCCCAGACGTTCATGTGAATGCTGATTTAAAACAGAGATTTTCTTGATGTGTGCAGAGTTGGGGAAAAGTTACTAAAAACATTTCTGAAGACCTAGTGTGTGTTACTCAGTCCACAATATGATTGTCTACAACCGATGAAGAGTGTGTCATTATGTCTCTCTACAGGTTGCGTAAATGTGGTGTCTCAGATGAAGGCTGTACTGCTCTGACTTCAGCTCTGAGATCAAACCCCTCACACCTGAGAAACCTGGATCTGTCTAAGAATAGAATAAGAGACTCAGTAAAGAAGCTGCTCTCTGCTCTTAAGGATAAACAACACAAACTACAGATATTGGTGTGAGTAATGACATTTTTAATATAAGTTGGAAAAATAAAGACTACTAATTTAACCTCATCATTAGATCCAATAAATATCAGATTACCAGGCTAGGAAATAAAACTAGTTTTAGAAAATTTCACTATATGCTATTTAATTGGAATTGTTCTAACAATTGTCTTTAATACTGTTTTGTGTGTTGACTTAAAATTTATATGACTGCAGAAGATCGTCACAACAAAACATCACAAATGAGTGCATGAGAGTGATTGTAAATGAACACGAGGTCTCCTTGTGACAGCCTGCTATCTCTGACTTCATACTGCTGCTTTTGTCTGAACAAGATGATCTCTGCTTTTCCCCGTTTCTGATAAGCAGCACACTTTCTTCTCAACTCTCATTAAAGCTCATTAAAATGATCATCTTTTATGCCACAAATATTTTATTTAAGCAGCCACTTTACTCACTCAGACACTTCTTCCAGCACCCTACCTCCACACCGTATCTTCTGTCTTTCCTGTAACATTCACCTCAGCTTCTTCTTAAAGTCTGCACTTAAATGTCACTAAATGACACAGTAGTGTTCATTATTTAAAAAAAAAAAGCTCCAAAGCTTGTGATTGGGTAAGAGCAGTGATGTGATGGGTAAATATCTGCCCATTTTCCTGTTAGAACTTGTGGAAATTCTCATTTGTTCTAGCTAAATGTTATTACACAGATGTTAATAAGAATGAAGAAATGTAGAAAGATTAATTATAAACAGGAGATGATGATGTTTCTCTTGGAGAAGAGGCAATTACATGCTCTTGATCAAGTACCACAGCCCAGTTTGTGGTTATTAATTCACACGTTTTTCTTTCATATTCAGTGATTGGTGAACGTCTGTTTGTGTGATGAAGACTCCGGTGTTCCTGCATTTCCATGTTTGGGAATAGACAACGCAGTCATGTATCAATGAGGGAACTCTGGACTTCATTTCCCAGCAGCCACTGCACCATACTCATCAGTGTCACATGACCACCTGCACCTGAATAACATTTCAGTTAATGAGCACACTAGTATATATGCATCTGTTTGCACTGCTTTCTTTGTCTCATGTTATCGTCTATCCATGCTTTTGTCTAAGCTACTGTATTTCGGTTTTGCCACAGTATTTTGTATGTTTGTTGTAGAGTCCTTTGTTTGTGTTTACTGTTTATTAAATGTTGTAAGATTTGCGCTTGCTTCAAAATTTTACGTTGTAACGTGACAAACATGCTTATAAACACATCACTCATTTAGTCCTAACAAATTAAACAGACTGAAAGACGTGAAGGTGTGTGTTCACCGTTATAATAAATTACAGACTGCATCGTAGGGTTGGCGGTTCGATTCCTGGCCCGGGTGACTCCACATCGCCGAAGTGTCCTTGGGGCGCAGACACTGAACCCCAAGTTGCCCCTGATGGCAAGTTAGTGTGGCAGCTCTGCATGGCAGCTCTGCTACCATTGGTGTGTGAGTGTGTGTGTGATTGGGTGAATCAGACACAGTGTAAAGCGCTTTGTATAAAAGCGCTATATAAGTGCACATTTACCATTTACCATTTATCTCAGCAGATTCCACCCTGAACTGTGTTAGGATAATCTTGTTCCCCAAAAAGACAGAATTGTCAAAGGGACAATTTATTTCAGTCTCAGCAATATGTGTATAATACCACCTAAAATGACATTCACGTTATAGCATGCGAGTGGCAGTGGAACATCAAGAACCATCTCTGAACAAAGGGCTATGTGAGCATAAGTAGCATTCAGAAAGACATCTGTCTTGATAACCCTATCACTTCACCATTTGGGGTCACACCTATAACAACATCCGTATGGATGAGAATGGAAAGTGATCACATGCTATACTTTATATTTAGAATGAAACTTAATTTACATTAGAGTGCATCCGGAAAGTATTCACAGCGCTTCATTTTTTCCACATTTTGTTATGTTACAGCCTTATTCCAAAATGGATTTAATTATTTATTTCGATTATTTTCCTAAAAATTCTACAAACAATACCCCATAATGACAACATGAAAGAAGTTTATTTGAAATCTTTGCAAACTTATATATATATATATATATATTTTTTTTTTTTTTATTTTATTATTTTATTTTTTTTTATTTTATTTATTTATTTATTTTAAAGCAAATGTACAAAAGTATTCACAGCCTTTGCCATGACACTCAAAATTAAGCTCAGGTGCATCCTGTTTCCACTGATCATCCTTGAGATGTTTCTACAACTCGATTGGAGTCCACCTGTGGTAAATTCAGTTGATTGGACATGATTTGGAAAGGCACACACCTGTCTATAGTATAAGGTCCCACACTTAACAATGCATGTCAGAACACAAACCAAGCCATGAAGTCCAAGGAATTGTCTAAGACAGGACTGTATCGAGGCACATATCTGGGGAAGGGTACAGAAACATTTCTGCAGCATTGATGGTCCCAATGAGCACAGTGGACTCCATCGTCCATAAATGAAAGAAGTCTGGAACCAGCAGGACTTTTTCTAGAGCTGGCCGCCAGGCCAAATTGAGCGATCGGGGGAGGAGGGCCTTAGTCAGGGAGGTGACCAAAAACCCAGTGGTCACTCTGACAGAGCTCCAGCGTGTCTCTGTGGAGAGAGGAGAACCTTCCCGAAGAACAACCATCTCAGCAGACCTCCATCAATCAGGTCTGTACAGTAGAGTGGCCAGATGGAAGGCACTCCTTGGTAAAAGGCACATGACAGCCCGCCTGGAGTTTGCCAAAAGGCACCTGAAGGACTCTCAGACGAACTCTTTGGCCTGAATGGCAACCGTCATGTCTGGAGAACCAGGCACCAGTCATCACCTGCCAATACCATCCCTACAGTGAAGCATGGTGGTGGCAGCATCATGCTGTGGGGATGTTTTTCAGCAGCAGGAACTGGGAGACTAGTCAGGATCGTAGGAAAGATGAATGCAGCAATGTACAGAGACATCCTTGATGAAAACCTGCTCCAGAGCGCTCTGGACCTCAGACTGGAGCGAAGGTTCATCTTCCAACAGGACAACGACCCTAAACACACAGACAAGATAACAAAGGAGTGGCTACAGGACAACTCTGTGAATGTCCTTGAGTGGCCCAGCCAGAGCCCAGACTTGAACCCGATTGAACATCTCTGGAGAGGTCAGTTAATTTCAGTTATACAAATATAATTGAAAATACTTTAAAAACAATCGTAACATTGCACTGTCGCTAAATTTGATCTGTTTGTACAAACAGCCGCGACTAGCTTGCGATTAGCTTGTAGCCCGCTAGCATCACCTACCATTAGTCTTGTTTACGTTTTCATATTTCGCATTTACCACTGTTTTTTGTTTAAAGAACAAATATGTCTACCGTCTCTTCGCTTTTCAGTGCAGATGAGGACTCGCTCGAGCTTCACATGGTGCTGCTGGAACTGGAGGATGTGGAGAAGCAGATCCACGGCCTACTCGACCAGCAGGCCCAGCTGCAGGAGCAATGAACTGCGCTGGAAACATCGCGTGCCTCTGCCTACACATCCAAGGTAAGCACACAGGTGGTATTTCCACTCCTAGCCCCTCTATGCCGTGTGTTTCTCTGTGCAGGGACCGTGCACCTAGGACTTTCCCAGCCATGGTTTCCGTCACGCCGGTGCCAACACACCTCGAGCCTTGGGTGAACCAGCGGCGGAAGGCAAGGGCTGTACCCCGGGCGAGGACCTCTCCACATCCGGTGTTTGAGATTCCAACCAGGAACTGCTTCGCCCCTCTCCATCAGACCAGACCTAATGCTGTGATCGTCGGGGACTCCATCGTGCGGAACGTCCGTGTAGCCTCATCTAAAGGTAAGGTGCGCACACACTGTTTTTCTGGTGCTAGTGTCCTTGATGTCGCTGCGCAGGTATCCGGGATCCTGAAGAAGGACGAGCGCATTGGAGCGGTTGTGCTGCACGCGGGGACGAACGACACCAGGCTGCGGCAGTCGGAGGTTCTGAAGAGGGACTTCTCCAGCCTGATCGAGACGGTAGGAGGCAGATCACCCACCGCGAAGATCATCGTCTCTGGACCTCTTCCCACATTCAGACGTGGAGCAGAAAAGTTCAGCAGACTTCTCGCTTTCAATGATTGGTTAGTCTCTTTGTGTAATAAGCAGAATCTGGTGTTTGTTAATAACTGGAATCTGTTCTGGGAGTGTCCTAGGTTGTTTTGTCCTGATGGCCTGCACCCCAGCAGCATTGGAGCGGAACTGCTGTCTGACAACATCTCCAAGGCGCTACACTCCAAATGACTGCCTAACGTGAGTACATCTTCCAGCAATAACATTCAGTATAATCAATGCTCAATTAATAATACAACATCTGTAATACATACTATAGAGACTGTGTCTGTTCCCCGAACTATAGAAATATATAGAAAATCTCCGAAAATTTGTCTTCGAAACCTAATTAACATAAAATTAAATCATATTGAATGCACAGCCAGCACTTTTGACCTGAAGCTCGGACTATTAAACATTAGATCTCTTGCATCTAAAGCTCTTATTGTTAACGACATTATTACTGATCAGGAATTTAATTTAATGTGTTTAACGGAAACTTCGATTAAACCAAACAAGTATGTAGCATTAAATGAAGCCAGTCCTCCTGAATTTCTTAGAGAATTTGCAGACTTTATCTCAAACCTGGTTGTGTCTGTAGATAAAGCATTAATCGTCGGACATTTTAATATTCATTTTGATAACCTGGAAGACCCTCTAAGAATAGCGGTTGTGTCGATCTTAAATTCAGTAGGGATTAATCAAAATGTAATCGGGCCTACTCATAATGGTGGTCACACTCTAGACCTCATACTAACATACGAACTAAGTATAGAAAATATTGTAATTTTTCCACAGTGTGAAGCTGTCTCAGACCACTATCTTATCTCATTCATAATACATATTGATCATAATATTTCCACCTCGCCTCGCTACCGCGTTAAATGTACCTACACATCAGCTACTGCACTGAGCTTTATAAATCAGATCCCATAGAACTCGATCAGGCGACTGAAAGCTTGGAGTCAAGACTCCGCTACACGTTAGATAGAGTGGCTCTACTCAAAAGAAAAATAATTAGAGAGAAAAAATTAGCACTCTGGTATAACGATCAAACGCGAACCTTAAAACAGACATCTCGAAAATTAGAACGTAAATGGAGTCAAACCAAACTGGTGATATTCCAAACAGCATGGAGGGAGAGTCTACTGAAATACAGAAAATCTCTTAGTGAAGCTAGAAAAATCTATTTTTCCACCTTAATAGGACATAACAAAAACAATTCTAGATTCCTTTTCAACACGGTAGCAAAATTAACTAGGAATAAAACCACTACAGAGAGAAACACTCAATCATTACATAGCAGTGAAGATTTCATGAAATGTTTCATTAATAAGGTTGAAAATATTAGACATGAAATACATGCCATTATATTAAAACCGGACAATACTGTATCATGTCAATGTTTAGAATGTTTTGCTCCGCTTATAGAGACCGAACTAGCTACATTAATCTCTTCAGCCAATTCATCATCTTCCATACTAGATTCCGTACCTACATGTTTGTTTAAACAGATTTGTCCAGGAGTAATTGAACCACTTTTAAATATAATCAATTCTTCCCTAAGCACTGGCTATGTCCCTAAATCACTTAAATTAGCAGTTATTAAACCCTTGATTAAAAAACCTGACCTTGACCCGTGCCAATTGTCCAGCTATAGACCTATATCAAATCTCAATATCAAATTTTTACTTTATATATGCTACCCCTAGGATTATTCGTAAGCATGGAATTAGCTTCCACTCTTAGGCTTCCACTCAGAGGACAGACAGAAGCTTAGTAAAGTCAAGGATAGTGTAAAGGATATTAGACGCTGGATGTTAACCAACTTCCTTTTACTTAATTCTGATAAAACAGAAACTTTTATTAGGACCACGTGTAGCTAGAAGTAACCATTCTGATCACATGGTTACTCTGGATGGTCTTTCTGTTTCATCAAGTACAGCAGTTAAAGACCTCGGAGTGATTATTGACTCCAGTCTATCATTTGATGCTCATGTACATAATATTACTAGGATAGCTTTCTTTCGTCTCAGAAATATTTCTAAGATAAGAAACATATTGTCACTACATGATGCAGAAATACTGGTTCATGCATTCATCACATCTAGATTAGATTACTGTAATGCCTTACTGTCTGGATGTTCCAGTAGGAATATAAATAAGCTCCAGTTAGTCCAGAATGCTGCTGTTAGAGTCCTGAGTAGAACTAGAAAATACGACAATATCACCCCGATCTTATCCACACTGCACTGGCTCCCAGTAAAATCTCGCATTAACTATAAAGTACTTTTATTAACCTATAAAGCACTAAACGGTCTTGCGCCAAAATATCTAAGCGAACTTTTGGTTTTATATGATCCGCCACACCTACTTAGATCAAAAGATGCAGGCTATTTGATGGTACCCCAAATAGTGAAGTCTACAGCAGGGGGAAGAGCGTTCTCTTATAGAGCCCCACAGTTATGGAACAGTCTTCCTATTAGTGTTCGGGACTCAGACACAGTCTCAGTGTTTAAGTCTAGGATTAAAACGTATTTGTTTACTCAAGCTTACCCTGACTAGATTCTATTTTACTACTTCACAGTCATAATAATCTTTTTTCTCCCTCTCTCCTTTTGCCGAGCCACACACGAATTTATGGAGATACTAGAGATCCAGATCATTTCAGCCTTTGGATGGAGCTCAAATCTTCTCCAACTACTGACTACTACTGACTTCCAGACTACTGGGACTACGGCTGCTCCGAAGGTCATACAGACTTCATGTACATCCATACTGTATTATTTCACACTGTCTGTTGTTACCCAGATGAGGATGGGTTCCCTTCTGAGTTGGGTTTCTCCCAAGGTTTCTTCCTTTAAACATCTTAAGTAGTTTTTCCTTGCCAACCACAGTTATAGTATGTTTTAACAAGGGGGGCAATCACTTTTTCACACAGGGCCATGATGGTTTGGATTTTTTTTCACCTTTAATAATAAACACCTTCATTTACAAATTGCATTTTGTGTTTACTTGTGTTGTCCCTGACTATTGTTTAAATTGGTTTGATGTTCCGAAACACTTAAGTGTGACAAACATGCAAAGGAACAGGAAATGAGGAAGGGGGCAAACACTTTTTCACACCACTGTATTGCTGAGACTGAAATAAATTGTCCCTTTGACAATTCTGTCTTTTTGGGGAACAAGATTATCCTAACACAGTTCAGGGTGGAATCTGCTGAGATAAATGGTAAATGGTAAATGTGCACTTATATAGCGCTTTTATACAAAGCGCTTTACACTGTGTCTGATTCACCCAATCACACACACACTCACACACCAATGGTAGCAGAGCTGCCATGCAGAGCTGCCACACTAACTTGCCATCAGGGGCAACTTGGGGTTCAGTGTCTTGCCCAAGGACACTTCGGCATGTGGAGTCACCCGGGCCAGGAATCGAACCGCCAACCCTACGATGCAGTCTGTAATTTATTACAACGGTGAACACACACTTCTCACGTCTTTCAGTCTGTTTAATTTGTTAGGACTAAATGAGTGATGTGTTTATAAGCATGTTTGTCACGTTACAACGTAAAATTTTGAAGCAAGCGCAAATCTTACAACATTTAATAAACAGTAAACACAAACAAAGGACTCTACAACAAACATACAAAATACTGTGGCAAAACCGAAATACAGTAGCTTAGACAAAAGCATGGATAGACGATAACATGAGACAAAGAAAGCAGTGCAAACAGATGCATATATACTAGTGTGCTCATTAACTGAAATGTTATTCAGGTGCAGGTGGTCATGTGACACTGATGAGTATGGTGCAGTGGCTGCTGGGAAATGAAGTCCAGAGTTCCCTCATTGATACATGACTGCGTTGTCTATTCCCAAACATGGAAATGCAGGAACACCGGAGTCTTCATCACACAAACAGACGTTCACCAATCACTGAATATGAAAGAAAAACGTGTGAATTAATAACCACAAACTGGGCTGTGGTACTTGATCAAGAGCATGTAATTGCCTCTTCTCCAAGAGAAACATCATCATCTCCTGTTTATAATTAATCATTCTACATTTCTTCATTCTTATTAACATCTGTGTAATAACATTTAGCTAGAACAAATGAGAATTTCCACAAGTTCTAACAGGAAAATGGGCAGATATTTACCCATCACATCACTGCTCTTACCCAATCACAAGCTTTGGAGCTTTTTTTTTTTTTTTAAATAATGAACACTACTGTGTCATTTAGTGACATTTAAGTGCAGACTTTAAGAAGAAGCTGAGGTGAATGTTACAGGAAAGACAGAAGACAAGGTGTGGAGGTAGGGTTCTGGAAGAAGTGTCTGAGTGAGTAAAGTGGCTGCTTAAATAGAATATCTGTGGCATAAACAATTATCATTTTAATAAGCTTTAATGAGAGTTGAGAAGAAAGTGTGCTGAAAAGTTGAGAAGAAAGTGTGCTGCTTTTCAGAAACAAGGAAAAGCAGAGATCATCTTGTTCAGACAAAAGCAGCAGTGTCACGATTTCCCCCTCGCACTAAGCACTGTAGCACGTAGCATGCTCGGAAACTCGAAGCGTGAGTTCAAAGCGTGAGCACAAGCTTCCGGGTTTTCATTGACCTTGACTTTGTTTACATTGAACGCGTACATCTGTGACGATATCTGTTCTGTCTCCACCCTTGCATTTTCATTGGTTGTTTCCCGTATGTGTAACATTGTTCTCAGCTGTTTTGTGTTTCACCCCGATTACGTTTGTTATTTAAACCCCTCATGTGTTTTTGTTATTTGCGAAGTTGTTTATCGTGTTTTGTGTCCTAGTTTTGATCCTGTTCTTGCCCACGTTTCTCGATCCCTGTTTTGCCCAGTTTGTGCCTATTTGCCAATCACCTGACCCACTGCCTGTTTTTGACCACACTATTGTCTCATGATTTGGATTTGTCTGCCTGCCTCTCTTAAATAAAGCTCTTACCTGCACTTGCCTCCGTTCTAAACTCCATTATATGACAGGTATGAAATCAATGATAGTAGGGTGTCACTAGGATGTAAGGTGTTCATTTTCAATCACTCTCATGCACTCATTTGTGACATTTTGTAGACTTTGTATTATGCCCTGCCTTTTTCTGTCTTCACATGAATTTTAAATCAACACACTTTACTAAACACAAAACAGCATTAAAGTCAATTGTTTGAAAAATTTAAATGGAATACAATAGAATATAATGAAACACTAACCTGATAATCTGATAATTAATGGAACTAATGTACAAACTAATTATAAAGAGGTTAAATGATTGGTCTTTTATTTTTTCCAACATTTATCTAAAAATGTCACTACTCACCTTAGATACTGTAGTTTGTAATGTTTATCATCCTTAAGAGCAGAGAGCTGCTCCTTTTCCGAGTCTCCTATTTTATTCCCTGACAGATTCAGTTGTTTCAGGTGTGAGGGGTTTGATCTCAGAGCTGAAGTCAGAGCAGCACAGCCTTCATCTGAGACAACACACTTCCACAACCTGCAGAGAGACATAATGACAGTGTTTGTTGGATAGCAGCGGTTTCCTCTCTAAACTTCTTCCTTTAACAACATTATTGTTCAGTGTCTTTCCTTAAAGTGAACTCATGATCTCGTATGGATCTAGAAGAGAAGCCGAAGATGGGCGCGGCTCTAGCTCTTGCTCTGTTTTCTGGGTCTGGCTCGCCGCCTGAATTTGGAACATGGGTCGCAACTCGTCCTTCTTGCTACGGAAAGCCAAAACATCCTCTCTGACTCCGAGGAGCCAGTAGCGGGTTCCACTGCACCAAAAACACAGAGAAGCTCTCAATCATATAAAGAGCTGCTTGAGGTGATTACTAGAGCAGTTGAAAAGATAACTATAGGCTCAACCTCCCAGGGATGAGGGATAAATATAACAGGCTTCATGCCTGTTTGGCAGCACTTCCACAGGTTTTCGTGAAGCAAAACAGCAAACGGCAGCGTTCAGCCAGTTCCTTTCGCATCGTGTATCCATTAATGGAGCCCAGGCAAACACTAGTGTGAGGGAGGCACAAAAGGCAAGTGTGGAGGCCCACCTACCCCCGTGGAGAGCCAGGGGGACCAGCCGGCCACAGTCACAGCCTGTTAATAGGCCTGGTCTGAGAATACTCATAAAAGCCAAGCAGGCAAGGAAGGAGTGGTCCTGATGGGCCACGGAAGGATGTATCAGGGGACATGAGGTTTTTAGGGCATATAGCCCCCAATTCTACTGTAGGGCCTCCCCTAGCCAAGGCTGTCCCAAGTTTTCAGCCTTCCTTGGTCAGCGACCTGTTAGAGGGCAACGAAAAACTGATGCTTTCCCTCCAACAGAATGTGCAAAGTTAAGGTCGCTAAAAGACCATCTGGCAGCATGGAATCTACTGCCAAATGTGTCTCCATGGATTCTGTCTAACATAGAAGAGAGTTACCAGGTCCAGTTCAGAGCTCGACCCCCTGGTTCAGAGGTGTGCTCACCACAGCAATCAGCACAGAGTTTAGCTCTGTGGCAACAAGTTTAGCTCCGCCCTGACTCATTAAGAGCCAGGGAGAGGAAAGCTCATTGAAAGGAAAGGTAGCGTTGGTTACCGGTGTGCAACCAATGTTATCGTTCATTTCAAACAAAGCAAGGAAACACTTGGATTTTGGCGAAGCACCTAAAAGACGGTCTTGTATTATGTTTGTTTGAGGCAGCTGGCATTGTGGCCGTGAAACCAGCTAACGTTATGCTCCAGTTATTTGTTAACGGCAATAAAGCATTGCAGTGTTATAAATTACCTCCTAATGGGCCACCACGCATAGCCATTCAGCCCGTGTACTGTGAGCAAAATGTAGCCTAATGTCGCTAATAATTATTCAAATGTTCATGCTTTTAATAAATCCTTTTGGCATGCCACCATATCAGTGAATTTAAACTAATGGTTGCATTCAGGGTATAAGGGGTGTGTGTGTGTGTGTGTGTGCGTGTGTTTAGGAGTGCACCTTAGCACTTGTTATTAGCACTTAGAACTGTTTTATTAGTTAGTGACACACAGTGTTTTATAACTAAAATCTCTGTTTTTGCCTTCTCAGGGAACAAGATTACACGCATAACCCAAATGTTTTGTTGAACCTATCCACTGACAAATCATCAGTGTCCAGTGAAAAGAAACAATCCTCAACAACGAAAAAAAAAAAAAAAAAAGGACATTGATGATGAACCTAAAACAACTTCTTCAGTTTCAAAATTAGAGAATGTGTCTTGCTGAGGAGCAGGTCATGTGACTCTCAGAGAGATGATCTTACCTCAGTATCTCCAGTTTACAGTGAGGATTCTCCACTACAACAGAGAGATACTTCACTCCTGAGTCTCTTACATTATTCTCGGACAGATGCAGTTCTCTCAGGTGTGAGGGGTTTGATCTCAGAGCTGAAGTCAGAGCAGCACAGCCTTCTTCTGAGACACCACAATCACACAACCTGTAGAGAGACACAATACACACTTTATCAATTTTTATCTTGGTTTAAGACTTACATTAAATATGATGTGTTCGTAAAATGATTTTATTATTCAGAACAACATGATATTTAATATGTTTATTCTTATTAACAATGTAATTAAAAATTATCATACTGTGTTATATTTAGATCTGTCGTGTGTCATATTAAACTATCAGCAGCTGAAGCTGAACACAGAACAGCAGACTGTCCATGAACTTTAGTCAGAGAGAGAGACCTTTGACTTTCACACCTTTATTTTTATTTATACTATATTAACAAACTTAATATTTATCTGACATAATACACTCTACATATCTGTAAAAAGAAAAACAAGACTTAAAACATGTCAACCTTGTTAAAAAAAGATAAATAAACTAATTTTATTGACCTTTCTCAAATAATTTTAACGGTTAAATTGTACATATTGTGGTCTTCAGGGCTTTTTCACCAAATAAAAACTCTGGGTTCCCTTTCAAAGAGAACTCAATGTTGCGTGAGCTTCATGTTGTGGGAAGCACCCCCTTCATGTGACTCTTCCTCTCTATTAAAAAAAAAAATTAAATATATCTTTACTTTCCTGTCCATTTGTAGAAAAAAGTAAATATGAGTCAGCAAGAGTTCAGGAAGTGTGTTACTCCTTGCTCCCATTTTATTATGGAGGGGGACAGCCACACTTCCTGTGTGAAATGTTTGGGAGTGGAGCATGCAGCAGAGGCCCTTGAGGGGGCTGACTGCGCACATTGTGAACGCTTCACAATCAGGATGCTCCGCTCTCAGCTCGCTCTCTTCTAGGCCAAAGGGAGTTAGGTTCGGAGCCACTGATCTCTGGCTCAGGACCTGGGGATCCCATATGGATCTGGAGGAGGAGCTGGAGACGAGCAATCATCTCTCGTCTCTGACTCTCAGCTTCTGGGTTTTGGAGCTTGCGTCACAACTCCTCCTGCCGGTATGGAGAGTCAACCCACCTTTCTGACTCCGAAGAGTCAGAAAGGGGAGACAGTGCACCAAAAACGGAGAGCAGATCTCAACCATATAAAGAGATGCTTGAAGTAGAACTAATAGGGCTGTAGAAAAACTGAATTTAAACTGGCCCAGGGAAGAGGAAGTAGCTCATAGCAGGCTGAACGAGTGATTTCTCCACAGTGAAAATAAATCTCCCTGATGAAATATCATTCTTATCATGCATATAAACACTAGCTGTGTTTATAACCCTGCGATGTTGGATTCAGCCATCATGGGGAATGAACAATACAGGTATTTGGCTATTCCAAAGGGGAGGAGGGGCATGCAATCTATCTGTATTCATCAGCAGGGAATTTAGGGGGGCCAGCTTTGCCATCCAAGCCATGTAAAGCCACTTTGGTGTTAGTTGGCAAAGGCTATGTGGCAGCGATTCTCACTTATTGGTCACTGCATACAATGGCAGTGTTACAAGCCCACCAAGCAGACCTGCTGAATGAGCTTGACAGCAGGGAGGGAATTGGGCCGTAGGCAGTGGAGGAGTTTCACCACACTACTGATTCATCTCTTTGGGTGACCAAGCAAACGGCCCATTATATCGCAGGGGAGAAGCACCTAAGGCTCAACCTCTCAGGAATGGGGAATAAGGATAAGGTCTCCCCGCTGGATGCCCCTGTTGAGCCTTCTGGCCTGTTTCGTGGTGCAGTTAATGCCATCAGTGACAGGTTTTGCGAGGCAAAACAGCAAACAGCGGCATTCAGCCAGTTCCTTCCCCGTTATGTCTTTCCTTTCAGGGAGGCACAGAAGGCGTGTGTGGTGGCCTGCCGGCCCCCATGGAAATCCAAGGGGACTAGGCGGCCACAGTCGCAGCCTGCTAGTAGGCCTGATCTGAGAATGCTCCATAATACCAAACAGGCAAAGAATGAGCGGTCCTGATGGGCCACGGAGGGAAGTATCAGGGGACATGAGGTTGTTAGGGCAGTTAGCACCCAGTGTTACTGTAGAGTCCACCCCCAGCCAATGTCCTCTCAAGTTTTCAGTCTTCTCTGGTCAGCGAGCTATCACAGAACAACCAAAATCTGATGCTTTCCCTTTTAGTTAACATCACTAAAAGACCATCTGGCAATGTGGAAACTACATCCAACTGTGCCTCCATGGGTTCTGTCCACCATAGAAAATGGATGCTGGGTCCAGTTCAGAGCTCGACCCCCCTGGTTCAGAGGTGTAATCACCACAGTAATCAGCACAGAGCAGAGCCCGACATTAGCGCAGGAAGTAAGATCCCTCTTGGACAAAGGGGCCATAGAACATGTACCCCTTTCTCTGAGGGAGGTAGGTTTTTATAGCCATTATTCCCTGATCTGCGAAAAAAAAGGGAGTATGTGGCCAATTTTAGATCCGTGTCATCTGAACCATACTCTTTGGACATAAATCTTCAAGATATTGACACTCAAACTTATCGTTCCATTGATTCAGTTCGAGGACTGGTTTGTGATGATAGATTTAAAAGATACATATTTCCACATAGAAATATTGACCAGTCACAGGAAGTTTGTGAGGTTCACGTTTGGAGGCAATGCGTACCAATATCGGGTTCTTCCCTTCAGTCTAGCTTTATCCTCATGCACCTTCACGAAGTGAATGGTTGCCGTGCTGGCTTCCTTGTGACTCCAGGGCATCTGTTTACTAAACTACCCGGACGACTGGTTAATTCTAGCACAATGAAGGTAGTTGAGGATCCAGGGAGTCATCCACATGAGGAGCTTGGGGCTCAGGCTGAACCTCAAAAGAAAAGTATTCTTTCTCCAGTGCAGAGGACAACTTTTCTAGGGGTTATATGGGATTCTACTATGATGAGGGTGTTTCTATTTCAAATGTGTGTAGGGTCAATCCTATCAAAATTGAGCAAGATAAATGTGGGTCGGGGCATCCCCTCCAGTCTCTACGAGTGACTATTGGGGCATATGGCAGCAGCAGCTAACATTTCAGTGGTGGCTGAAAAGTCTGGGGTTTCGTCTCCGGAGAGTAATCAGTGTCATGCACATGTATTTCTCCTACTATATACATGTATTTCTCCTACTATACACACACACACACACACACACACACACGTATTTCTCCTACTACATACACATGTATTTCTCCTACTATATACATGTATTTCTCCTACTATACACACACACACACACACACACACACGTATTTCTCCTACTACATACACATGTATTTCTCCTTCTTTATACACACACACATGTATTTCTCCTACTATATACACACGTATTTCTCCTACTACATACACATGTATTTCTCCTTCTATACACACACACACACACACACACACACACACACACACACACACACACACACATGTATTTCTCCTACTATATACACATGTATTTCTCCTACAATATACATGTATTTCTCCTACTATACATAAAAACATATATAGCTGCCCAATTATGACCCTTAGTTTGCTGGTATAATCCAGAGTATAAAGCAAGATAGAAACACATTTTGAATGTTCGCTTTTTCTGAAGTACTGACCCAAGCAGTAATTGCAATTGAAAATATATTAAGAACTTATATAAGTGAAGGATATCCATTATTACTACTTTAGAAACGTGGGCAACAGTAAATAAAATGTGTAAATAAAAAGACGTTGTAAGAAAATATTGTGTTGAATTGATACAGATTTTACTACAAATACATTGAACAAAGCCCTCAAAAACTGGGTAAAGAAAGGAGTTACATCATATTATTCTATTATGAACATAATCATCATATATTCTGGGCATGTCCAG
Source organism: Ameiurus melas (assembly GCA_012411365.1). Lineage (NCBI taxonomy): Eukaryota > Metazoa > Chordata > Actinopteri > Siluriformes > Ictaluridae > Ameiurus > Ameiurus melas. The sequence goes on from CM022766.1 coordinate 2,228,449, forward strand.
TTATTCACATATTTTGGAAAGACATCCATAGGACATTAGAGACTATATTAAAGAACAACATTCCATTCCTATTTAATGCATTAGATTTTGGAAACTTTGATTTCCATGAGACTAATTCTACATACCTATGGAAAATGTTCCTGGTAGCTGCCAAAAAAGCTATTACTCATAAATGTGTTACAATACGAGAGGTAAGGCGGGAGCAGGTGCAGATCAATGTCTTTATTTACTGAACAGCAGACAAAACACAGGAAACACGGTCTGTACTGGACAAGGTTAACTAGGTTAAATATAGAACTTAAAATCTAGGCATGGAATGAGAACAGGACCGCTAGCATGCGCAACATCTTCACCATTACGTTCAGTGGTTCAAGTACTCATTTAATTCTGCACGAAGTGCAACGTAACATGAGGGATTTAAATAGCAAACACAAACAAACTAAAATACAGACAGATGGAGTAAATCAAGTTACACCCTCGAACATCAACCAATGCTTAAACGGGGGAGTACCAAAACCAAAACAAAAGCGCGTGTCCATTTGCAACAGTTCAGTCTCGTGCACGCACGCTCTCTCAAGCCGCGCCGCAGTGCCGTCTGCTGGCAAGGGCATGACAAAATGGCTTCACCTACTTCACACACTATAGATGACTTGAAGGCAATTGTGAAAGAGATATAGGATGGAAATCCTTACAATTTCTTTAAAAGTAAAAAACAAAATAAAACAAAAGGGGCTTTGTTTGTGGAGAAGATGGAGGAAGCTTGTGGATGTGCTATTACACTGTACTGTACCCGTTTTTATTTCTATTTTTTTTTTTAGTTTCCTCTGTTTGGGTTCAATAGGTATTGCACAGTTTTTGTGAAATGTATAGGAAGTTTTGGATGTCATGAGAACCGATACTTTGGTAACAAGTCGGTACTAACGTTCTTAAAACGTGACTGTACTTGTTTTTCTGTAGTAGCACAGGTACCATTGGTAATGAAGGTACCAAGGTTGCAATTCTTCTGTAACTGAAGAAAATACGCGCAAGTGTTTTAGTCAGTTCATAAGTGGTAAAGAAGAAGAATGCCTACAAGCACACAGGAAAAAGTACAGAAAATGGTGACAATTTTATCTCTCTTGCAGAGAGAGGAAAGCTTGTTGAGAGGAAAAACAGCATCAGTTGCCGGTGTGCAACCGATGCTATCGTTCATTTAAAACAAAGCGAGGAAAAACCTGGAATTTGGCGAAGCACCTGAAAGTCGGATCCTATATTATGTTTGAGGCAGCTGGCATTGAAACCAGCTAATTATGCTCCATGTAATGTCTGTTATTTGTTAACAACACTAATGCATTGTAGTGTTATAAACTACCTCCTAATGGGCCACCATGCATGCACCATTCAGCCTGTGTCATGTCAGCTAAATGTAGCATAATGTCACTAATAATTATTGAACTGTTAACGTCACAAATAATTATTGAATGGTTTTAATAAATCTTTCTGGCCATATCACCATATCAGTGAAATTAAATTAATGCCTGCATTCAGAGTATAAGGTGTATATGTGTATGTGTGTGCGCACGCATTTAGGAGTGCACCTTAGCACTTGTTATTAGCACTTATGTATCATCAGGGTCTCCTCCCCCCATCACAGACATTTACACCACATGCTCAGCATCGGCAAAGCCAACAGCATTGTGTGCGAACCTACACACCCCTCACACACACTGTTCACCCTCCTGGCGTCTGGAAAAAGGTACCGAAGAATTCAGTGCATTGACACTATTCCATTTTTTGCTGCTATTGTATTTTCAAAAATATAGTATCTAATTTATTGTCACTATTATACACTTTACCCGGCTGCTACCACAAAACTGCTATGTCCATGTTTGGAATAAACTAATCTGCTGAATACTAGATCATAGCATGTTATGTTTACATATATATAATATTTAAATTATTTTGTTACTCCTTGGCACCTACCCTTTGTACTACCTGTTATATCAGACACCTCCACAATAAAACTGTGTACTGTTCTGCACTACACTGTCACTTACTGTGCCTATTGCCCTGTTTTAGTTGTACTGTATTGTCCTGCATTGTTAGCACAAGTCTGCACTTTATGTAGAATGTTTGTAGATCTTATTTAGTTCTCTGTCGTCTCATGTGGTTAGTGTGTAGTTTCATGTAGGGCTGCACAATTAATCGAATATCGATCGCGATTATCATTTTGACTGCCCACGATTAAATGAACATGATCTACTGTGATATTAATGTTTAAATTTCACCCTCCGCTAATAGAAAATTCCAATACAGATCAAATCAAGCACTTCCTACACTTACAGCCAATCACCATAAGACGGCGTAGGGATGACGTAATATTGTAGGGCCAAAACCTTGAAATGGAGTTAGCATTTTAGCCCTTGAGCTGCCAGCTTCGCTTCAAGCTCCAGCACGAGGGGAAATCATGACATGCTAAATGCCACTACAGAGATTGTCGGGGACATTATATGTCATCACGCCGAAGAGGGAAAAACTTTGCAGATAAACTCAGTCCGACCATTTCACTCGCATTTGAGACTGAAAAGTACTTTGTGCGACTGTGAATAAATATTAATTTGCACCAGTGCGAGTGACCTGTTCGGAGTTGTATAATACAATCAGGATAAAAACTACAACTCCAGAATGCATCTATACTGAGCAACAGTTACTTTCATACTGTTTTCTTCACCTCAGTCAACCAAACAAGTGTGCAAATACTGCAGAGTTCTTCTGCCCTTTTCTATCTCATATAAAGATAAATAGTTCATAATGAGCTTCTCTGAGACGATAATTGCAACACCTCCACTAATGTAAGAACTATGATTTAAAAAGATTTTACCCTCCCACCACTTCCTCCATTCTACCTCATTATCTAAATGAATTTCTTGTAGAAATATAAAAATATCTTTATTTTGAATAAATTCATTATTCAAATACACTTTCTGTAATCCCTTCCTCCATAGATGTTGACTGTTCCCATTTTGAGACTCTCCATGAATAGAGAGAATAGAGGAAGACCGAAATAAAGAAAGAATAACAAAATAGAGAATGATAAAAGGCACCCCCTTTGAGATATAAAAATTATTTAGATAAACCTTTTCCCTTTTTTCCCTCTTTGTTTTTAAAAAAAAAAATTAATTGTTAAAACATTACTTTTTCTTTTGCTGAATTTGTTGAACCCCACAGACTTTTGTATTTTAATTGCAGTGTAGTGTCCACGTCACTATATTGGGGCATTAGTCCCCACACAGACCAAAACGTGAGCGATGGCTCTGGCTTCTATTAACATCTGGAATGTTCTGAACTTCAACATTCTTCACAAAAGTTTCCAAGACTCATCATCGGCTATTTCAACCATTCCTTCATTTATATCAGTCAGTTACTCAGGACATTGATGATGAACCTAAAACTACTTCAGTCTCACTATTAGATAATGTGTGTTACTGATGAGAAGGTTTTGTGAGATGGTCAGAGAGACGATCTTACCACAGTTTCTCTAGTTTACAGTCAGGATTCTCCAGTACAGCAGAGAGACTCTTCACTCCTGAGTCTCCTATATTATTAGAGGACAGATCCAGTTCTCTCAGGTGTGAGGGGTTTGATCTCAGAGCTGAAGTCAGAGCAGCACAGTCTTCAACTGAGACACTACACTTACACAACCTGTAGAGAGACACAATGGCAAACTCTTCATCAACAGATTTTTATCTTGGTTTACTTGTTATTTTAAAGTTTATTTGTCTGTCATGTTGGAATGTCTGCCCTCTTTTCATCAATCTTCACACACACCTAACAGAAAATCACAAAATGAAACTGGTTGCAGAAAATAGGCTGATAGAAATGAGAGATGTTTGTACTCCTGTGTTTTACGAGAGCTTTTCTCCTTAAAGACAACTAGAATTCAATTTCAATTCAATTTCAATGGAACACCAGCCACAATGATCCAATGTGAAATGAAATGATACATTTTGGGCAACTTTCCAAATCAGTAACGACACAACCAATACAATATTGTTGTGCCACTTTTCAACATTTTAACATTAGTCTACATAGACTACAACAGGAAGTGGCGAAATGTGCAGACTCACCCTCTGAAGTGTCATAGTTACATAAGCAGTCAGATACCAAGAGGTCTATTAACATTACTATTAACATTTGCAGGTCTATCAGCACAAAAAATAATTTATATAAACATAATGTTTTTTATAGACTATGACATTTAATCATGTGGGAACATTTACCCAACGAAAGTAGGACAAAATATTGTTTCAGATGAAATCGACAAATCACACAAATTGTTTTCACTAAGATTTCTTTTACATCTATCAGGAGAATCATTATAACTCTGAATTTCTTTGGTTGTGGAGATATTTAAAATAATTTCATTCACGTGATGATTTTCACGGAAGAAATAGTCAGAATGGATCACTGCCCATCAAATTATATAAATTCATTCACACACAAAACTACAGCAAAAACCTTCAGATTTTAACTGATAAAAGGAAACCAGGCCTACTCTAATTCCTGTGATTAAAGATGACGTATACAAACACAGCCATCATTTTGTTAACTTTTTATTACAGTTAAAAATTCTATTTTGGTGTTGCATTCCTAAACCAACTGGAGTTCTATTCTTCATCTCTCAGATGAAGAACATCTCAATCTCCACTCTGAAAGCGTGCTCCAGTGTTAACACAAACTGAAATACATTTCATCTTATTTAACCCTCAGTGTCAGTGTGGTGTCTGATTCAGAGAAGATAAACTCTTTATTGTCTGTTATATGGATACACACCACACAGAAATTTTACTGAGCAACATCACACAATACAGCTTCTTTAAGCAGCAGCTCCTAGAGAGTGAGCATTGGAAATAATGATAACATTATTGCAGAACTTGTCTGAATGGGCCAGGCCTCCTAATGGGTAGGCCCAGGTCCCTTGTAGCTTCAACACTGCTGATGTTATTTAGAATTATTGATATTAAGTGTACTAGAGCTGCAAAAGTATTGTTAGTTTTTAAAATAATCAGAGTCAGATAGTTTTTTTAATCTATTTTTAATGCACTTGTATCTAATTAAAAATACAAAGATTTATTTCTTTAATACATAAGTGATTTTGGAGAGAAATCATTATTTTTTAATAACTAAATTATTTGTTCTGTATGTTGTACTGTTACAGAACATTTCAGGTGAAAAACAACACCGAATAAAACTGCTGCTTTTAGTGAGTTATTGTGACTCTCAGAGAGATGATCTTACCTCAGTGTCTCCACTTTACAGTGAGGATTCTCCAGTCCAGCATAGAGAGTCTTCACTCCTGAGTCTCCTAGTTTATTCCCAGACAGACTCAGTGTTTTCACAGTCAGATGCAGTTCTCTCAGGTTGGAGGTTTCTGAGATGAGCGCTGAGACCAGATCTGACCAACTTTTCACTCCAAGTGAATCACACCTGATACTGAAGGAAATAAAATAATATGTAATGAACTAACACCAGTGCAAATTAACAAACAAGTCCTCACAGCTCTCACTGAACCTTCTCATTTTCCTAAATGGTACAAGTACAAACACCAGTTAGACATTAAAGCTTAAATGGACACTCCAGCCATACATCTGTTGCAAACATCCCCAGGCCATTTCTTATAAGTTGTATAATCAGTAGATTAGGGACCCCAGACCATCATCGGACCCTGTGGGTTTTTAAATAGTGAAGTGTGTGTGTTCTTTTTGTATCTCTATCTTTTAGCAAAAGATTTATGTTACTAGACAGTCACAGGGGCTTTAGTGCAGTACATACAACAAGTACATACAATATCAAACTATTATTCTTCTATAATGATAAATGTTGTTGAAATAATTAAGCAGCAACATTTTAACAAGTAGAACTCAGTGTGAACTGTATGAATGAGGAGACCTAATGTCACGGGGCGTGACGGCAGGAAGCAGGCGGGATACATTTGCAGTTAGAACGGTGAGGTTTATTTACAGGTGATGAAACAAACAAAAACAGAAATAAAGCTCTCTCTACAACTAAGCTAAACTGGATTATAACTTTGGCTAAACGCTAAAGCTAAGGCTATGGCATAAAACAGACATGAACCCAAAGCTCAAGGAAGTCGTACTCGCGCTATGAATGGCAGGCGTACATAAATGCACGGAAGTCCAAGCATTCACCCGTGTAAAGCACGGCGCACGGTATATATCCATGCAGTCATTAGCCTGCGATATCTTCCAGCTGCGAGCGCTTCCGCATACGTCAAACATGACGTGAGGGGGCGAAAACATGACGTCAATCCGGAAACAGCATGCGCGTGCTGCACTTTGGGGGTTAGGAATCGTGACAGGAAACACCCCCCCCCCCAAAAGGCACTCCTCCCGGTGCCAAGAGTCCTCCCCTTTCATTGGTGGCCCCGGGCCCCTGGGCTGAACGCCCCCTACAGCACCAGGAAACCGCACGCTGTTCTTGGCGGAGCAAGGTCTACAGCCGGGCAGACAGGATGAGCGACGACCTCAGACGTGGCTGTGGCTGGAGCGAGAAACATGGCTGTGGCTGGAGCGAGAGGCGTGGCTGTGACTTGAGCGAGAGGCGTGGCTGTGGCTTGAGCGAGAGGCGTGGCTGTGGCTGTAGCGAGAGGCGTGGCTGTGGCTCCAGCAAGAGGCATGGCTGTAGCGAGAGGCGTGGCTGTGGCCGTAGCAAGAGGCGTAGCTGTGGCCGTAGCAAAAAGCGTGGCTGTAGCAAGAGGCGTGGCTGTGGCTGTAGCAAGAGGCGTGGCTGTAGCTTGGGCGAAAGGCGTGGCAGTAGCTTGGGCGAGAGGCGTGGCTGTGGCTTGAGTGAGAGGCACGGCTGTAGCGAGAGGCGTGGCTGTAGCAAGAGGCATGGCTGTGGTTGGAGCGAGAGGCATGGCTGTAGCGGGAGGCGTGGCTGTAGCAAGAGGCGTGGCTTGAGCTTGAGACTGTGTCTGGATGTGGACGCTGTGAGCTTGAGATTGTGTCTGGACGTAGCCCGCGATATCTTCCTGTTGCGAGCACTTCCGCGTACGTCACACATGATGCGAGGGGGCGAAAACATGACGTCAACCCGGAAACAGCATGTGCGTGCTGGGGGGGGATCGTGACACCTAAAACCTCCAACAAGTCTACACCTTCTTCATTCTAACGTGTATGCCTCAAATACCTGGAAAATATTACTTCAAACAGAAAAGAAGCTACTGAAGAAAAATTATTTCAGACATTTGGCCTTGCTGTGACTTTGACCTAAATTCCATACTCAGCTGCTGGTTACAATCAGTGCATTTACATGGACAACAATAATCCACACTTAACCCAATTAAGACCATACTTTGATTAAGAAACTACCATCCAAACAGCAATTTTTAATTAGCTTAATTTAATTAAGGTCATACTCAGTAAGCAATAATGCGGAGTACTCCTGTTATAGTCGCATTATGGACGTGTATTACAGACATGTACACACCTTAATCTCATTCTAAACATCGTGTGAGAGTTTTCACCGCATTTTGCGACAGGACACCATCACACACTGCAGTTTTAAATTTTTCGGCTGTGTCCCAAACCGCATACTTGCCTACTATAGGCCTGTAGCGGGGAAAAATACATGTATCTCAGCTACTATATAGAAGGCAAGTACGCGGTTTGAGACTAAGTACACGTCTTCAAGCAGTTGTCTATTAGCACGTATAGAATGACAAATAGTTAACCGCACTTCAAGTGTTCGTAAAAATTTTAAAGAAAACACCCAAAACTGTATACGGTACCATAACGAAGACGAACTGTATGTACTGTATGAAATTTTGTATGTACGTCGAACGGCGTGGCGCGGTGATGTAATGACATGGGCTGTTAATCTAATTATGATCTATAACATGTAAAACGGGAACATGACAGGAGTATTCTAAAAGCGACTCATGTAAACACCTTAATCACATTATTATCTTACTCAGAGTAAGGTCAATAATTAGATTACTGCTGTCCATGTAAACGTAGTTAGTGATAATTCCATATAAATCCCACAAACATTCAATCGTTCTAGAGACTAATGAGAATCTCAGATGAACACACAACAAAGTAACAAATATATTAAAATTTCTAGTGAGCGGGGGATTAGGGGGTGTCCCTTATTTTTCCTGACTGAAGGTGACAGCTCTAATTTAAGAGTAAGAATTGTTAGACTAACTAACAACTAACTGTGGGCGATGTGGTTCAGGTGTTAGAGCGGGTTGTCGACTAATCGTAGGGTTGGCGGTTCGATTCCCGGCCCACGTTAGCGCCTTGCATGGTATATATACATATATAGTTTGCATGGAGTTTGCATGTTCTCCTTGCACTGCAAGGGTTTCCTCCGGGTACTCCGGTTTCCTCCCCCAGTCCAAAGACATGCATGGTAGGCTGATTGGTGTGTCTAAAGTGTCCATAGTGTGTGAGTGTGTATGTGATTCTGCCCTGTGATGGATTGGATGTACCCCGCCTTGTGCCCGATGCTTCCTGGGATAGGCTTCAGGTTCCCCGCGACCCTGAAGAAGGAATAAGCGGTTGAAGATGGATGGATGTATGGATGGATATATATATATATACACACAAAATAGAAACCAGACTGACATTAGCTAAAATCTTATTACTGTAGTATTGTGGATTGGCATTAAAAGACATTCAGCTAAACTAACCATTTTAAAGTGAAACTAAAGGTCCTGAGGTGATGACCAGCCAGAAGCTATAAACTCTTTAGTAAGCTGAACAAAGTACTGTCTAAAATATAGACAGTAAGCGATAAAGTACTGTACAACAGAACACTACTGTGGCAGAGGGGGTGTGGTTAAGCGTAGGCTGTGGACGGAGAGGAGGCAGGGAACAGGCAGGTAACGTGTGCTGATTCTCACCTTTGCCTTATTACTGATGGACTGCGTATGTGTGTTTCTCTGTGCTTATGCTGCCTTCATGTGCTATCGGAATTATCCTACTTCCCAGTTCTGAAGAGATAATTACGAGTAAGTCGTGTTCACATGCTTTGTTATAGGAACATAAAAACATGGACGGGTTCATTCATCCATATTTCATTTTTTTTTCCCTTTTATTTCGCCATATATTACTCCGTTAGCTAGGTTGCTGATGATAATGGACTAATGGTCAAATACAAGTAATTTTTACAGTGTTAAAATTTACAACATGCAACATTTGTTGCTGATATACAAAGCTGAATATTAATAAAAAGACAAGTACTTTCAGTAACTGCTGTAACCAGAGAGAGAAAGGCATAGCTGTTGGAGCTTGCAAAACTTGCGTGCGCGTATGCACGCATAGGGACGGCCTTAGCCTAGGGCCTCGAAATCATTAAAAATGCCCCTGCACACAAAACACACACACTGTTAGCCAACTAACTAACAATAACTACCTAAATAAAACAACTTTACTGCTGGGCTAGCTTTCATTTAGTAACGAGCTAATTATAAAACAAAAAAATCTGTCTTAGTTGGTCAGAAGAATCCAACTATGCACAACTTTTGAAAGTTTTGTCTTGACTGAGAAGGTCAATGCAACAAAGTTATGAAAATAATTAGCAAATAATAAAATTATATTATTATTATATAAAAAATATAAATAAACATGTTGACTCTAATGAGTATAAGTCTTTTCAAAGTCAGTTTCATATGAAAGGCCATTTCCACCCCATGAATAAAACATTTTACCAAGTCATAATAACAGGAAAGTTATTATAAAAGTAATAATGAAACATTTTTTGTATTTATTCGGGGATTACATTTGCATTAATAAACAATAATGAAAAACTACAATAAACGTGGTTGTTTTTGCCTGGTGGAATCAGAAGTGTGAACATGTGCCAGATATCCATCATAAATCCGTCATTACCATAGTTATTATAAACAATAATTAAATATTATTTCAAGATATTGAGTCATAACTTTAAGACTTTAGTGTTTTTTCCTCAAATCAAATCAGCTGGCTTCCACATATTTATATACTTTATATACTTGCCCTTCAGTCTTATTACTTTGTTAATGAAATCTGGATTTATCTGTATAAATCTGTATTTATCAATTTATCTATTTGCACAGTGCATCACCTTAAGGTCAAAACCTTCCAAATTAGAACAGTTATATTCAGCTTTACTTACATTGCTTTTCTGGAGGCTGTAATCACAGGCATCAGCTTCAGAAGAACAGTTTCTGGTATCTTATGTATACTGGTATATTTCCTCTGGTCAAATTCTTCCAGTTCTTCTGCTGATGTCAGTAACACAAACGCCAGAGCAGACCACTGTGAAGAAGAGAGTTTACTTTGTTTTCCAGATTTCAGGTAGCGTTGGATTTCCTCCACTAGAGAATTTTCACCCAGTTCATTCAGACAGTGGAACATATTGATGGATTTCTCTGTAGGAAGATCTTCACTGATCTTCTTCTTAATGTACTGAACTGTTTCCTCTATGCTCTGGGAACTACTTCCTGTCTGTGTTACTAAGGCCTGTAAGAGATTCTGACTGGACTCCAGTGAGAGACCCAGAAGAAAGCGAAGGAAAAGATCCAGATGTCCAGTCTGACTTTCTAAAGCCTGATCTACAGCACTCTTGTGTACATTTGAGATCCAATATTCAGAGACCTGATTCTGTTGAAAAACATTTCTCTTTTCCATCTTGAATGTCACATGCACATATAGAGCTGCGAGGTGCTCCTGAATGCTCAGATGAACAAAGCAGTACACTTTACTCTGGTGAAGCCCAAACTCCTCTCTGAAGATCTGTGTACACACACCTGAGTACACTGCTGCTTCTCTCACATCAATGCCACACTCTCTCAGGTCTTCCTCGTAGAAGATCAGGTTTCCTTTCATCAGCTGCTGAAAAGCCAGTTGTCCCAGTTTAAGAAGCATTTCTTCATCACTCTCCTGCTTCTTTGAGTACTTTTCTCTTATGATGTTTGTCTGAATGATGAGGAAGTGTGTGTACATTTGCGTCAGAGTCTTGGGGATCTCTCCACTCTCTTCTTCACCCAATATTCTCTCTAGAACAGTGGCTGAAATCCAGCAGAAGACTGGGATGTGGCACATGATGTAGAGGCTTCTTAATGACTTCAGGTGTGTGATGATGTTATTGGCCAGGCTCTGATCACTGATTCTCTTCCTGAAGTACTCCTCCTTCTGTGGGTCATTGAACCCTCGTATCTCTGTGGCTCGATGGACACACTCAGAGGGGATTTGATCAGCTGCTGCTGGTCGGGAGGTGATCCAGATGAGAGCAGATCGAAGCAGATTCCCTTTGATAAGGTTTATCAGCAGTGTATGCACTGATGCTGTTTCAGTAACATCACACACTCTCACTGTGTTCTGGAAATCCAGAGGAAAACGACACTCATCCAATCCATCAAAAATGAACAGAACTTTTTCCAAACTGGAGATTTCTGTTTCTTTTGTTTCATTAAAGAAGACATGAAGGAGCTCCATCAGACTCAGTTTCTGGTCCTTCATCAAATTCAGCTCTCTGAAAGGAAGTGGAAATATGAGGTGGATGTCCTGATTTGCTTTCCCTTCAGCCCAGTCCAGAATGAACTTCTGCACAGAGACTGTTTTTCCGATGCCAGCGATTCCCTTTGTCAGCACAGTTCTGATGGGTTCATCTTGTTCAGATAAGGGCTTAAAGATGTCATTGCATTTGATTGGTGAGTCTTCTGTCGTTGTTCTCCTAGATGCTGCCTCGATCAGTCTCACCTCATGTTCAATATTGACTTCTCCACTGTCTCCCTCTGTGATGTAAAGCTCTGTGTAGATCTCATTCAGGAGTGTTTGGTTTCCCAGGTTTATTATCACTCCATTCAAACACTCAAACCTCTTCACCAGATTTGATTTGAACTTTTTATGGAATTCATTTTTAGCAGCAGATTCTGGGTCATGCCTGTTAGATGGTGAAGTAAGAAGATACGGTGAGACATGGGGTCCAATTATTAGACTTTAAGATAAAAATTTTCAGACTGGTTACCACAGATAGTTCTTTATTATGTTCTTGCTATTTGTTTGTTTTATTCTATCGTATGTGTTCTATAATCTGATCACTCTGTAATTAATAACAGCTGATAGGTTCGTAATAACAGCAGATAGGTTTATAATACCAGCGTGTCAGTGTCACAGTCATGTTGTTGGTTTTGTTCTTACCCTGTATCTGTGTTGATGAAATATTCTATATTGTCTCCTGCCTCCTGTAGAACACTGTGAATAAAAATTGTAGCTGATAATGATGTGAAAATGGTGTCACTTAAACACAATAATCTGAACTTAAGCCTTAATTTTGATATGATAATTGCTTATGAGTGCATTAATATTCAGAGAATACAGTGCCCTCATTTTTTTTATGCAGGGATGTGACTGAATACATTTATCCATATATTTTATTCAGTGCAAGACCCAGTAACTCTACTATCAAATCTCTTTTATAGTCCTCTGGTTTGAAGTTCTGGTTGCACACTCATAATTATTCCCAAAAAACAGGCAGTGTAGAGACTGCTTTGGTGTTTGTAAATTAAAAAAGAAATTTCAAACTCGGTTAATAAGAGATGCCATTCGAATCGTAAATTAGCTACTTGATCATAATTTGACAAAAGTGTCTATCAGTGTCTGTGAGTTTTACAAGTGCATCTCCAAAAAAATTTAATATCGTGGAAAAGTTTGTTATTTTTTTCCACAATTTAATTCAGCAGTACCACAGGCTGATGCCTCCATGCCACGCCGCGCTGATGCAGTAATTCGTGCAAAAGGAGCACCGACCAAGTATTGAGTATATAAATTAACATACTTTTACAGAAAGGTCAATATTTCTGCATTATACATTTTATTTCCAATATTTTGAGATACTGCCTTTCTGATTTCAATGAGCTGTAAGTCACAATCATCAAGATTAAAACAAATAAGGCTTGAAATATGTCACTTTATTTTAATGAACGTTCCCTTTTTTTAATGAAATTATGGGGGAAAATTTTTTTTCCACAATATTCATAGTTTTTGAGATGCACCTTTATTTAGGAATCAGACTGGCATTAGCTAAAATGTTATCCATATATTATTCTTGATCATCACTTAAACAAAGGAACACTTTCAAATTAACACTAGAAGATTCTAATGACTTGGTGTTCTATCAGTGACTAAATGGTGTTATGCAGTGGTCTAGCCCGCAGTGACCGAACATATATATATTTGCAGTATCTCACAAAAGTGAGTACACCCCACACATTTATGTAAATATTTGATGATACCTTTTCATGTGACAACTCTGAAGAAATGACACTTTACTACAATGTAAAGTAGTGAGTGTACAGCTCGTGTAACAGTGTCAATTTGGGGTCCCCAAACCGGGGGGGAATCCGTTTCTAAACCCTGGTTGTGCCCCCCACCCCCCCCCCCCCATTTGGACATTTTCACTTAATAATAATAATAATAATAAACTTTATTTTATAAAGCGCCTTTAAAGCAGCTTCTCAAAGCGCTGTACATAAAATCACAAATCACAGAAATATATATATATGTTCGGTCACTGCGGGCTTGACCACCGCATAACACAACAGGCCTTGCCATGGTCGACCAAAGATGTTGAGTGCACGTGTTCAGCGTCATATCCAGAGGAAATAGACGTATGAGTGCTGCCAGCATTGCTGCAGAGGTCGAAGGGGTGGAGGGTAAGCCTGTCAGTGCTCAGACCATACGCCGCACACTGCATCAAATTGGTCTGCATGGCTGTCGTCTAAGAAGGAAGCCTCTTCTAAAGATGAAGCACAAGAAAGCCCACAAACAGTTTGCTGTAGACAAGCAGACTAAGGACATGGATTACTGGAACCATGTCCTGTGGTCTGATGAGAACAAGATAAACTTATTTGGTTCAGATGGTGAGCGTGTGTGGCGGCAACCAGGTGAGGCGCACAAAGACAAGTGTGTCTTGCCTACAGTCAAGCATGGTGGTGGGAGTGTCATGGTCTGGTTTTACATGAGTGCTGCTGGCACTGGGGAGCTACAGTTCATTGAGGGAACCATGAAAGCCAACATGTACTGTGCCATACTGAAGCAGAGCATGATACTCTAACGGAGACTGGGCCGCAGGGCAGTATTCCAGCATGACAATGACCCCAAACACACCTCCAAGACAACCACTGCCTTGCTAAAGAAGTTGAGGGTGAAGTTGATGCACTAAACCCTATTGAGCATCTGTGGGGCATCCTCAAATGGAAGGTGGAGGAGCACAAGGTCTCTAACATCCACCAGCTCCGTGATGTCGTCATGGAGAAGTGGAAGAGGACTCCAGTAGCAATCTGTGAAGCTCTGGTGAACTCCATGCCCAAGAGGGTTAAGGCAGTGCTGGAAAGTAATGGTGTCCACACAAAATATTGACACTTTGGGCCCAATTTGGACATTTTCACTTAGGGGTGTACTCACTTTTGTTGCCAGCAGTTTTGACATTAATGACTGTAAGTCTGTAAGGTGAACTAAGTTAGATAGCTAAATGTGTCCATTAAAGGCAATTCCTCAGTAAGAACTTGACTGACATAGAGCTACATAGGTTTGTTAAAGGAATATAAATTAGGCGTTAGTTAACTACCAAGCTAAACCTGTTAAATTCTTGGTTAGCACCAATTTTCTAGTTATTTACTTAGCTGACATGAAACGTGTGCTGCAAAGACCTAGCATATTGGATCCTGGGTATTGTAGTGTTCAAGTGAAAAGAGAAAAATTATGTAAAATCATGAATTCTGCTAAAACACAGACAGTAAGAGATCCAATCACATAAAACAGATTACAGTGCTACGTACCATAATAAATAATATATTATATTCTAGTTTTATGCAGTAATTTCCCTTTACATGTGACTTTAGCAGTGAAATTAACAGTGAGATGCTACCTAATGGGTCTTCCTACTTTTACCCAGAAAAGGTATAGATCCTAAGCCTACCTATTAACATATTGCATAGTGGGTATTATAGTATTCGTAAAATGACGTAAAATCATGAATTCTGCTAAGACACAGACAGTAAGTAATACAGTCCTGTACAACAGAGGACTACATACCATAATAAATCATTCAGTTCTAGTTTTATGCACAAATTCCCCTTTAACTGTGACTTTAGCAGTGCAGTGAGGATACATTACCTGTGTTGAAGTGAGGAGTGTCCATCTTTAAAATTCAAAGGAAGATCCTTAGAAATATCAGTCTTCATGGAGATACAGCTGGGTGCTGGTGATTCTGATCTCTTTTCCTGAAGTTTACTGCACAACATGATAGACAGTCTTTAGTGATTTATATACACTATTTGCAGTTTTTAACTAACTTCATAATTTAATGATGACTTAATTTGACTTGCAATTAATTTTAAAACTCAGGGCTAATACTAATTTATATATTAGTTATATTTACAAATACAAAAATATTCACAAAATGTATTATCACTAACTGCCAAATGTAGTATAATAAAAATATAATAACTATCATACTCTCACCAATTACGGTGTAACACGGACTTTAAAGGGACGCTCCAGCCAAAATCTAAACTTTAACCATCACATCTGTTATAAACATCTCTACTCATTCTTCACAGCAATGATGCAGCGGCTCTGTAGAGAGATTTCCTGGTTTGAATACTGGGGAAACCTCCTCCTGATTATGTATCTTGGAAGTGGACACAACATTTGAAAAACTACAACAGTAATGGTGGCTATTTGAGTGAGAGAAAAAATGGGGATCAGTGCTCACTAGATAATGGTATACTCAGAGATACCAGATAGTTAGTTGCCTTCTGCTACTAATCAGTAACTTAGTTTTGCAAGTAAAGTATTGCGATGGAGTTAATGGTTCACTCAAGCAAGAGAAATGATTCAGTGGATGAGGATTTTTTGAGTTTCTGTTACACAATGGCATCCAGGCATAAATGTTCGATCCTGAATATACAGAAGAAGAACTGCACCAGAGAGAAGGGCACCACTGTCTTTTCCCAATTGCACTGAGCCAAATTGATCTGCTCCTTTTGTCCTGGATATGGAGCGCCTCTTTTCTGTTTTGTACTAAATACAGACAGAACCACAATTTTATTTAGCATCTGCTTCAGTTGAAGACCCAGTAACTCTAATTTCAAATCTCTTTTACAGTCCTTTGGTTGAAGTTCTGGTTGCATACATACTCAAATATCCAGCAGTTTTCAGCATTTTGCAGCCCACATTAGAGTTAGTAAACAACAAGAGATTTCTAACCTGGTTAGAAAGACAAGATTTGCATATAAAATGAGATACCTGGTTACAATTTGACCAAAGTTTCTATTGAGAAGTTTATTGGAATTGGATTTCCATTGGCTGAAATCAGGTTTGGTACAACAGGGTGCTACATGGGTGTCTTTACATAGCCACTGGTGCTCATTGGATAAACTGGAGGTGAACATCAAATTATGAAAACACCATACTCCATGGCAGTCATGTGGTGATGTGGTGAAAGCCTTTAATATACTGGGCTAAATCATTAAAAACTATTGAAAATGTAGATCTACATGTTTCAGCTACACCACCTTCTTTAGTGTACATTTTTTTCATCAATTGTTCAAACAAGTCTTCTTAAACTACTAGTAATTAGTGTATAATGAATGACAAATATTTGCTCTGTGGTTCTAAGTGCAAGGCTCTAAGTGCAAGGCATAGCAACACAAAACTCAATTTAATAAAATGTGGACATGTCTATATAGGTCAAACAAAAAAGAAATTGCGTTTAAGAGTGGCTTTACACAAATATGCTATTCGTATGAAAAACATGTTATATAGAACCCCTGAATAGGTATACCAGTTTCTTGATGCTTATATAGTGGGACAAACAGTGAGCATTGCACCCATTTTTATGTAATTATTGTACCACACCTTGGGTGCATGGGTCTTAGGGAGCATATAAAATTGAATTTCAGAGCAGCGCTTTGCATTAGAACACCATTTGTACGTCACTGCCTGATTGGCTAATTAACTAACACTAATATGTGTGGTTTTAATATGCGTAATTTTATGCATCCAATTTGTTAATCTGGCCAATAGCTTCACTACGGACAGTTTATTACTGTGATTGGCTGGCATCTGCCATTTCAGATCTATATCTCCATGCAGATCTTGAGTAATTTCCCACTAAAGCTAAGCAAGGTTGAGCCTGGCCAGTACCTTTATGGGAGACCTCTTGGGGAAAACTAAGGTTGCTGCTGTAAGTGGTATTAGGGAGAACGGCAGGGGGTGCACACCCTGTGCTCTGTGAAGCCTAATGAGTATAGTGACTTGGACACTGTACAGTCCAAAATAAAGCACCGTCTTTACTATGTAAAGCATTTTGAGTGTCAAGAAATGCGCTACATAAAATCCTGTATAAATAAATAAATTTTATATATATATACATATATATATATATATATAAAACGTAAATATATATATATATATATATATAATATATATAAATTCCAGTGCTATATTGTCATGTTGAGGCCTTTTGTTATTCACAAGGTGAATCCCTTCGCAGCAGGAGCTGGTATATGACAGGATGAATCGTGTATTTTTGTTGTTGATTTACTGTTTTGAACTCTGACTATAGAGAGTGACTGAACCTATAAGCAGGTGTTTTACGTCTCTACTGCTCCCTGCTTAACAACTGAGTAGCACTCTCTTGTGCAGTCATGGTGTGTTTTTTAATGACTTAAAAATGGCCTGCTCCAATGAACTTTTATTATATGCAGATTATGCAGCGATAATTGGTTTTCATGATAAGAAAGAAATGATTGAATGTTGAGCTATGCAGAGAGACTGAAGGGGTTTCTAAATGGTTTATAAATAATAGGCTCTCTATGCATCTGGGGAAAACTAAGTCTATATTATTTGGTTTGAGTGGTAAAGTAAAAATAAGTTCTAGATTAGAAATGAAGGTTAGGGAAATGGTTATCATTTCTAAACAAGAAGTGAAGTACCTAGGATGTGTATTAGATAGTAAATTGAAAGGAAAATTTATGTCTGCTTTAATCCACTCAAAGATTTTTAGCAGAATTAAATTCATAGCAAGACAAGTGGCTTTTGGAGATTTTCAAACTTAACTTCAAAATGTTAGCTGGAACATTAGTGCAACTACATTACGATTTTGCTGTATGATTTTGGTATATCAGAATATCTAAATGTACCAAAAGAAAACTGCAGACTGCTCAAATTAAACTGAGCAGAGTTATATTGAAACTCTTCACAATTGCATTTTAATGATGAACATTTTAGAGAACTTGTTTTTTTTTAATAGACAAAAGAGTAACATTTCTTAATCTGGTGTTGGCATTTTAAAATGATTATGAATAGTGTCCCAAAGTACCCGTCAAAGTATTATGTTTTTGTAAGTGATGTGCACAGTCATTCTACTAGGAGAAGTAATACGGATATTTATCTTTGTAGATGTAAGAGTTTAATGAGGAAAAATTCCTTAGTATATACTAGCTCTAAAGCATGGTACGATTTGCAGTATTTTATAAAGCAGATACAAGTTGAAGGTGTTTTTAGAAAGGCAGTAAAAATATGTTTGTTTGTTTTTTATAAATGACCTAAATATTGTGAAACTGGACAGTGTAAGAGTTTTATCAATTTATATGTGACCAGTTTTCCATTTTTAAACCTTGAGGAGTGAAATAAGTCAATGGCTTTTTTTGTGTGTGTGTTTATGATCCTCTGCCGTTTTAAAATGTTGTATGGATGGTCTTACAACTTAAACTTTGTCAAATAAAGCAACAACAACCAACATATGCTCATAACATGAGATTTATTTAATTACAATGAAAATAACCAAATATTTTCATTAATAGTAAGACCTTTAAATTATTCCTTTCATGCTCACTAAATACACTATTTGGCCAAAAATATGTAGACACCTGACCATCACTGCATATTTGGTTCTTCCCCCAGATTGTTGCCATAAAGTTGGAAGCTCACAAGTATATAGAATGTCTCTGTACATATTACAATTTGCCTTCACTGAAACTAAGAGGCCAATATCTGTTCCAGCATGACAATACCCCTGTGCACAAAGCAAGCTCCATGAAGACAGGTTTACTAAGTTTGGAGGTGAAGAAGTTGAGTGTCCTGCACAGAGCCCTGACCTCACAAAGGCTCTTGTGGCTGAATGAGCACAAATCCCCACAGCCACGCTCCAAAACCTACACATATATAGGTGTGATGGTCGGGTGTCCACATACTTATGGCCATATAATGTATTTTAAATACGAACAGTTAATAATTAAAAAACAAAGACATTGTAAGTTACCGTTTTTTTGAGTGCGGGTACACATTATCTGTGTCCAGATCAGGAGCCTCCATCTGTGAATATCAACACACAGCTGAATCCTGAAGAGTCTGATCTCTTCTGCTGGAATGGATTACACTCCTAGTAAACACAAAAACAAATGTGCAATTAAACTTTCATGTTGCTCCTTTGGTGGAAAAAAAAAAAAGGAAAATCCTGTGTTAACAGTTTTGAGTGATCGGCCTACACACAGAGACTGACCCTCACATTCTCATCACCAAATCATTCATTCATTTCATTTCAGTGTTTTATCAGGGTTTTTGCAGACAGCTGCAGAAGTATTTCTGTTTTTTCTGTTTTTCCTCATTACACATCACAGGGTTGTACTGCGAGATATATAGATGTCGCACCTGCTACAAAAAAAATCGGTCTGTGCGATGAAATAATTTACTACAGTAGCACTCGTGCGACACAGTTTTGCATGTGTGTGAGACAGAGCCGCTTGTTTGTGAAGTGAAAGTTGGCATGAATCCTCAAACGGAAGGTGGAGGAGCACAAGGTCTCAAACATCCACCAGCTCCGTGATGTCGTCATGGAGGAGTGGAAGAGGACACCAAACCCAACCTGTGAAGCTCTGGTGAACTCCATGCTCAAGAGGGTTAAAGCAGTGCTGGAAAATAATGGTGTCACACAAAATATTGACACTTTGGGCCCAATTTGGACATTGTCACTTAGGGGTGTACTCACTTTTGTGAGTATATATATATATATATATATATATATATATATATATATATATATATATATATATATATATATTGTGTGTGTGTGTGTATAAATAATTTCATTAATATGACATGTATTTTTTGAAGAAAACCATTCAATCCAGTACGTGTCATTTTGACCTCCTTTATGAATTCGTGAAGTTTTTTTTTTCTGTTCATGCATTAAATGGTTAAATATCAGAAATCTAACATACCTGACACCTAGATAAACACTTTACAGTTGGCTGTGTGACTGTACAACATTCCCTTCAAATACTATTTAGCTGTAAGTTATGGTATATTTTGTGTATGAACCCATTCTGTAGTGAAATTCATAATTCTAATTCACATATGATTTAATGGCTTATTTTGATAAATATCAATAATCTAAGAGGTGTGCATTTATACCTGACACCCAGATGAACACAGTACAGTGAGTTATGTGACTGTAAGTCATTCCCTTCAAAGGATACTGAAGTTAGAAACGTGTTTGACGATGTCGTATGGAACTTTAGAGACGGTCCCTTAATTTCCGCACATCCGCGAATATCGACCGTCAGACCCTCTTTATTCCAGTCCGCAAACTATATACAATATATCCGTGTTGTTCTTATGTAAAGTAGTTTATAATAAAGACTCACCTTTAGTCAACATTCCTTGTTGTGTGACATTAATATCACCGTGTCGGCCTGCTGTTAAAGCTTTTTTTCTTCTTCTTCTTCTTCTTCTTATTTAAACCAGCGTGGGAGCAGAAAGAGAAACACTTCCACTTTGGGAAGGGGGAAGTCTACGGATCCTCGGAGAGGACATGGCGGTGGAAAAGGCGATATGAGATGGGAGGAAAATTTACGTCCCCAAACAGCACTACTGGTATCATTTCTTGTTGGTAGCGGGGCAATGGTTCAGACATAACGCGTTCACAATGCTGCAGTTCATAGAGTTTTATGTTGAGTTTGGACTGAAGTATAAGGAAATAAAGTCAGTGATTAGTTCATGGAGTGGTTTGCACACTGCGGTTAAGCAGACACTGCCTGAAATCATCGTTATTATACACACGTGAATCCATGGCGCGGCATTTAGGCACTTCATCCATCCATCTTCTATACCGCTTATCCTTCATTCAGGGTCACGGGAAATCTGGAGCCTGTCACAGGGAGCATGGGGCAGGAGGCGGGGTACACCCTGGACAGGGTGCCAATCCATCACAGGGCACAATCACATACACACTCACACATTCATACACTACAGGCACTTTGGATATTCCAACCAGCCTTTGCATGTCTTTGGACTAGGGGAGGAAACCGGAGTACCCGGAGAAAACACCCGCAACACGGGGAGAACATGCACCCTCCACACACACAGGGTCATTATATTTATATAAACACCCCTCACATTTTTGTAAATATTTGATTGTAAATTTTGTAAATATATATCAACATGGTATCTCCTTTATTTATACACAAGTAGGTGTTCAGAAATGTATTGCTAGAGCTGCTAAAGTGGTGTTTATGTATATACATAAATAAGTCATATATTTGAGATGTGTAATTAAGGTCATATAAACTGGACTGTTTTATGGATAAATATGTTGATACGAACCTTCACGCAATCATGTGTTAATTTTTAACACATCATTCACGTAATGGAGTTGAAGACAGATGCAAATGCAGATAAGGGCTTTATTATATGAGAGATAGGCAGACAATTCCAAATCGTGAAACATAAACCTGGTTACAAACAGGCAGTAGGTCAGGCGATCAGCAAACGGGTATAAATAAGGCAAAACAAGAAAAGAAAATGAGGGCTAGAACAAGATCAAAACTAGGACTGAAAACACGATTACCTCTGGCTTGGTATACGGAAAATACACAACACTTCGCAAAGACTTAAGGTTCAAACAGTCTCTTTTATGTGTGTTGTGATTGTGTGTGAAATTGGATGCAGGTGTGAGTGATTAGAATGAAAGCGAGCGTTCTGGGAATTGCGGTCCATGGCGACCATGTTTGTAGGCCGCAGTGCAGGATGGGAAATGTAGTCACTGGGTTGCTGTGACATGACCTGTGTGTCTAGCTAAGGAGAACACATTGTGTGTTTCTTTTTACACAATCCATTAGTACATTTAACACATGCTATGTGTTAACCATTTCCACACAAAGATGTGTTAAAAACAACACACAAATAACACTGTGTTATTTATACATGTGTGCTGTTTATATGTCCCCCCCCCTCCACCCCAATACAATTTTCCTAAAATGTGTCACGTGGTGTGACGGCAGGAAGCAGGCACGATGCATTCGCAGTTCAAAAGGTGAGGTTTATTTACAAGTGATGAATTCAAGCAGAATATTTACAAGTGATGAAATCAAACCGAAACGGAAACAGAAACAAGGCTCTCTCTACAACTAAGCTAAACTAGACTAGGACTTTGGCTAAAGCTAACACTAATGCTAAGGCTATGGCATAAACCGGACATAAAACAAAATACTCGCTGAAATCACACTCGCGCTATAAATGGCAGGCATATATAAATGCACGCATAAGTCCAAGCATTCAACCACGCCGTGTGAAGCACGGCATATATCCACACAGTCATTAGCCCGCGATATCTTCCAGCTGCAGGCACTTAAGCATACGTCACACATGACGCGAGGGGGTGAAAACATGACATCTCCCCGGAAACAGCATGCGCATGCGCGACAGCGCACCGGTGCCCATGGTGCGCTGCTGCATGGGGGGAATTGTGACAAAATGCAATTTGTTTGTATACTAAAATTCTACTAATGCTCACAAAATAAACAAACAATTGCATGAAATTCAGGTGATATTTATTAAAATCATTAAAACATTTGGCAGATGTAAGAATTGGAGTTGATGCATCTTCTTACAAATCTCCCTGCCATCTAGGAAGACAAGAGTCCTGCTCCCTTGAATTTGAAAAGCTGTAAAAGAGTGCAAAAAGAGTGTTGGTTAGTTTTTAGATACAAAATATGGACAAATGGGCTTTAACTGAAAGGTTGAGTAATTTTGGAAATGTGACCTCCACTCTCCTAATGAACAAAATGGTGCTGGAGACTCACCAGGAAAATCTAGCTGACTTGTAAATATTTATTTTCCAGCATTTTGCCTCACTGCCAATTTTTTATGCACAACCTAATTAAATCAACCAACATTACAGATATAGTGGAAAGCATTACAGCCCATTGTAACCCCATCCTCTCTTTTTGTCATGATGACCTTGTGAAGAACTTTTGGCCTTGACATTACTGAGCTAGATAAGTTCCCGTCTGCACCTGTTTACCAGCATTAAAATTCACTGAATACATGAAGAAACATGGCTCTACCCCATCCTCCTAATGCTAATTACTACAGCTTGCCACTTGTCACATGACACTAGTAGTGTAATGCCAACACTGAGGAAGCAGTACATGATATTCACTTTTGAAGTCATTGTGATTGTTAAAGTTAATTATCACTCACTGAGATACTGTTTTACAATGAATATATTTTCGAGAGCTTCCTGCCTAAAAATCACTAACAGGATAGTGGTAGCTCAGTGGTTATGATGTTGGCCTACTGATTGGAAGGTTGTGAGTTCAAATCCCAGCACTGCCAAGCTGCCACTGTTAGGCCCTTAATCCTCAACTGCTTAGTTGTATAAATGAGATTAAATGTAAGTTGCTCTAGATAAGGGAAAATATAAATGTAATTTGGTTTCCTTGCCTCAAAAAACCCTATCTCCACCTGACGCAAATTCAAACAGTCTGCACTGAGTTAATTTGAGCTGGTGGGGGAGTGGTACATTGATTCAACGGTCAGTGAAAATGACCCAGCCAATAACCCAACAGTTGGGTTACACAAAGCTGCCCAAGACTAAGAAAATGACCTAAAACACTCAATCCAGTGCTTGGTTAGAAAAAATAACCCAATATATTTTAGATTGTATAGTCAGATTAAACCAAACAAGAGCTTTTTGCCAATATAGACCAGAGGTGGTTTTGGCATATACAGAGAGGTATCCATATGGAAAAGTACCTCATGCTTAGATAAATATAGCTCTTTAATGTTTTGGGGGCTGTTTTTCTCCCAGAGGACCTGGACATTTTGTTAGGATACATGACATCATGGACTCTATCAAATATCAGCAGATATTAAATGAAAACCTGAATGCCTCTGCCAGAAAGCTTAAAATGGACCATGGTTGGATCTTCCAGCAGGACAATGTTCCAAAACATACATCAAAATAAACAAAAAGTGGTTTACTGACCACAAAATCAAGGTCCTACCATGGCCATACCAGTCCTCTGACTTGAAACCCATAGAAAACCTGTGGGTAGAACTGAAGAGGAGCGTCCACCAGCATGGACCTCAAAATTTGAAGGATCTGGAGAAATTCTGTATGAAGGAATGGTCTCAGCTCCCTTGCTATGTATTCTCCAGCCTCATCTGGCATTATTGGAGAAGTGTCATATCACAACAAACCAGCAACTCCATTTCCCTGAATACAACAACAATTACAAACATGGCCGAAGAGGACTACTGACTCGTTTCAGCTGTTCAGAATCAGTTCCTTCTTTTGGGAGTCAATAACCCTGTTTGTCATGAGCTTTGATTTTTGCAACTTTGTAGACATTTTTACATTTCACAAACAGCTATATAACCCACTACATGAACAGTAATATTTGAAAAACCATTATAGGTGCACTTTGAACATGTAACAACATACTCATCCTCATTTTTTTCCTCTCCTCTTCTGTGACTTCTATACCAATTGCATTAGCTCCTTTATTAAATGAGCTGTAGACATATTCCCCAACTCCATTCTGAAGGCTCTTCCCAAATGTAATGTACGCCAGCAAGAGAGTTCACACATAACGTTCACACATAAGGCGACTCGCGGTGACAATGTGACATGCATGGCTGCAACCGGATGTGGGCGTGTCCAGCAACTTGCAAAATTCAGCAAAGTTTAACTTTATGCAAAATTGGATCGACTTGGTGTAGCGACTACCAATGGGAGTAAAGGAGACTAACCACACGTTATCCGTGGCCAACTAGGTTCCAAAACTTCCATTTTGAACAGAAAAGTCTGCATTACTTTGTTATTTAATACTGAACAACAAAACCATACATTTATAGTTACTAAATGCATATTATTAATCAGCCCTTTAGACAGTGCTTTATGTACTGTGACAATAACTGTGTGTTTAAACCGAGTCTGTTAACATTCCCCTCATCACTGAGATCCAATCGATCTATTTATCTAATTCTGTGTGATTGCTCTTTGTTTCTTGTTGCAGATCTCATGCATGCAGCCCTTCATGCCTCTGCACAATCATCTGGTTTATCCATCTGCTCTGCCTTTGCTCATGCTTCTCTGCACTGCTCCTTATCTAAATTTCCAGCAACCATTCCCATTGGCCTGCTCCCCTACTACACTGACCACATAGTCTACCTTGTATATATCACTGTAATGTGTTAAAACTCCCTAGAGTTGTTTACAATCATGTAAATCTAGCCTTTTTGGGCATGTATTACCAATGGTTGTTAATCATTGACGATTGGAGAGGCACTTCTGAGAAAAAGGCAAGGGTCTAAAGCACCCAGAGCACCCCTCTCTGCATGTGCCTAATACTACCTTTCTGTAAATGTTGATCTTTGGAAGACATTTAATAACTGGTATGAACTACGAGCTCTGCTGTGCACATAACTTCTCATCATAAATGTCTGTTTTATGCTAAAGATGAATGTTTTTAAATAATTTTTTCTGCAAGAATTGTTACACCTTACACAGGTCTACTGCCTTGTGGGTTGAGTCATGACTTACCTGACAAACCCTCATTTTGCTCTGTATTCCTCCACACAACAGACCAAAAGTTCCTTTTCCAACTTGATGCTTTTAGATTTTGTAGAGCCTTTTCCATTTCCTTTTTGGGTGTTTCAAATCTGATTATTGGATCAGCAGGAAAGGCATTCGTCACTGCCCTTGCCATTTAACCAAACTTAAATATTCAAAATATCACATTTGCCTGACTCTTACATAGAACAGTTGTCTTATGGCACAATTATGTTTACCAAAATAAGTAATTTTAAACTAATGTACTGCAGTCTTTGTATCTATTGGCTACATATCTAAATATAATTGCACAGCTAAAAACAAAAATGACATGGAGATAATGTATGGAAGACAGCTATGAGCATTTTTAGATTACAACATTCATTAACTTACCATGACTACAATGACCCCACAGCTTCTGCCGTCTTTGTCATGATATTAACTAATAGAGGTTAGGACAGATGCAAGTGCAGATAAGAGCTTTTCATAAAGAGAGGCAGGCAGACAAATACAAATCATGACACAATAGCATAGTCAAAAACATGCAATGGGTCAGGCGATCAACAAACAGGCATAAACTAGGCAACGCAAGAATCGAGAGCAGGAAACAAGAAACCAGATCAAACAACATGAAACAAAACAAGGAATAGGGTACAAACACCTGGTATGGTGATAACACTCAATACTTTGCAAAGGCATAGTGTTCAAACAGTGTCTTTATTCAGTGGTTGTGAGTGCTGTGAATTTGATGCAGGTGTGCATGATTAGAATGAATGTAAGTGTTAAGGAATTTCAGTCCATGGTGGCCATGTTTGTAGGCCTCAGTGCAGGATGAGAAATGTAGTCACTGGTTTGCTGTGATTTGACAAACACCCCCCCAAGTAGTAGGTTCCTCAAGCAGCCAGGGAGCAAACCTGGGGCTAGGGCTGGTTCGCTGAGGTCATTAGGCAAGTTCCATGCTTGGGAAGTTATGTCCTCAGCTTTAGACTTGGGCTTGACATGTTGTGGAGCAACATCTTTAGCGGAGCAGGGAGCCGGAGCAACATCCTCAGTGGAGCAAGGAGGCGGACGACATCCTCAGCAGAGCAGGGAGGTGGAGTGACATACTCAGACATGCTGAAAGGCTGAGTGTCACTCAGACAGTAACGTGTCTTGGGAGGCCATCTCATTGCCCTTGGACAGGAACTTTGCTTGAGAGGTCATCTCTTATTGATTGAGACTAAGTGACTGAATCAATATAAAATCACATTCACTGAATTGTTTGCATGCTATTATCACAGTGATTAGTAAATATGCGTATCATAAATTACTGTTGGGGCTGGGCTGACTGTTTTTTGGAAGTGGAAGCTGGCTTGTCCGCAGTGTTTCCTTGGAGTACACTAGCTCTCTCAGAGCTAGTGTATAAGTGCAATTTACCTCACTGACTATAGCAAAACAACAAACAAACAAACAAAAAAACATAGGAAACTTGATACGTAGCTGAATCAAGAGAACAAATGCGCTAATGTTAACTAGCTACCGAATGAGCCACTGAAATGTCTTAACTGTTCAGCAGATAAAAAGCAATCTCTGCATAAGTCTTCAATCCCTTCAGATCTCTGAGTTTTCACCACCTTTCAAAAGCCATGCTGATATTTATTCTCATTATAGCACATGCTCTATCACTTTCCGTGTTTTTCCGTGCTCTCAACAGTTTCTTGATTTTGACAACAGCTGATTCCCCAAATGTCAATGATAATTGTGTTTAGAATGATCCTGATTAAATCAGCCATCTAGATGACAAGTTTAAATTCTAAGCAACTGTTGTAAGAACAAGCTACAAACACTCTAACATCCTCAGCACCCACACATGCAACCACGCAAAGACGAATGACATCAAACTGACATTTCAAACTGGCAGCTCAAATTACAAATCATTGTTTATAAGCTTACCATTCAACGTTCTAATCAGTGTAAGGTAAGGACAGTTTTGAACACTTTTATGTATTTTTTATTTTCAATAATTGATTTGATAATTTTTAAACCAAAAAAATTTCATACTGCAGCTTTAAAATTAACTTTATTTTCCATTTAATTTACTTGACTTTAAAGGTTATGTATTGCACAAATAAAATCAACAAACTTTGGCTCCCTTGAAATAAAATGTTGATTTATTTACAACATTTTATTTATTTCATGCAAGAGAGCTTTAACAAATTGTCAATCTAAACATTAAAAAGTGTACATCTCTACTGTACATATCTAAACATTTTGAAAAATCTGAATTTGCAATTCATTTATCACTACTATGCCTAAAGGACTAATAGATCTTAAGCAAATGTAGTACTCTAATGAGAACACACTTAAAGTGGATATAAAAAGTCAACACACCCCTGTTAAAATGGCAAGTTTTTAAATAAATAGATAAATCATGTCAAAAACTTTTCTACCGTTATTGTGAAAATCTGAAAAATCAATTAAAGTGAATAAAAATAATTATTTTAGAGTGTGTGTGTGTGTGTGGGGGGGGGGTTAAATACATGTAAATGGTCACTGTAAAATTGCTGACTTAAACATAAACCTGATTTGGGTCCATTCTGAAATCCAGCATTGGGTGTTGTGTGGTTCTGGGTTTGGGTTATGATGTTGACTCAGCATGCTGAGGTGATATAATTTTAACTACAAAAAGCACTATGTGCTACAAAAACACAAGAGTAACAATATATTTTGTTTTCACACAGATTTATTTTTGAAGAACTGTTGAAAATTATTCTGTTACAAAATTCATGTTAAATACTCAAGTTCAATTTCAACAACAAAAATAATGACAAGATTGTATTTTTGTATTTTATTTCTTCAAAATGTATTTGATTCAATTACAATTGATTCAATTACAAAAGCACTTAGATACAACATAATTTTAGTTATGTATCCAGCAAAACAGTTATACTAAACGTGAAAAATAAAAAATAAATAAATAAAAAAAAAACATATTACAATACTCAAAATAGACTAATCACATAAACATAGAAAAATCACCAATTAAATCTAGTTTGTTAGTTCTGGTCCACTGATTTGATTAAATAAGTGGCTGCACTGGAACATGAATTAATATAAGGACAAAGCAATAAATCTTACTTGTAGGGAGCTTCCTAGGGGCTTCCTAAGATAAACTCCCCAGATGCCAATCCTGTCCAGTGTCACGTCTGGAGAATGAGGCAGAAGCAATCGCAGATTTTAAACATTTAATAACAAACGAACAGACTAAAAAACAAGACACTTGGCAAAAACTCTGTTGCATGAGACAAAGACACTGACATAAACAACATGAGTCTAAACAACGAAAGACAAGAACCCAGTGCAGACACGGACTATAAATACACATGAGTGCTCATTAACAAAAACCTGCAACAGGTGCCTGTGGTGGCGCATGTGGTCATGTGGTGTAGTGCAGTGGCTGATGGGAAATGGAGTCCAGAGTTTCCGGATACGTGACAGAACCCTCCCCCAAGGGCGCAACTCCCGGGGCGCCCAAAATCAAAGGTCCACCATCCGGAGGTCCCGGCCCTCCGGGCAAAAAGTCCCCAGCGAAACCAAGAGGCCGAACAGCTTCCCCCAAGGCACAGGGGGGCAGGGGGACGTCCTTGGCAGAGCATGAAAGCGGGGTGACGGCCCCCACGGGATAGGAGAGCGGAGCAGGCTTCACCCCGAGGTTCAAGGAGGGAGCGGGCACCCTAACGGGCGCGACAGGGGAGCGAGGTTCTCCGCGAGGCTCACGGGGGAGCGAGGTTCTCCTGCGAGGCTCACGGGGGAGCGAGGTTCTCCGCGAGGCTCACGGGGGAGCGGAGGTTTCTCGGAGGCTCACGGGGGAGCGAGTTTCTCCAGGCTCACGGGGAGCGAGGTTCTCCGCGAGGCTCACGGGGGAGCGAGGTTCTCCCGAGGCTCACGGGGGAGCGAGGTTCTCCGCGAGGCTCACGGGGGGAGCGAGGTTCTCCGCGAGGCTCACGGGGGGAGCGAGGTTCTCCGCGAGGCACAAGGGAGGAACGACGCTCTCCGCGGAGCATGAGGGGGGAACGGCGTCCTCCGTGGAGCAGGAAGGGGAAGCGACCCACTGAGCGCAGCGAGGGAAAGGAGCGACGTCTTCAGCGGAACATGGAGGCAAAGTGACGTCCTCAGCGAAGCAGGATGGCAGAGAGACGACCACAGCCGAGCAGGAAGGCCGAGCGACGACCTCAGCCGAGCAGGAAGGCCGAGCGACGTCCTCAGCGAAGCAGGATGGCAGAGAGACGACCACAGCCGAGCAGGAAGGCCGAGCGACGACCTCAGCCGAGCAGGAAGGCCGAGCGACGTCCACAGCCAAGCAGGAAGGCCAAGCGACGTCCACAGCCGAGCAGGAAGGCCGAGCGACGTCCACAGCCGAGCAGGAAGGCAGAGCGACGTCCACAGCCGAGCAGGAAGGCAGAGCGACGTCCACAGCCGAGCAGGAAGGCAGAGCGACGTCCACAGCCGAGCAGGAAGGCAGAGCGACGTCCACAGCCGAGCAGGAAGGCAGAGCGACGTCCACAGCCGAGCAGGGATGCTGAGCGGCGTCCACAGCCGAGCAGGGATGCTGAGCGGCGTCCACAGCCGAACAGGAAGGCTGAGCGGCGACCTCAGCCGAACAGGCAGGCTGCGCGACGACCTCAGCCGAACGGGACGGCTGCGTGACGACCTCAGCCGAACGGGACGGCTGCGTGACGACCTCAGCCGAACGGGACGGCTGCGCGACGATCTCAGCCGAACGGGAAGGCAGAGTGATATCCAGAAGAGGGGAGGGAGGGCGGGATTCGGTCTCATCTTCGAGCATCCACTCCAACCCGTGTAGCTTGGCGTATTCTACTACGAACGCCGGGTGTGGAATGGTGCATTCACTGTACCGTGACGGTATTCCTAGTATGCGGTCATTCTGAGCCATCAGTACCCTCGACCTTCTCCCCTGCTCCGTTAACTTGAGATACCACTCCGCGTAGTCGTTGCACCAGGCCTCCATCGGGGAAAAAAAATAAAAAAATTGGAATAACTAAATAAAATCTGCTGCTTCTAGTTCACGGTCTTTCGTTCTGTCACGTTTGGAGAATGAGGCAGAAGCAATTGCAGATTTTAAACATTTAATAACAAACGAACAGACTACAAAACAAGACACTTGGCAAAAACTCTGTGGCATGAGACAAAGACACTGACATAAACAACGTGAGTCTAAACAACGAAAGACAAGAACCCAGTGCAGACACGGACTATAAATACACATGAGTGCTCATTAACAAAAACCTGCAACAGGTGCCTGTGGTGGCGCATGTGGTCATGTGGTGTAGTGCAGTGGCTGATGGGAAATGGAGTCCAGAGTTTCCGGATACGTGACATCCAGTCAGAATTCCACCAATGTCTTGAAATTGTTTGCTGTTTTAGCTCTCTCTTCCACTGACTGGGTTCAGCTCGAGTTTGTGCACTTTTTCACCTGATGTTAAAAAATAAATTAAATTAATTAATCCCTCAGTGTAGGGAATTTTATCCAGGGGTCAGAAGTCATGATACTCTCAGTGTAGAATCGTGTGCAGTCGGATTCACTGTGCATGATGAACACACACTTCTCATGTCTCCAAGTCTGTTTAATGTGTTATAATTAAATGAGTGATGTGTTTATAAATGTGTTCTCTATTCCCCAACAGTGAAATGCAGGAACACCGGAGTCTTCATCACACACACAGATGTTCATCATAACCTGAATATAAAAGAAAAACATGTGAATTAATAACCACAAACTGGACTGTGGTACTTCATGACCAACGGCATGTAATCGTCTCTGTCACAAGAGAAACATCAACATCTTCTGTTTATAATTAATCATTCAACATTCCTTCATTCTTACTAATATCTGTGTTATAACATTTAGCAAGACCAAATGAAAACATCCACAAGTTCTAACAGGAAAATGAGCAGATACTTACCCATCACATCACTGCTCTTATCCAATCACAGGCTTTGAAGTTTTTTTTAAATATTGAACACTACTGTATCATTTAGCTCTTGTTCTATATTTATATTTAAGAGCAGACATTAAGAAGAAGCAGAGGTAAATGTTACAGGAAAGACAGAAGACACGATGTGGAGGTAGGGTGAGGGAAGAAGTGTCAGAGTGAGTAAAGTGGCTGCTTAAATCAAATATCCATCCATCCATCCATCCATCTTCTACTGCTTACCCCTTCCTCAGGGTCACGGGTAACCTGGAGCCTATCCCAGGAAGTATCGCGAACAAGGTGGGGTACACCCTGGACAGCCAGTCCATCACAGGGCACAATCACACACCCATTCATACATTACAGACAATTTAGACACGCCAATCAGCCTACCATGCATGTCTTTGGACTGGGGGAGGAAACCTGAGTACCTGGAGGAAACCCCGCAGCACGGGGAGAACATGCAAATTCTGCACACACATGGCCCCGGCGGGAATCGAACTGCGGAGGTGTGAGGCGAACATGCTAACCACTAAGCCACCGTGCACACTTAAATCAAATATCTGTGGCATAAAAAATATAATTTTATTTGAGAGTTGAAAAGAAAGTATGCTGCTTATCAGAAACAGTGAAAAGCAGAGATCATCTTGTTCAGACAAAAGTAGCAGTATGAAGTCAGAGATAGCAGGCTGTCACAAGGAGACCAGGTGTTCATTTACAATCACTCTCATGCACTCATTTGAGATATTTTGTAGACTCTGTCTGACTCCCTGTCTTCTACCTTCACATGAAGTTTAAATCAACACACTTTACTGAACACAAAACAGCATTAAAGCCAATTGTTAGAAAAAATCTAATTAAATAGAATATAGTGACATTTCTAAAACTGGTTCCCTTTCAAAGGGAACTTCGACGTTGCATTTAGCAGTATGGGTATGGGAACGCCTTGCGCGTGACCGGTATCTGAAGCTTGTGTAAAATCATGCCTCTACTTATAGGCCTGCCATGATCAGGTGACGTGGCAATTAAGCGTGTCGCATGATATATATATGGCACCTGTGAACCGCGCCGCCAGCCTTATTATCTTCAGCGAGACTGCATGTCTGTTGTTTGTGTGACAAAAACGCTTCATTTCTACTCGATATTTTCTCAAAATCTCTTAACTTTTCTATCCCTTTTTAAAGAAAAGGAGAGGTAAGTAATGAGCGAGAAAGAGTTAAAGATGTGTGTAACGTGCTCCCGTTTCATCACGGGGGAAAAGTGCACACTTTCTTGGTGAAGTGTTAGTGGTGTAGTATGCGATGGCAACCTCGAGAGGTTGCGCATGGTAACGCTACATTAAGCAGCTCAACTCGCGCTTTTCTCAAAAAAACGGAAGCCGAGTGAGTCGAGTCTCAAAGCCTCGCGGTTCTGGGCCGGCCGCTGCCGAGGCAGCCAACCGTCTCAGGTTCGGGGGATCTCTTAAATCCGGAAGAGGAGCCGGAGACGGCCGCTGCTCTATCTCTCTCTCTGTCTTCTGGGTTCGGGTCTCTGCGCTGGATTTTGGAGTTGCGCGCGTCGGCTCCCCTCCCGCTATGGAAAGCCAAAGGGGTAATAACGCCCCCTCTCTGACTCCGAGGAGTTAGAAGGATGTGTTGAAAACTGAGAGCAGCGTATAAAGAGCTGCTTGAAGTGATTACCCAGTGAAAGTAAATACTTCACACTGCAGAAACTCCCCTGTCTTCCAGAAGTTATGACAAAATCTCACTTCCAGAAAACCATGCTTAAGCCATAGTCTTAACTCCACGATGTTGGATTATTTGGCCATTGTGGAAATGAATGGCATGGCTACTTAGCTATGCCTGAGGTGGAGTAGCGCTGCGTAGCTACCTTTCTCCACCGATGGCAGGTAATTACAGGGGCCGGGCTTGCATCCAAGGTGGGCAAGCCTATGCAGTAGTAGTCTTGCTTGTGGGTCACTGCAGACAATGACAGTGTTGCCTACCAAGCAGACCTGCTGAGTGAGCTCGACTTATGGCAAAAAAGTTGTCTCAAGCTCATCCGGGTGTCCACGAGTGGAGCCTGGGCCAGCACTAGTATGGGGGAAACCCAGAAGGCGAGTATGGCAGCCCGCCAACCCCCGCAGATAGCCAGGGGAACCGGGCGGCCACAGTCGTGGTCTGCTGTTGGGCCTGATCTGAGGATGGTCATAAAGGCCAAGCAGGCAAAGACGAGCGGTCCTGAGGGGCTGTGGAGGGATGTATCCGGGGACATGAGGTTGTTAGGGCAGGTAGCCCCCAGTGCTACTGTAGGGCCTCCCCTAGCCAAAGTGGTCCCCAAGTTTTCGTGTTCCCTGGTCAGCAAGCTGTCACAGGGCAACGGAAATCTGATGCTTCTCTCCAATAGAATGTGGAATAGCTAACGTCACTAGAAGACCATCAGGCTGCGTGCAAGCTACGGCCAAATGTGTCTGCATGGGTTCTGTCTACCATAGAAAGGGTTACCGGGTCCAGTTATAGCTCGACCCCCCCGTTCACAGGTGTGCTCACCACAGAAGTCAGCACAGACCAAAGCCCAACGTTAGCGCAGGAAGTAAGATCCCTTTTGGACAAGGGGGTCCTGAAACAGGAAACATTCCCTCAAAAAAAAGGGCCTTTTTTTTCTCTTCTCCAAAAGATTCTCCCCCCACCCCCCCCCCCCAGAGAGAGAGAAAAACACATTCCCAAAAAAAAAAAAAAAAAAAAAAAAAAAAAAAAACCGTATTGCTCTTGGATATACAGGTTCAGAGGCTGATGTTCAAGCGTATCGTGCCACAGATCCAGTTCGAGAACTGGTTTGTGGCGATAGGTCTAAAAGGTGCATGTTTCGACAGGATTATCTGCGGCTTTATCCCCTCACACCTTGCGCAAAGTGCATGGATGTCACTCTGGCTCCATTGGGACTCCAGGGCATCTGTGTACCAAGCTACCTGGACGACTGGTTAATTCTAGCACGATCCAGGGAGCTGGCGGTTCAACATTGAGATGTTGTTCTCGCCACGTGAAGAACTGGGGGCTCAGGTTGAATCTCAGAAAAGTTGGTTTTCTCCGCGCAGTGGGCAACTTTTCTAGGGGTTATAGGATTCTACACGATGAGGGCGTTTCTATCCCCAACAGGCGTAGTGTCAATCCTATCAACACTGAGCTAGATAAAGCTGTATCTTGGGAGCCTAGGGTGGAATCCACACATGTGGCTGAGGTCACATCTGTATGCTGCCCCCCATCACTGCTCCCACTAGCTCTAGCGAGAGTTCGCCAAGATAGCCTGCTAATAGCACCTTTTTGGTAGCTCGAACATGGTTCTGAGAGATAATATCTCTGCGAGATGGCACTCCTTGGGAGATTCCCATCCGCAGGGATTCACTGTGGACCCAGTAACTGCGCAATAGCTACAGTCCTGGGGCTCCTACAATAACATTTCTCAGCGGGGTGAGCTCTTCCTACAATCAGGGTTATGTGGCCGCCATTTCGGCCAACCACGCCCTGTTGAGGGAGCCTCTGTGCGGCAACGTCCTCTAACTTCGAGGTTCATGCGTTGTCTCAGATGGCTGAGGCCCATCTGCAGGCCGCGCATACCTTCCTGGGACCTTCTATGGCCCTGGAAGGTCTGTCGGCTGCCCCATTCGAGCCCCTAAAGCGGATCTACTGTCTCAGGCCGGAGGGCTGATTTATCATGCTCGGCCAGAACTCGGCAACTGTGGGTCTGGTCCCTGAGGGGCACCAGCTCATAGATTCGGGTCTCACAACTGAGATTGTTGAAACCATGTTAAAAGCTAGAGCACCATCCACAAGGAAAGCGTATGCACTCAAGTGTCAGCTTTTTGTCTTGTGGCATGAGGGACGTCACCTAGACCCAGTGAACTGCGCAATTGCTACAGTCCTGGAGTTCTTACAGAACGTTTCTCAGCGGGCTGGGCTCCGTCTTCTATCAGGGTACTTGGCCGCCGTTTCGGCCAGCCATGACCCTGTTGATGGAGCCTCTGTAGGGCAACATCCTCTACCTTTGAGGTTCATGCGTGGCGTCAGATGGCTGCGGCCCATCTGCAGGCCATGCATACCTTCCTGGGACCTTCTATGGTCCTGGAAGGTCTGTCAGCTGCCCCATTCGAGCCCCTGGAGTGGATCCCATCCAGAAGGAAATCAAATGCACTCAGGTGTCAGCTTTTGTCTTGTGGCTTGAGGGACGTCACCTAGACCCAGAGAACTGCGCAATTGCTACAGTCCTGGAGTTCTTACAGAACGTTTCTCAGCGGGCTGGGCTCCTTCTACAATCAGGGTTACTGGGCCGCTGCTTCGGCCAGCCATGCCCCTGTTGATGGAGCCTCCGTGGGGGCAACATCTTCTAACTTTAAGGTTCGTACGTGGTGTCAGACGGCTGCGGCCCATCTGCAGGCCGCGCATACCTTCCTGGGACCTCCTGGGGTGCGGGGGGCTGTCGGGTGCCCCATTTGAGTCCTTAGGGACCTAGCCGCCAAAAGCCACAGGGTTGATTTATCATCCTTGGCAAGAACTAAGGAAGCTGTGGGTCTGGCCCCTGAGGGGCGCCAGCTAATAGATTCTGGTCGCACGACTGAGGTGGTAGTGACCATGTTTCTACAATAACATTTCTCAGCGGGGTGGGCTCCTTCTACAATCAGGTTTATGTGGCCGCCATCTCGGCCAGCCACGCCCCTGTTGTGGGAGCCTCCGTGGGGCAACATCCTCTAACTGCGAGGTTCATGCGTGGTGTCAGATGGCTGAGGCCTATCTGCAGGCTGTGCATACCTTCCTGGGACATTCTGTGGTCCTGGAAGGTCTGTCAGCTGCCCCTTCGAGCCCCTAGAGTGGATCCCATCTACAAGGAAATTGTATGCGCTCAAGTGGCACCTTTTTGTCTGGTGGTGTGAGGAACGTCAGCTATACCCAGTGAACTGCGCAATCGCTACAGTCTTGGAGTTCTGACAAGAACGTTTCTCAGCAGGTTGGCTCCTTCTACTATCGGGGTTACGTGGCCGCCGTTTCGGCCAGCCCTGCCCCTGTCGATGGAGCCTCTGTGGGGCAACATCCGCTAACTTCGAGGTTCATGTGTGGTGTCAGACGGGTGAGGCCCATCTGCAGGCCATGCATACCTTCCGGGGACCTTGCTGTGGTCTTGGAAGGTCTGTCAGGGACCCCATTTGAGCCCTTAGAGTCAGCCTCTGAGAAGCTTCTGACTCTAAAGGTAGCTCTTTTACAGGCCCTGACATCTCAAGCGAGTGGGAGGTCTACAAGCTCTCCCTGTTGCCCCTCCTGCCTTGACTTTACCCCTAGATAAGCCAAGTCCTTCCTGTATCCTAGGCCGGATTATATTCCTAAAGTGCCTAGATTGGCTGCCCACCCTGTGGTGTTGCAGGCTTTCTCCCCTCCTCTGTCCTCTGACCAGAACAAGAGAGGATGCACCCGCTGTGTCCAGTAAGCGCTCTCTGTACTTACGTCCACCGCTCCGGCCAGTGGCGTAAGTCAGAGCAGCTACTAGTCTGCTTTGGCAGCGACAGGAAAAGTGATGCTGTGTCAAAGCAGTGCGTCTCTACTGGGATTGTCGAAGGCTTTGTCCAAAGGGGTTTCCTTGCAGGATGTGTGTGCGGCTGCAGGGTGGTCTATGCCTCACACGGTCATTTTGTTATGACAGCCTGGATATTCATCCCTCCCCAGGTTCGAGTGTCCTGCACTGACCCTCGGGTTTGGGTATTTTTGAACAGGCCGTACCCTCGGTATGACAGAGTGGGTATTCCCGTTCCCATACTGCTAAATGCAACGTCGAAGTTCCCTTTGAAAGGGAACGTCGGGGTTACGCATGTAACCCTGTTCCCTGAGAAGGGAACGAGACGTTGCATAGCGCTGTCATACCGGGGCTGGCCTGTGAATTGCGTCTTCGCTTCAGATAATAGAGGCTGGCGGCGCGGTTCACAGGTGCCATATATATATATCATCCGACGCGCTTAATTGCCACGTCACCTGATCATGGCAGGCCTATAAGTAGAGGCATGATTTTACACAAGCTTCAGATACCGGTCACGCGCAAGGCGTTCCCATACCCATACTGCTAAATGCAGCGTCTCGTTCCCTTCTCAGGGAACAGGGTTACATGCGTAACCCCGACGTTTTATTCCCTAACCTGGTAATCTGATATTTATTGGAACTAAAGATAAATGTACAAAATAATGATAATGAGGTTCAATTATTAGTCTTTAATTTTTTAAAAACCTAAATAGGTCATTACTCACTGCAGTGTCTGTAGTTTGTAATGTTCATCATCCTTAAGAGCAGAGAGCAGCTTTTTTTCCTGAGTCTCCAATTTTATTCTCAGACAGATTCAGTTTTCTCAGGTGTGAGGGGTTTGATCTCAGAGCTGAAGTCAGAGCAGCACAGCCTTCATCAGAGACACCACACTTCCACAACCTGCAGAGGGACAAAATGACACAGTGTTTGTTGGAGAGCAGCAGTTTCCTCTGTGAAGTTCTTCTTTAAACCACATTATTGTTCAGTGTGTTTTCTTAAAGTTGACACATGAACAGAGACTTCAGTGAGTTCTAGAGATTTCTGCAGGTCTTTTGCTTTTCCCTTTTGGTTTCTCTTCCACCTTTAGTATTACATGCTGTGTTCTTTGTGTGATCTTTGCAGGATGCCTGGATCTCAGCCAGAGGAGCAACAGCACTGGATTGCCTCTGGTTGTAGGCATTTTGTCTTATTGTGGGCAAAGTAACACACAGTAGGTCTTTACAAATGCTTCCCTTCTTCACACATGTGAAATAAGCAGGTGCTCACCCTGTGGTCTGTGTGGGGCCTCATGTATATATATATACTGTATCTCACAAAAGTGAGTTCACCCCTCACATTTTTGTAAATATTTGATTATATTTTCATGTGACAACACTGAAGAAATGACACTTTGCTACAATGTAAAGTAGTGAGTGTACAGCTTGTGTAACAGTGTAAATTTACTGTCTCCTCAAAATAACAACACACATCCATTAATGTCTAAACCGCTGGCAACAAAAGTGAGTAGACCCCTAAGTGAAAATGTGCAAATTGGGCCCAATTAGCCATTTTCCCTCCCTGGTGTCATGTGACTTGTTAGTGTTACAAGGTCTCAGGTGTGAATGGGGAGCAGGTGTGTTCAATTTGGTGTCATTGCTCTCACACTTCCTCATACTGTTCATCGCCTAGGCTATAAGATGATTGCCAAGACTCTGAGATACTGAGCTGCAGCACGCTGACCAAGACCATACAGCGGTTTAACAGGACAGGTTCTACTCAGAACAGGCCTCGCCATGGTCGACCAAAGAAGTTGAGTGAACGTACTCAGCATGCTCTGCAACAACTAATTGATTTTATTGATTAGTTGTTTTTAGCTCTAATATACATAATATATTTCACAAATGTGTGAACTATATTGCGTACACCCGTGTATGTGAAATGTATAGCATTGGGTGGTTCTCGGCCTCCAGGTCATGTATTGATATAGTGTGGCACACACCTAGCTGTCTGTACATTAATACATACAGTAGTGAACATGCACTGTGATCTTCTCTCATATACACACCTATTGATCCTGTTCTCAACTTCAGCTCTGTGTTACTATATGAATGTATTTGAGTCAGTGGGTTTACTCATTCTTTATCACAAAATGTGTGATAATACAAAATGATTTTAGGACCTTAGTGAAATAACTATTGAGGAAAACTGCATGGTTTGAATACTGCTTGTTTATTGAGCCGATATCTGGCAACCCTTTTCATAGTGGCTAGAAGAAGATGTACTGAATTAATTATTTCAGTTTTACAAACAATAAAAAACAAAACAAAAGCATTGCTGCTGTGGCTTATAAAACTCTCGTTTGCTCATTATTACATTTAGATGTCTTTATCTTTTAATTTTTTTAATTCTATGTTTCATATATACTGTGTGTATACACACACACACACACACACACACACATTATATATATATATATATATATATATATATATATATATATATATATATATATACATATAAATAAAGGGAACACTTAAACAGCACAATGTAACTCCAAGTGCTCCGTCAGATCAGGACTCCAGATCCCAGAATACAACACGCACCTCGCACACACGCATGCGCTCAGCTCCGTCAGCTTCTTTGACTCGAGCTACCTAGACATTCATGGATTGTTATTGTTCTCTCGTCATCCACTCCCGCACTTAAGCCTGCTCACAACCGAGTCACAGAATACTTCGCCGACCGATGGACACAGCGGGAGGTTCCCGGTTGTCCCAAGCCATCGAGGGACACGGCCAAATGATCAGCGAGCAGGGTCAGTGTCTCGCAGAGTTAAGCGCCCAGGTCGCTCGGCTCAGCCAAGCTCTGTTCCAGCCCTCGACCATGCCCACTCGTTTACCCCCCATCCTGACACCAGAGAAATATGATGGGGATCCCGCGCGTTGTCGAGGATTTCTTCTCCAGTGCTCCTTGTTTTTCTCCACTTACCCAGAAATCTCGGATCATCATAAAGTGGTCTTCTTTATGGAGCTTCTCACCGGGAGAGCTCAACTCTGGGCCACCGCGGAATGGGAGGCAAACAATAGTATCACCTATGACCAGCTGATCACGTTTTCGCATCGTATTCGACTATTCCCCAAATAACAGAGAGACGGGGAGGAGTTACTCTCCATCGTCCAAGGATCACGCAGCATGGGAGATTATGTGTTGGATTTCCGTACGGTGGCGGCTCGAAGCGGATGGAACGAAGCAGCTCTAAAAGCAATGTTTAGACGAGGTTTGAACACTGACGTAACACAGGGTTTTTCTTTGTTGAAAAGAGGGGGGGTTACGCCCCTGCATTGATTATCGCGGGTTAAACCGATGTTGCATTAAATATCGTTATCCCTTACCGCTTGTACCGTCCGCCCTCGAACAACTACGTACGGCTACGATCTTTACCAGGCTAGATTTATGCAGCGCGTATAACTTAATTCGGATCCGGGAGGGCGACGAGTGGAAAACCGCGTTCAGCATGCTCTCTGGCCATTATGAATATCTCGTCATGCGATATGTGCTTTTGAACGCACCATCAGTGTTTCAAAGTCTTATTAACGAGGTGCTGAGCGATATGTTGGGCCAATATGTAATCGCATATATAGATGACATTCTCATCTACTCACATTCATTGGAGGAGCACATTTCTCACGTTCGCAAGGTATTGCAACAGTTACTACAGAACCAGCTCTATGTCAAGGCCGAGAAGTGTGAGTTCCATAAAACCTCCATCTCATTTTTGGGATACATCATTAGCTCTGAAGGAGTTTCAATGGACCAAGAGAAAGTAAAGGTGGTAGTGGAGTGGCCCATGCCTGCGAATGTCAAGGAGCTACAACGTTTTCTAGGATTCGC
Source organism: Ameiurus melas (assembly GCA_012411365.1). Taxonomy (NCBI): domain Eukaryota; kingdom Metazoa; phylum Chordata; class Actinopteri; order Siluriformes; family Ictaluridae; genus Ameiurus; species Ameiurus melas. The sequence continues at coordinate 2,269,718 of CM022766.1, forward strand.
CAACTTCTACCGAAGGTTCTATGATGTCGGGGATTGAGAACTCTTAGCCATGAAGCTGGCATTGGAGGAATGGAGGCATTGGCTAGATTGGCGACGCACCCCTTGGTTGTGTTTACCGACCACAAGAACTTGGAATATCTACGTACTGCCAAGAGGTTGAACTCACGCCAAGCACGATGGGCTCTGTTCTTTACCAGGTTCAACTTCATGGTGTCCTACCGACCTGGCTCTAAGAACACAAAGGCCGACGACCTCTCCCACCATGATCCCACAGAAAGTATCCAGGACCATGAAGAATATATTATCAAGCTGGCCTGCATCGTCAGTGTAGTGGAGTGGGATCTGAATCAGAAGTTGGAGGAGATTCCTGCATCAAGAGTTCCAGCTAACCATACATCAGGCAAGCTCTTTGTACCTGAGGAACACAGGACGGACATCATCACATGGGCACACACATCCCTTGGAACGGGGGATCCCGGAGCGCAATGAATGTTCCAGCTCCTCCAGGAGAGATACTGGTGCCCCCATTTGGAAAGAGACATTCGGGCGATAGTGGCATCCTGCTCGACGTGTGCTCAGACCAAGGTACCACGGACACTCCTCGCAGGCAAGCTTAAGCCCTTACCTACGCCCGAACACCCCTGGTCTCATCTCTCTATCGACTTCCTTTCCAATTTCCCCAAGTCTCAGGAAAACACCACGATTTTGGTTGCTGTGGACTGATTCTCCAAGTCTGTCTGATTCATTCCGTTGCCGGCGCTTCCAATCGCTTTCGCGACCGCCGAATTGCTGTTTCAGCATGTTTTCCGTTATTTCGGCATACCCGAAGAAATAGTTTGCGACCGAGGCCCACAATTCACGTCACGTGTATGGGCAAGTTTCATGGAGAAACTAGGCGTCACGGTGAATCTCACCTCCAGCTACCATCCCCAATCTAACGGGCTGGCAGAAAGAGTCATCCAGAAGCTGGGGCGCTTCCTACGCACCTTTTGTGCCCGTAATCCGGAGGAATGGAGCTCATTCTTGTCATGGGCTGAGTACGCGCAAAATTCATAGTGACACACGGCAACCAACCTCACACTGTTCCAGTGCGTGCTCGGATACCAACCCCCACTATTTCCCTGGAACGTCACTCCCACAGCAGCACCAGCTGTCGACCAGTGGTTCAAACGCAGTGAGCAGGTCTGGGCAGCTACCCATCAATGCCTTAGAACCATCTCTGAGGTATATAAATGCAAGGCCGATCGCCGTCGCCGTGACCTCCCAAATTACCAGCCGGGCGACAGCAACCTGAGATTTGAGACAACCCCACGGCTGCAAAAAGTTAACCCTGAAATACACTGGTCCATTCCAGATTCTGAGGCAAATCAATGACGTCACGTACCGCCTAAAACTGCCACCACATAGCCGCATCTCCCCCTCTTTTCACGAAATAGTACAGTATGGATGTACATGAAGCCTGCATCTTTTGATCTAAGTAGGCATGGCGGATCATATAAAACAAGAATGTCGCATAGATATTGTGGCGCGAGACCGTTTAGTGCTTTATAGGTTAATAAAAGTACTTTATAGTTAATGCGAGATTTTACTGGGAGCCAATGCAGTGTGAATAAGATCGGGGTGATATCGTCGTATTTTCTAGTTCTAGTTAGGACTCTAGCAGCAGCATTTATATTCATACTGGAACATCCAGACAGTAAGGCATTACAGTAATCTAATCTATAGGTGACAAATGCATGAACCAGTATTTCCGCATCATGTAGTGATATGTTTCTTATCTTAGAAATATTTCTGAGATGAAAGAAAGCTATCCTAGTAGTATTATCTACATGAGTATCAAATGATAGACTGGAGTCAATCATCCTCCAAGGTCTTTAACTGCTGTACATGATGAAACAGAAAGACCATTCAGAGTAACCATGTGATCAGAATGATTACTTCTAGCTACACGTGGGCCTAATACAAGTATTTGTTTTATCAGAATTAAGTAAAAGGAAGTTGGTTAACATCCAACGTCTAATGTCCTTTACACAATCCACGACTTTACTAAGCTTCCGTCTGTCCTCTGGCTTCGCTGAAACATACAACTGTGTATCATCAGCATAACAGTGGAAGATAATTCCATGCTTACAAATAATTTGTCCTAGGGGTAGGATATATAAAGTAAAAAGCAGTGGGCCTAATACAGAACCTTACATCTACGACCTGATAACTATCGGTCAGATAAGACCTGAGCCAGGAGAGGACTGTTCCCTTAATGCCAACAACATTTTCTAATCTATCAAGGAGAATAGTGTGATCTATAGTATCAAAAGCTTCACTAAGTTTGACTAACACAAGCAGCGGGACACAACCCTAATCAGAGGTAAGTAGAAGGTCATTTACTACTTTAACTAACGCTGTCTCTGTGCTATGATGAGGTCTAAATCCTGACTGATACATTTCATGAATGTTGTTCCTATCCAAGTATGAGCATAACTGCTTTGATACAACCTTTTCTAAAATCTTAGAGATGAATGGGAGATTTGATATTGGTCTATAGCTGGACTAATTTAAGTGATTTAGGTACATAGCCAGTGGTTAGTGAAGAATTGATTATATTTAAAAGTGGTTCAATTACTCCTGGACAAATCTGTTTAAACAAACATGTAGGTACAGGATCTAGTATGGAAGTTGATGAATTGGCTGAAGAGATGTATCTAGAAATGTAGCTAGTTCGGTCTCTCTAAGCGGAGCAAATCACTCTAAACATTGATTTGATATTGCTACATTGTCATCTAATGTTGTTACAGTACTGTCTGGTTTTAATTTAATGGCATGTATTTCATGTCTAATATTTTCAACCTTATTAATGAAAAATTTCATGAAATCTTCACTGCTATGTAATGATTGAGTGTTTCTCTCTGTAGTGGTTTTATTCCTAGTTAATTTTGCTACCGTGTTGAAAAGGAATCTAGAATTGTTTTTGTTATCTCCTATTAAGGTGGAGAAATAGATTTTTCTAGCTTCACTGAGAGATTTTCTGTATTTCAGTAGACTCTCCCTCCAGGCTGTTTGAAATATCACCAGTTTAGTTTGACGCCATTTATGTTCTAATTGTTGAGATGTCTGTTTTAAGGTTCGCATTTGATCATTATACCAGGGTGCTAATTTGTTCTCTCTAATTATTTTTCTTTTGAGTGGAGCCACTTTGTCTAACGTGTAGCAGAGTGTTTTAAGTGTTTAAACTGTTACTTAACAGGATGGAATGAAGACACCTGTAAGATAAAGAAATATGCCTTTACATATATGCATCTACAAACAATTCAGTAGCTACAGAATAAACACTATTTCAGCTTTATTTTAAAAATAAATTGTTTGATTTATGTAATTGTTGACTTTCACAGTCCTGTGGAAATTCTGGGGTTTTTTTTCAAGATAATTTCCATGTACTTTCCAGGTCATGTGATGCCATGTGAAGGGCAGACGTGTGAAAGACAGTTCTGCGCACTTTGCTAATTTTTTAAATTATTTTCATGATATAATCTGGTGAAATTCGGTATACCTAGTTACACTTTTGCTGTTTGAGGTAAACATGGCAAAGAAGTTAAAATCCTCGAACTCTGGAGACATTAAAAGACACTTACGTGTCCAAGATGAGAGTTCGGATGGGCCTGCGGACCGCGGACTCAGGAGAAGAAATCCAGCGCCAACTGTCCAACATGTCGGGGATGTTGACGAAGGTTGTTGCTGACTTGGAAGATCTTGCTGTAATACGCCGTTCGGTTACCGCGATAGAAATAAACTTCTATCTTTCAAGAGTGGCAGATGCGGAGAACGAATCGAGTATCTGGAGTCTTCGAAAAGGGCATTATTCGCTAATCCGCCCGAGACCAAGAGAGACTTGGAAAAAATATTTTAAAGATTGGAAGATTTGGAAAATCATGTTTTCGTATTTCGTATCGAAGCCGAAGGAATAATTTGTGGATTATAGGAGTTCCTGAGCATGAAGAAGGCAGAGATATGGTGAAATTTCTGGATGAGTTTTTCCCGAGTCTGCTCAACAAAACAGGCCATAAATTAGAACTCGAGCGGGCCCACAGAGGCTCGGAGATCTGGCGAGGGAGACAGGCCGCGACCAATCCTGTCTAGATTTTTGAGATCATCCGATAAAGATCTCATGTTGCGCCAGGCGAGGAGCAAAGGAAGGTTCTCTTGGAAGAATTACAGTATTTTCTTGTTCCCGAACTTTGCGAACTCGACAAGAGAGAAACGTGATCGGTTCAAGGATTGCAAGAAAGTCTTGCACCAACGTAAGATCACTTTTGCACTGATGTTTCCGGCCAGACTGAGAATAAACACCAAAGACGGCAACAAAGTTGTTTATTAAAAATGTCGTTTATTGAAGCAATGGGTGAATAATGCATTGGATGTTTCTCATGAGTGGGTCGACTCACTGTGCGTACTCTGGATTTTATTTTTGCGTTGGCGCCGAACGGCTAGAGGTGGTTTTGTTTGTGAAATATCACTTCCTTAAAGAAACTTTGGCATGGACGTAAGACCACTTTTACAATGAAGTTCTAGCCCAGATTAATAATAGATACTACAGACGACCGCAAAATTATGAGGCCTCCGAGTGAATTGATTCTTGACCATCAGGGGACCCGGGATGCGGTTTTGTTTCCTTTTGTGCTAGCTCCGCCTAGCAGCGGGGCTTCTTTTGTTGAATAACCCTGCTTCAGGACAGTGGCAGATGTCTCTGCTCGCTCCTTGCACTTGTGCCTCTTGTTGGCTGGAGTTCGATTTGTGGAGTATTTCCACGGGACATTGGAATAATGACGTCATTCTTTCATAACAGCCGGCTTGCTGATTATTCGTTTGTCTTTTTGAGGAAACTGAACGGCTCTATATCGGCTGGAATTTGTTTTGTTTTGTGAAGGAACACCTTTGAGGCAGTTCTGTGAACTAGTCTATACATTATTTGTGTTTACTTTGCTTATTGGTTGGGGTGTATTTTATTTTAGAAAATATTTTTGTTATGTAATTTTGCCTCACAAATTTGTGAGGCAGAATCGTACAATCTGATGGCAGAGTTGTCGAGGGGGCTCTTGTAGGCGTACATGGACTCTGAGTTTAGGGGGATTGGCGCCGGTTGGCGTTGTCATGTGCGGGGTTGATGCGCATGTTTTTCTTTTTTCTGTTTGTTTTGTTTGGGGTGAAGCTTGGGGTTTTATTGCTGCAACAATGTTGAATTGTGGTCTTCATAATTTTGTTTTTGGCACACAATTAATTTTTTCTGTTATATCAAAATGTCAGATGTTAATATGAGTGTACTATCTCTCTCCACGTGGAATGTGAATGGGTTAGGACACCCCATAAAAAGATTGAAGGTCATTACTTTTCTTAAGCATAAGAAATATGATATTGTGTTTCTTCAAGAAACGCATCTTTCCCCACAAGAAGTTGAAAAATTTGGGAAGATATGGGGCGGTCATGTTTTCTTTAGTGCAGGCTCAAGTAAGAGCAGGGTAGTCATTATATTTGTAAATAAGCATCTACAATTCAAATTTCTCAAACAGTTTAAAGATAAATTAAGGAGAGTAATTATTGTTTTAGCAGAAATTCAGGGGCAAAGTCTTATTTTGGCGATTATTTATGCACCCAATGCTGATGATCAGGGTTTTTTTTTATAGATCTAGAAGGGATGTTGCAATCTGCTGTTACCCCACATGATATAATATTGGGAGGAGACTTTAATCTTTTGATGGGCTCAGTCCTTCATCATAGTGTTGCAAAAATGGGTAAGCCCCCTAGAGCAACAGTGACGCTTCACAGGATGTGTAAAAATCTTGGTCTTGCAGATATTTGGAGACTTTTGAACCCATCTGGTAGGGACTATACATTTTTTTCTTCAGTCCATAAGATTTATTCTAGAATAGATTTTTTTTTTGATATCCAAATCACACATTTCATCTGTTGCTGATTGTTCAATCGGAAACATCCTAGTCTCAGATCACACCCTGGTGAGTTTAGAGGTGTGGCAACAAACGGAGAAGAAGAAATCATTTAGTTGGCGTTTTAAGGAATCCCTTCTTCAAAATCCTGATTTTTGACAAATGTTAAAGATGGAACTTGATGTTTATGTGGAGACCAACTGGTCCTCAGTATCTTCTGTAGGCGTGGCGTGGGAGGCACTTAAGGCAGTTCTTAGGGGTTGGATCATACAGTATGCCTCATTCATTAAAAAATCCAAAGCACGAGAACTTGTGGAGTTGGAAGGACATATTAAAAGTGCAGAGGCAGAGCTGAAGCGCCGAATGTTGTCTGATGGTCTCAAAGAGTTGATCAGATTGAAATATAGATATAATACTATTTTGTCGAGGAAAGTGGAGTTTTGGTTGTTCAGGGCAAGACAGTCATACTTTGAGTCGGGGGACAAAGCAGGAAAACTTTTGGCTAGATATATAAAACAGAGGGAGGCCCTTTCTACCATTCCCGCAGTGAAGTCTGTTAGTGGTGAAATTTTTACCTTTGCCATTGATATCAATAATGCTTTTAAAGAATTTTACTTGGATCTCTACAGTTCAATGTCTTTGTTTACCGATGAAGATATTAGAAACTTTGTGGAACCATTAGAACTCCCGAAATTGACGACGGAGCAAAAAAATTCTCTTGATTCTGAGATAACCCTGGAGGAGCATGGCAACGTAATCAAGGCCCTGCCTACAGGCAAGTCTCCAGGGCCGGACGGCTTTGCCGCTGAGTTTTTCAAATCTTATGCTACAGAACTGGCTCTACTTCTGTTAGAAGTTTATACAGAATCATTAAAGAATGGAAAGCTTCCTCCAACATTGACACAAGCCCGGATCAGTCTGATTCTTAAAAAAGACAAAGATTCAAGTGAGTGTAAAAGTTATCGTCCAATTTCCCTGATCCTGTTAGATGTAAAAAATGTTTAGAAACTTATACATATAGATCAGGTGGGGTTTATTTGGGGCCGTAGCTCTCCTGATAACATTAGACGTCTCATTGATATCATGTGGTCAGTAGCGAATGATCAGTCTCCGGTTGCTTCCATCTCACTTTACGCCGAAAAAGGCGTTTGATATGGTATAATGGGATTATCTTTTTAAGATTTTGGAAGTGTATGGGTTCAGGAATACTTTCATTGGTTGGATTAAGCTACTTTATAGACACCCCGTAGCGGCAGTACAAACAAATGGACTAATTTCAGATTATTTTACTCTGGATAGGGGCACCCGGCAGGGTTGCCCTCTTTCCCCATTATTGTTCTGTCTTGCCCTGGAACCATTAGCAGCTGCGATAAGAAAGGAGAATGATTTTCCAGGGGTGGTGGCGGGAGGTGTGGCGCATAAGCTTTTGCTTTATGCAGATGATATTTTATTATTCGTCTCTGACCCTACTAGATCTATGCCTTGCCTCCACAGAATTATTAATTCCTTTTCCAAATTCTCAGGATACAAAGTGAACTGGTCTAAATCTGAAGCTTTGGCTCTAACAGCTCTGACCAGTAACGGCCTTTCAGCCTGGTGCCTTCCAGTGGCCCAAACAGGGTATTAAGTATTTGGGTATTTTATTTCCAAAAAATTAGTCCGATTTAGTTAGTGTTAATGTTGACCCGTTAATAAAAAGTTTTTCGTTGTGATGTAGACATGTAGTCTTCTTTACATTTATCTATGATCGGGAAGGTTAATGTTATTAAAATGAGTTATATTTCAAAATTCAATTACCTGCTACAATCTCTCCCTATAGATGTCCCTCTTTCTTATTTCAAGCAATTTGAGAGTATAGCGAAGTCTTTTATTTGGAAGGGTAAGCGTCCCCGGTTAAATTCCAATAAGTTACATAGACCGAATGACAAGGGTGGGCTAGGCCTACCCAAGATTCTGTTTTATTATTATGCGTGTGGTCTCAGACATTTGGCTCATTGGTCATTTCCACCTGAGAGAGCCCCTCCCTGGTTCTGCATTGAACAAGAAGTTCTTGCACCTATTTTGCCACTGAAAAGTCTTTCCATTAATCTCACCAGAGAAGTTAAATCACACCCCGTTATTTCACATCTGCACTCAGTGTGGAAGAGTGTCCAGAGTGTTTGATTCTGATATTTATCTCAATGTTGCCTTGGGCCTATGGTTAAACCCCAAACTACGTATTAATAAGTCCCCTTTTTGTTGGTCAGAGTGGATCATAAGGGGGATTAATACACTCGGTGATCTTTATGAGAGTGGTGTGATGATATCTTTTGAAAAATTGGTTCAACATTTTGGGATTCCCAGATCTCAGTTTTTTAGGTATCTTCAATTACGCCACTTGCTCTGTACTATTTTTGGGAGTAGCATGCACCCCCCTAATGCAGCAGATAATCTGGGAGAGGTGATTTCTGCTTTTGGAAGAGGACATGATGCATCAGTGTATTACTCCTTACTGATTCAGAGTCTAGGGGACGGAGTCTCGACCACTCTCAAGAGATTATGGGAGAACGATTTAAATTTGGAATTGGGGGAGGGAGAGTGGGCTAGGATTTAAAAAAATATAAAAACTGCATCTAGAGACACAAGGGTGCGCCTTATACAATTTAAGATTTTACATCGGTTCTATTGGACCCCCTCTAAACTATATAGGCTTGGTCTTAAAGACACACCCACCTGCTGGCGATGCCATTCAGAAGATGGAGACACTAACCATGTTTTTTGGGGGTGTCATAAGATCCAAGAATTTTGGTTGAAGGTGCAGAGCTTTGTATGTGAGGTGTTGAACACTCAGATCTCGTTCTGCCCTAGACTCTGTATTTTGGGAGATGGGGAGGTCATAAAATTGGAGGATAGGTACAAAAAAGATTGGGTTTTGACCAGTGTGATGATTGGTAGACAGGTTATTTTAAGGGGATGGAAATCAGATGGAGCGCCCTCGTTTCCAGAGTGGTGTGTGGAGATGGGGAGGGTGGCTGCCTTTGAGGAGGGGTCGAGCAGAAGGATTGGAGTTGGGAATTCCTTCAGGACGAAATGGAGCAGTTATTTGGTGTTTTTGGGGGACTCTTGAGGAGGGGCAGTGGAGAGTATATAATTTAGAGTTTAGGCTATGATTATACTTGATTATTGTATTTTGCTTTTTTTTTTTAAATTGTGCGCATTTTTATTTATTTATTTTTATTTATTTTTATTATTATTATTATTATTATTTTTTATATGTGAGTTTATATGCTGCTTTTAAACCCGGCAGCTAACAGCAGCTAACCCTGCAGCTAACAGCTAACACAGTGCATTTAGTTTATGTCCCATGTCCAGTTTGTGTGATTAGTGACAATGTTTTAGTAAATTTCACAGTAATTTCAAACACATCGTATCAAGTCACGTTTTGCGCTGCAGCTTCTCACATGTGTACATCTGACCTAAGGACTTTGTGACAAATCATCATTGTCCTTCTCAGGACATTGATGATGAACCTAAAACTTTTGCTTTGGTCTCACTATTTGAGACCGTGTCTTACTGAGGAGCAGGTCACGTGACTCTCAGAGAGATGATCATACCACAATATCTCCAGTTTACAGAGAGGATTCTCCACTACAGCAGAGAGACTCTTCACTCCTGAGTCTCCTACATTATTAGAGGACAGATCCAGTTCTCTCAGGTGTGAGGGGTTTGATCTCAGAGCTGAAGTCAGAGCAGCACAGCCTTCATCTGAGACACCACACTTCCACAATCTATAGAGAGACACAATGACACTCTTCATCACAAATTTTTATCTTGTTTTAAGAATTACTTTAAAGATGATGTGTTTGTAATATGATTTTATCATTCAGAATAACATGAAGATTTAATATCACCTGTTTATTCTAATTAACAATGTAATTACAAATTATCACGAGTGTTATATTTAGTTCCTCTCATCTATTGTGTGTCATATTAAACTATCAGCAGCTGAAGCTGAACAGAGAACAGCAGACTGACCATGAACTTTAATCAGAGAGAGAGAGAGAGAGAGAGAGAGAGAGAGAGAGAGAGTGATAGAGAGAGTGATAGAGAGAGAAAGAGAGATAGAGAGAGAAAGAGAGATTGAGAGAGACTGAATCTCAGATGGTTCTCCACTTGACTTGTAATGCATTGCACAGGGGGAATAAACTTGTTTCTCCATGGCCTATGTAATTCATTTACAATATCTCACAAAAGTGAGTACACCCCTCACATGTTTGTAAATATTTTATTATATCTTTTCATGTGACAACACTGAAGAAATGACACTTTGCTCCAATGTAAAGTAGTGAGTGTACAGCTTGTGTAACAGTGTAAATTTGCTGTCCCTCAAAATAACTCAACACACAGACATTAATGTCTGAACCGCTGATAACAAAAGTGAACACACCCCTAAGTGAAAATGTCCATATTAAAATATATGTTTGTCCATATACAAATAATCAATATTTAGAAGCATAATCTAAATCCATAGAACACTTTTTCATCAAGTTATATTCTAAGTTTGTATTGAATTCTGTCTTACTGTACAATAATTGTTTTTCGGTATCAACCTGCACCTTTCTGCACAGCAATAAATTGGCATTAGATATTTGCTGAAAACTGCTTTTGTAAGTAAATAAACTTGAGGCCAGATACCAATTAATGAGTTAGGAGAGCACCTCAGGAAAGGAGGTAGATATCAGCTAGGATAGCAGATAGAAATAGACAGAAGCTCATTGAGACATAAGAAGGGAGTGTTGGTCAGAGAGAAACAAAAAACAAAGACTGTCTAAGTGAAACCCTTTTTTTTTTTTTTTTTTTTAAGAGACTTTGTTCTTATAAAACCTTTTCAAGAAAAACAACTAATTACTACACACATTTAAGATAACAGAGATATGAATAATTAATTGTGGCAAAGAAGATTGGTCTTTTTTTAATGAGAAAAGGTAAAACCACGCCTAAGATGAGTACGCTGTGGAGAAAGGTATAAAAAGGGTTGTGTGTTTTTGCATAATTCAGACTCTCACTTTATTGTTTCAATTAAGTTTAATTACATTTTGACATCTACAAACTCTGTCTCTGAAGTTTTTTGACTTAGGCTGGAAAGATTGTTTTCCACGACACTAGTAACAGGGGCACTCTCAATGCTGAGTTAGTAATCAGGTGAAAGTGATCTGGGAAGTGGGTCATGTGTCTGATCATGTGGCGGACTTTGTAGTCCGTTGTGCTGCAGGGAAATGGAGTTCTATGCAGGTGACACGAGAATAATTTTCATGTGCTATTAGGAAATATTTTGGGGAGCTGTCAGTGTTAGAACCAACTAAAAGTTATGCAGGTACATTTTAAAGCTAAATTCAGCTTGACTATATTTCACCCGGTCATGTGTAAATTATGTTAGCGACAGTTTACTTTAAAAAATCAAAGAAGCAGATACTTTAGTGTTAAAGTGCATTGTAAATTATTATTGTATTTAGTTTAGATTCATTTATTTTATGTTATTTATTTAATTTCTTGAATTGAAAAGTTTTTTTCTCTACATATTCATTTGTTTGTTCATTCATTCATTCATTCATTCTAATTTACTTGTTTTGAGAGTTTATTCCTTGTTTATTTAGCTCTTGTTCAATCATTTGTATTTTATTGTTCAGTGAAGTGTTTAGTAAACCTCATCCAAAATAATGAAGTATTCATCCATTCTTGCATATAAAATAATATGATTGGCATATATATGATTGCCTCTGACAAAGTTTTCACTTGTTTCACATGTTCAAACATGGCCCTGAACATACCTACTTGTGTCTTACAGCAATGATGCAGTGCTGTCGACATCAGTGAGATTGCCTGGTTTGAACAGTGGAGTAACCATCTTCTGATTACATATCTTAAGAGGTGGATGCACAATTTTGGAAAAAAAAAAACTACAACAATTATGGTGGATGTTTTGGTGGAATGGGGGTGGGGGATTTGGGAATGGGGAATGGGGAAGAAAGGGGGAATGGGGAGAAGAGGAGAATGGGTGGAGAACTGGCAAATGGGGGAACGGGTGGAGAAGAGTGGAATGGAGAGAATGGAGGAATGGGTGGAGAAGAGGGGAATGGGGGAAAAGAGGGGAATGGGGAGAAGAGGGAAATGGGGGAATGGCCGAAGAAGAGGGGAATGGGTGGGGAAGGGGGAAGGGGGAATATGGAAAGAAGAAAGGATTGAGGAGAAGAGGGGAATGGGGAGAAGAGGGAAATGGGGGAATGGGTGAAGAAGAGGGGAATGGGTGGAGAAGGGGGAGAAGAGGGAAATGGGGAGAGAAGAGGGGGGAGAAGGGTAATTTTTTCTTTGTAAGTAAATTATAGTGATGGAAAAAATGGGTCACTCAAGAGAGAGGGAATGACTATGGATGAAGATATTTTTTTTAAGTTACTGTTACACAGTGACCTCTAATGGTGTGAAGGTATTGCAATACCCTGCTGTTAAAAACTGTACTGTTCCTCATTTTATTAGTACCAGTACTTTAAGAATGACAATGTTTTAATAAGAGCCGTGTGTGTGTGTGTGTGTGTGTGTGTGTGTGTTACGGCACGTAGTGGAGTCGGACACAGATGCAGATCAGAACTTTTTATTCAAGGCAAAACACAAACTCAAAGCAAATGAAGTGTAGAACATAACCTTCTTGGCATGAACTCTAGCGCTGAAAACATAAATAGGTCTCCCTCCTACCACGACTAACCGCTAAACATATAAATAAGTAAACCCGGCGCTTACATATAGCCAACATAACTAGATCTAACACGAAACACCTGTGCTAGATCACAGTGGTTAAGCTAGCCCTTAACCCGTAAGTGCGCTCAAACCAAAGTCCTTCCAAATGAAGTGCCACAGCGGCCTCTGGCAGCCGTGGCGTGACAGTGTGTGTATGTGTGTGTGGGTGTGCGTGTGTGTGTGTGTGTGTGCAGACACACTGAGCATTCCAATCTTTTTTCCCTCTCAAATGCACTGCAGCTTTCATGGTGAAAAAATGAAAGACATGGTTGCAAATGGTTGCAAGTGTTCTTGTCAAAAGTACACAGCTTGTTGACAAAACAGATGCACAAAGCGTAATATGGCATAATTCTGTTTTCATGGCCGACAGTCAGGGTAAGCTCACAGACACCACAAAGCGTGTTGGTAAAAGATCTTTTAAACCTACACAGACCAAGGGAGCCAACATGTTCAACTTAGCAAAGCATCTCGATCACAAACCTCCCGATCAGTTCAAAGAATTTAAAGAGGGACTGGTTAGCAAATGTGTCTGATAACATAATTCGCCTCACGCCCTTACCTCAAACGAGTGTGATTTATTTTGTGACAAGCAAACTTTTTTCACCATTGGAGTTTGACGAGACAGTCGAGGGCAATAATAATTGTTTAATTTGGCTTTATCCTTTTAGGTAACTTATCAGTGTTGCAAACATCTCTATATGCAAGAACAACGATCACACTGCAAACAGTTTACCTTAAGCCGCTAAAAATCAGAAGTTCACAAGTATGCACTGCAGATCAACAACACCATAAATTATCGTTTTTTACTCCGTCAGTACCGGTAATCATGGCGTACGTTTTTGCCAATAATTATTTTTATAGAAAATGTGCTCTATGTAGAGTGAACAGACCTCCACCAAGAGGTGTACTGAGTCTTGATTACTGGTTCGATTACTGGCCTACATGTTTCACATGCTGAACCCCAAGTTGCTCCCGATGGCAGGCTTTACCATGTAATATTATGGATTAGCATTAAAAGAGAGGGAGTGCTATTCAGATAAACTAACACTTTCCAATCAGACATAGGTGTCGTTTATGTGATGTAGATTACATTTTGTTTTATCATTAAAACATTAGTGACGTTGTTACACTGAAAGCCGAGGTGCTGCCCAGCCAGAAGCTATAGATTCTTTTGTAAGCTGAACAAAGATAGATAGCTAAATGTCCATTAAATGCAATCTAAAAATAAAACGGAAGCCGAAGCGAGTCGGGTTTCAGGGCGTCGCGGGTCCGGGCCGGCCCAGAGTCCTTCTAATTCCTCTCTGAATCCGAAGAGTTAGAAGGATGTGTTCAAAACTGAGAGCAGCATATAAAGAGCTGCTTGAAGTGATTACCCAGTAAAAATAAAATCCCTCACACTGCAGAAACTCCCCTGTCTTCCAGAAGTTATGACAAAATCTCAGGCTTCTGGGGGAAAACCACACTTAAGCCATATTCATAACCCCACGATGTTGGATTATTTGGCCATTGTGGGAATGAATGGCATGGCTATTTAGCTATGCCCAAGGTGGAGGAGGTGCTTGCTAGCTACCTCTCTCCACCGACGGCGGGTAATTACAGGGCCCAGCTTGCATCCATGGTGGCATTGGTGGGCAAGCCTATGCAGTAGTAGTCTTGCTTGTGGGTCACTGCAGACAATGACAGGGTTGCAGGCCTACCAAGCAGACCTGCTGAGTGAACTCGACATATGGCGTGTTGTCTCGAGCTCACCCGGATGTCCACGAGTGGAGCCTGGGCCAGCACTAGTGTGATGGAGACCCAGAAGGCAGCCTGCCAACCCCCACAGATAGCCAGGGGAACCGGGCAGCCACAGTCGCGGTCTGATACTAGGCCTGATCTGAGAATGGTCATAAAGGCTAAGCAGGCAAAGAAGAGCGGTCCTGAGGGGCTGTGTAGGGATGTATCTGGGGACATGAGGTTGTTAGGGTAGGTAGGCCCCAATGCTACTGTAGGGCATCTTCTAGCCAAGGCGGTCCCCAAGTTTTCGTGTTCCCTGGTCAGCGAGCTGTCACAGGGCACCGAAAATCTGATGCTTCCCTCAAATATAATGTGGAATAGCTAACGTCACTAAAAGACCATCAGGCAGTATGCAAGCTACTGCCAAATGTGTCTCCATGGGTTCTGTCTACCATGGAAAGGGTTACCGGGTCCAGTTATAGCTCGACCCCCCCGTTCACAGGTGTGCTCACCACAGCAGTCAGCACAGACCAGAGCCCGACGTTCGCACAGGAAGTTAGCTCCCTTTTGGACAATGGGGTCTTAGAACATGTACCCCATTCCCTCAGGGTGGGAGGTTTAAAGCCTTTATTTCCTGTTCCGCAAAAAAGTGGGAGTATGTGGCCAATTTTAGATCTGCATCATCTGAACCGTACTCTTCAGACATTCTCTAACTTCGAGATTCATGCATGGTGTCAGACGGCTGAGGCCCATCTGCAGGCCGCGCATACCTTCCTGGGACCTTCTATAGTCCTGGAAGGTCTGTCGGGTGCCCCATTCGAGCCCCTAGATTGGATCTAAATGCTGATTTATCACCCTCCGACAGAACTCGGCAACTGTGGGTCTGGCCCCTGAGGGGCACCAGCTCATAGATTTGGGTCTCACAATTGAAATTGTAGAAACCATGTTAAATGCTAGAGCACCATCCACAAGGAAAGCGTATGCACTCAAGTGGCAGCTTTGTCTTGTGGTGTGAGCAACGTCACCTAGACCCAGTGAACTGCGCAATAGCTACAGTCCTGGAGTTCTTACAGAACGTTTCTTTGTGGGCTGGGCTCATTCTACAATCAGAGTTACTTGGCTGCCATTTCGGCCAGCCATGCCCCTGTTGATGGAGCCTCTGTGGGGCAACATCCTCTAACTTTGAGGTTTATGCATGGTATCAGATGGCTGTGGCCCATCTGCAGGCCACGCATACCTTCCTGGGACCTCCTGTGGTCCTGGAAGGACAGTCGGGTGCCCCATTTGAGCCCTTAGGGTGGATCTATCGTCTCAAAAAGCCACAGGGCTGATTTATCACCCTCAGCCAGAACTAAGGAAGCTGTGGGTTTGGCCCCTGAGGGGCACCAGCTCTTAGATTCAATCCATACATACCTTCCTGGGACCTTGCTGTGGTCTTGGAAGGTCTGTCAGGTGCCCCATTTTAGCCCTTAGAAACAGCCTATGAGAAGCTTCTGACTCTAAAGTTAGCTCTTTTACTGGCCCTGACATCTCTCAAGCGAGTGGGAGGTCTACAAGCTCTCTCTGTTGCCCCTCCCTGCCTTGACTTTACCCCTGAATAAGCAAAGTCCTTCCTGTGTCCTAGGCCAGATTACATTCCTAAAGTGCCTACATTGGCTGCCCACCCTGAGGTGATGCAGGTTTTCTGCCCTCCCTGTGTTCCTCACACTGGAACAAGAGAGGATGCACCTGCTGTGTCCAGTAAGGGCTCTCTGTACTTACGTCCACCACTCTGGCCAGTGGCATGAGTCAGAGCAGCTACTAGTCTGCTTTGGCAGCAACAGGAAACGTGGTGCTGTGTCAAAGCAGCACATCTGTACTTGGATAGTGAAAGCAATCTCTGGGGCAATCTCTGGGGCTTACGACACGCGATCTCGCCATGCCTTTGAGCATAAGAGCTCATTCCACTAGGGCGGTTGACTCCTCGAAGGCTTTGTCCAAAGGGGTATCCTTGCAGGATGTGTGTGCAGCTGCAGGGTGGTCTATGCCTCACACAGTCATTTGTTATTACAACCTGGATATTCATTCCTCCCCGGGCTCGAGTGTCCTGCAGTGACCCTCGGGCTTGGGTATTTTTGAACAGGCCATACCCTCGGTATGACGGAGTGGGTATTCTTGTTCCCATACTGTTATGCTAAATTCAACGTCGAAGTTCCATGCAAAAAGGAACGAGATGTTGCATAGCACTGTTATAACGGGGCAGGCCTGTGAATTGCGTCTACGTTTCAGATAATAGAGGCTGGCGGTGTGGTTCACAGGTGCCATATATGTGTGTGTGTGTGTGTGTGTGTATATATATATATATATATCATGCAATGCGCTTAATTGCCACGTCACCTGATCATGTCAGGCCTATAAGTAGAGGCATGATTTTACACAAGCTTCCGAAACCGGTCACGTGCACAAGGCATTCCCATACTGTTATGCTAAATGCAACGTCTCGTTCCCTTCTCAGGGAACAGGGTTACAAGCGTAACCCCGACATTTTGTGTCCTAGTTTTGATCTTGTTCTAGCCATCATTTTCGAATCTTGTTTTGCTTCATTTATGCCCGTTTGCCGATCGCCTGACCTAATGCCTGTTTATGACCACGTCTATGTTTCACGATTTGGATTTCTCTTCCTGTCTCTCACATAATAAAGCTCTTATCTTCATTTGCATCTGTCCTCAACACCATTACATTTTTTTCAGTAAATATATTTCAAATGAGTCTGTTCATATGAAATTTTCACCAGACTCAAGAAATCCGGAAATATTAAAAAATTCACAACATGAAAGTCCATAAATGAAGTTGTGTGTAATAAAGTGGAATGACACTGGAAAAAAGTACTGAACACGTTAAGAAAAAGCAGTTCTCCAAGGCACAGTTAATACTGTCATGAGTCCCCCATTGTGCAGAGCGCAGTGGAACATGTGAGCGCACATACACAAGCAGATGCGCGCACACCTGCCTCTCCGTTTTGGACAGCAGTGACATTTCAACACGTGCATTTGTTATTGTTTACGTTATGTCTCCTCCCTGTCCTGTCATTGGTTGTGGTGTCACGTGTGTCAGGATTACCCTCAGCTGTTAGCAGTTACGAGAGTGATAATGTCAGCATATATACCACGTGCCTCCCAACACTCAACGCGGAATATCAGACTTAGATTAGGTATTGATTAGAATAGATGTAGTTATCGTCATAGTCAAAGTCTTAGTTATAGTCATATTCTTAGTCATAGTTTGTTAGATTAGTTTATACTGGTTTCTCCGCTACCAGTCCCTCGCTGTTGTTTTTTGTTTCATGTTTGGTATATCAACCCTATATCCTGTGACCGTGACTTTGATCCCTGCATTACCCAAGTTTATGCCTGTTTGCCGATCGTCTGACCTTTGGATGTTTTGGATTACGTTTTTGGATCACGTTTTGGATTTGTCTGCCTGTCTCTCTTTAAATAAAACTATTGTTCTTACTGCACTTGCATCCACCTTTTCTTCTACTACGTCAAGGAATGTGACAAATACAAGGAACCATCTGAAATCCATAAGTAATTATAACTCCTACTGGTGCAAATTAATATCAGCTAGGTTAGTAAATTAATGTCTATAAAACGGCTTTTCGTTACCAAGGTGTCACACAAGAAATATCTCTCTCAAAACCTTCGTTACCTTATTGTTGCAAAACATATTGATGGAATCAGATACAGACGTATTTCAAAACTTCTGAATCCTCCAGTAAGCACCATCAGGGTCATTATCTCCAAGTGGAAGCAAGAACACTCCATCATCAACCGGCCATGCACAGGTTGCTCCTCGCTAGATTTCTGACCAGGGAGTCAGAAGAATAGACAGAAGAGTAGCAGAAGAGCCAAGGATCACTCGGAAAGAGCTCCAGAAACACTTGGAGGCAGCATGTGCCATTGTCACAGACAAAACGATAGGCAATGCACTCCACTGCTCAGGCTCACCCCACAAGACTAAAGAAAATGCATGTCAAAGCTTGTTTATAGCTTTTTGGCTGTCATACTACACACCATGTTTGGACAAAAAATGGCATTGCACTTCACCCTAAAACACTACACCAAGAGTGAAGTTTGGAGGTGGAAGCATTATGGTGTGTGGATGTTTTTCTTCACATGGTACTGGTAGACTTCATATAACTGAAGGAATGATGAATGGAGCCCTTTACCAGACAATTCTTTAGAATAATCTGCTGTCAACCACCAGGATGATGAAGACAAGACATGGGTGGACCTTCCAGCAGGACAACAATCCAAAGCGTACAGCAAAGGAAACTCTCAACTGGTTTCAGAGAAAATAAATCAAGGCTTTAGAATGGCCCAGTCAATCATCTGACTTGAACTCAGAGGAAACCTACACAGACTTGTGAACTTGTGAAACTCCAAACAGTCTACAGATATTTTCAGTAGCTTTCTCTGTCAAGGAAATTGCTTATGTTCATTACTATTGTTGATTATCATTTTACTTTTATGGAGTACAACAACTGAAAGGAAATTCTCTTATATCATCTTATATTTTATATTATATACCCTCTTATATTATGAACTGCTCTCAAATATATGATGAATGTAATCATTTAATTAACTCTTTGAATAAGCTGATCAACTGCTATCCTTGATTATATTATTATGTACTTCTGTGTCAACATGACATGGGACTTATTTTGTATCATGACTATGTGCTGTATGTTTTGTCTAAATCTGTCTGACACTTGGACCAGTAGAAACCGTTCACGCACAGCTGTTATCAGTGTGTACAATGTGTATAAATACTCCTGTTTTGAATGAATAAATCGGGAAATCTCTGTGAGCGCTCATATCTGTCAGTGTGTATGTTCACTTTGGACTGTCCAGGTGCCTGACTCTGCAGCAAACCACACTTTCTAGCTCATAGCAACATAGAACTAAAAGTAACTAAATGTTACTAGAAGTTAATGGTAAAACAGGCTGAAAGGCATGACAAAGATCGAAAAGGCGTACACGGTAGATTCCTGTGGGGTGAAATCTAACAACAACATACCGTTAATTTATGCTTTCTATTAATTTTAAAATCAGTGTTGAATATTTACACTATTTCTAATATATTAAGTAAGTATAATATTATCACTAAAGACCAAATATAGTACAATAAAAAAAAATCATAACTATCAAAACGCTGTTAATGACGGTGTAACACAGCCTTTAAAGGGAGACCACAGACAAAACCTAAAATTTAACCATCACTACAGCTGTTGTAAACATCTCTAATCAGGTCTTACAGTTATGATGCAGTGGCTCTGTAGAGATATGAATACTGGAGAAACCCCCTCTTGAGTATGTATCTTGGCGGTAGCCACAAAATTTGAAAAACTCTCAGTATACACTGTTCGACAGAGGGAAATGTCCTGGTTAGAGTTAGTAACTAACGCTAACCCTAACCTGAGGTCTGTATAGGTCGATCAAAGGATGGATTCCTACTCAGATTCATATTAGTTTGGGTGTCATAAAACATTGATACATCAATTATTGTATGGCACATTATTTTCTCGGTGCATCTTTGATGTTTAAAATTACATTTAAATGGGTCATTTTTGTTTGCTAGCTGTGACACATTGTAGTCTATTAGAATACTGTTTAATATAGCCTGGCAAAATAGCATTAGGAGAGCACAGGGGGAGATATAACAGGTCCTCTAACCCAGGGGTGGGAAATCTTATCCGGAAAGGGCCAGTGTAGGTGCTGGTTTTCATTCCAATCAAGCAGGAGGCACACCTGATTGCACCTGTTTAATCAGTTGAGCTTGGCTTTCAATAGATTCAGGTGTGGCTTCCGATTGGTTGGAATAAAAGGTGAAATGTGGACTAAATGTTCTTACACAATTGGATTGTTTGGGCCTTTGCCAGTGTAACAAGACTAGATAGTAGATAGTAGATTACTATGAGGCTTCCTATGAGGCGAGTTGGCTTCGTTTCATAAGTGTTTGTTTGTACAGTCATGGACGAAATTATTGGCACCCCTGGAACTTTTCCAGAAAATGCACCATTTCTCCCAGAAAAGTGTTGCAATGACAAATGTTTTGGTATACACATGTTTATTACCTTTATGTGCATTGGAATCAGCACAAAAAAACAGAAGAAAAAAGGCAAATTTGACATCCTTTTACACAAAACTCAAAAATTAGGTCGGACAAAATTGTTGGCACCCTCAACTTAATATTTAGTTGCACACCCTTTTGGAGAAAATAACTGAAACCAATCACTTCCTATAACCATCAACAAGCTTACTACACCTCTCAACTGGAATTTTGGACCACTCTTCTTTTGAAAACTGCTCCAGGTCTCTCAGATTTGAAGGGTGCCTTCTCGCAACAGCAATTTTGAGATCTCTCCATCCAGACTCATTGATGGCCACTTCAGAATTCTCCAGCGCTTTGTCTCCAACCATTTCTGGGTACTTTTTGAGGTATGTTTCAGGTCATTGTCCTGCTGAAACACCCATGACCTCTGACGCAGACCCAGCTTTCTGACACTAGGCCCTACATTATGGGCCAAAAACTTTTGATAGTCTCCAGATTTCATGATTCCTTGCACACAGTCAATGCAACCAGTGCCAGAGGCAGCAAAACAACCCCAAAACATCCTTGAACCTCCACCATGTTTGACTGTAGGTACTGTGTTCTTTTCTTTGTAGGCCTCTTTCTGTTTTCTGTAAACAGTAGAATGCCAAAAAGCTCTACCTTAGCCTCATCTGTCCACAAAACGTTCTCCCAGAAGGATTGAGGCTTACTCAGGTACATTTTTGCAAACTGCAGTCTGGCTTTTTTATGCCTCTGTGTCAGAAGTGGGGTTCTCCTCGGTCTCCTGCCATAGCGCTTCTTCTCATTCAGATGATGACATATGGTTCGAGCTGACAATGATGCACCCTGAGTCTGCAGGACAGCCTGAATTTGCATGGAAGTTGACTGAGGTTGTTTATCCACCATTCGAACTATCCTGCGTTGCATTCTTTCATCAATTTTTCTCTTCCATCCACGTCCAGGGAGATTTGTCACAGTTCCATGGGTTATAAACTTCTTGATTATATTGCACACAGTGGACAAAGGAACTTTAAGATCTCTGGAGATTGACTTGTAACCTTGAGATTGTTGATATTTTTCCACAATTTTGCTTCTTAAGTCCTCAGACAATTCTCGGCTCTTCTTTCTCTTCTCCATGCTCGGTGTGGCACACACAGGCACACAACACAAAGGTTGAGCCAACTTTCATACACTCTAACTGGCTTCAATTTTGATTTCTATATTGCCAGCACCTGTTACTTGCCACAGGTGAGTTTAAATGAACATCACATGCTTGAAATGAAATTATTTACCCACAGTTTTAATAGGGTGCCAATGATTTTGTCCAGTCCATTTTGGGAGTTTTGTGTAAAATGATGTCAAATTTGCCTTTTTTCTTCTGCTTGTGCTGTTCCAATGCATTTAAAGGTATTAAACATGTGTATACCAAAACATTTGTCATTGCAACACTTTTCTTGTTAGAAATGGTGCATTTTCTGGAAAAGTTCCAGGGGTGCCAATAATTTCGTCCATGACTGTATATCTGTGGTCTGACATAGACATTGATTTTAGCTGCTGTTGTGACTGTATGTCAAAACAATTTATATCAATCAAAACACAAGGATCTTAGCTTTCCAAAGATATGAGTATCTTCGTACACACAGCATCTTTGTTGCTAGTATAGATTTGCTAATAATATGGAAATTGAGCACTGGGGGTCCATCGGAATATTAACAGGATAAAGTATACGATGGCGAGATGGCTGATAATCTCTAAAATGATTGATATTAGAATATGTTTGATCATAGAACGATAGTTTAATTCAATCCTTGAACAACAAACGCTCTCAGTTAGCATAGACGTGCAGTTGCTGCACAGACACCATGGATTTTGCCCCACTCTCGCCTCCTCAACTCTCTGATTGTCTTCATTCTGATGTACATTCTGAGTAATGTCTTCTATATTAGCCTCCTTGCTTATGTTATGCTTGGGTTCAAATTTAAAAGGCTGAAGACGTTTATATCGCTGTATGGTCGCTGGAGAATCAAGAACATTGCAACCATTTGACATTACTACTCAGAATGCATTGCAAGGTTGCAATAATGGCGGCCTATTTTATAATTAAAAATAAAACTGACATCTAGAGTGGTTTTGTATAGTGGATTTATATACTGGATGTCAGCGTTAATCTAAGAAGCCATACAAGTCTTCATAGTCGGGGTTCCCTTTAAAGATGCTTTGCAGCATCCAGTATTTATATTTAATTTTTTTTTATAAAAAGCAGTATTCATAAGAAAATGTCCCAATTACTGATACCTGAATAAGGCATGGATCCTAAGTCTATGTAATAACATATTTCATTCTGGGTATTGTGTATTCGTAAAATGACGCAAAATTATGAATTCTGCTAAAACTCAAACTGTAAGTGATACAGTACTGTACAACAGAATACTACATACTGTAATAAATGATATATTAAATTCTAGATTTATGCAGGATTTTCCCTTGATCTGTGACTTTAGCAGTAACATCAACAGTAAGGATACCTTACCTGTGTAGAAGTGAGGAGTTGCCATCTTTAAATTTCAGAGGTTTCATAGACACATCACTCTTCATGGCGACACAGCTGGGTGCTGTTGATTCTGATCTCTTTCTCTGGAGTTTACTGCACAACATTAAAAACAGTCCTTTAGACATTTATATACACTCTACAGCTTTTAACTAACTTGTTAATTTAAGGATAACAATTTTACTTATAATAAACAGAGTTGAACTTTTTGTCAGGCTAAGCTGTGACTGTTGACATTACATTAATAATGGTCTTCAACCAGCCCAAGAGAACCCATGTCACACCCCACTTCATCTACCTCCACTGGCTTCCTGTAGTCGCGCGCATGAAATTCAAGGCCTTGATGCTCACCTACAAGACCTTGTCTGGAACAGCACCCTCCTACCTCAACTCTCTCCTGAAGGCTTACGTTCCCTCACGCAATCTGCGATCTATTAGCGATCGACGCATAGTAGTTCCTACTCAGCTTGGCTCAAGGTCCCTTTCCAGAACCGTCAAACTAACTGTTCCTCAGTGCAACAATGGAACAATGAACTTCCAACCTCAAGCCGGACCACAGAATCTCTCACCATCTTCAAAAAACAGCTAAAGACAAACCTCCGTGAACACCTAACCAACTCATCTAAAAAAATAAATAAATAAAATAAAAAAATTGCACTTACACCTCTACTCTGTGCACTTTGTTTCTGCTGGAACTCAATTTATGGATCTTGTATGGTAACACTACATGTATTGTTCTCTGCCTAATATATCGCTTTGCTTGTATTTTCTCATTTGTAAGTCTCTTTGGATAAAAGCATCTGCTAAATGAGTACATGTAATATGTAATGTAAAACCTTTGGTTACATTACTCCAATTGTAAGATTGTTCTTGAGTTTTTCCAATAGCCAGATATTGATTCTCATAAATAAAGTATTCAGAGAAAAAATCTGGTTTGTCTGTTCCCTTTCAAAGGGAACTTCGACGTTGCATTTAGCATAACAGTATGGGAACGCCTTGCGCGTGTGACCAGTATCTGAAGCTTATGTAAAATCATGCCTCTATTCCTATTCGGATCTATATTAGTTTGGATGTGTGGGAATACAAATTTTAAATAATGGTAACTGAAACTATCACCTTTTGTCTGTGATGGCTCTTAGTGCCCCTGTCCCATTCTTTGAATTGGTGGCCATTGTTTAGGATCATCAAAACTTGAGTTCAGTGTAAATGCACTTTTCTTTATCTCTATAATAATGAAGCTATCTGAGTTATATAGTAATGCTGCTTGGATTAGGACTGGTTACACTGTTTAAGGTCATCACCTGAGTGCTGTCTCCAACTCTAAGCACTGCCTCCTAAAATGTATATAAAACTACAATGTATAGCTAATTCCTTTAGACTTGATGACTGCAGCACAAGACAGCATGTTCTGACCTACAGACTAATGCTCCTGATGTTCTACAATAAAGAATCCTACTGAAGATTTACCCGAGTCTCCTGGTCTTGCCTTCTGAGTTTCCAACAGCATTAATATCAATTACTGAATGGCACATTATTTTCTCAGTGCAACTTTGATATTTTAAAATAAAATTTCAATGGGCCATTCACAATTGTTAGCAAATTGTATTAGAATAGTGTTTAATATAGCCTGATAAAGTAGCATTAGCAGAGCGGGGGGGTGTTATATAACAGGTTCTGTAGATATAATTGAACTCCATCACTACTCTACATGTGATATGGCTCCATCTAGTGGGTCTTCCTGATATGATACTGTCTGTGTGGTTTTAATCGTATTCATGTAGAAATAAGCTATATAGTTAAGGATGCGCTTCAGCAATCAGTATCTATATGTGAAAATTACTTATAAAATCAATAATCAGAAAAATTTCCTGATTATTGGTACCTGAAAATGGAACTGATCCTAAGCCTACATAATAACATATTGCATCCTGTGTATTGTAATGTTTGTAAAATGACGCAACATCATGAATTGTAAACTGTAAGTGATACAGTCCTGCAAAACAGAGGATTACATACAATAGAAATAATCTATTAAATTCTATTATTATGTCGGAATTTCCCTTTACATGTGACTTTAAGCAGTGACATTAACAGTGAGGAGACTTTACCTGTGTGGAAGTGAAGTCTCCCTCTTTAAACCCCAGAAGAGGAACCTCCCTAGACTTATCACTCTTCATGGAGATACACGTGGGTGCTGGTGAATCTGATGTCTTTCTTTGGAGTTTACTGCACAACATTATAGACCGTCCTTTAGTGATTTAAAAACACTCTTTAAAGTTTTTATCTAACTTGTTCATTCATTGACAATACATAATTTAGATATAAATATTTAATGACTAAAATACAATGACATGGTAGTTTACCATTTACCGTTTGTCTCATTTTAGCAAAAATAATATTAACTGTTGTATTGATGATACTACTGTTTAAAAAAAATACAATGGCATCAGCGGTATTTTGAAGCTCTAGTATCACAATACTACTGTAGTACTGGTATACCATACAAGACTACTATGACAATGTCACATAAATGAGTACATTGTTTGTAATAGGTCTAAAAAAAAAAAAAGCCAGATTTTAATTTTGTGTACTGTGGTATTATGCTACTCTCTTTTTGACTCATAAATCATATATACAGTACATTACAGTTTGTATTGTGTCTTGATATCTTGTAGAACTTTTGGTATGAATTTTGGTATGTCAAAGAGACATGAGGAAACAGTTCTGTTAATGTAATTGGCACATGGCCAAAGGTGGGTAGAGTAGCAACGTACGCTGCCACTTTTCAAGTAGAACAGGTTCCTGCATGTTACCTCATGTTAGATAATCTCACCATTATATGCTGTGAGAAGTTAGGTTTGGCTTAACTGTTAGCCATCTTGTGTCAGTTCAAATAGCAACTCCAGGCAGCTACTGTATATAGTTAGATAGCTAGATAACGTTAAAATAACCAAATAAAATTATGCTATTATTCAATCTGTATCAGTTAGCTTAATTTAATTAAATATATTGTGAAACATAAATTCAGGTTGTTTCTCAAATCACCAAGCAAATCATTTAAGTGTTTTAATATCAACTAATTCAAAATGCTCCTCAGTTATGACTCAGAGAAGGGACATTGTTAGACAGAGGAAGGCAGATGGGATGTGTGTGAATTCAGTGTAAAATGGCATTTAACATTTAGATTGCAAGTGAATGTTGATAGGTTGTGACATCATTAACAAATCCGAAAATGTGTGTATTAATGTCAAATTAAACAATTTAACACATTTTAAATACAAGTGTTATTTTATTTGTTAAATTATTGTACTGTTGACTTGTAGAGAATAATTAAAACCTTTATTTCTGAGAATGTATGATCAGGAAAATATGTCAATTTAAAGGTCAAAATTGTTGACTCTTAAAAATCACGCCTTTTTTCTAGTGTTAAATTAGATTTTTGGGTAAAATGTCTGGTGTAAGTTCATTAACATCTGACCATAATTATGACTAACCATTTTTTTATATATAAATGCTTCAGAATCTTAGATCACCACAGGTTTCAAAACACTAGATAAAATGTGTTTTTTTTTTACTGCAATGTTAAAAATGGATCCTGTAATTGTCTATAGCAATAGGGGTATTTACTTTTAAAATCATTCATGAGTGATGACCTTGGATTTCATTATTGAACAGGATAATTTTTCAGGCGATATGCAAACATGATTGTATGGTCATAGGAAAAAGAAAGTACACCCTTCGTCAATTCTAGGTTTTTATTCATAAGCTCCTAAATACTAATTGTGTGGTCCTCATCAACATCTAAAAAACAAATTTTCAATTACAAAATGTCAATATTTGGTTATTTTACCACAAATACTTTTACAGGTTTTGCAGCTGTCAGTATTTCACAGTGAAATTGCTGTGGTATATAAAGGTTCACATGGCCATTATTTAAAATAAAAATCTGGAAAACTAATGTAATTTTTTTTCATAATGAGCATTTACAGTTTCTTAAACATATTTTCATATGCATTTGTCATTTTTTTAAAATGTTACATTCTGTGTGACCAAGTGAATTAGAAAATCACAATACTGGTTAATTTCAGCAAAAGGAGAGATCACGACATTTTAGATTTGCACGTCAGCTCCCAACATTCACCGGAAGAGTCATTTTGAGGAGTCGACTCATTACCAAACGACACAGTAATGAATTCTTCCAAGAGTGAGTGAGTTTTGTGGAGCTCTGAGTAAAGGTTTTAAAAAACTTTAACACCCTGCAGAAACGGTGATATTACTGTCACACAAGGACTGTTGATTACGGGTAAGTGATTTCTTTATTTTGAAAAACTTTATATAAGAGGAATGTAAATATGTTGTAAAGAAAACTCGTAAAATATAGCTGTAAGAAATCTGTGTGATGTACAGGTACAACCTTACCTGTAAAACAGGTTTTTATCGGGTATGTACTACATAGACCTGTCAACTCCCTCTTTGAATTTCTAATGAACTAAACATTTAGAATGTTTGGGGAATATACAGGGTGTACCAAAAGTCTCTGTACACCAGCGTCATCAGTGGATGTTTGTGCATGTCCACTTCTTGATTGGACTGCAACAATTCCACTCACAGTTGTGTGTGATGAGAGTGCCATTTTCCCTGTTAAAGCATGGGTTCTCAAAATTTTTCATTCCATTGCTCACCTAGATAGGTACAATATAAAGTACCATCCATCCATCAATCCTCTACCACTTACTCCTTTTCAGGGTCACGAAGAACCTGAAACCTATCCCAGGGAGCATTGGGCACAAGGCAGGGTGGCAGTTCATCGCAGGGCTAATATACAGTACCCATACACTAATATTGGCACCCTTGGTAAATATGAGCAAAGAAGGCTGTGAAATTTGAGTACCATTTTTTATTTTTTGTTTATTGAAAGAAAAAACAAAAAAAACAACAAACAAACAAACAAACAAACATATATATATATATATATATATATATATATATATATATATATATATATATATATATATATATATATATATATATATTTTATTTTTTTTTTTTTAATTCTTTTTTTTCAGTTCAGATCAAAAAGCACTGGCTGTGCATTCAATATGATTTAATTTTATGTTAATTAGGTTTTGAAGACAGACTTTCTGAGATTTTCTATATATTTGTATAGCTCGGGGAACAGACACAGTCTCTATAGTATGTATTACAGGTGTTGGATTATTAATTAAGCATTGATTATACTGACTGTTATTGTTGGAAGATATACTTACGTTAGGCGGTCACTTGGAGTGTAGCTCCAACGCTGCTGGGGTGCAGGCCATCAGGACGAAACAACCTAGGACACTCCCAGAACAGATTCCAGTTATTAACAAACACCAGATTCTGCTTATTACACCAAGAGACTAACCAATCATTGAAAGTGAGAAGTCTAGTGAACTTTTCTGCTCCACGTCTGAATGTGGGAAGAGGTCCAGAGACGATGATCTTCGCGGTGGGCGATCTGCCTCGTACCGTCTCGATCAGGCTGGAGAAGTGCCTCTTCAGAACCTCCATCTGCTGCAGCCTGGTGTTGTTCGTCTCTGCGTGCAGCATCAACGCACTCGTTCAATGTCTCCTTCAGGATCCCAGATACCTGCACAGCGACACCTTACCTTTAAATGAGGCTACACGGACTTCCGCACAATTTAGTCCCCGACGATCACAGCATTAGGTCTGGTCTGACAGAGAGGGGCGAAGCGGTTCCTGGTTGGAATCTCTAACACCAAAGGTGGAGAGGTCCTCGCCCAGGGCACAGCCCTTGCCTTCCGCCGCTGGTTCACCCAAGGCTTGAGGTGTGTTGGCGCCGGCGTGATGGAGACCACGGCTGGGAAAGTCCTAGGTGCACGGTCCCTGCATAGAGAAACAAATGGCATAGAGGGGCTAGGAGTGGAAATACCACACTGTGTGCTTACCTTGGATGTGTTGGCAGAGGCAGGCAATGTTTCCAGCGCAGTTCGTCGCTCCTGCTAGTCGAGTAGGCCGCGGATCTGCTTCTCCACATCCTCCAGTTCCAGCAGCACCAAGCGAGTCCTCATCTGCACTCAAAAGCGAAGAGACGTTAGACATATTTGTTCTTTAAACAAAAAACAGCGGTAAATGCGAAATATGAAAACGTAAACAATGCTAGCGGTAGGTGATGCTAGCAGGCTACGGGATACAAGCTAATCGCAAGCTAGTCGCGGCTGTTTGAACAAACAGATCAAATTTAGCTACAGTGCAATGTTATGGTTGTTTTTAAAGTAGTTTCAGTTATATTTATACATCCATTATGTTATTGGTCAAAATGACTTCCACAGATTAAATACACACAAAAACAGCAAAGAACCGTTACGTTACGTTAGAAGAATGGATCCAGGTGGCATTCCCAAAGATCTCCTGTATGGTGAGGTGGCTGAGGGTTCATGGCTAAGTGGACGCCCCGACTGCAATTCAAAGATGTCTGCAAGAAGGACATGAGATTTTGCGGCGCATATATATATATATATATATATATATATATATATATATATATATATATATATATATATATAGACAGTCTCACATAATCTCACAAAAGTGAGCACACCCCTCACATTTTTGTAAATATTTTATTATATCTTGTTTGACAACACTGAAGAAATGACACTTTGCTACAATGTAAAGTAGTGAGTGTACAGCTTGTGTAACAGTGTAAATTTTCTGTCCCCTCAAAATAACCCAACACACAGCCATTAATGTCTAAACCGCTGGCAACAAAAGTGAATATACCTCTAAGTGAAAATGTCCAAATTGAGCCCAAATTGTCAATATTTTGTGTGGCCACCATTACTTTCCAACACTGTTTTAACCCTCTTGGGCATTGAGTTCACCAGAGCTTCACTGGTTACCACTGGAGTCCTCTTCCACTCCTTCATGATGACATCACGGAGCTGGTGGATGTTAGAGACCTTGTGCTGCCGTTTGAGGATGCCCCACAGATGCTCAATAGGGTTTAGGTCTGTAGACATGCTTGACCAGTCCATCACCTTCACCCTCAGCTTTTTTTTAGCAAGGCAGTGATCATCTTGGAGGTGTGTTTGGGGTTGTTATCATGCTGGAATATTGCATACTGACCATGCTCTGCTTTAGAATGTCACAGTACATATGGCATTCATATGTATGGCATTCATGGTTCCCTCAATGAACTGTAGCTTCCCAGTGCCGGCAGCACTCATGCCACCCCAGACCACGACACTCCCACCAACATGCTTGACTGTAGGCAAGACGCACTTGTCTTTGTACTCCTCACCTGGTTGCCGCCACACACGCTTGACACCATCTGAACAAATTAGGTTATTTTGGACTCATCAAAACACAGGACATGGTTCCAGTAATCCATGTCCTTAGTCTGCTTGTCTTCAGCAAACTTTTGGCGGGCTTTCTTGTGCATCATCTTTAGAAGAGGATTCCTTTTGGCACGACAGCCATGCAGACCAATTAGATGCAGTGTGCGGCATATGGTCTGAGCACTGACAGGCTGATCCCCCACCCCTTCAACCTCTGCAGCAATGCTGGCAGCACTCATACATCTATTTCCCAAAGACAACCTCTGGATATGACGCGGAGCACATGCACTCAACTTCTTTGGTCGACCATGGCGAGGCCTGTTCTGAGTGGAACCTGTCCTGTTAAACTGCTGTATGGTCTTGGCCACCATGCATCAGCTCAGTGTCAGGGTCTTGGCAATCTTCTCATAGCCTAGGCCAAGTTTATGTAGAACAACAGTTATTATTTTCCGATCCTCAGAGAGTTCTTTGCCATGTGGTGCCATGTTGAACTTCCAGTGACCATTATGAGGGAGTGTGAGAGTGATGACACCAAATTTAACACACCTGCTCCCCATTCACACTTGAGACCTTGTAACACTAACAAGTCACATGACACCGGGGAGGGAAAATGGCTTTCTAGATTTTCACTTAGGGGTGTACTCACTTTTGTTGCCAGCGGTTTAAACATTAATGGCTGTGTGTTGAGTTATTTTGAGGGGACAGCAAATTTACACCTTTACACAAGCTGTACACTCACTACTTTACATTGTAGCAAAGTGTTATTTCTTCAGTGTTGTCACATGAAAAGATATAATTAAATATTTACAAAAATGTGAGGGCTGTACTCACTTTTGTGAGATACTGTATATTAGTCCAATTCCTGGCCTGCTCGAGTGGCTTAGTTTCTAAGACCAGCGGACCTGCTTTTACAAACAGAGAGGGGGTGAAGGCGGGTCACTGCCACCTTAAAACCAGTTGCTCACAGAACAAGGAAAACTTCAAACCTCCGAAGCCTTGTGGCTACATCCATCCTAGGCATGGAAAAGGCTTCAGGAGTAAACATCTCAAATCAGGAGCCGGAGTCCCAAAGCCGGTTCAAGGCCAAATGTAGTCTTGTTCCGGCAACCTCTGTGATGTTGTTGTTGCCATGCTGTATTAGCTTTTGTCGTTCCCTTGGGTCCACCAGCTACGTAGGGGGGGGGGGGTCTACTGCATGGGCAACAGCTGATCCTCCATATCACCCTGCCCAGGCTTTTTTGTAGCTCCAATGGAGAGGACACTCCAGTGACCCTGCAAGGCACAGACACAACAAGGGAAGAGGCAGTTACCAGTTTAAAGCTTATCCGATGAAGAAAACGGGCCCCAGGGGCTGCTTCTGTTGGTGGGAGAGATCATTGTACATCACTGGACAGCTACTGCCCACCTTAAGCTGGACAGCCCCCAGCCAATAAGGTGCTGTCCTGCCAAGGCTTGCCTGCTTCACTTGGGTGCGTGGAACTTAGAGAATCATCTCGACAATAGGCTGTAAATTCTGCACCAGGCAAGCAAAGACAAAACAAGAAGACTCCAGCTCTTCGCTTCGCAAGCTGGAATGTCCCGACCATGTGTCTTGGTCTCACTCCTGATCTGCAGCATATATATGACACATGCCAGACTGCCATCATTGACAAGGAACTCTCAAGACTCAACGTCGACGTGGCCTGCCTTCAGGAAACTCAACTTGCTGACAGCGGCATTATAAGAGAAGCTAGTTACAAGTTCACACCAGCACAGAGTTTGCTTTTCTGTGAAGAGCTTGCTTGTCCCCTTCATCAAGCCACCATCATCAGGCACAGAAAGAATCCTCTCAATCCATTTGTCTACTGACTCGGGCCCAGCCAACATCATTAGCACGTACGCCCCAACACTATGCTCAACTCCAGATGAAAAGGACCAGTTCTACGAAGCCTTACATGTAGTGATTTCCAGGATATCTTGTGCTGAAAGCGATACCAGTTAGATTTAGTCATCACCAGGCGTGCTTACCTTGCAAGCGTTCTCCTCACCCACAGCTATCACAATGCAGATGGCAACATCAATCACTCCCTGGTGGCTAGCCAGGTGCATGTATCACCAAAGAAACTGCAACATTCCAAGAAAAAAGGTCACCCTTGCATCAACACCTGCTGTATAAACAATCCAGAACAATCTGAGTGGTATGTCAGTAAGCTGCAGGAAGCCCTCACTGAGAAGTCACTTGATGGTACTATTGACTCCAAATGGACACACATCCGTGAAGATGTGCATAACTTAGTGATCAATGCTTACAGAAAGAAGGAGCAGAAAAGTGCCGACTGGTACGAAGCCCACTGGGAAGATATAGAGCCTGTAACCGATGCGAAGAGGAGGAAAGATCTTCTGGCATACAAGGCTGTGCCTAACCCCAGCACATTGGAAACCCTCAGGGTTGCTAGAAGAAACGCCCAGCAGACTGTCCAACACTGTGCAAAGATCTACTGGCTGAATCTTTGCAGCAGTATACAGGCATACCAGGGATGCAAGAGTGATGTACGGATGCATCAAGAAGGTGACTGGAACCTCTATCATCAAGACTGCCCCACTCAAGCCCAAGACAGGAGAAGTCATCAGGGATTAGGTTTAAGCAACTGCAGCACTGGGTTGAGCATTACCTCGAGTTGTACGCAACCCAGAACATTGTTACAAAGACTGCTCTGGACGTTGTGTTGGGAAGAGAGATATATCCAACATGACATCCGAGACACAAACATCGTCACAGTATATAAAAACAAAGGGGACTGCAGTGATTGCAACAGCTATCGGGCATCTCCCTACTGAACGTCATTGGAAAGGTGTTTGCCTGGGTTGTCCTGACACGTCTGCAGATCCTAGCCTCTCAAGTCTTCATTGATTTGACCAAGGCTAGACCTGGTTAGACGGAGTGGACTTTTCAAGCTACTGAAGCAGATCATATGTCCACCACAACTTCTGGCAGTCATCACCGCATTCCATGAGGACATGCGCAGCACAGTCTGCTTCAATGGTGCAATGGCTGATGCCTTTCCAGCGGAGTGAAACAAGGTTGTGTCCTTGCACCCACACTATTTGGTATCTTCTTCTCCATGCTCCTCCAATATGCCTTCAGAGACTGCAGTGAGGTAGTCTACATACAAACATCTCCCGCCTATGTGCCAAGACCAAAGTCATTGAGTTACTCCACGTGATATGCTTTTTGCTGATGATGCAGCCCTGATCTCACATATGGAGGAAGGTTTACAGCAGCTTGTAAGGAGTTTGGGCTGACCAGTAGCCTCAAGAAGACCAATGTCATTGCTCAGGGCACACACCATCCTCACATTGATGCAACCTGGAGGTTGTGGAGAGCTTCACCTACCTCGGGTTGACTATATCCTGTTCACTCTCCACCGATGCAGAGGTAAATTGTGTTTTAAGCACACTCCTCTAGTAGTCAGACTTGGACAACCTACACTCGGCATTAGAGGAAGCTCAACAGCTTTCACCTGAGGTGCCTGCAATGCATCCTCCATGTACAGTAGTAGGACAGGGTACCCGATACAGACGTTCTGGAACGCCCCAACATGAGCAGCATGTTTGCCGTCATCTGTGAGAAGTGTCTCCGTTGGCTTGGCCATGTTAGAAGAATGGATCCAGGTCGCATTCCCAAAGGTCTTCTGTATGGTGAACTGGCTGAGGGTTCATGGCTAACTGGATGCCCCCAACTGCAATTCAAAGATGTCTGCAAGAAGGACATGAGATTTTGCGGCATCAACCATAGTTCGTGGGAATCCAGCACTGAAGACCGTACAGCCTGGCGTTTTGCCGTCAGACGGCGCATTCAGAACAGGGAGAAGGACAGGATTAAGCACCTTGCTGAGAAGAGAGAAAAGAGGAAGGAGCATGTGTGTGTGTGTGTGTGTTCAGTTCAGATTAACTGTGACCCTGATCAGGATAAAATGTTTGCTGAAAATAAATGAATGACTGATTTGGTGATGAGAATGTGGGGGTCGGTCACTGTGTGATCACTGATTACAATAAATTTCACATCTTTGCCCTAAGGAAAAAAATCCTGTGTTTACAGTTTTGTAAAATTTAACTGCACATTTGTTTTTGTGTTTTCTAGAAGTGTAATCCATTCCAGTAGAAGAGATCAGACTCTTCAGGACTCAGCTGTGTGTTTGTGCAAACTTGAATAATATTCATAGATGGAGACTCCTGATTTGGACACAGATAATGTGTCTCCGCCCTCAAAAGTCAGGTAAACTACCATGTCATTGTATTTAGTCATGAAATATTCATATCCAAATTATTTATTAAGTACATATGAAAGGAATCATTTAACCAAAGGATTTACTATTAATGAAAAGCTGACAGTTTCCACTTAGCATGAAAAATGTTAGATTCTGTTCATTGTAAGTAAAATTAAGTCTTCATTAAATTAACAAGTTAGTTAAAACTGTAGAGAGTGTATATAAATCACTAAAGGACTGCCTGTAATATTGTGCAGTAAACTCCAGGGAAAGAGACCAGAATCACCAGCATTTAGCTGCATCTCCATGAAGAGTGATCAGTCTATGATGAGTCCTCTGAAGTTTAAAGATGGAAACTTCACACTTCTACAAAGGTAACATCTCCTCACTGTTAACGTCACTGCTAATATCACAGTTTAAGGTAAATTTAACTAGATAAACAGGATGGAAAACTAAATACTAAAGACTATAATGTAATTATTAATGAAGACACTGTTAAGTACATGGCAAATGGCGCACTTATATAGCGCTTTTATCCAAAGCGCTTTACACGGTGTCTCATTCACCCATTCACACAACACACACACACACACACACACACACACACACACACACCCACCAATGGTAGCAGAGCTGCCATGCAAGGCACTAACTTGTCATCGGAAGCAACTTGGGGTTTAGTGTCTTGCCCAAGGACACTTCGGTATGTGGAGTCACCCGGGCCGGGAATCGAACCGCCAACCCTATGATTAGTGGACAACCCACTCTACCAACTGTGCCACAACAGAAAAAAAACTTTTTTCAATCATCCAAAATTTATTTTGGGGGAATTGTTTATCTTTAAAATAAATGCTACTTTGTTTGACATGTTGTTTTGTAATAACGTAAAACTCATACGTTTGAAAGTGTTGCTTAAGTGTCCAAAATAATTTT
The DNA here is from genome assembly GCA_012411365.1 of Ameiurus melas. NCBI lineage: Eukaryota > Metazoa > Chordata > Actinopteri > Siluriformes > Ictaluridae > Ameiurus > Ameiurus melas. The sequence continues at coordinate 2,305,296 of CM022766.1, forward strand.
GGGGCTGCTGTATGTCCAGTCATTTCAGGCTAGTCCACCGCTTAGCATGATTTGCCCTCTGACAGGATACTAAGCCATAAGAACCTTCTAGACTTACACCAACATTCATTGAGGAAATCTCACTAAAGATCCCGCTGTGTCATCAGTGTAAGACACGAATATGGATGTTTAAAACAGTCAGTGGTTAAATTTGAGATTTGTCTTGAATGCCCCTATATAGGCTGTGCTACACATTCATTAATAGCATTAATAGTATCATTAATAGTTTTGATATTTATATTATGTTATATTGGTTGGAGTGATAATACAATACTTTCACCTAATATAGAAATTATGTAAATATTCAATACTGATTTTAAAATTAATCGCAAGGACAAATTAAGGGTATGTTGTTGTGTATTAAACTCCACAGATCACCATTGGTTGGTGGAATATCCAGAGTGATGTCTTTCTAATGATTTTTGCAAAAATAAAAATAAACAAGATCTAATATATGGACACAGGCAATGACTTTTAATCATATACCCTGTCCCTTGCATTATAACATAGACTTAATACTTTATTCTGAAGCTTAATACAGAGACAGAAAACGGCAATTTTTAAGCTGTACAGAAAGCTATTGAAAGTATCTGCAGATTGACAGAAATTTGTATTGAATGCCTCACAGCTCCAGGGTCTGCAGTGGCTGTCAGTGTGGAGTTTCATATATTCCCCCCTTGTCTGTGTAAGTTTTTTCTGAGTTCTTCAATTTCCTGTCACCTCCAAACACATTCCAGTGGGTGGACTGGCTAACATGAACTGCACTATACGTGTTGGAGTTGTGTAAAATCCAGGCTGTAGCATTATCCTGGCTATAGTTTGGGTTTTTTTTTATTTTTTTTTTTTTTATTTTATTTTACCTTTGAACCTTTCTGACAATTCAATTAAATTCAATACAGTTTTATTTGTCCCCAAGCAGCTTTACAGAAGTATATAAATTCAGGATATAGATTTTAAATGTATTAATTTATCCAACTTATTTATCCAATTTATTTAAAAAGATTTATTGATAACTGTATCTGCACTGGCATCTCTTTAGAACACACTACCTGTTCATTCACATCCCTAATGGCTATACAGGAAATAAAACATAAATAACTGGAACTAAAACAGGGCCAAATTAATATCTCCAGTCCCACAATGGTCGTTATTGTCATGTTGTATGTAGCACAAATTAAGGCTAATGTTTAGACTATAGTGTTATAGTGAGGAAAACTACAATTTTTGTTCACAGTGTTCAACAAAATGCAGGAGACAGAAGGGGAAAGATCAACACAGATGCAGGGTAAGAACAAACCAACAACATGACTGTGACATTGACACTGGTATTATAAGCCTCTATGCTGTTATTAACTAAAAAGTGATTAGATTATAGAAAACATACAGTAGAATAAAATAAACACATATTGAGAACACCATAAAGGACTATCTGTGGTAACCAGTCTGAAAAAATTTATCTTACAGTCTAATAATGGAACCCCATGCCTCACTACTTGTTCCTACTTCACCATCTCACAGACACGACCCAGAATTTGCTGCTGTAAATGAATTCCAGAAAAGGTTCAAATTAAATCTGATGAAGAAGTTTCAGTGTTTGAATGGAGTGATAATAAACCTGGGAAACCAAACACTCCTGAATGAGATCTACACAGAGCTCTACATCACAGAAGGAGACAGTGGAGATGTCAATAATGAACATGAGGTGAGCCAGATCGAGGCAGCATCCAGGAGAACAATGACAGAGGAAACACCAATCAAATGCAATGACATCTTTAAGCCCTTCTCTGAACAAGACAAACCCATCAGAACTGTGCTGACAAAGGGAATCGCTGGCATCGGAAAAACAGTCTCTGTGCAGAAGTTCATTCTGGACTGGGCTGAAGGGAAAGCAAATCAGGACATCCACCTCATATTTCCACTTCCTTTCAGAGTGCTGAATTTGATTAAGGACCAGAAACTGAGTCTGATGGAGCTCCTTCATGTCTTCTTTAATGAAACAAAAGAAACAGAAATGTCCAGTTTGGAAAAGGTTCTGTTCATTTTTGATGGATTGGATGAGTGTCGTTTTCCTCTAGATTTCCAGAACACAGTGAGAGTGTGTGATGTTACTGAAACAGCATCAGTGCATACACTGCTGATAAACCTGATCAAAGGGAATCTGCTTCCCTCTGCTCTCATCTGGATCATCTCTCGACCAGCAGCAGCTGATCAAATCCCCTCTGAGTGTGTTCATCGAGTCACAGAGGTACGAGGGTTCAATGACCCACAGAAGGAGGAGTACTTCAGGAAGAGCATAAGTAATCAGAGCCTGGCCAATAGCATCATCAAACACCTGAAGTCTTTAAGAAGCCTCTACATCATGTGCCACATCCCAGTCTTCTGCTGGATTTCAGCCACTGTTCTAGAGAGAATGTTGGGTGAAGAAGAGAGTGGAGAGATCCCCAAGACTCTGACGCAAATGTACACACACTTCCTCATCATTCAGACAAACATCATAAGAAAAAAGTATTCAAAGAAGCAGGAGAGTGATGAAGAAATGCTTCTTAAACTGGGACAACTGGCTTTTCAGCAGCTGCAGAAAGGAAACCTGATCTTCTACGAGGAAGACCTGAGAGAGTGTGGCATTGATGTGAGAGAAGCAGCAGTGTACTCAGGTGTGTGTACACAGATCTTCAGAGAGGAGTTTGGGCTTCACCAGAGTAAAGTGTACTGTTTTGTTCATCTGAGCATTCAGGAGCACCTCGCAGCTCTGTATGTGCATGTGACATTCATGATGGAAAAGAGAAATGTTTTTCAACAGAATCAGATCTCTGAATATTGGATTTCAAATTTACACAAGAGTGCTGTAGATCAGGCTTTAGAAAGTCAGATTGGACATCTGGATCTTTTCCTTCGCTTTCTTCTGGGTCTCTCACTGGAGTCCAGTCAGAATCTCTTACAGGCCTTAGTAACACAGACAGGAAGTATCTCTCAGAGCATAGAGGAAACAGTTCAGTACATTAAGAAGAAGATTAGTGAAGATCTTCCTACAGAGAAATCCATCAATCTGTTCCACTGTCTGAATGAACTGGGTGATAATTCTCTAGTGGAGGAAATCCAACGCTACCTGAGCTCTGGAAAACGAAGTAAACTCTCTTCTTCACAGTGGTCTGCACTGGTGTTTGTGTTACTGACATCAGCACAGGAGCTGGAAGAATTTGACCTGAGTAAATATTACAGTACAGATAAGATACCAGAAACTGTTCTTCTGAAGCTGATGCCTGTGATTGCAGCCTCCAGAAAAGCAATGTAAGTAAAGCCGAATATAACTGTTCTACTGTTACAGTGTTAGAAAGTCTTAAAGACTGTCTTAATGACTCAGTATCTTGAAATAATTATTTGTAAACATGATTTTTATATATATATATATATATATTTATTTACATTTACTCACTTGGCAGACGCTTTTATCCAAAGCGACTTACAAATAAGCAAAGCAATATATCAAGCAGAGAACAATACAAGTAGCGCTACTATACAAGATCCATTAATTGAATACCAGAGGAAGCAAAGTGCACAGAGTAGAGGTGTACGTGCGTTGTGTGTGGGTTTATTTTATTTATTTATATTATATATATATATATATATATATATATATATATATATATATATATATATATATATATATATATATATATATATATAAATAAAATGAGAGATGCACCAATACTTAGAGTTCTGCCTTTTATACCTTTTTTTAAATGAATAATGATTAATTTAAAAGAATTGTGAAAGAAAGTACAAATATTTTTATGGGCAATATGTAGGTTTTTTGTCAATTCATCTTGAACTTAAATCTTTCAACAGTGTTCTGGCCCTTTAATTCATCGTGAGTGCGAGCGGGCAGCGAGGGTGGGGGGAATGACTCGACGCCGAAATTTGACTTCCGGTGTAAAATCAGTGCAGAGCTTACAGAGATTACAAACTGTAGTTTTGTCATCATTCTACACAAGAGAAATCTTTACATACAGAACGAAATCGATGTGTTTTCCAGCCCTCTTTTGATTGACAGGATATAACGGACCTGATCATCAGATGTTTTTAGCCTTTGTCCCGATACATCGGTGCATCTCCAATATGTACAGTATCTCACAAAAGTGAGTACACCTGTAACCCCTTCCTGGCGCCAGAAGTGTAATATTAGAGAAGGTTACTACTGTAAATGGTTTTAATTAACAGGATCCTGAGTATTTAGCAGTTGATGGTGAATTGACTAACCTCTATTTACCAGTCGATGATGTTATCACAGGCAGAAATGTATATATAACTGATTTAATCCCGAATAGCGCGGTGCCTCCACTGAAGAATTTCCCCACTCACACACTATGAGCGACGGTTATTCCCCAGAAACAAATATCAAATACAACTATGACAAATATATATAAACCTTATTAAATAAAAAAAAAGAAAAGTTCAGTAAAGCCAGGTAGTATGTATAACAAAAATAAACACATTTATTATGCTAAACAAAAAAAAAACTTCAAACTGTATACATGTATTATAAACAAAATTTAGACCAGTAACTCAAACACTCCTTTCTAATTATTAAACACCAGGAACAGTACAGTTTGGATTTTACCACTTAAACCCTTTTTTATTAAATGTTCAGAACCTTCACCAAGCGCTTGGGTTTTCTGTTGGGGCCCGTGAGTTGGTGCACATACAAACAAAAATCCTCCTTGGTTCCTTTAATGAACGCTACAAAACCTCTCCGTTACTCACGCCTCTGGAACAGAAGAATTAGCCGACATGGACACGAGCAGAGAGAATGAATCCCCTGCACACAAGGTTCCAGAAGGTTAATTCATTGACGCAAGTTCAGCGATGAAGTCTCTCCTTTAACAGGCGTAGTAGCTACCATGCTATCTAGCACAGTTCAGCACAGTTCAGCACAGTCCTCGTCCTTCAGTTTGCTGTGAAACTGCGGCTGGCGGTTACAGCTGTCCGTCCCTCACGAAGACATTAGGTTAACGTCCACGAGTTACAGTTTGTACTTAGCTTTGTTTTTCCCAAGCTAGTGCAAAACAAACAAACGCAGATAAGCTAGCTGCACTTCACCTAAACTTACAGTTCACCAATTTACCGAGCTGACAGTTGCTCTCGACTTTTCGCTGAATAAAATGATATTTGTGCCACTACTGTAATAGAAGTTTAGTCTACAAACATCACCTCTGCGTTAAAACTCCGGTTCTCTCTTTCCCGCTCTCGTCCCGCGTGTCACTCCCTCTCCGTTCGCTACCTCTCCCCTCCTTTCCTTTTTTTCCACTTTCCCCCTCCCCAACAAAGGTGACCTCTGATTGGCTAGGAGTTTAATTAAACAGGCAACCCATTGGCTTGAACTACTCCAATGGAAACAAATTGCAACGCATCCAGAAACAAAGGACCATGGGAAGGGTAGTCTCAATTGAATCCACCCAAAAATGCAGCTTGCACACCATTTATTCATGTACATTTTTGGGAGGTGCCTACACTCTCCCCCCACCAAAAATCCAGCGTGCCCCCATGCTGGCTACACTAATTAGAACTAGTTAACTAATGTACCATAAATGGGCCTTCACAATGGGATAACAGGTATTATAATAGGAGAAAATAGTGATCTCTTAGTCACACATGACTTGCATTGAGCAAAAGAGTTACACCACCATGCATGATTGTAGTGTTCAAGAAAGTGCATTATGGGTGAGTGAACTGCATGAACACTATTATGCTTTACCCCTACAGGCTCTGCACTAGGCTCACCTAGCCTTGAATACGTCAAACGTTCTGCAGGTTTTCTTGGTCTCTCTGATCTCCCTATTTCTGGTTCTGGATTCTCTGCGTCTGCCATGTCTTTAGTGCAAACAGTCTCAACAGAACATTCCTTTTCTACCTCCCTACTCTCACCTATCCCCACAGGTACATCTTCAGAAGGTGGTAAACTCACTACAACTTCTGGCACGTCTAGCGCTGAGTAAGGAGTGTTGGACTCTGTAAGCCTTGCATCATCTCTTGGCTTAGCACAGCTTTCCTCTGACTGGTTGGCTATCAGATCTTCAAGGTAATGGCCATACTCCGACACAGAGTCTGAAGAGTACTGCTCTCCCAGGGGGATATCAACTGGAGGATCATTTTTTTCAACATTGGGAGTCTGCTTCCTCTCCTTCACCGTTCTGCGCCTGAGAGCTCTTGGAGAAGAAGTAGGTTTGAGGTCAACCTCAGGGCTTAATCTTACTTCTTGTCCTAAGGGCAAAAGATGATTGCGGTGCATGACTTTGACAGGTCCTGAACCACTTACAGGTGTAAGATGATAGACGGGAAGATCAGACATTTGACTCTCAACCACGTATGGGGTTGCACTCCAGCGATCTGCAAGCTTTAGTTTTCCTTTCAGGCCAAGGTTTCGAATAAGGACTCTATCTCCAGGATTCAAACAATGATAACGCACCTTCTGGTTGTATCTCTCTTTGTTACCTTGGTTCAACTTGGCAGAAGCAGCCTGGGCCAACTGATAAGCTGCTTGAAGTTCTCTTTTCATGTTAGCCACATATTTCAGGTATGAAGTTGCCGACGTTCCATCAGCTGACACACCAAAACAAACGTCCACGGGAAGTCGGGCTTCTCTACCAAACATTAAAAGGTAGGGTGAAGACCCGGTGGCTTCATTGGGTGTACAATTGTATGCGTGCACGAGATGAGCAAGGTGCTGACTCCATCTTGACTTTTGACTAGGCTTAAGAGTTGCTAACATGTTCAAAAGAGTTCTATTGAACCTTTCAGTTTGAGGGTCACCTTGTGGATTGTATGGTGATGTTCTTGATTTCTTTACACCCAACATGGTCAACATCTCTTTCACCAACTGACTCTCAAAATCTCTGCCCTGGTCAGAATGGATGCGATTGGGAAGGCCGTAGTGAATAAAGTACTTCTCCCACAATGTCCGGGCAACTGTTATGGCTCTTTGATCTCTAGTTGGGAAAGCTTGAGCATAACGTGTAAAATGGTCAGATATTACCAACACATTACTCACATTACAGGAATCCGGTTCGATGGTAAGGAAATCTATGCACACAAGGTCCATGGGCCCCGAGCTTGTAATATGTGACAGAAGCGCTGCTTTCTGTGGCAGGGTTTTCCGCTTTATGCAGCGTTCACACGTCTTGCAATACACCTCCATGTCTAACTTCATGCATGGCCAGAAAAATCTGTCAGAGATAAGGGCATATGTCTTGTCAAAGCCTAGATGTCCATTATTATCATGCAAAGCTAGCTATGCCTCTCCAATACAGGGGTCATTTTTCTGAGCAGTTTGAAGCTCAACTGAGCTGAAACTGGGCATATGATCAGTGATTACTGTAGTAGCTTGAGATAATGCTTTGGGAACTGCTGAAACGGATGCTCCTATGTGGTTAATGACACATGACAAAGCACGTCCACTTCGTGTGTGTCATCAGGTGTTGTACCGTCATGAGACCGGCGAGACAATGAGTCTGCGTCAACATTCTGCCGACCTGATCTGTACTTCAGACTAAAGTTGTAGGTGCATAGGGCCGATAGCCAGCGATGACCAGTAGCATCCAGTTTGGCTGATGTCAGGATGTACGTCAGTGGGTTGTTGTCAGTTCTGACTTGTACAGTAGCCCCATAAAGGTAGTCATGAAGTTTATCCACAATTGCCCATTTGAGAGCTAAAAACTCCAGTTTGTGCGCGGGATAGTTTTTCTCAGATGGCAAGAGACTTCTGCTGATGAATGCAACTGGGCATAAACCTTCATCGTGTTGTTGGTATAAGACACCACCTAGCCCCTCCAGGCTAGCATCCACATGCAATACATATGGCTTCTGGGGATCAGCAAACGTTAACACAGGTGCTGTAGTGAGCCGGGTCTTGAGTTCTTGGAAGGCATTTTCACACTCCTCAGTCCATCGAGAACCAAAGGGTTCCAAAGGCTTCAAATAATTCTTATCAAGTGGTTTGGCTGTACTCGATCTTGAGAGAGAGCGAGGAGGATAGCCTTGGAGAAGTCCAGTGAGTGGGCGGTAGAGCTTGGAGAAATCCTTCACGAAACGGCGATAGTAGCCACAAAATCCAAGAAAGGATCGGAGTTCCGTCACAGTCTGGGGTCTCGGCCAAGAGATGACGGCCTCTATCTTGTCAGTTGCTATGCCATCCTGTGACACCACATGTCCAACATAGTTGACAGAAGTCCGTCCAAACTGGCACTTGTCGAGTGATACTTTCAGACCCTCTTCTTTGAGCCAGTCAAGCACTTTGAGCAGCCGCTCCTCGTGTTCTTCGAGTGTGTGTCCGAACACAATAATGTCATCCAGAAACACTAGCACCTCCAGAAAGTTCATGTCGCCAACTGTGCGCTCCATGACTCTTTGAAAAGTAGCTGGTGCTCCTGAAATCCCTTGGGGCATGTGTTCGAATTGGTAGAAGCCTAATGGACAAATAAAAGGAGTCTTCTCCTTGTCAGCCTCTCCCATGGGTACTTGATAATATCCGCTCCGCAGATCGAGGACACTGAACCATTTACTCCCAGACAAACAATGAAGAGCGTCTTCAATCCTTGACATCTAGCACAGTTCAGCACAGTCCTCGTCCTTCAGTTTGCTGTGAAACTGCGGCTGGCGGTTACAGCTGTCCGTCCCTCACAAAGACATTAGCTTAACGTCCACGAGTTACAGTTTGTACTTAGCTTTGTTTTTCCCAAGCTAGTGCAAAACAAACAAATGCAGATAAGCTAGCTGCACTTCACCTTACAGTTCACCAATTACTGAGCTGATAGTTGCTCTCGACTTTTCGCTGAATAAAATGATATTTGTGCCACTACTGTAATAGAAGTTTAGTCTACAAACATCACCTCTGTGTTAAACTTCGGTTCTCTCTTTCCCACTGTCCTCCTCCGTTCGCTACTTCTCCCCTCCTTTCCTTTTTTTCTCTTTCCCCCTCCCCAACAAAGGTGACCTCTGATTGGCTAGGAGTTTAATTAAACAGGCAACCCATTGGCTTGAACTACTCCAATGGAAACAAATTGCAACGCATCCAGAAACAAAGGACCATGGAAAATGTAGTCTCAAGTGAATCCACCCAAAAATGCAGCAAGCACACCATTTATTCATGTACATTTTTGGGAGGTGCCTACACACCCCTCACATTTTTTGTAAATATTTGATGATATCTTTTCATGTGACAACACTGAATAATTGACACTTTGCTACAATGTAAAGTAGTGAGTGTACAGCTTGTGTAACAGTGTCAATTTTCTGTCCCCTCAAAATAACTCAACACACAGTCATTAATGTCTAAACCGCTGGCAACAAAAACGAGTACACCCCTAAGTGAAAATGTCCAAATTGGGCCTAATTAGCCATTTTCCCTCCCCAGTGTCATGTGACTTGTTAGTGTTACAAGGTCTCAGGTGTGAATGGGGAGCAGGTGTGTTAAATTTGGTGTCATCACTCTCACACTCCCTCATACTGTTCACTGGAAGTTCAACATAGCAACTCATGGCAAAGAACTCTCTGAGAATCTGAAAAAAAAAACTATTTTTGCTCTACATTAAGATGGCCTAGGCTATAAGAAGATTGCCAAGACCCTGACACTGAGCTGCAGCACAGTTGCCAAGACCATACAGTAGTTTAACAGGACACGTTTCACTCAGAACAGGCCTCGCCATGGTCGACCAAAGAAATTGAGTGCACGTGCTCAGGGTCATATCCAGAGGTTGTCTTTGGGAAATAGACGTATGAGTGCTGCCAGCATTGCTGCAGAGGTTGAAGGACCATACGCCGCACACTGCATCTAATTGGTCTGCATGGCTGTCGTCCCAGAAGGAAGCCTCTTCTAAAGATGATGCACAAGAAAGCCTGCAAACAGTTTGCTGGAGACAAGCAGACAAAGGACATAGATTACTGGAACCATGTCATGTGCTCTGATGAGACCCAGATAAACTTATTTGGTTCAGATGGTCTTAAGCGTGTGTGGTGGCAACCAGGTGAGGAGTACAAAGACAAATGCGTCTTGCCACCTGCGTGAAGTTGGCCCCCCCACCAATGCAAAACGTCAGCAAAATAGTCTCAATCGTTTGTGCTTCGTTTTTGCTGGTTTGTGCCGTAAAAATTTTCATTTGTGCTGCTTCGGTTCCGAAGATATTAAAAGAATATTTATAGGTCATTCTGGGGTCACCCAGCCCCCCCACATGCTCCAAATTAACCCAAAATAGTCTCAATCGTTTGTGCTTCGTTTGTGCTGGTTTGTGCCGTAAAAAATTTTGTTTGTGCTGCTTTCATTTTTAAAATATTAGATATTTAATTATGGTGCGGTGATGTCACCAGCCCCCCACATGCTCCAAATTAACCCAAAATAGTCTCAATCGTTTGTGCTTCGTTGGTGCCAGTTTGTGCTGTAAAAAAATCGTTTGTGCTGCTTCGGTTCCGGAGATATTAAGAGAATATTTATAGGTAATTCTGGGGTCACCCAGCCCCCCCTACATGCTCCAAATTAACCCAAAATAGTCTCAATCGTTTGTGCTTTGTTGGTACCGGTTTGTGCCGTAAAAAAATTTGTTTGTGCTGCTTCGGTTCCGAAGATATTAAAAGAATATTTATAGGTCATTCTGGGGTCACCCAGCCCCCCCACATGCTCCAAATTAACCCAAAATAGTCTCAATCGTTTGCGCTTCGTTTCAGGAGATATTAAAAGAGAAATCATATCATCATTTGTTCAATAAACAATTCTCTTTACTTCGTTCACTGGTCTCTCATGATTGAACTTTTCATTTATTTACAAGGAGAATAATCTTTTACACTTCACTCCCACCACTAAGTGTGACACTTGGTTACCATGGTTAATGGTGATCATGATAATATGCACTTCCTCCCTGAGATTATTCCCAATATAATCTGGTTTGCAAGTTACTTACCACTCTGGACAGGGGTAATGATCCCTCACTTCCGAAGCACCAACATCACCGCAAACCTTCCTGTGACTGGGCGATATTTCTATGTGGAAATATGCGTCTTTTAGATCTATCGTCACAAACGGCAGTCCTCGAATTGAATCTGTAGAATGATAAGTTTGAGTGCCAGCATCTTGAATCTGAATGTCCGAAGGTATCGTTTAGATGATGCAGATCTAAAATTGGCTACATACTTCCATCTTTTTTCTGACCAGAAAATAACAGCTGTATGAACCTCCCTCCCTCCCTCTATGGCCCTATGGCCCTTTTGTCCAAGAGGGATCTTACTTCCTGCGCTAATGTTATGCTCTGCTCTGTGCTGACTACTGTGGTGGTAAACCGGGGGGGGTTGAGCTCTGAACTGGACCTAATAACTCTTTTCTAAGGTAGTCAGAACCCATGGAGACACATTTGGCAGTAGTTCCCACACTGTCAGATGGTCTTTTAGTCACGTTAACTTTTCCACATTCTATTGGAGGGAAAGCATCAGATTTTCATTGCCCTGTGACCGCTTGCTGACCAGAGAACACTGAAAACTTTGCTAGGGGTGGCCCTACAGCAGTACTGGGGGCTAACTGCACTATGATATGTCCCTCTATAGCATCTCAGGACTGCTTCTTTGTCTGCTTGGCTTTTATGATAATTCTCAGATCAGATCTATTAGCAGGCTGTGACTGTGTCCACCCAGATCCCCTTGCTCTCTGTGGGGGGAGGCGGGATGCCACACTCACCTTCTGTGCCTCCCTCACAACAGTGCTGTGAACTCGACACAACGGGGAAGGAACTCAGCAGGTCTGCTTGGTATTGTATGCAGTGACCCACAAACAAGATCCACTACCACATAGGCCTTTCCCTTCAATGCCGAGGTGGCCTTACATGGCTTGGAAAGCCAGCCCCCCTAAATTACCTGCCATCAATGGAGAGAGGTAGCTCACAAGCGACTCCTCCACCTTCAGCATAGCTAAATAGCACTTATGTATGATTTTCTCCAGAAGCGTGATATTTTGTCATACACTTCTGGGAAAAAAAGGCAGTTTGAGGGAGATTTATTTTCACTGCGGAGAAAAAAGCTCATCCAGTAATCACTTCAAGCAGTTCTTTATATGCTTGAGAGCTGTTCCCCATTTTGGGCACACCCTTCTTGCTGCTTAGAGTGACAGAAGAATAATAATATTTTTAAATTTTAGGAGTCACCATGACGCAAGCTCCAAAATCTGTCAGAGAGCCGGACCCAGAAGACAGAGCAAGAGGTCCAGCTACTCTTCCAGATCCAATACTAGGTTCCCAGAACCTGAACCAGATCCAAAAGGCTCTGAAACCCAACTCCCTTCGGCCGCAAAGAGAATGAGCCATGAGCGGAGCTGCCTAATTGTAAGGCATTCACAATGCGCAGTCAGACCAGGCTGACATGGCAATATCCATCCCTAGACACTTTGCACAGAAAGTGTGTCCATCCTACACCCATGAGGAAACAGGAGCGAAGCGTAGCATACTTCCTGAATTCTCTCTCACTCATACCTTTGTCTATCTTTTTTTTTTAAAGGGACAGAAACGTACGCAATAACGCAAGGCAGCATGATTTCAAATTTTTATTTTTAACAAAATAGGAAAATGAAACATGTAGAAAAAATCTAATTACATTTTGTTTGTTCACCAAACCTTTAGCAACATGCCAAACACAAAACAATGGCTTTGTACAAAACAAACATGATAAGCAACAAGTCTAGCCTATGTACATTAGGACTCCTCTTTTAGGAATCAATGGTTCGGTCATTTCAATACTGGTCTCCATTTTGTCTTCTAAATGTGGTTAGATAGATAGCTTTGCAGAGTTCTGTTAAATATTTTACACACATATCAGTTAAACATGACGTTTTCTATCAGTGCGTGTGCTGTGCTGCCTGTTCATTTAATTTAATTTATCATGACTCTCTTCATTAAGGCTACTACAGGGGCATTAGCTGGACTGTTAATCATCCAGGGCTGAGCCCAGATTCTTTGCCATCAAAATACTTTTATCTTTCATCTTGCATTCCATTTTCTCTGCCACACTGACTGACTGTGTAAATTAGCATTTGGCAGAATTGAGACCTGTCAGCCAATAGGACATGAGTGTTTCCGTGTATTCTCCTGTAAACCTTGTCTGATTGGTTTTGACTCTGTTCACTGAAGATACAAGGTGTGTCCCAATTTGTGTACTTATGCACTATTCTGTGCCAGTTTGTAGTATAAATACTGCAAGTAGTGTGTTCACACTGTCAATTCCAAATAGAAAAAGTACACTTTATATACCTGGATGATGCACATAATTAACTGAAATAAGAAATGTTGAATGTTGGACACTTCATCCACTCATCTGTTGGGGATTTAATTACGTAGCAGAATGGGAGGGGCTATCAGACTCTGATGTTGAATGAAAAAATAACTTTATAAAATATAGACACTACATGGTTGAGTACATAGTACAGAAGTATATAATGTACAGTGCATAGTGCATCATTTGGGACACTACCAAATTACAACACTGCCGTCTTCTTTTACTGACCCCAACGCCCAGGCCAGGTTACACTCCTTGGTGACTATACATTATTTAAGGCTAAGCTATCCATTAGGATATTGATATATAAAATGTTGTTATTAAGTAAGATTCTTTCATAATGTTACCCCTTTAAACCGGTATAAAATGTCATGGCAGTAACATCCCTCATAACCTATATAACCGCTATGACCGTATACCGTGGCAAGAATAGTTACACTAGCAGTGAATTGCACTCTATATTGACTGTGTTTGACTTTGTATACTTTCATTTCTTGTTATTTACTTCAGTTCAGTCTGTTTATTGATCATCCGATTTTTGCATGTTCCTGATTATTTGCACTGTTTTTTTGTTGATCAATAAAACCTGCATTTGCATCTAATACAATGACAGTGACCATACGGCTACTTAATAAAAGGTTAGAAATAAGGAAAATCATTTAATCATTCGTTTTGCTATAGTTGCTATAGTTCTGAAAAGAGCGGTAGGTGATGAACATTTCGACTTCCTGAGCGGTGATTATCTTAAAGTTAAAAGATTGCTGAGATAGCAACTTAACCTTCAATAGCCTAACACTTCTTATTGTAGATTAGAGCTGTCACCTTCACTAAGGAAAAATAAAGGACACCCTCTCATTCCCTTCTCCACTAGGTGGTGGAGTAATTATATTTTGAAGTAAATTTGTAGGGTATTTGAGACATACACATTAGTAAGGAGAAGGACTAGACTTGTTGGTGCATCCTCATTCATACAGTTCACACTGAGTTCTACTTGTTAAAATGTTGCTGCTTTTAAACCATTTTTAACCATTCTATTTACAATTGTGCTATTTCACCAACATCTATAATTATCTAAGAATGATAGGATGGATTTTAATAAAAAGTATTGTTTTTAAAGTAAAAAATATTTTAATATATATTTCTGAATATTAATATATAGAAGAGACTGATATAGTTATTTATTTAGACTATTTAAAATTTGACAATGACATTGACATTTATTGAATATAAACTACAGTATTTATGAAATTTATGAGATAAATCTGTCTAATAATTCTAACCCTTAGTCCATCTCTGAGAATAGGTGGAATATTTTCAGCATGACTGTGTGGTTGATTAGGCCTAAGTTATATTCTCTAATGAAATAGTTAGCCTGATGATAGCTAGCTTGAGAATTTCCCTGTTACTAGTTACCCTAAGAGCCTAATTATTTTGTGGCTTTTTCTAAATGAATGATATTCAGGAAAATCCTCATCATTCAATCAGATATCTAAAAAGAACAGTGCATGACATAAACATGTATTAAACAACAACAGCAACATGGCATATCCTCCTCATGGGAGGTCTGAGTGATTTCACTTTACTTTTTAGCCGCTCAGACATGATCACCTGCCGCCTGCTCCACTGTAAACTGTACAGTTGAGTTGTATTCATTGTCAGGGACAGGACTGTATCCCGCCTCACACCTGTACCTCCACAGTCTCTTGTGTTTCACTGGGAACTTGTGTTGGAAGACATTTTTTAAGAACAACGTGACTGAGTTTCCGTTACCACGGCAATGATGCTTATATGCAAGCTCACACATGTTCATTCTCTGCCTGCTATTTCTTGTGAAACTGGTTTAATTTTATTCACCATTATTTTCTCACCACTGTGAAGACTTAGTGTATGTATGAAACAATGTGTACGAGAAAGTGGGACAAATCACATCCTGTATTAACTCAATAAAGGATGCAGCATTTAATTTTTCAATACGAAACAATCCCATATTATACAGGATGAGAGGCAACCCTACTATAGATACTAGCTAGTTAGCTTCATTAACTTCATCCATTTTAATTACATCAATAAGTGGAAGTAAGAAAGTGGATAAATTGACTAAACCTAATAAATGTAATGTGTTTTGGATCTATTTTACCTATTCTACTTTTTCCTTGTCAATTTTACACTCCAGAGAGCTTCATGATCATCACTTCTTCATGATCTTTACATTAGCTACATAATTAATTACATAAATTACTTTATGTTACTGCATTAAAGCCCCTGTGACTGTCTAATAACATAAATCTTTTGATAAATGATAGTAAAGTGTGCTTTTGTATTTTATATGTATTTTAAAACTCAGTTACTGATTATACAACTTATAGGAAGATATGGCCTTAGGGATGTTTACAACCAATGTATCAAGGGTTAAATTTTATATTTTTGCTGAAGTGTCCTTTTAAGAATGTTGTCTAACTGGAGTTTCTACTTTTACCATTTATGAAAATGAGAAGGTTCAGTGAGAGCTTTGAGGACTAATTTGCACTAGTGTTAGTTCATTACATATTATTTTATTTCCTTCAGTATCAGGTGTGATTCACTTGGAGTGAAAAGTTGGTCAGATCTGGTCTCAGCACTCATCTCAGAAACCTCCAACCTGAGAGAACTGCATCTGACTGTGAAAACACTGAGTCTGTCCTGGAATAAACTAGGAGACTCAGGAGTGAAGACTCTCTGTGCTGGACTGGAGAATCCTCACTGTAAAGTGGAGACACTGAGGTAAGATCATCTCTCTGAGAGTGACAATAACTCACTAAAAGCAACAGTTTTATACAGTGTTGTTTTTCACCTGAAATGTTCTGTAACAGTACAACATGCAGAACAAATAGTTTAGTCATTAAGTGTGTTAGGATTTGAAACTAGAGAATCTCTGGCTTCCAATTCTTAAGAAGAGAGAAAGTGAAAATACACAAGAAAGATAACCACCTCGCCTCGCTACACACTTCCCACACCAAGCGCTTGGGGGAGTTTACCTATTGACACACAGGCACACTAAGTTCAAATGGCAAGATCTCTCATTTATTCCTAGAAAGACAGAGTATATATCAGGCTTGACACAACAGAGACAATGTAGAAGGTAGAAGGGAATATTTGCATGAAAGAGGAAGGTATAACTCCACATGCTGAAGTGTCCTTGGGCAAAGCACTGAACCCCAAGTTGCTTCCGATGGCAAGTTAGTGCCTTGCATGGCAGCTCTGCTACCATTGGTGTGTGTGTGTGTGTGTGTGTGAGTGTGTGTGTGGTGTGTGAAGGGGTGAATGAGACACAGTGTAGCGCTTTAGATAAAAGCGCTATATAAGTGTGCCACTTGCCATTTACCAAATGTGCATATGGTGAGGGAACAAAGGAATGCGCAAAAGGTGAGGGGCTGTATCCATCCACACCTCAGTCAGCAGAGAAACAAAAAAATATATTGTCAACTAGTAACCAGGAAACAGAGAGGGGCGGGAGGTGTTCACAGAGAGGGGAGAATGTTCAGAGTAAACTTATCGAAGTGATAATGATTTCTCTCCAGAATCACTTATGCATTAAATAAAAAAATATTTATAATTAGATACATGTGCATTAAAAATGGAGATAGAGAAACCTGACTCATTATTTTTTAAAGCCAGCAATACGTTTGCAGCTCCAGTACACTTAATATCAATAATTCTTAATAACGGCAGCAGTGGTGAAACAACGAGGGGTCTGGGCCCACCCATTTGGAGGGCTGGCCCACCCAATAAAGTGCTGTTATAATGTTACCATTATTCCCAAACCCCAGTACTCACTGGCTAGGAGCTGCTGCTTTAAGAAGCTGCATTGAGTGATGTTGTTTAGTAACATTTCTGCGTGGTGTGTCCGTGTAACAGACTAAATGGTAAATGTGCACTTACATAGCGCTTTTTATCCAAAGCGCTTTACACTGTGTCTCATTCACCCATTCACACACACATACCAATGGTAGCAGAGCTGCCATGCAAGGCACTGTAATTAGAGGATATAATAAAATTAAAAGGCACTAGCTTGCCATCGGGAGCAACTTGGGGTTCAGTGTCTTGCCCAAGGACACTTCGGTATGTGGAGTCACGCGGGCCGGGAATCGAACCGCCAACCCTACGATTAGTGGGCAACCCACTCTACCAACTGCGCCACAGCCGCCCGTTAGTTCAATAAAGACTAGTTCAATAAAGAGTTTATCTTCTCTGAAACATACACCACACCATGTCTTTTCCCCCTGACTCTTGTACACTGTAATTAGAGGATATAATAAGATTAAAAGTATTTCAATTTGTGTTAACAATGGAGCACGCTGTCAGAGTGGAGATACTCATCTGAGAGATGAAGAACAGAACTGCAGTTGGTTTAGGAGTTCATGGGGCTACACCAAAACAAAGTCATTTTAACTGTAATAAAGATTTAACAAAATGATGGCTGTGTCTGTACACGTCATCTTTAATTAGGAATTAGTAGGTCGGGTTTCCATTTTTCAGTCAAAATCTGAAGGCTTTCACTGTAGATTTGTGTGAATTAATTTGTTTAATACAAATCTTATGGGGCAGTGGTCCATCTTTACAAGTTAATCTAAGATAAAAAAATATGTTGATGGAGAGTGTGTCATTGTGTCTCTCTACAGGTTGCGTAAGTGTGGTGTCTCTGATGAAGGCTGTGCTGCTCTGACTTCAACTCTGAGATCAAACCCCTCACACCTGAGAGAACTGGATCTGTGCTGTAATAATATAGGAGACTCAGGAGTGAAGAGTCTCTCTGCTGTACTGGGGAATCCTCACTGTAAACTGGAGATACTGGGGTAAGATCATCTCTCTGAGACTCACATGACCTGCTCCTCAATAAGACACATTCTCTAATAGTGAGACTGAAGTCCTGAGGAGTAATATTGTTTTTCAATGCACACTGATGATTTGTCACTAGGTCTTTGGGTCAGATGGACGTATGTGAAAAGCTGCAGCACAAAAACATGACTGCAGTGTGTGTGAAATTACTGTGAAATTCAATAAATATGGTAACTAATCACACAAACCGCACCTGGGACACAAACTAAATGCAGAGTGTGTGACCCACAGGGTTTAAAAGCATTAGTCAAATGGAAATGATGTAATATATATATATATACATATACTGCTCCAAAAAATAAAGGGAACACTTAAACAGCACAATGTAACTCCGAGTGTTCCCTTTACTTTTTTTGAGCAGTATATAAATGTATATGTATATTATATATGTGTGTGTGTATATATATATATATATATATAAAAATTTTATACATAAAAATGTCCAAACTCCAATCCATAGCCAGAGATATCAATCCATGCTGGTGAGTCAAATGTAGCTCAATTCCTCATTAAAACTGGGGACCTCTCAACTGATCCCAACAACTCAAATGGTGCTAATTTACACTTGGTTTTGAGAGAAGGACATAATAACCTATAAAACTGACGACTGCTAACCTCACAATCTTTATTAAATTGAGGAGAATATGTAACCAGACACACCTGCGCAAAAAAACTCAGCACATCTTATCCTCTTTCTTCATGTCAGTCTTCTGTAGACATTTTAATTACTGTGTATTTCACATTCTAAACCTGTAGAGCTTGATGAAGTGAATTTGTAGACAATTTTACCCTGCATCAGTTTTATAATTCAGGAATATATTTGACATTATCTCAATGTTAATTCATGATAGTGTTTGTTTTTCACTATAAATCAGACTTTTAGTTCCTTGTTGCTGCAAAAATATTTATCTATATTGTTATATAAATGCTCTACATATGCTGTGGAGAAACGAGTTTAATCCCCATGTGTAGGGCACTATAAGTCTTGTAGAAAACCATGTGAGTAAAGTTGATGGTCAGTCAGCTGTTCTCTGTTCAGCTTCAGCTGCTGACAGTTTAATATGACACACAAAAGAGAAACTAAATATAACACTCAGTATTATCATTTAGAAAAAAATATTGTTAATTAGATTAAACAGGTGATATTAAATCCTGATATAAAATTTTGCAAACACGTCATTTTTACAGTAAGTCTTAAACCAAGAAAAAAATCTGTTGATGAAGGTTGTTATTGTGTCTCTCTACAGGCTGTGCAATTGTGATGTCTCAGATGAAGGCTGTGCTGCTCTGACTTCAGCTCTGAGATCAAACCCCTCACACCTGAGAGAACTGGATCTGTCCTTGAATAATATAGGTGACTCAGGATTGAAGAGTCTCTCTGCTGTACTGGAGAATCCTGTCTGTAAACTGGAGATACTGGTGTAAGATCATCTCTCTGAGAGTCACATAACCTGGTGATCAGTAAGATACATTCTCTAATAGTGAGACTGAAGCAAGTTTTAGGTTCATCATCAATGTCCTGAGGAGGAAGATTGTTTATTTATATCACTGCACACTGATGATTTGTCAGAGAGTCTTTGGGTCAGATGTGAGTAGTTGCAGCAAAAAACGTGACTTGATGTGGCTGCAATGTGTCTGAAATGACTGTGAAATGTACAAAATTATTGTAACTAATCACACAAACTGCACCTGGGACAAAAACTAAATGCACTGTGTGTGTGTGCTGCAGGGTTTAAAAGCAGCAGTGAAATGGAAATGATCTGGAAGAAAAAAGAAAAAAAAAACCTAAACAAACTAGAATTTGAAAACTGAAAAGAAAAATAAATAATAATAATAATAATAATAATCCAAATTTAAAAAAGAGTTACAAAAGAAATTCAAGCCACAGCAACAATCGTTCTGTTGATTTTTTATTTGTACTTTTATTTTTTATTTGAGAGAAGATAATGTCTATGAATACTCAAATACATTCATGTAGTAACAGAGCTGAAGTGGAGAACAGGATCAATAGGTGTGTGTATGAGAGGAGATCACAGTGCATGCTCACTACTCTGTTTTTAATGTACAGATCTATAAGGGATAATCCCCGGCTAGGTGTGTGTCACACTATTTTAGTACACAACGTGTAGGCAAAAATCACCCAATGCTATACATTTCACATACAGTGCTGTAGCCATAATTTCAAATGTAGGGGGAAAGAATGTCAAGGGTATTCTTTTTTCTGACCTTTGTCTAATTGATGGGTTTCATCTCTTCTTGCTCTTAATTGACTTAATATGCAATTTATGACTCTATACTGTATTGTATATTGCACTGTATTATGTAAATATTGTAAATTGTGTTTAGAGTTCATTGTATTACATATTCATAGTACACAGTATATATATATATATATATACTTGAACAATAACCCAATTTTTTATTCTTGTCACGTTCCGTGACGTCAGGAAGATTGGATGGATGCAAACGCAGTTCGAACAGTAACTTTATTTACAGAGAGATGAGCAGACAAATCCAAAACATAATCCAGACACGTAATCCAAAAACAGGCAAGAGGTTCGGCGATCGGCAAATAGGCATATACTTCAGGCAAGACAGAGATCAAGGTCGCGGTCATGGGATACAGAGTCGATATACGAAACATGAAACAAAACAACAGCGAGGGACTGGTAGCGGAGAAACCAGTATAAACTAACAAAGCAAACGAAGACAAGACTATGACTATAACTATGATGAATCTAACAGACTATGACTAATGCATCTAACTAATCTAAGTCTAAATCTTACTCTATTCTAATATTCCGCATTGAGTGTTGCTAGGCATGCGGTGTATATCCTGACTTGATTGGCCTTGTAACCGCTTACAGCTGAGGGCAATACAGATACACGTGACATGACAACCAATGACAGGACGAGGAGGAGACAGGGCATAAACATAAACAAATGTAGGGATGTCACTGCTGTCCACAATGGAGAAGCAGGTGCTCGCACACCTGCTCGTGCACGTGCGCTCACATATTCCATAGCGCGCTGTACAAACGGGGACTCATGACAGAACCACCACCTCCCCCTAAACACTCCTCCTGGAGTGCCACTAGACATCCATCTTCTTTGGCAGCCTCGGCCCCCTGGGCAGAATGTCCCAAGCAGAGTCAGGCAACCGCATTGTGTTCTTGGCAGAGCAGGAAGCAGAGCAACGTCCTTGTCGGAGCATGAAAGCGGAGCGACGTCCTCGGCAGAGCAGGGAAGCAGGGCAACGTCCTCGTCGGAGCATGAAGGCTGAGCGACGTCCACAGCTGAACAGGAAGGCTGAGCAACTACCTCAGCTGAACAGGAAGGCTGAATGACGACCTCGGCCGAACAGGAAGGCAGAGCGATGTCCTCAGCTGGACAGGAATACTGAGCGATGACCTCAGCTGAACAGGAAGGCTGAGTGATGACCGGAGCTGAACAAGGAGACTGCATCTCTGGAGTTGAGATTTCCTCAGGCTGGAGCTCTGAGGTCCTCAGTAGGTCTCAGGCTCAGTAGGTCTCAGGCTGGGGCTCTGAGGTCACCAGGTGAATCTTGGGCATGGGCAGAACTTGGGCGGCCGTGTCGGTTGACTTGGGCATGAGCAGAACTTGGCTGTGCATGTCAGCAGACTCGGGCGTGAGCAGAACTTGGATGACCGGGGCAGTAGACTTGGGCGTGAACGGAACTTAGTCAGCAGGCTTGGACTTGAGCATGACTTGGTTAGCAGGCTTAGATATGAGCGGAACTTGGTCAACTAGATCAGCAGGCTTGCACGTGACATCAGGAACTTGAGACTTGACTTGGACTCCAGAGACTGGAGACTTGACTTGGACTTGGACTTCAGGGACTTGAGACTTGGCTTTATAATGCATGTGGAACGGAAGGTCAGCATTGTTCGCCACATCAACTCCCTTCAGCAACTTATCGAAGTTGTCCTCTTCGTTTGTCCTCATATTCTGAATAAAAAAATAAATAAATAAAAACACATGCACAGTTGTCCTGCAAAGATCACACCAAGAGCACAACATGGAAGAGAAACCAAAGGGGAAAAGCAAAATACCTGCAGAAATCTCTAGAACTCACTGAAGTTTCTGTTCATGTGTCCACTTTAAGAAAACCATAATGTTGTTTAAAGAAAAACTTCACAGAGGAAACTGCTGCTCTCCAACAAACTCTGTGTCATTATGTCTCTCTGCAGGTTGCGGAGGTGTGGTGTCTCTGATGAAGGCTGTGCTACTCTGACTTCAGCTCTGAGATCAAACCCCTCACACCTGAGACAACTGAATCTGTCTGATAATAATGTAGGAGACTCAGGAAAGAAGCTGCTTTCTGCACTTAAGGATGATGAACATTACAAACTACAGACACTGATGTGAGTTTTTAGATACATTTTTGGAAAAATACAAGACGAATCATTGAACCTCATTATCATAAGTTTGTACATTTCTCTTTCATTCCAATAAATATCAGATCACCAGGTTAGGAAATAAAACCAGTTTTAGAAATGTCACTATATTCTATTTGATTAGATTTTTTCTAACAATTGGCTTTAATGCTGTTTTGTGTTCAGTAAAGTGTGTTGATTTAAACTTCATGTGAAGGCAGAAGACAGGGAGTCAGACAGAGTCTACAAAATATCACAAATGAGTGCATGAGAGTGATAGTAAATGAACACCAGGTCTCCTTATGACAGCCTGCTATCTCTGACTTCATACTGCTGCTTTTATCTGAACAAGATGATCTCTGCTTTTAACTGTTTCTGATAAGCAGCACACTTTCTTCTCAACTCTCATTAAAGCTCATTAAAATATTTTTTATACCAGATATTTTATTTAAGCAGCAACTTTACTCATTCTAACTCTTCTTCTAGCACCTTACATCCACACCATTTCTTCTGTCATTCTTGTAAAATTACCTCAGCATCTTCTTAAAGTTTGCACTTAAATATAAATGTAGAAGAAGAGCTAAATGATACAGTAGTGTTCATTATTTAAAAAAGCCCCAAAGCCTGTGATTGGATAAGAGCAGTGATGTGATGGGTAAATATCTGCTACTAAATAAGATCTACTTCATGCTGTAGTGAAAATGCCTGGTTTATATTTCCATTTCATTTCTAAATGTTCTGTGGGTTATTATTAGGAAAGTGGCAGTTTGCATTAGTTATCTAACTATCTAGTCAGCTGACAGATACGATGAGTAACACTTTACAATAATGGTGTATTGTGTAACATTAGCTAACTATATTAGTTTACAAAAGAAAACAGTAAACAGTTTTCCATAACTTATTAAGCTTGGTTAATATTAATTCCTACACGCACTAATGCTTTTTAAACAATAACAGAAGTATTTGTTAACATTGTGCATGACCACAGACAACGTTCACTAATAACCATCTATCCATCCATCCATCTTCTACCGCTTAGTCCTTCTTCAGTGTCGCAGGGAACCTGGAGCCTATCCCAGGAGTTCACTAAGAACCTCCCCGTTCAACTTAGTGCTGAACCAGTCAGAGTACGTTTTTGATTTGCTCCAACTTCACCAAATACAAGACAAATGCCGTCCGCATTGTACAAATGAATGTCCTCAACTTACATTGCTTCTTTAGCAAGACAGTGGTCATCTTGGAGGTGTGTTTGGGGTCGTTATCATGCTTGAATACTGCGTACTGATCATGCTCTGCTTCAGTATGGCACAGTACATGTTGGCATTCATGGTTCCCTCAATGAACTGTAGCTCCCCAGTGCCTGCAGCACTCATGCAGCCCCAGACCACGACACTCCCACCACCATGCTTGACTGTAGGCAAGACACACTTGTCTTTGTACTCCTCACCTGGTTGCCGACACACACGCTTGACACCATCTGAACCAAATAAGTTTATCTTGGTCTCATCAGACCACAGGACATGGTTCCAGTAATCCATGTCCTTAGTCTGCTTGTCTTCAGCAAACTGTTTGCGGGCTTACTTGTGCATCATCTTTAGAAGAGGCTTCCTTCTTAGACGACAGCCATGCAGACCAATTAGGTGCAGTGTGCGGCGTATAGTCTGAGCACTGACAGGCTGACCCTCCACCCCTTCAACCTCTGCAGCAATGCTGGCAGCACTCGTACATCTATTTCCCAAAGACAACCTCTGGATATGACGCTGAGCACGTGCACTCAACTTCTTTGGTCGTCCATGGCGAGGCCTGTTCTGAGTGGAACGTGTCCTGTTAAACCGCTGTATGGTCTTGGTCACCGTGCTGCAGCTCAGTGTCAGGGTCTTGGCAATCTTCTTCTAGCCTAGGCCATCTTAATGTAGAGCAACAATTGTTTTTTTTCAGATCCTCAGAGAGTTCTTTGCCATGAGGTGCCATGTTGAACTTCCAGTGACCAGTATGAGAGAGTGTGAGAGTGATGACACCAAATTTAACACACCTGCTCCCCATTCACACCTGAGACCTTGTAACACTAACAAGTCACATGACACCTGGGAGGGAAAATGGCTAATTGGGCCCAATTTGGACATTTTCACTTAGGGGTTTACTCACTTTTCTTGCTAGCGGTTTAGACATTATTGTCTGTGTGTTGAGTTATTTTGAGGGAACAGCAAATTTACACTGTTACACAAGCTGTACACTCACTACTTTACATTGTAGCAAAGTGTCATTTCATCAGTGTTGTCAAACAAGATATAATAAAATATTTACAAAAATGTGAGGGCTGTGCTCACTTATGTGAGATTATGTGAGACTGTCTATATATATATATATATATATATATATATATATGCCGCAAAATCTCATGTCTCATGTCTCATTTCTTCAGTGAAAAGATATAATCAAATATTTACAAAAATGTGAAGGGCGTACTCACTTTTTTGAGATACTGTACCTAAACTGTTCAATTTTACCAAGACCTAAAACTTTTACACTGGCAATTTTGTTTTAACAGGACTGGATTTTAAAAATGGCTCTACTAGAAATGCTTCAAGACTGGACATGTGCAGTAGCACTGTAACATGTTTGTTATTGATTACATCCTTGAAATGGTCTATAATATAGTTTTAATGGTTTAATTGAGTTTTTATTTTTTGTTTATGTAATTACTATTTGTTTAGTATAGTAAAAAGTATTTTTTTCACATGCATACTGTAGATTTTTTTCCTCGTCATGTCAACACACACACACCACACTCAATGTCAAATTCACAGTCATATGATTACTGATTGTACACACTTGGACCTAATTAGTACCAAACACTATAGATTCAGCACTGGTTCAGCTCTGTATTCACACCTGACATACCCAGCCTTTGTTCGATTTTTGTTTATGTTTTTTGGGATTCTGAACCGTTTCTCACATTTTGCGATTTTTTTCTTGATCTCTGACTGTTCATCACCTACCTTCTGCCTGTCTCTTGACCTTGATGTATGGCTAGTGTTTTTGGATTGGTAAAATTTTAATAAAAGCCATTCATTGCAACCGTCACTGTCTCTGCTGCCTGAAATGCTTGTTACATTACTAAAATTATATAGTATTGAAAAATGTACAATGTCTTGCATAATACAATACATAAAAAAATCATAAATACAGTTATTTGTAAATGTCATTATTTTTGTTTAAATTTTTCATGTATTTTAACGTGTTATATGTTCAGATTCATTGTGCACACTGAAGAGGTAATAACTACTCTATCATCTTAAGCTGGGTTTACACTGTACGATATTTGGTCCAATTTTACTGTCACAGTCTCAATCATATATCACAAAAGATAATCTCTGGTCGTGAGTTGAGACCAGTGGTCTTAGAACATATAATGTGAAGCTCACCAATTTAGTGCAGCTGTGACCAAAAGACAGCCGACAACAAAGTTCCATCAGTGTCAGAAAACTTTCCTTAAAATCTCAGTGTGAGACACACAACTAAAATATAGCAGACATATAGACATTTAGCAGTGCTGCCTGAGGGCCGGAAAATCACAGGCATGCAATATTTATTTTTACCCTTGCACACAGAGATTTCTCCAGATTCTCTGAATCTTTTGATGATATTATGTACTGTAGATGATGAGATTTATGTTGAGGAACATTATTCTGAAATTGTTCCACAATTTGTAGTTGCAGTTTATCGCAGATTGGTGAACCTCTGCCCATCTTTACTTCTGAGGGACTCTTTAAGATATTATTTTTAATCATTACTAACTTGTTGCCACTTAACCAAATTAGTTGCAAAATTTTCCTCCAGCTGTTTCTTTTTAATAACACTTACTTTTCCAGCCTTTTATTTCCCCATCCCAACTTTTTTTGAGATGTGTTGCAGCGATCAAATTCAAAATTTGATGTGCGGAGGTAGGAAGAGGCGAACAAATGGTCTAATAAAAGCCCCGAGACTAGACACACTGATCATCAAAGTCTTGTAGAACTGCTTCATGGACTTTTCCTTTCCATGAAAATCATGAGATTATTTTTAGGCAAAATTTCCCTTTTTTTTTTTTTGTCCATTTGTGTAATAAATCTCTTTGATTCTCTATCTTTTGTTTTGGTTTGATCTATCTTTGAGAGGATTTTTCTTCTCCTCCTGAATGCAGTATTGCATTACATGAAGATGCTGACGTGATTCTAGGACATGTTTATGGCAGAACTAGAATATATATATATATTATTTTTTTGTTTGTTTATTTTTGTTTTGTTTTAATATCAGCTTGGTTTAGAAGTGATGTTTTGGTTTCACAGTTTGCAAACATGCATGGTTGGTTTTTAGGATTGCTTTCGTGGCAGTGTGCGAGTGTGTGTGTGTGTGTGTGTGTGTGTGTGTGTGTGTGTGTGTGTGTGTGTGTGTGTGTGTGTGTGTGCACAGTACAACTTAAACGCCTCCGTTCTAATTTAGGCACAGACACAAAAGATGACAGGTTTTTTTTTTGTTTTTTTTTTTAATAAGCGTCAAGAAGCCAATAACCTGACATGTTTGTGTGCTTCCTTTCAGTGATATGATTATTATCATTATTTTGTATATTTTTGTCTAGATGATGAAATGAACACTCATTTGTGCAGGGGTACAGGAATCCACAAACATTTACCATTCAGTTATAAAAGGCATGCACACCTTCTTTTATATATATGTATGTATGTATGTATGTATGTGTGATCACCGTGTGTGTGTGAGTGCGTCTGGGTTTCATCACTGAAGGTTCATACACAACTCGTTCAGCCTTTGTTTCATTGGGCGTTTTTTCTTCCTCATAATAAAACATACATTTGGGGGGTTTTTTTCCGGTGTCCTGGCCTAATTTCAATGTTTTCTCCAGTGAACACTTCAGCTTAGATCTCCAGTAGCACACGCAGGTCTACCATGGCAGCCGAGTCAGGAAATAAATCCAGTCCTGTCACGTAGTTCTTCTTTTCATCTTCTTGTACCTGTGATGAATTGGTGAATGTCTGACATCGTGCCCAATATTTCAACGAACAGTATGTATTTAGACACCAAGCTCCATGTGATTTTTCTTTCTTTGAAACTCCTGTGCACCTGACATGCTGTTTCAGTTGAGCCCACTTTCGACCTACGGTCTCTGCATCAATGTCCGATATTCTTTACTGCCTGTTTTTAACGAATGCAATCAATGTATTAACGTATTTCGCAGCTTTTCGTTTTAATTTCTAACTGGTTTCTTTTTTTATTTTCATTTATTTGTATTTTTTTTCCCCTTAGCATTGTAAAGTGGGCATGCCTGTCATAGAGTGTTCCCTATCTATAGAACGATAACGTCCTAAAAGGCTGTGTACAATAAACTGTAATAACCTTTTTTTTGTAATAAAATTACAAAAAAATTTAAATGCATCTCACAGCGATTTTTCTTTTCGGAATCGATGGACGTGTGTGTGTGTGTGTGTGTGTGTGTGTGTGAGCAAGAGACCCACGTGCAGTGCAGACTCCAGATGTGCTAGTCACACACTCGGTGTGTTGTAATGGGAGTAGTTCTCGTTGTTGTAGTATCTGGTCATGCAAAAATGATTTCCCATCAATATCCGTTTCTTTTATGATCACGATGCCAGGTTTCATTCAGCGTTCAAAGTAGCTGCAGTGTACACGCCCAACAAAGTCTAGCTCTTTCAGACATTTGACCTTGCTGTGACCTTGACCCGGTTTGGATCCGAATCCAAACTCTAATCAGTTCATCTGCTGGTTACAGTGATCACTCGGTATAAATCCAACAAACATTTAACTAGTGTCGATGAGAATCTCGGGCAACCCATGCGCTCGTCCGCCTCGAAATAACAGCTTTTATGTGTGAACGCAATTAACGGCAAACGTCGAGGGCACCTCCTTTTCACCGAGGGCCACATCAGCAGTATGGTTGCCCTCGATGGGCCACGTTCGCATTTATTATCAAATATACCTGGCTTATTTTTACTTAACATTAAGTCAGTCAATTAATTTGTATAGTAGTGATCTAAATGAATTGATTATGACCGTCAACATAGCTAATGCAGGCTAACCTAGCTGAATAAGAGTATGAATTTCAATAATTTTCATTATCATTTATTTTCTTTTATTACATTATTTTAGGATAATTTTAGGATTATTATTTTAATGGATCAGATCGTTTTTCTGATCAGCAAAAAAAAAAAAGGTGACATTTCTGGCAATGCTGGGGCTTGAACCGTGATCTTCCGGTCAGTAACCCAGCCTTTATGGTTAGGTTAGCCTGCATTAGCTATGTTGACAGTCATAATCAATTCATTTAGATCACTACTATACAAATTAATTGACTGACTTAATGTTAAGTAAAAATAAGCCAGGTATATTTGATAATAAATACTGTGCTAATTATAAGCATAGTAATGCTAATATATAATAATTATAACACTACATGTTAAAAATTGATTCACTTACCTTTAACACTGAGTAACCTAACCTATAGACCAATATCAAATCTCCCCTTCATCTCTAAGATTTTAGAAAAGGTAGTAGCAAAGCAGTTATGCTTGTACTTAGATAGGAACAACATTCATGAAATGTATCAGTAAGGATTTAGACCTCATCATAGCACAGAGACAGCTTTAGTTAGGGTAGTAAATTACCACCTTCTACTGACCTCTGATCAGGGTTGTGTCTCGCTGCTTGTGTTACTTTTTATACTATAGATCACACTATTCTCCTTGATAGATTAGAAACTGTTGCTGGCATTAATGGAACAGTCCTCTCCTGGCCCAGGTCTTATCTGACCGATCGTTATCAGATGGTGATTTCTCCATGCGTACTGAGGTTACTTTTGGAGTTCCACAGGGTTCTGTTTTAGGCCCACTGCTTTTTACTTTATATATGCTACCCCTAGGACAAATTATTTGTAAATATGGAGTTAGCTTCCATTGTTATGCTGATGATACACAGCTGTATGTGTCAGCGAAGCCAGAGGACAGACAGAAGCTTAGTAAAGTTGAGGATTGTGTAAATGACATTAGACGTTGGATGTTAACTAACTTCCTTTTACTTAATTCTGATAAAACAGAAATACTTTTATTAGGCCCACGTGTAGCTAGAAGTAATCATTCTGATCACATGGTTACTCTGGATGGTCTTTCTGTTTCATCATGTACAGCAGTTAAAGACCTCGGAGTGATTATTGACTCCAGTCTATCATTTGATGCTCATGTAGATAATATTACTAGGATAGTCTTCTTTCATCTCAGAAATATTTCTAAGATAAGAAACATATTGTCACTACATGATGCAGAAATACTGGTTCATGCATTCGTCACCTCTAGATTAGATTACTGTAATGCCTTACTGTCTGGATGTTCCAGTAGGAATATAAATAAACTCCAGTTAGTCCAGAATGCAGCTGCTAGAGTCCTAACTAGAACTAGAAGATCATATCACACCAATATTATCAATACTGCATTGGCTCCCAGTAAACGATCGCAATAACTTTAAAATACTTTTATTAACCTATAAAGCACTAAACGGTCTTGCGCCACAATATCTAAGCGACCTTTTGGTTTTATATGATCCGCCACGCCTACTTAGATCAACAGATGCAGGCTATTTGATATTACCTAGAATAGTGAAGTCTTCAGCAGGGGGAAGAGCCTTCGCTTATAGAGCCCCACAGTTATGGAACAGTCTTCCTATTAGTGTTCGGGACTCAGACACAGTCTCAGTGTTTAAGTCTAGGCTTAAAACATATTTGTTTACTCAAGCCTACCCTGACTAGATTCTATCTTACTACTTCAGTCCTAATAATCTTTTTTCTCCCTCTCTCCTATTGCCGAGCCCCGCATGAATTTATGGAGATACTGGAGATCCACATACTTTCTGCCTCTGAATGGAGCTCAAATCTTCTCTAATTCCAGACTGCTGGGACTACGGCTGCTCCTAAGACCTTACAGACTTCTTATAAATCCATAATGAACTTTTTCACACTACCTGTTGTTACCCAGATGAAGATGGGTTCCCTTCTGAGTCAGGTTCAAGGTTTCTTCCTCTTAAAACATCTTAGTGAGTTTTTCCTTGCCACAGTTGCCACTCAGTGTCTTGCTCAGTTGGGATAAATTCACACCTTTAATATCTGTATACCGTGTTTCTATTTCTGTAAAGCTGCTTTGAGACAATGTCTATTGTAGAAAGCGCTATACAAATAAAATTGAATTGAATTGTTGTGACATCGAGTATGAGCTTGTGGGCTGGTAGCTATAGTAATTCTTGCTTGGTCTTAAGCACATGCAGTCCATCTAGTTCACTGAGATTTCCCTAAAAATCCCTTGGTATGCTAAATTTATCACAGGTGCAACGCAAGCTATCTGTGGCCCAGTACAGCTTTTAACACTGCATTTACTTGGTTCTTGCACAGCAAAATTGCCAGTGTTGATTTAACACCCAGAGTGTTGAATTTACACCCGACAGTGTTTATATAAGTCCATTGGACTCAAATGAACACCCTGGGTGTTAATTCAATACTAGCGATTTTACTGTGTGGCATCATCTGTGGTGACTAATATATTGCTACATGTGTTGTGCCTCTTTAACGTCCACTCTACTACTGTTTCTATCAATACCTGTGCTAGATTTGTGCTTGTGTGACTCTCATAGAAGGGGCATGTCTGTAGTCTGCCACTCAGCTGTGATGTAGTGAGCACTCACAGTTACATAGCTTTCTGTAGCCCTTGATGTTCACCCGTCTGTGGTGATTTCAATAGAGGATGCATTAGACCCTTCTTCTTTCATCATTATATTTTTACAGGGAAACCAAAATGCTCCCATATATGTGATTTGAATGATGCGGGAGGCTTTTCGAGTTCCTCTGCTCCTCTGCTAGTCATTACTGACTGATTAACATGCCGTGTTCACGTGAACACATGTGACTGCTCTGTATAGTTTCACTGCAACTCAGCATAGAGTTGAAATTAAGAAACGAAATTACTTAAAAAGCAGTAATGGCAGTAAAACTACATTTCACTCCACGGTCGTTAAACAATCTGTATGGATCACGGATCATCTGCACCCCTATTACTGTATATATAGAATAGTAAGCAATAGATGTAATAAGACATTTATCCTATGAAAATAGGATTTCTGTACTGTACATTTTTCCATCATTGTTGTTTGCCAACAAATAATTAACAATAAACACTGAATGGCCATTTGATTGAAACAAAAAGGTGTAGTCAGTCTTTATCACAGTGCTGTACATGCATAAAGCATTCACAAGTCAGCACAAATGCAGTGTTATGGGCCATTGCTTAGCAGTAAGCCACAGATGATACACACACTTCATTATGCATGAGGATGAGCCTTTCATACCATTATTATTAGTAGTATTAGTATTATTATTGTTGTTGTTGTTGTTGTTGTTGTTTAAGACTTTTAAGAGGGTCTAGTGAACTGAAATTTTTTTTTGTTCATACTTGATTAACCCTCCTATTATCTTTGGGGTCAGTTTGACCCTATTCAGTTTTTATCATCTGTAAATACATGATTGACATAATTTTGAAATAATCCTATGATTATTGTTAATTTCCTCTTGCGACCGTTTTATTTAACCAATGCTTGATTGTGTTGGCTGCTCCTTTTTACAATAGTTCTTGACCAGTCATTTTAACGGCAAAATAAAATGTATTTTTGTATGGAAACCCATGCCTCTTGCCTGTTCTAAGTGGAACGTACTTGCATGTCCTTATTTGGGTTATTTTCCCCGTTTTCTCGGGGAGGCGTAGGTTTTACATTAATGAAACAAACGAGCTGCATAGCTACACTTGGTGTAGTTGTAGAGTGTATGTCACACCTCTCATCCAATGCGACACTAAAATACTCACATGCTTGAAGGTCAGAGTGCAACTGTGATTCAATAGCCATGTTAATGTCCGATATTCTGTGTTCAACAGTGTGGCGGGACAGTTGGACATCTGATACCATTCATTTTAGTTTGTCGTTTTCAGGAGACAAGATTTCAACAATGTCACTGAGGCATTTTTTAATGAACTCCCCTTCATTGTATGGCTTTTTAGCCCGTGCAATGTTCCAAGCCAGTTGATACGATGCAAGCGTTACGGTCTCTGAGTGCTTCGAAATTTTGGGGAAAACTGTATCTGCTTTTCTGCCTGGCATTTCAAAGTGACCAACTTGTACTTGCGAAGTTCAGTCCCTATTGGAAATTCCTGGTTGATGTTAGCATGGAGTGAGCTGAAGTGGCGATGAAGATTTGAAGCTTTGAAATGTGCTAATGACGCCTGACATATAAGGCAGAATGGCTTGCCATTGCGCTCAACAAAAAAAATATTAACTTTCCCACTCTGTTAAAAACGTCCTGTGTTCATCTTCATATTTTCGTTTTGCTGTGCATTTTTTCTCTGCCATTTTGAGAGCAAACTTGACACAAATTGTTTACTCAAATGTAGAGATGTCCCGATTGTCATGAATCCGTGACGGAGCGGATAAAGGGGACGGATGCAATCACATATAAGAACGATAGGTTTATTAATAAAGAGAGGCAGACAAATCCAAAACGTAATCCATAATCGTAATCCAGAAACAGGTGAAGGTCAAGCGAACATAAACAGGGCAAAACAGAGATCACGGTCGAGGTCACAGAAAACAGGGTCGAGAAACATAAACGAACATGGACGTGGCCCTGGGAGTGGATAACCCAGCGTGACTAACTCTAACATGGAACGTGAAATCTAAGTTTAATTAACCGCGCCGTGTGTAGCACGGCTCACGGTATATATGCACACACAGAAACATTAGCCCCCAACTGCTAACTGTCACGCATCGAGGTTGAGGCAGAAGAAAGTGCAGAATATAACATTTAATAAAAAGCAAACAGACTACAAAACAAAGACACTAAGATAACTTGGCAAAACACTGTGGCATGAGACAAAACACTGAGACATAAACGACATGAGTCTATGACAACGAAAGACCAGTGCAGACAAGGACATGAGTGCTCATTAACCAAAACGTGAATCAGGTGCATGTGGTCATATGGTGCAGTGCAGTGGCTGATGGGAAATGGAGTCCAGAGTTTCCAGATACGTGACAGAACCCTCCCCCACCCTCCCAAAATCATATGTCCACCATCTGGAGGTCCCGGACCCCTGGGCAAAAAGTCCTCAGCAAAACCAGGAGGCCGAGTGGCTTCCACAACGGCACAGGGGGGCAGAGGGACGTCCTTGGCAGAGCATGAACGCGGGGTGACGTCCTCCACGGGATAGGAGAGTGCAGCGAACTTCACCACGAGGTTCCAGGGGGGAGCGAAGTACCCCATGAGGCTCACAGGGGGAGCGAGGTTCTCCGCGAGGCCAGGGAGAGGAGCGAGGTTCTCCGCGAGGCTTAATGGGGGAGCGAGGTTCTCCGCGAGGCCAGGGAGAGGAGCGAGGTTCTCCGCGAGGCCCAAGGGAGGAACGACGCTCTCCGTGGAGCATGAGGGGGGAATGATGTCCTCCGTGGAGCAGGAAGGGGGAGCGACACACTGAGCGCAGCAAAGGAAAGGAGTGACGTCTTCAGCGGAACATGGAGGCATAGTGACGTCCTCAGTGAAGCAGGATGGCAGAGAGATGACCTCAGCCAAGCAGGAAGGCAGAGCGACGTCCACAACTGAGCAGGAAGGCAGAGCGACGACCTCAGCCGTGCAGGAAGGCAGAGTGACGTCCACAGCCGAGCAGGAAGGCTGAGCGACGTCCACAGCCGAGCACGAAGGCTGAGCGAAGTCCACAGCCGAGCAGGGAGGCTGAGTGATGTCCACAGCCGAGCAGGGAAGCTGAGCGATGTCCACAGCCGACCACGGAGGCTGAGCGACGACCTAAGCTGAACCGGGAGGCTGAGCAACAACCACAGCTGAACAGGGAGGCTGAGCGACAACCTCAGCTGAACAGGAACGCTGAGGCACTTTAAGGTAGCTGAACAGTGGGGAATCCCTGAGTCCGGTAGGGGGTGGAGCGACGTCACCCACGTAGCGTGGAGGCAGAGTCCGCCACATTTTGTAGGTCTTGTGTTCTGTCAGGCAGATGCAGTCTGAACTTTTAAAGTTTAATAAAGTTCAAAACAAAACACAAACCAAAAGTATAGAACAAGGTACAAGGAAAAAGAAACAGGATCTACTAGTAAGTCTTGCAACGGTTGGTGTTAAAGTGCATGTGGCTGCAATCAGAACGAGTTTTGACCTGCATGGGAGGCTTGCCAGGAAACGGCCTTTGCTGTCTAAAAGGAACATTAAAGGAAGTTTGCCAGTGATCATATATGCAAAGACAAGGCCTTTTGGAATAATTTGCTCTGGACACACAAATCAGGGTCGTAGCAGATGTGCAGACATCTCTAACAATAATATGTTTGTGTCAGCATAAGTTCAGAACTTTCTGTACTTATCTTGGCTAGATAACATGACCTTACATGGACTGACATATAGTGGGACAGGAACAGAGATGAGTCTTACAGACAGTAAAAATACAAGAACCCCCTTTTATCATTAATAAACATGATGATAAAATAAGATGGAGAAATTATTATGTTGTAAACAACATCAGACCTTCAGAATCCTTTCACGGTTCAACTGAATTCTTCATCAAACAGTCATAATGAAAATGCTAAGGCTGATATGTGGACACATAGTGTCCAATCTTTATGCACGCTTATGTGAAATATCGAGAGAATGAAAATAAATGTCACACCTTTGATAAGCACTTACAATCGGCACAAGATTGGCATTAGAGGGTCCGTATCATCAATGTATAGGTCAGGCACCCAATCAGACTTGGGATATAAGTCAGGCTGGTCTTCATATGGATCATAATCACAGTGGATGGGGGTTTTAATGAGCATGACCATTTAGTCATTTGTTATTGCCTTCATCGTGCATGTGAGACTTTTCCAAATTAAAGAGATGATGCATGGAAGGCATGTGAACATGAGTAATAGAACAATTAGCGTTTTCACAATCATGATCACATATGAAGCTAACCATCCAAACAGATTATACAACATACACCATGACTGTTGTCTTTTTTTGTCAGAATACAACTGATGAGTAACTTGTTTCATTTGTTCTATGAGTCTTACAGACAGTAAAAATACAAGAACTTAATACATTTCTCCCACAAGTGCTTGAAGCTAATGTGAGACCATCTGTCCGAAAGTTGAAGGTGAAACAAAAGTGGGCCTTTCAACAGAATAATGATCCTATGCACACTAGCAAATCCACCAAGGAATGTCCCAAAAAGAAGAAATGTAAGGTTATGGAATGGCCTAGTCAAAGCCCCAATTTGATTCCAATTAAATGTTAGGGGGTTTGAAAAGGGCAGTACATGCAAAAAATATCTCAAAGCATCTTCCAACAAATTCCAGCAAACTCATGTCAGAGACTGGTGGACAATTATGCAAAACGCCTAGAAAAAGTGATTTCTGCTAAACGGGGCAATACTAACTTCTGAGGCCAAGGGTGTACATACTTTTTCCAAAGTAGAATATGAGTAAAGTTAGTTACTATAACCAGGGTTGCAGTGACCATGCAAGTTCACACAGCATGTGACCAGTCTCTGCTTGCTATTTTTTGTGAAACTGGTTTAATTTTATTCATCATTTTATTATTCTCACCATCGTGAGGAATTATTGCCTGTATGAAACAGTGTGTATGAGAATACGGGACAAATCACAACTCAAGGGACAATCCCATATTATATGGGACGGGTGGCAACTCTAGATACTCTAGATACTAGCTAGTTAGCTGTAGTTAGCCATTAACTTTAACCATTTTAATTACATCAATGAGTGAAAGCAAAAACAGTGAAAAGACTGACCAAAAATAATTAATTGATGTAATTTTTTTGCTGTTGTTTTGCATCAGTTTTTTCTCTTCTAACTTATTCTTTTTGAATTTTCTTCTTTGTGATCTTCTGACATTAGTTGCACTATTTACCCAATGTAGTATCTATTACTTCACTGGAGCTCCTGCGTCTAATAGCATAAATCTTTTGCCAAATAATTGTAAAGTGTGCTTCTTTTGTATATCTATTTTAAAACTCATGGGGCTCCCTAGAGGTCCAGGGGCACTAAGCTACCACTTACGCCATTTATAGGAAGAAACAGTCCTTTGGACTAATACAGCAGGTTTATCAATGGTTAAATTTTAGATTTTGGCTGAAGTGTCTAACTGGTGTTTGTACTTTTAGCATTTATGAAAACGAGAAGGTATAGCAAAATCTTTGGGGACCTGTTTGATAATTTGCACTAGTGTTAGTTCATTATGTATTATTTTATTTCCTTCAGTGTCAAGTGTGATCTACTTAAAATGAGAAGTTGGTCAGCTCTGGTCTCGGCATTAAGCTCAGAAACCTCCAATCTGAGAGAACTGCATCTGACTCTGAATACACTGGTTCTGACTGGAAATAATCTAGGAAACTCAGGAGTGAAGTGTCTTTCTGCTGTAATGGAGAATCCTCGCTGGATTCTGTAAATTGGAGATATTGGGGTAAGATCATCTTTCTGAGAGTCACAATAACTCAGCAAAACCAGCAGTTGTATAGTGTTTTACACCTAAAATTTTCTGTAACAGTACAACATGCAGGACAAGTAGATTATTTGTTAAGGGATGATTTCTCTCCAGAATCATTTATGCATAAAAAAATTAATAAATGTACTTATAATAGATAGAACAGAAGTGCAATTTTTTGAGGAATGCATGGGGAAATACTGTGTAATATAATCACTTTAAAATGATGGCTGTGTCTCTACATGTCACAGGAATTATAGTAGGTCTGCTTTCCTTTTTCAGTCGAAATCTGAAGGTTTTTGCTGCAGCTTTGCATGTGAATCAGTTTAGTGAATAAATCTATGATGGGGCAGTAGGCTAATATAATTTCTTCTGTTAAAATCATCACTTGATCAAAATTCTTTTCAAATATCATTACAACCAAAGAATAATCTGACAATTATAATAGTTTTTTCTAAAGGCTTTAAAAGAAATCTTTGCTAAAACAATTTGTGGGATTTGTCAGTATCTTCTGAAACATTATTTTTTACCTAATTTCATTAGTTAGATATTCCCTATATAATTTAACATCATAGCCTATAAGAAACATTACAAATGGATAAACAAATGCTATATTTGAGCCTGCAAATGTTAACTGTTAAGCACAACAAACCTCTTGGTCTCTGTCTGCGTATGTAACTACAGCACTTCATAGGGTGAGTCTGCGCATTCCCTCACTTCCTGTTGTAGTCGATGTAGACTAATATTAAAATGTTTGAGGGTGGCAACAACCTATATTTTTGTGTGGTGTCATGATTGTGAAAGCTCCAAAATGTTTGATTTAATTTCACATAGGCTGCATGTGCAACTAAAGTATTTTGGATCATTGTAGCTTCTATTTCATTAAAATTTAATTCTTAAGTTTTCATCTGAAATTTAATTGTGGTTGTGTGTACTGGACCAGATTGAGTGATTAAAGGCTCAGAAATCCATTGCAGCTGATTAGAGCTCTTCTCAGGTCAACATTTCTGTATTATAAATGATTTATTCTAGTATTTTGAGATACTGGATTTTTGATTTCCATGAGCTGCAAGCCAGAATCATCAAGATTAAAACAAACAAAAAAAGGCTTGAAATATTTCACTTTATGTGTAATGAATCTATAATATATGAAAGTTCCACTTTTTGAATTCAATTATGGAAATTTTTCATGATATTCAAATTTTTTAAGATGCACTTTAATGACAAAAGCACCTGTAAAGCACTAAATCTCAAATTTTATCAGCCTATTTTCATAACCAGTTGTGTTTAATTTTGTGATTTTCTGTTAGGTGTGAGTGTGCTACATAAACAATTGGCAAATGAACAAACCTCATTTGGCTACTTTTTGTAGTCATCCAAGTTCTTTTGAGCAATTGCTTGT
This sequence comes from Ameiurus melas, assembly GCA_012411365.1. Taxonomy (NCBI): domain Eukaryota; kingdom Metazoa; phylum Chordata; class Actinopteri; order Siluriformes; family Ictaluridae; genus Ameiurus; species Ameiurus melas. The sequence goes on from CM022766.1 coordinate 2,343,877, forward strand.
TTTTTAGTTTTTTATAACCTGTCACCACCCTGTTTTACCCAGGTTCACCCACTGTTCAAGTTCATGCCTCATGGCTGAACGGTGGTAATGTTTTGGTCAATTTTAATTATATCTTATGATTGGTCAAGAGAGGGCAGACAACATGTCAGACACATCATCTTCACAACAAGTATACCAAAATAAAAATCTGTTGATGAAGAGTGTGTCTTTTGTGTCTCTCTACAGGTTGTGTGAGTGTGGTGTCTCAGATGAAGACTGTACTGTCCTGACGTCAGCTCTGAGATCAAACCCCTCACACCTGAGAGTTCTGGATCTGTCCTATAATAATGTAGGAGACTCAGGAGTGAAGAGTCTCTCTGCTGTACTGGAGAATCCTGACTGTAAACTGGAGAAATTATGGTAAGATCATCTATCTGAGAGTCACATGACCTGGTGATCAGTAAGACACATTCTCTAATAGTGAGACTGAAGCAGACATTTTAAGTTCATCATAAACGTCCTGAGGAGAAAGATTGTTTATTTTCACTGCACACTGATGATTTGTCACTGGGTCTTTTTTTGTCAGATGTACGTGTGTGAGAAACCGCAGCACAAAACGTGACTTGATGCGACTACAATGTGTCTGAACTTACTGTGAAATTTACTACAACATTTTAACGAATCACACAAACTGCAGCTCAGACACAAACTAAATACAGAGTGTGTGAGCCACAGTGTTTAAAAGCATCGGTGAAATGGGAATTATCTAATAAAATAAAATAATAATTGTAAACTTAGAAGTTAATGCCATAGGACTGAAAAGGTCAATTATGAAATAAATAAAATAAGCAATGGTTGACATTTACTGCTTTACAAAATTGCCCTGTTCACTTGTAATGTCTTGCCTTAATTGCTAATCATTAGCATAGTGTTTTTGTGTTAAAAAAAAAATTTTTTCAAATTACAACAGAAGAATAATTTGTAACTGCACTTTTCTTTTGATGCAAACACACAAAACTTTCACTACAGAAAATGTGCATGAAACAAAGATTCACATAAAATAAATAATAATTACACCAAAGGGTTAAAAATAAATAAATAAATAAAAAAAAAATTACGACACTCAATTACATACCAGACAGAAAACATAACCAACTCCCACCATAAACTCAGCTATCTGTGTTATCAGTGCTATCCGATAATAAGAGAAGTAAATGAAGATATATAAAACATATCAATCACCAGTTTGAAAAAACTAAATAAAAGGGGACCAGATTTGATCAAATAACAATATTTTTCTTCTAAAGCAATACAATGAGTTTTTTTTGGCAGCAATTAAACCATTTGAATATTTCTACAGAACATTTCTGCTGAGCATTTCTGCTAAACATTTCTGCTGAACATTTCTGCTAAACATTTCTGCTGAACAAATTTCCACAAAACATTTCTACATTTCTCCATTTCTACTGACCATTTCCACTAAACATTTCTACATTTCTAATGACCATTTCTGCTGAACATTTTTGCTAAACATTTCTACTGCACCTTTCTGCTAAACATTTCTGTTGTACATTTCTGCTAAGCCTATCTAAATCGCCTTTTCTGTTCTGTCCTCCCCACCCTTTCCCAAAAATAAAAAACAAATTGAGCAACAGCAGTAAATATTCACTGTTTTTTTTTTTCTTTTTATACAAAGGAAAACAAAACCCACAACCCACCCCTCCGGCTCATCAACCTTGGTGTTTTTTTGAAAGCTGTTCAGAAATATATTAACAGACCAAATTTCAATTAAGCATTTTACCTCATCTTTGGTCCAAGATAAACCACAATTACTGTTCTGAGCCATTAGCAACCATGCAGTTCCCATCATCCCATCATGCATTCTTGCAAAATTGTTTTTAATGTTTAACCTTTTGATCTTTTGTTTTAAAAATTCACAAAAATACTCTCTCATGGATATCAAAATATTGCAAACAAAACACAGTTTAATAAAATTAATCTTTATTAAATATATGTGTGCCACAATTATTGGTACCTTTTTGCCACACATCATAGCTTTATTCCTGAGGAAAAAATGCATTCAAAACTTATTTCCTCCACTGTATTTTCCAATCAACATAATTATGTAGCTTACTCTATTGGCTCTTGGAGGTCAAGACAGTGTGCTGTGGTTACAAGCTCATCCTCCTCTTCACTAATTTCAGGTGCATACACCTCCATGTATTCTCTATCAATAAGAAGAGAGCATGCACAGATGTAAAAATGTACAAATCCCATGCTCCAAAGCACGTAAAGAAAATATTTTATGAACCAAACAAACCTGTAACATGGATTCTCTGTTGCAACATGTTCTAAAGCAGTGGTTCCCAAACTTTTCCAGGGCAAGGCCCCCCAAATGGCATTAACATTTGACCGAGGCCCCTCTTTTGCAAGATGTCTTTAAAACACATTAGAAATACAGACTTCTGAATATATCCTCCTTTTTTAATATTAATAATTATATCTTACATCTTTACAGTACATTATATTAGGAATTGATTGTATGTGCATGTGGTTGTCTGAGAGTGAGAATATTTTTCACACCAAATTATTGAGGCCCCCACTTTGAAAACCACTGGTCTAAAGTACCTGGACGGTTGTCCTGTGAATCTGACAGCATTATCTGAAAACAGAAATCTGGTTTTCTCAAGAGCTGTAATTTTATGTAGAACTTTATACCACAGCTAGGTGTGCATTAAACAACAATCCCAATTCCAAAAAAAAAAGTTGGGACACTGTGTAAAATGTAAATAAGAACAGAATGCAATGATTTGCAAATCTCATAAACCCATATGTTATTCACAATAGAACATATAAAACATGTTCTCAAAGAAAACAAGACTTTGATCAGGAGGTAAATGCAGGGATTCTCTTATCATATCAAGACCGAGGACTGTTTCACTGGCATACAGGTAAGGGATTATTCGTTATAGCATCACAAAACCTTTGTTAAATGCAGTGACTAATTGTTCACTTTAAATTGTTCTCGTGTATCTGGGAGGTTTACAGAATTAATTTCCAGAAGTAATTTTTTTTTACACTGTCATGATGTGTATATGTAGACAGTAACTTATGGAATTGTATCTGTTGTACATTTGTCTGCAGGGTCAATATTTGTTTTTGTTTTTGTCTTTTTTTAATTAACAGCAACCCTTGAAAATGGTGACCTGCACTTTCCTGTATGTGGGTCCAGAAGGTCAGGTGGACACGTCCACTTGAGTGCAGTAACACAGTCATAACTCTCCCTACAATGATTCAGAGAGTGAACCTGTTTCAGAGTGACTTCCCTGTTTCAGACCTGATGTGTATATACATACACTTCTATTCCCCTGAATGTGAGGCTGTAAAATTTACTGTGAGAGATTTAATGATTCTTTGCTAATTTGGCTTGCAGGAGAGTGAGGACAGCATTGCCTTTTTGTAGTTGGAGGTGCCCCATATTAGGTATGATCCTCTTCACTGTTTTTATTGGTGTAATGGTGTAATGTACAGTATGTTTAATACACACTAAGCATTTACATGTCTTGTTTCTTAGCTAATATCTTTCAGAGAGAGGACTTACTGATATCGGTCTGAAGCTGCGTGCTCTCCGCCAGGCGTTCTCTGTGAGTAAAACGTTTGTTTAGCTGCTGTAATTGTGCAAGTAAATTACACTCTGCTTTAACTTATATTGTGTGTGCTATCTTATATACAGACTCGGGTTGCCAGCATCCACAACCAGAACTTCTTGTTTGTGGTGGGAAAGAAGATTGTGATGTGTTTGGCAGCAGCTAACAACCAGGTTGTCATATATCAAGATGGTACTCTGGACTTCAGTTCCCATCAGCCACTGCACTGTACTACATCAATGTCACATGACCACCTGCACCTGAATCACGTTTCTGTTAATGAGCACGCTTATATATAGCCAGTGTTTGCACTGCTTCCTTGTCTTACATTTGTCTTACATTACCGTTGTCCATGTTACCATGTTTTGGTTCTGTTAGTTTATGTTTAGTCCTTGCCACAGTGTTTTGCATTAGTCATAGTATCTTTTGTGTTTTGCTGGTTTATTTAATGAAATGTTTAATCATCTTTGAGATGTGACAGAACGTAAGACCTACAACGGAAGCAGAGGATCATCATGAAATACCTGGGCTTTACTCTGCCACCCATGTTCGTGGAGAACCGCACCGTGCCACACCAACAGGAGGAGGAGCCCAGGTACAAGTGGGAGTCTATTGTCTGGGCTAGTACCATCTATCCACTCTCCCTCCCCTATTGTGGTTCTAGTTCAGCAAGCGGCGTCAGCCTCTCTGCCTGTCTGAGGACACCACTCAGCCTTTTGGTTCAGCTTAAGATGTCGCTCAGTCTCCCGGGTTGGCTGAAGACTTTGCTCCATGTCCCGACATACCAAAGTGCTCCCCTCTGTTCACACAATGCTGTTGTGCTTGCCTGCTCCACTGAGGAACTCACTCTGCTTTTCTGCTGAGTGCATCGTTCTGCCTTCCTGCTCGGCTGAGGACGCCGCTCTACCTTCCTCCTCGGCTGAGGACACCGCTCTGCCTTCCTGCTCGGCTGAGGACGCCGCTCTGCCTTCCTGCTTGGCTGAGGGTCATATATCAAGCAGGTCTGTAATATATCAAGAAGGTACTCTGGACTTCAGTTCCCATCAGCCACTGCACTGTACTACATCAATGTCACATGACCACCTGCACCTGAATCACGTTTCTGTTAATGAGCACATATATATATATATATATATATATATATATATATATATATATATATATATATATATATATATATATATATAATACACACACATATATATATATATATACATATATATAAACACATATATATATACACACACACACACACATATATATATACATACACACACACATACATATATAAATATATTATATATATATATATATATATATATATACATACACAAACACACACACACACACACACACATTTTTATATATATATATATATATATATATATATATATATATATATATATATATATATATATGTGTATGTGTGTGTGTGTGTGTTTTATTATTGTATGTGACGGACTGGCACTCGGGCGAGGAGAAACGGAATCGTCCGAACAGACCCTCGTGCAGGTATTCACCCGTGCTCCCCTTTTGATTGTGGATGACTAATCTCTCTCTCTCTCTCTCTCTCTCTGTACTTCGCGGAAGGCACCCGACGGACGAGGACCGCGCCCGGCGGAGACGACGCGCAGCGCTGAGGGACTGCCCGAGCCCGAGGCATCTTCCGGGATTCCCCGACACGCCGCCACGAGCGTCACGGCATCAGTCCGCCCCCCCGGACCTACACACACCCCGGGACCTACACTCTACCAAACCAAGAATAAAGCCTGATTTTTTGCGCTACCTTCGCCTCCGTGTCTCTGTGCATCGCCCATCCCGCTACACTGGTGGAGGATGCGGGCATGAGCACAGAACCGCCCCTTACCTAGAAAAAAAAAAAAAAAAAAAGGAGAGAGAGAAGGAGAGACTATCAGTTTTTCTTCTTTTTGAAAAAAAAAAAAAAAAAGAAGAAGGAGAGACTATCAGTTTTTCTTCTTTTTCAAAAAAACAAAACAAAAAAAACACGCACACAATGGAGCAGACATTACAGCAGCTGGTGCAGGCCAGTATACAGCAACAGGCCGTCACCCAACAACTGACGGAAAGCCTCCAGGCGGCGACAGAGACGCTGGTGGCGCTACAGTCCGGCGTGGCCTCCACGCCTCTCCCGACCCGGGACGTGAGCTCCGCCGCTCTCCCCTTTGGCTCCTGATGACGACCGGTGGCGTACCTCGAGACCTTTGAAACCATCGCGCCGCCGCGAGGGCTGGGATAGGAGGACTGGCCCGCGCCATAGGTCCCCTGCTCACAGGGGAGGCCCCGCGCAGGCCTATTACAGTCTCGACCGGAGGGCCGGCCGGACTACCGCACCATGAAGGAGGGCGTCATGGCGTGGTGCGGCCGAGGCTCTCCCCAGCGGCCGCCCGAGTTCCATCGCTGGGTCTATCAGCGGGGCCGGCGCAGCCCCCGAGGCAGCTGAACACCCTCATCCGCCTCACCAAAAGGTGGCTCCGGCCAGACCAGCACACGGCCCTCGAGGTGGCGGAAGAGGTGGCGATGGATCGGTTCCTGAGGGCATTACCCCAGATGGTACGACAGGCCGTGGGGGTCCAAGCGCAGCGCGCCCAGGAGCTCCTGGACGGCCCTGGAGCGCATCACCGCCACCCTCGAGCTCGACCCACAAGAGCCACAGCCCTCTGACCTACCTCTAGGGGCCTCGGGGGAGGCCGGTCTGTCTGGCCATGCCCAGCCTGCACTTGGCGAATCCCCCGGAGGTCGCCCGCAGTAAATCCCACCGATGAGCCCATGCCCACGGAGCCGGAACTGGGGCCTCCCGGACCCGACCCAGAAACCTTGGCTGGCCGGCTGCGCCCTCCATATACGACAGTTGCCGGAGGGGCCCACCCAGAAGGTGTGGATTGGAGGGAGGCCGATCACCGCGCTGCTGGACACCGGGAGCTCGGTGACCTCGCCCGACCGTCCATCCTCCCCAGCGGACTCCAACCAGGGGAGCCTCACTGTGACCTGCGTTCATGGGGACACCCGAAAGTCCCGACAGCCGAGGTGCCGATCAAGGGCTGGAGCGCTGGTCTCTCCATGTAGGCGTGATCCCTGACCTCCCCGTACCACTACTCCTGGGGAGGGACTGGCCAGGATGCCCGCCGGGCCGGGACACCGAGACAGGGCAGCCACGACGTCGAAAGCAGAGGACCTGGGCCCGGACCGCTTACCTGGCCCAGGACAACGGGGACGCCACTCCCGAAGGTGAGGACGCTATATCAACTAACCCTATGTCTGGTGTCCATCAGGTCACCCGAGAGGGGAGCTTTGGGCGGGAACAGAAGGAGGACGACCGACTCAAGCACTGCTGGGCCCAGGTACGGGTTGTAGAGGGGGTCGACCAAAACCCCGACCTGAGGCTTCCCACCTCGTACTTTCTCGTCCGGGGTGGCCTCCTCTACCAACGGGCTGACCGCCGCGCGGAGCAGGTAGACCTCCTGGTGGTACAGAGGATGAAGGTGCCCCTCGTCATGCATCTCGCCCATGTCCACCCGCTCGGCGGTCACCTGGGACCGCGGAACACAGTGGAAAAGCTGAGGGACCGATTCGTGTGGCCCGGGATGAGCGCCGAGGTCCAGAGGTTCTGCCAGCAGTGTCCCCAGTGCCAACGCACCACTCCCCGGAGGCCCCCGCCGGCGCCCCTCATCCCTCTACCCATCATCGGCGTCCCCTTTGAATGGATCGGCATGGACCTCGTGGGGCCCCTCCCCAAGTCGGCCCGGGGTCACGAGTACGTCCTGGTGATTGTGGACTACGCCACCCGGTACCCGGAGGCCGTACCACTACGCAAAGCCACCTCCCCCAACATCGCCAGGGAACTGGTACTCCTGTTCAGCCGTGTGGGGATCCCCAAAGACATCCTAACCGACCAAGGTACGCCCTTTGTCTCCAAGCTAATGTCTGATCTGTGTCGGCTGTTGCAGGTGAAGCATCTGAAGACGTCGGTCTACCACCCCCAGACTGACGGGCTGGTCGAACGTTTCAACCAGACGCTCAAACGAATGCTGCGGCGGGTGGTAGACGAAGAAGGGAGGAACTGGGACCTCCTCCTCCCTTACGTACTCTTTGGGGTCCGGGAGTGTCCCCAGGCATCCACCGGCTTCACCCCCTTTGAGCTGCTGTTCGGCCGGCGTCCTTGAGGACTACTCGACGTTGCCCGCGAAGCCTGGGAGGAACAGCCGTCCCCGTACCGCTCGGTCGTGGAATATGTACGAGAAATGCAAGACCGGATCGACCGAGTGGGACCGATAGTCCAACAACACATGCGCGCTGCCCAGGAAGAACAGCAGCGGGTGTACAACTGCCCGGCGCAGCCCCGAGAGTTCCACCCAGGGGACCAGGTACTTCTGCTGGTACCCAGTAGCGCCTGCAAGTTCCTGGCCCGCTGGCAGGGGCCGTACACCGTTCTAGAGCGTCAGGGCGCCGTCAACTACCGCCTGCAACAGCCCGGTAGGAGAACGGACGGCAAACTCTATCACATTAACCTGTTGAAGAAGTGGGTGGAACCTGCCCCGGTCGTTTCAGCATACGCCGCCCTAGACACAGATCCTAACAGGCGTGCTTTGGTCGACCTCGGGGAGGACCTCACACCCGCCCAGAGACAGGAGCTCCGCGAGTTCGTGGACCAATTCACGGACGTATTCTCCTCCTTCCCAGGAAGGACCCAAGTGGTGCGCCACCACATAAAAACACCTCCAGGGGTAGTGGTGAGGCAGAGGCCCTACCGTGTCCCAGAGGCCCGGCATAAGGCCATCGAGAAAGAGGTAGAGAGCATGCTACGAGACGGAGTCATCGAGGAGTCCAACAGCCCCTGGTCCAGCCCTGTCGTTGTAGTGCCGAAACCCGACGGGAGTATTCGACTCTGCAATGACTTTCGCCGACTCAACCAGGTCTCGGAGTTTGATAGCTACCCCCTCCCCCGAGTGGACGACCTTGTGGAGCGCCTTGGGAGGGCCCGATTCATTTCCACTCTGGACCTCACCAAGGGGTACTGGCAAGTGGCCCTGGCGGCCGAAGCTCGACCCAAGACAGCCTTTAGCACCGCCACGGGCCACTGGCAGTACCGGGACCTCCCCTTTGGGCTACATGGGGCCCCGGCCACCTTCCAACGGCTGATGGACGTCGTCCTCCGGGCCCCTCGTAACGCAGCGGCCTACCTGGATGACGTAGTCATCCATTCCTCCACCTGGTCGGACCACCTGTTCCATCTGGGGGAGGTTCTAAAGGGACTCCGGGACGCTGGCTTGACTGCCAACCCCAAGAAATGTCACCTTGGGCTAACTGAGGCGCAGTACCTGGGAAACCGCATCGGGCGCGGGATGCTAAAGCCCCAGGCAAAGAAAGTCGAAGCGGTGAAAGGCTACCCTCGGCCCACGTCGAAAAAACAGGTGCGTGCCTTCTTGGGGTTGGCAGGATACTATCGGAGGTTTGTCCCTAACTTCCGGCGATAGCCTCTCCTCTTTCAGACCTGACAAAGAAGGGCCAGCCGGACCAGGTGAGGTGGACAGCCGACGCCAGCGGGCCTTCCGGGCTCTGAAGGAGGCCCTCACAGCGAGCCGTTGCTGCGCAAACCCGGACTTCACACTCCCCTTCTCGGGTCCGCACGCGCCCTCGAAACCGGCTGGGCGGCGGTTCTCTCACAAGCCTTCGAGGGAGAAGAGCACCCGGTACTCTACATCAGCCGGAAGCTGTCCCCGGCAGAGAGAAAGTACGCCCGCAGTAGAAAGGGACGCCCTGGCAAAAAAATGGGCCATTGAGGAGCTGAGGTACTACCTGGCGGGCCGGCCCTTCATTCTGGTGACGGACCATGCTCCCCTCCAGTGGATGGCCAAGGCCAAGGACACTAACGCCAGGGTAACTTCGGTGGTTTCTCGCCCTGCAGGACTTCTGCTTCCAGGTCCAACACCCGGGGGGACCCTACCACGGGACGCAGACGGGGCTCTCACGGAGGGAACGCTATGGGCCCACCACCCGGCGGCAGTAGGCTCGGAGCTGGGGGGGTACTGTCGCGATGGACTGGCACTCGGGGCGAGGAAAGGGGAATCGCTCCTTTGCCAACTGCCGTACCGGCACGAAGCAGGCAGCCCCGCGTTGGACCTGGCAGTAACCGGAAGGGACGCCATGCCGGGGAGGACCCACCGATGCCGTACCGTCCGGGGATTGGAGGATCGGACGGGAGAATTCCACCACTCGCTACCCGGATGGCGGAGATAAAAGGACGCCCTTCCGCCCCGGGAAGGTTGAGTACCGACTTACCGAAACGGTTGGCGTCCGAACAGACCCTCGTGCAGGTATTCACCTGTGCTCCCCTTTTGATTGTGGATGACTAATCTCTCTCTCTCTCTCTCTCTCTCTGTACTTTGGCGGAAGGCACCGACACGGACGAGGACCGCGCCGGCCGAGACGACGCGCAGCGCTGAGGGACTGCCCGAGAGCCCCGAGGCATCTTCCGGGATTCCCCCGACACGCCCCCACGAGCGTCACAGCGTCAGTCCGGCCCCGCGGACCTACACACACGCCCCCGGGACCGACACTCTACCAAACCAAGAATAAAGCCTGAGTTTTTTTGCGCTACCTTCGCCTCCGTGTCTCTGTGCATCGCCCATATATACTCCTCTCTCTCTCTCTCTCTCTCTCTCTCTCTCTCTCTCTCTCTCCCCCTCCCTCCCTCCTTCGGCGGAAGGCACGGACGAGGACCGCGCCGGCCGAGACGACGCGCAGCGCTGAGGGACTGCCCGAGAGCCCCGGGGCGGAAGGGCGTCCTTTTATCTCCGCCATCCGGGTAGCGAGTGGTGGAATTCTTCCGTCCGATCCTCCAATCCCCGGACGGTACGGCATTGGTGGGTCCTCCCCGGCATGGCGTCCCTTCCGGTTACTGCCAGGTCCAACGCGGGGCTGCCTGCTTCGTGCCGGTACGGCAGTTGGCAAAGGAGCGATTCCCTTTCTCCTCGCGCCGAGTGCCAGTCCGTCGCGACAATACACACACACATAATATATATATATATGTGTGTGTGTGTGTATATATATATACACACACATTATACAATATATATATATATATATATATATATATATATATATATATATATATATATATATATATACACACACACACATACATATGTATATGATATGCCACTGTTTGCACTGCTTCCTTGTCTTATATTACCGTTGTCCATGTTACTGTGTTTTGATTCTGTTAGTTTATGTTTAGTCCTTGCCACAGTGTTTTGCATTAGTCATAGTATCTTTTGTGCTTTGTTGGTTTTGTTACAACCCTCTATCTCGGGACAGGAAGTTTTGTGTGCAGGTCTGAACTCCCTCACAGACTTCCTAGCCTGCCTTGCTCCTGCCTCCCTGGATAACCTTACTGATTGGTGGCCATTTTTAAAAAGGAAGACGGAATGAGAAGTGGTGGGATGTTGGAGGTGTTTGTGTGACTTGTTCTTTGGAGATTGCTTGGTTTGTGTTGCTTGCCCTTGTGGCTAATTCTGTATTTGGTCTGCTGTTCTGGTTCTGACTCTTGCCTGGTCTTTGACTTTGTGTGTGCGCGTGCGTGACTTTGTTTATTATTTTGGTTTTGGTATACCCTGAAGATACACTTGGTGGGTTATTTGTACAATTATATGTATATATTGTCTTTTACAATCTACCACAACCTTATTCACACAACCTTGTTTGCATTTTTATTCCCTTATTTAAAGATCAATCAACTTGAATCCCGAGCTGGTTACTCTGTGTGACCCAACCTAGACTGGGCCGTAACAATTTATTTTATAAAATGTGACTTCAGAATGATGATGGATTGTTTCATTTTTGTGCAAAATACTTTCCGTTAATAATTTTAGTGGTTAAAATATAAAAACTGTACAATATACATACAGTAACTATTGAAATAACTAGCCATAGCTAATTTTCTATTTCGTAATAATCACAGCCTGCTAAGAATTAAGGACAAATATTAAAATAAAATGTATGTGATTAAGATGGCTCTGGGAAATTTGGCCCATGTAGTACATCATGTGTCTAACATTAGTGGAGTAGTGGACACGTTTGGCTTCTTATTAGGGTTTAAAACGGGTAGCCACATTGAACACCAAAGCCAAATTCTCAGCATTCTGTGTATTACTCAGTGAAAGTGTTAGGTGTGTGTGTGTGTGTTTTTGTGTAAAATTTGTCAATAGGATAAGCTTACAGTGCTTTGTGAAGTAGTGTTTTTTCTCAGCCCCTGGAGCTCTTCAGCAGCCCAGCAGCCTTAGCCAGTGCAGTTTCACAGCTCCACTGGCAGCATGTCCAGCTGATGGACACTTTGGAGAAGCTCTGAGCAATGTCATTCCCTCTACCCATCCCTCTGCTACCACCAACCCCCTTCCTCTTCTTGCTTTTATCTCTTTTAACTTGCAATGGATAGTGTGGGTCTTTTGTTAGTTCCTGATATCTCTCAACATTAATGGGGGGAACATGCCATTGTACCATAAGAAAAGCACAAAGTCCCCTGTACTGTGGCAGAAAACTTATTGACTTACAAAGCTCTGACATCCGAGACTCATTCCATAAATCCACTCCATTCCATAAAAAAATCCACTTACAGAAAATGGCACAATATCAGCAATTATGATTTCTTTATTCAATAACAATGCATTTGTAAACCTGTTCATAATTTGGCTTAGATTATGTAGAGTGTCTACTCTACAAGCCCCTGTGAAAAAGTTGCTATTAAAGAAATATATTAGTGTAGAACATACTGTAAATAGAATTGTTTGTAAACAGTTGTTACATAGTTCTTATATAGTTTACTTTAATAAAGGTTTTAATTTGCTCCTGTTGCAGCCTAATTGTGATGATTAAAAATAATCAATATATCTTTTAAAAAGCAACATAAAATTAATTGCTCACTCATATATAAATTGTTTTGAAGAATTTCTGAAACTGTAAAAAATGACAAATAACAAAATTCAGATATTTATAGCCTTTGTCACCGGGTGTGGAAACGGCACAATCGCGGTAAGTCGGTAAGCATATACTTTGCAATGACTCCGAGGCAAGTGATTCTCTAAATACTAGTGGAGGGGGTGTGTGTGTGTGAGTGTGTGTGATTGGCAGCAGGTGTCTCAGATCAGAACTCCGGGGACCTTGAGCGCATGCGTGTGTGCAAGGTGTGCGTTACATTCTGGGATCTGGAGTTCTGATCCGACGGAACTGTGACAGAACCCCCTCCCAAGGGGCTCACTCCGGGAGGCGACCTCCCTCTTGGCCTACCCCAGGGTCGTGGGCCTGGGAATTCAGGATGCATGGCGTGAAAGTCTTTGGGTAGTTCGGGATCTAGAATGTCCTGTCGGGGGACCCAGCATCGCTCCTCAGGCCCGTACCCCTCCCACTCGACCAGATACTCCAACTTGCCCTGTCTACGTCGGGACTTCAGAATTCTCTTGACGAGGTACGCCGGTTGTCCCTCGATCTCAAGCGGCGCAGGTGGATGTTCAGAGGGGACCTCCGTGGCTAGGGGGCCATCCACCACTGGTTTGAGTCTAGACACGTGGAAGGAGGGGGAGATGCGGCTATATTGTGGGAGTTTCAGGCAGTACGTGACTTCATTAATCTGCTTGAGAATCCGGAACGGGCCCGTGTACCTCGGGGTTAGTTTTTTGCAGCCGTGGGCTTGTTTAAGGTTCCTGGTAGATAGCCACACTCTATCGCCCGGCTGGTAGTTTGGGTGGACACGGCGATGGAGATCGGCTTTGCTCTTGTAGGTCTCGGAGACGATTCATAGGCGTCGGTGGGTAGCTGCCCAGACTTCCTCACTCCGCTTGAACCACTGGTCGACGGCCGGGGCTGCAGTGGGAGTGGCGTTCCAAGGGAACAATGGCGGTTGGTATCCGAGCACGCACTGGAAGGGTGTGAGTTTGGTAGCTGAGTGCCGCAGCGAGTTCTGGGCATACTCGGCCCATGGTAAGAACTGGTCCCAGTCCTCCGGATTATGGGTGCAAAAGGTACGGAGAAATCGCCCCAGTTCTTGGTTACTCTCTCTACTTGTCCGTTGGCTTGAGGATGGTAGCCGGATGTGAGATTAACAGTAACTCCTAACTTAGTCATAAAGCTTGACCATACCCCTGACGTGAACTGTGGACCTCAGTCGCAAAGAATTTCTTCTGGTATGCCGAAGTATCGGAAGACGTGCTGGAACAGTAGTTCGGCGGTAGTGAAAGTGGTGGGAAGAGCGGGCAACGGGATGAACCGGACAGATTTGGAGAACCGGTCCACAGCCACCAGAATTGTGGTGTTCCCTTGGGATTTGGGCATATCAGTAACAAAGTCGATGGAAATGTGAGACCAGGGACGTTCGGGTGTGGGCAGCGGCATTAGTTTTCCTGCGGGAAGGGTTCTCGGTACTTTATTCTGAGCACATGACGAACAGGAAGCCACTACCGCTCTAATGTCCTTTTCCATGTGAGGCCACCAGTATCTCTCTTGGAGGAGATGGAATGTCCGTTGTGCCCCGGGGTGCCCTGTACCCAGTGCCGTGTGTGCCCAAGTGATAAGTTCTGATCGGTATTCCACTGGTACAAATAGCTTGCCGGAAGGACAGTTGACTGGTACTCTTGATGATGGAACTTCCTCTAATCTCTGATTCAAATCCCACTCTAACGCGTTGACAATGCAGACCTGCTTGATGATGTATTCATCCTGATCATGGGCACGTTCAGAGTGGTCGCGGAGGGAGAGGGCATCTGCCTTTACGTTCCTGGATCCGGGGCGGTAGGACAGAGTAAAGTCGAATCTGGTGAAGAACAGAGCCCAACGTGCTTGGCGTGAGTTTAGTCTTTTGGCAGTGCGTATATACTCCAAGTTCTTATGAGCTGTGAAAATAACGAAGGGGTGTGTCGCTCCTTCTAACCAATGCCTCCACTCCTCCAATGCCAGTTTGATGGCTAGGAGTTCTCGATCCCCTACGTCAAAATTTCTCTCAGTGGGATTAAGCTTCCGGGAGAAGAATGTTACTGGATGGAGCTTGGGTCTTTCTCCAAACCATTGGGAGAAATTTGAAACCGGAGTGAAACCACTCCGGTTTCAGATGCATCTACCTCCACAATGAATGGACGAGCAGGATCCGGATGTTTGAGGATGGAGGCAGTGGTGAAGGCAGTCTTAAGTTGTTCGAAGGCGGACAGAGCATTGGAGTTCCAGGCTAGGCGCTTGGGTTTTCCCTTAAGCATGGCTGTGAGGGGGCTAGCGATGGTACTGAAGTTCCGGATGAATCTTCTGTAAAAGTTGGCGAACCTCAAGAAACGTTGCAGCTCCTTAACGGTAGTGGGCATGGGCCACTCCACTACGGCCGTTACTTTAACCTGGTCCATGGAAACTCCCTCCGGGCTAATTACGTATCCCAAAAACGAGATGGAGGTTTTATGGAACTCACACTTTTCTGCTTTGACATATAACTGGTTCTGTAGTAACTGTTGTAGAACTGCACGAACGTGGATGATATGGTCCTCCAAGGAGTTGGAGTAGATGAGAATGTCATCTATGTAGGCAATGACGTATCGGGCCAACATGTCATGCAGTACGTCGTTGATTAAGCATTGGAATACTGAGGGCGCGTTTGAAAGCCCATACGGCATAACCAGATATTCATAATGGCCGGAGAGCGTGCTGAAACCTGTTTTCCATTCGTCTCCCTCCCGAATTCGAATAAGATTGTAAGCACTGCGTAAATCCAGCTTGGTGAATATAGTGGCGGTACGTAACTGCTCCAGGGCGGACGGTACGAGAGGTAAGGGGTAACAATACTTCACACAGCACTGGTTTAGCCCTCGATAGTCAATACATGGGCGTAACCCACCCCCCTTTTTCTCCACAAAGAAAAACCCCGCAGACGCTGGGGAGGTAGATGGCCGGACATAACCTTGGTGCAGTGCTTCCTGGATATACTCCTCCATGGCCCGTTGCTCAGGGAGCGATAAAGGATAAACCTTCCCCAGCGGAGGTGTTGCACTGGGCAGTAAGTCAATGGCACAATCGTAGCTGCGATGTGGGGGTAGGCCACTAGCTTTCTTCTTGCTGAAGACTCCTCTAAGATCATGATAGGCCCTGGGGATCGAAAGGTAGTCTGTGCTGTTCGGGCTCTCTATGGAAGTTGACGCGAGCTGAATCGTGGGGATGGGGAGACAGTGCTGAAGACAATGAGGGGACCAGTGAGTGATCTCCTTCGTGTCCCAGGAGATACGTGGGTTGTGTTGTGTCAACCAGGGGAATCCCAGGACCACTGGATGTCGTGTCGTCCTGATGACATAGAAGGAGATCTGCTCGTGATGTAGAGCACTGGTGTGAAGGAGAATAGGGTCTGTGATCCGGGTAATGATGCCATCCCCTATGGGGGCTCCGTCAATGGCCTGGATGCGGCGGGGACTAGTGAGACTGCGGACCGGGATATTGTATCGACGCACTGTTTCCTGGTCAATGAAGTTCCCCGCCGCGCCGGAGGCAATTAGTGCATCTAAAATACAAGAAACCTTAGAGTTTTCCAAGACAACGTGAATGATCAATGCACCCTGAGTTATATACCGGGCAGGAGAATCAGGACGTACCTTAGGAGGCTTAGTGCTTAAACTGGGACTTTCCTGACGAGGTTTATGCAGTCGGCGAGGGCACTGTGGTATAATGTGGTCCCTCGCGCCGCAGTAGAAACAGAGGTGCTCCCGGCATCGTCGCTCACGTTCTTGTGGGTTTACACGTGCTTGCCCCAACTGCATGGGCTCCTCAGGGCTCTCCGTTAAGGATCTCTCTGCCTCGGTTCGTATTGGCCTGCGTTTCCATAGAAGACGGGCTAGATGGATGGCCATGGTGAAAAGTCCATCAAGAGATGACTCATCGTCGCGACAGGCGAGCTCCTTGGTGATGTCATCATTTAGCCCACGTCGAAACATTGTCTTAAGCGCAGGCTCATTCCATCCACTCCGTGCGGCCACCGTACGGAATTCCAGAGCATAATCTCCCACGCTGCATGGACCCTGGACCATGGATAGTAACTCCTCCCCTGTCTCTCGGTTATCTGGTGAATAATCGAACACGGTGCGAAAACGTCCAATCACTTGGTCATACATGGTGATATTGTTCCCTTCCCATTCCGCAGTGGCCCATAGTAGAGCTCTCCCGGTAAGGAGCTCTATGAAGTGAATGATTTTCCTCTCGTCCGGTAGGTCGGGGTAGGTGGAAAAGAACAGGGAGCATTGGAGAAGAAATCCTCGACAACGTGTACGATCCCCATCGTATTTCTACGGGGATGGAGGAGTTGGTAAGCGGGTGGGCATGGTTGCGGGAGGTAGGTAGTGGGAGGTAGTGTGGCTTGACGCTGCTTCCGGCTTGACGCTGCTTCCGGCTTGACGCTGCTTCCGGCTTGACGCTGCTTCCGGCTTGACGCTATTATATTACTTTTCTTATTTCTATACTTTAAAAAATATATCTATTTACTTGAATTTCACAAATATAAACACAGTAGTTTAGATAAAACTAATCGTAATATTGTGGTGTCGCTAAATTCTGGTTTGTTTGTACAAACAACGACTAGCTTGCGATTAGCTTTAGCCCGCTAGCATCGCGGTTAGCAGTAACCGCTAGCATCACCTACCACTAGCCTACCTTTACGTTTGTATTTCATATTTTGAATTTATCACTGTTCTGTTTAAAAAAAAAAAAAACCAAACAAATATGTCCACCGTCTCTCCTGTTCTGAGTGCAGATGACTCGCTCGAGCTTCACATGGTGTTGCTGGAACTGGAGGATGTGGAGAGGAGGATCCGCGGCCTACTTGACCAGCAGGCCCAGCTGCAGGAGCGACGAACTGCGCTGGAATCATCTTGTGCTTCTGTCCACACACCCAAGGTAAACACACAGTGTGGTATTTCCACTCCCAGCCCCTTACGCGCGTGTGTTTCTCTGTGCAGGGATCGTGCAGCCAGGACCTTCCCAGCCATGGTCTCCGTCACACCGGCGCCAACACACCCTCGGGCCTTGGGTGAACCAGCGGCGGAAGGCAGCACCCTCGCGATGGCGCTCTCTCCACCACCGGTGTTCCAGATTCCAACCCGGAACCGCTTGCCCTCTCTGCCAGACCAGACCCAACGCTGTGATCGTCGGAGACTCCATCGTGCGGAACGTCCGTGTAGCTTCATCCAAAGGTAAGGTGCACACACACTGTTTTTCGGTGCTCGTGTTCTTGATGTCGCTGTGCAGGTATCCAGGATCCTGAAGGACGAGCGCATTGAGCGGTGTGTGGGCGCACCGGACGAACGACACCAGGCTACGGCAGACGGAGGTTCTGAAGAGGGACTTCACCAGCCTGATCGAGACGGTGCGAGGCAGATCACCCACAGCGAGGATCATCGTCTCTGGACCTCTTCCCACATTCAGACGTGGAGCAGAAAAGTTCTAGCTATCTCGCTTTCAATGAATGGTTTTGTCTCTTGGTGTAATGAGCAGAATCTAGTGTTTGTTAATAACTGGAATCTGTTTTGGGAGCGCCCCTAGGCTGTTTCGTCCTGATGGCCTGCACCCCAGCAGCGTTGGAGCGGAACTGCTGTCCGAGAACATCTCCAAGGCGCTTCACTCCAAGTGACTCTCTACCGTAAGTACATCTTCTGACAATAACAGTCAGTTTAATCAATGTTCATTTAATAGTCAATCACCAGTAATAAATACTATTGAGACTGTGTCTGTTCCCCGGCGCTACACACATAAATAGGAAATCTCGTAACCTTCGTCTAATTAACATCAAATTAAATCATATTGAATGCACAGCCAACATTTTTGATCTGAAGCTAGGACTATTAAACGTTAGATCTCTTATGTCTAAGGCTCTTATTGTCACACGTCATTACTGACCAGGAATGTAATTTAATGTGTTTAACGCAAACTTGGGTTAAACCAAATGAGTACATAGCATTAAATGAAGCCAGTCCTCCTGGATACAGTTATGTACATCAGCCTCGTTCAACTGGTAGAGGTGGAGGTATTGGTCTTATCCATAGTGAAAATCTAGTCGTCACACAAAAAATTTAGTCATAAGTTTAATTCCTTTGAAATTCTTTAAACCAGTGTAAATCCCATAGCCAAAAAAAAAAATTCAATTCCTCTAATTATTATTTACAGACCCCCAGGGCCTTATACTGAATTTCTTAGTGAATTTGCAGACTTTGTATCAAACCTGGTTGTGTCTGTAAATAAAGCATTAATCGTCGGAGATTTTAATGTTCATTTTGATAACCTGGAGGACCCTCTGAGAACAGCGGTCCGTGTCCATCTTAGATTCAGTAGGGATTAATCAGAACGTATCGGGCCTACTCATAATGGTGGTCACACTCTTGACCTCATACTAACATACGGACTAAGTATAGAAAATATTGAAATTATTCCACAGTCTGAAGTTATCTCAGACCACCATCTTATCTCATTCATAATCCGTATGGATTATAATATCTCCACCTCGCCCGCTACCGCGTACGCACGCATTCACATCAGCTACTGCACTGAGCTTCATAAATAACCTACCAGAGACATCAGTTAGATTTGGATCAGCGCCTGATCCAGTAGATCTCGACCAGGCAACTGAAAGTTTGGAGTCAACACTCCGTTGCACACTAGATAGAGTGGCTCCACTCAAAAGGAAAATAATTAGACAAAAAAAATTAGCACCCTGGTATAATGATCTAACGCGATCCTTAAAACAGAAATCTAGACAATTAGAACGTAAATGGCGCCAAACCAAGCTGGAGATATTTCAGACAGCTTGGAAGGAGAGCCTACTGCAATATAGGAAATCTCTTGTAGATGCTAAAAAGATCTACTTCTCCACCTTAATAGGAGACAACCAAAACAATTCCAGATTCCTCTTCAACACGGTAGCACAACTAACTAGGAATAAAACCACTTCAGAGGAAAAAACTCAATCATTTCATAGCAGTGAGGATTTTATGAAATTTTTCATTTATAAAATTGAAAATATTAGAGATGAAATACAGGCCATTAAATTACAACCGGTCAGTAATATAACAAACCCATTAGATGACAATGTGGCAATACCGGATCAATGCTTAGAGTGTTTTGCTCCGCTTATAGAGACCGACCTAGCTACGCTAATCTCATCAGCTAATTCATCAACCTGCATACTAGATCCCATACCTACATGTTTGTTTAAACAGATTTGTCCAGGAGTAATTAAGTCACTTTTAAATATAGTAAATTCCTCCCTAACCACTGGCTATGTCCCTAAATCTCTAAAATTAGCAGTTATTAAACCATTGATAAAAAAAACTGACCTTGACCCGTCTCAATTATCCAATTATAGACCAATATCGAATCTCCCCTTCATTTCTAAGATTCTAGAAAAGGTAGTAGCAAAGCAGTTATGCTCATACTTGGAAAGGAACAATATTCATGAAATGTATCAGTCAGGATTTAGACCTCATCACAGCACAGAGACAGCACTAGTTAAAGTAGTAAATGACCTTCTTCTGACCTCTGATCAGGGTTGTGTCTCGCTGCTTGTGTTACTAGACCTTAGTGCAGCTTTCGATACCATAGATCACACTATTCTCCTTGATAGATTAGAAAATGTTGTTGGTATTAAGGGAACAGTCCTCTCCTGGCTCAGGTCTTATCTGACCGATCGTTATCAATTCGTAGATATAAATGGTGATTTCTCCATGCGTACTGAGGTTACTTTTGGAGTTCCCCAGGGTTCTGTTTTAGGCCCACTGCTTTTTACTTTATATATGTTACCCCTAGGACAAATTATTCGTAAACATGGAATTAGCTTCCACTGTTATGCTGATGATACACAGCTGTATGTGTCAGCGAAGCCAGAGGACAGACAGAAGCTTAGTAAAGTGGAGGACTGTGTAAATGACATTAGATGTTGGATGTTAACTAACTTCCTTTTACTTAATTCTGATAAAACAGAAATACTTTTATTAGGCCCACGTGTAGCTAGAAGTAATCTTCCTGACTACACAGTAACTCTGGATGGTCTTTCTGTTTCATCATGTACAGCAGTTAAAGACCTCGGAGTGATTATTGACTCCAGTCTATCATTTGATGCTCATGTAGATAATATTACTAGGATAGCGTTCTTTCATCTCAGAAATATTTCTAAGATAAGAAACATATTGTCACGACATGATGCAGAAATACTGGTTCATGCATTCGTCACCTCTAGATTAGATTACTGTAATGCTTTACTGTCTGGATGTTCCAGTAAGAATATAAATAAACTCCAGTTAGTCCAGAATGCAGCTGCTAGAGTCCTTACTAGAACTAGAAGATACGACCACATCACCCCGATCTTATCCACACTGCATTGGCTCCCGGTAAAATTTCACATTAAGTTTAAAATACTTTTATTAACCTATAAAGCACTACACGGTCTTGCACCACAATATCTAAGCGACCTTCTGGTTTTATATGATCCGCCACGCCTACTCAGATCAAAAGATGCAGGCTATTTGATATTACCTAGAATAGTGAAGTCTACAGCAGGGGGAAGAGCCTTCGCTTATAGAGCCCCACAGTTATGGAACAGTCTTCCTATTAGTGTTCGGGACTCAGACACAGTCTCAGTGTTTAAATCTAGGCTTAAAACATATTTGTTTACTCAAGCTTACCCTGACTAGATTATATCGCACTACTTCACAATCCTAATCGTTTTTCTCCCTCTCTCTCTCTTTTTGCCGAGCCCCACACGAATTTATGGAGATATTGGAGATCCAGATCCCCTCTGCCTCTGGATGAGCCCAAATCTTCTGCTGGGACTACGGCTGCTCCTAAGGCCATACTTCTCATTTTTCACATTATCTGTGTTACATTCACATTCTGTGTTACCCAGATGAGGATGGGTTTCCCTTCTGAGTCGGGTTCCTCTCAAGGTTTCTTCCTCAAAAAACATCTTAGGGAGTTTTTCCTTGCCACCGTCGCCACTCAGTGGCTTGCTCAGTTGGGATAAATTCCACTTGTTTTCTACCTGTTTGTCTCTGTTTATCTGTTCCTGTTTGTCTCTCTTTAGATGTTTCTGACTGTTCATACCTGTTTTTTATTTCTGTAAAGCTGCTTTGAGACAATGACTATTGTAAAAAGCGCTATACAAATAAAATTGAATTGAAGTTTAACTGGGCTACCTGCGTGTGTAATTCGGTGAGGCGTTGATCATGTTCACTAATTATCCTGCCGTGTCCCTCGATGGCGCGAGCCATTTGGGGATCTCCCGCTGTGTCCATCAGTAGGCAAAGTATTCTGTCACCGGGTGTGGAAACGGCACAATCGCGGGAGCGGAAGACAGTAAAGCAACGCGGAGCTATGAATATACAGGCAGCGTGAAACGTGAGACGTGCAAGGTTCAGGCAATCGAGAGAACAAGATAAACTGGGCGAGACAGAGACGTAGTCGAAAACCGTAAGGAAGTTTCGAGGTAAACTAGGAAGTCAATCAAAGTAGAATGGCTTGGTATCGCAGAGAAACAAGGTCGCTAAGCGTATACTTCGCAATGACTCCGAGGCAAGTGATTCTCTAAATACTAGTGGAGGGGGTGTGTGTGTGAGCGTGTTTGATTGGCAGCAGGTGTCTCAGATCAGAACTCCGGGGTCCTTGAGCGCATACGTGTGTGCAAGGTGTGCATTGCATTCTGGGATCTGGAGTTCTGATCCGACGGAACTGTGACAGCCTTGGAAAATTTGTCAACGGACCCAAACTGTAGAAAATATTTGTACATTTAAGTGGCCATAGAAAAATTATAAATATAAAAATAAAAATATATATATTTGAAATTTTCAGATTATAGTCAGAATATCTCATTGTTGAGGACCAAAATTCTGGGACATGTTACTATTTTACATGGGAAATTACACCACTGTAGGACACAATTTTTATGAGACCATCACTCTAAATTCTCAAGGTCATGTTTTAAGAAGACATTTTTTAATCAGCAAAAATATTTTTTAAATGTTTTCAAAAACTGTGCTTTATGCAAAAATGAAAGAAAAAGAAATCCTGGTTACAAAAATGCCAGTTGGTTAGATGTTTTTTTTTTTTTTTTTTTTTTTGTTCCTTCTGCTGTGGTGCTGAAGAGACAGTTCCGCTGCAGCACCACCAATGTTTTGGACAGCCGGAGAGCGCGTGGCTGCGGGGCGGGGCCGCCGACACACACACGGCTGGGGGCTAATAAGAACCGCGTCCGCTTTCCACCGGCCAGCAGCCGACCGGAGAGTATAAAAGGGCGATCCTCCCCTCTCCTAGCAAGGAGAGAGAGGGTCCAGAGGTATGTATAGTAACCTGTTTTTATGGCTATTGCAAAGGAATCGGAGGGAACGGAGAATTTCACCCCCTGGCTGTATCCGCGGCACTGTCTGACTGCAGAACGGAATCTCAGACACTCGGACAGCTCACCGCACAGCCCCGGCAGCCCGTGGACCTCACCGGCGCCCGAGCACTTCACCCCACCGCACCTCCTTTTCACCCCACACCCTCACAGAGCTTAAATAAAACTCTGCACTTTTACCCCAGAAATGGCCTCTTCTGTGTCTGTGCTCAGCCCACCGGGGTGAGAAAAAATAATAGGAAAAACAACAACAAAAAACATTAAACAGACCTACAACGAAGTGTAAAATCTAATACTGCACGAATACCACTGATGGTGATTATAACTGGACAGTGTTTGAAAACACTTTGTGTGCTTTTCTCTCCTGCACTGCGGTTGTGAGAGTGTGTATCGTTGCTTGAGATTTCAGATGAATAGTTTGCTAAGCAGCAGCAATGTGCAGCTGAGGAACTGCAGGTTATAAACTGTTACTCATTGGACCAGATGGTCTAGGATCGATAAGGAGGTGGGGATGTACAATATCTCACAAAACTGAGTACACCCCTCACGTTTTTGTAAATATTTGATGATATCTTTTCATGTGACAACACTGAAGAAATGACACTTTGCTACAATGTAAAGTAGTGAGTGTACAGCTTGTGTAACAGTGTAAATTTGCTGTCCCCTCAAAATAACTCAACACACAGCCATTAATGTCTAAACCACTGGCAACAAAAGTGAGTACACCCCTAAGTGAAAATGTCCACATTGGGCCCAATTAGCCATTTTCCCTCCCTGGTGTCATGTAACTTGTTAGTGTTACAAGGTCTCAATATTAATATTGATAGATATCTCAATATATCAGAAATTATGGCAATTCTAGTGGCTTTACAGTGGGTTGAAGAAACTCATTCTATAAATGTAGTGGTATGTTCAGATTTAGCGTTATGCAGTTTAAATAGTGGGATATAAATATCAAGACAGGATATATTATATGAAATATTGCAGAACCTATATAGAATAAATAAAATAGGAGTAAACACGGCACATTTTTATAGATACCAGCCCATGTATGGGGTAAAGGGGAATGAGGTGGTGGATATGTTGTCTAAGACTGCATTGAGACATAAAGAGATTGATATAAAAATCCTATTAAGTAAAACTGAACCCAAAAGTATTATTAATAAAGTCATTAAAGATATATAGCAAGAAAGGTGGAACAAGGATTCAAAAGAGACACATGTTTAATATATAATCTAAGGTGGGGATTGAAAGAACCAAGTATGGGAACAGATGGGAAGATACTGTAATATTTAGGCTCTGTATAGGACATAATCTCTTAAATGATTCCCTATACACTATAGGAAAAAGTGAGTAAGATCGATGTACAGTATACATTGTGAAATGGCTAAAACAGTTCAGCATGTGATGCTGCCGTGAAATAATATAGAAATAATTCAGTTTGTGGAAAAATTAAGTGATCTCGGAATAGATACAATAACATTAGAAAATATATTCCAATGTACACTGAGAAAAGTAAGAGTATATAACATTCTCTTTAAATACTACCCGGACCCAGGTTTGATTATTAGGATGTAAGTGGTTTAAAATATATATATATATATATATATATATATATATATATATGTGGTGGTGGTGGTGTTTTTGTTTATCTACAACCCCAATTCCAAGTTGGGATGTTGTGTAAAATGTAAATAAAAAGAGAATGCAATGATTTGCAACTCTTCATAAACCCATATTCCCTGCCTTTTGTTGCCCCTGTCCCAACTGTTTTGAGAAGTGTTGCAGCCATCGTATTCAAAATTACCTTATTTTCTTTCTTAAAATGTTCCATTTCCTCAGTTTAAACATTTGATATGTTCTATTGTGAATAACACATGGATTCATGAGATTTGCAAATAATTGCCTTCGGTTTTTATTTACATTTTATGAAGCAGCCCTTTTTTTTTAATTGTTTCCAAGCTTTTGTGGAATTGGGGTTGTACATTTATGTATAACAAATTTGTCCAAATGATACCATTATTTATCAAAAAATACTTTTTTTTGTCATCGAATATTATTCCAATTTAACAGCATCCCAAGTAAAGCGTGTATAACAGGAATCTTTTGTTTCACCCAGTTGTACACATCACTCCAAGAACCTTGAACAGAGTTGCAATACAAACAATGGAACATTTTATTATTTTTTTAAATCAGAATTACAGAATAAACATATATTTGAGATTTCCAGGTTAAATGTAACTCTTAGAAATTCTTTAGTGGGATGTATTTCATGTATAATTTTAAAGTGCACTTCTTTGAATTTGGCGGATATGGAATAAGAAATATATTTTTTCCTTATTTCACATCTGACTTTTCTATTGTGATGATTAAGAATGTAAGTTCATCTTACAGGACTCTGATAGCATTCTTGTACCAGACATTTCCTCAGAAATGTATTAGTGCAGTGTTTATCTATCAAATGAACTGGTTTATCCTAGGCTAAAAAAACCCAAAAACATGTATAATCAGCAAGCTGACTAATAATAAAGCTATTTCCTGCCATGTTAATCCCTGCTACTCTGTCCATTTTTAATCAAACGGGTGGCTATGGCGCAGGTGCTAGAGCGGGTTGTCCACTAATCGTAGGGTTGGCGGTTCGATTCCCGGCCCACATGCCGAAGTGTTCTTGGGCAAGACACTGAACCCCAAGTTGCTTCCAATGGCAAGTTATATATATATAATTATTTTTATTTTTTTTTATCTCGAGCTGAACTTTACACTTCATCCCAGAAGGTGGCGGTAATTCACCTTAAACTGGTTTGACAACCAGCAAAAACAAAAAAAGAAGAAGAAAAAAACTCATCCACGCTTGATCACGGGCTTCGACTCTCTGCTCCTCTGTGTAACATCACTAAAGGTGAGTTGATCTGAATCTGACCACCTGAGCTACTCGGTTAACAGGTTAGTGGAGATTCTGGAGTCATGAATCTGTGTGTTTTTCTTCCAGTGTCCTGATTCTTTCCTCCTCTTATAATGAAATCCAGACGGCGCTCTTTAAGAACATCTCCACAGACTCCTGCTGCTACTGGCTCAGAGGTAAAGTTTACTCATGTGTCTGATTTCTCTCTTCATTCTTAAACTCGGACCACTTCTTTACAATGGAGTAACCATGACAACTCTATAGAATTGACGTCACGGTTGCCGCAACTCGCCCTTGCCACGCCCACTGAGTGGCAAAAAACTCAGCAGCAGCCTTAGTGTGCGGCGTGAATTCAGAAAACAGAAAGAAAAAAAAAACACTTCACTAATTGCAACAGATTCAACATGAATTCGGAGCTATCTTTTTAAAGAGTGCCAAAAACCATTCAGCCCTTTTATACTAAGCCGAGCAGTGTAAATGTAAGTTCTTTTACCATGTAGTATTCATAATTTGCTACATATTTCTTTTTAAATGGTATTTCCATTGATGAATAATGAGGGCTTTCACAAATATATAAGTGGAAGTAGTGTTGGCTACAAACTAGGACTAGCTAGCTTACGGTTTACCAGGTAAAATTATATAATAAAATAAAAATGTACAACCAGAATGTTTATTGGTGTTCTTGTTACTTGAATTTCTCCAACAAATCCCAAGTAGGACCAAGCATCAAGGCTTTTGTACACCTTCAGGCTTCAGGTACATAAATGTTGGGAAAGCTGATTTCTGGCCACATGCCAATATCCATGGACCACAGGTTCTTAGGCAAGTTGTGATGTCACTGTCGAGTCCAATTACCTTTAATTTAAACTGATAATTGTTAATTAATCTAGTGTTTTTGCAGTTTCCACTATTAAAACCAGCCATTTTGCTGGATGTTTTGCCACTCAGTCCGGCCGAGGGGGCGTGTTCCAGTGCAAAAGTGATGTCAATGCATACCATCTATATGCAACAAGCAGAAATCTTCCCAGCAAACACAGCACGTTCTGATGACTTCCAAGCTTTTGTGGAATTGGGGTTGTACATTTATGTATAACAAATTTGTCCAAATGATACCATTATTTATCAAAAAATACTTTTTTTTGTCATCGAATATTATTCCAATTTAACAGCATCCCAAGTAAAGCGTGTATAACAGGAATCTTTTGTTTCACCCAGTTGTACACATCACTCCAAGAACCTTGAACAGAGTTGCAATACAAACAATGGAACATTTTATTATTTTTTTAAATCAGAATTACAGAATAAACATATATTTGAGATTTCCAGGTTAAATGTAACTCTTAGAAATTCTTTAGTGGGATGTATTTCATGTATAATTTTAAAGTGCACTTCTTTGAATTTGGCGGATATGGAATAAGAAATATATTTTTTCCTTATTTCACATCTGACTTTTCTATTGTGATGATTAAGAATGTAAGTTCATCTTACAGGACTATCCTAGGCTAAAAAAACCCAAAAACATGTATAATCAGCAAGCTGACTAATAATAAAGCTATTTCCTGCCATGTTAATCCCTGCTACTCTGTCCATTTTTAATCAAACGGGTGGCTATGGCGCAGGTGCTAGAGCGGGTTGTCCACTAATCGTAGGGTTGGCGGTTCGATTCCCGGCCCACATGCCGAAGTGTTCTTGGGCAAGACACTGAACCCCAAGTTGCTTCCAATGGCAAGTTAGCGCCTTGCATGGCAGCTCTGCTACCATTGGTGTGTGTGTGAATGGGTGAATGAGACAAAGTGTAAAGTGCTTTGGATAAAAGCGCTATATAAGTGCACATTTACCATTAATAAGATGGCTAATAATCCTGCTACCATAATAAACAGCAGGGTTGAGCTGCGACAGCCTTGCCTGATTCCTATTTTGATTTGATATCTTGGACTC
Source organism: Ameiurus melas (assembly GCA_012411365.1). NCBI lineage: Eukaryota > Metazoa > Chordata > Actinopteri > Siluriformes > Ictaluridae > Ameiurus > Ameiurus melas. Next base: position 2,371,745 of record CM022766.1, read on the forward strand.
TTCCCTTGCATAAGTGTCACTGAACTAGTTCAAGTGGTTTTATTGTCATTTCAACCACATACAGCTGGTACAGTACACAGTGAAATGAAACAACATTCCTCCAGGACCATGGTGCTACATAAAACAACACACTAATCACATGAGACTACTCAGAATTAAATAAGATCTACACATTCTACACAAAGTGCACGTGCAAACATGTGCTAGCAACACAGGACAGTACAATACTACTAAAACAGAGCAATAGGCACAGTAATTGTCAGTGTAGCACCGAACAGTACACAGTTATAGTGTGGAAGTGTCTGATATTATAGGTAGTGCAGAAGATCGGTGCCAGGGAGTAACTAAATATAAATGTAAATATATTTTTAAAATGGTACAAATGTGAACATAACATGCTCTGACTTGGTCTTCAGCAGATTAGCTTATACCATGTCTGGACACAGCAGTTATTGTGGTAGCAGCCAGGTAAAGTGTTTAATAGTGACATTAAAAATAGTGACAATAAATTAAATACTATATTATAATACAGTAGCAACAAGAAATGCAACAGAGTCAATGCAGGTATTTGCAAATATTGCAATGGGAGTGGGATGGTGTTCAGTTCAAAGTGTGTGTGTGTGTGTGTGTGTGTGTGTGTGTGTGTGTGTGTGTATGAGAGCGCGTGCGTGTGTCAGTCCAGTCTCTGAGTATTGAGGAGTCTGATGGCTTGGGAGGCCACGAGGACCCGAATGCTTTGGTACCTTTTTCCAGACTACAGGAGGGTGACACACACACACACACGCGTGCGTGTGTGTGTGTGTGTGTGTGTGTCTGGGTCATCCACAGTGCTGCCGGCTTTGCGGATGCAGCATGTGGTGTACAGAGAGGTGTACAGAGAGACCCCAATGATCTTCTCAGCTGTCTTCACTATCCGCTGCAGGGTCTTGTGATCCAATGAGGTGCAATTTCTTAACCAGACAGGGATGCAGCTGCTCAGGATGCTCTTAGTAGTTCCTCTGTAGAATTTGATGAGGATGGGAGGTAGGAGATGAACTTTCTTAAGACTTTTTAGAATGTAGATATGCTGCTGGGCTTTCTTGGTTATGGAGCTGGTGTTGAGGTTCAGGTGAGGTTCTCTGTCAGGTGAGCACAAAGGAATTTGGTGCAGAGACAGGTTGTTGGCTCCACACCAATCCGTTGGCCGCTGCACCTCCTTTCTGTATGCTGACTCGTTGTTCTTGCTGATGAGACCCACCACGGTCGTGTCATCTGTGAATTTGACGATGTGATTGGAGCCATGCATTGCTGTAAATCAGCAGAGTGAACAACAGTGGACTGAGCACACAGCCTCGAGGGGCACCAGTGCTCAGCATGGTGGTGCTGGAGATGTTGTTCCTGATCCGGACTGATTGAGGTCTCCCAGTCGGGAGGTCCAGGATCCAGGTGCAGATGGAGGTGTTCAGGCCCAGTAGGTTGTTTTCCAATGAGGTGCTCAACGATTGTGTTGAATGCTGAACTGAAGTCTATGAACAGCAATTGAACTTGGGTGTCCTTCTTGTCCTGGTGGGTGAGGGCCAGATGCAGAGTTGTTGCGTTGATATCATCTGTTGATGCGATATGCGAATGACAACGGATCCAGGAGGTGGGCAGCAGGGTCTTGATGTGCCTCATAACAAGTCTTTCAAAGCACTTCATGATGATGGATGAGTGTAATGGGACGGTTGGCCATTGAGGCAGGACACTGAAGACTTCTTTGGCACGGGGACAATGGTGGTAGCCTTGAAGCATATTGAAACAATGGCGCTGCTCAGGCAGATGTTAATGTTCAATTCAATAAAATTTTATTTGTATAGTGCTTTTTACAGTGATCATTGTCTCAAATCAGCTGTACAGAAATGTATAAACAGGGGATACAGATTTTAAATGTGTGAATTTATCCCAATTGAGCAAGCCGGTGGTGATGATGGCAAGGAAAAACTCTCTAAGATGTTAATAGGACGAAACCTTGAAAGGAACCAGACTCAGAAGGGCCGAACCCATCCTCATCTGGGTAACAATGGATTGTGTAAAAGTAAAGGAAAGTTCATTATGGATTTTATATGAAGTCTGTTTGTTGAACTAGTCCACTGTTCAAAGGAGACCCTAGTGCTAAATTGCATATGGTGATTGCAGTCCCAGGGCCAAAGTAGCAAGCGTAGTCCCAGCAAACACAGTGAGAATGTCCACCTGGAATTGGAGTAGATGAGAGAGCTCCATCCAGAGGTAGGGCATCCGAACGGATCAGGCAGGTCCAGAGAGCAGAAAGGATCAGGTTCACTAACATCTCCATAAAATCATGTGTGACTCTATAGAAGGAGAGAGAGGGAGGGAAAAGATTATTAGGACTGTGTTTAGTGTAACAAAAAGTCTAGTCATGGTAGGCTTGAGTAAACAAATACGTTTTAAGCCTGGATTTAAACACTGAGACTGTGTCTGAGTCCAGAACACTAATTGGAAGGCTATTCAATAACTGTGGGGCTCTATAAGAGAAAGCTCTTTCCCCTGCTGTTTGAGGTACCGACAAATACCCTGTACCTTTTGATCTAAGTAGGCATGGAGGATCATATAAGACCAAAAGTTTGTTCGGGTACTGTGGCTCGAGACCATTTAGTGCTTTGTAGGTCAATAATAGTATTTTATAATCAATACATGATTTCACTGGGAGCCAATGCAGTGTGGATAAGATCGGGTGATGTGGTCATATCTTCTGGTTCTAGTTAGGACTCTAGCAGCTACATTCTGGACTAACTGGAGCTTGTTTACAGTGAGGGAAAAAAGTATTTGATCCCCTGCTGATTTTGTACGTTTGCCCACTGACAAAGAAATGATCAGTCTATAATTTTAATGGTAGATTTATTTGAACAGTGAGAGACAGAATAACAACAAAAAAATCCAAAAAATTATTTCCCTCACTGTAATTAGGTTAACTGCCACTTCTGAGTCCCTCGGAAGTGAATATGGGATGCAATCTAGATGGAAGTATATGTTGCTCTAAAACCTGTATATACCTTTCAGCATTGAGGGTGCCTTTCCAACTGTGCAAATCATAACATTACAAATCTTAAATTACAAAGCTGTTACAGCCATTAAAGGTGGGTGATTGGGTGGTCAAACTGTATTACAGTATTATAGGAGACGTTTCCAAAAAAATTCCATAAACAAATGAGGACAAAATCTAAAATTATTTAAGCATCTTGAATAATTTTATTTTGTTTTGCAGATGTACCACTGCTCAGATTGTGGGAAGAGTTTTACTGAAAGTCATCATCTCAAAGATCACGAGTGCATTCACACAGTTGAGAAGCTGTATCACTGTGGACAGTGTGAGAAGAGTTTTACTTGCCAGAGTAATCTTCAACGCCATGAGCGGATCCACACAGGAGAGAAGCTGTACTGCTGTGGACAGTGTGGGAACAGTTTTATCCAACTATGTGATCTCCAACGACACCAGCGTATCCACACAGGGGAGAAGCCGTATCATTGTGGACAGTGTGGGAAGAGCTTTGCTCGTCAGAGTCATCTTCAACAGCATGAGCGCATTCACACAGGAGAGAAGCCGTACTACTGTGGACAGTGTGAGAAGAGTTTTACCCAACTATGTGATCTCCAACGACACCAGCGTATCCACACAGGGGAGAAGCCGTATCACTGTGGACAGTGTGGGAAGAGTTTTACTAGACAGAGTGCTCTCCAACGACATGAGCGTATTCACACCGGACAGAAGCCGTATTACTGTGGACAGTGTGAGAAGAGTTTTACTTGCCAGAGTGCTCTCCAACGACATGAGCACATTCACACAGGAGAGAAGCCGTATCACTGTGGACGGTGTGGGAAGAGTTGTACCCAACTATGTGATCTCCAACGACACCAGCGTATCCACACAGGGGAGAAGTCGTATCACTGTGAACAGTGTGGTAAGAGTTTTACTTGTCAGAGTCATCGCCAACAGCATGAACGCACTCATACAGGAGAGAAGCCGTACTACTGTGGACAGTGTGGGAACAGTTTTACCCAACTATGTACTCTCCGACAGCATGAACGCATTCACACAGGAGAGAAGCCGTATTACTGTGATCAGTGTGGGAAGAGTTTTACTGGTCAGAGTACTCTCCAACGACACCAGCGTATCCACACAGGAGAGAAGCCGTATCACTGTGGACAGTGTGGGAAGAGTTTTACTCATCAGAGTAATCTCCAACGACATGAGCGCATTCACACAGGAGAGAAGCCGTATCACTGTGGACAGTGTGAGAAAAGTTTTGCTTGCCAGCATAATCTCCAACAGCATGAGCGCATTCACACAGGGCAGAAGCCATATTACTGTGGACAGTGTGAGAAGAGTTTTGCTTGCCAGAGTACTCTCCAACAACATGAGCGTATCCACACAGGAGAGAAGCCGTATCACTGTGGACAGTGTGGGAAGAGTTTTACTCGTCAGAGTCATCTCAAACGACATGAGCGCATTCACACAGGAGAGAAGCTGTATCACTGCTCGCAGTGATATGGATGTTTTCGTGACCAGAAGGCTCTCCACAGCCACCAGCAGAGCCATACAGGACAGAATCCGTACCACTGCAGACAATGTGGGTGGAGATTTGCTAATTCAAGTTCATTAAGGACACACAAGTGCTCAAACATAAAGCCATCAGATTTAGCCATGTGAATTTATCAAATTAAGATGTATGTTTTAATTTTTTAAAGTGAGGTAAAGAGACATTCAGGCATAAAACTATATTTTCTTTGTCATGAACTGTAGTATTCTGTTGCATGGGATTTTATTGCTTACTCTCTTGGTTTTAGCAGAATTCATGATTTTATGTTGTCTTCCAGTTTTTCCCCCCAAACACTTCAATAGCAAGCATGGAGTCCACATATTTAACCAGTGGGAATGCCCACTTTAATTGTCCAATCCAGACCTCTGAGTGTGACACATGCCTTTGACTTCTCCCTCTAACACAACACTTTTCATTTTAAATGATTTTTAAATGCGAGCTAGAATTTGCTTTTTAAAATGTTGCATTGTGGATTCTATCGATCTGGACACCTGGTTTTGTTTAATTTGAAGACAATTTTGAAGAGCTAATTATTGTCCAACTTGCTCTGTCTTTGCAGCATCCATTTAACTATAGCTAACTACACTGTATGGCTTAACCACCACACTACTATATGCCTTTTGAACATCCTCTGATGGAACGGCATCCAATCCATGGTCCCTTGAGCCCAGTTTACTTATACTAATGTATAAGTTATGTGCTGGGGAAATTAATAATAATAATAATAATAAAGTTGTGTTAATAAATCATTGATATGACAAATAATAATGTATATTAATATAATGTATATTAATACTACTAATAATAGTAAATTATTGGAATGACAAATATTTAGTCATTAGTTTAATGCTGTCATTACAGATTTAAGCAGCTCCTCCCTTCAGGTATTTTTTTCAGTTAAAATTCATTAAAATGCTGCGGGACTAATGAATAGGTTTTAATTTACATCCATTTTGATTGATTCTGATAAAACAATAATCGAATAAAATGATTGGCCATTGACAGCATTGGAATGTTGCATAGATAATGAGCTGCCATTCTGGATTGAACTGGTGTTTTATCACTTCAGGTAAGTACAGATGGTATTTCAGAGGTGATTTCTGGGGTAATTTTTAACATTAAATATGACAAAGTGGTGGTATATTGAGTTGGAATTAGTTTACATAAATTTTTGCTCTTTATTTTACTGTGAGGGTTTCATGGTGCTGTCTAAATGATAAGGGCTAGCTCGCTAAATAGCTAACTAGCTGTTTCAACTTGTCAGACCAATAGTTCCACCTACTGAATTGGAGACCCGAGGTCCTTGGACCACATTTCTAACACCCATGTTTGGAGGACCGAAAAAAGTGCAGCCAAGGCAGTATTTCCACCAAAAACTTCTTATAGTTTTATGTCTTCCACATCAACTTGGTTGCTATGTGCTGCATGTTGAGCAATTTGTGTGACTAATAGGCATAATTAACTTATCATGTAAAATAAAGAAGGAATCATATGCTATAGCCTTTTCGTTCACTAGATCTCAACCACATATTTTAAAGTAGAGAGGCAAGACATAAGTATGACTCTGGGGAAGATACAAGATTGTACATATTTTACAAATCATAAATAATAATAACTGAACATACACACACACACAAACCCCATTTGTTCATCAGCTGCCATGTGGACAGAACTTCTGTTTTCACCGAATCCTGTGAGAGAGAAAGACAGAGTGAGAGAGGGAAGTGAATGAAATAAGGAACATTTACTTGAAAATGTTCAACTCTGTAATTTTACATTTCACTTTTAAAAGAGCTTCGTGATCACAGAGCACACATATACACACACATTATATACTATACAGTGGGGGGGGGGGGATATTTAATCCCCTACTGATTTTGTACGTTTGCCCACTAACAAAGAAAAATGATCAGTCTATAATTTTAATGGTAGGTTTATTTGAACAGTGAGAGACAGCTTTATTTTGGTCTCATCTGACGACACTTTCACCCAGCTGTCCTCTGGTGGTCAGATGAGACCAAAATGGAGCTCTTTGGCATCAACTCAACTCGCCATGTTTGGAGGAGGAGGAACACTGCCAATGACCCCAAGAACACCATCCCCACCGTCAAACATGGAGGTGGAAACATTATGCTTTGGGGGTGTTTTTCTACTAAGGGGACAGGACAACTTCACTTCATCAAAGGGACTATGGACAGGGCCATGTACCGTCAAATCTTGGGTGAGAACCTCCTTCCCTCAGCCAGGGCATTAAAAATTAAAAGTAATTACTAAGTCATTACCAAGTACTAATTCATGTTTTGCAAATCAATTTATAACATTTTTGACAGGCATTTTTCTGGATTTTCTTGTTGTTATTCTGTCTCTCACTGTTCAAATAAACTTACCATTAAAATTATAGACTGATCATTTCTTTGTTAGTGGGCAAACGTACAAAATCAGCAGGGGATCAAATACTTTTTTCCCCCACTGTACATAGATAATTAAAATATCAATCTTCATGACAATGTTCAAATAACTGTTATTGTGTTCACAGATTTTGAAAATTTTTATTTTGATCCATTGGGAACACGTTCATGTCAATACATCCATTCCCTCTGAATTGAGAAGAAAAAAAAATAATAGAGAGAGATGCAAGAAATCCAAATAGAAATAACAAGTTATTGACATTACTTTTAGCTGACCCTTAAATATTTAAAGCCTAGATTTTAAAGTATGTAGCAGCACTACCTACCAACGAATGTTCTCTCTTCTTTCCTCAATTGTTTGTGTATCCCTCTATTAAATTCCTCCACTTCATTAAAATAGAAAATGGAGATGATAATCACTGCTGGGTTAAAAAAAAAAAAGGATACATCGGGCATTGTGTTGTAGTGGAGTCTCTGCAACTACCACCTGAGGAACTCAAGGCCAATAAAAGACCTGAAGTAATCGTGCAAAATATTGAAATAGTTGTACATAATCCTGGCTATTCGCCATTTGGGCACAAGGAAAGGTTGAATGAATGATTTTATTGTACAAATGCTTGCTTATTAAGTATTATATACTGGATGCTGTTTAATTATGCTGTATAATCTAAAATGCATTAATTATACAAAGAGACATGGAACAAGAAAGCATAAAAAGAGAGAGAGGAAAAGAAGAAAATGAGCTCCAAGAGAAAGCGGCACAACCAGAGAACCTGCCCCAAAGCATCCTACCCTCTACCGAGAGTTCAAGAGGAGACGAACATTCCCGAAACCTGGTCCCCCCTCTCAGAGGCTCGCCCAGAGATATGGGCCTCTCTGGGCCCATATTGCCTTAGGCACAAGGAACATTTGGCCCTGGGAGGAAATAATGCATTCCTGCCCACAAAGTGAAGTGGACATAGTTCTAAGCCCTGGTACTGAACCTCCTGACCTAATCTATTCCTTTGAGACCAATGGTACTGAAGTAAAAATATACAGCTCCGAAAAAACTAAAATTAACATTAATACAGTAAGAAACTGACAGGAACTACCTCAAGGAAGGCCTGCCAGCAGGTCATCAGCCATATTGGAAACACCTCTTCCGTCAGGAGAAAACTAAGGGACCTACTCCAACGAGATGAGTCAGAGGAAGCAGAGACAGAAGTTACTATTCAGAGATAGCATTAGGGACGGGAGTGTCAGTATCCGTAGAACAAAGGTGCCATAGCTGATAACGCAGGATATGATTTTCAACAAATAAGCAATTAGAGTTACAGTAGGCAGGGTCACCTAAAGCATGCAGAAGTAAGGTAACAGGTAATGGGTGAGGGAAAACATAGCTGAATGGGAAGTATGGCACATAGAAGGGCCCAGGTTTCAACCTAATCCTTCGGAAGGCGAGGTGCGAGAAAAGGCACCTATATTGACAGAGGTAGTCACAAATATAGTTAAAATGGCAAAAAACCAAGGGGAAAGAGTAGTTGCCATACAGTTCATCAGAATGGGAATATTTATCCATCCATCCATCCATCCATCCATCTTCTTCCGCTTATGCCTTTTCAGGGTTGCGGGGGAACCTGGAGCCTATCCTAGGGATCATCGGGCACAAAGCAGGGTACACCCTGGACAGGGTGCCAGTCCATCACAGGGCACAATCACATACACACTCACACACCCATTCATACACTATGGACACTTTAGACACGCCAATCAGCCTACCATGCATGTCTTTGGACTGGGGGAGGAAACCGGAGTACCCGGAGGAAACCCCCTCAGCACAGGGAGAACATGCAAACTCCACACACCCCGGCGGGAATTGAGCCCCAGACCCTGGAGTTGTGAGGCGAACGTGCTAACCACTAAGTCACTGTGCGCCTGGGAATACTTAATATGAACCAAAAGGAGTGCATCCAAAGAATGATAGACAGGTTCTGTTCTCTGATAAAAGAAACACCTAATCGCCCCATACACTTCCTCTGGGTACACACAAAATGTGAAATATGTCAGGCAATGTATGCTGCTGTGACCACCCCTGCTGAAGGACTAAACAAAGAATGGGGACAGTATGAGAAAGCAGAGTAAGTGGAGAAAGTGCATTTATGCCAATCCCCCCACAGGCAACTCCCACTCTGGGAGTATTCCCTCCCCCTTGGCAGCTAGTAAAGGAGGGTAACTTGATCTGGCCAAAACAAAACCCTATACGTTACAAGACTGCCAAAGCAGTGGCTCCAAAGAATCCCTTCCTGGCCTAAAACCCAAAGCCTGATTACCCCCTCATACAAGTAGGGAACACCAATTATAGGATGACACACGCAGGAAAGCCATATGAAGAATCAAATTTAATAAGAGAGGGGTTGTGGGAGAATGAAGAGGTACCAGATTTAACTAAGGGAGCCCTCTTCACTGCTCTTAATACAGGCAGTGCATAGCACATCCTGAAGGATAGAATAATAAACCACAACACAAAAGTTAACCTCCTGGCAGCAAAGGCTGACTTAGGCCAAAATGCCTTAGCAACCGTAACTAGCTCAGCCTTGCCCCAGGATAGGTACCAACATTAATACAATGAGCCAGGGATCTGAATGAAGATCGAGACATAGAGGATCCTCCCTGTAAATGTAAACAACGGGTTTTGAAGACATCTGTAAAAGACGATCCCCCTTTTGAGGGAGAAAGGGAGACTGATACAGCTGATGAGGCCCAGGACTAGCAAAAGCTTGCTAGTCTTCGCCTAGACAAAACCCTGGTAAGATCCCAAAATAGGAGAAACATGCCCTCTGTAGCTCACAGAGGACGATCAGCCGCAGGAAATAGGAGCTGAAAATTTATTCAACCTAATGGCAGAATCCGAAGAAATAAAGAAACTATAGGGAATAAAAATTAATCCTAGGCAAACTCGCATAGAACAGGCTAGACATATAGTGAAAACAGCTGAAGAAATAGGAGTAAGTCAAGGTACCATGCAAACCTACTTGAAACAAATCTTATGGGCAAATGTGACTGTAGAGGCAGTAGAAACCCATAAACTTCTCCTCCCTGGAGATGAGGAGGAAGAGCCGCAGGTCCGGTTCGAAAAGTACTGGATTGAGATGGGGGCCCTACATGCATGTAAAGTCAGGGTAGTTGATGGATGGACATTGGATGAGCTCCTAAGAGCCATCAAAAAAGGAATAAAAAAAGGAACAAGTACATAAATCCCTGGGGAGGTTTGAAACCTGAGGCGAAAGAAATACGTGAACCTGAAAGGCCCAAATGGCAAAAGTGCAAGGGCCCTATACAATCTAGGTGCCCCTTCCAAAAAGGGAAGATGGCACCAAAGGCCAAAAGTGAAGGAGAGGGAAACCCAAAGAGGCTAAGCAAGGACAAATGGAATGCCCTATCCAAAGAAGAGAAAGAGAAATGTAGAAAACAGCAGGCCCAGTCCCAACAAAAGACTAGTCACAGTAAGAAGGTAGGAATGGTAGAGCAGAAACCGAAACAAAGAAATAATAAGGATTTCAGTATCCCCACTAGGAAGTTTTGGCCTCGCTAAAAGCGGCCCTCGCATCAGACAGAATTGAGGAAAAGAACCAAAAGTTGTATGTACATTATGAAGGCACTAAATTTCAAGTAGATACTGGAGCAGATGTAACAGTAGTAAAGCCTAACAAGGCTGGAAATCCCATGAGTGAAAGAATAACAGTCAGCGATTATAAAGGTAAAGAGACAGAGAAAAGGTTACATGAGAAAGGTGATTTACAGTGCCTTGCGAAAGTATTCGGCCCCCTTGAACTTTTCAACCTTTTGCCACATTTCAGGCTTCAAACATAAAGACATAAAATGTAATTTTTTTGTGAAGAATCACCAACAAGTGGGACACAATTGAGAAGTGGAACAAAAACTATTGGATATTTTAAACTTTTTTAGCAAATAAAAAACTGAAAAGTGGTGCGTGCAAAATTATTCGGCCTCTTTACTTTCAGTGCAGCAAACTCACTCCAGAAGTTCAGCGAGGATCTCTGAATGATCCAATGTTGTCCTAAATGACTGATGGTGATAAATAGAATCCACCTGTGTGTAATCAAGTCTCTGTATAAATGCACCTGCTCTGTGATAGTCTCAGGGTTCTGTTGAAAGCGCAGAGAGCATCATGAAGACCAAGGAACACACCAGGCAGGTCCGTAATACTGTTGTGGAGTAGTTTAACGGAGCGTGGATACAAAAAGATTTCCCAAGCTTTAAACATCCCAAGGAGCACTGTGCGCGATCATTTTGAAATGGAAGGAGTATCAGACCACTGCAAATCTACCAAGACGCCGTCCCTCTAAACTTTCAGCTCAGACAAAGAGAAGACTGATCAGAGATGTAGCCAAGAGGCCCGTGATCACTCTGGATGAACTGCAGAGAACTACAGCTGAGGTGGGAGAGTCTGTCCATAGGACAACAATCAGTCGTACACTGCACAAATCTGGCCTTTATGGAAGAGTGGCAAGAAGAAAGCCATTTCTCAAAGATATCCATAAAAAGTCTCGTCTAAAGTTTGCCACAAGCCACCTGGGAGACACACCAAACATGTTGAAGAAGGTGCTCTGGTCAGATCGAACTTTTTGCCCACAATGCAAAACGATATGTTTGGCGTAAAAGCAACACAGCTCATCACCCTCAACACACCATCCCCACTGTCAAACATGGTGGTGGCAGCATCATGGTTTGGGCCTGCTTTTCTTCAGCAGGGACAGGGAAGGGATGCGCCAATACACAGGACCATTCTGGATGAAAACCTGTTGGAGTCTGCAAAAGACCTGAAACTGGGATGGAGATTTATCTTCCAACAAGACAATGATCCCAAACATACAGCAAAATCTAAAAAGGAATGGTTCACAAATAAACGTATCCAGGTGTTAGAATGGCCAAGTCAAAGTCAAGACCTGAATCCAATCAAGAATCTGTGGAAAGAGCTGAAAACTGCTGTTCACAAACGCTCTCCATCCAACCTCACTGAGCTCGAGCTGTTTTGCAAGGAAGAATGGGCAAGAATTTCAGTCTCTCGATGTGCAAAACTGATAGAGACATACCCCAAGCGACTTGCAGCTGTAATCGCAGCAAAAGGTGGCTCTACAAAGTATTAACGCAAGGGGGGCGAATAATTTTGCACGCAGCACTTTTTATTTTTTTATTAGTTAAAAAAGTTTCAAAAATCCAATAGATTTCGTTCCACTTCACAATTGTGTCCCACTTGTTGGTGATTCTTCACAAAAAAATTAAAATTTTATATCTTTATGTTTGAAGCCTGAAATGTGGCAAAAGGTTGAAAAGTTCAAGGGGGCCAAATACTTTTGCAAGGCACTGTACAGGTAATAATAGAAGCAGAGAACCTAATGGCCAGCAGAGATCTGATAAAGATATGATGTAATAAGCCAGTAAACATCAAACAAGCGATCGAGAACATAGTCAAAGCCTCAGAAGGAGAAACGAAAGTGGAACTAAGGGAAATCCTACAAAGACATACAAAAGGATATGCTAAATTGAAGAACGACTGTGGAAAAGTTGATGTAAAGTATACACATCGAATTGAAGGAGGTACTCACAGGCCTCAGAGAAAATACCGCATTAATCTGGTTGCGTACGAAAAGATAGGAAAGACAGTAAAAAAGCTAACAGATCAAGGAATTCTAAGAAAACTAGGGAAAAATGAATCAGTTCCTACTAACTTGCCCATGCAAGTGGTACCAAAACCAGATGGAACGTGTAGACTAGTAACAAACTATAAAGCCTTAAACAAGCTAACTGTGCCTGACACTCGCTATTTAATAAATGCCCAAGAATTGCAGTAGGAGAAGGAAAGTTCTTAACCAAGATAAACTTGGCAAATGGATTCTGGTCAATTCCCCTCAACGAAGAAAGTCAGGGAAAAATGTCAGTAACATGTGACGGAAGGCAATATGTATACACGGTACTACCTCAGTAAAAAAATTAGAAAGCGTAAGAGACAAGCCTATCCGAAAGGTTCTGCAGGAGCCTAATTTCTGAATTTGCAAAACTCTCTATACCAATCATTCATACTATTAAGGCTCAGATAAGGAATTTAGGTGGACAAAATAAGTGGAGGAACCCAAACAGAAGCTTATCCAAACTGTACTAAACTCAGAAGAACTAGTTAGGAGAAAACCTTAAAAGGACCTCCACATTGAGTTACAGTCAGATGAATTCAGCACTAACATTATATGCCGAAACGAAGGGGAAAGGTACCCATCTGTTTTCTGACAGACATAAAAAACGGAGTAGGGCTAAAATTAGAACCAGGGTCAGCAACAGAAATCCTAGCTAACCTGGCGAAACATATTATCCCGTTCAAAACCATGGCAAAGGAGCACAATATCATAGTGCACTCAGGTGTGGGTGATATACATAGGTATCGAGAAACTGTGGTAAAACATCAGTCAGCAATACACGTATTTAGATGGGACAACTGGATGATGCTCTTAGAGGATCTGAAATTTTAATTTGTATGAAACAAAGTTCCCAAGAAGGATAGGATCACAGAAATCCCCAAGTGTAGGCACAAACTACCCAGACTACATACAGATGGAAGTAGTCGCAATGGAGAGAACATCTGGGGATATATATTTAAACAAGGGAAAAGAGAAATAGTGAAGGACAAAGGGACAGTAGAGGGATCCGCGCTGACTGCTGTGCTATACAGCTGGTGCTTGTTGAGTACATCTATACAGGAAGGCCCCAAGCTCTCCAGAATTACCAATTTCAAGGACAGGTGCCTCAGAGCAGGGGCGGGGCAAAGGGCTCTTACATGGAGGCCCATTGCAAAGATCCACCAGAAAGAGCATGTCTGCTGAAGGATGTTGGACATGTGGAGACCCAAGTCACCTCAGAAGAAAGTGTCCACAAGTAATGGTCAGGTACATGTGTGGAGATCATGTGGATAGGGCCAAGAGGAGAGACCAGGCCCTAGGGCCACGGGCCGTGGGACAAGGACAGAAATGGATAGAACAAAAATGGCAGCTGCCAGTGACTCCTGGAGGGCCGATGTTTGGCCCTAATTGGGGGCCAAACCCACACCTGAGTTGAAGAGGCCCTTAGAAGTCAGAGGGGGAGCTGAGGAAGTACGTCATCACACTGCACTTGGTGTCAGTCAGGAGGAGATTACAGGTACTCTTCGTGATTGATACGGGGGCTACTTATTCAAGCATCGGGAATGAAGGCTTACAACTCCCCCTCACCTGTAAAGCAATTCAAACTATGGGCTACTCATGAAAAGTGCAGACTTTATGCTTTACAGAGCCTCCGGAACAACACACTATGGCGTTTACTATATAGACACCCCTGCTATTTTCTCCAAGGGCAGCAGTGAACTTACTGGGCCTAGATGCTCTGTTTAAACAAAGGGCAAAGATACCATGCGACCCAACTGGTTCCCGAAACCTATAGCTACACAGTACTTGCTCCTCCAAGAATAAGACACAACTCATCCAGTAATTGACAATGTGTACTAGTTGGAAGTGTTGGATATGGAGAAATCGGAATTATCTGAGAAGTTTCAAGAATGGAAACTCTGGTTGAAGTATATGTGCTTGGACTGCCATGAAACCCAAACTCTGTTACACTGTACAATCAAGTATGACAAAGTGCCGTGACTCATGGTTGGACAAAGGTAGCTGCAGAGGAAAGGCAGATGGTAATGGTAGAGGAAGGAAAAGATCCATACGAGGAAGAATTGCTGAGAAAAGTGCCAGATAAGGTATGGACAAATGACCCAACAGAGGAAGAGTTAGTTGAATTGGCAGGGCTAGCAAAGATAAAGGTCAAGGAGAATCTCCACCTACTGTGTCAAAGGCAATACACCTTGTCCACACAAACTAGAGAAGGTATAAGACCAACCATATAAGGGTTAATTGAAGCAGGTGTATTGATTCCCACCAGGAACTCTTGCAATATTCCAATCTTCCCTGTCAAGAAGCCTGACTCAGATAAATGGAGGTAGGTATATGATTTGAGAGCTATAAATCAAATAGTGGTACCCAAGATGCCAATTGTTCTGGATCAGCATACATTTTGTTATCAAACATACCTGAGGGAACAAAGTGGTATACAGTAATTGAACTGTGTTCTGCTTTTTTTAGTGTACCTCTCCACCCAGATTCACAGCATCTACTTGCGTTCACTTATGCTGGTCAACAATACACATACATGAGACTTCCTCAGGGATATTGTGAAAGCCCCTCTATATTTAACCAGGTTCAAGCTTGTGACCTTGCTAATCTGAATTGTCGTAGCACCCTGTTGACTTTCTGTTTCATAGCCCGACTAAAGAACAGTGTCAGGAAGACTCAATAAAGGTGTTAACTATGCTAGCCAAAAATGGCCACAAAGTAAGCAGAGAAAAGCTTCAGTCGTTTAAACCTAAAGTAGAGTACTTGGGACATGTCCTAAAAGGGCCAAGCTGAATTTTTTTGCCTAAACAGGTAGAAGCCATTAAGAAAGCGCCCCAACTACAGACCGTATGACAAATGTTGCATTCTTAGAAATGGCAGCTTTAGCAGACAGTTTTTCTGCGACTGTGCACTAATAACCTCTTACAATTCTCCTAGCCCTCTTCTTACCTGGACCCCTGAGGTGTTACCTGCATTTGACTCACTCAAAGCCACATTGATGTCAGCATCTGCATTGGGAAATTCTGATTATGGTAAACCATTCCACTTGTATGTTTCTGAAAAACAGGGCTTTGCATCTGCTGTATTGACACAACAACAATGACGTATAGGCAAACAACCTATAACGTACTACAGTACTGCATTGGATAACGTTGAAAAGGGAATATGTGTTATTGAGCCTTGGCAGCTGCTGCATTTACATACCAAAAGATATCCTTGATTACAATGGGCCATCCAGTTACGCTGTACACAGCAAATGTGTTGCATGCATTATTGATGAGTCAATCTTTTGTCATTACCAACTCGTGATGTATGGGTTGTGATGTCATTCTGTTAGCCCCAGAGCTAACCATAGAAAGCGTTTCGCCACAAGATGGGCTGCCCTATGAATGCGTGTCCTAATTTCTTAAAGCATGTGCTGAATTAGAAAATCAGCCCTTATCAAACGCCCAACATGTTTTCTTTGTAGACGGGTTGTGTTTTTGAGCCGATACAGAGAAATAAGCTGGATTTGCTGTCCAGTTAAAGCCTAGGTTGAATGCGCTTTCGTTTAACACAGTAATACAGGTGTCTTTACCCCAACCCTGCCCAGCACAACTGGCACAAATCAGGGCTCTGACTGCTGCATGTGAACTAGGGAGTGGTAAAAGCTGTACAATTTATACTGATTTGGCAAATGCATATGGAGTAGGTCATATATTTGGCCCTATATGGGCACAGAGAGGATTTTTGAGGGCAAATGGGTCCACAATTACTCATGGAGTGCCTATCTCAGACTTGTTGTATCTATGACTTTGAAAGCCGAACTAGCAATTGTAAAATGTCAAGGTCACAAGACTGATACTACTTTAGTTACTAAGGGTAACACGACAGCAGATGAGGCAGCAAAGAAAGCTGCTTTAGGAACAGCTCCAACGATGGCCTTGGTAAACCTGTGAGAGGAAGAGGTTCGATACCCAGAAGAGGATAATGTGGAACAAATTGTAGAAATGCAGAATGAGGCCAGTGAGGTGGAATAGCTGGATGGATAGCTAGAGCGGTAAAGAAAGAATGGGGCATAAGGTTGGGGTGGAGTATAGATGAATTGTGTGTGGCCTCTCTGAGTCTCTTACCACTGCTGGTAAAATATACCAGTAAAGACCATACCAATAAAGGAGAAACCTTGAAGAAAATCAGGGAAGTTTGGTGGCCCCAATACTTAGCTAGCATGATTAATCAGGCACTAAATCAATGCAAGATATGCATACAACATAATGTCCACAAGAGCTTTACAGCCTCTATAGGACACATTCAAGAACAAAGCGACCCGTTCAGACACATAATGGTGGACTTTTTGGACAATGTCAGTTAAAATCGGAAGGAGGGTAAGAGATTCATATTGGTGGTAGAAGAACGCTTCAGCCATTGGGTAGAGGCTGTTGCACTGGCCAATCAAGGAGCATTAACAGTGGCTAAGTTTCTGTGTATTTCAAGTTTCGGAGTCCCAGATTTCTCAGAGTCCTCAGACAATTCTCTGCATTTTGTTAATCAGGTTATACATACTGTAGCTAAGGCCTTGTGCATAAGCTACCCCAGTCACAGGGTATGGTAGAAAGAGTAAACAGAAAAATACAAAATAAGGTTACAAAAATCTGTGAAAGCTTAATTGGGTTCAAGCATTACCACTAGCCCTAATGAAAATGCATTCTTCAACTAAATTTACTACTCATCTAACCCCACATGAAATGTTGACAGGTCATGTTTACTACGGGAATGTTTACTATGGGTCCCTACAAGGCCCCACCTCTTGAAAAGCTATGGGGTGAAATTCAGGAATACGTGCACCACCTAAACCAAATCCACAGGCATTTGTATTTCACAAGGCAATCAATGGTGAAAACATGACTGCACCAGAGAGACTGGTGGACCCAGGGGACAACAGATAGTGTGAAAAAGTTCATTATGGATTTATATGAATTCTGTTTGGCCTTATAAGCAGCCATAGTCCCAGCAATCTGGAATTGGAGTAGATGAGAGCTAGATCCAGAGGTAGGACATCCGAAACAGATCAGGCAGGTCCGGAGCGTAGAGAGGATCAGGATTTCTTGTATCTCCATAAAATCATGTGTGGCTTGACAGAAGGAAAGAGGGAGAGAAAAGATTATTAGGACTGTGCTTAGCGTAACAAAGTCTAGTCAGGGTAAACAAATACGTTTTAAGCCTAGACTTAAACACTGAGACTGTGTCTGACTCCTGAACACTAATTGGAAGACTGTTACATAATTGTGGGGCTTTATAAGAGAAAGCTCTTCCCCCTGCTGTAGCCTTCACTATTCGAGGTACCATCAAATTGCTTGCATCCTTTGATCTAAGTAGGCGTGGCGGATCATAGAAAACCAAAAAGTCACTTAGATACTGTGGCGCAAGACCATTTAGTGCTTTATAGGATAATAATAGTATTTTATAATCAATGCGAGATTTCACTGGGAGCCAATGCAGTGTTGATAAAATCGGGATGATATGGTCATATCTTCTGGTTCTAGTTAGGACTCTAGCAGCTGCATTCTGGACTAACCGGAGTTTGTTTATGCTCCTACTGGAACATCCAGGCAGTAAGGCATTACAGTAATCTAATCTAGAGGTGATAAAAGCATGAACTAATATTTCCGCATCATGTACCGTATATTCCGCACTATAAGGCGCACCTTCATTGAACGACCTATTTTAAAACTTTGTCTATATATAAGGCGCACCGGATTATAAGGCGCATACAATAGACGCTACAGTAGAGGCTGGGGGTTATGTTATGCATCAATTAGATGGAGCTGCGCTAAAGGGAATGTCAACAAAACAGTCAGATAGGTCAGTTCAACTTTATTAATAGATTACAACCCAGCGTAGTTTAAGGTAAAACATGTAGTGCAATGTTAATATACCCCACATAGTGGGGGGGGGAGGAACTTTTCCTCGATTCAATAATAATAATAATAATCACAATATAGTAACACTCGAAATAGTGCAAAGCGATAACGATAACAATATATCAATAACTCAACGTTGCTCAAACGTTAAAATCACACAACACACAAAATAAACACGTAAAGCTCACTTTACTAAGTTATTCCTCATCCACGAATCCATGGAATTCTTCTTCTTCGGTGTCCGAATTAAACAGTTGGGCAAATACGGGATCCATTTCGGGAAACCGAAAGCACCAAGAAGGACCGCCTTTAAAGTCATTAATGCCAAGTTCGCTTGCTAGCGCGGTTGCTTTAATTCGAATAGTGATTGTACTGACACTTATACCTGCTGCTCTCTGTTCAACAACCCACTGTTCGAGTTTGTCCTCCAAATGTAGCCATCTCGCTTTATTCCCTCGGAAACTCTGTATAGTCTTCTTTACTTGGCGTAGGTCATCTTGTTGCTTCCTCCACTTTCGCACCATTGATTCGTTAATGTTAAATTCTCTTGCTGCTGCTCTATTCCCGTGTTCTTCTGCGTGACTGATCGCCTTGAGTTTAAACTCTGCGTCATATGCGTGTCTCTTAATAAAAGCCATTTTGGGGTCTTTACATAAAAAACAAATGGAAATGAAATATATATACCGGTATATATCCAGCATGCACCGCGCGTGTGTGGTGAAATGGGTTTCCCCGTGAGTCATCTTGAGGGGGGCGTGTCCTGGAGTAGTATTTCAGGAAGTGGTTTTCGACTGACTGGTACGTCGTTCAGTCAGTGAAAGGACTTCCTGGTTAGTGACGTGGGATACCGGTAGCTTTGGTGTGCGTGTACGTGAAACCGCTGGCTCAACAGGTAAGCACTGCTTGTTTTCCTATTTGCTTAAATTACTCTTTTTGAGGTAGAATGTTAGCTGTTTGTTCGGTTGTGGGTTTATAATAATTAATGTGTTTTGTTGGAATAAATATCGTTGATGTAACGCATGTCTCCGGCTCCTTGAGTTTACGAACCTGTGTGCTCGAATTACCCTTAGGGGATAATCTAGTTTAGTTCCTTGTCCTGGGGGCCGGCCTCCCGTCCCCTAGGTGGCGTAGTTGATGCAACAAATCCTCAGATGCACCTTGTCCCTGCCACACGTGGAAGAAAATGAAGTCGGCGGCTGCTTACCGTAGTTGCGAGACCTGTCGTGGCTCAATATTGGTCCATATATAAGGCGCACCGGATTATAAGGCGCACTGTAGGCTTTTGAGATAATTTGAGTTTTTTAGGTGCGCCTTATAGTGCGGAAAATACGGTAATGACAATATATTTCTTATCTTAGCAATATTTCTGAGATGAAAAAAGACTATCCTAGTAATATTATCTGCATGAGCATCAAATGAACTGGAGTCAATAATCACTTCAAAGTCTTTTACTGCTGCACATGATAAAACAGAAAGTCCATCCACTACTGTTACTACTGTATGTGATCAGGAAGCTTACTTGTAGCTATATGTGATCCAAATACAAGTACTTCTGTTTTATCAAAATGAAGAAAAAGGAAGTTAGTTAGCATCCAACATCTAATGTACTTTACACATTCCTCAACTTTATTAAGCTGATGTTTGTCATCTGGCTTTGCTGAAACATATAACTGTGTCATCAGCATAACAGTGGAAGCTAATTCCATGTTTACGAATAATTTTACCTAGGGGTAGCATATATAAAGTAAAAAGCAGTGGGCCCAAAACAGAACCTTGTGAAACACCAAATTTAACCTCGGTATGCATGGAGAAGTCTCCATTTACATCTACGAACTGATAACCATCAGTCAAATATAACCTGACCCAGGAGAGGACTGTTCCCTTAATGCCAACAACATTTTCTAATATATTAAGGAGAATAGTATGATCAATTTACATTTACATTTATTCATTTAGCAGACGCTTTTATCCAAAGCGACTATAACAGATCAAAAAACACAATAACAAATGAGAAAACACAATAACAGATCAGAAAAAAACAGTGACACAAAACATAACAAATCAGAAAACATAAGGATGGTTCAGAAAAAAAATTAATAGATCAGAAAACACCAACACAAAACATAACAAATCTGAAAATACACTGACAGATCAGAAAAAAACATTTACAGATCAGAAAACACAATAACAGATGAGGTCGGTAAACAGGCAAGGGACAGGCGATCAGGCAAACAAACAAACAAAATGGGACTAGGCAGAAATCAAGGTCGGGGACGGAAACACTGGTCAAAGGTAACTTAAGCAAAACTTACAATGAACTGCTTGAATAACGGCAGAGAGCAAATCTAATGAACGTTTACTTCGCGAAGTCTGTTTGCATCCAAAGTCTCTTAAGTGCTATGGTGAGTGTGTGTGTGATTGGATGCAGGTGTGTGCGATTAGAACTCTGTGGAAAGTGAAGGCATGCATGTGTGGGAAGTGTAGTCCTCAGAGGCCATGTTTGTAGTTACAGGTGTTTCCCGGTAAACCAAATCGTGTCTGGGCTGAGATATGAGGATAACACAATAACGGATCAAAAACCTTGCTCTCTGGGAAGGAAACGTCTCGCTCCCTTCTCAGGGAACAGAGTTACGCATGTAACCCCCGACATTCCCTTTCAAAGGGAACTTCGACGTTGCATTTAGCATAACAGTATGGGAACGGGAATACCCACTCAAAAATACCCTGTTCAAAAATACCCAAGGCCGAGGGTCACTGCAAGACACTCGAGCCCAGGGTGGAATGAATATCCACCCTGCAGCAGCACACACATCCTGCAAAGATATCCCTTTGGAAGAAGCCTTCGAGGAAGCAACCGCCCTAATGGAATGAGCTCTTATGCCCAGAGGCGTGGTGAGACCACGTGCCTCCTAAGCCATAGAGATTGCTTCCACTATCCAATTCAAGATACGTTGCTTTGACAAAACATCACCTTTAATGTCGCGGCCAAAGCAGACCAGCAGCTGCTCCGACTTACAAAACTGGCTGGAGCGGTTGACGTAAGTAGAGAGAGCCCTTACTAGACACAGCAGGTGCATCCACTCTTGTTCTGGTGTGAGGAACAGAGGAGGGCAGAAAGTCTGCAACACCACAGGGTGGGCAGCCGATGTAGGCACTAAAAGTCAAGGCAGGAAGGGGCAACAGAGAGAGCTTGTAGATCTCCCACTCACTTGAGAGATGTCAGGGCCAGTAGGAAAGCTACCTTTAGAGTTAGAAGGTTCTCAGAGGCTGACTCTAAGGGCTCAAATGTGGCCCCTGACAGACCTTCCAAGACCACAGAAAGGTCCCAGGAAGGTATGCTCGGCCTGCAGATGGGCCTCAGTCATCTGACACAGCCGCTTGAACCTCGAAGTTAGAGGATGTTGCCCCACAGAGACTCCATCAACAGGGGCATGGCTGGCCAAAACAGTGGCCACCAAAACCCTGATTGTAGAGGGAGCCAACCCTGCTGAGAAACATTCTTGTTAGAACTCCAGGACTGTAGCTATTGCACAGTTCATTGCGTCTAGCTGACGTTCCTCACACCACAAGACAAAAAGTTGCCACTTGGGTGCATACAATTTCCTTGTGGATGGTGCTCTAGCATTTAACATGGTCTCTACAATCTCAGTTGTGAGACCAGAATCTATGAGCTGGTGCATTGTAGAAGGAGCCCACCCTGCTGAGAAATGTTCTTGTAAGAACTCCATGACTGTGGCTATTGCGCAGTTCACTGGGTCTACAGTGGATCCCTGTGGATGGGAATCTCCCAAGGAGTGCCATCTCGCAGGGATATTATCTCTCAGAACCATATTCGAGCTGGCCAATAAGGTGCTAGCAACAGACATAGACTGTCTTGGCGAACTCTCGCTAGAACTTGTGGGAGCAGAGCGATGGGGGGAACAGCGTACAGATGTGATCTCGGCCACATTTGCACCATGGCGTCCAGCCCTAATTGTGCGGGAGGAGTGGGGGCGAACCCCTCACGTGTTCGCCTCCGAGGAGACAACACATGCCATGCCACTTGGCCAAAGATAGCCGTATGGACTCCACCACTTGTGGATGGAGCCACCCTGCTCCAGATGAGGGCTGCACCAGACACCGTGAGCTGGACAGCTGTCTAAGACTGCGCTGCAGCCCATGAGGTAGGTGTCTCTTATTACCATCTTGCTCTAACGAGACATCCCTAGAGTATGACCCAAAGCTAGAAACTAGGGACACTCAAATTCTCAGAGCATGTAGGCATCACGGTGTGACACTGATTATTCTCAGAGGTTCCGTCCTTGGATGAAATCCCAACTTCTCAGCCACCACTGAACGGTCTCCTGTGCAATAGGCCAATAAACTGCAATAATCTCCCAAGATCCAGCTTTATCTTGCTCAGTGTTGATAGGATTGACCATACACATGTTGGGGACAGACATGCCCTCATCGTAGTAGAATCCTTATAACCCCTAGAAAAGTTGTCCACTGCACTGGGGAAAGCATACTTTTCTGAGATTCAACCTGAGCCCCAAGCCCTTCATGTGGGTGAGAACATCTCGATGTTGAACTGCCAGTTCCCTGGATTGTGCTAGAATTAACCAGTTGTCCAGGTAGTTTGGTACACAGATGCCCTGGAGTCACAATGGAGCCAGAGTGGCATCCATGCACTTTGTGAAGGTGCGAGGGGATAAAGCTAGCGATATTTCTATGTGGAAATATGCACCTTTTAGATCTATCGCCACAAATCAGTCCTCGAACTGAATCTGTGGAACGATAAGTTTGAGCGTCAGCATCTTGAACCTGCATGTCCGAAGAGTACGGTTCAGATGACGCAGATCTAAAATTGGCCACATACTCCCATCTTTTTTGTGGACCAGGAAATAATGGCTGTAAAAACCTCCCTCCCTTAGGGAACGGGGTACATGTTCTATGGCCCCATTGTCCAAAAGGGAACTTACTTCCTGCGATAACGTCGGACTCTGTTGTGTGGCGAGTACAGTAGCTCTGGGGGCTACCTGCCATAACAACCTGCTTGGCCTTTATGACCATTCTCAGATCAGGCCTAGTAATAGACTGCGACTGTCTGCGGGGGTTGGCGGGCTGCCATACTCGCCTTCTGGGTCTCCCTCGCACTAGTGCTGGTGAGCTCGAGACAACAGGGAAGGAACTGGCTTTTTTGAATTTCGCCGTATGTGGAGCCTGTAGGCCTGCAACACTGTCGTTGTCTGTAGCGACCCACTAGCCAGACTACTACTGAATAGGCTTGCCCACCAATGACACGGTGGCCTTATACAGTGGTTTGGATGCAAAGCTGGGATTTACCTTCACTGGGGAGAAAAAGGCTCATCCAGCCTTAGTAATCACTTCAAGCAGATCTTTATATGCTGCTCTCAGTTTTTAGCACATCATTTTGGCTCCTCGGAGTCAGAGAGGAATTATTACTATTATTTTTGTGTGCGTGTTTTTTTCTTCTAACCCTTTTGGCTTTCCATAGCGGAAGGAGGAGTCGCAACGCAAACTCCAAAATCCAGCGGAGAGCCGAACCCGGAAGACAGAGCAAGAGATAGAGCAGCGCTCGTTTCCGGCTCCTCTTCCGGATCTATAAGAGATCCCCGTACCAGAGACGGCTGGCTGCCTCGGCAGTGGCCGGCCCAGATCCGCGAGGCTCTGAAACCCAACTCGCTTCGGCTTCCGAGAAGAGCGCGAGTCGCGAGCCGAGCTGCTTAATGTAGGCGTTACCATGTGCAGCCTCTCGAGGCCACCATCGCATACTACACTCAAACACTTCACGTGATGAAACGGGAGCAAACCGTAACACAATTCCTGATATCTTTCTTGCTCATTACTTCCCTCTCTTTCCCTTTTCTCTAAAAAACGGATAGAAAAGTTTAGAGATTTTGAGAAAATATCAAGTAGAAATGAAACGTTTTTTGTCACACAAACAACAGACATGCAGTCTCCTAAACATAATAAGGCTGGCGGCGTGGTTCACAGGTGCCATATATATATTGTGCGACATGCTTAATTGCCATGTCACGTGGTTATGGCAGGCCTATAAGTAGAGGCATGATTTTACACAAGCTTCAGATACCGGTCACGCGCACAAGGCGCTCCCATACTTTTATGCTAAATGCAATGTCGAAGTTCCCTTTGAAAGGGAACACATTTGTTGATTAGACGAAAGATCTGTCAATTCATGTGATCATTGCATTCAATCTAGAGGATCGATGTGTACACACTGAGGTTAAACACACTGATGAGCTCTGGGAGAAAATATGGTGATTGTCATAATTGTTGTTATGGCCTAAATCTTAGTAAGAGCATGTATGAAGTGTGGGTGTATGTGTGAGTGTTGTATAAGTGTATATGCATGCAAAGAGTGTGTGTGCATGTTGTATAAGTGTTGATGCACTTATGGAGTGTCTGTGTGTGTGTGTGTGTGTGTGTGTGTGTGTGTGTGTGTGTGTGTGTGTGTGTGTGTGTGAGTGTTTTATGAGTGTATATGCACATATGGAGTGTGGGTATGTGTTGTGCAAGAGTATATGCACGTTTGGAATGTGTGTGTGTGTGTGTGTGTGTGTGTGTGTGTGTGTGTGTGTGTGTGTGTGTGTGTGTGTGTGTGTGAAAGAGAGAGTTTGTGTGTGCGTGTTGTCTAAATGTATATGCACATATGGAGTGCGTGTGTGTGGGTGTGTGAGATTGTTGTATAAGTGTATATGCACGTATGGAGTAGGGATGTCACGAGAACCGATACATCGGTACCAAGTTGGTACCAACATCCTTAAAACGTGACGGTAATAGTTTTTCTGCAGTAGCATAAGTACTGTTGGTAATTAAGGTACAAGAAAGTCTACAAGCACACAGGAAAAACTACAGAAGATGCCGATAATTTTAGCTCCCCCCAGACTCATTAAGAGGAAAAGAGAGGAAAGCTAGCAGCGGTTGCCATCGTCCATTTCAAACAAAGCGAGAAAACACCTGGAATTTGGCGAAGCACCTGAGTGAGTGTGTTATATGCACGTACGGAGTATGTGTGAGAGTGTTATATAAGTGTATATGCAGAAGATGGCAGTAGTGCAACATCAAGTATGCAATTTGCCATTAAAATCCGAAGAAGAAGATGACGTCACTACAGGGAACCCACTTACGTTTGATCACAGAGCTTCACACGGGCTTCGACTCTCTGCTCCTCTGTGTAACATCACTAAAGGTGAGTTGATCTGAAACTGACCACCTGAGCTACTCGGTTAACAGGTTAGTGGAGATTCTGGAGTCATGAATCTGTGTGTTTTTCTTCCAGTGTCCTGATTCTTTCCTCCTCTTATAATGAAATCCAGACGGCGCTCTTTAAGAACATCTCCACAGACTCCTGCTGCTACTGGCTCAGAGGTAAAGTTTACTCATGTGTCTGATTTCTCTCTTCATTCTTAAACTCGGACCACTTCTTTACAATGAAGTAACCATGACAACACTATATACAACAAGCAGAAAACGTCCCAGCAAACACCGCGCCTTCTGATGACGTCACCAGTTACTCTTTTGGTCAGCGTGATATTACTTTATGACAGCGTTGTTACTTTACCACGTCTTGGTAACGTTTATTTTTATATATAATCTTGTCTAACGTCCAGAAACGTCGTGGCCAAATCCTCAAAAAACCCTCTAACTAGTCTCATTAAGAACGAGGTGAAGACGTGTTTTTATTTATTGTTTATTTATTGGTTGATTCAGTGTTTACAATACAACAAAACTTATTCATGAACTCTTTTACATAACAGACTGAGGACACAATCACATTTGCATAATTCAAAACAAAAGTAGAAAATAAAATAAAATAAGAGATTATGTGTAGGGGTTTGTTATGAGTTTAATGTTGTGTAATAATGAAAACAAGGTTCTGCTTGGGGAATAGTCTAGTTATTATTTTCAGTGAGTTCACATATACAGACGTTATTTATTGAAAATGTTTGGTTGTGTATTTATATGTACATTTATGTATAAATATTGACAATGATTATTTATCAGAAAATAATTTTTTTTGTCAAAGAGTGTATAACAGGAATCTTTTGTTTCACCCAGTTGTACACATCACTCCAAAACCCTTGAACAGATTTGCAATAAAAACAAATGTTCCATTGTTTCTATATCAGAATTACAGAATAAACATATATTTGAGATTTCCGGATTGGCGGATGTGGAATAAGAAATATATTTCCTCCTTGTTTCACATCTGACTTTTCTATTGTGATGATTAAGAATGTAAGTTTATCTTACAGGACTCTGATAGCATTCTTGTAACAGACATTTCCTCAGAAATGTATTAATGCATTCGTTCAGAATTTGTTTGTTTATTTATTCATTCATTCATTCACTCATTCATTTATTTATTTATTTATTTATTTATTATAATCTTGTCTATTTATTATTATTATTATTATTATTGTTATTATTATTATTATTATTATTATTATTCTTTATAAATTACCATTTTATTTATTTATTTATTTTTTAAGTGCTACACTGTGTAAGATTATTAGTTATAAGTCTTTAAAGGTAAAGACATATTTGTTAAGTGTGCAGATTATTTATTAGATTTGAAGTCAGTAAGGGACTTTTCTCTTGATGGAATTTGTTCCTTTTTTGTTTAGGTTTAGCTTACTCTTTGTCCACTTTGTGGACAACCCTAGGTGGGAAACACTGCTGTCTCCCTTATTTTATGGAGACTCTGGGTGTGTGGCGGGGGGTGGGGGGTGGTGGGTGGAAGGTCCCACTTCGGCTCTCATTGGCTATTCACATTCCTAAGGTTTACTTTATTTAAATGGTTAGTAGTAACATGGATCTCAGCATAGCTGGGACAGGCACACCTTTAAGATTTATTAGTTGGAATGTCAGAGGTATGGGTAATCCTGTCAAGAGATCTAAGGTTTTTACACATTTGAAACGTTTGAACTCCAATATAGTATTTTTACAGGAGACACACCTACGTATTAAAGATCATCATAGGTTACACTGCCCTTGGCTGAGTCAAGTCTTTCACTCAAACTTTCATTCGAAAGCAAGAGGGGGCGCTATTTTAATTGACAAAAGGTTACAGTTTTCGTCCACTAATGTTATTGCTGATGTGAACGGTAGATATATTATAGTTGCTGGTACTTTAATGCAAAGACAGGTATTGTTGGTTAATGTGTATGCTCCAAACTTTGATGATGTAGAATTTTCTAATAGATTGTTGAGCAATCTCCCTTTCTTAAATACTCACCTGTTGATTTTCGGGGGAGATTTAAATTGTGTATTTGACCCAAACTTGGATCGATCTAATCCCCGTACTCTGAATCGATCTGCAATGTCTAAAACATTCTCCGATTTTATGAGTCAGAACGGTCTCATTGATCCCTGGAGATCTCGTAACCCCTCTCTTAAAAAGTTTTCTTTCTTCTACCAGGTTCATAATTCTTATTCAAGGATTGATTATTTTTTCATAGACAGTACTCTAGATTCTTGCGTAGTTTCTTCTGATTGTTTGGGTATTGTAATTTCTGACCATGCGCCTCTACAATTAGATATTCATCTTTCTACTTATAAACGTAGGTTTCTTCAAAACCTCTGTAATCCTGTTATAGATACTAATACTGCTATGCAATTGGATTCCCCACTCTCTCTTGAGGAAATTTTAAATTCAGTTAAATCTATGCAATCTAACAAAGCTCCTGGCCCGGACGGGTTTCCAATCGAATTCTTTAAAGCATTTATTGGAAAATTAGCTCCATTGCTTTTGGCTTTGTTCAATGAATCTTTGGAACGTGGGTCTTTGCCTCCAACTCTGACACAAGCCACGATAGCTCTGCTCCTAAAGGAGGGTAAGGATCCATCCTCCTGTGGTTCTTATAGACCGCTATCACTGCTGAATGCAGATGTAAAGGTGTTGGCGAAAGTAATGGCATCTCGGTTAGAGAATGTATTTCCTTATATTATATCTGAAGATCAGAACGGTTTTATAAAGGGACGTCAAATGTTTTTTAATACCCGTACACTCTTTAATATAATTTATTCAAAGAATTCGGCTGTGCTTCCTGAGATTGTGATTTCATTAGATGCTGAAAAAGCATTCGACAGGGTCGAATGGGAGTATTTGTTTGCAGTCCTGAGGAAGTTTGGATTTGGGGACAAGTTTATTTCCTGGATTAGCCTCCTTTAATCAACCCCTTATGCTAGAGTTCAGACTAACGATACTTATTCGGATTATTTTGCGCTCGGACGAGGGTGCCACCAAGGGTGTCCTTTATCCCCACTGCTTTTTGCTGTTGCCATCGAGCCGCTCTCTATTGTATTAAAATCTTCCTCCTTGTTTAAAGGAATAGTTCGATACGGGGTAGAATACAAATTGTCGCTATATGCTGATGATTTATTATTGTATGTAACTGATCCTATCTCCTCTATGCCTTCTGTCTTGGATGTTCTGGAGTCTTTTGGTGTTGTCTCTGGTTATAAACTAAATTTAGATAAAAGCGACTGTTTTCCTGTCAATACTCCAGCTCTGTCTCTCCAACAGTCAGATCTACCATTTCGATTTAGTCAGTCAGGTTTTAAATACCTAGGTATCAACGTGACACGTTCTCTATCTAATCCTCTATCAGCTAACTTTACTCCCCTTATCCCAAAGGTTAAATCTAACATTCAGAGTTGGGGTAACTTACCACTTTCCCTAATTGGCAAGATCAACGCCGTCAAAATGAATATTTTACCGAAGTTTCTTTTCTTGTTCCAACAAGTACCTCTTTCTCTCCCAAAATCATTCTTTGATTCATTGGATAAGATAATTAGTACATTTATTTGGGGAGGGAAGCCACCAAGGGTTAGTAAATCTTTATTGCAGAAATGTAAACTTATGGGAGGACTTGAATTTTCAATTCTATTACTGGGCTGCACACATCCATAAACTTTGTTACTGGGTTCAATCTCCTGCATCTTCTTGGTCTAAATTGGAATTATCTTCTTGTAGGGAATCCTCTTTACCTGCTCTACTTTACACCTCTTTACCTACAAAACTTTCCCTATATACAGATAACCCTGTTGTCCTCAGCACACTTAGGACTTGGTATCAATTTAGATGACATTTTAAATTTGTAGGTGCATCCTCTTTGTGTCCTTTAGTGAACAACCATCTATTTCCCCCATCGTGTATGGACTCCTCATTTTCAGTGTGGTATGACAAGGTTATTAAACAAGTTAGAAATTTGTATTCTGATGGTGTGTTTGATAGCTTTGCCAATTTGGCATCCACTTACGATCTCCCCTTGACACATTTCTTTTGGGACTTTCAAATACGGAATTTCGTTTCTAGATGTTTTCCTGATTTCCCTTCTGCTCCTTCAGAACAGGCCTGGGAAGACCTGTTTTCAAATAACCCGCATCAGAGAGGAATGATTTCTAAGATTTATGATTTTATTTTGACGCAAGGTAGTGGGTCAAGTAATAAAATTAGGAATGCGTGGGAAACGGAATTAGGAGTACAAATAAGTGAGGAGTGTTGGGAACAAGCTATAGGGAGGGTACAGACTACCACTTCTTGTGCTCGTCTTGGACTTATACAGTTCAAAGTTTTAAATGGAGTCCATTTGTCCAAGTCGAGATTGTCTGTGATGTATCCGGATGTAGAGAACAAGTGTGATAAATGCCATGGCTCTCCCTGTCATCTTGGCCATATGTTTTTTTTCTGCCCTGAATTCCATGGTTTTTGGTCTGTCTTTTTTACCATCATGTCCACTATTCTCAGGGCAGATTTAAAGCCTTGTCCATTGATTGCGATATTTGGGATTTCTCAAGCTTCAATTCCTTTGAGCTCGATATAAAAGGATGTTATTGCTTTCACATCCCTTATAGCAAAACGTTCCCTACTGTTACATTGGAAGTCTGCTAAATACCCATCTATCTCTCAGTGGATAAAGGACGTGATGTTTTTTCTGAAAGTCGAGAAAATAAGATATACGATGAATGGATCTACAGATACGTTTTTTCATAAATGGCATCCCTTTATTGCCTACTTTATGGAGTTACAGACACTACCCACTTAAAGGTTGGTGCCTGTTGTTGAATTTTATAATATCTCTATAACCAGCGACAGTTAATGGGTAGCCATGATGAGCCGGAGGGGTGGGTTGTGGGTTCAATTTTGTTTTTCTTTGTATAAAAAGAAAAAAATCTGTGAATATTTACTGCTGTTGCTAATTTTGTATTTTTGAGAAATGGTGGGGAGGGCAGAACAGAAAAGGCGATTTAGATAGGCTTAGCAGTAGAAATGTTATGCAGAAATGTATAGCAGAAATGTTTAGCAGAACTGGTTTAGCAAAAATTGTTCAGTAGAAATGTTCTGTAGAAATGTTCAGCAGAAATGTTCAATAAAAATGAAACGTAAAAAAAGAAATGTATTAATGCAGTGTTTATCTATCAAATGAACTGGTTTATCATAGGCTCATGAATCTTTAGACTTGTCTCTGTGTATTTTACATGTTCTCTTATTAATCTAATCATTGGTAAAGGGACACGTTTAATAATTGTTATAAATCCATTGAGGGCTGTTTCGTTTTAATTTGCTAAAGAGGTTCTAATAATCCAAGATATTACCCTCTATGTCCATAATATGTAGTATTGACCAGAGTTCTTTATCCCACCATTCTTCTATACAGTTGCTCTTGGAAGTTTACATATCCCTTGCAGAATCTTAATACTTTTAACAAAATAAGAGGGATCATAAAAATCATATGTCATTATTTTTTATTTATTTAGTGTTGTCCAGAATAAGCTATTTCACATAACACATGTTTACATATAGTCCACTTTTAATTCCTGTTTTGATTTTGAATCTTGGACTCATTCCTTGCTAAGTGCCACTGAACTATTCATATCTTTATAAAGCATTTTAATGATAATTATAAGTTTTATAACAAACCCAAAATGATGAAGTGTTTGAAAAATAAAATGGTGTGCCACCATGTCAAAGGCCTTGTAAAAATCTAAAATAATATGAAACCATCCTCTTCAGTTAAATGACCATACTCTTATATATCAAGAACTAGTTGGATATTATTATGAATTGATCTTCCCTATGAGAAACCTGATTGTGCCTCACTGCTTATTTTTGGTAAACCTGCTTGAGCTCCTATAAATAATTTATAATCTATGTTAAGTAATGTTATGGGATGAAGATTGTCTAACACCCTCTTATCTTTATTTGTTTTCGGAATCAAAGTAGTACGGCCTTGTTTCATGTTAGGTAATAGTCCATTTTGTTTTATGCATTTCTGTATAGCTTCTAATAGGAAAATTTTAAGCTCTTCCCCAATTATTATTTTTTTTTAATTACCATTTAGATTTTTTTTTTTAAAGCTAGCTCTTGTACTGTAATATCCACTTCACATAGATCTATCCTTCTTCACTTCCTTGAAAAAATCATAATAATATTCAGCTGCTTGTGAAGAGTTTAAATTAGAATAGAACTGAAACACCTCTTTAGTAATTACTCTATGATCAGAGTTTTCTTCCTGATTGCCTATTAAGCTACTAATCATGTTTTCTTTCTTGTCTCCTTTTTTCCAGCTTGATGAAATATGAACTGTTCTTTTCTCCCTCTTCCATCCATTTAGCTCTGGTCTTACACACAGTGCATCTGGAAAGTATTCACAGCACTTCACTTTTTCCACATTTTGTCATGTTACAGCCTTTTTCCAAAATGGATTCAATTCATTATTTTCCTCAAGATTCTACAAACAATACCCCATAATGACAACATGAAAGAAGTTTGAAATCTTTGGAAATTTATTAAAGATAAAAAACAAAACAAAGCACATGTACATAAGTATTCACAGCCTTTGCCATTACACTCAAAATTGAGCTCAGGTGCATCCTTTTTCCACTGATCATGCTTGAGATGTTTCTACAATTTGATTGGAGACCACCTGTGGTAAATTCAGTTGATTGGACATGATTTGGAAAGACACACACCTGTCTATATTAGGTCCCACAGTTAACAATGCATGTCAGAGCACAAACCAAGCCATGAAGTCCAAGGAACTGTCTGTAGACCTCTGAGACAGGATTGTATCTAGGCACAGATCTGGGGAAGTGTACAGAAACATATCTTCAGCAGTGAAGGTCCCAATGAGCACAGTGGCCTCCATCATCCATAAATGGAAGAAGTTTGGAACCACCCGGACTCTTCCTAGAACTGGCCGCCCGGCCAATCTGAGCGATCGGGGGAGAAGGGCCTTAGTCAGGGAAGTGACCAAAAACCTGGTGGTCACTGACGGAGCTCCAGCGTGTCTCTGTGGAGAGAGGAGAACTTTCCAGAAGAGCAACCATCTCTGCAGCACTCTACCAATCAGCCCTGTATGGTAGAGTGGCCAGGCATAAGCCACAGCCCGTCTGGAGTTTGCCAAAAGGCACCGGAAGGACTCTCGGACCATGAGAAACAAAATTTTCTGGTATGATGAAACAAAGATTGACCTCTTTGGCCTGAATGGCAAGCGTCATGTTTGGAGGAAACCAGGAACCACTCATCACCTGGCCAATACCATCCCTACAGTGAAGCATGGTGGTGGCAGCATCATGCTGTGGGGATGTTTTTCAGCTGCAGGAACTTGGAGACTAGTCAGGATCGAGGGAAAGATGAATGCAGCAATGTACAGAGACATCCTTGATAAATCTGCTCCAGAGCTCTCTGGACCTCAGACTGGGGGCGAAGGTTCATCTTCCAACAGGACAACGACCCGAAGCACACTGCCAATATAACAAAGGAGTGGCTACAGGACAACTCTGTGAATGTCTTTGACTGGCCCAGCCAGAGCCCAGATTGAACATCTCTGGAGAGATCTGAAAATGACTGTGCACCGACGCTCCCCATCCAACCTTATGGAGCTTGAGAGGTCCTGCAATGAAGACTTGGCGAAACTTCCCAAAAATAGGTGTGCCAAGCCTGTAGCGTCATACTCAAAAAGACTTGAGGCTGTAATGAATACTTGTAATGAATGCTGTGAATACTTTTATTTATAATTTTTTTTATTTTTAATAAATTTGCAAAGATTTCAAATAAACTTCTTTCATGTTGTCATTATGGGGTATTGTTTGTAGAATTTTGAAGAAAATAATGAATTTAATCCATTTTGGAATAAGGCTGTAACATAACAAAATGTGAAGCGCTGTGAATACTTTCCGATGCAATGTATGCGCCTTTTGCTTTCCTAATATATACTTCATCTAGCTTGGATTGTAAATGAATGACTTTTTCCTTGTCTGTGTCTGGTAAGAACGGTTATATCTTGCATTAATTTAAATTCTTTTTCCCATTTCTTTTTATTCAGATTTTTGCTAAATGTAATTGAGTATTCTCTAATTTTGTTTTTCATATATTCCTATTTACTGCTACTGGGCATATCTTTATATCTAATCTCAGTAATCATTCGTTTAATTTAGGATCAATAGTTTTTTTTTATCAGCTCGGCATTCAACATCCTGTAGGTTTTTGTTCTTGAAGGTTTTTCCTTTGCTTTTATATCAAGGTTAATAACAGTCATCTGTTAAAGGGGAATTAGAAATGATACAATTGATGGTTTGATGGCAGCTACAAAAGGAAGAATCGGCACTTCAGTCTGTTGGTGTGTGATTTGATCCTGTACCTCTTCCCAGATGGTAAGGGGACAAACATTTTGTGACCTGGATGAATGGAGTCTTTAATAATGCTGCACCCCTTTTGTTTGCAGTCGGCTAGCCTATACAGAGTTCAGGTTCGGGAGCTCAGTGCCTATGATGCTCTGTACTGATTTAACTACCCAACAGATGTCTTTGTCTTTCTGTATGTTTGTATTCTCTCCATGGTTTTGCAGTAGAAATTTGCAAGGAGCTGTTTGGCCTGATGAGTTTCTGCAAGAAGAATAGCCTTTGTTGTGCTTTCTTCACCGGGTGAGCGGTATTGACGAACCATGTGAGATCTTTTGTCTTGTTAACTCCAAGTAAACCTGATGTGGTTCATGATCTCCATTTATATGCAGAGGTCCTTCTGGAGCTCCTGAAGTCTTTCTCCTGATCTCCTTGGTTTTGTGGTGTTCAGGACCAAATTACTGTCCATACACTACTGAATTAGATGTTGTACCTTCTCCCTGAAGTTTCCACATTATCAGATACGAGTCCCACTATGGTGGTGTTATCTGCAAACTTTACTGTGGAGTTGGAAGAATGGATTGGGGTGCAGTCATGCATGAAGAGAGTGAATAGGGCTGGGCTAAGCACACAGCCCTGCAGTTTGCCTGTGTTCAGAACAAGCGTGGAAAGGGTGTGATTACCTAATCTGATGTGTGGTCTGTTAGTGAAAAAGTCCATGATCCATGAGCAGAGTGCTGCTTCTAGGCACAGGTTGCCTAGTTTGCATTTGAGTTTGTGAGGAATGACATGCAGCTCTAGTCCCCACCCAAATTATAATATCATATCGGGATGCTATCATTATACTGTTCCTGCAATTTTTTTAAATTACTGCAGATTTTCTGCAGATTTGGGTCAAGATCCATCATGTGATATCAACACGTTGTGCTCAAGTGGTTTTATATATAGTGGTGCAGTACACAGCGAAACGAAACAACGTTCCTCTAGGACCATGGTGCTACATAAAACACACTAATCACACGAGACGACACATAACTAAATAAGTTCTACAAAAAAGTGCACGTGCAAATGTGTGCTAACAACATAGAACAGTACAATACTACTAAAACAGGACAATAGGCACGGTGAATGACCATGTAGTGCCGAACAGTACACAGTTTTAGTGTG
Source organism: Ameiurus melas (assembly GCA_012411365.1). Classification (NCBI taxonomy): domain Eukaryota; kingdom Metazoa; phylum Chordata; class Actinopteri; order Siluriformes; family Ictaluridae; genus Ameiurus; species Ameiurus melas. The sequence continues at coordinate 2,407,132 of CM022766.1, forward strand.
GAAGTGTCTGATATAACCGGTAGTGCAAAAGATGGGTGCCATTATAATTTAAAATGTTATTATAATTTAAAAATGGTATGAATGTGAACATAGCATGCTATGACAGAGTGTTCAGCAAATTAGCTTATACCAAATATAGCAGTTATATAGCAGTTATTGTGGTAGCAGCCAGGTGAAGTGTATAATAGTGACGATAAATGAAATACTGTATTTTTATAAATACAATAGCTGCAAAAATGCAACAGTGTCAATGTAGAAATGTGCAAATATTACAATGAGAGTGGTATGTTTCAGAGTGTGAGTGCGCGTACCAGTCCAGTCTCTGAGTTTTGAGGAGTCTAATGGCTTGGAGGAAGAAGCTGTTGCACAGTCTGGCCGTGAGGGCCTGAATGGTTCGGTACCTTTTTCCAGATGGCTGAAGAGTGTGTGTGTGGGGTCTTCCACAATGCTGGTGGCTTTGCGGGTGCAGCGTGTGGTGTAAATGTCTGTGATGGACGGGAGAAAGACCCCGATGACCTCAGCTGTCTTCACTATTCTCTGCAGAGTCTTGCAATCGAATGAGGTGCAATTTCCGAACCAGACAGTGATGCAGCTGCTCAGGATGCTCTCAATAGTTCCTCTGTAGAATGTAGTGAGGATGAGGGGTAGTAGATGGGCTTTCTTCAGCCTTCACAGAAAGTAGAGATGCTGCTGGGTTTTCTTGGTTATGGAGCTGGTTTTGAGGGACCAGGTGAGGTTCTCCATAAGGTCCACAGAGGAGCCATCGATGTTCAGCCGAGAGTGGTCGGTCCATGCTCTCCTGAAGTCAGCAACCATCTCTTTTGATTTGTGCACATTCAGTGAACTTGATGATGTGATTGGAGCCGTGCATTGCTGCACAATCGTGTGTCAGCAGAGTGAGTTTCAGTGGACCGAGCACACACCACTGGGGGCCCCAGTGCTCAGCATGGTGGTGAATGGAGAAGTTGTACCCAATCCGTACATATTGAAGTCTCCCAGTCAACAAGTCCAGGATCCAGTTGAAGATGGAGGTGTTCAGGCTCAGTAGGTTCAGCTTTCCAATCAGGTGCTGAGGAATGATTGTGTTGAATGCTGTGAACTGAAGTCTATGAACAGCATTCGAGTGTTGGTAAGGGCCAGATCTAGGGTGATGGCAATGGCATCATCTGTTGAGCGGTTGGTGCGATACACAAACTGTAGCGGGTCCAGTGAATTGGGCAGCAGGGTCATGATGTGCTTCATGACGAGCCTCTCGAAGAACTTCATGATGATGAATGTGAGTACAACAGGACGGTAGTAATTGAGGCAGTACACTGGAAACTTCTTTGGCATGGGGACAATGGTGGTAGCCTTGAAGCACATTGGAAAGATGGCACTGCTCAAGGAGATGTTGAAGATGTCAGTAAAAACATCTGCTAGCTGATCTGCACATCTGAGCACTCTGCCAGGAATGTTGTCTGGTCCAGCAGCCTTCCATGGGTTTTCCTCACATCAGCTGTGGTTATACACAACACCTGGTCATTGTATGGAGGGGTGGTCTTCCTCGCTGCCGCATCATTTTGCGCCTCAAAGCGAGCGTAGAAGTTGTTCGGCGCATCTGGAAGGGAGGCATCACTGTTACAGGTGGGTGATCTTGTCTTGTTGTTGCTGATTGCCTGAATGCCCTGCCACATGCGCCTCATGTCGCAGCTATCTGTGAAGTGACTGTGAATTTTATGGGCATGTGCGCACTTTGCCTCTCTGAAGGCCTGGGACAGTTTGGCCCTCACTGTTCTTAGGGTCGCCTTGTTAGTGCTGCCTCCCTGAACATGTCAAGGTCAGTGTGCTCAAAACAGTCCTGAAGAGCAGAAATGGCTCCTGCTGGCCAGGTTTTCTTCTGCTTTAAAACCGGTTTGGAGCATCTGAGTTCCTTTGCAAAGTTCCTTTGCAGGAATTAGCATAACAGAGATGTGGTCTGAGTAGCCGAGTTGGGGGCAGGGCTCTGCCCTGTACGGCACGGGGATGTTTGTATAAACCAGATCCAGTGTGTTCGCCCCTCTCATTGCAAAGTCCACATATTGATGGAATTTAGGGAGCACTGTTTTGAAATTCGCATGGTTGAAATCTCCTGCGATAAACAGTCCAGCGATGTGTGTGTATAGCCCCATACAGTTCACGTACATTGAACATGAATACAGCTAGAAGGTCTCGTTTACTAACAAACAACACTGGGAAAGACCATGCAAACAATTTCACCAGTTATTCAATTATCCACAAAAGATGCAAAAAAAAATCTGCAGGCTGCATTGCAAATAAAAAATTTTTTAAAGCCTCAGCAAAATCAAGCATTTTTGGCCGCAACAGTTACCAGAAACTCTGAAATCCTGTATGGACTAATTCACATCACACAAACCTAGGTATCACCATACAAGTCTCCAGGGATGCAGTGTTACTGGAATTTTAAGAAGCATGCCTGTGGCATGAGCTATAACTTCACACCTAGTAGTCAGATTTTATTATTTTTTAACAGAGAATGTATGTTGATTCCAATAATTCTGCAGACCATTGTATTTAGAAACACAAAGTTCCATGTTGATTTCCCAGACTTTAAACATTCAGTGCTCAGACGCCCAGAGTAAGGTCACCTTTGTATGGCTAGTCTCTGAATTTTGTAAACATATAAAAGATTTACATTAACTATTTCTGTGTGATGAGAAATGATCTGTAAGGTCAACTGCCTTGTTCATCTTGGCTCTTAAAAATGATCAGTCACAGTGGTTTTGACATTAGTAAAATTGGGCTGCAATCAATGGAATTACGTTACAAATCTATTTTAGGAGACATTTCCAAAAACAATTCCATAAACACATGAGGACAAAATCTAAAATTATTTATGCATCTTGAATCATTTTATTGTGTTTTCCAGATGTATCACTGCTCAGATTGCGGGAAGAATTTTACTAAAAGTCATCATCTTAAAGATCACGAGCGGATCCACACAGGAGAGAAGCCATTTTACTGTGGACAGTGTGGGAAGAGTTTTACTGTTCAGAGTAATCTCCAACGACATGAGCGCATCCACACAGGACAGAAGCCGTATCGCTGTGGACAGTGTGGGAACAGTTTTACCCAACTATGTACTCTCCAACGACATGAGCGCATTCACACAGGAGAGAAGCCATATTACTGTGGACATTGTGGGAAGAGATTTACTCGTCAGAATCATCTCCAAATACATGAGCGCATCCACACAGGACAGAAGCCGTATTACTGTGGACAGTGTGGGAAGAGTTTCACTTGCCAGCGTTACCTCCAACTACACGAGCGCATTCACACAGGAGAGAAGCCGTATCACTGTGGACAGTGTGGGAAGAGTTTTACTTGCCAGCGTTACCTCCAACAGCATGAGCGCATTCACACAGGACAGAAGCCTTATTACTGTGGACAGTGTGGGAAGAGTTTTACTTGCCATCGTACTCTCCAACAACATGAGCACATTCACACAGGACAGAAGCCATATTCCTGTGGACAGTGTGAGAAGAGTTTTACTTGTCAGCGTAATCTCCAACAACATGAGCGCATTCACACAGGAGAGAAGCCATATTCCTGTGGACAGTGTGGGAAGAGTTTTACTTGTCAGCGTTACCTCCAACTACACGAGCGCATTCACACAGGAGAGAAGTCGTATCACTGTGGACAGTGTGGGAAGAGTTTTACTTGCAAGCGTTACCTCCAACAGCATGAGCGCATTCACACAGGACAGAAGCCTTATTACTGTGTACAGTGTGGGAAGAGTTTTTCTTGCCATCGTACTCTCCAACAACATGAGCACATTCACACAGGACAGAAGCCATATTCCTGTGGACAGTGTGGGAAGAGTTTTACTTGTCAGCGTAATCTCCAACGACATGAGCGCATTCACACAGGAGAGAAGCCGTCTCCCTGCTCATAGTGTTGGAAACGTTTTCGTGACCAGATGGTCCTCCACAGCCACCAGGAGTGTCATACAGAACAGAAGCTGTACCTCTGCAGACAATGTGGGCGGAGCTATACTCATTCAAGTTCATTAAGGACACACGAGTGCTCTAACATAAAGCCATCAGATTTAGCCATGTGAAATTGTCACATTTAAGATACATGTTTTAAATGTTAATTTTATGTTAAGGGCGGTAAAGAAACATTCAGACATAAAACTATATTGTATTATTTGTCATGGATTGTAGTAGTTATGAAATGGTTATTTGTTTCACGATAATCCCTGACAGTTAGTATTACCACGTCACATTTAATTATCATTGAAGCCGTGCGCGATTATCGTGAATTGTAAAACTCACAATGAATGCTGTCCACACGTACCAAGCATGAGTTGGATGCAGGCGCAGCATGCAACATTTGATTTATTCGACCTCAGCTGTATGTAATCGATTGGCGAGACTTCCCGCTTGCAGTCAGGGAGGAACAGTCCAGGAACAGTGGGCTGCCGATAACCTGCACAAGAGACTCCGTACTGCAGTTTTGGTCTCCCGTACCAACTATTTCTGTGGACTTGTCAGACTCGCCAAATACAGAGAGTAAATTGTCAGATAAAAGGTGCATAAGAAGGAGAGGACAAAGGCAAAGTATCCATCAACATTTCCGGCATCGTGGAAATAGACCTCCTTTACCTGGAATAATTTTAAGCAACATGAGATCTCTGCAAAATAAAATTGAGGCCCTTCTCATTAAAGCCAGAGTGCTTTGAATACAGAGAAGCAGGCCTTATGGTACTCCCGGAAACATGTCTTCAGCCAGACATGACCGGCTTGCAATATGAGGCTGATGGCTTCTCTCTGTCCGGTCTGATCGTCCTGCACATCGGGCAAGAACCGAGGTAGAGGAGTGTGCGTGAATGAAGGCTGTTGTTCCCAGTTTACAGTGAGATCCACAGTGTAATACCGATGTTGAACTACTTTGCTTAAGTCTAAAACCCTTTTATTTACTGAAAGACTGTACTTTTATGCAGGTTGTGGTTTTATGGCGTTGATTTTTTTTTTATCAGTCTGTACTAGGGAGTGTAATCGGGTACGGTCTGTCAACCTGGAATGGAAACCCCACTGTGAAATCCAAAACTAAACTGGTATGAAACTGATCGGTCAGAAAGACCATTAAAGTATTCAGTCTCTCTATGAACAATGTACACAAAGAGAAGCTAGAAGAATCATAAGTGACCTGTCCCATGTACTCTATACTTGTTATGAACTGTTACCTTCTGTTAGACGTTACAGAATCCCTCTGTGTAAACTGAATAGGTTACAAATTTTGTTTGTACCTGTATCAATTAAATTGCTCAATAAGGATAATTGATTTTTTTTTCTTCTCTTTTTTGTGGAGGGGGTGTATGTGTTCTGTGTTTGTATTGTGTTGTATTGTATACTATGATTATTTTAGAATTAACAGGTGAACACCAATATTCCTACAGGGAATATTATACAATAACTATACAATAAAAGTATATTTTATTTTCATAAACAGATGTCTTTTTACATGTAGCAACCAGAAACACTGTACATTGAATAGGTTATTTTAATACAGTGCCTGTATGTACAAGAAGAAAGACACCCAGCATTTGTATGTAGGGCCCATGTGGGTATGAAATGGGCTGAAAAATGGGCCCTATTTGTCCATGGGTTCCATAATGGCCCCATGCCAATTTGCCCACATGGATTTCATGCAGGATTCCAGGTGTGTAAGACCCATCTCAGTCCCAGATTTAACTTTTATGTGGGTACCATATGGTAACTACATGGGCTGAAATATGGGTTGTAAGTGGGTTTGTCCATGAGTTCCATGTTTGCCCTGTGCCAATTGCCCATGTGGGATACAAGATATGTGGGGTCCAACTAGGCAACATATGCGAAACCCATCTAGGTCCCATCAAGCTCTTTGTGGGAATTACTTGGGATGAAATCTGGGTTGCAAGTGGGATTGTCCATGTTTTCCGTAATGCGCCCATACAAACTGCCCACGTGTATTTAAAGCAGGATTACACTGGGTGCAACTAGAGAATATGCACAAGGCCCATCTGGGCACTATTTTTTGTAATGTGTGAGTGCTACTGATACATGATTTTTATGTGGGGTTTTCCATGTAGATTCTACACATGGATTTCACATAACCTAGATGCACACATTTACAATGAGGTGACTTCTGGTATTCTGCTACATCTAGTATTTAAAGGCCCAAATTTAGCCTATTACTCAGAGACAATTTAAATTCAACCTAGAAGCCAGTACTCACATCTGTAAACCCAGTTGGAGATAGAAAAGACACATCAGCCATGAGTGAGAAGAAGTAAGGGTCCAGACTTTATTTCCACCAACCGAGATCCACACCAATGAGATTTCTCAGAAGTGATCTCCTCACCTGGTGAGTAGAATGACGTGCTTTGCCAAAAAGCTCTACCTCAGTCTCATCTGTCCACAAAACGTTCTCCCAGAAGGATTGAGGCTTACTCAGGTAAATTTTTGCAAACTGCAGTCTGGCTTTTTTATGCCTCTGTGTCAGAAGTGGGGTTCTCCTCGGTCTCCTGCCATAGCGCTTCTTCTCATTCAGATGACGACGTATGGTTTGAGCTGACACTGATGCACCCTGAGTCTGCACGACAGCCTGAATTTGCGTGGAAGTTGACTGAGGTTGTTTATCCATCATTCGAACTATCCTGCGTTGCATTCTTTCATCAATTTTTCTCTTCCGTCCAGGGAGATTTGCCACAGTTCCGTGGGTTATAAACTTCTTGATTATATTGCGCACAATGGACAAAGGAACTTTAAGATCTCTGGAGATTGACTTGTAACCTTGAGATTATTGATATTTTTCCACAATTTTGCTTCTTAAGTCCTCAGACAATTCTCGGCTCTTCTTTCTCTTCTCCATGCTCGGTGTGGCACACACAGGCACACAACACAAAGGCTGAGCCAACTTTTATACACTCTAACTGGCTTCAGTTTTCTATATTGCCAGCACCTGTTACTTGCCACAGGTGAGTTTAAATGAACATCACATGCTTGAAATGAAATTATTTACCCACAGTTTTAATAGGGTGCCAATGATTTTGTCCAGTCCATTTTGGGAGTTTTGTGTAAAATGATGTCAAATTTGCCTTTTTTCTTCTGCTTTTTTGTGCTCCAATGCACTTAAAGGTAATAAACATGTGCATACCAAAACATTTGTCATTGCAACACTTTTCTGGGAGAAATGGTGCATTTTCTGGAAAAGTTCTGGGGTGCCAATACTTTCGTCCATGACCGTATATACATACATATATAATCTGCCTAATACTGCTTCTGTGTGTCTAGGTGCCCGCCATTTTTTTCCTGTCTTATCTCTATTGGATGGGGTGGATTTGAATCTGAACACTCTCTATCAGATTGCGCATTTCACGGCTGACTTTCAATAAAATTACATATTACTCATACTAGGTCTCCCTCGTGTTTATTTGATGTATATTTTTAACCAAAACATTTCCCCCTCTGAGGCTATAAAGTCTCACAAACTACCTTAATTAAGCGGGTATCTGTGGAGAAACTAGTTCTGCCGCACCCCATGGCCGTCCCTTGATTACTCTAATGAAGCCATAATTCCTCCGCTCATGCTCGTCATCAGATGCTACACAGATCAGGATGGGAGCTGAGGAGGATTCGTAGACCCAGTGGGAGACGTGCTAGCGTTGTGTGCCCCTTGGGCTTCATAGTAGATTGACAGCTGGAGAATGGGCCTTAGGACCCCCCTACATCCACTTTGTGCCGGACCCATGTAGATGTACCTAGCCATAACAGTTAACTTCTACTTTTATATTTTTATATATATATATATATATATATATATATAGAATCTAACTACCTCAATTATACTGTTGCGCCTATATTGATTAACTGAGTTCCCCTAATTATTTATTACTACTACTGCCACCGCTAATTTACGTATGAGTGGCCACTACATTAACTACTTGATTGGATCTACACGTCCCTATCTTTCTCAACTGGGCCTGTCAGCCCACAGTTTTGTATTTGTCGGGACATGCAGAATCTTGCTTCCCCCAAAAAAACCAAAACCCCAAACCTTCGCATTCAGAGGTGGGCGAAAAAAACCTTCCAACCTTTTATCAGGAAAAAATTCCCACACTCGGCAGCACCAATATACTTTTCTGTGCCTGACTGCGTCACACTTTGTTGCACATCACATGTCGCGGGTCATATCAGAAACATTTTATAACAATCCAACTTGACAGTCTCTTTTGGCAGTATCTCTGTATGCTGGTTGCCTGTCGGCTCAAGCACTTTACGTTTTACGTACAGTAGAGAGCCACCCTTTGGAGAGAGGTTAGGCTAGCATTTACACCCACGATATGGATCATCACATCTTCTCACCCCTCAGGGTTCAGTAGATCTGCAACACAGATGTACACGGATATATAGGTCCCAGTTTTTCTTGGATAGGCCTATGTTGGCCACTACCTTGGGCGGCTGTGGCGCAGTTGGTAGAGTGGGTTGTCCATCGTTGTCAATCGTAGGGTTGGCGGTTCGATTCACGGCCCGGGTGACTCCATATGCCGAAGCCTTGGGCAAGACACTGAACCCCAAGTTGCTCCCGATGGCAGGCTAGCGCCTTGCATGGCAGCTCTGCTACCATTGGTGTGTGGTTGGTTGTGTGTGTGAATGGGTGAATGAGACACAGTGCGTTTTGGATAGAGGCGCTATACAGTATATACCATTTTACAAACGGGTCCTTGCTCTCACTTGTGCTGTCCTTGTCAGTCCCACCTCATGTCCTCATAGTTCCTCATGGACTTGCTGCTGTTGCCAGAAAAGGCGACGGAGGACGTCAACAGGCCTCCAGACACAACAGGCCACCAGAACCAAAAGGATAAGGAGGATAAGGAAAAGGATAAGGAGGGTGAACAGGGACACTCCAAGCGGGTCAGGGCAGCAGTCCAATCTCCAGAAAGAAACCAGGAGAGCCGCAGCGGAAGGCGGAGGCTAGACCCAAAGCCGGAGTTAGCCACTTGCTCCACTTGGAGGGCCTGTAGTTGACCCAGGACCCTGGAGAGAGCTCCCTCTGCACCAGTGTGCAAAGGGATTGCAGCACAGCACTCGGGACCAATCATTGCACAGACGCCCTCCTCAGTGGCATGCATCTGGTTCAGGACAAAATGGTTCTGAGCAGCCATAAGTGAGGTGGCATGGAGCTGACCACGGATCAGTCCGAAAGCATTCACCGAGTAGTTAATGAAGCGTTGCTCATTGTACCACATGCAATTAATCCAAGCCACGTTGTGGTTGATCTGCACTGCCGGGAACCAAATTTACACCACACTGCTGCCAACGGCCTCCATGGCTCTGTAGTGACCAGGACCGCCAACGGGGGTGCCCCCAAAGTCAAGATGGATGATCTTGTCAGCGGTCCAGTCAGAATAGTTTGCTGCTCCAGCATCACGGACATACTGAGTCCACAGGGCTACGTCGCGGCATGCACGGGACCGGCCAGATGACGGTTGGTCAGCCACCAGCAAAACACGAGTCTTTCCGTCCAACCTTAAAGGGGCGCAGCACTCTTGCCATTCTTCAGGCAAAGTCTGGCATTCACGTTGGCCCCCACAGAACCAGAAAACATCTGCAAGGGGAACAGTACCGGTACTAAGATCAGGTAGGGGAATCGTCACACTCACAGAACTGGCGGTGCATAGAGATGAATCACAGACAGAGAGAGTCTCACTTTGCAGATCGTTAGCGGACAGGGAGACATTACATCGGGCAGACAAGTTCCCCACAGGATACAAGCCAAAAGAGGAACAGAGGCAAACGGGAAAGAACAAGGGCAGAGATGGTTGAACGTGGAAAAATGTCGACACTCTAGTGGTAACAGGGTGAAACAGGCATGAGGAGCTAGCATTGTACGACCATGACGGGCCGAAGTCAACAGAAAGGGCTCCAAAAAGGCATATAGTAGGACACAAAAAATCACCAGAATAGGGGGTGGTGAGGCATTCCATGAGGTTCCCAATAGGCAGCATAAAATGGGGAGTGGGGCTACGATCATGACAAATGAGCCATGAGCGATCCATCACAGATCGAGCAGTGTGGAACATCCATGCCAGATACATGTTACTCTGCTCCTCCGCAAGCGAGGTGTTATCGGTGGAGATCGAATAGCATTGTAATTTGATTCAATTACGTGCAATCGGGGTTGACATTGGGGCAATAAGGAAGGGGCGAAGAGCCCGTCATGCAAAGGGTAAACCTGTACTATCATGGTAAGAACATGCCGCAGCTGAGCAGAGGAATGGTAGCCACAGGGGTCCAATGGTGGGCAGCTCAAAGGAGCACCTACTTTTCCTTGCCATACCAGTAATCCTGAGATGTCCCACATGAATCTCCGCTGATCGGGCTCAGGACAAAGTGAATGAGGCCAAATGGGGACTTCTGCCAATCAGGGACTCCTCATGGGTGAGTCTAAGGAGAGCTAACACGCACATCGAGCTATGTGAACTCACATTTAAGTCAGGGGCAGTCCAGGACCGTGCATGCCTAATACGAGGATAGGGGGCTGTGCGGGAAGTAGCAACCACCCATGGGCTAAGCGTGCTATAGGAATCCAGAGTATTATAAAAGGTATGATTAGTCTTTCTGACCATTGGGTCGTATAACAATAAAAAATAATGTTAGCCCTGCTGAAAAAATTGTACTCGGGGCGAGAGACCAAGGTTCGTATCATAGTTAGAAGTGTAGTGATGCGGAGATCCGGTTGGGCTACTGACATCAGACTGAGGCAGTCTAGTTTTTCAACAGCCCGCCACTTAATCTGGGCTCCAGTGCCATGGGCGGGGCTCAGGGATGCATCCGAATCACTGTCACTATGGGTTGACCCCTCTGCCTCAGTGGGCTGCCTTGTATTGACTAGGCCTGAGGTCAAAGGTTGTTCATCGGTGGTGTCTTGCCATAGCGGTCCCTTACCTGGTTCAGCGCAGAGGCAGTGGTTCAAGTGGTACCAGTAATCCCTCCCCTCAACTTTCACAGCCGTGGGGGTTGCAGTGACAACAGTGAAGGGTCCTTCCCGGCGTCCCACAAGGGGGCTCTTCCTCTTGAAGTTATGAATGTATACTTGGTCCCCAGTTGCTACTAGACGCACTTCCTCCCGTACTTTGTTCTCTCCGTGGACTGCCTCACGAATCTGTGAATACATATGTCTATAGATTTGGGTGAGGGTTTGTACATACTCCTACATTTCGCCCTCCAATTATGCCAATGGCGGCCCTGTGTATGGGCCTCGGGTGAACGCCATGGGCAATTGGGTGCCAGTAAGCATTTCATAAGGCGTGAAGTGCGTTATACGATTGGTCTGTGAACGCATCTTCATGAACACCAGTGGTAAGGCTTGGATCCAGTTTAGGTGAGAGCTCTCGCATATTTTTGCCAGCTTACTTTGTAGGTTTCCGTTCACACGTTCCACCATGCCCTGGGATTGAGGATGATATACACAACCTAGCTTGTGATCTATCCCCAAGGCAGATGTAATATTGTCCATAACGTTATTCACAAAGTGGGTGCCATTGTCCGAACTCAGAAAATCAGGGATACCGAATCGGGGAATGACCTCGCGACATAAAAATTTAGCCGTTGACCTCATGTCCTCCTTGGAAGTCACCGTTGCCTCTACCCACCTGCTAAAGCTATTACTAGAATGTAGCGCTTCCCTACTTTCCTGTTGTCTGCTCCCATGTCTACATAATCCATCATTATATGCTGGAAAGGTCCCATCGGTGGGGGAATATGTCCTAAGGGGGCAGTAAAGTTCTTTCGCACATTGTAGTTGATACACACATCACATCGGTTCAATGCATAGTCCACCATACTGGCCAGGAATGGGGACCACCATTCCTGATGGATTTTTAGGATAGTTTCGGCCCTATGGGCGTGATCCAAGCCATGGGCTTCTTTGATCAAGAGTGGGAGGTAACAGGCTGGGGCTATACACAACCCTTCTACGCTGCGCCACAACCTAGTACCCGCTTCTTTTTTTCGCCCCCCGTTTTATCCACGCCGATATTTCGGTCACCCCTGCAGAATTTTGCAGCTCCATTAAATGGGGCACATTGTCTTCTAGTGGATGCTGCAGCTGACTCTCCCCAGACTGAGTTATTCCCATCATCTGTGTAGGCCCTACGGCAGCTTTCTTTGCTGCCTCATCTGCCAGTGCGTTTCCTTTAGTGATAAAGGAATCGTCCGTCTTAGGTCCAAACACATGGCAGACTCCATGTGCATAGGCCGAGTCAGTATATACAGTGCAACTAGCATTACGGCCCAATTTACATGCAGCTGTTAACGCCTGTAGTTCAGCTAACTGGGCCGAGCAGGGCTGGGGAATGGAACCACTCATCACCACCTCAAACGTCACCGGGTTTCGTCGTGCTTCTACTACTGCCAACCCAGCCTTATTGCCCAAATCGGTACGATAACAGGAACCATCCACAAAATACATGTGCTTAGCATTATCAATAGGGCAGTTCTCCAAATCTTGAACGCGCTTTCAAAAATTTCTCTGATTCCGCTACTCACTCATGGGGCACACCCTCTATCGGGGTTACCAGCTTATCAGCCGGATTTACAGTGGTGCACCGTTTTATTGTGAGCTCTGGGGCTGACAGAATGGAGTCATACCCTGTTCGACGGGAGTTCGTTATCACAAAGGTTTGACTGGTCAGGAGTGCATGCAGTGCATGGGTCGTATATAATGTAACTGGGTGCCCCATGGTGATTGATGATGCTTTCTGGTACGCAAACGTGGCCGCTGCCAAAGAACGATAACAGGGTGGCATTCCCTTTTCTACGTTATCGAGAGCTGTGCTGTAATAGGCGATGGCCTGTTTCCCCATGCCGTGTTACTGTTGAGTTAAGATGGCTGACACGTACCCCTTTCTTTCAGATACATAGAGGTCAAACGGTTTGCTATAGTCTGGGTTAGCCAAGGCGGAAGCGTTCATTAAGGTTGTTTTGATATCTGCGAATGTGGCTAGAGCTTCAGGAGTCCAGACAAGGGGGGCATTTGGCTGTGATTGGTCTGCTACCTTAATCATGTCCCGTAATGGTTGAACCCTTAGTGCGAATTCACATATCCATGGGCGACTGAACCCCGCCATCCCTAGAAACGCCGACATCTGCTGCATGGTAGTTGGCTGTGGGTCCTTGCGTATGGCCTCTACATGCTTTGGCACTATTGTACGGCTTTCTCCCTCTAACACACGACCTAAGTATTCCACTTTTTATCTACAAAATTGCAACTTTTCTTTACTTACTTTCTGGCCATTTTAGGTCAACATTCTTAGGACCTTTAGCGAGTCATGCTGGCATTTTTTGGATGCACTACAAATCAAAAGATCATCAACATACTGCAAGATTGTGCAACGGCATTCCAGGGCTGAGAGATCTTGAGCCAGTACCTGATTAAATATAGATGGGCTTTCACAGTATCCCTGTGGAATTCTTGTGTAGGTTTACTGCTGTCCTTCATACGTGAAAGCAAACAAATGCTGTGAATCTGGGTGCAGGGGCATGCTGAAAAATGCTGAGCATAAGTCTATGACAGAATACCATTTGGTCTCTTCTGAAATGTTCGACAATAGGGTGTGTGGGTCTGACACTACTGCTGTTTCAGGTATCACGATTTGGTTAATGCATGCAAAACATGTACCAACCTCCACTTCTCTGAGTCAGGTTTTCTAACTGGAAAAATGGGGGTATTGCAGTGGCTTCGAGTGGAGACTAGCACTCCGGCCTCCACCAATCAGTGTATTGTGGGCCTTATGCCTTCTCTAGCTTGAGCTGACAACGGATACTGTTTCTGGTAGGGCCACCTTGCATTCTCTTTTACCTTAATGTGAGCTAGGTCGGCGGATTTAACAAGTCCTACGTTGGTCAAATGTTTTCTCCATAGCTGGAGGGCTTTCGCTCTCGACCGCGGTCTTATCCTCGTGTCTGGCAGCTCCGTCGTCCTTTTGATAGATTCCCCATCCTCCCACATGGGTTGCCTCATTCTTTGGTATCCGGTGAATGTTCCTTGAATATTCACCTCGGTTTCCTTCCATTCATCATCTCCGTTCTCCGGTTCTTGCATCATGTATAGCCCGGCAGGTGGGGCGCTTCTGACAGGTCTCACCGGAGGGCGTGGTGGAGCAGTTCCCACCCTGTCTATCTCTGTTACCGCCTTGGCCCGTTCTTTCTGAATAGCCTCTTTTATCTTTTTTTCTAGGTTTGCTTCCTTTTCTTCCTTCACCAATGAGAATTCTCAGAAGTGATCTCCACACCTGGAGCTTAAGCTCCAGTATATATACTGAGTTTACATAGTAATTAACCAATATATTTCAGAAATACTATGATATCAATACCAATAGGATAAACAGGGCTCATCTAAATTTACAATTAGGTAAATAAAGTTTGACAAACATTTCCAAATAGGTAAAAGAATGTTTAACAAAATTCACTATTAGGTAAAGACAATCTGAGAAACATTTCCAATTAAATAAATAAAGTCTGAGAAATTTTTTACCATTAGGTTTCAAAACATGATATAGACAAAACAATTCAGGGTGATGACCTTGATCTCACTGCACAAGCACCATGAAATTCAACCATTCTTATAAATGTCTCCTCACGGACGGTTCTCTCTTAAAAATTCAAGGCCCTTGTCTACACTACGCCTGACCCTTCCTCACGAGACAAGAATCCTCACCACCTGAACTATGAGTAAGTTTCTTTTACATCTTTCTGTATTTCTGGATTATAATTTACTTTCATATTTGCTCTATATTTCATATTTCATATTTTATATATGGTTATGCTGCTTGCAAGTGGTTTACTGTACTTCCTACTTCAGAATATCATTATATTATACTTCTAATATCTTAATATAAAGTTATAATGTTATGTGTGTGCATTGGGGCCTTTTAGATGTGTGTGTGTGTGTGTGTGTGTGTGTGTACGCTTGACCTTGAATGTGCAAGTGTGTGTGTGTTATCTATGTGTGTGTGTGTGTGTGTGTGTGTCATTAAATCTCATATTTCTCTGTGACTAATAACTCCTAGTGTGTTGATCCCAAAATGTGAATCCTGTTCATCAATAAACAAATATATATATATATATATATATATATATATATATATATATATATATATATATATATATATATATATATATATATATATATATATATATATATATATATCTCCGCCTTATACCACTTCTGTGTGTCTAGGTGCCTGCCATTTTTTTTCCTCTATTGGAGGGGGTGGATTTGAATCTGAACACTCTCTATCAGATCGCGCATTTCACTGCTGACTTTCAATAAAATTACATATTACTCATACTAGGTCTCCCTCGTGTTTATTTTATGTATATTTTTAACCACAACATATTCTAAATGCTAATGCAAAACATATATGGCATAATATGTCAAAGATATATTCACAGGGTAAAATACAATGTTGGTGTCTGTTTCACGGGGCCAGTATGACAGCAGGTTTTCATTCCAACTGAGTAGCAACACCACAAATTTTAAAGCATTAGAGCACGCTGTGAGACTGAATTCTTTTAAAATGTCAGTTTTTTTTTTATAATATAGAACGTATACATTAACTATATATAACCAACATTTGAGCCAGTTTTTACTGACCGCTTTGAGGATATTTGAATGGGAAATAAACTGGGGACAGTTAAAAGCAGCAGCAACATTACATACATTTTGTACAATTTAGCCACCATCTGTCCTCCTCTTTCTCTTACCCCGGTGAACCATTTTGACAGTGCCCTCTCAGCTTCTTACCGATTGACCTTTGACATCAGTGTATTCAACTTAAGATCATCTGCAAAAATTTTTTTATATATATATAAAAGTTAAAATCACTGCATTAAAAACTGTGATGAAAATCACTGCATTGGCTCAGAAACACCTCCAGAACTCATTGTCTGTAAACACAGTTTCCATGCCATCCACAAATGCTGGTTAAACTCTATCATGCAAAGAAGCCATGTGAACATGCTCCAGAAACACTGCCGTCTTCTCTGGGCCAAAGCTCATTTAAAATAGACTTAGGCAAAGTGGAAAGCTTTTCTGTGGTCAGACAAATTGAAATTTGAAGTCTTTTTGGAAACCATTGACGCCGCGTCCTCTAAACTTAGGAGGATTACAAAGGAACGGGACCATCCGGCTTTTTATCAGCACTCGTGCATTAGTGCCTATGGAATGGGCAGCTTGCAGCACATCTGGAAAGACAACATCAATCCTGACTGGTGTATACAGCATACCTGAACCAGTTTACCTGCAAAGTTTTTTCCTGTTCAGTGTGATGACGTTTAATGTCCCAGCCAGCGTCTGTAGTCACATTTATCAACTTGTGCAAGTGCTGGAGCACGCAACGTGTGCCAGGTTTTTTCGTAACCTTCATTTTGTTTACTTTCTACATATGCATTTGTTATGATTTATGTCCTGTCTCTGCCCTGTGTTGTCTTTGGTTGTTCCCTTATTTGTCATCATTAGTCTCAGCTATTTTGTGTTCAACCTTAATTACGTTTGTCACTTAAACTCCTCATGTCTCATTGTTCGATGCAAAGTATTGCGTGAGCTTTCCTGTACCAAGCCTTTGTTCATAGTTTCACGGCCCATAGTTTTGATCCTGTTCTCGACCTCGTTGTTTGATTCGTGTTTAGCCTAGTTTGTGCCTGTTTGCCGATCGCCTGACCTTTTGCCTGTTTTTGACAAAGCTATTGTCTCACATTTTGGATTTGTCTGTCTCTCTTCAATAAAGCTCTTATCTGCATTTGCATCCGTCCTAAACCTTCATTATATGACGGTTAGCAAGCGCCTTTTTCAATACACATAAAAGCTTTAAAAAAAACTCTTGAATGGAGTTTTAATGGCATAAATATTTTGAGCTGGTGTTCACCACAAACCTTATTTCAGGCTTTTAACCAAAATCCCATTCAAAAAAACCATTGACTTTAGGACGATGGAACTGGAAGGACTAAAATGCTAACTTGTTTCAGGGTTTTTGTCATACAAAATGAAGTCATCCCTGCACCACTCTATGGTGACTGACTGTAAGTTTAGGAAGCGCTTGATTTGATATGCAGCAGAGTTTTCTATGAGTGGAGGACAAACTTTAAATGTTAATATCGCAGATAATGTTCTTGTAATCGTGGGCAGACCAATATTCAATTAATTGTGCAGCCCTACTCTCATTCTTGCTTCTGACCTGTTGCCTAATTAGTTAACCTAATTAGTTGTAAAAAGTATTTAGTAACTCTTACTTTTCCAGCCTTTTTTTGGCCAGTCACAATTTTTTGAGACATGTGGCTGCCATCAAATTCAAAATTACCCATTTTTTTCACTTATAATTGTACATTCACTCAGTTTAAACATTTTATATGTTTTCTATGTTCTATTATGAATAACATATGGGTTTGTGAGATTTGAAAATCATTGTGTTGTTTTTTTATTTACATTTTACAAAGTGGAATTGGGGTTCCAGAGAGAAATACTGTTTAGATTTTTTCCAACTCTTCTGATTTAATTTTGTAAAGATAAAACCAGTTTAT
Organism: Ameiurus melas; assembly: GCA_012411365.1. Classification (NCBI taxonomy): domain Eukaryota; kingdom Metazoa; phylum Chordata; class Actinopteri; order Siluriformes; family Ictaluridae; genus Ameiurus; species Ameiurus melas. Next base: position 2,424,732 of record CM022766.1, read on the forward strand.
AATATATGTATATTCAATGAGTTTTGAGTATTCATCCATTGATGAGTTAACCATTAATAAAGAATTAATAAACCTAAAATAATAATAATTATTATTATTATTAACTTTTTTTGTTGAGGATAAAAAAAGGGTCTCTCAACGTTTTTTTTCTGTTTGGTGGTTTCTCACGTTCAGATTATGTCTTTGGAAAGAACGGCCAGACAAAATAATGCATAATAAAGTATTTTTATTTTATTGCTAATGATTTGAGTGCATTTAGAGTAGAAATATTAAAATATATTTCCTTGTGTCTTGTGGAACGTAATTGGGTTCATTAGGTTACATTGACATGCACATTATCACAGGTGTGGGCGATTCTTCAATTTCCTGGATGACTTGACTTAAGGTTCACAGTATTAACAACTTGCGTATGGCAAGTAAATAACTTGGTATAACTTAACATTGATTAGATGCAAGCAAAAAACATGTACTCCATTGCTAGCTTCTTTGAGAAGATGGTATGGCGACAGCCCAGTGGCTGGAGCACAAAAGGAAAGAGCGCTCCTCCTGTGACTGCCAATGTTACCAATGACTTGTTGATGGCCTCTGATTCGAGTGCTACATCCATTCTTATTCTTCTTGATCTTAGAGCTGTTTTTGATACAGTGGATCATGGTCTTTTACTTACCAGCCTTGAAAGTGTTTTTGGTGTGTCTGGGACAGTTTTGACCTGGATTAAATCCTATTTTACTTACCGTTCCCAGTTTTTTTCTATGGGTGGCTACGGGTCTGACATTAGCTCTGTGCTCACTGGTGTTCTTCAGGGTTCAGTTTTAGGCCGTTTACTTTTCAATAGTTATTTATCTCCACTGCTGTGGCATCTGCTGTGATTGCTCGGCCTCCATTATCACTTCCACGCTGATGGTACCCAAATCTACATTCACTCAAAATCTGGTGAAAACCTTGATGTTTGTTTTCTTTTAGATTGTATTTCTGAGATAAAAAATGGATGAACAATAACTTTCTGTTAGCTGGAGTTTCTAAATCCACAATTAACAAATTGCAATATGTTCAAAACTCTGCCGCCAAAATCCTGACTAGGACCAGGAAATGTGAACACTCTCCTGTTACTCCTGTTTTGGAGTCTTTACACTAGCTCCTGGTCAAGTTCCATGTAGATTTTAAGATCATGATGTTGACATACAAGGCACTACATTGCTTGGCTTCGCATTACTTATCTGGTTTATTAATCCCTTACACCCCAAATCGCAGACTATACTCCTCACAATGCAGTTTGTTAACTGTTCCAAAAGCCCGCGTAATATCTATGGGTGACGGGGCTTTTTCTGTATATTATAGGGTCTGCTTTTAAAAGTTACATCAACTGTTTAAATGATCACATTTAAATATTTTATAAAAATCATGCATGTAGTTGTTTACTAATATATGCCTATGATAAACACATTTGTTTTTGGTAGTTCAGCTATTCGACCTAATATAGGCCACAGCTGCATATTAGAGCTCTAAGAGAGAGGCAGTCCATCAACATTTACGTGGACAGTCAATTTATCGGTTGTCAGTTCATGCTCATTTGTCATTTTCAATTCTTAAATTATTGCACTTGCAAGTCCAAAGAGGTAGTATCTCCCCTGTCGCATCTTGTTGCGTGTTTCAATGTACTAAGGAGAGTTCTGGGATCCTTTAACCTAGCTCCAGACCTAAATCCAGACCTAGCTCCAATAGTTTACCTAATAACTCACAGTGCAGAATTAAACACATTTTGGTTAGCTACCCATTCAGCCAGTTTCCTCTTAGAATGGGGTTCCTCTTCAGAAAAGTCACAACTAGAATCTTCAACAGGATCACTAGCCATGTACAATCCATCAACTTTAGTATTAATGTCAAAATCCAGATTTACAGATTCCTCAGCAATGTCCTGTACATATTTATATGCACTGCCTGGTCCACAGCCTCCCTGGCAAGGCTCAATAAATGCTGCTGCACTCCGGCTTTGATTCTCCTCCTCCTTGTCTGTGAATTGCACAGAATAATACAGAATAATAAAAAAGTCAATGCTGGAATAACACAAATGGAACTATGGGAATTATGTTGTGATACAAAAAAAACAACATAATGTATTATTTTAGCATCTTCAAAGTAGACACAATTTTGTGAAATGTATTCTTGGTATTTTCTCAACCAATTTCTTGAGTAATCACCCTGAGATACTTTTTAAACAGTATTAAATGAGTTCCCACCTATGCTGGACACTTATTGGCTGTTTTTCGGAATATTTTGCTCCAAGTCATCCATTTAAAATATATATTTTTTAAATAAAATGGTAGTTTTCTAATGACAGAAATTAATTTGTTGGCACAATTATATTTTTGTCAACAACACTGATTTCAAACATTTAATCATACACCTTCAGATCAATAGATTTTTAAGATCATTTCAGAGAAATATTTCAGTCAAGTGACTCTTAAACTTTTGAACAGTAGTGTTGTCATTTACAGTCCCCTTCAAAACTATGAATTTCAGCTTTTATTTTCTTGTATTTTTATGTATTTTTATGTTAATCTATGCTGAACATCGCACTTTTTGTATCAGATAAGCACATTTGTAAGTGAGCAAAAATAGCGGAACATGTGACTGACAGGTGTTCTTTTTCAAAGGGAACTCCACTATGGGAAGCACCACTGCGCGTGAATGGCATCTGAAGCTTGTATAACGTCATGTATTTATAGGCCTACCATGATCAGGTGAATTAAGCAAGAGAGAATTCAGGAAGTGTTCATCAGGAAGTCATCACGGGGGGTGGGACACACTTTCTGTGTGAAGTGTTTAGGAATGGAGCATGCCACAGGGGTCAGCCATTGAGGGGTCTGGTTGTGACCATTGTAAATGCTTCACAATTAGGGAGATGGTTTCAGTGTCTCACAGATCTGGGCTAGCCACTGCCGAGGCAGCCAACCGGTTCAGGTCCTAGGATCTCATATATATCTCGAAGAGGAGCCGGAGATGAGGGCGACTCTGTCTCTTACTCTGTCTTCCGGGTCTGGCTCTCCACCTAACTTTGGAGCTCGTGTTGCAACACCTCCTTCTGCTATGAAAGCCAAAACGCACTCTCTGACTCCAAGGAGCTGGTATTGGGTGAGAACCGAGAGCAGATCTCAAGCATATAAAGAGCTGCTTGAGGTGATTAGGGAAGTTGAAAAGCTAAATTTAGACTTGGCTATGGAAAAGGAAGTGAATCGTATTAGGCTGGATGAGCACTTCCTCCCCAGTGAAAATAAATCTCCCTCACACTGCAGAAAACTCCCATTTTTTCCAGAAGTGCATGATGAAATATCACAATTCTGGGGGAAAACACACACTAGCCCATAATGTCTGATTATTGTCATTGTGGGGAGTGAGCAGCACAGTTATTTAGCTATGCCGAAGGTGGAGGATGTATTTGCGAGCCACCTCTCCATCGATGGCAGGTAATTTAGGGGGTTTGGTTTTGCCTTCCAAGTCATGTAAGGCCACCTCGGTGTTGGTGGGCAAAGCCTATGAGGCAATGGGTCTTGCTTGTGGGTCACTGCATACAATGGCAGTGTTGCAGGCCTACCAAGGAGACCTGCTGCGTGAGTTCAACACTGGGGAGGGATTTGTCCCCAAGGTAGTGCCAGAGCTGCACCACAGATTTGTCTCTCCGGGAGACCAAGCAAATGGCCCGTCATTCAATGCGTAGCTTGATTGTGGCGGCGAGCCACATATGGCTCTACCTCTCAGGGATAGGGGACAAATATAAGGTCTCCTTGCTGGACACCCTTCTTAAACCTTTCAGCCTGTTTGGCATCACCAACAGGTTGCATGAAGCAAAACAGCAATCTGCAGCATTCAGACAATTCCTTCCCCATCATGTCGAGTTTGCCCAGGCATCCATGAGTGGTTATGCACTAGTGCAAGGGATGCACAGAAGCCAAGTGCGGTGGCCTGCCTTCTCACACGGAGAGCCAGGGGGACCATTTTCTGGTCAACAAAAAAGATGGGAGTGTGCGGCCAATTTTAGGTCTGTGTCATCTGAACCTTATTCTTCGGACATTCAGGTTCAAGATGCTGACGCTCGTGCCACAGATTCAGTTCGAGGACTGGATGGTGAAGATAGATCTAAAAGAGGCATATTTCCACATAGGAATATTGCCCAGTCACAGGAAGTTCCTGAGGTTGGTGTTTGGAGACAATGCATACCAATATCAGTTTTTTTCCTTCAGGCTAGCTTTATCCCCTCGCACCTTCACAAAGTGCATGGATGCTGTTCTGGCTCCCTTGCGACTCCAGGGCATCCGTGTACTAAACTACCTGGATGACTGGTTAATTCTAGTTCGATCCAGGGAAATGACTATTCAACACTAAGATGTTCTTCTTGCCCACATGAGGAGCTTGAGGCTCAGGCTGAACCACAAGAAAAGTACACTTTCTCCGGTGCAGAGGACAAAATTTCTAGGAGTTATATGGGATTCTACAAAGATGAGGGCGTTTCGTTCCCAAACACGTGTAGGGTCGATCCTACCAACATTGAGCAAGATAAAGCTTGGTTTGGGCATCCTCTCCAGTCTCTACAAGAGAATGTTGGGCCTTATGGCAGCAGCAGCCAATGTCATACCATTCTGCCTATTGCACATGAGACTGTTTCAGTGGTGGCTGAAAAGTAGGAGGAGAAAACCTCTGAGAGTAATCAATGTCATGTGGCGATTCCTATGTGCTCTGAGTATTTGGAGGTGTCCCCAGTTTCTAGCCTTGGGTCAAACTATTTGCTTATTGCAAGATGGTAATGACATAGGCCTCCCTCATGGGCTGGGGTGCTGTCTTAGATGACTGTCCAGCTTGCAGTCTTTGAAGCGGCCCAGATATGGAGTGACATATAAATCGCCTAGAGATGCGGGCCTTTTTTCTAGCACTGAAGTGTTTTCTTCCTCAATTAAGAGGTCACCATGTGTTCATTTTGATAGACAACACAGCGGTGGTCTCATATATCAACCACCACCAAGGAGGGTTACGTTCATGCCCCCTGTTCAGGCAGGTGCAAATAATTCTTCTCTGGGCAGAGGGAAGGTTCTTGTCAGTGAGTACAATATACTTTCCTGGCAGCCAGAGTGTGGGGGCAGACATCCTGTTGAGGCAGGAGCTGGGGGCTGGAGCCTCCATCCACAAGAGGTGGAGTTCATATGTCGGAGGTTCGGCCAAGCGGAAATGAATGTGTTTGCCTATAAGGAGACAACACACTGCCTGCTGTGGATTGTACTCACTCCTCCCACACCATTAGGGCTGGACGCCATTTTGCACATGTGGCCAAGGTCACGTCTATATGCTTTTCCCCCAATCGCTGTACTTTTAACTCAAAAGTTATTTGTTATCTAGTGAGAGTTTGTCAAGACAGTCTATGTCTGCTGCTAGTAGCACCTTATTGGCCAGCACAAATATGGTTCTCAGAGATAATATTCCTGCTAGATGGCACTCCGTGGGACATTCCCATCCACAGGGATCTACTGTCTCAAGCCAGAGGGCTGATTGATCACCCTAGGTCGGAACTATGGATACTGTGGGTCTGGCCCCTGAGGGGCACCAGCTCATAGATTCTGGTCTCACAACTGAGGTTGTAGAGACCATGTTGAATGCTTGAGCACCATCCACGAGGAAATTTTATGTGCTCAAGTGGGGACTTTTTGTCTTGTGGTGTGAGGAACATCAGCTAGAACCAGTGAACTGCGCAATAGCTACAGTCCTGGAGTTCTTACAAGGACATTTCTCAGCAGGGTTGGCTCCTTCTACAATCAGGGTTTGCATGGCTGCCATTTCGGCCAGCCACGCCGCTGTTGATGGAGTCTCTATGGGGCAACATCCTCTAACTTCGAGGTTTATGCATGGTGTCAGGTGGCTGATGGCCATCTACAGGCTGCACATACTTTCCTGGGACCTTTCTGTATTCCTGGCAAGTTTGTCTGGGGCCCCATTTGACCCCTTAGAGTCAGCTTGTGAGAAACTTCTGACTCTAAAGGTAGGTCTTCTGATGGCCCTGACATCTCTTAAGCAGGAGATCTCCAAGCTCGCTCTGTTGCCCCTTCCTGATTTGACTTTACCCCTGGATTAGCAAAGGCCTTCCTTTATCCTAGGCCAGATTATATTCCTAATGGGCTTACATCTGCTGCCCAGCCTGTAGTGTTGCAGGCTTTCTGCCCTCCTCTGTTCCTCACAACGGAACAATAGAGAATGCACCTGCTGTGTCCAGTAAGGGCTCTCAGGACTTTTGGCCAGTGGCATAAGTTTTAGTAGCTGCTGGTCTGTTTGGCTGCGACAGTAGAGGTGATGCTGTGTCGAAGCAGCACGTCTCTAATTGGATAGTGGGAGCAATCTCTATCGCTTATGAGGCACATGGTCTCACTGCCCCTCTGGGTATAAGGGCTCATTTCACTAGGGGGGTCACCTCCTCAAAGGTTTTTTTTTTACCAAAGGGGTATCCTTACAGAATGTTTATACTGCTGCGGGGTGGTCTATGCCACATACATTGATTCGATATTACAGCCTGGATACTCATTCCACCCCAGGATTGAGTGTCTTGCAGTGACCCTCAGGCTTGGGTCTTTTTGAACATATGTACCCTCAGTATGATGGAGTGGGTATTCTCATTCCCATAGCATTGTGCGAACACAACATGGAGTTCCCTTTGAAAGGGAATGTCTGGGTTATGCATGTAACCCTGTTCCTTGAGAAGGGAATGAGACGTTGCATAGCTTTGTCATATGGGGGCAGGCCTGTGAATTGTGAGCAGAAAGCAGAAAGGGTCAGGATCACTGGTATCTCCATAATATCATGTGAGGCTTGACAGATGGAGAGAGGATGAGGGATATAAATACAGGGAGATTTTGTTAGGTATACTTATTATCCCGTAATGGGTAAGACTGTGTACTTTGCATAAAAGAAAGTCTATTCATGGTAAGCTTGAGTAAGCAAATATGTTTCTCTTATATGCTCTCCTTCCATGCTGTTTGAAATAATACCAATTTGGTTTGAGACCATTTACTTTCTAATTGTCGAGTTGTCTGTTTTAAGATATGTTTTTGATACCAGGGTGCTTGCTTTTTCTCTGTAATTATTTATCTTTTGAGTGGAGCCACCCTATGTAGCAGGGCATTGACTGCATTCAGTTGACAGCATCCAATTGCCTCAAGCATAAAAAACAATCGATAATCAATTCTTAATTTTTATTACCCAACACACACAAACTAATATATATATATATATATATATATATATATATATACATGGAAAAATTATGTGAACCCTTGAGTTAATGACCTCTAAAAAGCTTTTTTTTTGGCACACCTGGAGTCTCATTAAGAAAATGAGTTTGGAGGTGTGGACTACAGCTACTTTGACTGATAAACACCTCTCAAACTTTTGGAGTTTGCTCTGCACAAGATGCACATGCTTACAGAATGTGAGCCATGCCTCATCCAAAAGAGCTTTCAGATGATCTACGATCAAGAATAGTTGATTTACATAAAGCTGGCAAGGGTTACAAAGTGATATCAAAGACGTCAGAAATTCACTAGTCTATAGTTTGGCAAACATTCTACACATGGAGACACTTTGGTACTGTTGCTACTCTACCAAGAATTGGGCACCTTGTCAAAATGACACCAAGAGATGACTCATAAATGAGATAAAGAAACAACCCCGAATAACAGCCAAAGATTTGAAGGCATCATTGGAACTGGCTAACATCTCTGTTCATGAGTCTACAATACGCAAAACATTGAACAAGCAGGGTATCTACAGCAGGACACCATGAAGGAAGCCACTGCTTACTAAAAAGAACATTGCTGCACGTCTGAAGTTTGCAAAAGAGCACATTGACACTCCACAGCGGTACGGGCAAAATGTTTTGTGGACTGATGAAGCTATGATTGAACTTCTTGGAAAAACCACACAGCACTACATCTGGCATAGAAAGGGCATGGCATATCATCATGAAAACATCATCCCTACCTTAATGTATGGTGGTGGAAAGGTCATGATTTGGGCCCACTTCACTGCAACAGTGGCTTAGTGGTTAGCACGTTTGCCTTACACCTCCAGGTCCAGGGTTCGATTCCGCCAGGGCTGTGTGTGTGTAGAGTTTGCATGTTTTCCACTCCCATTTTGAATGCTGAATGAGTGTGTTCAATAAAGACTATATTTAATGTTATTTAAAGACTGTAACATTATTTGGCTGTATGTTTTCACTGTAATTAGTTTTACATAGGCTAATAGCCTCACTAAGCACCATGAGTTTCTACTCCAAGATATTAAAACTATTAATCTAACCTAAGAGTAGCCTTAGTAAAACACTTTTTTCTACTGAGTAAAACAGTTTCATGACATGAAACAGACCTCAGAGACATCAAAATGTAAATGGTTAAAGAGTGTGTATTTGATTTTTTTCATGAATTTGGCTAGGACAACGTCGAACGATGAGTAGCAACCATAATGTCCTTGCCGTAATTAGTAATGTTACCCTGATTTCCAAACAAAATATAAAGCCTTATAAAGACTTATAAAATGTCTAAATGATGTGGTTACATTTTCTTCAACTTATTTTCTGCCCTCAGTAATAATGGTGAAATGCTATGATTTCTGGTGTTTACCCTGAATGAAGAATACTGTTGTGTACTCTTTATTAACCTGTAGTGGGCACTGCTGCCTGCTAATGGTTGTCTGTTTAGGCTTCACAGGTGCCTGTTAGGAAACTGTTGTGCCATTTTTGTGCTTTTGAACATTTTGCACTACATTGCACAGTGTAATCTGCTTAGAATGTTCATAATTATTTTAATATATATATATATATATATATATATATATATATATATATATATATATATATATATATATATATATATAAATAATTATTAGAACCAGCGTCTCCTGTACACATCGTTTCATGTACATTGATACAAAGAGGATGTCTATAGTAATAATATGACTGTTTAAGTGTTTCCTCCATCGTTTTACGTGTTTTGTTGAAAGAGACTAAAATATTGTGTTTTTGTTCCATAGACAGTAGTACATTATCCTTTAAATAAATGTTTTCAATATTATTACAATATATTAAAAGAACGTGACATTTAATAATCTAATTATTAGTTATTAGTGTCATACGCTGGACCTTGTTGTATCGCAGTTTTCATCTATTGACATTGGACTGTCTGATCATTCAGCTGTCTTTTTTAACCTCGAACTGTTTCATTCAAGTGAGCTGACCATCCGAACAGTAAACTTCCGGAAGTGGAAGTCCATTGATCAGACAGCTTTCTCCAATTCTGTTGTTTCCATCCTAAGCGATCTTCATCCATCATCACTGAAGGAGAAAGTTCTGCAGCTAAATTCCACTCTTGCTGCTAATCTTGACACTTTTGCTTCTCTAAGGTCATGTAAGGTCACATTCGCCTGCTCTGCTCCCTGGTATAATGAAAATCTGCGCTCTAGAAAGGCTGTATGTCGGAAAATGGAGAGAAAATGGCATCTTACCGGACTGAGTGTCTACTATCAAGCGTGGAAGGATCTTCTGGGGGATTATCATGCACTACTGGAGACGGAAAGATCCTCTTACTTTTCTCAGGCTATTTTAAATAATCTAAATAATCACAGACACTTAACCATAAACAGATTGCTTCAAGTAAATGCTGTTACCACTTTGCCTGTGTCTCAGCAGCTCTGTGATTCTTTTCTACAGTTTTTAAATTCTAAGATTGTCAATGTTCGCAAAGAAATTTCTGTTAATCCAAACTGTGCCACTTCACACCTTCATCCATCTGGGTCCACTGGTGTTCCTTTTACTCATTTCTCACTGCTTGATTCTGAGGCATTCACAAGGAAGGTATCCAGCATGATACCTACCACTTGCTTGCTGGATCCAATTCCTACGAATCTGTTCAAATCATGCTTTGCTGTGTGGTGCCCTACTATCCTCAGCATTATAAATGAATCACTGGAAACTGGGGTCGTTCCTGCAGTACTAAAGTCTGCTGCTGTTACACCTGTCCCTAAGAGAGAAAATGTTTCTGTGGATGATTTTAACAATTTTCGTCCCACCTCAAATCTTCCGTTTTTGGCAAAAATACTTGAACGTGTTGTCGCCTCTCAGCTCTGTTCTCATCTGACAACCAATAACCTCTTTGAACCCTTTCAATCAGGTTTTTGTAAATTTCACAGCACTGAAACGGCATTGGTCAAAGTTACCAATGACTTGTTGATGTTCAAATCCTATTTTACTGTCCATTCCCAGTTTATTTCTATGTGTGGCTTTAGGTCTGACACTTGCTCGATGCTCACTGGTGTTCCTCAGGGTTCAGTTCTAGGCTCTCTACCCTTCAATATTTATCTATCTCCACTTGTACATCTGCTGCGATCGCTTGGCCTCCATTATCACTTTTATGCTGACGATACCCAAATCTACATTCAAAAATCTGGTGAAAACATTGAGGTTTGTTATCTTTCTGACTGTATTTCTGAGATAAAAACATGGATGAATAATAACTTTATGTGCCTGAACAACGAGAAAACTGAGGTCGTGCTTATAGGTTCCCGTCACCAAATTCGCAAAGCGGCTCCACTGTCTCTGTTTGTTGATGGCTCTGTTCTAGAGTTCCAAAGTAAGATGAGGAGCCTTGGTGTAATTTTTGACACCAGCCTCACTTTTGATTTTTTTGTTCAGAACACTGTGAAGGCTTCCTTTTTTCACCTCAGAAATATAGCCAGATTACGACCAATGCTAAACTTATCTGTCGCTGAAAAACTGATCAATTCATTTGTTGTCACGTGGTTGGATTACTGTAACGCCATTTTAGCTGGAGTTTCTAAAACTGCAATAAACAAATTGAAGTATGTTCAAAAGTCTGCCGCCCGGATCCTGACGGGAACCAGGAAATGTGACCATATTACTCCTGTTTTGAAGTCCTTACACTGGCTCCCGGTCAGGTTCCATGTCGATCTTAAGATCATGATGTTGACATACAAGGCATTACATGGATTGGCTCCACACTACTTAACTGGCTTATTAATCCCTTACACCCCACATCTCAGACTGCGCTGCTCACAGGGTAATCTATTAACTGTTCCACTAACCCACCTTAAATCTATGGGTGACAGAGCTTTTTCTGTCTATGCTCCTTCACTTTGGAACTCTCTTCCCCCTGAACTCAGGGAAGCCCAGACTTTTGGCATTTTTAAAGCTCTTCTAAAGACACACTTTTTTAAACTTGCAATCGACACCTTTATATTTATTTTTTATTATTAATGTTGTTGTTTTTGTTTTAATTACCTTTTATTTGTTTTATTTTTCTGTGATTTGTGATTTTATGTACAGCGCTTTGAGAAGCTTCTTTAAAGGCACTTTATAAAATAAAGTTTATTATTATTATTATTATTATTATTATTTTGGAGGTAACTTTCTGCAAACTGATTTTATGAAAGTCTTTTAACTATACAGATTTTTTTTTTACTCTACAAGTCAATCTAATCAACCACTTTCACAGATGTTAAACTTAAACTGAAAACGATTTGTTATCCTTTGGCTTCCTCTGGTGGACAATAGCTACCAACTGGCCAACTTTGCATATATTCATACAAAGATGTAATAGTGAATTCCTTATGCTTATTAATTCAATTCAATTCAATTTTATTTGTATAGCGCTTTTTACAATAGTCATTGTCTCAAAGCAGCTTTACAGAAATAGAAACAGATATAAACTGTGAGAAACAGATAAACAGAGAGAAACAGATATAAAACAGAGAGAAACATAAATGGAATTTATCCCAACTGAGCAAGCCACTGAGTGGCGACGGTGGCAAGGAAAAACTCCCTAAGATGTTTTTTGAGGAAGAAACCTTGAGAGGAACCCGACTCAGAAGGGAAACCCATCCTCATCTGGCTAACACAGATAATGTGAAAGTAATACAGATAATGTGAAAATGAGAAGTCTGTATGGCCTTAGGAGCAGCCGTAGTCCCAACAGAAGATTTGAGCTCATCCAGAGGCAGAAAAGATCTGGATCTCCAAAATCTCCATAAATTCATGTGGGGCTCGACAAAAAGAGAGAGGGAGAAAAACGATTATTAGGACTGTGAAATAGTGCGATATAATCTAGTCAGGGTAAGCTTGAGTAAACAAATATGTTTTAAGCCTAGACTTAAACACTGAGACTGTGTCTGAGTCCCGAACACTAATAGGAAGACTGTTCCATAACTGTGGGGCTCTATAAGGGAACGCTCTTCCCCCTGCTGTAGACTTCACTATTCGAGGTACCGTCAAACAGCCTGCATCTTTTGATCTAAGTAGGCGTGGCAGATCATATAAAACCAAAATTTCGCTTAGATATTGTGGTGCAAGACCGTGTAGTGCTTTATAGATTAATACAAGTATTTTAAACTTAATGCGAAATTTTACTGGGAGCCAATGCAATGTGGATAAGATCGGGGTGATATGGTCATATCTTCTAGTTCTAGTGAGGACTCTAGTAGCTGCATTCTGGACTAACTGGAGTTTATTTATATTCCTACTGGAACATCCAGACAGTAAGGCATTACAGTAATCTAATCTAGAGGTGACGAATGCATGAACCAGTATTTCTGCATCATGTAGTGACAATATGTTTCTTATCTTAGAAATATTTCTGAGATGAAAGAAAGCTATCCTAGTAATATTATCTACATGAGCATCAAATGATAGACTGGAGTCAATAATCACTCCAAGGTCTTTAACTGCTGTACATGATGAAACAGAAAGACCATCCAGAGTTACTGTGTAATCAGAAAGATTACTTCTAGCTACACGTGGGCCTAATAAAACTGAGTGGATGTAATTCTTTAGAAGCCTCTTCTAAAGATGATACACAAGAAAGCCTGCAAACAGTTTGCTGAAGACAAGCATACTAAGGACATGGATTATTGGAACCATGTCCTGTAGCCTGATGAGAACAAGATAAACTTATTTGGTTCAGATGGTGAGCGTGTGTGGCGGAAACCCGGTGAGGAGTACAAAGACAAGTGTGTCTTGCCTACAGTCAAGCATGGTGGTGGGAGTGTCATGGTCTGGGGCTGCATGAGTGCTGCCGGAACTGGGGAGCTACAGTTCATTGAAGGAACCATGAATGCCAACATGTACTGTGCCATACTGAAGCAGAGCATGATCAGTATGCAGTATTTCAGCATGATAACGACCCCAAACACACCTCCAAGATGATCACTGCCTTGCTAAAGAAGCTGAGGGTGAAGGTGATGGACTGGTCAAGCATGTCTCCAGACCTAAACCCTATTTAGCATCTGTGGGGCATCCCCAAACGGAAGGTGGAGGAGTACAAGGTCTCTAACATCCACCAGCTCCGTGATGTCGTCATGGAGGAGTGGAAGAGGACTCCAGTGGCAACCTGTGAAGCTCTGGTGAACTCCATGCCCAAGAGGGTTAAGGCAGTTCTGGAAAATAATGGTCCCCACACAAAATATTGACACTTTGGGCCCAATTTGGACATTTTCACTTAGGGGTGTACTCACTTTTGTTGCCAGCGGTTTAGACATTACACATGTCTGTGTGTTCAGTTATTTTGAGGGTACAGCAAATTTACACTGTTACACAAGCTGTACACTCACTACTTTACATTGTAGCAAAGTGTCATTTCTTCAGTGTTGTCACATGAAAAGATATCATCAAATATTTACATAAATGTGAGGGGTGTACTCACTTTTGTGAGATACTGTATTCCCTTAATATAAAGAATTTATGACCTATAATGTTGCTTGTTTTCTTTTAGATGCTGTTACATTAATGCTGTTAGATAGTTAGAACCAATCTCCTGTGTTGATTCGGCCACGTTAGAGAGCCTTTCTAATATGCGAGTTAGGTGCAGTAAGACTCTGTTCCCGCCCTGATTGTAAATCAAAACGTGATTGGTTGGAGCGAGACCGTGCTACGATTGGTCAGTGCAATGTGGCCGTTATCCGATTGGCTTCAGTGGAGGGTGGGCGGAGTCCAACTAGACTATTTTTGCATTTGTGTGCACAGCAATCCACAAATGCACAGGACACGATCCGCAAAGGAATGCGAGGCAGAGTTGTGTTTGTGACATAAAAACATATTTGTTAAAAAAAAAAAAGGGGGGCACATCTAATTTTATTTATTTGTCAATTTAATAAATTTTTGTAAAACTACTAACATCTATTTATGGATCTCATTCATTGCATTCGTGAATTTGTTGATTTTTTTGTAAATCTCACCACATTTATTTGTGGATCTTAATCTGTTCTTTCAGAATTCTAACTCCATACTCCTCTTCGGACAGCAGCTCCACTGGCAGCAGCGACGAAAGTGAGAGTGAAGGTGGAAAACTACCGGATCACCGCGCACCTCACTACGACCTGCATTCTCGGACACAGCGGAATGAGTAGCCCAGAGCATCAGCACACCGAGTCTAAACACGGACATGGAGAAGATCTCCCAACGGACACCCACAGCACCAGAGGATCGCGAGGAATGACACAGAGGAGCATCGAGCCGCTGAAGGAGCAGAGAAACAGACACGACTACACAAGAAACATGGAGTGGAGGACTGCATTGGGATCCAACGGGTTTACCTTTGCTGCGGAGGGGAGTGGGTGATCCAAAGATATAGCGCGGGTCCCGGGATTTGGCGCGTAACAAGAATGGAGTCAATAAATGCAGCTGAGAAGAAAACGAAAGCGGCTCTTTACTTCACAAAAACAAAGCAAGACAAGTCCGACATTTAGAAACAATTTTCACTTGTTACTCAAAGAAACATAATTGCACTTTGTAAGTTGCGATAAATGTGCAAAAGTATTTGTTTACAACGTGCACAAATCTGTTGGAAGCGACGTGCCTGCGGCGCTGTCCAGGGTGCCTGGTGCAGTTCAGCGCCGAAGCCTGTCGATGCTGAAATAGCGGAATATCTCAACACCTGACCCTCTGACAAGCCAGATCCACTCGGAATAGTGGAAGTTCAACAGAGAGTGCTTTCCTGCGCTCTCAAACCGTGCCCGTGACATTTAAAGTATCCACGCATCTAGTGCGCCGTCGGAGAGGACATGTAGTGTGGGGCACAAGCGTGGGACCGCAGTCGATCAGTAACATTCTCATCCTCCATAGCAGTCTGGAGTAAGTTAGGCCAAATGATCCACAATTTCATTCATTCATTAACTCGTATACGTTTAACGTTTTATGGTATTATTTATGTTATAATATTTTATTTTTTATTAATTTTGCTATATCCTATGTAAATTACAGAAACTACAGAAACACCTGATGTCTCTGAGATGTTTATTTCCTATTTATTTGACTTTTTTTGTTGTATATTTAATTTGTGATATATATTTATTTGGGTTATTTTATCAGTAATTCAATTATGTATTGTGCCTTGTTGGTTTACCAGTGTTTAACCATTAGGCTATTGTGTGTGTGTGTGTGTGTGTGTGTGTGTGTGTGTGTGTGTGTGTGTTGGTACGCATACGTTTAAATATGTTTATGTTTAATATAGTTGTGATGTTTTAAAAAGTTGATAGAGTTTTCTAAGGCTAATAAAATGCTTTTTTACTTCTGGTTAGTTTAATTAATGTTTTCTGTCTGTTATTCTGAACTTTTAGCATAGTCCTAATGTGTGTGTAAATTTTTTTCACAGTAACTAACAAGCTGCGAGAGAATGTTTGCGGGTGTGGTCGGGACTGGAACACACGTTGCGGGTAATGATTAGAAATTCCACGGGAGCGGGATTAAGAAATCAGTCCTGCGCAGGACTCTAACAGGGAGACCTAATAGTTGTACTATACCGACGGAGATTAGTGACAAAAGAAATGACTCAAAAAAAAAAGACGAAAGAGGATGGCTCTAAGAAAATTAATGAATAGTCTTTAGGCATGTGAACTTTGCATTCTATGTACATTTTATGGCTTTTAACATTGTCACTGAATGTAAGAGGAGTGCAATTTGTTAAAAAAAAATAAAAAAAAATTTCCTCTAAAAAAAAAAAAAGTGATGATATAGAGTGCCTCCGGAAAGTGATGGAATATGAAGGAAACTGTGAAGGAAAACTGATGTTTTTCATGTGACTGGTATTGTTGAAGAAAACGTTATCGAAGGAAAAGAGAATGATGAATGGGGTAAATTCCAGGGCACAGATTTTCAAGACCCAACCTGGAATTCCATCTGGCCCGGGAGCCTTATTTGGGTTGCACCTAATAAGTTGGAAATAGACATCCTGCTTAGTTAGAAGGGACTCATAATCCAGCTCTTGAGATGGCAAAGAATCCAAAAGGCAATATCAAAACGGGCATAGAAATTATTAAGATTGACGGCAAAGGTGGTAAGATCTGATACAGAAACGGTCTGTTTAACAGCTTGTATGTACCAGTATAAAGGAATACAGAATTTAATGTAATCAGTAATAACTGAAGTCTGCTCATCAAGCTAACCCTTAAAGACTTCCCAGTCTGTACACGCAAATCAGCCTGGAAGGCAAATCAGCCTGGAAGGCATGCAGTAGCATCCTCCGACCATTGAGGGATGCTGTGTATTACCTTGCATTGTTTCAGCTGTTGTTTGTAAACAGAAAGTAAATGGATAACATTATGATCCGCTAATCCTAGCTGTGGGAGAGCTCTAGCTGTATAGGCTTCCGGTATATTACTGTAACACAAATCAATAGTTTTATTAAATCTTCTTGGTAAAACTTCATATTGCTTGAAGGCTGGCAATGTGTAATCAAGCCGACAGCTGTTGAAGTCACCAAGAAGTACTGGAGCATCCCATTATTTGCTGAGAATAGCTTGTGTATTATATGTGTATTATAAGTGTGTTGTGTATTATATTGTGTATTTTTGCACTTCCACCTCTACTCTGCGCACTTTGCTTCCTCTGGAACTCAATTGATGTATGGTAGCACTACTTGTATTGTTCTCTACTTGATATATTGCTTTGCTTATTTGTAAGTCGCTTTGGATAAAAGCGTCTGCTAAGTGAATAAATGTAAATATGCTATCTGGTCAGCCGCTGTCTTGACATTAGTGCTTGGTGAAACGTAAACACAGCTAAGCACATGATAAAGATGAGATCATTAATCCCTGGAAGACTTTTGATGGTGGACTATCTTTGTAAGAACTAAAAACCAAAACAATTATAAATGTACACACTCCATCGGATAGAGCGGAGAAAATGCAGATATTTTATAAATTATATGAGATAACGTAGAATATAATGTCATACTATGCAGTGATTTTAACACTATTACACATGAAAATTATACATTTTCAAACATAAACACAGTAATATCTAGAGAAGGAAATACTTAAGAAGGTATGCGAAAATTATGAGCTAAAAGACACATAAGGACAGAGAAAAATTTCCTTCAACATCGGTTATACCCACTTTGACAGAATTGTCAGAGTATATGAATCCATGTATCTAAAAGTAGCACATTACAGAACCAAATATCTAGTGGAATCAGACCATTTAGCTGTAAATGTGAAGATGTATTTGAATACTGATGTACTGAAAGTTTACTGGAACCTGAATACGACATGTCTTAAATGTAACCCTGTATACTTAATATCTGTAAAAATGTTTTTTTTTTAATTATTTATTTATTTTTAAAATATTTGTAATAATTGGTAAATTGTTTTCAATAAAGTCTGATTTAAAAATGAAGCACATAGCCATTGATACCTTAAGGTCCTTTTACACTGCGCGCAATGCGAATCACAGATGAACAGTGCATTCACACAGAACGTGAAACGATTGATCGCCTTCAGCTATTTCATGCCTGCACGTAAGTGGCGCTGAGCGAGAATGCATTTTACTCCTGCACACTAGGTGGTGCAACCCATTATTCATCTGATCAGCCTATCGTCTTTGACCACCGAGAAGAATCACTTAAAAATTACTTAAATGTTTACACAAACTACACAAACCATTAAGAAGCTCAGAAGCTAACTGTTAGGATAAAGCAAATAACAGCTTTATCTTTATCCTCCGTCAGCCTTCAGCCATTCTTTGTTAAGAATATAGTGTTTCTCTTCTCTATGCTACCGTGTTAAATGAACACACTGGTAACCAGAGCAGTTCAGAGAGACTTCTGATATATTGTAGAATAACAGATGTTTATATATATATACAGAGGTACAAATTGCTGGGGAAGGGGTACTGTTGTGTGGAAATAATGTGGCAGTTAACTGTCTGGCCACGTACGTCAACAACATCTTAGGCTATTCGAAGAAGTACAATAGATTTTTATCATATATTGGTAAATGTTTGCTAGCAGAAAATAGGAAGTTCATATGATGACATGTTCACTGGCATGTACAAATCACAGACAGGTCTGGAAAGTTCATGAGACAGGGATTAAACTATAACCTAAACATACTTATACATATCTGAGGGAATGGAGAATAGTGAGTTTCCCCACACTAACTTTTCTTATTTTCTTTTTATTCTACCGAGAAATGGAGGCAGAATGTTTTTTGTGTTTTTTTTTTTTTTAACAGCACCATCAAGCTGTTTTAGTATGAATGAAATAATGTGAAATATAATGCAATAATACAGCAGTGGGACAAAACCCCAGTTTAATGCCCAAGACCAGCACATTTTTTTCATGGTAGTAGAACTTTGATAAATGAAGTGACCGTTCAATTCTTACTATCCTGTTATATTTATTACTGGCATGATTCAGCAAGAATATAAAGATAAATAACAAATGTCATATCGAGTTTTGTTTTCTGCTACAAAAAGTCCAACTGTAGCATTATGAAAAAAATATTTTTTGCATTCAAAGTATTTCAGTAAAACCTATATCCGTGACATGTGCACTTGTGTGTGTGTCTGTGAGAGAGAGAGAGCACATGCGTGCTGAGCCAAGTGATGGTAAAATTGGTAAAAGACCAATTGGATAGAAACAGGTGGGAGACAGCAAATATCGCAAACCTTTTTATGCACTTTCACTTTGTCGATAACGGAAATACGTAAAAAGTGGATGGAAACTTGGTAAATGATCAAAAGAACTCAATATCCATTATCTTATCTCTGCAATGTTTTACACTCGTATTCAAAACAGCTTTCTGTGAAATAGTGTCACCTATCTCACCCTTTTGTGCAATAGCAGCGGCTCCAGGCACATAATCTAAAGCTCAGATCTAATTGGAGGACCCATTTCAACACAAAAAAAAACTATAGGCCCGGAGCAATAATTACACACTCCTTCTCATCAGTAAGCATAAACATTATTACATACATGTAGATAATATTACTAGGATAGCGTCCATCCAGAAATATTTCTAAGAAAAAACATATTGTCACACATGATGCAGAATACTGGCATGCATTTACATAAGACTAATGCCAAAAAAAACAGTAAGAAGCACGCTAATAAACAAATAGAACACACCATGCTCAAAAAAAAACACTAACCTCACCACAATATAAAAAATCGACCACCAAATATAACATAAACACAAGGGGAAACGCTAACCCACTAACACTATGTGTTCGACCACACAGTGTTAAAGGCAAAACATATTTAGACCACATATACCACACCTCACATCCAATCTCTCTTGCGAGCCCCACATTTTGAATATTGAATCCAGATCCCTCGGGATGAGCCGCTACACCCAAAGTTAATCCCCAATCCTGCACCGCCCACAGCGCATGATAATAATTCTATACTGTAACGATGTAAAGCTGTAGACAATACTATTGTAAAAGGCTACAAATAATTAATTGATAATTGAATTAACTTCAGAGCAACAAAGATAAAACTGACACACTTGTCAAAAAAAATATATATATAGTGTCACTTTGTCATGCCGTGAATGATTGAGCCCGGTATGAATAGCTCCATAGGGTCCAATTGTTTTGATTCAAGACCGTCATCGTGTCAAACATTTGCATCACTTAATCACGCTCAGTGTGAAAGGACTTTTACGCACAGGAAGAGTAAGTGTTGATGATAACATAGCACACACTGGAAGGTGGTAAGGTCAGTTTAGGAATGGATGAGGAAGTTCTACATATATTCAGCCCAGGGCAGATACCTGCTGCACTCATGCTTGTTGTTTCTGTATGTTAAGGAACTTCCCAATCTCCTGATTTAACCTCTCTGTCAAGCCAGTGGTTTGAGAATAGTACCATGAGGAGAGACCGATGTTAATGTTGAACCACCCAAACCAGGAAATGTACTAGATGCTTCAGATACAGTGTACATTCTAGGTCTGTTTGCAGTTTAGTAAGGGGGGTGAGTCGACAGACTTTAGAGAATGACCCTGAGAACCGGGCAAGTCAGTAATAAAATCTCTGGCTATGTGGAACCAAGTCCTGTGTGATGAGTGGAGGTGTTGGCATGGAGAGTGGTTGTAGAGTCCAGGGGTAGGTCTTAAGGGGTTTGGGTTTGTGCACATACAGGTGTAGGACCTCAGCACCCAAGCAGCATAAGCTTACCTGTCCCACAAGCCTTAAACCATGAGCCCCCATGGGACACCAAGACTTTGGGGCATCAAGCGATTTGCATCTCATGGCTGACTGATGGGTTCTTATTACCCTATGAACAATGGATCGACCCTCACAGATTAGCAAACCTCTCTTAAAACTTATTTATCTCAGCCACTGACCGAGCTGTGGTGACTGGCCTACAGGATGAATGCTCTGACCTTCAGCTGAAAACTTTTGAAAAAGTTGGGTGACTCACCCAGACAGGCCCCAAGGACAATCAACACAGACGAGGTCCTTTGTTCTCTCACCAAGTTCACCCTGTCTTTATCACAGCAGTCACACCAACTGCATCAGGACAATTCATATATTCTAAAAGACCAAGGACTCCAAGAATAATACATTGACTGAAATTGCAGATTTCCTTCAATATATTATCTTGTAATTATCATGCTACAATGTTGCCATAATACATATGATTGTTTAACATGCATGAGCATGATTGATTATTTAAAAGATGAAGAGATAAATCCCTTGGACAACATATAATAATAATAAAAATAATAATAATAATAATAATAATAATAATAATATAACAACTAGACCTCTGAGGAATCTCTTCAACACAATGTCATAATGAGAGAATTCCCCATCTAGAGCAGCTCAAACACATACGAAGCTTGTTTATTTAATAGAACCCTTATAAAATAAAGTGAAAATTAAATTAAATTGTTGATGGTCCGTTCAGGTCGAGGTCTAAGAACTTCATACGGAGCCATTCATTCTCTGTCAAATCTATTTTCACCCCCTGTTTTGTGTGTGTGTGTGTGTGTGTGTGTTTATGTGCTAGACTACTTTCTGTGTATTAGAATAGTTTAATAGTCTCATCTGATTTTAATATCAAGTGTCAATATTTATAATTTATTGTCTTAAGGTGTCTTAACTTGTTAATGTGCTCATAAGACGTGTTTAACATCAGGATATTATTACTGGTGGCCACCGGATTAATTTCCCAGACAGACTTAAAAACATAAACTTATCGGTGGACAAATAGTTGATCAGCTTTCAAAATATTAAGTTTGCACATTTCTCCTTTTGAGCACAATCAAAAAAAGAAAAAGCTAATTTCCTTGCAATATACAATATTGTTTTACAGAGACAGAGATGTGGGAATGTTTGAGAGAATGTGCTAACAGCTTGTGCTCATTAAATCGTATTAGTTTTTCATTTCTACAGTTCTATAGAGACTGAGCTGTGGAATAAAGCAGCATGATGTCCACTTAACATATTTAACACATGGAGAATCATCAAGTCGGACTACAGAGGTGCAGAACCTGTGATGAGACTAATGTTTTATTCCATGAGGAGTGAAAGGGGAAATCAGTAACAACTTTCACACTGATCAACCTGAAGCTCTGCTTTATTTCACTAAAGTAAACTACATCTTAAATAAGTTCATCACAAAAATCACCAGAATATTATTAGAATATATGCTACCTTAAAACTCTTATGCATGAAGCACAGCAGTTTAATATCTGTAACACCTATCAATCACACCCTGTTTCTGTAGAATGAGGCAATAAATGTGCAGAAGTGTGGTAAACCAAGTACTATACCAGCAGTGCTAAATTCTAACTCATGTGTACAAAAACAGTCTTGCTTCCTTATAATTGTTAAATACTTAAGACCATTTATTTATTTATTTATTATTATTTTTTACATAATTAACAGCTTTATAATTATAGGTATCAGTCAATTCTAAGTTTTGTCCTTCTTTTAAAAAATGAAAACTGCAAGCAGCGTACTTATCATACAGGTTAGATAATCAAGATGTTAAGAAAGTTATAATAAAATACTGGACAGAATATCCTCTTTCTTTTTCTCTCTTTATTTCAATTCTATCTAAAGATTATAATCAAATGATACTAAATGAAGGAAGAAGAAGAAGAAATTACTTTATATATTGGTCTACAGTTAAATACAATGCAGAATCAGAGGATTGCAGGTGTTAATATTGACATTTTCTGTATCAGTCCAATCCTGAAACCAGTAAAATGAAGAAGTAATCACTAAAGCTTTCAGCTCTTGTCTCATACATTTAGGCCAATGTAGAGTGTTACTATTTTGTGGCGTTAATTAAATGTGTGATTACATGGACAGGTGTGTGATGATGAATATAGAAGCTGCAAATAGAATATTGTTATAGAGCTTTTTACAGTACATATAGTTTCCTATCAGTTTTACAGATCTGAAACAAGGAACACAGTGGAGCTCCTGCAGAAGGAGCTCAGGAGGAAGCAGCAAGATTCAGCAGGGGGAAATATCCTGCACATTATTCACTTATTCTCACATCACATAGTCTATGGATTCTACTTCATCAGGAACAAAATGGATAGTTAATGCTTATGATAAAGAAAGAAATAAGAGCTTCTATAAATGAATCGTAGACTATTATGGATCTAAGAAATGTTATGTGAAGTGAGTATATAAAGGTTTAGGTCTACAATTACAGAAAACATTTAAGGTAAAATAGAGTTTAATTATATATTAGCTGCATTAGCATGATGTCTGTTAAACTAAAGAAATAAACACCCAGAAACATCTCAGCTGACTAGATTTAGTGTAAAGAGACACTTAGTGACAAAGAAACAAAATTTACATTACGTTAGAATTATGAAAGAGAAATAGTTTAAATAAATTTTTCCCTTCACCCTCCCTTTAATAGTGAACTACACTGCATTAAACGTCCCAGAGTGAACACATTAGTCACTCTAGAGCACTACAGAGTTACATGATTTAAGAAACAGCTAAAGACTTGAAGTTCTTCATTTCATGCAGTATTATCTTCTTACTCCTTGTTAAACACCGATCCGTCTTGTTGTTCTCTCCATTTCACTGTGATGTTCTCTGCTATCCCATGATCTTTCAGTTTTTGCTTGATCTGAAGAACAGAAAAAGACATGTAGATAGAGACACTAATCTCCGGTGAATGCAGTGAAAATTCGACATAAACTGCCAGATTGTGATTACAATACAGCAGTGTTTGTGTTAGAGCTTGATGGAGACTCGAAGGAGACTACATTGAAAGGTTTGTACATTATAAGTGGAGTCTTGTGGAGGATGAGACACACCTGCTCCAAGATGGCCCCCTGTACTGCAGGATCGTTCACATCCTGACTGGACTGGATCTTAACCTTCATGATTTTTGTTACTGTAATCCCTGGATGTAGAAATGCAAAGACGTATACAAATACAAACATGGACACAATGAAACAGACATTCTAAAAGCTGTTAAAATTTCTCAATACGAGATTTAATGAAACTTTAATTCACCTGAGTAACAGAAGAAAGGTATTATGTCCGAGCATGATGCATCAGCAACCATAGTATTATTTACATAACCACAGTTTTCATTTCCCAGTTTATTATCAGGTTTTCCAGGCATCCAGCTGATGGTAGAGAATTTGGATTGATCTGTCCACTTCCAGGAGTCTCTGAACAGACCAAACCAAGTCCATGTGTAGACAGCGATTGCATTCTGAATTTTTGAGTTTTCTGTTGCATTTCTAGAACTGGCCAGATCCATATAATGCGTTCTGCAGTAAGCCTGAGCATCATACCAAGTCATTTTGTTAGAGATGTAAATGTACACTTTATTTCCATTTGTAGTGTCTGTGAGGAAAAAAAAATACGATTACCACTTAAGTTCAGTATAAGTTAAACAGGTTACAACATAAAGTTACAATTAAGAACTCCATTACACTATTTTCTAAGTACACTGCATGTCAATGTTCATAAATATCAGGTGTTTTTGTCTGTTTAAGGTTGGGTATTTATAAATTTTTTGTTATTTAAGAGTACAGATAACTTTAATGAGAACAATGCGAGCACACCGTCTACAATGTTTTAATGACAACCTTCTCTACTGACAAAATGTGAAACACATGCTGTTCCTTACCATTAAAGCACACAAAGGTACCTGTGGTATTACAGTCTCCAGTAATCCAACCCCACGTACTTGTCAAACCACACTCTCGATGTCCGCCATTGTTGTTAGGCCATCCTCCAAGCCACATCATCCCAGTTGTCAGTGGCTCATTTCCAAAGGACCAGCGCCAGCTGTTAATGTCATTGTACATTCCAATCCATGCAATGGAACTGAATTTTTGTCTTTGTGCTTCATACTGAAGTTCGACCATGTTCTCATTAGTTTCGACAATAGCCAGATCAGTGTATGTGACTGTGCAGTAAGCTTTCGCATCACTCCATGTTTTCCCCTGCTGGATCAGAAAGTACTTACGAGGTACAGACAGGACGAGAGCGACGACTCCTTTGGAGGAGAGGTTTAAAAGATTTATACATTGTTAAGTCTGTGTCAGAAATTTTTTATTTGAATTAATAAAAATGTTTACTTGTTAGTATGAAAGATATTTTTCTCAATTTGTTGGATGCAAACATGAAACACTGAATTTTATTTGTTTATAAAATCATCTATCTAAACTCAATATTGTTTGTAGCTATCTAAATCTAGTGTGTCATGGTCTTAATATAGGAGGTGTTCTGTATCAGATAGTACAGCACTACCATTTCATGAGGATGGGGCCTATCAATGAACAGGTAAATTCATTGTTTTAAACCACCATGTACACTACGTAGCTCACCTACACCTGGGAAATAGATGACTGCTGTTTTACATTTTCACAAACACACGACACACACACACACACACACACACACACACACACACACACACTTTTCTCACCTGTGAAAAACAGGAGTACAAACAGATGCTGCTCCATCACTGATGTATTGTTGGAAAACTCACTGAAAAATTAAAAAAGTGATTAAAAGTCACTGAACAGAGACTGAAAGTACCACATAATTACATATCATTCTATTAGAAGTTAATCTCGAATCATCATGCATCACACTTGAAATGAGTAAAGGAAAACTGAACCACTACCAGTTTGATGCATGCACCAAACGGCAAATCACATCACTGCTGGTAATAACAGTGAAAGGACATACGTTTTTGTAACAGAGAATCATGGCATGAGTGCTTGAGAAGAAAAAACAGTTGAAGAAGTATGTGTTATATAATATTATATAATGTATGTGTTAGATACTTTAGAAACAAGTCTGAATTTTGCTGATGTTCATGCTGACAGATGGTGAGAAATTTGACCATTTATTTTAATATTTGACCAGGTTTATTGTAATTTGTGTGACTAAATACAACATGTGAATGTTTTTTTCAATAATAATCATGATTTCACTATATGTAAATAATATTCCCTATGTACCCAACACAGGTGATTGCTTTGAGACTACACAGGAAGCTCAGCTTCCCCTAAAATTTCATTCAAATGCAGCAAAATGCAATACAAAATGATATGATTATGTCTACAAGTGTCTAAGTGACTATTCATCAGTCTTGGTGGAATTTAATATTTTAGTGAAAAAAATCAACAAATATCTCTCTGCAGTATCACGCTGTTTGTTCATCAAACTGGTTTTGGTGATCAGCCTAGTCTGCATTAAAATCTCCCCTGAAGCCCTGACAAAGAGGTGGTGGACTCTCAAGAGAAGCCTGTGTGATTCTGGGTGTCTAAGGGAGATTTGTGTACACTATGTTTAAATGGAATGAACGATTAATGCTCATTGGACATCAGGCTTTGAACACGTCATTTTCAGTTCACACCTTGAAGCACAGCTTCTTTGGGAGTGAATGGGAGTTTTGGGGTAGGGTGTGTTTTTCAACATTGATTAGAAGCTCTTCGGCTTCTACTTATAATGATTTATAGGTCTGTCATCCATGAAAAGGATAAGCAGTATAGAAGATGGATGGATGGATGGATGGGATGGATGGATGGATGGATGGATGGATGGATGAGATCAGAGCCTCGTAACCATTGCCAATCACTGAAAAGGTAATGAACTTGACTATATCAATCAAACAGAAAAATATTATAAATAAAATGTAAGTATAAATTTCAGTTTGATTATTTTACTGAAATTTGTTGTTCATGAGTCTAGCTATATTGAAGACACTTCCTTCTTCAGCAAGTAGTTTTTGGTACAAAATGGCTGGCTAATGTTGACCTGATTTTTAAAAAAAGTCTTTTGATGCTCATTCTTATAAAGAGGGACTGAAAATTAAACAAGAGGGCAGACCAACACCCAAGATTTTAATTCAAAACTCAAGGACTAAAAAAGGTAATTTTCGGTCTCTTGGTACAGAAAAATTGATTGGCTGTGTTTATTATTAGTTTTAGATTACCTGGAGTGACCACTGTACAAGTCTCGGTGAATTGCTGTAGAAACAATAATGGCAAGGGACAAGGGTATTAGTATAAACCTCTGCATATATATATCACACATCATATGGCATCCCACAGGTGCTCCTCGCAAAGTTTCTGAGGACGGAGTCAAAAGAATAGTCCAAGAGCCAAGGACCACTCAGAAATAGCTCCAGAAACACTTGGAGGCATCAGGTACCATCGTCAAAGAGAAAACAATAGGCATGCACTCCACTGCTCATGCTCACCTGGCAAAACTCCATGACTAAAGAAAAGGCTTGTCAAAGCTCGATTAAAGTTCTCTACAACTCATTTGGAGAAGCCTATAAAACATTGGGAGAGTGCAGTCTGGTCAGATGAGAGCAAAATGTAACTTTTTGGCTGTCATACTACACACCATGTTTGGAGAAGAAATGGCACTGCACATCACCCTAAAAACCCCATACAAACAGTGAATTTTGGAGGTGGAAGCATCATGGTATGGGCCTGTTTCTGTCTTTTGAGAAGAATCTGCTGCCATCCCCCAGGATCATGAAGATGAGATGTGCGTGGACCTTCCAGCAGGACAACATTCCAAAGCATACAACAAAGGAAACTCTCAATTAGTTTCAGAGAAGAAAATCAAGGTGTTTGAATGGCCCAGTCAATCACCTTTCAATCCAATTGAACAAGATTTAAAAACAATATGTTTTGAAGAATGGGCAAAAATCACACCAGAATACAGTGGCCCATTAATTTCTTCATACAGGAAGTGTTTTGAAACTATCATAACAAACAAAGGCTTCTCCACTAAGTATTAAATAAATTTCAGTTAGCGTGTTCAGTACTTTTTTTTCTGTCATTCCACTTTATTACACATAACTTTAGTTAATACTGATGTCTGGTGAAAAGTATATGAAAAAAGTATGAGCCTAAAGCCACCAACACATATAGTGAAATATTGTTCGTAAAAGGTCAAAACATTAAATAAAAATACTGACTAAAATCTGTGGCTTGGACTATGCTAAAGTTGTAGTTGATGTTTGCATGAATACCCTCTGCAGATCTAGGGTGACTGGATCTACAAACACTTTGGAAATTCCAGAGGAATGCCTAGGATTATATTGTGAGGTGGACAGAATAGCTTTGAACAGTGGAGACTATCAGGCGCTCTATATGAAGGGTAAGTTGGACAACTTTCATGTGCAGCCTACAAAGTGGGTGATTGGAGTTACTAAGAATGCAGTCACAGTTAAAGACATGGCCATGGATTGTCATTGTAAGGTGAACTGACTAACTGGATTTGAGATATGGGTAGTGCCATTACCTTTGACCAGGTATCAAATCTAAGGAGCATTGGCTTTTAACCATTAAATTTTTGTGTGATTTAAGTGTCTGTTAAAATCTTTGAACTTTATATTTGGTTTAATATGGAGTCTGAGTGGGTCTATTGCCAACAAAATATGGTTGGTGGTGTTGGGCAAAAACACATAGTGGAGGTGACGGTTAGTCTTCCCTTCACCCATCCACTAATCCTGGGGCAAATTGGCTAGGATTTTAAGCATTAGCAAAATAAATGTTGTCTTGCTGTAGTAAGAGATGGTTTGGAATATGTGCATCATTTGCTGGGGAAGTGGTGTCAGGGCTGTCTTTGTCAGCTCAAAGTCAAGAGTGAGGAGGGCTCTGCTCCTTTGCTTTGGCAGAGATGCACCCTGGAGCAGTCACCCGACAAGACCCTAAGTCATACCTTTGACCAAGTAATCAATATTCAGCCAATTCAGCCTAATGTTGTGCTATCCCACCCCTATTTTTCAATTATTCATTATACAGGTTATACAAGTGGACACTCAAACACAGGAATAAATTAACCAATTGTTGGTCCCAAAGAGCTATTGCGAATATTATTCCAGGTAGCTCACCATAATCTCATGGTGGGACATGTACAACTGACAAAACCTTGAACCGACTGGTGATGATGACAGGAGGTGTGTGGGATGGTGAATCTACCTGCCACCCCAGAAGGGCCATTGTGCTCACTTCCATTAATCAAGGTGCCCTTCAAAAGAATTGCTATGGACCTAATCGGGCCATTAGATCAGATTGCACAAAGGCATTGCATTGTGCTAGATCTAGTAGACTATGCAACTCAGAAGTAGTGCTCCTCTGTGACATGTCAGCCTGCAACATTGCAAAGGCACTCTTCTATTCCCAATGTTAAGCAGTGTAAGATTTTAAACTCAAATTAAAAAGTACTATATAAATAGAGATATCATACAGCATTAGACAATGTAATGTAAGTTTAGCACTGGTTCTGATTCTTATGCTATAGTCTGTGTTTCTAAAACGTTGATCCAGAAACGTTGGTCTGTTTTTAACTGTAATTACCTGCCACTGTAAATATCTCTGTCCAGTCCTGCTCTAAAGAACACAAATATACTAAAAAGATCAACTGTCCCACATCACATGGTCTTTAACACATTTTCCTTATTAAGCGTTAAGAAATAAGTGAAGTATTTCAGTTATGCTAGTAATAGTATTTTAGTAAAGTATTAAAATTTAGGAACTGAAAAACATACCTGAAATGTGAAGGAGGTAAACTATCGGTGTTGTAGCTTTTACAGATCTCAGTGTCTTTCAGAAGCATTCTGTAGTATCTGGTAAACTGAGTTGCTATTTATCTTCTTTTAGAATTGATGACTTAATGCAAACCACCACCACCTCCTTCTTTTTCTACTTTACAAAACAGATCGGATGGAAATCTGAGATGGACAGGGTACAACTGAACAAAAGAAAAAAAGAAAAAAAGAAAAGAAAAAAAAAACAAAGCCCTGGAGATGTTTATCAAGGTGTCTTTAGTGCATCATAGGAGAAAAAAGGATTCTGTTCAGTTTTGATTATTAAACGTACACAGCACTAAGATGAGCTCCACATACTGAACTGCTAACCATGGATACTGTAGCTGTACTAATCCATTTGTTTCATTACTGCAAATATGTGATTATTATTTACAAATTACAATTTTTATAGCAAGGTAGTGTGTATTAGTGTCATATTAAAGAAAAACACATTTGTCTCTTCCATGAGACAAGAGATTTTATTTTACTGCAAACCCAGATCTTTGTCACACATTATCATATGCTGTTTTATATGCAGGTTAAATAGAGAACATTATTGAATCAGTTAAAATGAACATATGTTATATGTTTAACCCACATCCTACTGACTGGGGTACCCGCAGACCCCGGATGTGTACTTTTTCTCAAATCTCACAGGTGCTATGTTCTATCATTCTAATTTTTCATAACTTTGTCAATCAGTTTGTTCCTAATGACTTCATACCATTGTTTTCAGTTTCTGTTTTAATTAGTGCTTTTTAAAAATAACAATGTATTTTAAAAATACATTTTATACTGGAATCCTGTCGGACCCCAGTCAAAAGCACTCAATTGATCCTATGCAGTTTTAATAAATGGAACTATTTACTGAGTTCCTGTTTCCCATAGGTAATAATTTAAACTATCACGAACTATCCGAGGGGGTAGGGGCACTCTGTCAGTCATTTTGTAGTAGACAGACACAGATGCAGCAGAAACAGATGGGCTAGGGTTAGATTGGAAGTTAGGTTCCAGATTCCTAGTTAACTTCCAGATTGGAAGTTTTTAGAACGTGGCTGACATTGCTGGATCTAACGGAGACAGCTGGGGCATGCCCTGGTCATGCCACACATGAAGAGGAGAGCTGATAGTGCCATGCTCCAAGCCCCAATCTGAGTAGCAATGCACATCATGGGAGTGAGGACAACTTCACCTGGTGCTGTGGACGTCCAGCAATCGGTTGGTAAATCAACTTGACAAAGGTGTAGCCTTTGCTCCAGAAACACAGACAGGAAGGTAGCAAATGTCTCTTCCTCTTGTCATATGCCAATACGCCCTGAGCATAGCATGAGCCAAATCATGTGCTATAACTGCCTGTAGCATGTGGTGTTGAAATATCAATGTAAACACCATTCATTTTACATTATATACAAATTGAAAAATACATTTATTCAACATTTATTTTGACACGAGGTCATACTGAGAAACTCTATCTACTATTGTATTTAAAGCCCACACACACACACACACACACACACACACACACACACACACACACACACACACACACATTTACTTCAATTATTTTATATTGGGGTTAAACCATATAAATATAACATAAATAATGTTTACTTGAAATTACTGAAAACTAAATGATACCGTAATCAAATGATGGTAAATAAGCTTTTAATTACTAATTTGGATTGTACTTGGTATAAAAGCTGCAATTTGTAAAAGAAAAGTTCATATTTTTGTTTTACACAATGTGCAAATTAACTGTAACCTTCCTAAAATAATAATAATCATCATCTGTTTTTTTTTTTTTTCAAATAACATTAATTACATAACTAATACTGTTTTAAGGAGAAATAAGTTAACATTTTGCTATGATGGTTGTTTATTACAGTAGTTTATTCTTGGGGTTCCCAGGGACCACAGTCAGTAGTCCTTGTATGTTGTACATTGGTAGGATGAGTGTTAAACTGTTTAGGAGTTCAATCCTTCACCTGGGTGCAGGATAGAGAAGAGTGTTGATGTAGATCTACTTTGTATCTTAAGGGTTGTTGGGTCAAGCAGTGCTAGAGGCTCAGAGAGAGCATGGTGTAGAGTGGGGTTTGAGAAGTGCTTTAAGGAAGGTGGGTGCTGGTATGTTTTTGGTTTTGTAGGTGAGCATCAATGATTTGAATTGAAGTACGCCTGTAGAGGGAACATAACAGTGGGAGTATTTATGGGAACTTGGGGAGGTCGAACACAATTCATCCAGCTGCATTCTGGATCAAATTCTGGATCAGCAGCAGACATGATAAAGAAGAAAGGGTCCCACACTGCACAGATACGGGGAATAGGAGGGAAGCCCAACTCTGGCATATGTATGTGTGTTAGCAGAGTCCAGCTAATTTTGCAAGTTCAGTAGTGAAAAATGTGTTATGATGAAGCAGAAACATGCAATCATGTTAGCTGCACATATTCACTGGCCTGCAGGTCATCAGACAGTGGGTGATGTGAAAAACCTAAGAATGCAGCAGGAAACCACCTATTCACAGACATATAAATTTAGATTCAACTTTATTGTCATTGAGCAGAGTACAAGTACAAATGCAGTTAACATCTAACCAGAAGTGTAAAACAAAATGTGCAAATGGTATAAACCGTGCTCATATTTAGGCATGAAAAAAAAAAAAACAGTGCACATGGCATGATGAGTTAGGAGACATGGACTACAGTGATGAAGCCAATACAGTGCACTGAGCAAAGGTGCAAGTGGAATGGAGGTAGTACTGTTAAATTAAAATTTGTTAAATTAAAAGTACAATCTGTTAAATTAAAAGTACAAAATTAAAATTAATTAATTACAGTTAGTCCAGAGCTCTAACTCCTCTCTGTATGCTGTCTCATCATTGCTGCTGATCAGTCCTACCACTGTGGTGTCATCTGCATTTGATGCACTTGATTATAAAGTTCGAGCCATGAACACGTACTCAGTTGTGGTGAAGAGAGAGTAGAGGAGAGGACTAAGCACACAGTCCTCTTGGCTTGTTCTACTCAGTTGCTCTGTGTAGACCTTGTGCACACAACCTGGAATGCTATCTAGTTGGAACCTGCACACTAGCTGTAATCCAAGATCCAGATACATGGGGGGTCACCATCATTTCACATCTCAATTTCTTCAAATCCACAAAAAATCTGACCAAATCCATGTTATGATGTTAATTTTTATACAAATAAACATTTGTCACACTAAATCAGGATGATCCCTTCACTCTCTCTCTCTGCTTCTCACAGAATAGCGGATTCCACTCTCTCTCTATCGGTGAGAGAGCAGGCTTAAAGTCTCTTAGAGGAGACATTTGGCACCACCTACATTGTATACATACACATTTTTTCCACCCACTCAAAAAAAATATTCACAAAAATAATTAATAAAAGTGTTTTTTTTTTTAAGTGTTCTCTTTTACAGTGTTCTCTTTTTCATTTCTGACTTATTTAGTCATCTGTGCTACAAATGGCTCTGTATGCTTCAGTAGTATTGGTACAGACATAATTCTAGTGGAATTTGTGGAGAACAATCCTGAAATTGGCATGACTAAAATCCCCAGCAGCAACAAATACTCCATCCTGGTGTGCAGTCTGTAGCTTGCCAATGACAGCACCAAGGTCTTTTTTGGCTGACTTGGTTTTAGCATCTGGAGAGACATGGACGGCTGGAATTATGGTTGAGTGCTCTACTGGGCATCAGACCAGTTCAAAGTTAACTCACTGAAAGCAGTAGTGATGATAGCATGGCTAACAAAGGGATCCCTACTTAGCAAATAGTCACAGAGTTCCAATGGCTCCAAATGTACTAAAAAGTACTATTTGGCCAAAAGCATGTGGACACCTGAGCATCACACATTTATGTGGTTCTTCCCCAGACTATTACCACAAAGTCTGAGACACACAATTGTATATAATATATCTGTATGCTATAGCATTATAATTTCCCTTCACCGGAACTAAAAAGCCCTAAGCGAGCTCAATGAAGACATGGTGTGTTAAGGTTGGAAGAAGGTGTAAGAACTCAAATGTCCAGCACAGGGCCCTGACCTCAACTCCACTGAACACCTTTGAAATGTTGACCTAAAATCAGTGCCTGACCTCAACCTCACTAATGCCCTTGTAGTTGAATGAACACAAATCCCCATAGCCACACCCAAATTCTAGTAGAAAGCACATATGGGTGTGATGGTGTGGGTGTACATACTTTTAGACATAGTGTATACAAACCCATCTGCCGCTGCTGTGAAGAGATGAGTCTAGCACCAGCTTTGGTATGAGGAGAGTATAGTAAAAGGAGCAAAGAGATGTGATGAGAAGTTATCCACAGCAAATACAAAGTCTTGTTCAGTGTATGACGTACGGTCTCGGCATGGAGCACATACAAACACACATACTACAGAATGCTGGTGTTAGATTAATTTTTATATTAATTAATAAATTAATCAACAATTTAAATAATATATATTTTTTAAATAAACAAAATAAAAATGATAATTTAATTGATGTATTACTATGCTGTCCTCTGCTCTGTTATGGTACCTTGGTGTGTGTGGCACAGTTATGAGCATGTTCGAAGGCATCGATCCTTAAACAGATCCAGTACACACATGTGGTTGATGAAGGCTGTTCAGTTCTAAGTAAAATAAGCTTGTGCTCACCAGGGCAATATTGATGGTCATAATTAATTATTGTTTGAATGTTATGAAAAGTGACATCTCTATGTTTAGCAGGTTGGTAATTAACATTGAGCTTTTTTCATAAAATATTTTTAAAGTAGAAAATGTTTTTCAGATGTTTTTGACCCATATCTGACACACTAAGCTGCTGATTTTAAACAGAAACTGCTTCACCTGCCTTTCCTGTGGGTCATTGCATTAAGTAAAGTAGAGCTGTTACAGTTTCACATGTTCACATTATGATCACAGTTTATCACAGTATTGTTCTATTAATCAACCATTTTTTGTAATGTAAACCAATGAAAACAAAATAAATCTGATAAAATGTGAGATCTTTTCCAACATTTAATGTGATATAGCAAACAACAAAATTGAAGTGAAAAGCAAATTTAAATGTTTAGAAAACAAGAAAAAATTCCAATACTCTGCATAAGTAAAACATTTAATAATGTTTCATGTGACTGTGCTCAGAATTAACCAATCACATTTAAACTCATTTTCAACAGTACTTAGCATACACCTGTCACCAAAGTGATTCTGAATAAACTCAAGTAAAGATCAGCTGTTTCTTCAGGATTTTCTTGATGACATCTTGGTTCCATCCAACTGCTGAAGTCATGGTCCACAAAGAGCTTACAAAGCATGCACAACATATCCAAAACTTTAAAATTACCATGGAACCTCATTAAAGTCGTTGTCAAGAAGTGGAGTAAAGTGGGCAGTATAAAGACATTTCCACAGACAGGACATCCCTCCATAACTGGCAAAAGGACAAGAATAAATCTTAAATAATAAAAAAAAAAAAAGAAGTACAAATGAATAAAATGAAAGCACAAATATTTTTGTGTTTTATAAATTTAAAAATGGTCAGTGAATCCATTTGGAAGATGCACTCCTAATATCGTGTGTTAGAGTTCAGTTGCTTGTGGTGTTTACTGTCACAGAGAGCAGCCTGTTGCAGTCATGGAGTAGATCAACCCCAGCCACCAGCTTGGACAATTTATTTCCTGTAGTGTTGCTGCTCAGTGGAGTGGCGTGTGGTATGGTGAGGAGAACCACTAGACCTAACTGCACATGTTCATAAGTCTGTAGGTCACCAGAGGGTGAAAGAAACCACTTGTTGATAGATTGAGAGGTGAGCGCTGTACTGAGCAACAGAATAATTCATAGCTAACTCACAGATAGAGAAGTAGTGATGATAAGTTAGAAAGGTATGTCTGACATAGTATTAAGAGAATAGAGTAAAAGGAGCAGGAAGATGTGATGAGAAGGTATTTGTAACAAAAACTGCATCACCTTAATTTTGTGACTTAACAAAATTAACAACGCTAATGTGAAATATTTTATTGTCTAAATTGTCAAAATTTTTTATTGTCTAAACTGTAGCTCTATTATAGCCTTTCAAGAAAAATTTCTGCTTAGTAAATATTAATAGCTTGAGTGTTGGAGTAGTGTATTAGATGAGAGATGAAATCTGGAGGTAAACTATCAATATTCTGTATTTATTTTGTCCCTGTGACCTTCAGAGACCTTTTCCATTTGGTGATAAACTCAACTTCTTATGTGTCGTCCTTCAGGCAAAAAGGCTTATGCAAACCACTCTGTCCCTTTTGTCCTACTTTACATAAACTCTGAATAAAACAAATCACAGTGACCGACAGACTGGTTTAAATAATAAGGTTTGCACACCCTTGGGGCATGACATCTAGTGTCCTTGGTTATGTATGTGTTCTTTCATTACACTGACATCTCTATTAGAATTCAGCAGCCGATTAGTGAACTATATTAGATAAAAGGTGAACTATATAACAGAATTACATCTTCCTTTTCCAGTCAGAGCACAGGGAGATGCAGACAGACACATGGACTGTGTAAAAGGTCTATGTGAGTCTTTCTGTTGCATCATCTGCAAATAACACAAGTTCGTCAAAAATAAAATTAAATCAACCAATAAAACAAAAAAAAAAAAGAGTTCAAATGGCTCCAGAAGTATAAGAGTTCACTCACCGCTGCCACGATGTGATGACAGTATTCTGTCACCAGCTTTAGAGGACAGGTCACATAGATCCAAGATACACAGGAGGTCCAGTATGGTACAAGGTCAGTAGAGTAAATGGATCAGAGACATAAGGAGAAGGTATTTATAACAAATGCCGCATCACGGTCACCATGACATTGTTGAAGGTCTCAGCATGGTTCACACACACACACACACACACACACACACACACACACACACACACACACACACACACACCCGCACAAGGATATCCAGATGTTAGACTCTGCCCTTCATAGGTTAGAAGAGGTTAAATAGAACACAAACTCAAACTCTCTGCAGTGTGTGTACTGTATATTAATCAATGAACAGACAGTAATTGGCTTTGGGGTTAATACACTCACTGAGCACTTTTTAGGAACACTATACTAATACTGAGTAAGGCCTCCCTTTGTTCTCAAAACAGTCTAAATTCTTCATGACATGGATTCCACCAGATAATGGAAACATTCATGTGAGATTCTGTCCATGTTGACATGATTCCATGATGCAGTTCCTGCAGATTTTTCAGGTGCACTTTCATGCTGAAAATCTCAATGGAGATTTGGAAAACATTTTCATGTTCATGAAACCAGTTTGAAACCAATTTTGCTTTGTGACATGATGCATTATCATGCTGGAAGTAGCCGTTAGAAGATAGTTAACTTGTGGCCATGAAGGGATGCACATGGTCAGTAACAATAACCAAGCCGGGGAGGGGGGGGGTTGTTTTCGGTGTTTGTACTTTTAATTTTGTTTTCCTTCGTTAGCATAAAAAGAAAAAAAACCTATTAATGATTTCTGCTGTGTGTTGCTCAGTTTGTTTTTTCTTCTTAATGAAATATTTGCGAAAGGGAAAGGAGGAGAGAAGAGAAAAAGTAATGTTCAGCAGAAATGTTCAATAGAAATGTCGAGCAGAAATGTTCAATAGAAATGTTCAGCAGAAATGTTCAATAGAAATGAAAGTGGAGATTGTTTGAGCTGAAATTAAAAAAATAAATAATAATAATTCAGTAGCAATAACCAAATAGGCTGTGGCATTTAAGCCATTATTTATTGGTATTAACAGGGCCAAAGTTTGCAAAAAAAAAAAAAATTCCCATTTTTACCATTAGACCACCTGTAGCAGTCTGGACTGTTGAAACAAGGCAGGTCACCTTATACAAACATCTCTGTCCCTTTGTCCTACTTTACATATAACCTTGGTTAAAGCAAATCTGAGTTTGGGTGGAACTGTCTCTGTGTGTGTGTGTGTGTGTGTGTGTGTGTGTGTGTGTGTGTGTGTGTGTGTGTGTGTGTGTGTGTGTGTGTGTGTGTGTGTGTGTGTGTGTGTGTGTGTGTGTGTGTGTGTGTGTGTGTGTGTGTGTGTGTGTGTGTGTGTGTGTGTGCGTGTGTGTGTGTGTGTGTGTGTGTGTGTGTGTGTTTGGTTGAAGATGCAGGACGTGGGAGGCGAAGGAGGAGGAGGCGAACACCCAACTTACAGGATTCCTTTAACTGCAAATGTTACTGCAATTGCTAACATAATAATATATAGATAAACAAATAACAAATAAGGCTATACGAATGTAAACATAAAATGGAGTACTTTTTGTAGTTTTTGAGTTGGAATGATAGTATTCCTCTTATAGCTATTTTACAACAATTTTTTTTATTTATTAAAGAATGATATAATACAGTTTTTACCTGTACATAGTAAAATTTTATGTTACAGAACATCCACAAAACATGAGTCTTCAGGACAGAGGACTTTCCAGTTCTGTATCACATTAAAAGAAATGTTTTTCTTCTAATTAGTGTTCGAGACTCAGATACAGTCTCAGTCATTAAGTCTAGGCGGAAAACATTTCTTTATCAAGCCTTTTTAAATAGCTTTTCTTTTTTTTTTTAGATAAAGGTGCAGATCTGGAGGGTTCATGCGCAAATAATTTTTGGTGAATTGGGATGGTTGGATGCCATCTATCTATGCACTTTGCATGAAGATCTAAATGGCCTTTTGCCAGCTTTCTACTACTTGATGAGAAGGTATTTATAACAAAAAATGCATAACATTAACTTTGTGACTTTGATATTAACAACCCTAATATGAAAGATTCTAATTTTCTTTTTGTCTAAACTGTGGCTGTTTTGTAGCTTTTACAGGAAACATTTCTCCTTGGAAAGTGTTACTAGCTCGAATGTTGGAGTCGTGTATTAGAAGTGAGTATGTTCGGTTGAGATGCAC
This sequence comes from Ameiurus melas, assembly GCA_012411365.1. Lineage (NCBI taxonomy): Eukaryota > Metazoa > Chordata > Actinopteri > Siluriformes > Ictaluridae > Ameiurus > Ameiurus melas. The sequence continues at coordinate 2,463,054 of CM022766.1, forward strand.
TTTCATGCTGTGAATCTCCTGTTGTACCACATTCCGAAGGTGTTCTATAGGATTCAGATTGACACCAGATTGGTTGATTGGAAAGGCCACTGAAGAATACTGAACCCAGTTTAAGAAGATTTTTGCTTTGTGCATTATCATGCTGGAAGTAGCCATGAGAAGAAGGGTAAATTGTGGCCATGAAGGGATGCACATGGTCACCAACAATGCTCAAATAGGCTGTGGCATTCAAGCCATGAATGATTTGTATTAAAGGGTCCAAAGTGTGCCAAGAAAACATTCCCCAGACCTTAACACAACCTCCACCGGCCTGACTGTTGACACATGGCAGGTTGGGTCAAGTCAAGTGAAGTGGGTTTTTATTGTCAATCCACGAGAGGAGTGAGGGGGTCATCTGCAAAACTGGTTGATTTGAAGATCCACAATCCACTGTAGGGTCTTGCGGTCAGAGGCTGTTCAGTTCCTGTACCATGTGGTGAGACAGCTAGTCAGGATGCTCTCTATTGCCCCTCTGTAGAAGGAGGTGAGTATGGGAGGTGGAGTTTGGCTCTCTTCAGCCTCTGCAGGAAAAGGGGGTGCTGCTAGGCCCTCTTGACTAGGCAGTTGGTGCTGAGAGTCCAGGAGAGGTCTTCAGTCATGTGCACACCAAGAAACTTTCGAATCTCCACAGTTGTTCTGTTGATGTGCATTGGTGAGTCATCCACTTAGTTTCTTCTGATGTCGACAATCTTCTCTTTAGATTTATTCAACACCGTTGTTGCCACCAACTGTAGTGTCATCAGCAAATTTGATGATGTGATTAAAAGTCATGAGTCAGCATTGTAAACAGCAATTGTGAACGTTATTGTGGTGGTGTTGGAAGTGAAGTTGCCGATCCTGATGGACTGTGGTCTCCTGGTCAGGAAGTCGAGCATTCAGTTGCAGAGGGAGGTGTTTAAACCCAGCAGGCTCAGCTTTGTTATCAGTTGTTTTGGGATGATTGTTTTGAATGCTGAACCGAAGTCTATGAACAGCATCCTTACATAGTTGTCCTTTTTATCTAGTTGGGTCAGAGACAGATGGATGGTAGCAGATATGGCATCCTCTGTTGAGCGGATGGGACAGTATTCAATTCAATTCAATTTAATTGTATAACTTTTTACAACAGAAATTGTCTCAAAGCAGCTTTACAGAAATATATATACACAGTATACAGATATTAAAAGTGTGAATTTATCCCAACTGAGCAAGCCGGTGGCGACGGTGGCAAGGAAAAACTTCAGAAGGGAACCCATCCTCATCTGGGTAACAAAAGATATTGTGAAAAAGTTAATTATGGTTTTATATGAAGTCTGTTTGGCCTTAGAAGCAGACATAGTTCCAGCAATCTGGAATTGGAGTAGATGAGTGCTCCATCCAGAAGTAGGACATCCAAAAGAGATCAGGCAGGTCTGGAGAGCAGAGAGGATCAGGATCTCTAGTATCTCCATAAAATCGTGTGTGGCTCGAGAGAAGGAGAGAGAGGGAGAGAAAAGATTGGACTGTGCTTAGCGTAACAGAAAGTGTAGTCATGGTAGGCTTGAGTAAACAAATAAGTTTTAAGCCTAGACTTAAACACTGAGACTGTGTCTGACTCCCGAACACTAATTGGAAGACTGTTCCATAACTGTGGGGCTCTATAAGAGAAAGCTCTTCCCCCTGCTGTAGCCTTCGCTATTCGAGGTACCATCACATTGCCTGCATCTTTTGATCTAAGTAGGCGTGGCAGATCCTATAAAACCAAAAGGTTGTTAGATACTGTGGCACAAGACGATTTAGTGATTTATACGTTAATAATAATATTTTATAATCAATGTGAGATTTCACTGGGAGCCAATGCAGCGTTGATTAGATCGGGGTGATGTGGACAGTATGCACTCTGAAATGGGTCCAGTGTGGTGGGAAGACTGCTCTTTATGTGTTTCATGACTAAAAATATACAGCTCCATGTGGGAAGTCCCGCTTCTACTATTTATATAATAAAAAATAATCCCAATCTTAAAATCCGTCCATCTAAACTTTAATTGAACCTAGTCGAATAAATGTTATGTACCAGTGCCAAACAATTTATAAAATGTAAAAGTTCAACTGATCTAACCAGAAGGTAAGTGTCATGTAATATCAGAGATGGAACTCTGGACTACAGTTCCCAGAAGCCACTGCACCACACCATCATTTCACATGACCACCTGCACCTGAATTTCATATTTAACATTTTTAACTTTTAACTAGCACCTATGGGTACTTAGATCCACAGTTTGCACTATACTGGTTGTCTTACATTTTTCTTTCTTTGCCATTGTCTCTGTTGCTGTGTTTATGGCCTTTGTTTCATGGTTAGTCTTTGCCTTAGTGTTTTGCTACAAGTTCTATAGATCAGGGGTGCACACACTTTTTCAGCATACGAGCTTCATATCTAATGACTTCATATCTAATAAGTCAATTTGATCTACCAACTATAAAAATGCAAGACATATATTTATTTATAAATACATTGACAATTATTTATGTGTACAATGTATGCTGGTGTATCTTGAATAAATGCATGAACCCATATTACACAATACAACAGTGTACATTTTTTGTCATTAGCCTACCTTACTCTGATGACTTGCACTGAATGGAATCAGTCAGGGATGCATTGTCCGGACAGTAGTTGCTGATGGCCAGCCTCAAGCAAACTTCCAAATGATCATCAGTCATGGTGGAACGGTATTTGGACTTAATGATCTTCATGTGTGAAAAAGCTGACTCACATAAATAAGTGGAGCCAAATAATGCAGTCAAGGAGGTGGCATATTTCCTCATGTTGGGGTACTTTTCCTCTGTGAGTAAGTTCCAGAACTGTCCATGAGCTCTGGACTTCAGCTCAATGTCAGCTTGTAGTGTCAAAATCTCATCCTCCACTCCAGAAGAGTTCAGTTGATGCGAGTGAAACAACTTCAGCATCTTCCCAAAATGGATAGCACATGAATGTAGCGATTGGCTCGATTAAAGCAAAGTCTTGAAAGCGTTTGTCAAACTCTGAAAGACAAATGTCAATATGCTCTATGTACTGTGCACTGTCAAACTGCACACATGACTTCCATTGCGTCTCCAACTCTGACACAAGGTTATGGAAGTTTGCCAAATTATGGCCCTGCAGCTTTGAGGAGAGATGTTGCATTTTTTTGTTTGAATGCATTAATTGAGATGATAATATTGATCACGGTTTTGTCTTTTCCTTGCAGCTCTAAATTAAGGTCATTCAACATGTTGGTCAGGTCAGTTAAACATGCCAAATCTAGCAGCCACTGATCGTCATTTAGTTGGTTGTACTCTGCATGTTTAGCTACACGGAAAAAATCCTTTATCTCCGGACAGAGCTCTCGAAATCGTTGCAGGAAGTTACCTCGACTAAGCTACCTCTCGTCAGTGTGTAATAACAAGTCAGAGTGGTCGCAGTCAGCCTTCTCCAGATGCGCACGGAATAGCCGTCTTTGAAGAGATCTGGCGCGAATAGAACAGGCGATCTTCGTTGCCACATCCATCATCTCTTTCATGTTTAGCATTTTTGAGTATAACGCTTGTTGGTGTATTATGCAGTAGTAATTGAGGAAGTCTGGAAAATTGTCGTCCTTCCTGCACTTGAGAATAAATCCATTCAAGCGACCAACCATTGTGGGAGCTCCGTCTGTGGTGATAGACACCAATTTGCACAATGGGAGCTGGGTTTTTTCGATAAATTTTTTGCAAAACTGAAATATGTCTTCTCCTCGTGTATATTCTCTCATGGGCAGTACAGTTAACAGCTCCTCTTTCACAGTCATATCGGTAAACACCATCCGAATAAAAATGCACATCTGGGCTGTGTCACTCACGTGTGTAGACTTCTCCAAGTGCAGTGAGAAACACTTGCAATCTGTGATTTCCTTCCAAAGTTGCTGGGTCAAATCCTCAGCCATGACTTCACTGCGCCGTGTAATTGTGGTTCTTGATAGCTGGAGAGCTTTGATCAAAAACAGTATTTCTGATTTGTTTTTAAAGTCTCGGAACAGCGAGTCAGCTGCTTCAACAAACACTTCTTTTACCATCTCTCCATCTCGGAATGACTTCTTGTTCTTAACGATGAGGTGACAAACCCGTAATGACGCTTCGGTGGCTGCCTTTGCTTTTGTAGTTAGCTGTGGGAAAAATGACTGCTGTCCTGACAACTGGGATTTTAGTTCTTTCAAAATTTCTCCTTCTCAGCTCGCTTTTTGGTGGAAAGTCGGTGTCGTAGTTTTTATGAAGGGTCCGAAAATGGTGCTCCACATGGATGGTAGACTGGCAGATGAGGCAAGCGCACTTCGAAAATGACATAGTGGAAAAAAAAGTCCTCCTCCCACTCCATATGGAAATGGTAAGTTTTAGACTTCTTACTTGGTCCAGCTTCTTTACTCATTTTTAAACCCTTTCTCAAGTTCAAAAGAAATAAATTAGAGGCTAACTGGGCAACTCTCAAGCTTGCTAGAGTTTTGCAGTACTTAGCGCTGTTGTATGCGCATGCGCGACGATGTCAATCAAGTGGCCCTGTCAATCAAGTGACAAATTCTATAGCGAGGACGGATGATAGTCTGACATCTATTTTTTTTAATGCCATGCGATCTACCCACACTACCTTTGCGATCGACCGGTAGAACGCGATCGACATATTGTGCACCCCTTTGTATTGTTTGTATAGCTATTAAACCTAATATGCACTTGCATCTGTCTCTGCCTCCAATCATGACAGGACGTAAGACCTACTATAGATGCAGCAGAATTCAAGAGGCCTTGTATGAAAGGAAAAAGCTGATGTGGGAGAAGGAGGGGAAATTCTCCCTCATAAAAGGAATGGTTTGACATGATGTACACCGTCATGGGGTATGCCAAAGGGAGCCTTCCAACGAGGCTGGAACCATCTTCCACCCTCCCTCCCCCACTGTGGATCTCGTCCAGCATGCCTTGTCAAGGGAGAACGTCATTCAGCCTCCCTGCTCATCTGAGGATGCTGCTCACATTCCTGTTCAGCTGAGGACATGGATCAGTCTCCTTGTTCAGCTGATGACATTACTCCACTTCCCAATGTAGCCAAGAGCTCCATTTTCTTCCCTGCTCTGCCTTGGACGTCACTATGTTGGGTTCTGCTTCGGACACCACTCCACTTTCCTGCTCAGCTGAGGACATAGCTCCACCTTCATACTTGGCTGAGTATGTCACTCTGCATCCCTGCTTGGCTGAGGACATCACTCCGCTTTCCTGCTCGGTTGAGGATGTTGCTCCGCATCTGTGCTCAGTTGAGGACGTCGCTCCGCATCCCTGCTCGGCTGAGGACATTGCTCCGCATCCCTGCTCAGCTGAGGATGTCGCTCCCCATCCCTGCTCGGCTGAAAACATTGCTCCGCATCCCTGCTCGATTGAGAATGTCGCTCCACATCCCTGCTCGGCTGCGGGCATCACTCCTTTTCCTTGCTTTGCACCGTATGTCCCCCAATGCTCCCCCCCATGCTTCACGGAGGACATCGCTCAACCCCTCATGCTTCAAGGAGAACATTGCTCCCCCCCTCATGCTGCACGGAGGACCTCACTCCCCCCTCATGCTTCACGGAGGACATCGCTCCCCCCCATGCTCACAGGAGGACATCACTCACCCCCATGTTTCTCAGAGGACATCGCTCCCCCCTCATGCTTCCTGGAGGACATCTCTCCTCCCTGTGGCCTCTTGGAGAATGTTGTTCAGAACCTTGTTCCCCCACAGACCTTGCGGAGAGCGTTGCTCCCCCTGTGGCTCTGCCATGAGCTTCCTTCCTCCTGCTGGTTGTGCAGTAGCCATCGCTCCAGATTCAAGGCCGGCTAGGGATATCATGTCATATCTCTGTTGTACGGAAGAGGCCGCCCCACACCTGAACCACAGAGAACACGCTCAGTTCCTGTCTGAGGTCAACATCACAGCCAACTAAATTCTGCTCATGCCACAGTCAGCTGACATGGCTGACCAAGTTCTGCCTTCCTGATCCACTGAGGACATCACTGTGCCTTCTTGCCCTGCTGAAGCTGATGACCCAGCTTTTCACACCTGGGTGCTGTCTAGCAACTCCACCAAGGCTGCCCCAACCTCATGCCTGCCTCTCGGCTGCTTGAGTAGCCTGCTATCTGTTGGACAAGGCCTGCCTCAGGACCTAAGGACTTTTTGCCCAGAGGGCCAGAACTGCCAGGAGAGGGAGTGTTTTCTGGCACCTGAACTTCATTCTTATTAACGAGTACTTGCAGGTATACAGTTTGCACTACAGTGGTTGTCTTACATTTGACTGTCTTTGCCGTTGTCTCTGTTGCTGTGTAATGGTCTCACCCATTCACACACACACCAGTGGTAGCAGAGCTGCCATGCAAGGCGCTAGTTTGCCATTGGGAGCAACTTGGGGTTCAGTGTCTTGCTCAAGGACACTTCGGCATGTGGAGTCACCCAGGCCGGGAATCGAACCGCCAACTATACGATTAGTGGACAACCCACTCTACCACCTGCGCCCGTCTTTGTTTCATGGTTAGCCTTTGCCTTAGTGTTTTGCCACGAGTATACAACACAAGTTGTGCTGTTTTCTTTTGTTTTGTTTGAATTATTATTAAACCTATTCTGCCTTTGTGAAAATCTAGTCGTCACACGAAAATATAGTCATGAGTTTAATTCCTTTGAAATTCTTTGAAAAGCCAAAAAAAAAAAGTCAATTCCTCTAATTATTATTTACAGACCCCCAGGGCCATATACTGAGTTTCTTAGTGAATTTGCAGACTTTGTATCAAACCTGGTTGTGTCAGTAAATAAAGCATTAATCGTCGGAGATTTTAATATTCATTTTGATAACCTGGAGGACCCTCTGAGAACAGCGGTCGTGTCCATCTTAGATTCAGTAGGGATTAATCAGAACGTAATCGGGCCTACTCATAGTGGTGGTCACACTCTTGACCTCATACTAACATACCTCATACTCTCAATTGTCCAGCTATAGACCAATATCGAATCTCCCCTTCATCTCTAAGATTCTAGAAAAGGTAGTAGCAAAGCAGTTATGCTCATACTTAGAAAGGAATAACATTCATGAAATGTATCAGTCAGGATTTAGACCTCATCACAGCACAGAGACAGCGTTAGTTAAAGTAGTAAATGACCTTCTTCTGACCTCAGATCAGGGTTGTGTCTCGCTGCTTGTGTTACTCGACCTTAGTGCAGCTTTTGATACCATAGATCACACTATTCTCCTTGATAGATTAGAAAATGTTGTTGGCATTAAGGGAACAGTCCTCTCCTGGCTCAGGTCTTATCTGACCGATCGTTATCAGTTCGTAGATATAAATGGTGATTTCTCCATGCGTACTGAGGTTACTTTTGGAGTTCCACAAGGTTCTGTTTTAGGCCCACTGCTATTTACTTTATATATGTTACCCCTAGGACAAATTATTCGTAAACATGGAATTAGGTTCCACTGTTATGTATGTTGATGATACACAGCTGTATATGTCAGCGAAGCCAGAGGACAGACAGAAGCTTAGTAAAGTTGAGGATTGTGTAAAGGACATTAGACGTTGGATGTTAACTAACTTCCTCCTACTTAACTCTGATAAAACAGAAATACTTTTATTAGGCCCACGTGTAGCTAGAAGTAATCTTCCTGACTACACAGTAACTCTGGATGGACTTCCTGTTTCATCATGTACAGCAGTTAAAGACCTCGGAGTGATTATTGACTCCAATCTATCATTTGATGCTCATGTAGATAATATTACTAGGATAGCGTTCTTTCATCTCAGAAATATTTCTAAGATAAGAAACATATTGTCACTACATGATAGAGTCCTTACTAGAACTAGAAGATACGACCACATCACCCCGATCTTATCCACACTGCATTGGCTCCCTGTAAAATCTTGCATTAAGTTTAAAATACTTCTATTAACCTATAAAGCACTACACGGTCTTGCACCACAATATCTAAGCGACCTTCTGGTTTTATATGATCTGCCACGCCTACTTAGATCAAAAGGTGCAGGCTATTTGACATTACCTAGAATAGTGAACACTACAGCAGGGGGAAGAGCCCCACAGTTATTGAACAGTCTTCCTATTAGTGTTCGGGACTCAGACACAGTCTCAGTGTTTAAGTCTAGGCTTAAAACATATTTGTTTACTCAAGCTTACCCTGACTAGATTATATCTCACTACTTCACAGTCCTAATCGTTTTTCTCCCTCTCCCTCTTTTTGCCGAGCCCCACACGAATTTATGGAGATATTGGAGATCCAGATCCCTTCTGCCTCTGGATGAGCCCAAATCTTCTGCTGGGACTACGGCTGCTCCTAAGGCCATACTTCTCATTTTCACATTATCTGTGTTATCTTCACATTCTGTGTTACCCAGATGGGGATGGGTTTCCCTTCTGAGTCGGGTTCTTCTCAAGGTTTCTTCCTCAAAAGCATCTTAGGGAGTTTTTCCTTGCCACCGTCGCCACTCAGTGGCTTGCTCAGTTGGGATAAATTCCATTTGTTTTATACCTGTTTGTATCTGTTTATCTGTTCCTGTTTGTCTCTCTTTATCTGTTTCTGACTGTTTATACCTGTTTTTTATTTCTGCTTTGAGACAATGACTATTGTAAAAAGCGCTATACAAATAAAGTTGAATTGAATTAAATTGAACTTTGCATCCGTCTCCGCCTCCAATTGTGACAGTAAAAATTTGTTTCCCCCTGTCCAATCAACAGGATCTTTAGGGTCAACCCTGAACCTGAGTGGACTAGTTTCCTGTAAAGGATTATCACAGATCCAAAGGAAGGTATTTAAGCTGGTTTCTGTTGTCAATCTGGTAAAAGAACAGAGAAATGAATGAAAGGTGTATAAATCGTTACATTCGGAAACCATTCTCAAGAAATCCTGAAGTTGTTTTTTCACTGTTCTATCAAAAAGTTGCTCCTTATTATTAATCCCCAGAGACAACACATCCTTTTGGACATTTGGATTAGGAGTCCACTTACAAAGATTAGGGGTCAGTTACAAAGTTATTCTAAGGGTTCACTTAATTTTTCCACTGCCATTTTGAATGTTGAATGAGTGTGTTCAATAAAGACATGAATGATCAGAATTTTTTTGTGTTATTCTTTTAGGCACATACTTTTTCTTGCCACTGTAGTTAATCTTGTTCAGTATAGACCGCACTCCCTGTGTTTTGTCTGTTTGTTGGTTAATAAAGACATTGCCACTTCGCTTACTTCCTGTATATATTCCCGTGTCGTTACATGAACACTATAAATACTTTGAACAAGAGAACTAGGTTGTAATAACGTGTACTATTTTACATGTTGCATTCCATTCATCTTACATTCTAAAAACATTCCCATAAGAAGGATGTAAATTAGGACGAAGGGCACATCTCATTATCCATGACATTGTTAAATCATCGGCTCTCAGCCCCTCACTGAACAGAGCAGACGCAGAGAGAGGTGTGAGTGCAGCGGGAAAGCAAGACCTCACCCTTGCAGGACAGTACTGGCAACATTTAGAAATTTGCTCATTTTTGTCCACAGAGTCGCTAGATTTGTCATTTGTAAAAAAAAAAAGGTGAAAAGTCGTTAATTTGGCAACACAGATTCACTGTTGGGCTTTTGATATTGATGGGCTTCCTGTTAAATCTTCTTCCTCTGTCTATAATCTTTTGTAATCTCTTTGGATTCGTCATGTCCTCAATCCTCTCTCACTCTGAATGCTGCTGAAATTTTAGTTCATGCTCTAATCCTTTCACATCTGGATTATAATGTCTGTGGGAACAGGCCGGCGCACAGGAAGCAAAGATCTCTCCTCCCGTGACTGCCTTGGCTGTAACTGGCATTGAAGAGACAGCTCTGCTTTGGACAATGTTTGGGGCGAAGCCGCCGACACACCCACGGCTCGTGGATGGTGCATCACATGGAAAAATTCCACCATCCAGCAAGCGTTGGGAGAGAATAAAAGGGCGATATTCCACTCGCAGAGGAGAGAGAAGTATCTCTGAGCATGGGTGCAAATCTCTGGTGTGTTTTAGGTGATTTTCTCGCCACGTGCATGTCTTCTAATCGCTATTGTGTGGTTTTTCTGGTTTCAGGAGACTCCGACGCAAGTGACGGCACCGCCCCCTTGGCTGTAACCTTAGACAGCTTTGACCCTCAAGGCCCAATCGGACGCACACCCGCACTCCCCTCACCGACAGTCTTATTTAAAGACCCTCCACGCATACACTAAAATGGCCTCCTGTGTGTCTGTGCTCTGCCCACCGCTGGCTAAATTCCCTACATGCCCTATTTATTGTCTTGTCCATAAAATACATTTTAAGATTACAGTATATTCAAAATTTACCTCCACCAGGCGATCTGTTCATTACACTCCTCTTCTTCCTGCATGATCTCCACTGGCTACTTGTGGTATCACATATTAAATTTAAGATACTACTTCTAACATTCAAAGCATTAAATAATCTTGTTCCTCCCTACCTATCTGACCTGCTTCATCCATACTGCCCCATTCTGACCCTTATGTTACTATTTCCCCTCGCGCAGTGCACTGGAGCAGGCAGAGTGCTTTGAAGCCCGAAGTGCACAATCACTCTTCCGGGTTTGATATTGTCATTGTTTATGTGCTACACGTGTATTTGTTATGGTTTATTTCCTGTCTCCAGGATTGGGGATTGTTGTTATATTATTGGTTATCTCCCTCATGTATGCTTATTAATCACAGCTGTTTTGTGTTACACCCGTTAATATGTTTGGTATTTAAACCCCTCATGTCTACATTCGTCACAAAGTAATGTTACTTTACCAAGCCTTTGTCCCATGTTCTCGTTTCCGGTTTTTGATTCAGTGTCTGGTTTCCCTTGGTGTACTTTGTCTTGCGTGTCTTATACCCGTTTGTTTTTGACAGTACATGTATGTCTCATTTTTGGATTTGTCTGCATATTTGCACATGCACTCCTAAGACTCAGTTTGTTATACCTTAGATCATCAGAACTTGGCCTTTTGTCCATTCCTAGATTTTGGCTGTCCAATGCAGGTGGAAGGTCATTTTGTGTTGCTGCTCCAAAACTTGTGGAACTCACTACTGCTAATATCATAACATAACTTCTCTGCCTAGTTTCAAGACCCAGTTAAAGACATATCTGTTTGAATTTATTTACAATTAATTTTTTGTACATTTGTGTTGTATGTATTTGTATCTATCTTATGTATCTAATGTAAAATATGTAAAGCAACCATGAGCTTTGGAAAGGTGCTATATAAATAAAAATTCTTCTTTTTCTTATGTTTAAATTTAAAGGAAAGGAAAGGTTGTGTTTAGGTTTAGAGGAAAGGAAAGGATATGGTGGTCAGGTTTATGAGTTAGACCACCCAATGAACTGTAATCCAAAAAATCCAAATTAAGAAAGGGAAGATATATAATTTTACAAATGTCATCTCCAAACACATATCTCCATTACAATTCTCAATATTATTATATAATGCTCAATATCTGTCCTCACCACCTATTCAATAATCCCATAATTGGGATAGGAAATATACTGGGGGATGCCATGCAAGTGGAAAACGTGGCTGACGAGGACATCTGCAGTTTCTCAGTTGGTAGGGATGGGAGCGGCCAACCCTTCGGAAGGGCCACGATATATAATGCCATTCAATTATGGTAAGGATGATGGTGTTATCTTGGGAAAGGGATAGGATCGGTGACAAAGTCCAAGGCAATGTGTGACCAGAGCGACTGGAAATTGGCAGGGGTTGAAGTAGGCCGGCAGGCGGGTGGTGTAGGGCCTTATTACAGGCACACACAGGCACACGTGATAAAGGCTTGGGTGTAGGTGTCCGTTGTAAGCCACCAGAAGTGCCATTTCAAGGAGCCTAGGGTGCGTTTGGAGCCAGGGTGACATGCAAACTGGGATCCATGGAATGACTGGAGGACCTGGAAACGTGTGGCATCAGGGACAAAAAGGTGACCAGGCGGCCCATTACCTGGCTCAGGTTGTGTGCATTGTGCTCTTTGAACTATGGATTCAATCTCCCACATGATTGCCTCTACCACTCTGGCCAGAGGGAGGATGGTGTTGGGGGTGTTTTTTCCTCCAACGAGAACTGGAAAGATAGGGCATTGGACTTAATATTCTTAAAACCGGGCTGGTAGGTGATCATAAAATTGAACCGCCCAAAGAACAGGGCCCAAAGTGCTTGATGAGAGTTGAGGCGCTTGGCAGTCTGGATGTAGGCCAAGTTCTTTTGGTCAGTCTAGACAATAAAGGGCTGCTCAGCCCCCTCATGACAGTGTCTCCACTCCTCTAAGGCCAACTCACAATACCCCACATCATATTTGCATTCTCACATGGAGTGGCGGTGAGAGTAGAAGGGGCAGGAGTAAAATTTCTGGTCAGGGCTGGATCGGAGGCATCTCTCTCTAAGATGAATGGATCAGTACAGGGGCTGATAACTGCTCTTTAAGACTGTTGAAAGTGGCCTCAGACTCAGGAGTTCACACAAAGGGGGTACAGGTTTTGGTAAGCCTGGTGAGGGGTGTCACAACTTGGTTGTAGTCTTGTGTGTACTGACAATAGAAGTTCCAAACCCCAGGAACTGTTGAAGTTGTTTACGTGTGGCAGGTCTGGGCCACTGGATGACAACTCAGATCTTCTCGGGGTCTGCCCTCACCCGCCCGATCTAAATGATGAACCCCAAGAACCTGACCAAGTTGACATGAAATTCACACTTCTCTGCTTTGGCAAACAGATGCTTCTCCAACAGTCTCTGCAGGACCTAACAGACATGATGGATATACTCAGCAGGGGTTCGGGAGAGGATCAGTATGTCGTCCAGGTATACAAAGACAAAACTGTTCAGGAAATCCTGTAGAACATCATTGATGGCATTAGTGAGGATGAATGGCATAACTCAGGGGGGTATTGAATGGATGATGCTAACCACAAGTAACTTCTATATGTATTTCTCCATGGCCTCCCTCTCAGGATGGGACAGGTTACACAATTGACTGGAAGGTAGGGTGGCTCTGGGAAGGAGGTCAATAGCATAATAATAAAGGCAGTGCGGTGGTAGGTAGTAAGGAGAGGGCTCGGTCCTTGCTAAAAACCTCTGTCAGGTCATGATACTCATGGGGCACGGATGAGAGGTCTGGAAGCCTTAGGGTAGGTGGTGTGCTAATGGAGCTCTTGAGAGGAAGGGCAGATTTCAGACAGGAGGAGTGGCAATAGGGACTCCAGGTGACAACACAACCAGCTAAGCAGTTTATAAAGGGGTTGTGTTTAGTTAACCAGGAGTGGTCCAAAACCTGGGGAGTGCTAGGAGAGAAGATGATTTTCAACCGGATGAGTTATCGGTTGTTACCTAAAAGAACCAGTTGCAACAGAACAGTATGGTGGGTCCCCTTGGCCAAGAATCTCCCATCCAGAGCATTAACAATCAGGGGGAATCCAGAGGTTTCACAAGGAGGCCATATTGGGATACTAGTGCCTGATAATGGAAGCTATCCTTGGCACTGTCAATCATGGCAAGTAGGGGGATGGAGATGAGGTGGTGGTGCAGGGAAGCAGGAACTTGCAGGTGGGATGGGGAGATCTGAGGTGAACGGCTCAGTTCCCTTTCAACTAGCAAGCCCTTCCTTTTGGGCGAAGGGGACCCCTACTGCAGACAGACAAAGTACTTGTTTGTGGGAGTTTTTTTTTTTTCCTTGCTGGCATGGTATTCTGTGCTTCGAACCATGTGTAAATATTATTCAGGGTATCTTGGAGAAAGACATCATCACAGACAGGTGGTGTAGTTTTGTAGTCTGTGATGGCCTTAATGCCTTGCCACATACGCCTTGTGTCTTTGCTATATGTGAAGTGACTTGGATTCTTTCTGTAGTTGCACTTTGCCTCTCTGATAGCCCGGAACAGATTAGCCCTTGCTGTCTGGAGGGCTGCCTTGTCATCAGACCTGAAAGCCTTGTCATCAGACCTGAAGAGTCACTGGTTTTCAGCAGCAGTCACAATTCAGCAGTCATCCAGGGTTTCTGGTTTGCACGGGTGGTAATGGTCTTGAAGGAAGTTACATCATTTATGCATTTGCTGATGTAGCCAGTCACTGATGCTGTGTATTCCTGCAAGTCTGTTGTGGTACAGTGCCTTGCGAAAGTATTCGGCCCCCTTGAACTTTTCAAACTTTTGCCACATTTCAGGCTTCAAACATAAAGATATACAATTTTTATTTTTTGTGAAGAATCACCAACAAGTGGGACACAATTGTGAAGTGGAACGAAATCTATTGGATATTTGAAACTTTTTTAGCAAATAAAAAACTGATAAGTGGTGCGTGCAAAATTATTCGGCCCCCTTTACTTTCAGTGCAGCAAACTCACTCCAGAAGTTCAGCGAGGATCTCTGAATGATCCAATGTTGTCCTAAAATGACTGATGGTGATAAATAGAATCCACCTGTGTGTAATCAAGTCTCTGTATAAATGCACCTGCTCTGTGATAGTCTCAGGGTTCTGTTGAAAGCGCAGAGAGCATCATGAAGACCAAGGAACACACCAGGGAGGTCCGTAATACTGTTGTGGAGAAGTTTAAAGCCGGATTTGGATACAAAAAGATTTCCCAAGCTTTAAACATCCCAAGGAGCACTGTGCAAGCGATCATTTTGAAATGGAAGGAGTATCAGACCACTGCAAATCTACCAAGACCTGGCCGTCCCTCTAAACTTTCAGCTCAGACAAGGAGAAGACTGATCAGAGATGCAGCCAAGAGGCCCATGATCACTCTGGATGAACTGCAGAGAACTACAGCTGAGGTGGGAGAGTCTGTCCATAGGACAACAATCAGTCGTACACTGCACAAATCTGGCCTTTATGGAAGAGTGGCAAGAAGAAAGCCATTTCTCAAAGATATCCATAAAAAGTCTCGTCTAAAGTTTGCCACAAGCCACCTGGGAGACACACCAAACATGTGGAAGAAGGTGTTCTGGTCAGATGAAACCAAAATCGAACTTTTTCCCCACAATGCAAAACGATATGTTTGGCGTAAAAGACACACCATCCCCACTGTCAAACATGGTGGTGGCAGCAGCATGGTTTGGGCCTGCTTTTCTTCAGCAGGGACAGGGAAGATGGTTAAAATTGAGGGGAAGGTGGATGCAGCCAAATACAGGACCATTCTGGGTGAAAACCTGTTGGAGTCTGCAAAAGACCTGAAACTGGGACGGAGATTTATCTTCCAACAAGACAACGATCCCAACATACAGCAAAATCTACAAAGGAATGGTTCACAAATAAACGTATCCAGGTGTTAGAATGGCCAAGTCAAAGTCCAGACCTGAATCCAATCGAGAATCTGTAGAAAGAGCTGAAAACTGCTGTTCACAAACGCTCTCCATCCAACCTCACTGAGCTCAAGCTGTTTTGCAAGGAAGAATGGGCAAGAATTTCAGTCTCTCGATGTGCAAAACTGATAGAGACATACCCCAAGCGACTTGCAGCTGTAATCGCAGCAAAAGGTGGCTCTACAAAGTATTAATGCAAGGGGGCCGAATAATTTTGCACGGCCCACTTTTCATTTTTTTATTAGTTAAAAAAGTTTCAAAAATCCAATAGATTTCGTTCCACTTCACAATTGTGTCCCACTTGTTGGTGATTCTTCACAAAAAATAAAAATTTTATATCTTTATGTTTGAAGCCTGAAATGTGGCAAAAGGTTGAAAAGTTCAAGGGGGCAGAATACTTTCGCAAGGCACTGTATATAACAGCCTTAAATCTTAACATATTTCTGTCTGTGTTCTCAAAGCAATCCTGAAGTGCTGAGACATCTCCCTCAAGCCAGGATCGCACCGGTTTCAGAAATGGTTTGGCACATTTCAGAAGTTGTTTGTATGCTGAGAGTAGCATAACAGAGATGTAGTCAGAGCTACTGAGGGGGGGGAGGGGGGGTGTGGTGCAGCCTCATAATCACTGTGAATGTTGGTGTAAACGATGTCTAAAATGTTTGTACAACAAGTTGCAAACTCTACATGCTGGTGGAATTTTGGCAGAAGTGATTTCAGATTTGCATGGTTCAAATCTCCAGCGACAATGAAAAATCCATCGGGGTGCGCTGTCTGTATGTTACTGATATCCTCATAGAGTTCACTTCACACGTACCTAGCATTCATTCCACATCAGGTGGAATGTACACTGCTGTGCAAAAGATTTAAGCACATGCAAAGAAATTCTGTAGATGAAAGATGCTTTCAAAATAATGAAATTATATGCTTCTTCATTTTAAAAAAATAATGGAAAAAGCAGTAAAGAGTAGTAAATGAAACAAAGTCCATAATTGGTGTGACAAAACCGGATGGTGCTGCAATGCTATCGGTGTGATGTGCAGTTAACCTGGCTAGCTGAATGCCCGTGTTCGGAAAGCTGTCACTGGGCCATGTTTCCGTAAAATTGAAAACACAGCAGCTCCTGATTTCACACTGGGTATTTAGCTGTAGTCTGGGTAATTTTAATTTATTGTCACAAGAGCAGACATTGCAGAGGACATTGGATGGTAGAGTTGGCGGCTTGGGTTAGCCGTTAGCCTAGCACGGATGCAGGCTCGCATCCACTGTCTCACACAGTTTCTGGCGCCTCTCTTCTAGCCAGCATCATCAGGCAATACCGCTGTCCCAGGACTTGGTTTTTGTAGTAGCTTGAGGTCACATGGCTCATCTCACAGTACATCATTTATGATTCCTGAGCTTCCTAATATATTTACTTGCATTTTACAAATATAAACACATTAGTTTAGATAAAACTAATCGTAATATTGCGGTGTTGCAAAATTCTGGTTTGTTTGTACAAACATCAATGACTAGCTTGCGATTAGCTTTAGCCCGCTAGCATCGCGATTAGCAGTAATCGCTAGCATCATCTACCACTAGCCTATCTTACGTTTGTTTTTCATATTTTGAATTTGGCGCCGGAAGTGTAATATTAGAGAAGGTTACTACAGTAAATGGTTTTAATTAACAGGATCCTGAGTATTTAGCAGTTGATGGTGAATTTGGCTAACCTCTATTTACCAGATGTTGTTATACTATAACAGGCAGAGATGTATGTAAATTATTTAATCCCTAATAGCGCGGTGCCTCCACTGAAGAATTACCCCAATCACACACTATGAGCGGTATTGTTATTCCCCAGAAACAAATATTGAGTATAACTAGGCCAAATATATATAAACCTTATTAAATAAAAAACGTCCAGTAAAGCCAGGTAGTATGTATAACAAAAATAAAAAAACATTTATTATGCTAAACAAAAACTTCAAGCTGTATACATGTATTAGAAACAAAATTTAGTCCAGTAACGCAAACACTCCTTTCTAATTATGAAACAACAGGAACAGTACAGTTTGGATTTTACCACTTAAACCCTTTTTTAACTGTTCAGAACCTTCACCAAGCGCTTGGGTTTTCTGTTGGGGCCCGTTAGTTGGTGCACATACAAACAAAAAATCCTCCTCGGTTCCTTTAATGAACGCTACAAAACCTCTCCATTACTCACGCCTCTGGAACAGAAGAATTAGCCACTGTGGTCACGAGCTGAGAGAATGAATCCACGGCACGCGAGGTTCCAGAAGGTTCATTCAGCGACGCAGGTTCAGTGATGGAGTTCCTCCTTAAACAGCGTAGTAGCTACTATGCTACCTAGCACAGTTCTCCCCAGTACTCGTCCTTCAGCTTCACAGTGACACTGCGACTGGCGGTTACAGCTGTCCGTCCCTCACGAAGACATTAGTTTAACGTCCACGAGTTACAGATTGTACTTAGCTTTGTTTTTTCCCAAGCTAGTGCAAAACAAACAAACGCAGCTAAGCTAGCACTTCACCTTACAGTTCACAAATTCACAGAGCGGATAGTTGTTTTCCTTTCGCTGAATAACATGATATTTGTGCCACTACTTTAATAGAAGTTTAGTCTACAAACATCACCTCTGCGTTAAAACCCGGTTCTTTTTTTTCTTTTCCCCCGCTCTCCTCCCGTTGTCTCCTTCGCTACCTCTCCTGTTCGCTACCTCTCCTGTTCACCTCTCCTGTTCGCTACCTCTCCCCCTCCTTTCCTTTTTTTCCTCTTTCCCCCCCCCCAACAAAGGTGACCTCTGATTGGCTAGGAGTTTAATTAAACAGGCAACCCATTGGCTTGAACTACTCCAATGGAAACAAATTGCAACGTATTCAAAAACAAAGGACCATGGGAAATGTAGTCTCAAACTGCATCCACCCAAAAATGCAGCAAGCACACCATTTATTCAACTACATTTTTGGGAGGTGCCTACAAATTTATCACTGTTCTATTTAAAAAAACCAAAAACAAATATGTCCACCGTCTCTCCTGTTCTGAGTGCAGATGACTCGCTCGAGCTTCACATGGTGTTGCTGGAACTGGAGGATGTGGAGAGGAGGATCCGCGGCCTACTCGACCAGCAGGCCCAGCTGCAGGAGCGACGAACTGCGCTGGAATCATCTTGTGCTTCTGTCCAACACCCAAGGTAAACACACAGTGTGGTATTTCCACTCCCAGCCCCTCTACGCGCTGTGTTTCTCTGTGCAGGGATCGTGCAGCCAGGACTTTCCCAGCCGCGGTCTCCGTCACACCGGCGCCAACACACCTCGGGCCTTGGGTGAACCAGCGGCGGAAGGGTGCACCCGTGCGAAGGTCTCTCCACCACCGGTGTTCCAGATTCCAACCGGAACCGCTTCGCCTCTCTCCGCCAGACCAGACCCAACGCCGTGATCGTCGGGGACTCCATCGTGCGGAACGTCCGTGTAGCCTCATCCAAAGGTAAGGTGCACACACACTGTTTATCTGGTGCTCGTGTTCTTGATGTCGCTGTGCAGGTATCCAGGATCCTGAAGGACCGGCGCATTGAGCGGTTGTGCTAGCACCCGGATGAACGACACCAGGCTACGGCAGACGGAGGTTCTGAAGAGGGACTTCTCCAGCCTGATCGAGACGGGCGCGAGGCAGATCACCCACAGCGAGGATCATCGCTCTGGACCTCTTCCCACATTCAGACGTGGAGCAGAAAAGTTCAGTAGACTTCGCTTTAAATGAATGGTTAGTCTCTTGGTGTAATGAGCAGAATCTAGTGTTTGTTAATAACTGGAATCTGTTTTGGGAGTGCCCTAGGTTGTTTCGTCCTGATGGCCTGCACCCCAGCAGCGTTGGAGCGGAACTGCTGTCCGAGAACATCTCCAAGGCGCTTCACCCAAGTGCCTCTCTACCGTAGATATCTTCTGACAATAACAGTCAGTTTAATCAATGTTCATTTAATAGTCAATCACCAGTAATAAATACTATTGAGACTGTGTCTGTTCCCCGAGCTATACACATAAATAGGAAATCTCGTAACCTTCGTAACCTAATTAACATAAAATTAAATCATATTGAATGCACAGCCAGCATTTTTGATCTGAAGCTAGGACTATTAAACGTTAGATCTCTTATGTCTAAGGCTCTTATTATCAACGACATCATTACTGACCAGGAATGTAATTTAATGTGTTTAATGGAAACTTGGGTTAAACCAAATGAGTACATATCATTAAATGAGGCCAGTCCTCCTGGGTACAGTTATGTACATCAGCCTCGTTCAACTGGTAGAGGAGGAGGTGTTGGTCTTATCCATAGTGAAAATCTAGTCGTTACACAAAAAAATATAGTTATAAATTTAATCTTTGAAATTCTTTAGTACCAGTGTAAGAGCCCAAAAAATAAGTCAATTCCCTACTATTATTTACAGACCCCCAGGGCCTTATACTGAATTTCTTAGTGAATTTGCAGACTTTGTATCAAACCTGGTTGTGTCTGTAAATAAAGCATTAATCGTCTGAGATTTTAATACTCATTTTGATAACCTGGTGGACCCTCTGAGAACAGCGGTCGTGTCCATCTTAGATTCAGTAGGGATTAATCAGAATGTAATCGGGCCTACTCATAGTGGTGGTCACACTCTTGACCTCATATTAACATACGGACTAAGTATAGAAAATATTGAAATTATTCCACAGTCTGAAGTTATCTCAGACCACCATCTTATCTCATTCATAATCCGTATGGATTATAATATCTCCACCTCGCCTTGCTACCGCGCAAAACGCACATTCACATCAGCTACTGCACTGAGCTTCATAAATAACCTACCAGAGACATCAATTAGATTTGGATCAGTGCCTGATCCAGTAGAACCTCGAAGGAAAAACTGAAAGTTTGGAGTCAAACGCTGCGATGCAGCTAGATAGAGTGGTCCCACCAAAAAAAAAAAAAAAAAAAAAAAAAAAAAAAAAATTTTAATAAAATATAAAAACTATAAAAAAAAAAAAAAAAAAAAAAAAAAAAAAAAAAAAAAAAAAAAAAAAAAAAAAAAAAAAATATAAAAAAAAAAAAAAAAAAAAAACAAAATTAAAAAAAAAAAATTTATTTATATACTAAAAATTTTTATTTCTCCACAAAAACAAAAAAAAAAAACAACAACACAACCCCCTTCCCCACCCAAACAAAAAAAAAAAAAAAAAAAAAAAAAAAAAAAAAAAACATTTCACAGACAGATGAAGGACGATTTCATGAAATTTTTCATTTATAAAATTTAAAATATTAGAGATGAAATACAGGCCATTAAATTACAACCGGTCAGTAATATAACAAACCCATTAGATGACAATGTGGCAATACCGGATCAATGTTTAGAGTGTTTTGCTCCGCTTATAGAGACCGACCTAGCTACACTAATCTCATCAGCTAATTCATCAACCTGCATACTAGATCCCATACCCACATGTTTGTTTAAACAGATTTGTCCAGGAGTGGTTAAGTCACTTTTGAATATAGTAAATTCTTCCCTATGTACCTAAATCTCTAAAATTAGCAGTTATTAAACCATTGATAAAAAAAACCTGACCTTGACCCATCTCAATTATCCAGTTATAGACCAATATCGAATCTCCCCTTCATCTCTAAGATTCTAGAAAAGGTAGTAGCAAAGCAGTTATGCTCATACTTAGAAAGGAATAACATTCATGAAATGTATCAGTCAGGATTTAGACCTCATCACAGCACAGAGACAGCACTAGTTAAAGTAGTAAATGACCTTCTCCTGACCTCTGATCAGGGTTGTGTCTCGCTGCTTGTGTTACTCGACCTTAGTGCAGCTTTTGATACCATAGATCACACTATTCTCCTTGATAGATTAGAAAATGTTGTTGGCATTAAGGGAACAGTCCTCTCCTGGCTCAGGTCTTATCTGACCGATCGTTATCAGTTCGTAGATATAAATGGTGATTTCTCCATGCGTACTGAGGTTACTTTTGGAGTTCCACAAGGTTCTGTTTTAGGCCCACTGCTTTTTACTTTATATATGTTACCCCTAGGACAAATTATTCATAAACATGGAATTAGCTTCCAATGTTATGCTGATTATACACAGCTGTATGTGTCAGCGAAGCCAGAGGACAGACAGAAGCTTAGTAAAGTTGAGGATTGTGTAAATGACATTAGACGTTGGATGTTAACTAACTTCCTTTTACTTAATTCTGATAAAACAGAAATACTTTTATTAGGCCCACGTGTAGCTAGAAGTAATCTTCCTGATTACACAGTAACTCTGGATGGACTTTCTGTTTCATCATGTACAGCAGTTAAAGACCTCGGAGTGATTATTGACTCCAGTCTATCATTTGATGCTCATGTAGATAATATTACTAGGATAGCGTTCTTTCATCTCAGAAATATTTCTAAGATAAGAAACATATTGTCACTACATGATGCAGAAATACTGGTTCATGCATTCGTCACCTCTAGATTAGATTACTGTAATGCCTTACTGTCTGGATGTTCCAGTAGGAATATAAATACACTCCAGTTAGTCCAGAATGCAGCTGCTAGAGTCCTCACTAGAACTAGAAGATACGACCACATCACCCCGATCTTATCCACACTGCATTGGCTCCCTGTAAAATTATACATTAAGTTTAAAATACTTTTATTAACCTATAAAGCACTACACGGTCTTGCACCACAATATCTAAGCGACCTTCTGGTTTTATATGATCCGCCATGCCTACTCAGATCAATAGATGCAGGCTATTTGATATTACCTAGAATAGTGAAGTCTACAGCAGGGGGAAGAGCATTCGCTTATAGAGCCCCACAGTTATGGAACAGTCTTCCTATTAGTGTTCGGGACTCAGACACAGTCTCAGTGTTTAAATCTAGGCTTAAAACATATTTGTTTACTCAAGCTTACCCTGACTAGATTCTATCTCACCAATTCACAGTCCTAATCGTTTTCTCCCTCTCTCTCTCTTTTTGCCGAGCCCCACACGAATTTATGGAGATATTGGAGATCCAGATCCCCTCTGCCTCTGGATGAGCCCAAATCTTTTGCTGGGACTACGGCTGCTCCTAAGGCCATACTTCTCATTTTTCACATTATCTGTGTTACCTTCACATTCTGTGTTACCCAGATGAGGATGGGTTTCCCTTCTGAGTCGGGTTCCTCTCAAGGTTTCTTCCTCAAAAAATATCTTAGGGAGTTTTTCCTTGCTACCGACTCAGCTACCCGGGGCTTGCTCAGTTGGGATAAATTCCATTTGTTTTCTACCTGTTTGTCTCTGTTTATCTGTTCCTGTTTGTCTCTCTTTAGATGTTTCTGACTGTATATACCTGTTTTTTTTATTTCTGTAAAGCTGCTTTGAGACAATGACTATTGTAAAAAGCGCTATACAAATAAAATTTAATTGAATTGAATTGAATTGTTCTCTAACGTTCAGAAGAATTTGGCAATTAAAGACATGTACACCAGTGCTTCCAATGTACATCTGTTTTAAGTTACCCAATTGGTGTAAGCTACAGGTAACATGCTCCATATGAGTGGATCCGAAGTGGCTGTAGCGTTCTCCTACACCACCATCTTGTATCAACACTATGGATTTATGCTGGTGGCACCAAATTCTGACCCACACATCTCCGTGCCTCAACAGATATCGAGATTCATCAAACCAGGCTACGTTATTCCAATCTTCAGCTATCCAGTTTTGGTGAGCCTCTGCCTACTGCAGCCACCGCTTTCTGTTCTTGGCTGACAGAACTGGGTGACAAGTAATTATAAGTAAATAAATCCCTTCTACAAATGTGATAATACTACATGGTCAAATAGTGTAATTGTGGAACCATGAAAATTCCTTACAGTTTTTACATTTGTTGATCTTATCCACTGTTCACTGATGGAGACT
This sequence comes from Ameiurus melas, assembly GCA_012411365.1. Lineage (NCBI taxonomy): Eukaryota > Metazoa > Chordata > Actinopteri > Siluriformes > Ictaluridae > Ameiurus > Ameiurus melas. Next base: position 2,486,360 of record CM022766.1, read on the forward strand.
TAAGTGCAAACCTGTTTGTGGCAATAGCAGTCCTAAAGCTATCATAGTTGTTGCAGTCCTAGCCATCATAGCATAAATGTTCATATGAATTAAGGTTCAAAGTCATCTTTATGGTTTTTATGTGGTACCATCCTCAGTAATCTCAATGATCCTTAGGCTGCACTTCAGAAAAGAGGCTGCCAAACTCAGAAGCAGCATGTGACTTCCAATTGATAAGAACTCCAACCAGGAGTAGGGCATCAGGATGGATCAGGCAGGTCTGGAGAGCAGCATGAGTCAGGATCACTGGTATCTCAGGAGGATCATGTGTATCTCGTCCCGTAATGTCCCGTAATGGTTACGAACAATGTACTTTGTGTGAGTGCAAACAGGGAATCTGGCAAGACTAGCTATGAAGGCAAGGGAGAGCCAGAAGGTAGCACAGACATGAGGTCGCCCTTGGACATAAGGTGGCCAGCCGCTCCACCATCAACAAACTTGGGTGAACACTTGAAAGTGGTGGTTTGGGGTCAATCCAAAAATCCAAGGTCACCACAATATTCTACGTCTATGAGCCCTCTAGATCAGCTCCTTTACCTAAGAAAAAAAACTATTCACAAAAGACTTGACTAAATAAACATGTTTTCAGCCTAGACTTAAACACACTGTCCCGATCACTAATTGGAAATCTGTTCCATAACTGTGGTGCTTTTTAAGAGAAAGCTCTTCCCCCTGCTGTAGCCTTCAATATTTGAGGTATCAACAAATAGCCTGCACCTTTTGATTGAATTATGCGTGGCGGATCATAAAAAACCAAAGGTTTGCTCAGGTACTGTGGCATGAAAGCATTTAGTGCTTTATAGGTCAGTCTTTTATATACAGTGCAAAATTTTAATGGGAGCCTATGCTCTGTGGATAAGGTGATTTGGTCAATAATCACACCAATTAAGTTAACATGATTTACTAAATGGATTTCCAATCTGATCAACAATTATATAACAAACATGGTATTATATCTATAGAATTCTCACAGTTGTGTAAAGTGTAAGTGTGGTTTTGTATTATAACAAATTAGTTGGAGAAAAACTTGAACAAAAAGATATTTTATCAACAACAACAACAAAAATGCTAAGCTACAACCATCCTTCTAAAATGTTGATATTGCTCTTAGGTTTTTATAAAGGAGCACAACAGCTCCTTTAAAAATAAGCATAGTATCTACCCTAATGTGTAGTTAATTGCTGTAAAACTATAGGCTACATTTCATTTTCAGCAGCAGGACCAGACAGGCAGAGTATGAAAGTCAGTCCTATATGGGTTTCAAAGTAATCAAATTCGCTTGCTGTCCATAAAGGAATTGCTCGAGAATCGCATATCCTCCCCTGACCAAAGAAGTGATATATGTTAGAAATAAAGGTGAAGTTGAGGTTGAAGATAATGGGAGACAGGTAATGGGAGACCGGTAATGGGAGACCGGTAAGCAGCAGCTCATATATTATTGAGTTGTGATCGAAAGGGTTAAATGACCAGATTCCCAACCATGGTCATTGGGACTACGTTCCAGCAACATACTTTTTCTTGTATTTCCTAATCTGTAAGCCACTTTGGATAAAAGCATCTGCTAAATGAATAAATGTAAATGTACTGTACTGTAAGGTATAAATTCACCACAAAGAATATGGGAATCACAAGGTTACGTGGCTGAAACATTATTTGGTACATCGCTGTGACTAATATGGTCCAGTTACCTCTTCACAACGTAACTGCTGGGATGTATGTCTATTATCTACTCTCCAATTTACATGCACTCCCATGGTCACTTTATTAAGTGTATGTTTATTTTATAAGTGCATTTTATCCTACTGTAGCTCATCTAATGTCATCTACAATTCATCAGCTAGCCTCTGCCCCGTGTGTTCTGACAGGTGTGTGAGACTTTTACCGAACAACACAACACTTTTTCACAGAACAACACAAAAAAAAGGGAAGACTACTGGAATGTACTGGAATTACTTAATAATGTAAACAGTCACGGTAACAGATCCATAATGCAAAGAGGTTTACAATCACTGAGTGTGTGTGTGCAACAATGCAAGTGTTGACCCCCGCTCTAACCCTGTCTGTGAGGGACCACAGTAAGACCACGGCTGGGCATGGCACAACAGCCACATACTCATTACTTTATTTACATTTCATCCATCCATCCATCTTCTACCGCTTACTCCTTCTTCAGGGGTACACCCTGGACAGGGTGCCAGTCCATCCTGGACCCTGGAGGTGTGAGGCGAACGGGCGAACAAGCTAACCACTAAGCCACCGTGCGCCCTTTATTTACATTTATTATTTTAAAATTCATCACCTACAATTTCATTATGAAAATACAATATCATACAAGATAGGGTAAGGCAAACTGATCATCCTACGCTGAAATCTTGACTCGACTTGTTTTTTTTTAGTCATCTTTTGGGCATTATTCTTAACTAAAACAAGTATTGAGCAATTTATTATTCTACATTGTTTAATGAATGCACTTTTCAAGGGATACTTTAGAAATTAACAAGCAGTTCATTAGATGCAACATTTAATTTTTTTCTTTGATGAACTTTTGCACTGATATGTTCCTTAATGAAAGATTTCAGGTACGTTCAAGTGATATAGACCAACATCACCACACACACATACACGTCTCTCTGAAGAACCCAGTAAAAAAAAAGTGCAGTCTCCGTTTCAGATTTATTTTTAAGTAATAGCACCACCCAGTGTTCAAACTAGGAACCTCATATTTATCTTTCTTAACCACAGAATAATTTTCATTGTATTTCTATGATATCTCTTGGTCTGTTTCAGAAATGGCAGCAGGCCTGCATTTGAATTCTCCTGCTTTATGATTGTGACATAAAGGCTCATAATGATCTGAAGTCCAATTATAGTAAACTGTGCTGATGTTTTTGCTTCTCATCCATGTTTCTTAGTTAAAGAGACTGCACGTGCTGATCTTAAAATACTGCTTTAGGAAATTCTGTCCTGAGCCGCAGTCGCGGCTGCAAGAGTTTATTATATTAAGAAGCATGGCCGGAAACAGAAATGATTAGTTCATTTCTCGAGTCTTCAGGTTCAAGTCGTTTGTTCAACACGTCACAGCCCCAGAACCAATGGGGATGTTTCAGCACGTGTGGTCAAAAATGAACGAATCACTCTCTGAGACAACTCGTTGTTCCAGAGTCATATTAATGATTGGTTGGAGTGAGAATGTGCTATGATTGGTCAGTGCAATGTGGCGGTTATCCGATTGGCTTGAATAGACAATGGGCGGAGTCGACCTATTTGTTGACTGTTGACGAGAGGTTAATAATTACTTTACAATAAATTACTTTATATATGAAGAATGCATATAAATTGTGTGTATATATATATATATATATATATATATATATATATATATATATATATAAATAAAAAAAAAAAAAAATCAGTTGTAAGAAATCTGCGGGGCATGAGGTACAAGTAACCTTACCTGCAGGGGCTTAGTCCGGCCTGTGTATTCAGGGCAGTAGCCCGGTATCCAGATTAGCAAACTAGCCTAATCTCATGGTAGATAACCAAAACAATTAGTCCTCACATCCAAGAAACAAATGCACAGAAACAGTTTATTTACAAGTACATTTTTAAAAGTTTTTTTTTGCTGGAGAGGAATCTGGGCTCAGTACCAGAAGATCAACAGTCCAGCTAATACACCTGATGAATATCACCATTTCTGCCTTAAGGGTTCTGTTTTAACTTTTCCAACCGCTCCACAAAATGGAGTCGAGGCTGAAGGAGAAACTCTTTCAATTTAAAAATGAGGATTCATTACAGGTTAGGAGTCCTTTGGGGACTGAGTCCAGTCTTTGAGCTGGCTCATATTCAGATTTCTGTCTTCAGTAGCTGTACAACAGTAGCTCAGAAATGTTAAAAAATGTAAATTATTGTTATTCACAACCGAAACAATCAGCTACAACTTTTTTTTTCTAGTAACTGATGCTGTTTAAAATTTGTGGGTGTGTATATCAAAATATTTGAAATGGACATTTTAAATATTTTCCGAAAAACAAAACAAAAAAAATAATAAAACCACATCAGCCAGGTTTAACACTTGAACAGAAAGATTAGGCTAATCAAAGTATCAGTGTTCAACTATAGATTGTATTGTAATTTGGTTATAACACCTGATCCTGACATCTGTTAAGTAATGCTAAATATTTGTTACTCAACAGTCCTGTAACCATTAAGCAACAAATAGAGGTTTTATCATTATCTATTTATTGTTTAATTTTTAAATTATGTCTCTGATCTGCATATGTGAGTGGGAGAAGAGCTAACACACACACACACACACACACACACACAGAGACACACACAAGCACACACACTATTAGTTAGTAGCAGTTAGTTTTCTGGATAAGTAAAGATCACAAAAGCTTATCAATGTTAACTTAATGTTAAATGTGCCTTATGTACCTCACATACACCATTGGTTAGCTTGATAACAGTATAGTAGATTCAGGACTCCAGAACATTTGTATGTATTATATTTAACATTCTTTATGAAAGGTTTATATCTAGAGCTGTCTCTGAATATGACTTGTAGTGTTTTTGTTACAGTGGATCTTTGTGCCTGAACACATCAAGACCAGAGATAATAACATTCCATTCCCCAGACTTCCTTCTTATCAATTTCCCCTCTATTCTCTTTTCTGTCCTTTCTACATGAGCAAGGCCTTTACACTTTGTAGACATTTAGATTTTTTTGGGGGGGGAAAAAAAAAGGGAAAAAAAATGTTAAAAATTTTTCTAATCAGCTTTACTGAATGTCTAACATGGCGACACAGCATAAGCGTTTTGCAGTTTCTTATCTCTGTCTCTATATTTAAATTCTATTGGAATCATTTGTTCTGGATTAAACCTAAGAATATGCCAATGCTGTGAGGCAGTGTATCAGTTTTATTCTGTGATATCTGAAATATTTAGCCCTTTTGCCCAGCATATAATAGCATCATTCAAAATCTATTAATGAAATAACTGGTAGCAATGTAATTCGACTATTAAACTATTAAAATATAAAATATCATACATGTAAACTTTATTCAAGTTGGAGAAACATGAAGGAGGATTAATATACATGAGCTAATCTGTGAGTGTCAAAGCATCTGAAGATTTATAAATGGAACATTTCACATTTTTAAAGGAAATTACACAATGAGAAAACCCATTTAAGATTTGCATTATGGATTTTTGTTGATTAATAAGTATAATTTTTGTGGATTATTAAACATGTGATTTAATAAAGTGAAGGGGTCATGAATCCCAGAACCCTGGTAATGTAGTCTCTCAATCCTCCATTCTCTGTATATTCACTAAGTGTGATAGTGATCCTGCAGTAAAAATTCTAAGACTTGCAGGTCATTACTTACTTCTTAAAAGGAACATATCTACAAATCCATTCATTGAACTTACTGTGTAACTGTGTTATCCTGGTCAGGGTTGCAGTACATCTGAAAACTAGATCAGGAACACTGGGCTCAAAGGACCATAGATTGGATGCTGTTCTATCAGATGTTCAAAAAACATATATGTGTGTGGTCGTCAGGCATCCCCATACTTTTGGCTATACAGTGTAGTGAGATATAGTTAAATGGACACTGCAAGGATGGAGCAAGTTGGACAAGAATTATCTCTTTAAATTGCCTGTAAACACAACACAAAATTTTATAAGGCAAATTCTACTTTGCATTTAAAAATCATTTAAAATGAAAGTTATGTTAGAGGGAGAAGTTAGAGTCGTGTGTCTCACTCAGAGGTCTAGATTGTTCGATTAAAGTGGGCATCCCAACTGTATAAATATTTATATTCCATGCTTGGTATTGAAGTGTTTGTGGAAAAACAGAAAAACATAAAATCATGAATTTTGCGAAAAATCCAGAGAGTAAGCAAGAAAGTCCCCTGCAGTAGAATACTACAGTCCATGACAAATAATATAATATGAATGTCTCTTTACCTCCCTTTAAAAAATGTATCTTAATTTGACAAATTCACATGGTTAAATCTGATGGTTTAATTAGAGCACGTGTGTGTCCTTAATGAACTTGAATAAGTATAGCTCCGCCCACAATGTCCGCAGAGGTACAGCTTCTGTCCTGTATGATTCTGCTGATGGCTGTGGAAGGCCCTCTGGTCACGAAAACTCTTCCCACACTGTGAGCAGTGATATGGCTTCTCTCCTGTGTGAATGCGCTCATGTCGTTGGAGATGACTCAGACGAATAAAACTTTTCCCACACTGTGAGCAGGGATACGGCTTTTCTCCCGTGTGAATGTGCTCATGTCGTCTGAGATGACTCCGACAAGTAAAACTCTTCTGACACTGTCCACAGAGATACGGCTTCTCTCCTGTGTGAATGCGCTTGTGTATTTGGAGATTACTCTGGCAAGTAAAACTCTTCCCACACTGTCCACAATGATACAACTTCTCTCCTGTGTGAACACGCTCATGTCGTTGGAGATTACTTAGTTGGGAAAAACTCTTCTGACACTGTCCACAGTGATGAGGCTTCTCTCCTGTGTGAATGCGCTTGTGTATTTGGAGATTACGCTGGCAAGAAAAACTCTTTTCACACTGTCCACAGTAATATGGCTTCTGGCCTGTGTGAACACGCTCATGTAGTCGGAGATTACTCTGACGAGAAAAACTCTTCCCACACTGTCCACAATGATACGGCTTCTCTCCTGTGTGAAGGCGCTCATGTCGTTGGAGATGATTCTGACGACAAAAACTCTTCCCACACTGTCCACACTTATACGGCTTCTCTCCTGTATGAATGCGCTCATGTAGTTGAAGATGACTTTGACGAGAAAAACTCTTCCCACACTGTCCACACTGATACGGCTTCTCTCCTGTATGAATGCGCTCATGTAGTTGGAGATGACTTTGACGAGAAAAACTCTTCCCACACTGTCCACAATGATACGGCTTCTCTCCTGTGTGAATGCGCTCATGATCTTTGAGATGATGACTTTTATTAAAACTCTTCCCACAGTGGGAGCAGTGATATGGCTTCTCTCCTGTGTGAATGCGCTCATGTTGTTGGAGAGTACTCTGATGAGTAAAACTCTTCCCACACTTGGAGCATTCAAATGGCTTCTCTCCTGTGTGAATGCGCTCGTGATCTTTAAGATGATGACTTTTATTAAAACTCTTCCCACAATCTGAGCAGTGGTACATCTGGAAAACAAAATAAAATTATTCAAGATGCTTAAATAATTTTAGATTTTATCCCCATGTGTTTATGGAAACATCTACTATGATACTGTATTACGGCTTGACCACCCAATCACCCACCTTTAATGGCTGTAACAGCTTTTTAATTTAAGATCTGTAACATAATTACACTGACTACGTTTACATGGACAGCAATAATTTAATTCTTGACCTTAATCTAAGTAAGGTAATAATGTGATTAAGGTCACAGTGAGTCAACATGAGTCGCTTTTAGAATACTCCCGTCATGTTCCCGTTTTACGTGTTATAGATCATAATTAGATTAACAGCCCACGTCATTACGTCACCGCGCCACGCCGTTCGGCGTCACTCCAAAATTTCACGTATCAACATACAGTTGGTCTTCGTTATGGTGTATAGTTTTGGGTGTTTGTGTTTACTTTTTTACAAACGCTTTAAGTGCAGTTAATTATTTGTCATGCTGTATGTGCAAATAGACGACTGTTTGAAGCAGTAGGTGTGTCCCAAATCGCATACTTACCTACTGTATAGTAGCCGAGATACATGTCTTTTCCCCCACTACAGGACTATAGTAGGAAAGTATGCAGTTTGGGACGCAGCCAAACTCTCTTGTTCGCTGTAAAACAGCCGTGTGTGTGATCGTGTTCTGTCGCAAAATGCGGTGAAAACGCTCACACGACGTTCATAATGTGATTAAGGCGTTTACATGTCTGTAATGCACGTCCATAATCCATTTAAACAGCCTTCGACCACACAAACCATAATTCATGGAAGCTGTTGTGACTGGTGCCTACTATTCTGGGGTATACGGACAAACCCAACGATAGTAAACAATAGCCTTTGTAAGAGTGGCCACCTGGCCAAATGCTGCAGTAAAACTATAACTCAACCCCCCAGAATGCCACAAGTGAGTTGAGAAACAAGTCCTATTCTTGGATTCACCAAAATCAGATGGCTTACCCAATAGATAAAACCCAAGGTCCTTCACCCATAAAGTGATAAACTAATTGTTTCATTTACTTAGCATGTGTTTGTATGGTAGTACCAGGATGATTATTGTGCTTTACTATTAATAGTGTGTTTAATATTAGGGCTGTGCAAAAATATCGATACACCTAACTATCGTGACGTTTTTTTTTTCATGATAGTGTATCGACATTCCAACCTCTAGTACCGATACGTTTTTTTTTTTAAATCATGTTTTAACTGTATTTAAAATGACATCAAATCCCTCTGTGTGGGACAAATGACCACCTCCTCCATTCCTGTAGATGTCACTGACTACATGTAGCTTCGTTGTCTACAAAGCAAACAGTTGCTAGTCATATACATACAGCCAATGTCTCAGAATTAAGCGGAAGTGAGCATGGAGGAAAATAGAACAGTGCCTCCAGCTTTCAGAGCTGACGTGCACTTTGGTTTTAAAAATACGTCAGGGAGTAATGATTTAGATAAATCAAAAGCTGTTGGTAAGCTTTGCCAGGTTACAATAAAATATTCAAAAACACAACCAACTTGCATTATCACGTAACAAGACACCATGCAGATGAAATGGCGGCACTGTGACCTCAGCCGAAACATGCTGTTTCAAGGCAAACTACACTGGATAAAATCACCAACAAACTTCCGTCTACCTCAGCTAGTGCAAAGAAGATAACAACGTCGGTCGTGCACTTCACTTGTAAGGATATGCGGCCATATACAGTGAGGGAAAAAAGCATTTGATCCCCTGCTGATTTTGTACGTTTGCCTACTGATAAAGAAATGATCAGTCTATAATTTTAATGGTAGGTTTATTTGAACAGTGAGAGACAGAATAACAACAAAAAAATCCAGAAAAACACGTCAAAAATGATATAATAAATTGATTTGCATTTTAATGAGGGAAATAAGTATTTGACCCCTCTGCAAAACATGACTTAGTACTTGGTGGTAAAACCCTTGTTGGCAATCACAGAGGTCAGACGTTTCTTGTAGTTGGCCACCAGGTTTGCACACATCTCAGGAGGGATTTTGTCCTCACTCCTCTTTGCAGATCTTCTTCAAGTCATTAAGGTTTCGAGGCTGACGTTTGGCAACTCGAACCTTCAGCTCCCTCCACAGATTTTCTATGGGATTAAGGTCTGGAGACTGGCTAGGCCACTCCAGGACCTTAATGTGCCTCTTCTTGAGCCACTCCTTTGTTGCCTTGGCCGTGTGTTTTGGGTCATTGTCATGCTGGAATACCCATCCACGACCCATTTTCAATGCCCTGGCTGAGGGAAGGAGGTTCTCACCCAAGATTTGACAGTACATGGCCCCGTCCATCGTCCCTTTGATGCGGTGAAGTTTTCCTGTCCACGTAGCAGAAAAACGGCGTAGTGTGTTACTAATTGTTTTCTTGGTGACTATGGTCCCAGCTGCCTTGAGATCATTGACACGATCCTTCCGTGTAGTTCTGGGCTGATTCCTCACTGTTCTCATGATCATTGCACCTCCATGAGGTGAGATCTTGTATGGAGCCCCAGGCCGATTGAGATTGATAATTCTTTTGTGTTTCTTCCATTTGCGAATAATCGCACCAACTATTGTCACCTTCTCACCAAGCTGCTTGGCGATGGTCTTGTAGCCCATTCCAGACCTGTGTAGGCCTACAATCTTGTCCCTGACATTCTTGGAGAGCTCTTTTGTCTTGGCCATGGTGGAGAGTTTGGAATCTGATTGATTGATTGCTTCTGTAGACAGGTGTCTTTTATACAGGTAACAAGCTGAGATTATAAGTTCTCCCTTTAAGAGTGTGTGTGCTCCTAATCTCAGCTCATTACCTGTATAAAAGACACCTGTGAACCAGAAATCTTTCTGATTGAGAGGGGGTCAAATACTTATTTCCCTCATTAAAATGCAAATCAATTTATAAAATTTTTAACATGTGTTTTTCTGGATTTTCTTGTTGTTATTCTGTCTCTCACTGTTCAAATAACTATTAAAATTATAGACTGATCATTTCTTTGTCAGTGGGCAAACGTACAAAATCAGCAGAGGATCAAATACTTTTTTCCCTCACTGTAGAGTAGTTGAAAACCCTGGCTTCAGGCCTATTATTTTATCCTTGTTGTTGGAGGAGTTGTTCAGTGTTCACTTCAGAAGGGCCTAAAGTTACTCAGGACCAGTAAAGTCACTCACATTGGATACTTAAAATGTAATCATTTATAAGTTATACATAAAATACAGTAGACAAAAACAACTTTTCAGTTGACTACAGTATAATATTGTTTACAGTGTGGTAGAGCTGTTTACTTAAAGCACTTAATTTTTTATTTACAACATACTATTTCAGTTTTATTAATGTTTACTTAATGCACTTTATTTTTATAGGACACTTGTGGCATCTACATTTTTAGTTAAAAGTGTTCAGTGACACTGAAATGTACGAAGTGCCGGTCGGTGTGCTACTTGACAAAAAAATATATTTTCTGATAAATAATTATTGTAAAAAAATTTTATACATAAATGTAGATACCTAAAAACACAAACAAACTTTTTCAATAAATAACGTCTGTATATGTGAACTCACTGAAAATAATAACTAGACTATTCCCCAAGCAGAACCCTGTTTTCATTATTACACAACATTAAACTCATAACAAACCCCCATACACATCATCTCTTATTTTATTTCTTTTCTACTTTTGTTTTGAATTATGGCAAATGTGATTGTGTCCTCAGTCTGTTATGTAAAAGAGTTCATGAATAAGTTTTGTTGTATTGTAAACACTGAATCAACCAATAAATAAACAATAAATAAAAACACGTCTTCACCTCGTTCTTAATGAGACTAGTTAGAGGGTTTTTTGAGGACTTGGCCACGACGTTTCTGGACCGTTAGACAAGATTATATATATAAATAAACGTTACCAAGACGTGGTAAAGTAACAACGCTGTCATAAAGTAATATCACGCTGACCAAAAGAGTACCTGGTGACGTCATCAGAAGGCGCGGTGTTTGCTGGGACGTTTTCTGCTTGTTGTATATAGTGTTGTCATGGTTACTTTAATAAAAAAAAAGGGGCCGGTGTAAAAAAAAAAAAAAAAAAAAAAAAAAAAAAAAAAAACACCACCCCCCCGCGGCGCCCCCAGGGGGTTGTGTTGTTTTTTTTAAAAACCCCCCGTTTTTTAAAAAAAAAAAAAAAAAAAAAAAAAAAACGCAAAAGAGAAAAAACACACAGATTCATGACTCCAGAATCTCCACTAACCTGTTAACCGAGTAGCTCAGGTGGTCAGATTCAGATCAACTCACCTTTAGTGATGTTACACAGAGGAGCAGAGAGTCGAAGCCCGTGTGAAGCTCCGTGATCAAACGTGGTTGGGTTTACTGTAGTGACGTCATCTTCTTCGGATTTTAATGGCAGATTGCATACTTGATGTTGCACTACTGCCATCTTCTCTGGTCTTATTTAACTCCTATACAGAGCCCCATGTCGAATAGGGCTTCCTTCCTTGTTCACCCTACTGTATTCCAATATATTCTTTACTCCATGTCCTGTTAATCTTATTCTTTCCATGACTGTTATCATGTCCATCCTCTGTGTTTCATATTTCCTACAGGTAACAAGCACATGTTCTACAGTCTCTGGTATTTGACGATGCTCACACAATCCAGATGGATGTTTCCCTATAATATAAAGTGTACTATTTAGTAGTGTATTTAGTATTTACAGTAGTGTAGAAAGTGTGAGTGTTTTGGTGCTTAAGTGTTTATGTATTAGTGTTTAGCTGCCGGTTGTCGCTAATCTCTCTGTTCTTACCTTTTGTCTACCTTTTGTCTCTCTCTCTCTCTCTCTCTCTCTCTCTCTCTCTCTCTCTCTCTCTCTCTCTATATATATATATATATATATATATATATATATATATATATATATATATATATATATATATATATCACAAAAATCACTTAAAAAGGCATTGTCTGGGTTAGGTGGCCTATAGATCAAAGCACAGAATAGCGTGGAAGAGGTCGACTCTAACACAACACACTGTACCTCAAACGTCGAGTAAATCCCAACAGAAACTCAGAATTTTCAGTGACTGTTTACAAACCATAGCAACCCCACTGCCCTTACCAGAAAGGCCTTGGAGCACTGATAAAACAACAATTCAGTGGACAGAGTTCCTCGAAGACTGTTGACTCACCAGGACTAACCCAGGTCTCCGTCAGGAATAAAATATCCAGGTTATGTCTGGTAAAAAAGTCATATAAAATGAAAGTTTTGTTGCACATGGACCTAGCGTTAACCAGGGCCATGATCACAGGAGACTGAGGTAGCGAGTTCAGATCCGGTGAAACATATTCCAATTGTCGAAGATTTAAACAGTTCACTCTTCTCTGACGAAGTGTAGCATATTATTCTCATAAATGAAAAGTTCAATCATGAGAGACCAGTGAATGAAGGAAAGAGAATTGTTTATTGAAGAAATTATATGATTTGTCTTGAAAAAAAGACAGGGGGGGGCTGGGGGTTGGAGTGACCCCAGAATGGCCTTTGAATATTCTTTGAATATCTCCAGACCAGAAGCAGCACGAACAAAGCACTTATCGGCACAAACCCCACAAACGAAGCACAAACAAACAAGCCTACAGTGCCTTGCGAAAGTATTTGGCCCCCTTGAACTTTTCAACCTTTTGCCACATTTCAGGCTTCAAACATAAAGATATAAAATTTTTATTTTTTGTGAAGAATCACCAACAAGTGGGACACAATTGTGAAGTGGAATGAAATCTATTGGATATTTTAAACTTTTTTAGCAAATAAAAAACTGAAAAGTGGTGCGTGCAAAATTATTCGACTCCTTTACTTTCAGTGCAGCAAACTCACTCCAGAAGTTCAGTCAGGATCTCTGAATGATCCAATGTTGTCCTAAATGACTGATGGTGATAAATAGAATCGACCTGTGTGTAATCAAGTCTCTGTATAAATGCACCTGCTCTGTGATAGTCTCAGGGTTCTGTTGAAAGCGCAACTGAATGCCTAATATATAAAAAATGAAAGCAGCACAAACGAAACTTTTATCAGCACAAACCAGCACAAATAAAGCGCAAACGACTGAGACTATTTGGGGTGAATTTGGAGCTATTGGGGGGGATCTGAGAGACCCCAGAATGACCTATAAATATTATTTAAATTTCTTCTGAACCGAAGCAGCACAAACGCAAATTTGTACGGCACAAACCAGCACAAACGAAGCACAAATGATTGAGAATATTTTGCTGATGTTTTGCATTGGTGGGGGGGCCAACTTCAGGCAGGTCTTTTCTAGGGGTTATAATGATTCTACTACTATTTCTATCCCCAACATACATAGGGTCAATCCTATCAACACTGAGCAAGATAAAGCTGGATCTTTGGAGACTATTGGTGGCGAGGTTTGGTCAAGTGGGACTGCATGTGTTCTCCTCCAAGGAGACAACACATGGCCTAACTGTGGTGCGCCCTCACTCCTCCCATACAATTAGGGCTGGACACCATGGTGCACATCTGGCCGAGGTCACATCTGTACGCTTTTCCCTCCATCGCTCTGCTCCCACAAGTTCTAGTGAGAGTTCGTCAAAAGCAGGAAGGAAATTGTATGCACTCAAGTGGCAGCTTTTTGTCTTGTGGTGTGAAGAATGTCAGCTAAACCCAGTGAACTGTGCAATAGCTCCAGTCCTGGAGTTCTTACAAGAACGTTTCTCACTGGAGTGGGCTCCTGCTACAATCAGGGTTTAAGTGGCCACCATTTCAACCAGCCATGCCCCTGTTGATGGAGCCTTTGTGGGGCAACATCCTCTGACTTCGAGGTTCATGCATGGTGTCAGGCAGCTGAGGCTCATCTGCAGGCTGCACATACGTTCCTGGGACCTTTCTGAGCACACCTTCCTGGGACCCCATTTGAGCCCTTAGAGTCAGACTCTGAGAAGCTTCTGACTCTTAAATTAGCTCTTCTGCTGGCCCGGACATCTCTCAAGCAAGGAGAAGATCTACACGCTCTCTCTGTTGCTCCTTCCTGCCTTGACTTTGCCCCGGGATTAGCCAAGACCTTCCTGTATCCTATGCTGTATTATATTCCTAAAATGCCTACATCGGCTGCCCACATTGTGGTCGCCAGTCGCGTAAGTTGGAGCAGCTGCTGGTCTGCTTTGGCGGCAACAGTAGAGGTGATGCTGTGTCAAAGCGGCGCAGCTTTAATTGGATAGTGGAAGCAATCTCTATTGCTTATGAGACGTGCAGTCTCGCTACGCCTCTGGGCATAAGGACTCATTCCACTAGGGCGGTCGCCTCCGTGAAGTCTTTGTCCAAAGGGGTATCCTTACAGGATGTGTGTGCTGCTGCAGGGTGGACTATGCCACACACATTCATTCATTATTATAGCCTGGATATTCATTCCACCCCAGGGTCGAGCGTCTTGCAGTGACCCTCAGGCTTGGGTCTTTTTGAACAGGCCGTACCCTCAGTATGACAGAGTGGGTATTCTCGTTCCCATCATGTTATGCTAAACGCAACATCAAAGTTCAGATAATAGAGGCTGATGGCAAGGTTCACAGGTGCCAGATAATAGGACACTGCCAGATATTGGACACTGACCAACTTCAAACAGTATGTTACCTGTAACACCAGAGGAGATAAGACCTTGGATCTGCTGTATGCTAATGTTAAGGAGGCATACAGCGCCACCACTCTGCCCCCTCTTTGCAAATCAGACCACTGTCTGGTATTGTTGACTCCAACGTATAAGACTACTCTTAAGAGACAGTCTGTCACCATCAGGACTGTGCAGCAGTGGTCGGGGGAGGTAGAGGAGGCCCCGATGGAGTGCTACAAAAAACTTACTGGGAAATGTTCCAACAGGATTATGGTGACCACATTGAGGGTCTGGCCCAATGTGTCACTGATTACATCAGGTTCTGTGAGGACAGCATCATTCCCACCAAAAGGATACGCTGCTTCCCCAACAATAAGCCCTGGATCTACTGAGACATCAAATCTCTGTTAAACTAAAGAAAGAAAGATTGCTTTCATGACAAGGGACAACGAAGAGGCTAAAAAAGCGATCCAGAGGGAGCTGAAGAGAGAGTTGAGGAGGGCTAAGGACTGTTATTAGAACCGGATCGAAGGGAAGCTGCAGCTGAACAACAGCAGAGAGGTGTGGTTGTGTGTGAAAACCATTACAGGCATGATCAGGCCATTAAGAGCAGTAGAGGGGACAAAAGACTGAGCGAATGAGTTGAACCAGTTTTTTAATAGGTTTGACTCTACACCGCTGACTGAACCCCTCTTCCTCTCCACTTCCTCAAATAGCTCCACCAAGGTTACCCCCCCCTCCTCTGCCCGCTCCCCTCCAACTCAGGCTTCTCCCTCCACACCCCTCCCGTCACCGACCACCCTCCCTTCTCTCCCCTCCATTCCACTGCCCCTCTAATCCCCCCTCACCTCCAGTCCACTCTCCATTCCCTTGCCCCTCCAATTCCCCCTCCCCTCCACTGAGCTCCCCATTCCATTGGGGAGGCTCCATTGCTGTGGCGCAGGTGGTAGAGTGGGTTGTCCACTATTCGTAGGATTGGCGGTTCGATTCCTGGCCCGAATGACTCTGCATGCCAAAGTGTCCTTGGGCAAGATACTGAACCCCAAGTTGCTCCTGAAGGCAAGTTAGCGCCTTGCCTGGCAGCTCTGCTACCATTGGTGTGTGAGTGTGTGTGAAGCGCTTTGGATAAAAGTGCAGTGTAAGTACGCAATTTACCATTTACCATTCCCTTGCCACTCCACTCCCCCCTACCATTCCCTTGCCACTCCACTCCCCTCTACCCTCCAACCTGGTCATCACAACTAGCCAGGTGAGACGGCAGCTCACCAGAACCCAAATCAACAAGGCCAGAGGACCCGACGACATCCACCAGAGGGATGCAGAGCAGCTGGCAGGAGTGTTCCGGCATCTTTTTGACCTCTCACTGAGGTTGAAGAAGGTGCCGAAGATCTGGAAGACTTCCTGCATTGTCCCTGTCCCAAAAAAAAAGGCGTTCCGGTGAGCTCTCCAATTTCAGGCCTATAGCACTAACTTTGCATGTAATGAAGACTTTCGAGAGACAGATTCTGCAGCAACTTAGGCCCCTGGTACGTGACTGCCTGGACCCTCTGCAGTTTGTGTACCAGGCTGACATCAGCATGTATGACGCCATCATTTACCTGCTTCACAGAGCCCACCCACCTGGAGAAGCCACATAGCACTGTGAGGATCATGTTCTTTGACTTCTCTAGTGCTTTTGACACCTTTCAGCCTCTCAGGCTCACTGAGAAGCTCTCCATGATGCAGGTGGATCAGGACCTGGTGGCTTGGAGCACTGACTACCTCACTGACAGGCCGAAGTATGTCAGGCTACATGGCTGCCTGTCAGATGTCGAAGTGAGCAACACTGGCACACTGTATTGTCACCATTTCTGTTCACACTCTACACTTCTGACTTTTGCTTCGACTCTGGAACAAGCCACCTCCAGAAATGCTCAGATGACTCCTCCATCGTCGGCTGTATCACAGATGACAGAGAGGAGGAGTACAGAGACTTGATTAAGAGCTTTGTCGGATGGTGTTACAGCAACCACCTCCAGCTCAACACAGGAAAACATTGGAGCTGGTGGTGGACTTCAGACACAGCAAGAGGCCCCACACTCCTGTTGTAATAAGGGGTGAGGGGGTAGAGATTGTGGACAACTATAAGTTCCTGGGGGTGCACATAAACAATAAACTGGACTGGACAGACAACACAGAGGCCCTCTACAGGAACGGACAGAGCAGGCTGTTCTTCCTGAGGAGGCTCAGGTCCTTCTATGTGTGCACCAGGCTGCTACAGATGTTCTACCAGTCTGTGGTGGCCAGTGTCATCTTCTTTGCTGTGGTATGCTAGGGAGGTGGCATCTGGACTTGTGGACAGACTGAACTTGACCCTGCAGGGTAAGTTAAAAATGCTGCCTGATCTGGTGCAAAGTGTGTTTGCGTTTGTCAACAAGCTGAAGCTGTTCAAGGCGCATATTCAAAAGGGAGATTTAATGCATTTTCCCACTCTGATAAAATCCAGCGGGCAAGTCACCAGTGCCACCCTGAATAAACAAATAGCCAGATATGCAACACTGGTTGAAAACCTGCATGAAAGCTTTGTGACCCGGTTCCGTGATCTACAACTGAATAGGCCACTGATTATGTTCCTCGTCGACCCATTTAATGCAGAAACGGACTGTTTGAATGCCCTGCTAGTCACAGATAAGGCTGAGTAGGAGATGATTGATCTTTGTGAGGAGGACCAACTGAAACCTGCTTTAAGGGAAGGGACCATTGAGTTCTGGAAAAGTGTGCCAATGGAAAAATACCCCAATGTCAAACGGGCTGCGCTTAAGATACTGTCAATGTTTGGGTCAACATATGTCTGCGAGTCTGTGTTTTCTACCCTGAAACATGTGAAATCAAAGTATCGATCTGTTCTGACTGACACCCATGTGAAGGAATTGCTTCGAGTGGCAATAACGAAATACAAGCCAGATTTGAACAGGATTGTTCAAGGCAAGGAATGCCAGAAGTCCCACTAAGTAACATGTTAGTAAATTATTATATTTTTGTTTGTGGACTTGGTTCAACTAAGAGTTTATGTGTGTTAGACAGTGCACACAATGTTCATGTTGTTGAAAATGACTGGCTTGTAGTCACTGGCCAGTAGTACTATAGGAGTCAATTTCATGTTGGTGTGTGACACTTACAATAAATCTGGCTGGCAAAGGTTTGTGTGTGTGTGTGAGAGGAAGGGATGGTGTGATGTTCATGTGTGCCCACGTGAATGATGTGGCTCTTAGTCTCTGACAGGTTGGCCATCCCTGGAATAGAGTGCACACCTTAGAAAAGGTGTTTGACTACCCTTAGTATCATCTCAGTTAACAAGCTTACACATAAGTATACCATATAAAACCATTCATCAAGTTAGTGACAGTTTATGACTTTGAAACACATACAAGGGGAATTACAACCATAGACATTGAAGTTGAATAGGGTAAGAGAACCCAGGCCGTCTTTTGCCGCACTAATTATATAGGCAAAAGTCCGCTACACATTGTAATTGTATGAGCAAGCAAGTAGCAACTCTTTAAAATTTTGAGCTCTTTTTAGATAACAGTTTTTGTTGGAAACGCTCTATTCTCTATTCCCTCAGATATGTATAAGTATGTTTATTTTATAGTTTAATTTCTGTCTCATGAACTTTCCAGAAACTGTCTGATGTGTGCGTGCCAGTAAACGTCACCATAGGAACTTCGTATTTCCTGTTAAGCAAAGAATACCATATATGTTCAAAAACCTGTATGTTCTTGTATTGCCTAAGATGTTTTTCACGTACGTGACGAGACAGATTATCTGCCATATTATTTCCATACAGCAGTGCGCCTATGCACAGCTATTTGTACCTATATAAACCTCTGTGAAAACTGCAATAAACTAGGAAGTCTCTCTGTGTGTCAGTGTGTTCAATTAGATTCTCTCCGGTGCTGTAAACACTCTGAGGCAAACCACAGAGAAACATTCTACTCTTAACACAGAAAGGCTGAGAAAGGCTGATGGATTAATGAGGGATTAGAAGCTGTTATTTGCTTTATCCCTACAAAATGCTGTCAGAAGTGGGATTTCTCCGAATCAGGGGTAAGTGATCATTCAGTTTGTTCGCTTTCCTGGTATGGTGAATTTCCAAACCTTTAAAATGAGCGTGATTGTCTAGGTTTAGGATTATCTGTATGCTGTGAGCTCCTCTGCAACGTTACAACTGCCTTAATATAGAAATAGTATTTTTTTCCGTTTTCACTTTTGTGATTTGCCAGCGAGTGTATTTTTTGTTGTTTGTAAGTCCAGTGTTAAGTGTTTTGTTTGTAAATTCAGTGTTGAGTGTTTTGATTCCAGGCATGGGAGGGTCTTCCTCTACCCCTGGAGTCTATTCCCTGGGAATGACTCCTCGGGATTGGGTAGAAGCCGTTTCTGGGGGTTTATATACTGTTCCGTATCTTGATTGTTTCAATGCATGGTCAGTGGCATGTTCTCCCCATATTAAAAATTATATCTCTTTGTTGCTCTTTTGAACCTCACATTTTAGCACAGATTAAACGGATGACTTATGACAGTGAAGGAGATCCAGATTGGGATTATGAATATATGTCTAAATGTTATTGTTAATGAAAAAACACTGTGCGCACTTCCACGAAAACTGAAAGTCCCCCTCCCTATGTTCCTCTGGCACACTTCCGCACCCGTGCGAGTAGAACACACACAGAGACAGAGAGGTTTGCGCTTCAAAAGCCGCACCCACAACCAGGAAGAAAAAATCTCTCTCTCCTCCACCTCCTCATCCTGATCTCGCTGCTGTCACTATTTGCTCTCGGGAGAACGTGGACTGTGACTCCGTTTCATCTACTGATAGTGAGTATGATGGAGGCAAATAATGTTGCCATGGTATGGCAAGCGAAAGAAAAATAAGAAAAATGTCATGACTCTCTATTGGGCTGATGAGGAAAAAAAAAAAAATAAGAATGATTTGTTGCAGTATTTAGTTAAACTGAGCTCAGCTGTACAGGATTTAACTCAAGTAACTGCTTTAACTATGGGAAAGGGTGAAACTGTTCCTAAATTTTTAGAACGTTTCACCACACAATGGAAACATGTTGCACTCATGGCTTATAATCATTTAAATGCTAACATTCCATTTGTAAACATGTTCTTATGCTAGAGTCCTTACTAGAACCAGAAGATACAACCACATCACCCCGATTTTATCCACACTGCATTGGCTCCCTGTAAAATTTTGCATTAAGTTTAAAATACTTTTATTAACCTATAAAGCACTACACGGTCTTGCACCACAATATCTAAGTGACCTTTTGGTTTTATATGATCCACCACTCCTACTCAGATCAAAAGGTGCAGGCTATTTGACATTACCTAGAATAGTGAAGTCTTCAGCAGGGGGAAGAGCTTTCGCTTATAGAGCCCCACAGTTATGGAACAGTCTTCCTATTAGTGTTCAGGACTCAGACACAGTCTCAGTGTTTAAGTCTAGGCTTAAAACATATTTGTTTACTCAAGCTTACCCTGACTAGATTATATCTCACTACTTCACAGTCCTAATAATCATTTTTCTCCCTCTCTCTCTTTTTGCTGAGCCCCACACGAATTTATGGAGATATTGGAGATCCAGATCCTTTCTGCCTCTGGATGAGCCCAAATTTTCTGCTGGGACTACGGCTGCTCCTAAGGCCATACATACTTCTCATTTTCACATTATCTGTGTTACCTTCACATTCTGTGTTACCCAGATGAGGATGGGTTTTCCCTTCTGAGTCGGGTTCCTCTCAAGGTTTCATCCTCAAAAAAACATCTTAGGGAGTTTTTCCTTGCCACCGTCGCCAGTCAGTGGCTTGCTCAGTTGGGATAAATTCCATTTGTTTTATACCTGTTTGTCTCTGTTTATCTGTTCCTGTTTGTCTCTGTTTATCTGTTTCTGACTGTCTTTGTCCTTGTGACCCACCCAAGGAGAATCTGGCAGGCAACTTAACCTCAGATCAGGTGACTCAGAATGAGAAATCAGAGAGAGTGAAACAGATTGTACAGCTGATTTGAAACATCAATACCACAGGCTTTAGATTCAGAGAGTGGATATAGTTTTACATAAACAGGATTAGAATGCTTCAACTTAGTCTGATATGGTATACAGACATGTATTAGAATGCTTCAACTTAGTCTGATATGGTATACAGACATGTATACCATATCAGACTAAGTTGAAGCATTCTAATCCTGTTTATGTAAAACTATATCCACTCTCTGAATCTAAAGCCTGTGGTATTGATGTTTTTGAAAATTCATTACTTCAACAAGGTGTATTAAAACCCTGTGTAAGTCCTTACAAAACACCTGCTAACCCTCTTACCCCTAAGTTCCCACAGTATTATGTCCCACAACCCTATATTCCCCATAGAAACAGCACGCCAACCCTGAGTTCATGGACAAAATTGGCCTCAAAATCAGCATTTTAATTTTAACATTTTTAGGCCTTGAAATAACTGATAATAACGTATTTGTGTAATATTACTTTGAAAATGAAGCAGTTCAGTGTTTTTTACTAAACTTAGAGCACAATTCTTAACTAGAGAAATGATGAAAAATGATTGCTAAAATCTTTCAACTCATTTAAAAGTAACATACGAGCATCAGTGTGGTCAATGCCTTTGAATAAATTCAAGTAAATAATAATAAATAAATAAATAAATGCATTTTAACGACAAAAGTCAACTTTCTGCTGATAATCAGACCAGCAGGTAGTGTTTTCATGAATGTACAGAGATGGTCACGTTATGACTCCAAACCCCTGCAGTGTCAGTTGCACTGGTTGATATTGAAGATGAAGACGGATGATGATCTGAATCAGGAGAGTTTGTGTCACTATCAGTTTCGGTTTCAACATCGCCTGAACTTTCACTGCTGCCACTATCTAGAATCCTCACTCTCGCCTGTGTAACTATGTATGTTTTCTTTTTTCTTACTATTTTAGATGTACCTGTGTTCACTGTAGGTGTAACTTTAGCTGGAACACGATTAACTTTTCGTTTTGGCATTTTTAGTTAACTTCTACTATTACACCAATATTCACACTTGGATCTTCCTGGTAATGATGGCATAATAACGTAATCACGTCATGACATCATGACGTCATCAACCTTTTGGGTCAAAAAATAATAATTAAATAAGGAATCATAGCAGAGTAATGCCGGTATACCGGCCTCACGGTTTACACTGTAAAACCGCTATATCGGCCTTACGGGGATTTGGCATAGACGACCAAGCTGGTATATCATCCTTACGGGAATAGATCAAAGACGGGCAAACCAGTTTTTCGGCCATACGGGGTAAAGGGTTAATCCTGTTCCAAAACCTGACGGCACATGGAGATTCACACAAGGTCTCTGAAGAATTAAAAAGGTTGTAATTGCAGTCTTATCTATTGTACCCGATGTACCTACTATCATAACCCTAATTCCATCTCACCATGCATGGTTTAGCTGGTGGACCTGTATTCTGCATTTTTTACTATTCCCGTGGCAGAGGAGACGCAGTCGCTACTTGCTTTCACACATGGGGTACGACAGCTGACATGGACTCGTCTTCCACAAGGCTACATCAACTCACCAGCTGTGCTCACCAATGTGTGTGACTCATTACAAGACTTACATGTAGCTGATGATTCCCGTGTCCTGCAGTATGCAGACGATCTACTCATCATGTTGGAAACAGAAGAGGGCTGCTGGACTGCAACCTGTCGTCTCTTACAGCACTTGGCTGTGAAGGGTTTCAAGGTGTCCAAAACCAAACTACAGCTCTGTAAAACTTCTTTCCAAAGGACAACAATGGCTCTCTGATGAGTGTATAAATCTGGTCAAAACCTCGCAGCTACCTGCCACCAAACAAGCAGTTCTAGCTTCCTTGGGTCTCATTAACTATTGTAGACAGTGGATGCCTAACTGCTCTTATTATGATAAGCAGCTTAGGGCCGTAGTGGAACATTCTGATCCACTATTGTCTTCTGTTACACATACACCAGAAACAGTGGCGGCCTTTGAACATCTCAAAACAGCATTGTGTTCTGCTCCTGCACTAGGACTGCCTGATTACAACAAACATTTCTGTCTCTACACCCATGAACACTCAGGTTTAGCTTCTGGTGTTTTGGCACAAGAATACGGGGGTGGTTTCCGCCCCTGTGCCTATCGCTCAAAAACATTGGACACCGTGGCTGCTGGACTCCCCGCGTGTCTGTGTGCAGTGGCTATCAGCGCTTTTCTCGTCACGGATGCAGAATGATTGGTATTGTCTCATCCTTTGGTTTTACACACCACACATCAGGTAAAACAAGTTCTCTCAAACATTGAAACACAACACATGACTCCTCAATGTAGAAGTGTTTATGAAACAATTCTCTGTTCTACTGCTAATTTAACCATAAAGTGTTCAACAGGACAGGATACCATTGCACGTGCTCTTCATCGGCTTCTAAATTCACAGGATGACACAGAGCCTGTAAAAAATTATCACGATTGGTTACCAGAAATCGTAACTTCATCTAGTATAAGAAGTGATTTATCTGATATTCCTCTCACCCAAAGTGAGTTTGTTTTTGTAGATGGCTTCTGTGTGGTTATTCTGTCTGCACATTAGCAGATGTGGTACTCGAAACGCACTCTTTTCCCTTTAATTCACAGGTTTGCAGAGATATTTGCGCTCACCCATGCCTGCATTTTACATGAATGACAGAGAGTGACAGTTTTCACTGATTCTTGTTATGCCTTTGGCATAGCACATGATTTTGGATGGATTTGCCAACAACATGGTTTCATGTCTGCAGATGGGATACCCATTTCACATTCCACATTAGTGGAGAATCTTATTGCTGCCTGTTCACCTCCTCATTCCATCGCCATTGTCAAAACCATGGCGCATCTTGTAGGTAGCACTGTAGAAATTAAGGGGAATGCTTTAGCTGACTGACATGCGAAATTGGCTGCTCAGTCACAAAATTCTTGCCCTTTTTTAGTGTCTGTTGTACAGTTTTACGTCAGTGCTCTTTTACCCTGGGGTAGATTTTTTATTGATGCAATCACATGCATCACCAGAAGATGCTGAGTTCTGGCAGGCTCAAGGAGTGGTCCCAGACTCTGATGGCATCTGGTTTGATCAAGTAGGTCGCCTATGCGTTCCAAAAGCCAGCGCTCCGTTTTTAATCTGTGAGTTTCATGGTGTTTCACATCGAGGTTTCACTGCCGTAATGTCTGACATCACATCTAAATTTTGTATGAAATATTTGAGACATCAGATTAAACTACATCTCTCTCGCTGTTTAATCTGTCTGCAAAACAATGTGCAAGGCTCGCCCGTATTTCATAATGCTCTTCCGCCCCCACAGGTGCACTTTGAGAGCTTACAAATTAACATACCACATATACCTTGAGTAGATCAGCATTAAATGCTTTTAGTTATCGTTGATCGTTTCTCTAAATGGGTCGAAGCGTTTCTATGTGCTATTGAGAACCCAAAAACGGTTGTACGCGTCTTAGCAAAAGAAATCATCCCATGCTTCAGTGTGCCTTTGCAAATTGACTCAGACAAAGTCACGGCATTTACTTTACAAGTCACACAACGTCTATGCGATTATTTGGCTATAGATTTTTTGCATTCCCTATGTTTTTTTGCATTCCCTACGTTGTATATAAAATGTATGAAGAAATAGCAGATAGTGGAAGGGTTAGCCCTCGGCTGGATCTCCCACATGTAGGCAATCAAGAAAGAGATATGGAATTGCAGGAATACATGAAAGACTGGACTTACACTCCAGTGTGGCCGAGCATAAGGAGTTCCCCACTAGCACCCCGAGGCCGGAGTCTAGTAGGAGTGACCATGCGACACAGCAAATAGTGCGGGAGCGGAGAGACTGGGAATCAGAGGAGGTATGCGATCAAGAGGAGCACCACACCAAAGAGCAGGCATGAGGGAGAGCAATGGGTTGAAGTCGGAAGACAAGAGACTCCATGTAATAATGAAGTAGAAGAAGGGGGGCCAAGACGGAATGACGGACGAGTGGTCAGAATAGAAGGGGAACGTGACAGAAGAAGAACATATATTGGCAGGCATAGTGCAGCATCTGGAAAGGGGAATAGCATATAGGGCAGGTAAAATGGATGAAATGGAAGAGCTCGCAGGTCAAGCATTCCAGATGGCGAAGACTGCAAGGAATGCGAACAAGCACCGATTGGAAGAAACAAAGAGGCCACAGAAGTTGGGAAAAACCACTGAACCAGTCAGCAGGAAAACCACTAATAAGCATGAGCAAAGGCCTCAAAGGCCCTAACATAAATGCATAAAGTAACTCAACAGCAGAGGTATAAGCAGGTGAGTTCGGACATGGATCTGGTAGACGGACAGGAAGGAACAGAGAGCGAGGGGACCGAGACTGAGGAAGAAAGAGAAAATGAATGGGAGGATACCGTGGATAGGGAGCCAGGTGGTGCTCACCCCCCAAAACCCCCCATCTTGACAAAGGTGGTGCCCAGTGAAACCAGAGAACTGCAAAACTGAGGGCCAAAACTGAGGGCAAAGCTGAGGGCCCAGAGAACTGCAAAACTGAGGGCCCAGCAAGATACCAGCAGAGCGTCTTGAAGGCACAGAAACATCAGGACAGCACCTGGCAATTGGTGACATTAAAGCCATTTTCTGCCAAACAGTGGTCAAGGGGCAGGCTGAAGAGATGTTCAATATGGCACAACATGGAGATTTGATAGATGACCCGCAGGCTGACGCCATCCTGTTTGGCCTATATCGACAAGAAACATGGCACACAGTGAGAAGCATGTATCTGGCAAAGATGGACCTGGGGAAAATTGAAAATATAAAGCTCAAAGACAAAGAGAACGTGTTTACCTTCATACAAGAGTTCCAAGACAAATGGAGGGATGAAACGGGTGCCAAGTGGAACGATTCAGTGGCAAGTGTGGGACTGTTCAAACTACTGCTGAAGAAGGTTCTTCCAGGGGAGGTGCAAAAGAAGTTAGAAGAAGTAGTGGGACTCAATGGAATGGAGTTCATTTCTGGCTCATGTGACCCATCACATGGAAAAACACAGAAAGATGAAAAGAGAAGCTAAGGATGCCAGTGAAACCCTAATGACCCATCTCTACAAAGCACAACTCAGTGAAATGACAAGGACTAAACAGGAAGAAAAGGAATGGAGGAAATAACACACCAAACAAGCAGCATTGATGGTGCCCCATCAACAAACATTAGAATGTTGGAACTATAGAATGCTACCCCATTGGCAACCCCCAGTGCCCCCATGTGGAGCAAGGCCCCAACCACAGTTGAGGAGGCCTAGAGAAGCCCGTAGGGAAGCTGATGCAGTACGTCACTACACTGCACCAGGAACACCAGTGATGATCGGAAACACCTTATGGACACCCTTTATGATTAACACTTGAGCTACATATTCAAGTATAGGGAAAGAAGGCTCACAGCTCCCCCTCACATGTAAGTCGATTCAAACTATGGGCTTTTCAGGGAAAGTACAAACCTTACGATTCACAGAGCCACAAGAACTAACCTTGGATGGTGTGACAATACAAGCTCCTCTGTTATATTCACCAGGAGCACCTGTTAACCTACTAGGACACGATGCCCTGTGTAAGCTGGGGGCTCAGATACAGTGCGAAGCGACTGGGATTTGGGTGACCTTCCCAAGGCCCATAGCCACACCTGCTTTTGCCAGAACCTAAACACATAGGCCGTGAAGCCAGTAAAGTGTATTGGTTGGAAATATCTGACCCATCTCACTCAGAACTTTGGTGCAGATACATAGAATGGAAACCATGGCTGCAATACATGTGGCCCGATTGCACAGAGGCAGAGGCTCCTTTGCACTGCACTGTTAAGTACGATGAAGAAGGATATGACCAGAAATATGCCCAATTGTGGGAAGACATGGAACAGGGACAAGAAATGGACATAAAAACTCTGGATATAATCAGCAGTCCACAGGGTGTTGCTGCCATTGTTGTGAATAAAACCTTTTTAGCCTAAGCCAAAAAACTTCAGAAAAAGAGGGTTTAGTAGATGTCAAAAAGAAAAATAAACTTTATTGAAAACCAACAAAGTGTGACTGTCTGCAGAGAGTCCGAATTGTACATACACAAGCATGTCTTTATATACCTCCCTGATGCAGTAAAATTATCCCTAGGTGTGGCATTCAACTTTTCTTTCTAGAACAGAACCATTGCCTTAACTAATTATTCATATCCATATGATACCTTATCTTTGTGGCACATACATAGTCAGTTGTATGATCTTTAAAAGTTTTACCAGACCTGGGTTTTTTACTATGTCGGGTAATGCACCCTATAGCCTCATCTTGGTACTTTTCCCTTGAACTCATCTCTCTTTTTGTTATTGATTTGCAAGCTTAGGGGGCTTAGTTCAGAAACCCAGTCTGGAATGTGAAGGCCCGAATTTAACCTATTAACCAGAGACAATTAAAATTAAACATGGAAGCAAATACTCACATCCGTAAACCCAGTTTGGAGAAAAACACCAGCCGTGAGTGAGAAGAAGGGTCCAGACTTTATTTCCACCAACCGAGATGCACACCAATGAGAAT
This sequence comes from Ameiurus melas, assembly GCA_012411365.1. Lineage (NCBI taxonomy): Eukaryota > Metazoa > Chordata > Actinopteri > Siluriformes > Ictaluridae > Ameiurus > Ameiurus melas. The sequence continues at coordinate 2,513,835 of CM022766.1, forward strand.
TCTCAGAAGTGATCTCATCCCCTGGAGCTTAAGCTCCAGTATATATACTGCGTTTACTTAGTAATTATCCAATAAATTTTAGAAAGACTATGATATCAATACCAATAGGGGTAAAACGAGCACATATAAATTCACAATTAGGTAAAGAAAGTTTGAGAAAAATTATATAATTAGATAAAGAAAGTCTGAACTGCGCTCAGGCCGGTTTCAGATGCGTCGGTGTGCACCGAGAAGGGGAGGGTAAAGTCCGGGTTGCGCAGCACCGGCTCGCTGGTGAGGGCCTCCTTCAGAGTCCGGAAGGCCCGCTCGGCGTCGGCTGTCCACCTCACCTGGTCCGGCTGGCCCATTTTTGTCAGATCTGAAAGAGGGGAGGCTATCACAGAGAAGTTAGGGACAAACTTCCGATAATACCCTGCCAACTCCAAGAAGGCACGCACCTGTTTTTTAGACGTGGGCCGAGGGTAGCCTTTCACCGCTTCAACTTTCTCTGCCTGGGGCTTCAGCATCCCGCGCCCAATACGGTATCCCAGGTACTGCGTCTCGGTTAGCCCAAGGTGACATTTCTTGGGGTTGGCAGTCAAGCCAGCATCCCGGAGTCCCTTTAGGACCTCCCCCAGATGGAACAGGTGGTCCGACCAGGTGGAGGAATGGATGACTATATCATCCAAGTAGGCCACTGCAAAGCTACGATGGGGCCGTAGGACGATGTCCATCAGTTGTTGGAAGGTGGCCGGTGCCCCATTTAGTCCACGGGGGAGAACCCGGTACTGCCAGTGGCCCGTGGAGGTGCTAAAGGCCGTCTTGGGTCGAGCCACTTGCCAGTACCCTTTGGTGAGGTCCAGGGTGGAAATGAATCGGGCCCTCCCCAGGCGCTGCACAAGGTCATCCACTCAGGGGAGGGGGTAGCTATCAAAATCTGAGACCTGGTTGAGTCTGTGAAAGTCATTGCAGAGCCTAATGCTCCCGTCGGGTTTTGGCACTACAACAATGGGGCTGGACCAGGGGCTGTTGGACTCTTCGATAACTCCGTCTCATAGCATTCTCTTCCTCGATGGCCTTACGCCGGGCCTCTGGGACACGGTAGGGCCTCTGTCTCACCACTACCCCCGGAGGTGTCTTTAAGTGGTGGCGCACCACTTGGGTCCTTCCCGGGGAGGAGGAGAACACGTCCGAGAATTGGTCCACCAACTCGAGGAGCTCCTGTCTCTGGGCGGGGGTGAGGTCCTCCCCGAGGTCGATCAAAGCACGCTTGTTCTGATCTGTGTCCAGGGCAGCGTACGCTGAAACCACCGGGGCCGGTTCTACCCACTTCTTCAACAAGTTAATGTGGTATACCTTCCCGTCTCTTTCCTCTCTTACCGGGCTGTTGCAGGCGGTAGTTGATGGTGCCCTGACGCTCTAGAACTGTGTAGGGTCCCTGCCAGCGGGCCAGGAACTTGCAGGCGCTACTGGGTACCAGAAGAAGTACCTGGTCCCCTGGGTGGAACTCCCGAGGCTGCGCCGGGCGGTTGTACACCCGCTGCTGTTCCTCCTGGGCGGCGCGCATGTGCTGTTGGACTATTGGCGCCACTCGGTCGATCCTGTCCGAGCGGTACGGGGATGGCTGTTCCTCCCAGGCTTCGCGGGTGACGTCCAGTAGTCCTCGAGGGCGCCGGCTGAACAGCAGCTCGAAGGGGGTGAAGCCAGTGGGTGCCTGGGGACACTCCCGGATGGCAAAGAGCACGTAAGGGAGGAGAAGGTCCCAGTTCCTCCCTTCTTCGTCTACCACCCGCCGCAGCATCCATTTGAGCGTCTGGTTGAAGCGCTCGACCAGCCCGTCAGTCTGGGGGTGGTAGACCGATGTCTTCAGGTGCTTCACCTGCAACAGCTGACACAGATCAGACATTAATTTGGAGACAAAGGGCGTACCTTGGTCGGTTAATATGTCCTTGGGGATTCCCACCCGGCTTAGGAGTACCAGTTCCCTGGCGATGTTGGGGGAGGTGGCTTTGCGCAGGGGTACCGCCTCCGGGTACCGGGTGGTGTAGTCTATGACCACCAGGATGTACTCGTGGCCCCGGGCCGACTTGGGGAGGGGCCCCACGAGGTCCATGCTGATCCGCTCAAAGGGAACGCCGATGATGGGTAGAGGGATGAGGGGCGCCGGCGGGGGCCTCCTGGGAGCGGTGCGTTGGCACTAGGGACACCGCTGGTAGAACATCTGGACCTCGGCGCTCATCCCTGGCCACACGAATTGGTCCCTCAGTTTTTCCAATGTGTTCCGCGGTCCCAGGTGACCGACGAGTGGGTGGGCATGGGCGAGGTGCATGATGAGGAGTGTTTTTGTCCGTGGTACCACCAGGAGATCTACCTGCTCCCCGCGGTGGCAGGCCCGTTGGTAGAGGAGGCCACCCCGTACGAGGAAGTACGAGGTGGGAAGTCTCAGGTCAGGGTTTTGGTCGACCCCCTCTATGACCCGTACTTAGGCCCAGCAGTGCTTGAGGCGGTCGTCCTCCTTCTGCTCCCGACCAAAGCTCCCCTCTTGGTTCACCTGGTGGACGACAACAGGCATAGGGTTAATTGATATAGAGGACTCACCTTCGGGAGAGGCATCCCCATTGTCCTGGGCCAGGTAAGCGGTCTGGGCCCCAGTTCTCTGCCGCCGACGTCGCGGCTTCCCTGTCTCGGCGTCCTGGCCCAGCAGGCATCCTGGCCAGTCCCTTCCCAGGAGTGATGGTATGGGGAGGTCAGGAATCACGCCCACGTGGAGAGACCATATCCTGGTCGCGCCCTTGATCGGCACCTCCGCGGTCGGGACCTGCTGGGTGTCCCCATGAATGCAGGTTACAGCGAGGCTTCCGCTGGGGAGGACGGATGGTCGGGCGAGGGTCACCGTGCTCCCGGTGTCAAGCAGAGCGGTGATCGGCCTCCCTTCAATCCACACCTTCTGGGTGGGTCCCTCTGGCAGCTGTCGCGCATGGAGGGCGCAGCCGGCCAGCCAAGGTTTTTGGGTCAGCCCGGGGCATTGGGTTCCGGCTCCGTGGGCATTGGCTCGTCAGTGGGAGTTACCTGGGCAGCCGACCTCCAGCGGGTTCGCCAAGTGCCGGCTGGGTGTGGCGGGTCAGGCTGGACCCCTGAGGCCCCTAGGGTTAGGTCCGAGGGCTGTGGGTCACGCAGGTCGAGCTCGAGGGCGGCGGTGGTGCGCCATCAGGAGCTCCCGGGGCGTTCGCGGTGCTTGGACCCCCGCGGCCTGTCGTGCCATCCAGGGTAACGCCCTCCGGAACCTATCCATAGCCACCTCTTCCGCCACCTCCAGGGCCGTATGCTGGTCTGGCCGGAGCCACCTTTGGTGAGTCGGATGAGTGCGTTTAGCTGTCTGCGAGGCTGGTAGACCCAGCGATGAAACTCGGTGGCCACTTGGTGAGAGCTTCTGCCGCACCACGGCAGGACGCCCTCCTTCATGGTGATGTAGTCCGCCGCGTCCTCCGGCTCGAGACTGTAATAGGCCTCACGGGCCTCTCCTGTGAGCAAGGGACCTACGGCGCAGGGCCAGTCGTCCTTATCCCATCCATTGCGGCGGGCGATGGTTTTGAATGTTTCAAAGTACGCCACCAGTTCGTCATCAGGAGCAAGGGGAGGAGCAGGCAGCGGAGCTCATGTCCCGGGTCCGGGAGAGATGTGGAGGCCGCACGGGACTGTAGCGCCACCAGACTCTCTGTCGCCACCTGGAGGCTTTCCGTGAGCTGTTGGGTGACGGCCTGCTGCTGTATACTGGTCTGTAACAGCTGCTGCAAAGTCTGATCCATCTTCTCTCTCTTGGTCAAGGAAAAAAAAAAACTTTTTCTTCTCTCTCTCTTTTTTTTTTTTTTTTTTTTTTTTTAGGTGATGGGCGGTTCTGTGCTCATGCCCGCATCCTCCACCAGTGTAGCGGGAAAGGGCGCAGCACAGAGTCGGTACTCAACTTTCCCGGAGTGGAAGGGCGTCCTTTTATTTCCGCCTTCCGGTTAGAGAGTGGTGGAATTCTTCCGTCCGATCCTCCAATCCCCGGGCGGTACGGCATCGGCAGGTCCTCCCCGGCATGGCGTCCTTTCCAATTAATGCGGGGTCCAGCGCGGGGCTGTCTGCTTCGTGCCGGTACGGCAGTCGGAGAAGGAGCGATTTCCTTTCCTCTCGCGCCGAGTGTAAGTCCGTCGCGACAAATATATATATATATATATATACACACAGTGAGGGAAAAAAGTATTTGATCCCCTGCTGATTTTGAACGTTTGCCCACTGACAAAGAAATGATCAGTCTATAATTTTAATGGTAGATTTATTTGAACAGTGAGAGACAGAATAACAACAAAAAATCCAGAAAAACGGATGTTAAAAATGTTATAAACTGATTTGCATTTTAATGAGGGAAATATGTATTTGACCCCTCTGCAAAACATGACTTAGTACTTGGTGGCAAAACCCTTGTTGGCAATCAGAGAAGTCAGACGTTTCTTGTAGTTGGCCACCAGGTTTGCACACATCTCAAGAGGGATTTTGTCCCAATCCTCTTTGCAGATCTTCTCCAAGTCATTAAGGTTTCGAGGCTGATGTTTGGCAACTCGAACCTTCAGCCCCCTCCACAGATTTTCTATGGGACTAAGGTCTGGAGACTGGCTAGGAAACTCCAGGACCTTAATGTGCCTCTTCATGAGCCACTCCTTTGTTGCCTTGGCCATGTGTTTTGGGTAATTTTCATGCTGGAATACCCATCCACGACCCATTTTCAATGCCCTGGCTGAGGGAAGGAGGTTCTCACCCAAGATTTGACGATACATGGCCCCGTCCATCGTCCCTTTGATGCAGTGAAGTTGTCCTGTCCCCTTAGCAGAAAAACATCCCACAACACTTTCACCCAGTTGTCCTCTGAATCATTCAGTTGTTCATTGGCAAACTTCAGATGGGCATGTATATGTGCTTTCTTGAGCAGGGGGACCTTGCGGGCGCTGCAGGATTTCAGTCCTTCACGGCGTAGTGTGTTACCAATTGTTTTCTTGGTGACTATGGTCCCAGCTGCCTTGAGATCATTGACAAGATCCTCCCGTGTAGTTCTGGTCTGATTCCTCACTGTTCTCATGATCATTGCAACTCCAGGCGGAGGGAGATTGACAGTTATTTTGTGTTTCTTCCATTTGCAAATAATTGCACCAACTGTTGTCACCTTCTCACCAAGCTGCTTGGCAATGGTAGCCCATTCCAGACTTGTGTAGGTCTACAATCTTGTCCCTGACATCCTTGGAGAGCTCTTTGGTCTTGGCCATGGTGGAGAGTTTGGAATCTGATTGATTGATTGTTTCTGTGGACAGGTGTCTTTTATACAGGTAACAAGCTGAGATTAGGAGCACTCCCTTTAAGAGTGCACTCCTAATCTCAGCTCGTTACCTGTATACCCCTTCCGAGGTGACGTCATATCTTCGCCCCGTCGCGTTAGATGTGCGTACACGGAAGTGCGCACAGCTGTTACGGGCTAATGACAGAGCTATTTATACCGGGAGCCATGTTCCACACGGCGCGGTTCAACTGACTGACTGACTGCCTGCCTGTCTGGCTGTTCTACATATGGACATATTGACGTGTGGGTATGACGGAATGAATGCTTTTAAAGCTAAAAGGCGACTATCGGGAATCGCCGTTTCAGTTTGTTTATGCCTTAGACGTAGCATTAGCGCTAGCTGTAGCCAAGTGAGCATAGATAGCTCAGGAGTTTGTTTACCGTGTTTGTGTTGCATTCGTCACTGTAAATGAAAGCCACCGTTCCTACCTCCTTCCCTTCACGTCATGTTGCGTAACACCCCCTATCCCCATAACCTATTCTTTCAAAATAGAAATAACCTGATGTGATAAGTGTAAGATCAATGTGTGAGAGCAATTTTCCCAGTGATCTGCACTAAGACAGCATCTCCAGCAGTGGCACGCAAACGTGCTGGCAATCCTTGTGCCACCAAATCCAATGTTTTCAATACATAAACCACTGACCTGCAAGCGCCCCATGCTCCTGAGTCCTAAGTCTAAGGTCATAACAACATATCACCATCACCACAGCTGTTTTGAAAGTCTTAAAACAATGTCACGGTACCTTCTGCACTTTCCTGTTTCTCGATTTTATCAAAGGCCTTCGACACAGTTGATCCTGAAATACTGCTGTAGCGATTAAATAATATTGGTCTATTAAATCATTTAAAATTATTGAAGTATTCTCAACTTCTCTAGTCAAAGGAAAACCACCTCTCATAAATGGATCTTCCACTCTCATGTTTAGTTAATCTGTAAAAGAGTTCCAGTCTGTTGTATTAAAAATACAACCCCAATTGGCAAAGATTCATTCTTATCCCTTCCTGAATTTTCACCGTAAGGATATTGAGAAAGGAAAGACAGAACTCCTTTAGTCTAGGACTGTTTGTGATGTACACTAAATAACATATTAATATCCCATCTGTATTAACGAGTGATAATCCTCATACTAAACGACTAATAAACAAGTTCAGAGCTAGACATGTATTTACAGTTCGCTAGTCTCTCTTATCTCGCTAATTTTTATTCAAAACAACCTAGTGAATTTGTTCATGAATGCCACATGCCAAGAGAACTCACACATACACTGCTTGACAATGTATAGACACGTACCCGTATAGGAATCCCAGATAGACACATTAGTTATGGTTATTCCAGCTCTTGTTAGTGAGTCCGTTCATTTGACTTACTTACATTTAATACGGCTGGGACGGTGTGGTACTCTCTAAAACCAAATGTTTAGCCTCAACTTTATCTCACCGGGGGAATGTGACTTAGCCTGATAATGAACACATTGCACCTGTCCCACTTCAGTCCCCGTGACCTGGCCACAGAGAGTTAGGCAGAGACTGTAACCTCGGGTCTGATTTACTTTTCAGTTTTTTTTTTTAGAATTTGATAAGTACATCACTCACATGGAACAGGTTAAAATGTCAGCTGATCAATTTGATCACTAGTCAGGCAAAGATGTCCATATGCCTGTGCAGAAGAACCAACGTGCCATAAACTACCATTTAAGTAATACCATCAAAAAATACTGATTGATTTAAATTTTTTCCTACAGAAATTTGGTTTTATATATATATATATATATATATATATATATATATATATATATATATATATATATATATATATATATACACTGAATCACCTTGATTTTAATGTGTAGTGTGAAGTTTGATAACTACAAAATTGTTAAAAGGAAAAAATCTCTTGCACGAGCTCTCTCCCTGTCTTGCGCACTCTGTGTTTAGATGAACGTCATTGTGGAATTTAAAAAACTTTCATTCAGTTTCCAAACAGGGAAACACACGGAATTCAAATTAAATTAAAGGAAGGATTTGGAGCTTCCGGCAAGCATGCTTTTTGACCAGCCGTGTACACAATCTAAATATGGAACTGTATACAGTCAGGGGTATGATAACGGTATGATTAGTCCATTATATAATGAAGGTATGATTAGTCCTTCCAAACATCGAGTCGTAGGAAAAGACGAAGTGTGCTATTAGCCCTGCTGCAAAGATTACCACCCTACCCCCATAACTTGGAACACAACACGAACAGAAACACCATAATACTAGACAGACAATGACCACACATAACACTCTCTTAGTTTACAGACAGTTTTGCAAAGCACCAATCATTTTGAGTTATGACAACTTTAAATTAATTTCAACCAACAAACTACACTGAGTTAGAGAAATCACCTTTTCCTCTACAATCAAATGTATTTTCAATTAAAGCTCATTTAATAATCTGTATAATAAAATTGATTACTCGTCATGTTTTTCCACATAATTTAACAGGAATTTACGTGTTATGTACTTAATTACCATAATTATGAACACAATTTTTTATAACTCACTAACTTCAAGTTGTATGACGATAGTTACTAAAATACTACAAATATTATACCTAACATCTCTGCAGGATTTATAAACAAGGCACTGAAAAAAATTAACAATATAGACAAAAATAAACACTCTGTGTCTACTACTTTTTATCTCCCATCTAGTCTAGTAATTATTATTTACACAACTGTAACAGTACCTGTTAGAACAAAAGTCCAAAGCGTAAATCCACAAACGTAATCGAAGCCGAGGCAGAAGTCTGAAAAACCAATAAAGACAATCCTTTCACTGAGAGCGTGGTAACAGGTAGACGTGAGAATACTACGAGTGTTTCTTCACACTGCGTTGTTGTAAACAAGGTCTTAAATAACCTTGGGCGGCGCGCAGGAGTATGCACTTAGTATCCCGGTGAACTTGAGGGCAGGTGTGACTGGGAAGTGTAGTCCACGCTGGCACAGCGGCCGCGAGTTCGCCGTTGTAAAACAGAGCCCCCCCCAAAGGGCTCACTCCGGGAGCCGATTTCTTCCGAGGCCGTCCCCTCCTCCGAGGTGCCGGTCTGTCTGGATGAGCCACGTGGAAGCTGTCATGCAAGCTGGCATATAGAATGTCCCGGGCTGAGATCCAGCATTGCTCCTCTGGGCTGTAACCTTCCCAATCCACCAGATACTCGAGACCCCCTTTCCTGTGTCTGGAGTCCATGATTTCCTGCACACGGTAGGCTGGGTGACCCTCGATCTCTAGCGGGACAGGTGGTGTATTCTCCGGAACCGCCGTGGCTAATGTGCCCGGTGTCACCGGCTTGAGGAGAGAGACATGGAATGAAAGGGCAATGTGGCTGTGCTTGGGGAGGTCCATGCGGTAAGTAACCTCATTTATCCGTTTCAGGATTCTGTAAGGGCCGGCATTCTTGGGCCCCAGTTTGCTGCCTGAGAGAGGTGCCTTGAGGTTCCTTGTGAGACAAGAATCCTCACCATCTATGAGTAAGTTTCTTTTATATTTTCTATATTTCTGGTTTATAATTTATTTTCATATCTGCTCTATATTTCTATTTTATATATGGTTTTGGTGCTTGCAAATGGTTTACTGTGCTCCCTACTTCATAATATTATTATATTATCCTTATAATATCTTAATACTCCTTTTTATTAATCTTATAAAGTTATGTGTGTGCGAGAGAGAAGGAGAGACAGAGAGAGTGTGTGTGTTAGGTCTGTATGCCTGACCTTGAATGTGTAAGAGTGTGTGTTTTTCTAACTCTCTTTCTCTGTGACTGATAAACCATAGTGTATTAATCCCAAAATGTGAATCATGTTCATCAATCAATATATATATATATATATATATATATATATATATATATATATATATATATATATATATATATATATATATATATATCCGCCTAATACCGCTTCTGTGTGTCTAGGTGCCTGCCATTTTTTCCTATTACCTCTATGTGAGGTTGTGGATTTGGATCTGAACACACTCTATCAGATCGCGCATCTCACTGCTGATTTTCAATAAAATTATTCACTACTCATACTAGGTCTCCCTTGTGTTTATTTTATGTATATTTTTAACCACAAGAAATGTGTCTAATTTATTGCAACAAAGTGAAGCTGGGTTTAGACAATCACAATTTCTTAATTTACTATCATAGAGTGAATTTACTTTAGACAAACACAAAGCACCTAATTTACACACTTAGAATACCACCTGTTGGAAGTGTTTTATAGTTTTAGATTAGACACAGAATTCTTCTAACTCGATCCATACTCAGAACATAACTTGATCAAACATTGTTCTATGGATTTAGATTATGCTTCTAACTATTGATTATACATATAGATTATGCTTTTTAACCCATACAGATTATTCAATTATGCTTTAAGTAGTAATTCTAAATGTAGGTTACATATTGAGTACACTTCATAGATATTTTCTTCTTTTCTATACCATAATCAGACTCTCAGAAAGAATCATAAACTGGTATCAGGTGGAGGAGGCGGTTTCCCACATCACTATCATGGTTGCAAAAGGATTTGAACCAGAAGATGTGGGGCCGATGATAAGGCAGATGAGGGAAGTAAGAGAGTGGAACCTAACTAACAATCCATATTTGCACAAGTCACCAAATGGAAAGTTTGTGCGAATCTCGGCAACAACAGTTGACTCTGCGGTGGCCACCAGTGTTAGCATATGCACAGTCATGGACCAAGGAAGCTTTCAAATGGCAGTAGTTAAGGCAGCAGAGGATCAAGAAAATGAGGAAATACTGAAAGCAGTTCCAGAGCAGCTATGGAAAAAACATTCGACCGATGTAGGGCTTGTTACATCAGCTGGCCGAGCACAGATTAAGGTAAAAGAGAATGCAAGGCTACCCCACCAAAAACAGTACCTCTTGTCAGCTCAAGCCAGAGAAGGCATAAGGCCCACAATATACGGATTAGTTGAAGCTGGAGTGCTAATCCCCACTCGAAGCCAGTGCAATACCCCATTTTTCCAGTTAGAAAACCTGACTCAAAGAAGTGGAGGCTAGTACATGATCTGCGTGCTGTTAATCAAGTCGTAATACCTGAAACACCTGTAGTGCCAGACCCACATACCCTACTGTCGAACCTTCCGGAAGGGACCAAATGGTATACTGTCATAGACCTATGCTTGGCATTCTTTAGTGTGCCACTGCACCCAGACTCACAGCATTTATTTGCTTTCACATATGAAGGACAACAATACACATACACCCGAATTCCACAAAGATACCAAGAAAGCCCATCCATATTTAATCAGGTACTGGCTCAAGACCTCTCAGCCCTGGAGTGTCACAGCACAGTGTTGCAATATGTTTCCTGAATTTCCCCTTGGGGATCAATAAAGTAAGTAAGTAAGTAAGTAAGTAAGTATGTATGTATGTATGTATGTATGTATGTATGTATGTATGTATGTATGTATGTATGTATGTATGTATGTATGTATGTATGTATGTATGTATGTATGTATGTATGTATGTATGTATGTATGTATGTATGTATCTCTCTCTCTCTCTCTCTCTCTCTCTCTCTCTATCTCTCTATCTATCTATCTATCTATCTATCTATCTATCTATCTATCTATCTATCTTGACGATCTCTTGATTTGTAGTGTGTCCAAAGAGCAGTTCCAGCACGACTCACTAAAGGTCCTGAGAATGGTGGCTGAAAAGCTAAGTAAAGAGAAATTGCAATTTTGTAAACCAAAAGTGGAATACCTAGGTTAGAAGGAGAAAGCCATACACAAGGCAATACACATGTGGAGGCCATACACAAGGCCCACAGCCAAACACCATACGTCAAATGTTGGCATATCTAGAAATGGTGGGGTTTAGTCCACCGTGGGTATGCGAGTTCGCACTAAGGCTTCCACCATTACAGGACATGATCAAGGCAGCAGATTAGTCACAGCCAAATGCTGATCCAGAGTTCACTATAGAATGGTGCACCGTGGTGAACGCGGCTGATAATCTGGTAACCCCACTCGATGGCACATCCCATGAGTGCGTCACGGAATCAGAAAAATTCTTGAAAGCACGTCCTGACCTGGAGAACTTCCCCATAGATAATGCCAAGCACACGTTCTTCATGGACGGCTCCTGTTTTCGTAGCGATACAGGCAATGAAGCTGGCTATGCTGTAGTAGAGGCATAACAACACCCAGTGATGTTTCAGGTGATAACGAGTGTTCCCCTTCCCCAACCCTGCTCAGCCCAGTTAGCCGAGATAAGGGCTTTGATGGCTGTGTGTAAATTGGGCAGCCATAAAAGTTGTACAGTATATATGGATTCGGCCTATGCTCATGGTGTCTGTCATGTGTTTGGACTGATCTGGACTCAGAGGGAGTTCCAGCAGGCAGATGGGTCCGCTATGACCCATGGTGAAGTGATTTTGGATTTATTATATGCTATGACATTACCCTCAAAGCTGGTTGTAGTGAAATGCAAGGCACATAAGACAGATGATTCATTTGTCACTAAAGGGAACGCCATTGTGGATGAGGTGGGAAAGTAAGCTGCCGAAGGGTCCACTCAATTGATGGCTTTAACTAATCCTGGGGAGGGTCAGACACGGCATCCACAGGAAGACAATGTAGCCCATATAGTGGAACTACAAAATGAGGCAGGAGTGGCTGAAATCACCGCATGGATAAAAAGGGGGGTGAAAAAGGAAGCGCATACTGGATTGTGGCATAGCATGGAAGGTTTGTGCGTAGCCTCAGCCAGTTTCCTCCTGCTCTTGATTAGAGAAGCTCATGGCCTAGACCATAAAACAGGGCTGAAACAAACTGAAAAATCCATCAGGAATGGTGGTCCCCATACCTGGCCAGTATGGTGGACCATGCTCTAAACCAGTTTGATGTGTGCATCAGGAACAATGTGTGGAAGAACTTTACTGCCCCCTTAGGACATATACCCCCACCAACAAGACCCTTCCGGCATATAATGATGGATTATGTAGACATGGGAGCAGACAACAGGAAAGAAGGGAAGCGCTATATTCTAGTGATAACAGATCACTTTAGCAGGTGGGTGGAGGAAAATGCGACTTTCAAGGAGGACGCTAGATTCACTGTTAAATTCCTATGTTGCGAGGTCATTCCCTGGTTTTGTATTCCAGATTTTCTGAGCTCGGACAATGGCATCCACTTTGTGAATAACATTATCGACAATATTGCGGCTGCCTTGGGTCCTTCATCCATACTCAGGGCCATCCCTGGAACAATTGGAGGATGAAATGCAGGAGTACATGTGCACTCTCACCCAAATCCATAGACATTTGTATTCACAGGTTTGCGAGGTGGTCCATGGAGAGGATGAGGTGCGGGAGGACATGTGACTAGTGGAACCCAGAGACCAAGCGTATATTCGCATCTTCAAGAGGAAAAGCCTTCTCGAGGGACCCTTCACCATGGCCGCTGCAACCCCCATGGCTGTAAAAGTGGGGAGGGACTTAAACCACTGCAGCCGTGCCGGAGCTGGTAAGGGACCACTACTGCAAACCACAACTGATGAACAACCGTCGACCTCTGGCCGAGGCAGTTCAAGGCAGCCCTTGGGTCCTGCTGAGGCAGTGTTGTCAACCGATAGTGACAGTGATTCAGACGCGTCATTGAGCCCTGCCCACGGCACTAGAGCCCAGACTAAGCAACGGGCCATTGAAAAACTGGAAAAGCAGTCTCAGTTTGACGACAGGGCCCCAACCGGCTCACCACCCCACATCTCGCCTAAGTCTGATCCTGACCCTGCACCCTCGCCCCCAACAGAGGTGACAGGTGACGTTGCTTCCAGCTCACAGGAACTTGTACCCCCGACTGGTGATATTCTGTCCATGCTTGCCCATATCTTTCAGGACCCCACCGACCCAGTCGCCTTGCCCCTCCGCATGATTGACTTTGATACACTCCAGAACCTTGAGGCCCATCTGAGCATACATCCTGACCTTCCCGTGTAACACCTTAGTATTATTTTAGGGCACTGACAGTCCCCTATGGCTACCCTTCCTCTGCTTGGCTGCATCATGTTCCTACCATGATCAAGCGGTTTCCCCGTTCACTACACCTCCCTCTCATTGCCCCTTCTGTGCCCTCTCCTGCCACTCGAGTTTTAATGAAATTGCAATGCTATTCGGTTTCCACCAATAACACCTCTCTTGCACCGGAACAGAGTAGCATGTACCTGGCATGGATGTTCCACACTGCCCGGTCTGTGACGGATCGTTCGTGTCTCGTTTGTCATGATCGTAGCCCTACTCCCCATTTCATGCTGCCCATGGGGAACCTCACCGAGTGCCTCACTGACCCCTATTCCGTCGAGTTTTTATGTCCTACTGTTTGCCTTTTTGGGGCCCTCTCTGTCAGTGAGTCTTCTCCATGCACCGCTGACTCTGTGAATGTAACGATTCCCCTCCCAGACACCATGCTGATGTTTTCTGATTTTGTGGTGGCCAGCGTGTATGCCAAACTTTGCCTGCAGAATGGCAAGGGTGCTGCCCCGGTTAGGTTAGACAGTAAGACCCATGTTCTGCAGGTGGCTGACCAGCCTTCGTCTGGTCACTACCGTTCTCGCTGTGACACAGCCCTGTGGACTCAGTATGTCTGTGACGCCAATGGGGAGAGCTATTCTGACTGGGCCGCTGATGAGACCATCAAAAGCCATGGAGGCCGTCGGCAGCGGCATGACACCTATTTTGTTCCCGGCTGTGCAGATTAACTGCAATGCGGCTTGGATTAATTACATGTGGTACAATCAGCAACACTTCATTACCTACTCGGTGGGTGCTTTCTGCCTGATCCATGATCCGCTGCACGCCACCTCGCTCAGAACTGGTTTGTCCTGAACCTGAGGAGGGTGTCTGTACAATGATTGGTCCCAAGTGCTGCGCTGCGATCCGTTTGCACACCAGTGCTGAGGGAGCTCTCTCTAAGGTCCTGGTTTATCTACAGGGAGGAGCAGGCAGCTAACTCTGGCTTTGGTACATGCCTCTACCTTCCTCTTGGTTTCTTTCTGGGTTGCTTGCCCTCCTTCGTGTCATGGGTCTTGTTGCCTGTTGTGTGGTCCCGTGGGTAAGGCAGTTGGTGGTGTCCTCCGTCACTGATAATACATTTTCTGGTCAATACATTGTTATGGGTGAGGCGTTACCGCCTCAATGGGGGGTGGTGTTCACTCATAGATGGGAGACCATGAGCAGCGAGAGAATGGCTGCAATAGCTGACTACGAGGATATGAGACCCCCGACCCCCAAGTCTGAGTGTGATGACAAGGAGGTCCTGTGAGGCTGGGGACTCGTGCAGGTCCGGTTTGCACAAGGTAGTGGCCACCTGGGGCCTAGCCGAGAAAAAAAAGGACCCGCAGAGACAGCTGCCGAGGATGAGAAGATGATGTGATGGTTCATGTCTTGGGTGTAAGTGCCTAACCTCTCCCCAAGGGGAGTCCTCTATGGTACATAAAGTGGCTGGGCCGAAGACAACCAGCATACAGAGAGACACTGCCAAGGGGAGAAAGATGGACTAAAGCTGGAGACAGAGATGGTCTATTTGTGTCTATATGTGACGTGTTGTGCAATGAAGTGAGCTGCAATCAGGCACGAGAAAAGTATAAGTGTGCTTTTGAGCACATGGTGCTGGCAGGGTGGGAATTTTTCCTCCTTAGAGGTTTTTTTGCCCACCTCTGAGTGCGAGATTTGATTTTTGGGGGAGAAGCAACACACTGCACGGTCCCAACAAATACAAAACTGAGGGCTGATAGGTCCAGTTGAGAAAGATAGGGAAGAGTAGATCCAATCAAGTATTTACTCGTATTAGCCACTCATACTAATGACAGTAGTAGTAATAAGCACTATTTAAGGGGTACAAAGTTAATCAACATGTAATCAAAGTAGTTTGGGTTCAAAACAATATACATGCATAGTAAATGAGAAGCATAAAAAGGAAAAAAAGGGAAAGGGGGGGGTTCCTCTCGGTGGGCCCGGAGAGGGGGGGAAAAGGGGGGGCCCCCGGCCCCCCCTCCCCGCCCCCAGGCCACGAAGCCCCCCCCCCGCGCCGCCCG
The DNA here is from genome assembly GCA_012411365.1 of Ameiurus melas. Lineage (NCBI taxonomy): Eukaryota > Metazoa > Chordata > Actinopteri > Siluriformes > Ictaluridae > Ameiurus > Ameiurus melas. Next base: position 2,529,291 of record CM022766.1, read on the forward strand.
CCCCACCCCCCCCCCACAACTAAAAAAAAACACCCACTGTAGTGACCTGTGGGAGGGGGGGTGGGAGGTAAGTGGGGGGGGGGAGGGCCGTTTGAGGGGGATAAAAAGGAAAAAGGAGTTAAGGTTAGGTTTATTTAGATGGGTCTGGGAAGAGGGAGAAAGAGGGGGGGTAAGGCCCTTTCTCCAGCTGAAAATAAAAAGAAAGCCGGCTGGTGGGAGACGAGCGCGCTCCCCCGTCTAAAAAAGAAAAAACACACCCACAAAGCAAAAAATTTAGTGGGGGAAAGAAAGAAGGGGGGCGGGCGTTACGTTATAATTATGGCTTCATTAGAATAACCCTCCGGCAGTTAACAGGGGACGGCCAAGGGGTGCGGCAGAACCAATTTCTCCACAGATACCCGCTTAATTGAGGCAGCTTGTTGTATATAAAACAGACATGAAATAAACACGAGGGAGACCAAGTATGAGTAGTATGTAATTTTATTGAGAATTCACTGGGCTGGTGGGACTGTAATGCGAGGTAGAGCGGTAGGGAAAAAAACAGGTGGTAAAACGGGGCAAAACAGCATTGCTTTAACCCTATTGGTCATGGAGTCCACCAGAGCTTCACAGGTTGCCACTATAGTCCTCTTCCACTCCTCCATGATGACATCACGGAGCTGGTGGATGTTCGAGACCTTGTACTCAGTCACATTCCGTTTGAGGTGAACTCCATGCCCAAGAAGGTTAAGGCAGCGCTAGAAAATAATGGTATACACACAAAATATTGACACTTTTGGCCCAATTTGGACATTTTCACTTAGGGGTGTGCTCACTTTTGTTGGCAGCGGTTTAGACTTTAATGGCTGTGTGCAAGTTATTTTGAGGGAACAGCAAATTTACATTATTACACAAGCTGTACACTCACTACTTTACATTGTAGCAAAGTATAATTTCTTCAGAGTAGTCATATGAAAAAGTATAATCAAATATTTACAAAAATGTGAGGGGTGTACTCACTTTTGAGAGAGTTCTCCCAACACCCACATTCTCTTCAAAACCTTTTCCTCTTTTCTCTGTCCCCCTACTACCCCTTCCCCTCTCACTGCAGATGACTTTGCCACTTTCTTTTCAATCAGTCAGAAACCAGTTCTCAACCCCAGACATGCAGAGATCGGCTCCTTTCCCATGTGAAACTCAGCAACTCACAACTGGCGTTCCACAGGGGTTAGTTCTGGGTCCACTCCTCTTTTCTATCTACACTACATCTCTAGGGCAGGTGATTGAGTCTCATGGCTTCTCATATCATTGCTATGCCAATGACACCCATCTCTATTTGTCCTTCCAGCCTAATGAACCATCAGTCTCTGCACGCATCTCTGCTTGCCTGGGAACACACTCTTAAGCTTAACCTGTCAAAATCTGAGCTTCTCATCATCCCAGCCTGTCCCTCAATCAACCACAACCTCACTGTACAGCTCAGCACACTCACACTCATGCCAACCAGGATGGCCAGGAACCTTGGGGTGATTCTTGATGAAGGCGTGACCTTTACAGACCATATTCAGCAACTGCAAGGTCCTGTAGGTTCATCCTGTACAACATCAAGAAAATCCGACCATACCTCACCAAACAGGCTACATAGATACTAGTCCAGGCTCTTGTTATCTCTAAAATGGACTACTGCAACTCACTGCTTTCAGGCCTTCCAGCCAGCTCCATCAAACCCCTTCAGATGATTCAGAATGCTGCAGCGCACCTTGTCTTCAACCAGCCCAAGAGAACCCATGTCACACCCCTCTTCATCTCCCTCCACTGGCTTCCTGTAGCTGCCCGCATCAAATTCAAGGCCTTGATGCTCACCTACAAGACTTTGTCAGGAACAGCACCCTCCTACCTCAACTCTCTCCTGAAGGCCTACGTTCCCTCTCGCAATCTGTGATTGATTAGCGACCGACGTTTAGTAGTTCCCACTCAGTGTGGCTCAAAGTCCCTTTCCGGAACTTTCAAACTAACTGTCCCTCAGTGGTGGAATGAACGTCCAACCTCAATCCGGACAGCAGAATCTATCATTATTTCCATGAGCACTTTAAATAACCCCTAAAACGCCAACCCCCACATTATTAAAAAAAAATAAAAATAAAACCTCTGGTTTTTACACATCTACTATGCACACTTTGCTTCTCTAGAACTAAATAATAAATCTTGTTTGGTGCCACTAGTTTTATTGTTCTCCACTTGATCTATCGGTTCGCTTATATTTCCTCATTTGTAAGTCACTTTGGATAAAATAGTCTGGTAAATTAATAAATGTAATGTAAATGGTAGATGTCTTTATTTCTTATATTACTTGAAACTACATAATAGATGTTCTGGTTTTATCTGTGACCTGTTCCAATTTACATTTATCATATTCAATATTTATCCAATATTTATCCAATATTCTTTATCAATATTTCTGTGTATATATACACAATGCATTCTGGATCATTAAACTAAGAAGCTTTCAATGAACAATGGTCTCGGTTCAACTTATTCTTGGGCCCAGATGAGAGGAAATCAGCCAGAGCAGGGTTAAAATGTTGGTTCTGGTTCATGTTAAATGTGCCTTATGTACCTCACACCCACTATCTGTTAGCTTTGTGATTGTATAGTAGATTCAGGACTCCAGAACATTTCAATGTATTATATTTAACATTCTTTATGAAAGGTTTATATCTAGAGCTGTCTCTGAATATGACTTGTAGTATGTTTTTTGTTACAGTGGATCTTTGTGCCTGAACACATCAAGACCAGAGATAATAACATTCCCTTCTCCAAACTTCTTTCTTATCAATTTCCCCTCTATTCTCTTTTCTGTTCTTTCTACATGAGCAAGGCCTTTACACTCTGTAGACATTTAGATTTTTCTGCTGGTGATCTAAGACACTAAAAGTGAATAATAGAGAGGTTGTGTGAAGATCAATCCAGTTTCCTGATCATCTTTACTGAATGTCTAACATGGCAACACAGCATCAGCGTTTTGCAGTTTCTTATCTAAGAATATGCCAATGCTGTGAGGCAGTGTATCAGATTTATTCTGTGATATCTGAAATATTTAGCTTCTGTTACTAGAATCCTTTTAGTTGACTTTTGCCCATCATATAATAGCATCATTCAAAATCTATTGATGAAATAACTGGTAGTAATGTAATTCGACTATTAAACTCATAAAATAATGTAAACTTTATTCAAGTTGATTAATATACATGAGCTAATCTGTGTCAAAGCATCTGAAGATTTATAAACGGAACATTTCACATTTCCGAAAGGAAATTACACAACAATGAGAAAACCCATTTAGGATTTGCATTATGGAGAATTTTTGTTGATTAACAATCCACAAAATGTATACTTTCCTTATTAAACATGTGATTTACTAAAGTGAAGGGGTCATTAATCCCAGAACCCTGGTAATGTAGTCTCTCAATGCTCCATTCACTGTATATTCACAATAGTGATAGTTTCATAATTGTGATCCTGCAGTAAAAATTCTAAGACATGCAGGTCATACAAATATTTTCTTCATTCTTAAATGGAACATTTATACAACAAAAATCCATTTATTGATCTTACTGTGTAACTGTACAGTGTTATCCTGGTCAGGGTTGCAGTACATCTGAAAACTAGATCAGGAACACTGGGCTCACGGGACCATGGACTGGATGCCGTTCCATCAGATGTTCAAAAGGCATATATGTGTGTGGTCGTCAGGCATCCCCATACCTTTGGCCATACAGTGTAGTTAGCTACAGTTAATTGGACGTTGCAAAGACGGAGTAACAAGAATTATTGCTTCAAATTATTGCTTTCAAATTAGAGGGAGAAGTCAGTCATGTGTCTCACTCAGAGGTCTGGATTGGTCGATTAAAGTGGGCATTCCCACTTTTTAAATATTTATATTTCATGCATGGTATTGGAGCGTCTGGGTAAAAACAGGACAATAACAAAATCATGAATTTTGCTAAAACCCAGAGAGTAAGCAAGAAAGTCCCATGCAACAGAATACTACAGTCCATGTCCATGACAAATAAAATAATAGTTTTATGCCTGAATGTCTCTAGCTCTTTTTAAAAAATGTTAAATTAAAAACATGTATCTTAAATTGACAAATTCACATGTTAAAATCTAATGGCTTTATTTTAGAGCACTTATGTGTCCTTAATGAACTTGAATTAGTATAGTTCTGCCCACACTGTCCACAGAAGTACGGCTTTTGTCCTGTGTGAATGAGCTCATGTCGTTGAAGATTAGGCTGTTGGGCAAAACTCTTTCCACACTGCGAGCAGTAATAAGGTTTCTCTCCTGTGTGAATGCGCTCATGTATTTGGAGATTACTCTGGCAAGTAAAACTCTTCCCACACTGTCCACAGAAGTACGGCTTTTGTCCTGTGTGAATGCGCTCATGTCGTTGAAGATTAGGCTGTTGGGCAAAACTCTTTCCACACTGCGAGCAGTAATAAGGCTTCTCTCCTGTGTGAATGCGCTCATGTATTTGGAGATTACTCTGGCAAGTAAAACTCTTCCCACACTGTCCACAGTGATACGGCTTCTCTCCTGTGTGAACGCGCAAATGCTGTTGGAGAGTACGCTGGCAAGTAAAACTCTTCCCACACAGTTCACAGAGATATGGCTTCTCTCCTGTGTGAATGCGCTCATGCTCTTGGAGATTACGCTGGCAAGCAAAACTCTTCCCACACAGTTCACAGTAATACGGATTCTGTCCTGTGTGGATGCACTTATGACGTTGGAGGTTACGCTGACAAGTAAAACTCTTCCCACACTGTCCACAGTGATACGACTTCTGTCCTGTGTGAATGCGCTCATGTCGTAGAAGATTAGGCTGGTAAGTGAAACTCTTTCCACACTGTCCACAATGATACGGCTTCTCTCCTGAGTGAATGTGCTTGTGTTGTCGGAGATTAGTCTGACGAGTAAAACTCTTTTCACACTGTCCACAACGATACGGTTTCTCTCCTGTGTGAATGCGCTCGTGTTGTCGAAGATGACTCTGACGAGTAAAACTCTTCCCACACTGTCCACAGTGATACGGCTTCTCTCCTGTGTGAATGCGCTCATGTCGTTGGAGAGAACTCTTAACAGTAAAATGCTTTCCACACTGTCCACAGTGATGTGACTTCTCTCCTGTGTAAATGCACTCGTGATGATGACTTTTATTAAAACTCTTCCCACAATCTGAGCAGTGGTACATCTGGAAAACACAATAATATTATACAAGATGCTTAAATAATTATAGATTTTGTCCTCATGTGTTTATGTGATTGTTTCTGGAAACATATACAATACTGTAATACAGCTTGACCACACAATGTGAAGGTGTAAAGTTATAGCTCATGCCACATGCATGATTCTTAAAATTCCAATAATACAGCATCCCTGGGGACTTGTATGGTGGTCGCTAGGTTTGTGTGATATAGACTTCTGTACAGGAATTCGCTGAGTTTCATGTACAACCCCAAAAATAAAATGTGTAAAATGTAAATAAAAACAGAATGCAATGATGTGCAAATCTCATAAATCCATGTGTTATTCAAAATAAAACATTAGGGAATTGGGAACTAAACACAACTGACTTTGATATTATGAATGGAGTGCTTAAACAAAAATGGTTGCAAAACCTGAATGAATCATCATATTGGTATAAAATTCTGTGTTAGAATATTTTTTTTAAAGTGAGGGCATAACATTTCTTTTACAATGGGATTTTGAAATATCTAAGCTATCTTGGAAACTCTCAGCTTTTGACAAACAGGTCCTTCCTCCTATATTGGAAAATATTTTTGAAAAACTATTTTTGCCCACATGATATGTCAATTTGAACAGTAGACATATATTAACAAATAGAAATTTATTTTCAGAAGAATGGTGGGATAAAGAACTCTGGTCAATACTACATATTATGGACATAGAGGGTAATATGTTGGATTATTAGAACCTCTGTAGCAAATTTAAACTAAACAGCTCTCAAGGGATTTATAACAATTATTAAACGTGTCCCTTTACCAATGATTAGATTAATAAGAGAACATGTAAAATACACAGAGACAAGTCTAAAGATTCATGAGCCTATGATAAACCAGTTCATTTGATAGATAAACACTGCATTAATACATTTCTGAGGAAATGTCTGGTATAAGAATGCTATCAGAGTCCTGTAAGATGAACTTACATTCTTAATCATCACAATAGAAAAGTCAGATGTGAAACAAGCAGGAAATATATTTCTTATTACATATCCGCCAAATTCAAAGAAGTGCACTTTAAAATTATACATGAAATACATCCCACTAAAGAATTTCTAAGAGTTACATTTAACCTGGAAATCTCAAATATATGTTTATTCTGTAATTCTGATATAGAAAAATGGAACATTTGTTTTTATTGCAAATCTGTTCAAGGGTTTTGGAGTGATGTGTACAACTGGGTGAAACAAAAGATTCCTGTTATACATTCTTTTACTTGACAAAAAAAATTTATTATTTTCTGATAAATAATCATTGTCAATTTTTATACATAAATGTACATATAAAAACACAACCAAACACTTTCAATAAATAACGTCTGTATATGTGAACTCACTGAAAAGAATAACTAGACTATTCCCCAAGCAGAACCCTGTTTTCATTATTACACAACATTAAACTCATAACAAACCCCTACACATCATCTCTTATTTTATTTCTTTTCTACTTTTGTTTTGAATTATGCAAATATGATTGTGTCCTCAGTCTGTTATGTAAAAGAGTTCATGAATAAGTTTTGTTGTATTGTAAACACTGAATCAACCAATAAATAACAAACAATAAATAAAAACACGTCTTCACTTCGTTCTTAATGAGACTAGTTAGAGGGTTTTTTGAGGACTTGGCCACGACGTTTCTGGACCGTTAGACAAGATTATATATATAAATAAACGTTACCAAGACGTGGTAAAGTAACAACGCTGTCATAAAGTAATGTCACGCTGACCAAAAGAGTACCTGGTGACGTCATCAGAAGGCGCGGTGTTTGCTGGGACGTTTCTGCTTGTTGTATATAGTGTTGTCATGGTTACTTCATTCTAAAGAAGTGGTCCGAGTTTAAGAATGAAGAGAGAAATCAGACACATGAGTAAACTTTACCTCTGAGCCAGTAGCAGCAGGAGTCTGTGGAGATGTTCTTAAAGAGCGCCGTCTGGATTTCATTATAAGAGGAGGAAAGAATCAGGACACTGGAAGAAAAACACACAGATTCATGACTCCAGAATCTCCACTAACCTGTTAACCGAGTAGCTCAGGTGGTCAGTTTCAGATCAACTCACCTTTAGTGATGTTACACAGAGGAGCAGAGAGTCGAAGCCCGTGTGAAGCTCCGTGATCAAACGTGGTTGGGTTCCCTGTAGTGACGTCATCTTCTTCGGATTTTAATGGCAGATTGCATACTTGATGTTGCACTACTGCCATCTTCTGGTCTTATTTAACTCCTATACAGAGCCCCATGTCGAATAGGGCTTCCTTCCTTGTTCACTCCCACTGTATTCCAATATATTCTTTACTCCACGTCCTGTTAATCTTATTCTTTCCATGACTGTTATCATGTCCATCCTCTGTGTTTCATATTTCCTACAGGTAACAAGCACATGTTCTACAGTCTCTGGTATTTGACGATGCTCACACAATCCAGATGGATGTTTCCCTATAATATAAAGTGTACTATTTAGTAGTGTATTTAGTATTTACAGTAGTGTAGAAAGTGTGAGTGTTTTGGTGCTTAAGTGTTTATGTATTAGTGTTTAGCTGCCGGTTGTTGCTAATCTCTCTGTTCTTACCTTTTGTCCACAAAGCTGATATTCTAACAGTGTGGAGTGAAATCTCTATAAAAAAAAATAAAATAAAACACCTAAACGAAACACACATCATCCCCACTGCAAAAAAGTTTATATTTATTTTATATTTGTTTTATGCTTCAGAGCTCCAACCACTGATCTTATACAGTATCTCACAAAAGTGAGTAAAAGTGAGTACACCCCTCACATTTGTGTAAATATTTGATTATATATTTTCATGTGACAACACGGAAGAAATGTCAATGTAGCGAACAAGACTGACCTGCCGTTCCACATGCAGTATGAATGGATGAACCACCAAGTTTATGTTAACCCAAGCTCTGTTCACGCCCAAGCCTGCTGACCAAGTTCTGCCCATGCCCAAGTCTACTGACACGGCCGACCAAGATCCGCTCAAGCCTGAGGTTAACCAGGCGACCTCAGTGCCCCCGTATGAGGTCGTCTCCCACCCTCCCTCCCTGTCATGGATATCTTTTGGCCTGCCAGCTCTGCTGAGGACGCTGCTTGGCGCTCCTGTTCAGCCAAGAGCGTTGTTCAGCACTCCTGCACCACTGGGTACGGCGCTCTGTTTCCCTGCTCGGCTGAGGTCGTTGCTCTGCCTTCCTGCTCGGCTGAGGTCGTCACTGTGCCTTCCTGGTCAACTGAAGTGGTCGCTCTGCCTTCCTGTTTGGCTGAGGTCATCTCTATGCCATCCTGCTTCGTGGAGGATGTCGCTCTGCCTCTATGTTCCACTGAAGACGTCATTCCTCTTCGTTGCTGCGCGCCGTGTGTCACTCCCCCTTCCTGCTCAACGGAGGACATTGTTTCCCCTTCCTGTTTCGCAGAGAGCTTCGTTCCTCCCTTTTGCATTTTGGAGACCCTCGTTCTTCTCCCTGGCCTTGCGGAGACCCTTGCTCCTTTCCCTGGCCTCGGGGAGACCCATGCTCCTCTCCCTGGCCTCGGGGAGACCCACGCTCCTCTCCCTGGCCACGTGGAGACACACGCTCCTCTCCCTGGCCTCGCAGGGGACCTCACTTCGCTTTCCTGCACTGCTGAGTACAGTGCTCTGTTTCTCGTCATAGTTCATATTTCTCGTTTTGTTTATCAACCCTGTATCCCGTGTCCACAACCTTTATTCTAGCCTAGCTCTGTGTAAGCCTGTTTGCCGATTGTCTGTCCTCTTGCCCATATTTGGATTATGTTTTGGATCACGTTTTGGATTTGTCTGCCTGTCTCTCTTAAATAAAACTGTTATCCTGCACTTGCATCCGTCTGAACTTCCTCACGACACGAGACATGACAAACACTCACACACTAGATGAAGTGAGGTACACCATCCAAAGATGTTATTTAGACTGATGTAGAAGATGTCTTCATCCTTCATTCATTCAGTATACGATGTTTCATGAAAACATCCTGTTTGATAAAGAGAGAAATTTATTGCAAATGCAGCTGTACTATGATGACTTTGAAGCAGCCAAATTCATAAATTGGGTGGAATATATTTTACTTTCAACAATTTATGTCTAATTATATGTCTGTAGTAAATATACATCTGTGTGTACTTTTTTAATATACCCCCTCCCGGGTGTCATTATCAGGACAAACTCATGTTGCTCATGAGCAACTATCACAAAACAGTCGTTGATCATCTCGATAACAACACACAGTATTAGGAAATACGCGTATGTAAACTTTTGAACTGGTTCATTTATGTAAATTCAGATATTATTGTGTCTTGTGGACAAATATGTAAACATGTTATCTGAAATAGATTATTGGGGGTAGTATTTATTAAACACGTGGAAAATGCAATTTTAATGATCCATCTTATTTAAAAAAAATATTCTTCATTGTACATTTATTTTATTAATCATTACATGAATTATCATTGTGGCAAGCGCCCTCAGGCATGACCAGTATCTGAAGCTTGTGTAACATCATGCCCATTTATAGGCCTGCTGTGATCAGGTGAGATGGCAATTAAGTGCGTCGCGTGAACCGTGCCATCAGGGCGCTATTATCTGACGCAAAGATGCAATTCACAGCCACGTCCCAGTATGACAAAGCTTCGACACAACGTCTTGTTGCCTTCTGAGGGGAACAGGGTTACATACGTAACCCAGACATTCCCTTGCAAAGGGAACTCCATGTAGCGTTAGCTCAACACTGTGGGAACGAGAATACCCACTCCGTCATACTGAGGGTACAGCCTGTTCAAAAAGATCGGAGCCCAATGGTCAATGCAAGACACTCAAGACCAGGGTGGAATGTATCTCCAGGCTGTAAATTCGAAAAGTGTGTGTGGTGTAGACCACCATGCTGCAGCACACACATCCTGTAATGGTACCCCTCTGTGGACAAAGGCTTTGAGGAGGTGACACCCCTAGTGGAATGAGCCCTTTATGCCCAGGGGTGTAGTGAGACCACACGCCTCATAAGCAATAGAGATTTCTTCCACTTTCTAATTAGAGATGCTCTGCTACAACATAGCATCACCTCTACTGTCGCCGCCAGAGCAGACCAGCAGCTGCTCAAACTTACGCCACTGGCCGGAGTGGTGGACGTAAGTACAGATAGTGGATAGACAGTAGATCCGTGTGGATGGGAATCTCTCAAGGAGTGCCGGCCAGCAGGGATATTAACTCTGAGAACCATATTTGAGCTGGCCAGTAAGGTGCTACTAGCAGCAGGTGTAGACAGTCTTGGCGAAGTCTCGCTAGAACTTGTGGGAGCAGAGTGGTCACGGGAAAATGTACCGATGTGGCCTTGGCCACGTGCACCATAGTGTCCAGCCCCAATTGTGTGGGAGGAGTGAGGGCAAACAACAGCAGGCAGTGTGTTGTCACCTCGGATGCTAACACATCCACTATCGCTTGGCCGAACCTCCGCAATATGGACTCCACCACTTGTGGATGGATCCTCTAATCCCTTGGCCTCAGAAGGATGTCTACCCCCACATTCCAGCTGCCCGGAATGTACATTGCACTTACTGACAAAAACTTTCCCTCTGCCAGTGAAGAATTAGTTGCATCTGCCTGAACAGGGGGTGCGAACATAATCCTCCATAATGGCTGTGTTGATTGTCACAACTAACTCACAGTGACCTCTAAAGTTAGGAAGAAATAATTTCAGTGCTAGAAACAGTCCACATTTCTAGGCAATTTATATGACAGTCCAGATGCAGGCCACTCCAGAGACCGTGAGCTGGACAGCCATCTAAAATCACACCCCAGCCTGTGAGGGAGGTGCCTGTCATTGCCTTGCAATAAGGAGATACCCCTAGAGTGTGACCCAAGGCTAGAAACCGGGGACATTTCCAAATTCCCAGAGCAGGTAGTCTTCGCCGCGTGACATTGATTACTCTCATCCTCTGACAAAACCCTTGACTTTTCAGCCAACACTGAAATGGTCTCCTGTGCAATATGCCCAACAGTATGAATTTGACTGCGGCTGCCATAAGCCCCAACAGTCTCTCGTAAAGACTGGAGGAGATGCTGAGATCCAGCTTTATCTTGCTCAATGTTGATAGGATTGACCCTATGCATGTTGGGCATAGAAACATCCTCATCATAGAATCCTTATAACCTCTAGAAAAGTTCTCTGCACTGACATACTTTTCTTGAGGTTCAACCTGAGCCCCAAGCTCTTCATGTGGGTGAGAACAACATCTCACTGTTGAATCGTCAGTTCCCTGGATCGTGCTAGAATTAAACAGTTGTCCAGGTAGTTTAATACATGGATGCCCTGGAGTCGCAGTGGAGCCAGAACAACATCCATGCACTTTGTGAAGGTGCGAGGGGATAAAGCTAGCCCGAAGGGAAGAACTCGATATTGGTATGTGTAGCCTCTAAACACAAATCTCAGGAACTTCCTATGACTTGGCAATATTTCTATGTGGAAATATGCATCTTTTAGATCCATCTTCACAAACCAAATCTCAAACTGAATTTGTGGAAAAGTTTGAGCATCAGCATCTTGAACCTGTACAGTTCAGATGACGCAGATCTAAAATTGGCAGTATACTCCCAACTTTTTTGCTGACCAGAAAATAATGGCGGGGCGCAGTTTCCATACTGCCAAATGGCCTTTTAGTGACGTTAACTTTTCCACATTTTACTGGAAAGAAAACATCAGAATTTCGTTGCCTGTGACAGCTCGCTGACCAGAGAACTCTGAAAACTTGGGACAGCCTTGGCTAGGAAAGGCTAACTGGGGGCAAACTGCCCTAACAACCTGGATTTTGGAGTTCGTGACGCAACTCCTCCTCCTGCAATGGAAAGCCAAAATGGTAATAATTCCTCTCTGACTCCGAGGAGTTAGAAGAATGTGTTAAAAACTGAGAGCAGCATATAAAGAGCTGCTTGAAGTGATTACCCAGTGAAAGTAAATCCCTCACACTGCAGAAACTCCCCTGTCTTCCAGAAGTTTATGACAAAATCTCCGGCTTCTGTGGGAAAACCACGCTTAAGTCATATTCATAACCCCACGATGTTGGATTATACGGCCATTGTGGGAATGAACGGCAGGGCTATTTAGCTATGCTCAAGGTGGAGAAGGCGCTTGCTAGCTATCTCTCTCCACCTTGCTTGTGGGTCACCGCAGAAAATGACAGGGTTGCAGGCCTACCAAGCAGACCTGCTGAGTGAGCTCGACAAATGGCGATGTTGTCTCAAGCTCACCCGGGCATCCACGAGTGGAGCCTGGGCCAGCACTAGTGTGATGGAGACCCAGAAGGGGAGTATGGCAGCCTGCCAACCCCCACAGACAGCCAGGGAAACCGGGCGGCCACAGTCGCGGTCTGCTGTTAGGCCTGATCTGAGAATGGTCATAAAGGCCAAGCAAAGAAGAGTTAGTCCTGAGGGGCCGTGGAGGGATGGATCTGGGGAAATGAGGTTGTTAGGGCAGGTAGCCCCCAGTGCTACTGTAGGGCCTCCCCTAGCCAAGGCGGGTCCCCAAGTTTTCAGTGTTCTCTGGTCAGCGAGCTGTCACAGGGCAATGAAAATCTGATGCTTCCTTCCAATAGAATGTGGAATAGTTTACGTCAATAAAAGACTATTGGGCAATGTGCAACTACTGCCAAATGTGTCTCCATAGGATCTGTCTACCATAGTCCAGTTACTAGGTCCAGTACCACAGTTTACCATAGTCCAGTTACCGGGTCCAGTTATAGGTCGACCCCCCAGTTATAGCTCGACCCCCCAGTTATAGCTCACAGGTGTGCTCACCACAGCAGTCAGCACAGACCAGAGCCCGACGTTAACACAGGAAGTAAACTCCCTTTTGGACAATGGGGCCATAGAACATGTACCCCGTTCCCAAAGGGAGCGAGAGTCATTGCTTTAGTCTTTTTGTTCAACAAGTTTGAAATGTACTAAAAATAAAGATTGTGGCTGACTTTCTGGAAGGATTAATCTTCTGGATTTGGTTCTGAATTAAAAAAGATTTAATAATGGATCAAAAGATCAGACAGGCGAACATATAGATATCAATGTAAACAATGTCAAATTGGCACCAGGGAAAACTACAAATACATACATGCATACATACGAAATAAATTACTACATAAATACAAATAAATACATAAAGGAAGGAAAGGAATGAAGCCTGAAGTACATAATATAATAAAAATGACAAGATTTTACAAAAATCAGCCCATGTGGAACACAGATTCCATATTTTAATAGCTTTCTTGTTTAAGTAATTAATGTTTACATTTCACATCTTTTTTCAAAATGATAAAAAGGGGTTTTATATTCACATAATACCTCAATACAAATAAAATATTCATTTCCAGTTCTCTTTCATAATTAGTAAACTCTTAATACATTTTCTAATACAGTTTTAAATTCAATGTGGACTGATCCCAAAATAAATGCTGATATACACTGTCAACGTTTAAAGGTTTGGCAGATGTTACATGTTGGATGGAGTTTTACTCAGCACTCAGTGATGATGCATTCTACTTCCAGGTTCTGCATACCACATCAGGGAAACAAAGCAAACCTCTCTCTCTCTCTCTCTCTCTCTCTATATATATATATATATATATATATATTTCCTATGCACACCGGCTGTCAGTCCGTCGTGACAGTATCCCCCCATCAGCTTCGAACCTACTGTCGCGGCGTGGTGGGCCCAGAGTGCGGCTCGTTGTGAGAGTCCATCGGCGTTCCAGTGTTGGGCCCCCACCCAGTGCTGGACCTGGAACGTGAAGTCTTGTAGGGCCAGGAACTACCGGGCTACCCTGGCATTTTTGTCCTTGGCCTTGGTCATCCACTGAAGTGGGGCATGATCGGTCACCAGGACAAAGTGCTGACTGGCCAAGTAATACCGTAATTCTTCGATGGCCCATTTGATAACTAGGGCCTCCCTCTCTACGGCTGCATATCTCCTCTCAGCTGGGGATAACTTTCTGCTAATGTAGAGGGCCGGGTGCTCCTCCCCATCGAAGCTTTGTGAAAGGACCGCACCCAGTCCAGTCTCGGGTGCATCAGTATGCACAGTGAACGGAATTTTGCGGAGGTTGCGTAGCACAGGGACACTGGTGAGGTCTGCTTTTAAGGCCTGGAATGCTCGTTCCATGTCTGTAGACCACTTCACCCGGTCCGGCTGGCCCTTCTTTGTGAGATCTGAGAGTAGGGAAGCTAGAGAGGAGAAATTAGGTACAAACCTCCAGTAGTACCCTGCCAACCCCAAGAAGGCACGTACCTGTTGCTTTGACCGAGCGGAATGGGGATGGTTGCTCCTCCCATGCTTCATCCAGCAGTCCCCGAGGACGCCGTCCAAAGAGGAGCTCAAAGGGGGTGAAGCCCGTGGACGCCTGGGGGCACTCCTGGACGGCGAAGAGAAGGTAGGGAAGGAGGAGGTCCCAATTCCTTCCTTCCTCGTCTACCACCCGGCGTAACATCTGTTTGAGCGTCTGGTTGAATCGGTTTGCGGGTGGTAGACAGACGTCATAAGGTGTTTCACCTGTAACAGTCGACACAGATCAGACATTAGTTTGGACACAAAAGGCGTACCTTGGTCAGTTAGCACGTCCTTTGGGATCCCCACACGACTGAACAGGAGTACCAGCTCCCTGGCGATGTTGCAGAAAGTGGCTTTGTGTAGTGGCACTGGGTATCGTGTGGCGTAGTCCAGAATGACCTGGATGTACTCGTGAATGACCTGGATGTACTCGTGGCCTCGGGCGGACTTGGGAAGGGGCCCCACGAGATCCATGCTGACCCGCTCGAAGGAGACACCGATAATGTGCAGAGGGATAAGGGGCGCTGGCGGGGACCACCGTGGGGCGGTGCACTGGCACTGAGGGCATTGCTGGCAGAAGCGCCGGACCTCCGCGACCATTCCGAGCCAAACAAAGCAATCTCTCAGTTTCTCCAAGGTGTTTTGCTCCCCCAAGTGGCCGCTGAGGGGGTGGGTCAGGTGCATTAAAGTTTGGGTCTTAGACTTGGGCACCACCAGGAGATCCACCTGTTCCCCGTGGCGGCAGGCCCATTGATAGAGGCCACCCCGGGCGAGGAAGTAAGAGGCAGGGAGTCTCATGTTAGGATCCTGGTCGGCTCCTTCTATCACTCGCACCTGGGCCCAGCAGTGCTTCAGGTGGCTGTCTTCCTTCTGCTCCTGTCCAAAATTTCCCTCCCGTCTCACCTGGTGAAAGACAGAAGACACAGGGTTAGCGTGGGTGGAAGGCTTACCTTCCGTGGTGGAGTCTCTGTCGTCCCGTACCAAGTAGGCCTCCCAGGCTTGGCTCCTCTTTGTGCGTTGCTGCATCTTGCCGGACCATGCACGCCGGCTGTCGGTCCGTCGTGACAGTATATATACTCTATGCTTTCTGTATCATTAAACTAAGACATTTTCAATTAATAATGGTCTCGGTGCAACTTATTCTTGGGCCCAGATGAGAGGAAATCAGCCAGAGAAGGGTTAAAATTTTGGTTCTGACTGGTATTGGACAATGAACTTAACATTGTTCACTATGAGAGTTCACTAAACAGTGAACCCTGAGTGAACACAGCGCAAACAAACAGAAAGAGTCAGTGAAGCCCATTTAGAGCTTTATTTATTTAAGGTTGCAGGAAAACGACTCAAGTGGATTCTGAAAAACACACACACACACACACACACACACACACACACACACACTACTAGTGCAGTTAGATTTCTTGGTGAGTAAAGATCACAAAAGCTCAACAATGTTAACTTTATGTTAAATGTGCCTTTTATACCTCACACCCACCATCTGTTAGCTTTGTGATTGTATAGTAGATTCAGGACTCCAGAACATTTCTATGTATTATATTTAACATTCTTTATGAAAGGTTTATATCTAGAGCTGTCTCTGAATATAACTTGTAGTATGTTTTTGCTACAGTGGATCTTTGTGACTGAACACACCAATACCAGAGATGATAGATAGCATTCCCTTCTCCAGACTTCTTTCTTATCAATTTACTATTCTATTTTCTGTCCTTTCTACATGAGCAAGGCCTTTACACTCTGTAGACATTTTGATTTTTCTGCTGGTGATCTAAAGACACTCAAAGTGAATAATAGAGAGATTCTGTGAAGATCAATTCAGTTTCCTAATCAGCTTTACTGAATGTCTAACATGGCGACACACCATCAGTGTTTTGCAGTTTCTTATCTCTGTCTCTATATTTAAATTCTATTGGAATTATTTGGTCTGGATTAAATCTACGAATATGCCAATGCTGTGAGGCAGTGTATCAGATTTATTCTGTGATATATGAAATATTTAGCTTCTGTTACTAGAATCCTTTTAGTGGACTTTTGCACATAATAGCATCATTCAAAATTTATTGATGAAATAACTGGTAGTAATGTAATTCGACTATTAAACTCATAAAATATCCAGCATGTAAACTTTATTCAAGTTGGAGAAACATGAAGGAGGATTAATATACATGAGCTAATCTGTGAGTGTCAAAGCATCTGAAGATTTATAAATGGAACATTTCACATTTTCAAAAGGAAATTACACAACAATGAGAAACCCCATTTAAGATTTGCATTATGGAGAATTTTTGTTGATTAATAAGGAAAGTATCAATATTGTGGATTATTAAACATGTGATTTACTAAAGTGAAGGGGTCATCAATCCCAGAACCCTGGTAATGTAGTCTCTCAATGCTCCATTCTCTGTATATTCACAATAGTGATAGTTTCATAATTGTGATCCTGTTCATTGTTCATAATTGTGATCCTGCAGTAAAAATTCTAAGACATGCAGGTCATACAAATATTTTCTTACTTCTTAAATGGAACATTTACACAACAAAAATCCATTTATTGATCTTACTGTGAAATTGTACAGTGTTATCCTGGTCAGGGTTGCAGTACATCTGAAAACTAGATCAGGAACACTGGGCTCACGGGACCATGGACTGGATGCCGTTCCATCAGATGTTCAAAAGGCATATATGTGTGTGGTCGTCAGGCATCCCCATACTTTTGGCCATACAGTGTAGTTAACTATAGTTAAATGGACGCTGCAAAGACGGAATTATTGCTTCAAATTATTGCTTTCAAATTAGAGGGAGAAGTCAGTCATGTGGGAATTCCCACGTTTAAATATTTATATTCCATGCTTGGTATTGGAGCGTCTGGATGAAAACAGGACAATAACAAAATCATGAATTTTGCTAAAATCCAGAGGGTAAGCAATAAAGTCCCATGCAACAGAATACTACATAAAATAATATTATAGTTATTGTATAAAATATAATATAATATTATAGTTATTGTATAAAATATAAAATAATATTATAGTTATTGTATAAAATATAATATAATATTATAGTTATTGTATGCCTGAATGTCTCTTTACCTCCCTTTAAAAAATGAAAATGAAAAACGTGTCTTAAATTGAAAAATTCACATTAAAATCTAATGGCTTTATTTTAGAGCATTTATGTGTCCTTAATGAACTTGAATTAGTATAGCTCCGCCCACATTGTCCACAGAAGTACGGCTTTTGTCCTGTGTGAATGCGCTCGTGTCGTTGGAGTTGACTCTGACGAATGAAACTCTTCCCACACTGTCCACAGAAGTACGGCTTTTGTCCTGTGTGAATATGCTCATGTTGTTTAAGACTACACTGTTGGGTAAAACTCTTCCCACACTGCGAGCAGTAATAAGGCTTCTCTCCTGTGTGAATGCGCTCATGTCTTTGGAGATTACTCTGGCAAATAAAACTCTTCCCACACTGTCCACAGTGATACGGCTTCTCTCCTGTGTGGATACGCTCATGTTGTTGGAGATAACGCTGACAAGTAAAACTCTTCCCACACAGTTCACAGAGATATGGCTTCTCTCCTGTGTGAATGCGCTCATGTTGTTGGAGATAACGCTGGCAAGCAAAACTCTTCCCACACTGTCCACAGTAATAAGGCTTCTCTCCTGTGTGGATGCGCTCATGCTGTTGAAGATTACGCTGGCAAGTAAATCTATTCCCACACTGTCCACAGTAATACTGCTTCTCTCCTGTGTGAATGCGCTTATGACGTTGGAGATTACGCTGGCAAGTAAAACTCTTCCCACACTGTCCACAGTGATACGGCTTCTCTCCTGTGTGAATGCGCTCATGTCGTAGAAGATTAGGCTGGCAACTAAAACTCCTTCCACACTGTCCACAATGATACGGCTTCTCTCCTGTGTGAATGCGCTCGTGTTGTCGGAGATTACTCTGACGAGTAAAACTCTTCCCACATTGTCCACAATGATATGGCTTTTCACCTGTGTGAATGCGCTTGTGCATTTGCAAAGTACTCTGAACAGAAAAACTCTTCCCAACCTGTGCACAGTGATGTGACTTCTCTCCTGTGTAAATGCACTCGTGATGATGACTTTTATTAAAACTCTTCCCACAATCTGAGCAGTGGTACATCTGGAAAACACAATAAAATTATACAAGATGCTTAAATAATTATAGATTTTGTCCTCATGTGTTTATGTGATTGTTTCTGGAAACATCTCCTACAATACTGTAATACAGCTTGACCACACAATGTGAAGGTGTGAAGTTATAGCTCATGCCACATGCATGATTCTTAAAATTCCAATAATACAGCATCCCTGGGGAGTTGTATGGTGGTCGCTAGGTGTGTGTGATATAGACATTCTGCACAGGAATTCGCTGAGTTTCATGTACAACCCCAATTCCAAAGAAGTTGGAACCGTGTAAAATGTAAATAAAAACAGAATGCAATGATCTGCAAATCTCATCAATCCATGTGTTATTTACAATAAAACATAGAAAACATCAAATGTTTAAACTGAGTAAATGTAAAATTTTAAGAAAAAAAAAATAAGGTAATTTTGAATTTGATGGCTGCAACACATCTCAAAAACGTTAGGACAGGTTTAACCAAACGGAAATGTAAGTGTCACTAAAAAGAAATAGCTGGAGGTTAATTGACAACAGGTCAGAAATGTGATTGGGTATTTTAAAAAAAGTATCTTTGAGAGTAAAGATGGGCAGAAATTCACCAATCTGCAAAAAACTGCATCTACAATTTGTGGAACAATTTCAGAATAATGTTCCTCAACGTAAAATTGTGAAGACTATGAATATCTCGTCATCTTCTGGACATAATATCATCAAAAGATTCTGAGAATCTAGAGAAATCTCTGTGCACAAGGGACAAGGATGAAAATCACGGAACGTGATGGAGAGGAAGAAGATAGACGTTTTGTGTGTACAGGAAGTGAAATGGAAAGGGCAGAAAGCGAAAGAAATTGGAAATGGTTTTAAGCTGTACTACGTGGGAGAAGACAACAGAAGGAATGGTGTGGGAATAGTCCAGCAATGAAAAAGGGAGTAGTGCAGGTGAACCGTGAGTCGGACAGAGTGATCTGGATGAAGGTGGATGTGGATAAAGTCGTAATCAATGTTATCTGCGCATATGCACCACAAGTAGGGTGTGATAAGAAGGAAAAAGCAAAGATCATCGTCTCTGGACCTCTTCCCACATTCAGACGTGGAGCAGAAAAGTTCAGTAGACTTCTAGCTTTAAATGATTGGTGTAGTCTCTTGGCAGAATCTGGTGTTTGTCAATAACTGGAATCTGTTCTGGGAGCGTCCTAGGTTGTTTCGTCCAGATGGCCTGCACCCCAGCACCCTCGGAGTGGAACTGCTGTCTGACAAAATCTCCAAGGCGCTACACTCCAAGTGACTGCCTACCGTAAGTACATCTTCCGACAATAACAACATTCGATATAATCAATGTTCAGTTAATAGTCTGGCAACGGTGATACATACAATAGAGACTGTGTCTGTTCCCCGAGCTATACAAATATATAGAAAATCACGGAAAGTCTGTCTTCAACATAAAATTAAATCATATTGCAATCATATAATCATATTGCACAGCCAGCACTTTTAATCTGAAGCTGGGACTTTTAAACATTAGATCTCTTGCATCTAAGGCTCTTATTGTTAATGACATCATTACTGATCAGAAATATAATTTAATGTGTTTAACGGAAACTTGGATTAAACCGAATGAGTACATAGCATTAAATGAAGCCAGTCCTCCTGGATACAGTTATATATATCAGCCTCGTTCAACTGGTAGAGGAGGCGGTGTTGGTCTCATCCAAAATCTAGTCGTCACACAAAAACGTAAGCGTGAATTTAATTCTTTTGAAATTCTTTATACCAGTGTAAACTATGTAGCCAGAAACAATAAGTCAATTCCTCTAATTATTATCTACAGACCCCCAGGTCCATATACTGAATTTCCTAGTGAATTTGCAGACTTTGTCTCAAACCTGGTTGTGTCTGTAGATAAAGCATTAATCGTCTGAGATTTTAATATTCATTTTGATAACCTGAAGGACCCTCTGAGAACAGCGGTCGTGTCCATCTTAGATTCAGTAGGGATTAATCAGAACGTAATCGGGCCTACTCATAATGGTGGTCACACTCTTGACCTCATACTAACATATGAACTAAGTATAGAAAATATTGTAATTTCTCCGCAGTCTGAAGTTATCTCAGATCATTATCTTATCGCATTCATAATACATATTGATCAGAATATTTCCACCTCGCCTCGCTACCGAGTAAAACATACTTACACATCAGCTACTGCACCGAGCTTCATAAATAACCTTGCAGAAACATCAATTAGACTTGGATCACCGTCAGATCCAATAGAACTAGATCAGGCGATTGAAAGCTTGGAGTCAACACTCCGCTACACGCTAGATAGAGTGGCTCTACTCAAAAGGAAAATAATTAGAGAGAAAAAATTTGCACCCTGGTATAACGATCAAACGCAAACCTTAAAACAGAAAACTTGACAATTAGAAAGTAAATGGTGTCAAACCAAACTGGAGATATTTCAAACAGCATGGAAGGAGAGTCTACTGAAATAAAGGAAATATCTTGCCAATGCTAGGAAAATCTATTTCTCCACCTTAATAGGAGATAACAAAAACAATTCCAGATTCCTTTTCAACACAGTAGCAAAATTAACTAGGAATAAAACCACTACAGAGAGAAACACTCAATCATTCCATAGCAGTGAAGATTTCATGAAATTTTTCATTGATAAGGTTGAAAATATTAGACGTGAAAGACAGGCCATTAAATTAAAACCGGACAGTACTGTATCAAACCCCTTAGATGATAATGTAGCAATATCAGATCAATGTTTAGAGTATTTTGCTCCACTTAGAGAGACCAAACTAGCTACATTAATCTCTTCAGCCAATTCATCAACCTGCATACTAGATCCCATACCTACATGTTTCTTTAAACAGATTTGTCCAGGAGTAATTGAGCCACTTTTAAATATAATAAATTATTCCCTTAGCACTGGCTATGTACCTAAATCACTTTAATTAGCAGTTATTAAACCATTGATTAAAAAACCTGACCTTGACCCGTCCCAATTGTCCGGCTATAGACCTATATCAAATCTCCCCTTCCTCTCTAAGATTTTAGAAAAGGTTGTAGCAAAGCAGTTGTGCTCATACTTAGAAAGGAACAACATTCATGAAATGTATCAGTCAGGATTTAGACCGCACAGAGACAGCATTAGTTAACGTAGTAAATGACCTTCTTCTGACCTCTGATCAGGGCTGTGTCTCGCTGCTTGTGTTACTAGACCTTAGTGCAGCTTTTGATACTACAGATCACACTATTCTCCTTGATAGATTAGAAAATGTTTTTGGTATTGTGGGAACAGTCCTCTCCTGGCTCAGGTCTTATCTGACCGATCGTTATCAGTTCGTAGATGTAAATGGTGATTTCTCCATGCGTACTGAGGTTACTTTTGGAGTTCCACAGGGTTCTGTTTTAGATCCACTGCTTTTCACTTTATATATGCTACCCCTAGGACAAATTATTCGTAAACATGGAATTATCTTCCACTGTTATGCTGATGATACACAGCTGTATGTTTCAGCGAAGCCAGAGGACAGGCAGAAACTTAGTAAAGTTGAAGATTGTGTAAAGGACATTAGACGATGGATGTTAACTAACTTCCTTTTACTTAATTCTGATAAAACAGAAATACTTTTATTAGGATTGCGTGTAGCTAGAAGAAATCTTTCTGATCACATGGTCACTCTGGATGGTCTTTCTGTTTCATCAAGTAGCATTTAAAGACCTCAGAGTGATTATTGACTCCAGTCTATTATTTGATGCTCATGTAGATAATATTACTAAGATAGCTTTCTTTCATCTCGGAAATATTTCTAAGATAAGAAACATATTGTCACTACATGATGCGGAAATACTGGTTCATGCATTCGTCACCTCTAGATTAGATTACTGTAATGCCTTACTGTCTGGATGTTCCAGTAGGAATATAAATAAACTCCAGTTAGTCCAGAATGCAGCTGCTAGAGTCCTAACTAGAACTAGAAGATATGACCATATCACACCAATATTATCAACACTGCACTGGCTCCCGGTAAAATCTCGCATCAACTTTAAAATACTTTTATTAACCTATAAAGCACTAAACAGTCTCACGCCACAATACAAAACAGCACAAATTACTGGTGTCTAAAGCAGGAATGATAACCAAGGGAAGGCAGAGGCAGGTTAGGATTCGGAAAACACACTGGTGGAAATTGAATGAAATGGAAAACCGAGAAAAGTTTACGAAGAAGGTGCTCGAGGAGAGGAAAGAATGGATTTGGGATGCGCTGAGCACAACGATTAGGTCAGCAGGAAAAGAAGTACTAGGTGAAACATCTGGGAAAGCTGGAAAGAAAGAAGAGATGTGGTGGTGGAATGCTGAAGTACAAGAAGCAGTGAAGCAGAAAAGAGAAAAGAAGAAGGAGAGGGATCTGAACAGGTGTGATGAGACTATTGAAAATTAAAAGCACGCAAACAAAGAAGCAAAGAGAATGGTGGCAAAAGCAAGGAGCATGGCATTTAATGACCTGTATACCAGCCTAAAAGAAGGGGAAGAAGGCAAGCGGAAAGCGATAAGAATAGCAAAGCAGAAGAGCCGGGAATCACAAGATATTTACCAAGCAAAGCTTGTGAAGGATAGTCAAGGGCAAGTATTGTCGGATGAAGATGAGATAAAGGAAAGATGGAGGTCCTATTTTGAGCAGCTGATGAATGTAGAAAATGAGAGGAGTGAAAGATTTATAGAACTGAGAGAAGAAATGCAGGTGGAAAAGATAAAGGAGGACGAAGTGATAGTAGTGATGAGAGAGATGAAAAGAGGAAAGGCGGTAGGACCGGATAACATACCAGTGGAGGCGTGGAAAGCACTTGGAAGAAGTGGAACTGCAATGTTGACAAAGGTATTCGAGGCAATCATGGAAACGGAACAGATGCCAGAAGAGTGGCGAGAAAGCACTCTGATACCTATCTTCAAAAATAAAGGGGACATTCAGGACTGTGGAAACTACCGTGGTATCAAGCTGACTTTGCACACTTTGAACATATGGGAAAGGGTCATTGAAAAAAGATTGAGAGGAAAAGTTGCCATATCAGCACAACAGTTTGGATTTATGCCAGGGCGAAGTACAACTGATCCTATTTTCACTTTGAGACAACTTATGGAGAAGTTTAGAGAAGGACAGAAGGAACTGCATTGTATCTTTATATATATATAGAGAAAGCTTACGATCGGGTACCAAGAGTAGAAGTATGGAACTGTTTGAGACTGAAAAAAGTGGACGAGAAGTACATCAGACTGATCCAAGATATGTACTTGGGTTGCAAGACAAAGGTCAGATGTGTAGCAGGAACCACTGAAGATTTCAAGGTGACAGTTGGACTCCACCAAGGCTCGGCACTTAGCCCGTTCCTGTTTGCAGTCATAACAGGGCACGTACAGAGAGAAGCACCCTGGGATATGTTGTTTGCGGATGACGTGGTGTTGTGTGGCGAAACAAGGAAAGAGGTGGTGGATAGGTTGGAAGTGTGGAGAAGTGAGGTGGAGGACCGCGGTATGTAAGTTAGCAGGCAAAAGACTGAGTACTTGTTTATGGGGAAACAAGAGTTGGTCCAAGAAGTAAAGATGCAAGGGGAGAACCTGAAGCACGTTGAAGATTTTAAATACCTGGGTTCGACAGTACAGACAGATGGCGGAGTAGAGAGAGAAGTACAAAAAGGATCCAAGCAGGGTGGAGTGCTTGGCGGAAGATAACCTGTATCATGTGTGACAGAAGAGTGCCAGCAAAGTTGAAAGGAAATCTGTACAAGACAATGGTGAGGCCTGCAAAGCTGTATGGGATGGAAACTGTGGTAGTGACAAGAGGTCAGGAAAGGAGAATGGAAGTAGCAGAAATGAAAATGAAGAGAAGGGCTACAGTGAAGGTGGGAGAGATGGGTGTGCAGCTGAGAATGAGAAGACTGAGATGGTTGGGTCACGTAGTGAGAAGGGATGAAGACTACGTTGGGAAGAGAGTGAAAAAGTCAGTAGTTGGAGAAAAGAGGCGTGGTAGACCAAGAAGGCGATGGGAGGATTGCATGAAGGAGGATTTAAAGACAGTAGGAAAGACGGAAGAGGATGCATGCGATAGAATGGTCTGGAGAAGAGTCACCCGCACCAGCGACCCCACCTAGTGGGATTAAAGCCAGAAGAAGATGATGTGCTTCCATCCACATTCCATCCCCTCTTTACTTCTGAAAGACTCTGCCTCTCTCAGATACTCTTTTTATACCCAATCATGTTTCTGACCTGTTGCCAATTAACCTAATTAGTTGCTCCAGCTGTTTCTTTTTAGTAACACTTACAGTTTTTTCAGTAAATATATTTCCAATGAGGCTATTCACATGAAATTGTCACCAGACATCAGTATTAACTCAAGAAATCAAGAAATACAAAGAATACACAACATTAAAGTCCATAATTTATGTGTAATAAAGTGGAATGACAAAGGAAAAAACACACTATTGAACACACTAAAAAAAGTTATCGAAGACAAGGTAAGGCAAGGAACCAGCTGAAATCCATGAGTAGTTAGAAAGTAATTATATCCCCAATCTATGCAAATTAATATAAGCTGGGTTATACCGCTGATTTCATTACCAAGGTGTCACACAAGAAACAACTCATGATGGGTAAAAGCAAAGGGCTCTCCCAAGACCTTTGCAAACTTATTGTTGTGAAACGAATTGATGGAATAGGATACAGATGTATTTCAGAACTTCCGAATCTTCCAGTAAGCACCATTGGGTCCATTATCCGCAAGTGGAAGAAACATCCCTCCATCATCAACCGGACATGCAGAGGAGCTCCTCACAAGATTTCTGACCAGGGAGTCAGATGAATAGTCAGAAGCGTAGCCCAAGAGCCAATGACCACTCGGAAAGAGCTCCAGAAACACTTGGAGGGAGCAGGTGCCATCGTCACAGAGAAAACAATAGGCAATGAACTCCACTGCTCACGCTCACCCCACAAGACTCTGTTACTAAAGAAAAGACATGTTGAAGCTTGTTTAAAGTTTGCTACATCCCATTTGGACAAGTCTATGAAATACTGGGAGAGTGAAGTCTGGTCAGATGAGAGCAAAATTAAACTTTTTGGCTGTCATACTACACACCATGTTTGGAGAAATGGCACTGCACATCACCTGAAAAACACTACACCAACAGTGAAGTTTGGAGGGGGAAGCATCATGGTGTGGGGCTGTTTTTCATCACATGGTCCTGGCAGACTTCATATAATTGAAGGAACGATGAATGATGCCCTTGAGAATCTGTTGTCATCCACCCGGATGATGAAGATGAGACGTGGGTGGACTTCCAGAAGGACAATGATCCAAAGCATACAGCAAAGGAAACTCTCAAATGGTTTCAGAGAAAAAAAAAAATCAAGGTGTTTGAATGGCCCAGTCAGTCACCTGACTTAAATCTAATTAAACAAGATTTAAAGACAATATGTTTAGAAGAATGGGCCAAAATCACATCTGAATACTGCGGCCAATTAATTTCTTCATACAGTCGTCATGACAAACAAAGTGTAACGTGCCGTGAGGCGAATGAAGCAGGCAGGATGCAAACGCAGTAGAGAACGGAGCAGTTTATTAACAGTGAGGAATGCAAACAAAAACACTAGGAACAAAACACTGAGCTAAGCTACGCTCACTTGGCTATTGCTAATGCTAATACTAATACTAGGACTATGGCAAAAACGTAACAGGAAACCAGGATTACTATGGTCGCACTCTAGCCCTCTCGAGATTCAGTGACATAATATGTCCATCAGTCGCTTTAGTCGAACTGCATAGTTCCGAACTTAATTAGCCGCTAACAGCTGTGCGCACTTCCAAAACACACATGACCCTATGACATGACAGGACGAAGACATGACGTCACCACGGAAGAAGTCCGCGCATGCGCAATGTCGCTCAGTGCACACTGTTGCTCCGGGAGAACCGTGACAGAACCCCCCCCAAAGGCACTCCTCCCGGAGTGCCAGGAGTCCTCTCCTTTCATTGGCGGCCCCGGGCCCCTGGGCCGAATGTCCCATGCAGTGCCAGGAAGTAACTGCACAGTGTTCTTGGAGCAGGGGAGCAGAACCAAGTCTACAGCCGGGCAGACAGGCTGAGCGACGCTCTCATCGACACTTGAGAGCGGTGCAATGTCCTCGGCTGGACTTGGGAGACTGAGCGGCGTCCTCAGCAGAGCAGGGAGGCTGAGCGGCGTCCTCAGCAGAACAAGGAGGATGAGCGGCGTCCTCAGCAGAGCAGGAAGGCTGAGCGGTGTCCTCAGCAGAGCATGGAGGCTGAGCGGCATCCTCAGCAGAGCAACGTCCTCGGCTGGACGTGGAGACTGAGAGATGAGCTCAGCTGCACATAAAGACTGAGCGACAACCTCAGCTATACAGGACTGCAGGATAGTTTCCTCGGCTGTGCAGGGCAGCAGCACAGTTTCCTTGGCTGTGCAGGGCAGCAGGATAGCCTTCTCGGCTGGGCTGGACAGCAGGATAGCCTCCTCAGCTGGGCTGGACAGCAGGACAGTTTCCATGGCTGGCAGGAGCTCCACTGCTGAGACCTCCCCACAGGCCTCAGGCTGGAGCCCTGCTGTCCTCATTGCCCCCCCCCCACCACCAAAAAAAAAATCTCTGGGATAGCCTTCACCTGGACTTGAGACTTGGCTGGGACCTGAGTCTGGGCCATGGCCCCGATGCGTGACCAGAGATATGGCAGGGACGGGGCTCAGAGAAATGGCGGGACAAGGCTCAGAGACATGGCAGGGACAGGGCTCAGAGACATAGCTTGGGTTTGGACTTGGGACCTAGCTTGGACTTGGGACATGGCGTGAACAAGAGACATGGCTTTCGACATGGCGTGGACTAGAGACATGGCTTGTGACATGGCGTGGACTAGAGACATGGCCTGGGACATGGCATGGATTAGAGACATGGCTTGGGACATGACGTGGACTAGAGGCATGGCTTGGGACATGGCGCTGATGTTGGGGACGTAAGACTGGGCTTTGAGGTCGGGGACGTGAAACTGGGTTTTGAGGTCGGGGACGTGAAACTGGGCTTTGAGGTCGGGGACATGAAACTGGGCTTTGAGGTCGGGGACGTGAGCCGGGACTGTGACAGGGACCTGAGCCGGGGCTGTGACAGGGACCTGAGCCGGGGCTGTGTCAGGGAACTGGGACGTGACAGGGCCGTGGACCTGGGACTGGGTCTGGACTTGGACATCATGAGCTTGAGACTGGGTCTGGACTTGGACGTCATGAGCTTGAGACTGGGTCTGGACTTGGACGTCACGAGCTTGAGACTGGGTCTGTACTTGGATGTCATGAGCTTGAGATTGGGTCTGGACATGGACGTCATTAGCTTGAGACTTCAATTTACCCAAGCTTTCTAGTTCCAGCATTTCGGCAGTTAACTTCTTCAGTTGGTTCAGTGCCTCATCTCGTACCATTCTGGTTTGGGTGAGTTGAGCCTCCCGCTCAGACAGAGTGCTGCGTAAACCCTCCAGTTCCAGCTGCATTTGGTTCACCTTTTCCTCTAGTCGCGCCCGCATTGTCATCAAGACTCGTTTCTGGAGTACATCTTCTTCCAGCAAAACCAGGGTGTCCCGTAATAGTGCCTCCACTGACGAGCATTCTTGAGTAGTTTTGACCTGAGACGTGGCTTGGACTGGAGATGTGACGTGGACAGGAGACGTGGTGTGGCCGTGACTGGAACTTTGACTGTAGCTTTCTCTGCCCTTCTCCCCTGTGTTTCACCCGTTCTCGTGCTGCATCCATGTTGAGGCGGTTCGATCTGTAACATGCTGTGAGGCAAAGAAAGCAAGCAGGATGCAAACGCAGTAGAGAACGGTGCAGTTTAGTAACAGTGAGGAATGCAAACAAAAACACTAGGAACAAAACACTGAGCTAAGCTACGCTCACTTGACTATTGCTAATGCTAATACTAAGACTATGGCAAAAACGTTACAAGAAACCAGGATTACTATGGTCGCACTCTAGCCTTCTCGCGATTCAGTGACATAATATGTCCATCAGTCGCTTTAGTCGAACCGCGCACGGCTCACGGTATATATAGTCCCGAACTTAATTAGTCCGCAACCGCTAACAGCTGTGCGCACTTCCAAAACACACATGACCCAATGACACGAAGGGACGAAGACATGACGTCACCATGGAAGAAGTCCGCGCATGCACAACAGCGCTCAGCGTGCACTGTTGCTCCAGGAGAACCGTGGCTTCTCCACTAAGTATTAAATAAATTTCAGTTAGCATGTTGCATACTTTTTTCGTGTCATTCCTCTTTATTACACATAACTTTATATATGGACTTTAATGTTGTGAATTCTTTATATTTGCAGATTCATTGAGTTAATACTGATATCTCGTGAAAATTGAATGTTAATAACCTCATTGGAAATATATTTACTGAATAAAATGTTCATGCGTTCAATTTTTTTTTTTCCCCACTGTATGTGTGTTTATGAAGAGAAAAGACATAAAAATATGAATATTACCCAAAGTGGCAGAATATTTACAGCACTCAGAGATAAGACTACAAACTTCTGCACAAACTGAATAAATAAAATAAACAAAAGGAAACACGAGATGAGATCTAGAATTGTATAATTTTTTTAAAAAAACAACAAGCAAGGAGTTGATCTGAAGACCAGTTCGGCTTTGATGTTTGAATAAATAAAGTCTATCTTTTGACATCAAGACACAGAGACTCTTACGATTGCTTTTTGCTGAAGAAGATTCCACAACACTATATAACACGTGGAGCAAGTGTTACACTTTTCCATCTAATGAACTTTAGTTAGCTAGCCAACTTTTAACAGTCTTGTCTTTTGGTTTACTAATTGTTTAAGAATTTACAACAGAAACAGGCAATGAAATCAGTTCCTTTATTAATAATCTAAAGGCCACATAAAGTGTGAGCCCTGACCTAAACCCAGCTAAAACAGTTACTTTGTGAAAATGTAACCGGGCCGATCCATATCCGTTGCAACGATGTACCAAATAACGCTCCAGCCACATAACCTTGTGATATTCGTCATGGAGATGTTCTAGAACGCAGAGAGTATGTCCCAATGACCATGGTCAAGAGTATGAATGGTTAAGACTTTCAATCACAACTCAATAATACATGAGCGGCTGCTTACATGTCTCCCATGACAATTCTTCAACCTCAACTCCACCTTTATTTCTAACATATCTCACTCCTTTGGTCTAGGGTGGATATGCAATTCTTGAGCCTTTATGGACAGAAAGCGAATTTGTTAACTTTAAAACCCATATAGGACTGACTTTCATTCACTGCCTTCAAATTCAAATGTTTTTAATGGAAATTGTATGGGCTTTGATGGAAGCTATTAAAACAATGTAGTTACAATGGTATTTGTTGCGGAATCCCAAAAGATACTCATAAGACACACCTGTGCCTCAAGTACTGTAACATCAAACAACAATGAGCAACACATTTATAGCATTTATTCATCAGCATTTTGTCATTTTGTCCC
The DNA here is from genome assembly GCA_012411365.1 of Ameiurus melas. Classification (NCBI taxonomy): domain Eukaryota; kingdom Metazoa; phylum Chordata; class Actinopteri; order Siluriformes; family Ictaluridae; genus Ameiurus; species Ameiurus melas. The sequence goes on from CM022766.1 coordinate 2,559,596, forward strand.
CAAACTAAGCTAATACATACTGTAACCATTAAGCTAAATAATTATTTTGTAGGCTTACCAACAAATTAATATGAAACTTAATAAATGAACTTGATAAATATCAATTCATAAATTATTAATTAACCACATAAATTAATAAATTACTGTAACCAAAGGGGAAAAAAAGGCCTTATTCTTCAAAAAGTACAAGTGTCTCAACATCAACTTCGTCATGTTGTTGCTGCTGTGGCGCCGTCTCTGGTCCTGCTGCTGAAAATAAACAGTACAGTGAGGGAAAGAAGTATTTGATCCCCTGCTGCTTTTGTACGTTTGCCCACTGACAAAGAAATGATCAGTCTATAATTTTAATGGTAGATTTATTTGAACAGTGAAAGACAGAATAACAACAAGAAAATCCAGAAAAACGCATGTCAAAAATGTTATAAATTGATTTGCATTTTAATGAGGGAAATAAGTATTTGTCCTCTCTGCAAAACATGAGTTAGTACTTGGTAATGACTTACTAATTACTTTTAATTTTTAATGCCCTGGTTGAGGGAAGGAGGTTCTCACCCAAGATTTGACGGTACATGGCCCCGTCCATCGTCCCTTTGATGCGGTGAAGTTGTCCTGTCCCCTTAGCAGAAAAACACCCCCAAAGCATAATGTTTCCACCTCCATGTTTGATGGTGGGGATGGTGTTCTTGGGATCATAGGCAGCATTCCTCCTCCTCCAAAACACGGCGAGTTGAGTTGATGCCAAAGAGCTCCATTTTGGTCTCATCTGACCATCAGAGGACAACTGGGTGAAGGTGTTGTGGTGGACGATTTTTTGTTATGCTAGTTATATCTTCTGTTTCAAATGTTCAAACAGAAGATAAAAGGTTTAATGTCCTAAATAGGTTTAATGTCCTCATTGAATTCAAATGTTTATTTTTCTTCTTTAAATTGTAAGAGTCTAAAATATATTAAAAGGAAAGCAATGCTTCTGTTTTGCAAAAATCAAAAGTCATAGATCAAAATTTTGCGTTATCATTCTCATTTCCTGTAGTTTCACTTTCCCTTCTGCCAAATTAATTTTTTTTGTACAAAGAATGCTTTTGTTTTTACTAAAGACAGCATGCGGTGTCCATCCACGTTGGATCTGTCTAAATAATATCAACTAATCTTCGACTAAGGTGAGAGCTCTAGAGAGGGTTACTGACAGAGAGCAGTGTAATTTCTGTAGGAGAATTTCTGGATGCCTCAGGCAAGATAGCAATCCCCCAAATCCGGCATTAAAGCCCTCACAGAGGGGGGAATGGGTGACGATGAATGGGCATAATCGCAAAGCCAAAGCTAATGCTAATGCTCGGTCACTTCTATCCCCCTCACATGTCCAACAGGTTTGCTCTCCTGCGGACAAATCTGAAAGAGCTCTGGTTATAGGAGACTATCTTAAGACACTTGAAGTTAGCTAGACCTTAAGGGGCTCCAGCAGCTTTATTTAAGTGTATACTGGCTGCCAGGGCACCAGACATACTAGTTAATCTTAGGGTCTTAGGTAAGCGCAGGTTTTCAAAGATAGTTATTAATGTAGGAGCTAATGGTGTATGCATTCGCGTCAGAGGTTACCAAGAGTAACATTTTAGAGGTGTGCAAATTAGCAAAGGCAATGTCCAGGTGGTGCTCTGAAAGCAATGTGGGCTTTATAGATAATTGGAATAGTTTTAAGGGCAAGGCTGGTCTGTTAGGGAGGGATGGTATTCATCCCACTCAGGAAGGTGCTCCTCTCATTTCGTGCAACATAGCACAGTCTCAGAACACATAATTAAACTACAGTCCTAAATTAATAATATATATTCTGGTGAATGTGTGTGTGTGTTGGGTTCTTTCCAGTCATATATAATTGGACAAATAGTTGTGTTTTAGACTTAAGTTTATATTTGCAACACTCAGTTTGTGGATTTTATTTAAAATAGATTTTATTTAAAAATGAAAAAATGGTACTGAAAGTTTGCCCGAATCTGATTAATCGATTAACTGAAAAAATAATAATAATCGACCAATTAATCAATTATAAAATGATCGTTAGTTGCAGCCCTAGTTTTATCAATAACCTCACAAAGATATCAGCTATGATTGGACCACTGTCTGATCCCAAAGAACTTGATCAGGTGACTGAATGCTTAGAGTCAGTGCTCCGCTACACACTAGATAAGGTAGCTCCACTTAAAAGAGAAAAAGTAATTAGAGAAAAGGTTAGACAAAGCTAGCACCCTGATATATTGATCACACACAAACCTTAAAAAAGACCACTCAACAATTAGAATGTAAATGGCATCAAACCAAATTTGTGGTATTTCAAACAGCATTGAAGGAGAGCCTCCTGAACTATAGAAAATCTCTCAGTGCTACTAGATCAGTCTCTCTCTCCACACCTGTCACGGTTTGCCTAGAGCAGTGACGCGCATCGAGCGCTAAGGTGCATGCGCAGAATCCTTCCGCGTTGGAACAGCCCTCCAAGAGCAGGGGCGACTATCGAACGCCACTGCGCATGCAAGGACATCGTCAGCAGCGACGTCGTGCCCTTGTCACGTCAGGTCATAGGGTCATGTGTGGGCGTGTCTGGAAATCACGCACAGCTGAGAGCCCAATGGAGTAATGACGGGGACTGTTTATATACCGCGTGCCGTGCTCTACATGGCGCGGTTCAATAGCAATATCTGTATCAAAGACTATGTCTATGTTCGTGCTTATGCGAATGTTTCCGCTAAAGTTTATGCTCAGTTTGCTTGGTTTGTTTATGCTCGGTTCTAAGGACAACTACGTATCTACGTGTGTAGAGGTATTCCTGGCTCTAGTCGGTAGCACTAGCAGTAGCAGTGCTAGTCCAGTGAGTTTAGTTTTGTTCTGATGTTCCTGTTTCGGTTTTGTTTGTTTGTTTTGTGCACACTGTAAATAAAACCTCACCGTTCTTCGCAGCGTTTACTTCCTCTTTTGCTTCTTGCACCAGCGGCATGTAACAGATTGAACTGCCCCGCCATGGACATAGCGCGAGAACGGAGGAGACGCCGACCGCAGACCAGCGCTCCAAGTATCCCCGCCTTTGACGCCATGCACTTCGCCCAGAAAACTCTGGAGCATCTGCCTGCGCCGTATGATAGCCAGGATTATCCGGACTACTTTGTCATGGAGTGTCAGCAATATTTTGCCAGCCTGCGCGACCCAAAACCATCCGAAGGTCAGTTCGTAATGTTCATCATGTCTCGCTTTCTGGGTTTCGGTCGCACATGGGCAGAACAAATATTGGCGGAGATACCCGAAGTGCTGGAAGACATTTGGCAGTTCTTGGACTTATTTTTTGATGACTTCGGAGAACCAGGGCAACAGTATAACGTTGATAAAGTGCTGATGGAAATCAATAGCAGGACTTTTGCTGAGCCCCTATTCCACTTACACTATGAGCAGATGAGACATAGAGGGAAGTCTAACACAGGCTACCAATTCAAGTTTCCTGTCCAAGTCACGTCACCGGTCCTAGTCACATCTCACGTCCCGGCCACGCCCCCCGAGCTCGCTGACCAAGCTCAGCCCGAGCCGCCCTTTAACCTCTGTTATGAAGAGAAAGACAGAGCGAGCACTGTGCTTCCTAGTAAGCGGAATCTCATAATCTCCAAGTCTGCAGACTCAATTCTTCGAGTCTTGTCCAAAGCTAAGTTCCAAGTTCAAGCTCCAGTCACAGCCAAGCCTCATGTTCCAGTCAGAGTCACTCTGGGTAAAAAGGATCCTGAATCTCGCCGGAGAAGAGGCGAAGCTCAGCGCAGGAACTCTAACGGAAACACAGTGAGAGCAAGACTCAGAAAAAGGAAATGGCTAAGGAGATGAGCAGGATGCAGGTGGAGTTGGAGGGTTTGAGCAGCACTCTGTCTGAGATGAAGTGTAGTTATGTCCAAGCTACTAAAGAAGGCTCAGCTGTAGAGTTGCAACTACAGGAGTCACAGAGTTTGTTGCAAGAGGAGACACGCCAGAAACAGGCTCTGATCACACATATTCGTCAACTAGAGGACAAACAGTATCGACTGAAGGAGCTTCTGGAGAAAGAAGAAGAAAGAAGGAGGAGTGTAGAAAGACAGTTTCACTCCTATCACACACAGATGGAAGCAGAGTTTGAGTATAAGAATAAACAGAAAACTCTGGCTGCAGCAGTAAAAAGGAGGCTGGAGATTGACCTGATTGAACGAGAGACTCAACTCGACCAGACCACGAAAGCACAAGACGAAGCACCGAGAGAGCTGAGAGAAGCACAGGCTGAGATGAAGGATCAAGTGCAAGAAGTGAATGAACTCCGGGCGGCAAAAGATGCGACTCTGAGCAGCGCCAAGGTTCTCAATGTTGCATGAGGAGAAACAGAGTTTAAGGGAGCGTATTTCTCAACTGGAGGAGGAACTGGAGGAGAAACAGGGCAACATGGAACTTGTTAATGACCGGTTGATGAGGACAAATGCACAGATGGACACGCTGAGCACCGAGCTAGCGGGTGAACACCGCATGGCTGAGAGGAGTGAGACTGCTAGACAGCAGCTAGAGAGACAGAATAAGGATCTCACGGCCAAAATCCAGGAGCTGAAAAGCTTGGCCAAGTCAAAGTCTCAGGTCCACAACGTCCAAATCCAGACCCAATCTCAAGCTCATGACGTTCAAAGCCAGACCCAGTTTCAAGCCCAGGATGTCCAGGTCCAGACCCAGTCCCAGGTCCCCGTCCCTGTCACGTCCCAGGTCCCCGTCCCTGTCACGTCCCAGGTCCACGTCCCTGTCACGTCCCAGGCTCATGTCCCAGTTCCCGACGCCATGGCCCATGTCCCAGTTCCCGACGCCACGGCCCTGCCTCACGTTCCCGAAACCACGGCCCTGCCTCACGTTCCCGACACGACAGCCCTGCCTCAAGTTCCCGACACCACAGCCATGTCCATCGCTCAGGCCATGTCCTTCGTCCAAGTCCAGTCTCAAGCCATGCCTCTAGCCACGTCTCTAGTCCAAGCCACGTCTCTAGTCCAAGCCACGTATCTAGTCCAAGCCACGTATCTAGTCCAAGCCACATATCTAGTCCAAGCCAAGCTTCTAGTCCAAGCTAAGCTTCTAGTCCAAGCCGTGCCTCTGAGCCCTGTCCCGGCCGTGCCTCTGAGCCCTGTCCCGGTCGTGCCTCTGAGCCCTGTCCCGGCTGTGCCTCTGAGCCCTGTCCTGGCCGTGCCTCTGAGCCCTGTCCCGGCCGTGTCTCTGAGCCCTGACCCTGCCGTGTCTCTGGTCACGCATCGGGCCCACGATCCGGCCATGGCCCAGCCTGCCTGTTCCGCTGGGGACGCCGCCCAGCCTGCCTGTTCTGCTGGGGACGCCGCCCAGCCTGCCTGTTCTGCTGGGGACGCCGCCCAGCCTGCCCTGTTCTGCTGGGGACGCCGCTCAGCCTCTCTGCTCTCCTGGGGACGTCGCTCAGCCTCTCTGCTCTCCTGAGGACGTCGCTCAGCCTCTCTGCTCTCCTGAGGACGTCGCTCAGCCTCTCTGCTCTCCTGAGGACGTCGCTCAGCCTCTCTGCTCTCCTGAGGACGTCGCTCAGCCTCTCTGCTCTCCTGAGGACGTCGCTCAGCCTCTCTGCTCTCCTGAGGACGTCGCTCAGCCTCTCTGCTCTCCTGAGGACGTCGCTCAGCCTCTCTGCTCTCCTGAGGACGTCGCTCAGCTTCTCGGCTCTCCTGAGGACATCGTTCTGCTCCCCTGTATCACCAAGAACAGCGCTCCGCTCCCCAACTCCACCAAGAACATGGTGCAGTTTCATCCTGGCACTGGGCCCAGGGACCCGGGACCCAATGAAAGGGGAGACTAGATCACTCTCTCTCTCTACACCTGTCACAGTTTGCCTGGAGCAGTGACACGCATCGAGCGCTACGGCACATGCGCGGAATCCTTCCGCGTTGGAACAGCCCTTCAAGAGCAGGGGCGACTATCGAACGCCACTGCACATGCACGGACATTGTCAGCAGCGACGTCGTGCCCTCGTCACGTCAGGTCATAGGGTCATGTGTGGGCATGTCTGGAAATCACACACAGCTGAGAGCCCATTGAAGTAATGATGGGGACTGTTTATATACCGCGTGCCGTGCTCTACATGGCGCGGTTCAATAACAATATCTGTATCAAAGACTATGTCTATGTTCATGCTTATGCGAATGTTTCCGCTAAAGTTTATGCTCAGTTTGCTTGGTTTGTTTATGCTCGGTTCTAAGGACAACTACATATCTACGTGTGTAGAGTTATTCCTGGCGCATAACAACACCCAAATTGAAGATAACAAAAATAATCCTAGATTCTTATTCAATACTGTAGCAAAATTAACTAGGAATAAAACCACCACAGAAACATGTCACTAACAGTGACCATTTCATTGTTGTTTTCACTGGCAAAATTGAAAATATAACACAAAAAACTATATTATTTACTAATACTATTCATTTAAAAGAAGGCAGTTTTATAACTAACCCTGTACAAAATATTACAGCAATATCACATCAATGATTCGAATGTTTTACTCCCCTTAGAGAGACCGAACTAATTTCATTAAGTTTGTTAATAAAATCCTCAACTTGTATAATAGATCTGTTACCTACATGTTTCTTCAAAAAGATTATTCCAGAAGTAATCAAATCCTTCTAAAAAAAAATAATCAACTCTTCCTTTAGTACTGGCTATGTACCTAAATAATTTAAACTAGCAGTTATTAAACCCCTGACTAAAAAAACAGACCTCGACCCCTATAAATTGTCCAGCGCTAGGCCAATATCAAATCTCCTGTTTATCTCCAAGAGATTAGAAAAGGTTGTAGCATAGTAGCTATGCTCGTACTTGCATAGGAACAACATTCATGAAATGTATCAGTCAAGATTTAGACCTCATCAAAGCACAGAGACAGCGCTAGTAAACGACCTACTACTGACCTCTGATCAGGGTTGTGTCTCGTTGATTGTGTTGCTTGACCTTAGTGCAGCTTTTGATACCATTATTCATACTATTCTCCTTGATAGATTAGAAAACATTTTTGGCATTAAGGGCCCTCTCCTGGCTCAGGTCTTAATTGAAAGATCACTATCAATAAGATATAAATGGAGACTTCTCTATGCATACTGAGGTAAAGTTTGGTGCTCTGCAAGGTTCTGTTTTAAGCACACTGCATTTTCTTTACATACTGGGTCAAATTATTTGTAAACATGGAGTTAGCTTCCACTGTTATGCTGATGATACACATTTGTATGTTTCAGCGAAGCCAAATGACAGACATCAGCTTAATAAATTTGAGGAATGTGTAAAGAACATTAGACACTGTATGATTATTAACTTACTTTTACTTAATTCTGACAAGACAGAAGTACTTCTACTTGGACCATATGTAGCTAACAGGGGTGGGCAATCTTATCCAGAAAGGGCGGGTTTGGGTGCAGGTTTTCATTATAACCAAGCACGAACAACACCTGATTCCACCTGTTTAATCAGTTGTTATTGGCTTTCAATAGATTCAGGTGTGACTTCTGCTTGGTTGAATGAAAACCCACACCGGCACTTTCCAGAGAAGATTGCCCACCCCTGAGCTAGAAGTAAGCTTTCTGATTACATAGTTACTCTAGATGACCTTTCTCTTTCATCATGTGCAGCAGTAAAGACCTTGGTGTGATTAAAGACCAAAGTCTTACATTTGACGCTCATGTTAGATAATATTACCTGGATAGCCTTTTTTCATCTCAGAAATACTGCTAAGAAATATAATGTCACTACTTGATGCAGAAAAATTAGTTCATGCTTTCGTCGACCTCTAGGTTGGATTACTGTAATGCCTTTAGTAGAAAGTATGTAATTTACATATAGTACATGTGACGCAAATTTCATCATCAGCAGAATACACGCGCTGGTCGATTTTCTAACTGCGGTATGTGAAGTTTGCATTTGCAGGTCGCACATGCGCATTTAATTATTTTGCACTATTTGGTTGTTCCACAAGGTGGCAACAGTGACCCAGGGCCGTCGATTCTCAACATAGTTGAGAAAAAACAGAATAAACAGAAGAGACAGAAACAAGTGCAGGTTAGAAAGTACCTGCATTTGTATAATTCTAGCCTTATATGGGTGTTAATCATGAGAGATTGCCCAAGCATTGTTTTTCATGTTGAGGGGTAGTGGAAGTTGGTGTAATGTTCATGCGTCAACCGTCTATGTATGCGTATATGCCAAATGGAGCATATACACATACTTTGAAAGGCTATGTGTACAACTGTGCACATCTCTAAACAAACAAACAAACAAACAAAAAACTTAAACCGTGTTCCTAAATTTTTAACTTTGCTCCTAAATTTTTGTAATTAGGATCACAAGTGCTCCTAAAAGAAATAGTTACCACAGAGTGCTGATGATACTTCTGAAATGCCAGTGATCCTGACCCCTTTTGCTCTCCTAACTTGCCTGATCCATCCTGATCCCCTACTTCTGTTGGAGTTCTCATCCATTGGAGCCTAAAGATCACTGAGATTACAGAGGATGGTACCACTTAAAATACCATAAAGATAGCTTTGGACCTCAATTCATATGAACAGTTATGCTATGATGGCTAAGACTAGAATTGCTATGATAGCCTTAGCACTGCAATCTGCTACAGTTTTGCACTCAAGTCTTCATCAGTGAACAGTGGAGAAGTTCAAAAACAGACTTCATGTAAAAAGTATAATGAATTTGCCTGGTTACACAACTGCACTATTTGACCATGAAGTATTAGTACATTTATAGAAGGGACTAATTTATTTATAATTGTATTATCCATTGTCACCCAGATGAGGACTGGTTCCCATTTGAGTCTGGTTCATCTCAAGGTTTCTCATTAGTACAGTATAAGAATATCGTCTCTTATTACAGTATAAGAGCCAGAGCTTTTTTAAAAAACAAAAAAACAAAAATCAAAGCTGGTAAGTCACCGAGACCTGACATCTGACCGCAAATATGCATAAAATAAAATGGACTATTACCTACCATGAAACAAGGCCTTATGATTTTAATTCTGAAACCAAATAAAGATAAGAGGGTGGTAGACAATCTACATCCCATACCATTATAACATTATATTATTTTAAGGAGCTCTCACATCAAGATTAAAAGGATTAATTACACCACTGACCACTAGAAACACTGCACTAGTCAGTAGAGTACATAGTAAATAGTGTAAGTGTATAGTACATTATTTGGGACACAACTTTAGTATTTACTCTCTTAAGCATGTTTTCAGAACAGAAGTAATGTAATGAGTAAATGTACAGTGCATGGTGCAGACCAACTAATCTATAATGAGATTCGTTGACAAAGATTATCATAATCGATTATTATCGATTATTTATTGCATATACAGTGGTGTGAAAAAGTGTTTGCCCCCTTCCTCATTTCCTGTTCCTTTGCATGTTTGTCACACTTAAGTGTTTCGGAACATCAAACCAATTTAAACAATAGTCAAGGACAACACAAGTAAACACAAAATGCAATTTGTAAATGAAGGTGTTTATTATTAAAGGTGAAAAAAAATCCAAACCATCATGGCCCTGTGTGAAAAAGTGATTGCCCCCCTTGTTAAAACATACTATAACTGTGGTTGTCCACACCTGAGTTCAATTTCTCTAGCCACACCCAGGCCTGATTATTGCCACACCCAGGCCTGATTATTGCCACACCTGTTCACAATCAAGGCATCACTTAAATAGGAGCTGCTTGACACAGTAAGGTCCACCAGAAGATCCTTAAAAGCTACACATCATGCCGAGACCCAAAGAAATTCAGGAACAATTGAGAAAGAAAGTAATTGAGATCTATCAGTCTGGAAAGGGTTATAACGCCATTTCCAAAGCTTTGGGAATCCAGCGAACCACAGTGAGAGCCATTATCCACAAATGGCGAAGACATGGAACAGTGGTGAACCTTCCCAGGAGTGGCCGGCCGCCAAAATAACCCCAAGAGCCGCGCGACGCGACTCATCCAAGAGGTCACAAAAGACCCCACAACAACGTCCAAAGATCTGCAGGCCTCACTTGCCTCAGTTAAGGTCAGCATTCATGCCTCCACCATCAGGAAAAGACTGGGCAAAAATGGCCTGCATGGCAGAGTTCCAAGGAGAAAACCACTGCTGAGCAAAAAGAACATCAAAGCTCGTCTCAATTTCTCCACAACACATCTTGATGATCCCCAAGACTTTTGGGACAACATTCTGTGGACCGATGAGACAAAAGTGGAACTCTTTGGAAGGTGTGTGTCCAAGTATATCTGGCGTAGAAGGAACACTGCATTTCATAAAAAGAACATTATACCAACAGTAAAATATGGTGGTGGTAGTGTGATGGTCTGGGGCTGTTTTGCTGCTTCAGGACCTGGAAGACTTGCCGTGATAAAAGGAACTATGAATTCTGCTGTCTACCAAGAGATCCTGAAGGAGAATGTCTGACCATCTGTTCGTGTACTCAAGCTGAAACGAACTTGGGTTCTGCAGCAGGACAATGATCCTAAACACACCAGCAAGTCCACCACCGAATGGCTGAAGAAAAACAAAATGAAGACTTTTGGGTGGCCTAGCCAAAGTCCTGACCTGAATACTATTGAGATGTTGTGGTATGACCTTAAAAAGGCCATTCATGCTCGAAAACCCTCTAATGTAACTGAATTAGGACAATTCTGCAAAGATGAGTGGGCCAAAATTCCTCCAGGACGCTGTAAAAGCCTCATTGCACGTTATACGCAAACGGCGTTTGCAGTTGTTGCTGCTAAGGGTGGCCCAACCAGTTATTAGGTTTAGGGGGCAATCACTTTTTCACACAGGGCCATGATGGTTTGGATTTTTTTCACCTTTAATAATAAACACCTTCATTTACAAATTGCATTTTGTGTTTACTTGTGTTGTCCTTGACTATTGTTTAAATTGGTTTGATGTTCCGAAACACTTAAGTGTGACAAACATGCAAAGGAACAGGAAATGAGGAAGGGGGCAAACACTTTTTCACACCACTGTATATATATATATATATATATATATATATATATACTGTATATATATGCATGTTTTTTTTGATGGATGCACAAAAAGCACAGAATTAAAGTACTGTCCGAAATTAATAATATATATTCTGTTGTGTGTGTGTGTATTGAGTTTAACCCCCCGGGTTAATTGAAAAAATAATGGGCCAACTAATTAATTATGAAAATAATCATTAGTTGCAGCCCTAGACTAAACACAATTGACTTTGATATTATGAATGCCCACATATGTCAATTTGAACAACAAACGTATATTAACAAATAGAAATTAATTTTCAGAAAAATGGTGGGATGAAGAAATCTGGTCAGTACTACATATTATGGACATAGAGGGTAATATCTTGGATTAGAAGGACCTTTTAGTAAATTTAAACTAAACAGCTTTCAAAGGATTTATAACAAAACGTGTCCCTTTACCAATGATTAGATTAATAAGAGAACATGTAAAATACACAGAGACAAGTACAAAGATTCATGAGCCTATGATAAACCAGTTCATTTGATAGATAAACACTGCATTAATACATTTCTGAGGAAATGTCTGGTATAAGAATGCTATCAGAGTCCTGTAAGATGAACTTACATTCTTAATCATCACAATAGAAAAGTCAGATGTGAAACAAGCAGGAAATATATTTCTTATTACATATCCGCCAAATTCAAAGAAGTGCACTTTAAAATTATACATGAAATACATCCCACTAAAGAATTTCTAAGAGTTACATTTAACCTGGAAATCTCAAATATATGTTTATTCTGTAATTCTGATATAGAAACAATGGAAAATTTGTTTTTATTGCAAATCTGTTCAAGGGTTTTGGAGTGATGTGTACAACTGGGTGAAACAAAAGATTCCTGTTATACACTCTTTTACTTGACAAAAAAAAAATATTTTCTGATAAATAATCATTATCAATATTTATACATAAATGTACATATAAAAACACAACCAAACACTTTCAATAAATAACGTCTGTATATGTGAACTCACTGAAAATAATAACTAGACTATTCCCCAAGCAGAACCTTGTTTTCATTATTACACAACATTAAACTCATAACAAACCCCTACACATCATCTCTTATTTTATTTTATTTTCTACTTTTGTTTTGAATTATGCAAATGTGATTGTGTCCTCAGTCTGTTATGTAAAAGAGTTCATGAATAAGTTTTGTTGTATTGTAAACACTGAATCAACCAATAAATAACAAACAATAAATAACAAACAATAAATAAAAACACGTCTTCACCTCGTTCTTAATGACACTAGTTAGAGGGTTTTTTGAGGACTTGGTCACGACGTTTCTGGACCGTTAGACAATTTTATATTTAAATATTAAACGTTACCAAGACGTAAGTAATATCACGCTGACTAAAAGAGTACCTGGTGACGTCATCAGCACGCGCGGTGTTTGCTGGGACGTTTCTGCTTGTTGTATATAGTGTTGTCATGGTTACTTCATTCTAAAGAAGTGGTCCGAGTTTAAGAATGAAGAGAGAAATCAGACACATGAGTAAACTTTACCTCTGAGCCAGTAGCAGCAGGAGTCTGTGGAGATGTTCTTAAAGAGCGCCGTCTGGATTTCATTATAAGAGGAGGAAAGAATCAGGACACTGGAAGAAAAACACACAGATTCATGACTCCAGAATCTCCACTAACCTGTTAACCGAGTAGCTCAGGTGGTCAGTTTCAGATCAACTCACCTTTAGTGATGTTACACAGAGGAGCAGAGAGTCGAAGCCCGTGTGAAGCTCCGTGATCAAACGTGGGTGGGTTTCCTGTAGTGACGTCATCGACGACGACGTGATGCTTTCAGTCGTGTTCGACTTCACGCTGCGCTGCGCAGCCCGATTAAAGACGAAGTACGTGAACAAACGTAAACGCATGGACGCGTGATTGTGTGCAGAAACGTAAACACCAAGAATCCTGGGTCCTGGAACACATTCTTCATAATAAAAGCAAATCATCTAGCAATGCAAACACAAAGCGTGTATACTTTATTCAATATTTATTATAATAAATAAACATTAATTATTAGGAATATGCATTAATTATTAGTTCTGTATAACAGTTATTAATTATTTACATTTTCTTGTAATATAATATTTTTTATAATGGCCTATAATTAATTAATACCAAAAACTGGATTGCACTGTTGTTGTTTTCTGCATGGGGTGTCCAGCCGGGGGGTATTCCAGAAAACAGGTTACACGACTTACCTGGGTAAGTATACTAAGAGAAAACGTATAACCTCAACTTTCAGTTCTGAAAACGGAGGTAACGTTCAGGGTATCTAAGAAGCCATAGCAGCTTATTCTCGGAACATAACTTGGTCCGGAGTAGGTTATGTCCCAGGGTTAGTTTGTTTCAGAGAGCTGAAGGACCATAGAGTGCTCGTTTGAAGAATGTCCTGTGGACGATGAAGCACAGATTATATAAAATCTTTTTCACCAAACCTTTTGAAACCTCACATCGCCAGTGTGACACACTGGGGATCAGCGCTTAACACCAGGCACATTTTCTGCATTGCCCTTCTGTGTTTTTTTGTTTTTGTTTGTTTGTTGTTGTTTTTCCAGAGGGAGTTATCTGTATAACATGGGCAATGCAGAGCATGTGGGAAAGGCAACTGTGTATAGGGCTGTTTGTGCAGACTTGGAGGGTTTTTATTCAACAGAGGGTGTGTATGGATGAGAAAAAGGGGTGGTGGTGCTCGGTGCTCAGGGCGTGGTGTCATCCTCGGGGGTGTGGAGAGCATGATGCGATCTCCTAGAGCAGGGGAGTCCAATCTTATCCGGAAAAGGCTGGTGTGGGTGCAGGTTTTCATTCCGACCAAGCAGAAGCTACACCTGAGTCTATTGAAAGCCAAGATCAACTGATTAAACAGGTGGAATCAGGTGTGGTTCCTGCTTGGTTGAAGTTAAAGCCTGTACCCACATCGGCCCTTTGCGGATAAGATTGGACACCCCTGTCCTAGAGAGTTTGAGGCTTGTTTTGGAGGTCAGGGAGCTCCGGGGAGGCAGCCAGGGAACAAAATCATCTTCTGTGGTCATATCTTCCGTGAAAAATAGAGAACAGAAGGTTAGCATTATTTAGGAGACGGTTTTCACCTTTGTTAGTGGAGGAAGGCCCTTTTATATGTTCCCGTTGACTGCTGGATGGTGGAGAGCTGATCATTAGCCACCAGCCGTGTGTTTTTCTGTGACCCCACCTCGCAGCCACACACTCTCCGGCTGTCCAAAACATTAGTGGTGCTGAAGCAGAGCTGTCCTTTCAGCACCCCAGTGACCTTTTGTCACAATATATACAGTGGTGTGAAAAAGTGTTTGCCCCTTCCTCATTTCCTGTTCCTTTGCATGTTTGTCACACTTAAGTGTTTCGGAACATCAAACCAATTTAAACAATAGTCAAGGACAACACAAGTAAACACAAAATGCAATTTGTAAATGAAGGTGTTTATTATTAAAGGTGAAAAAAAATCCAAACCATCATGGCCCTGTGTGAAAAAGTGATTGCCCCCTAAACCTAATAACTGGTTGGGCCACCCTTAGCAGCAACAACTGCAACCAAGCGTTTGCGATAACGTGCAATGAGGCTTTTACAGCGTCCTGGAGGAATTTTGGCCCACTCATCTTTGCAGAATTGTCCTAATTCAGTTACAGTAGAGGGTTTTCGAGCATGAACGGCCTTTTTAAGGTCATACCACAACATCTCAATAGGATTCAGGTCAGGACTTTGGCTAGGCCACTCCAAAGTCTTCATTTTGTTTTCTTCAGCCATTCGGTGGTGGACTTGCTGGTGTGTTTAGGATCATTGTCCTGCTGCAGAACCCAAGTTCGTTTCAGCTTGAGTACACGAACAGATGGTCGGACATTCTCCTTCAGGATCTCTTGGTAGACAGCAGAATTCATAGTTCCTTTTATCACGGCAAGTCTTCCAGGTCCTGAAGCAGCAAAACAGCCCCAGACCATCACACTACCACCACCATATTTTACTGTTGGTATAATGTTCTTTTTATGAAATGCAGTGTTCCTTCTACGCCAGATATACTTGGACACACACCTTCCAAAGAGTTCCACTTTTGTCTCATCGGTCCACAGAATGTTGTCCCAAAAGTCTTGGGGATCATCAAGATGTGTTGTGGAGAAATTGAGACGAGCTTTGATGTTCTTTTTGCTCAGCAGTGGTTTTCTCCTTGGAACTCTGCCATGCAGGCCATTTTTGCCCAGTCTTTTCCTGATGGTGGAGGCATGAACGCTGACCTTAACTGAGGCAAGTAAGGCCTGCAGTTCTTTGGACGTTGTTGTGGGGTCTTTTGTGACCTCTTGGATGAGTCGCGTCCCCGCTCTTGGGGTAATTTTGGGCGGCCGGCCACTCCTGGGAAGGTTCACCACTGTTCCATGTCTTCGCCATTTGTGGATAATGGCTCTCACTGTGGTTCGCTGGATTCCCAAAGCTTTGGAAATGGCTTTATAACCCTTTCCAAACTGATAGATCTCAATTACTTTCTTTCTCAATTGTTCCTGAATTTCTTTGGGTCTCGGCATGATGTGTAGCTTTTAAGGATCTTCTGGTGGACCTTACTGTGTCAAGCAGCTCCTATTTAAGTGATGCCTTGATTGTGAACAGGTGTGGCAATAATCAGGCCTGGGTGTGGCTAGAGAAATTGAACTCAGGTGTGGACAACCACAGTTATAGTATGTTTTAACAAGGGGGGCAATCACTTTTTCACACAGGGCCATGATGGTTTTGATTTTTTTTCACCTTTAATAATAAACACCTTCATTTACAAATTGCATTTTGTGTTTACTTGTGTTGTCCTTGACTATTGTTTAAATTGGTTTGATGTTCCGAAACACTTAAGTGTGACAAACATGCAAAGGAACAGGAAATGAGGAAGGAGGAAAACACTTTTTCACACCACTGTAAATATTATAGATGCACCGATGTATTGGCCAATAATCGGCCAATGGACTACTGACAAAGGCTATTTTTTACGCCATTGGTCATAGTTTAAAAACATCCGATGATCAGGCCCGATTATATCTTGTCAATCAAAAGAGGGCGTGAAAAAATCGATTTCGTGCTGTGTGTAAAGATGATGTCTCTTGTGTGGAATGCTGACAAAACTGCAGTTTGTAAGCTCATGGAGGAGTGGAAGAGGACTCCAGTGGCAACCTGTTGAAGCTCTGGTGAACTCCATGCCCAAGAGGGTTAAGGCAGTGCTGGAACATAATGGTGGACACACACAAAATATTGTCATTTTCACTTAGGGGTGTACTGACTTTTGTTGCCAGTAGTTTAGACATTAATGACTGAGTCTGAGTGACATCTGAGTCTGCTGATACGGACATGCAAGCTCTGATTATGCCCGAGTTTCCTGACACGGACAAGCAAGTTATGATCACACCCGAGACTGCTGACATGGACAACCAGGTTCTGCTCGTGCCTGAAGCCGACATCATGAACAACCAAGTTCTGCTCACACCTGAGTCTGTTGACACGGACAACCAAGCTCTGATCACGCCTGACCCTGCTGACATGATCAACCAGGTTCTGCTCACGCCTGAAATCGACATCATGATCAACCAGGTTCTGCTTATACCTGAAGCTGACGTCACGACCAACCAGGTTCTGCTGACACCTGAAGCTGACGTCACAACCAACCAGGTTCTGCTCACGCCTGAAGCCAACGTCACAACCAACCAGGTTCTGCTCACGCATGAAGCCAACGTCACGACCAACTAGGTTCTTCTCATGCCTGAAGCCGATGTCATGACCAGTGAGATCTGATCACGCCCGAGTCTGCTGACACGGACAACCAAGGTCCGATCACACCCGAGTCTACTGACATGGACAACCAGGTTCTGTCATATCACAGCAAACCATTGACTACATTTCCAAACCTGCTCTGGGCCTACAAATATGGCTGCCATGGACTGCAATTCCCAGAACACTCACTTTCATTCTAATCATGCACACCTACATCCAATTCACAGCACTCATAAACACAGTATACAGAGACTGTTTGTACACAATAACTTTGCAAAGAATTGAGTGTTATCACCATACAAAGCGTTTATACCCTGTTCCTGTTTCCCTGTTTATACCTTGTTTTGTTTCGTATTCCTTGTCCTTGTTTCTTGTTCTCGATTCTTGCCTTGCCCACTTTATGCCTGTTTGCAGATCGCCTGACCCATTGCCTGTTTTTGACCAGGCTATTGTCTCATGATTTGAATTGTCTGCCTGCCTCTCTTTATTAAAAGCTCTTATCTGCACTTGCATCCATCCTAACCTCCATTACATTACCAACCTGACACACACACACACACACACACACAGTTCAAAAGTTTAAAGGCCACACAAACAACAGAATACATTTAAGGAATTTTATTAGTTCCTTTATTAGTTTAATTATTATTAAACAACAAGTTCAGTTCCTCTCATCATAATCATTCCCTCTTGTCTCTTGTCAATGCCTCTTCGCTTGTTGCTGTATTTGTCTTGACACATATGGAATGAGAACACTGGTCAGTTCCAATCTTCTTGGGTACAATTTGGAGAACGTGTTGACAGCTTCATCCAGGTTGACTGCCATGTCATAGTGTGTATGGATGAGGTCCAGGGATGAGAAGCAGTCCTCTCACATGCAAATACGCATGAATGTGTTCAGTCTCTGGAGAGTCCTGGCTGACTGTTCACATTCACATGGGGTGATTGGTAGAGTACAAGCTATTTTGAGAAGCTTGAAAACATTTGGGTAACTCAGCACATCACATTCTTTGTTTTCCTCAGTACATGAAGTTGGCCTTTGTTCTGGTGACTTGTTTTGCCACTTCAGTTTCCAACATTTCAGTTCCTGTTTAATCAGCTCTGGTGAAAGAAAGTCATCTTGGTAAAGTTGGACTGCTTCAGAGATGTCCACATCCGAGTTGCAATGTATACAGTGGTGTGAAAAAGTGTTTGCCCCCTTCCTCATTTCCTGTTCCTTTGCATGTTTGTCACACTTAAGTGTTTCGGAACATCAAACCAATTTAAACAATAGTCAAGGACAACACAAGTAAACACAAAATGCAATTTGTAAATGAAGGTGTTTATTATTAAAGGTGAAAAAAAATCAAAACCATCATGGCCCTGTGTGAAAAAGTGATTGCCCCCCTTGTTAAAACATACTATAACTGTGGTTGTCCACACCTGAGTTCAATTTCTCTAGCCACACCCAGGCCTGATTATTGCCACACCTGTTCACAATCAAGGCATCACTTAAATAGGAGCTGCTTGACACAGTAAGGTCCACCAGAAGATCCTAAAGCTACACATCATGCCGGAGACCCCAAAGAAATTCAGGAACAATTGAGAAAGAAAGTAATTGAGATCTATCAGTTTGGAAAGGGTTATAAAGCCATTTCCAAAGCTTTGGGAATCCAGCGAACCACAGTGAGAGCCATTATCCACAAATGGCAAAGACATGGAACAATGGTGAACCTTCCCAGGAGTGGCCGGCCGCCCAAAATTACCCCAAGAGCGCAGCGACGACTCATCCAAGAGGTCACAAAAGACCCCACAACAACGTCCAAAGAACTGCAGGCCTTACTTGCCTCAGTTAAGGTCAGCGTTCATGCCTCCACCATCAGGAAAAGACTGGGCAAAAATGGCCTGCATGGCAGAGTTCCAAGGAGAAAACCACTGCTGAGCAAAAAGAACATCAAAGCTCGTCTCAATTTCTCCACAACACATCTTGATGATCCCCAAGACTTTTGGGACAACATTCTGTGGACCGATGAGACAAAAGTGGAACTCTTTGGAAGGTGTGTGTCCAAGTATATCTGGCGTAGAAGGAACACTGCATTTCATAAAAAGAACATTATACCAACAGTAAAATATGGTGGTGGTAGTGTGATGGTCTGGGGCTGTTTTGCTGCTTCAGGACCTGGAAGACTTGCCGTGATAAAAGGAACTATGAATTCTGCTGTCTACCAAGAGATCCTGAAGGAGAATGTCCGACCATCTGTTCGTGTACTCAAGCTGAAACGAACTTGGGTTCTGCAGCAGGACAATGATCCTAAACACACCAGCAAGTCCACCACCGAATGGCTGAAGAAAAACAAAATGAAGGCTTTGGAGTGGCCTAGCCAAAGTCCTGACCAGAATCCTATTGAGAAGTTGTGGTATGACCTTAAAAAGGCCGTTCATGCTCGAAAACCCTCTAATGTAACTGAATTAGGACAATTCTGCAAAGATGAGTGGGCCAAAATTCCTCCAGGACGCTGTAAAAGGCCTCATTGCACGTTATCACGCAAACGCTAGTTTGCAGTTGTTGCTGCAAGGGTGGCCCAACCAGTTATTAGGTTTAGGGGCAATCACTTTTTTTCACACAGGCCATGATGGTTTTGGATTTTTTTCACCTTTAATAATAAACACCTTCATTTACAAATTGCATTTTGTGTTTACTTGTGTTGTCCTTGACTATTGTTTAAATTGGTTTGATGTTCCGAAACACTTAAGTGTGACAAACATGCAAAGGAACAGGAAATGAGGAAGGGGGCAAACACTTTTTCACACCACTGTAAATGGAATTAGTCCCCTGAGCCTTTTAGGGCTTACTGACATGATCTAGGAAAGGTTTAGCCATGTTACGACAGTAGTTGTCCTTCACAGTTTCAGCAGGTACATTTTCTCTGTGTGTCTGCAGTCCAGCAGCCCGTGTTTCACAGGTAGGCTGCACATTGACCTGAGCAGTCATCCTGATTGCTTGCTCATAAATCTGGTTGAAGTCATCCTCAATTGTCTCACGTAGCTCCTTGTAGATATTCTTTTTTTTTTTGCCTTTGTTTATTTATTCATTTTCATATGATTCATTTACATGTGATTCAGATTTATTTTCATGTAATTCATATTCATGCATGTGATTCATTTACATGTAATTCATTTCCATGTGATTCATATTCATGTGATTCATTTACATTTTCATGTGATTCATATTCATGTAATTCATTTACCTTTTCTCCCCTCCCTTCCCTTTCCCAAATATTACATTGAGAATAATAATAATAATAATAAAATAAAAAAAAATAAAATAAAATAAAATAAAATAAAATAAAATAAAATAAATCCCCCCGCCCCCCTGGCTCATCATGGCTACTCAATAGCTGTCGCTGGTTATATAAGAATAATTATAAAACCCAAGAACTAAAGTAAAAATAAGAATATAAATAGCCAATTGGAGCTGAAGAGGGACACACACCCAAAGTCTCCATAAAAAAGTCTCCTTGTAGATATTCTTGACCTCATCTACCATGCGAAATGCCTCAACGATATCAACTGAGGTTTTTCGCAGCTTCACTGTGATTCCTGTAAGGTGGGACAAAACTTGATAGACAGTGAAGCAGGTCAGGATGAAACCAAAGTTTTGGAGCCCAGACAAGAGACTATAGGCTTCTGCTTTGTATTTGCCCTGCCATCCAGTGGTGAAATCTTGGCTGTGTTCTTCTGTATGGAGACCAAGTGTGATGACTTCAAGAGCCTTAACAATAAAGACAAAGACACTATAAAGGTATATAGGAGTCATGTCTTTCTGCCCATCTTGTGCGACATATGTCAGTCATGTCAGGTTTTCTCTGTCCGATAGAGTGTACATCCTTATTTACAACCTGCACAAGTAGGTGTTCCCTCTTTGGGGTGTAGGTGAAGAATATGATGGTAGACTTCATCTTGTCAATCATATTGTGCACAACTTTAAAGTTACAGGAGAGTGCAATGACAAAATTCATGCAATGCCATTACAGTGCATGTACACTGCCTTAGGTGTGTCCTTCTTGATCAGAGCCTGAACACCGACATTTTCATTGCTCATGTTGCTGGCACCGTCATACCCCTGGCCTCTGCAATCACCACTCTCTATGTTGAGGTGACTCAGCACATCTTTAATTGCGGTTGCAATGTTGCTGCCTGTGATTCATGGCAAATCTCCAGCAATTCCTCCCTGATATTTAGGTCTTTGTCCACAAACCTTACACACAATGGTATCGGCTCTACATTATGGGATGTCACCTCATCAGCCATGAATGTATAGATCTGTGCATGACCTCATCCACAATCTGGGCCTGAATCAGTCACTTTCCGATCCCGTCAATCATCTGATTTGGGATTTGGGGTGAGAGGTAGGTGGCATTTCTGAGTTTTGGCCATATCATGTGCTGCTTCAGCTTCTCATGATGGTTTGCAAGTAGTTGTAACTTCAAATGAGAACCACAAAAGAGGTCGTTTTTGGTGCACGCAAAGCCATAGTCATATGGAAAAGTACCTCGTGTGCACGGTTAAATATGGGGGTGGTTTGTTTAATGTTTTGGGGCTGTTTTTCTGCCAGAGGACCTGGACATTTTTTAGGGGGTAGTGGCGGCTTAGAGGTTAAGGCTCTGGGACACTGATCATAAGATCGGGGGCTCAGCACCAGCTCTGTCAAGCTACCACTGTTGGGCCCTTGAGCAAGGCCCTTAACCCTCTCTGCTCCTGGGGTGCTCTATCCTGGCTGACCCTGCACTCTGACCCAACTTCCTGGCAAGCTGGGGTATGCGAAGAAAAGAATTTCACTGTGTATGCGACTAATTAAGACTTATTATCATGGACTCTATCAAATATCAACAGATATTAAATGAAAACCTTACTGCCAGAAAGCTTTAAATGGGCCGTGGTTGGATCTTCCAGCAGGACAATGATCCAAAACATACATCAAAATCAACACAAAAATGGTTTACTGACCACAAAATCAAGGTCCTGTATTGTGTTTGCAATTGTTTGATATCCATGAGAGCAGGGTATTTTTGTAAATTCATTGAACAAAAAATCAAAAGGTTAAAAAATAAAGATAATTTTTCACATCCTTTTTTTTTTTTATCAAATATTTATCAAAGGTGTCAATGTTAGTGGAGGGCACTTTATCCCACCCCATGACAGTCACCACTGTAATCAGATAATCAGTGTTATTCACTTCACCTGGCGGTAATTTTAATGTTATGGCTGATCAGTGTATATGGAGTTGATTTTGCCAAAAGTTTCAAATGAATAATGAAATCCACAATCAAAATAATAATTACCCGAATGAAAAAAGTCTTTTACAAATGCAAGTAATGAGAATCAAAGGAAAATTAATTCACATATTTTGCTTTAATTGTTTTCTTATTTTTTTTCTGATGCATTTGTTTTTCATGGGGGTGGGGCTTACATGAAAGGTGCTCACCTTAAATCTCCTTGGAGGTTTTTGAAAGTTAGCCACACCGCCCCCAATGAATATGGAGCTTTTAATTAAATAAAATTTTATTTGCATAGCGCGTTTAACAACGAACATTGTCTCAAAGCAGCTTTACTGAAACATATAAACACAGGATACAGATTTTAAATGTGTGAATTTATCCCTACTGTGCTAGATGGTGGCGACGGTAGCAAGGAAAAACTCCCTAAGATGAAATAAGGAAGAAACCTTCGTGAGCTGAGCTGCCTCTGACATGCAGAAAGAACAGATCCAAGTGCTCTGCACAAAGGAAACTGTATTATAGTTGCATTATAAAGCTAAATTAAATAATATAAGTAGCTGCTGAACTGTATGTAGATGCTCTCACAAATATTTGTCTTTCATACAAGTGTCTTCTGTCCATCTGACATTGCGTCTCTCTCTGTGTCTGTGTCTCTCTCTGTGTCTGTGTCTCTCTCTGTGTCTGTGTGTCTCTCTCTCTCTCTCTCTCTCTCTCTCTCTCTCTCTCTCACTCTCTATCTCTCTCTGTCTCTATCTCTCTCTGACTAAAGTTTAAGGTCAGACTGCTGTTCTCTGTTCAGCTCCAGCTTATGACAGTTTAATGTGACACGCAATAGTTGAGAAAAGAAATATAATTATAATTATAATAAACAGGTGATATTAAATCCTCATGTCATTACAAAAATGTAATCTTTAATGTAATTCATAAACCGAGATAAAAATCCTTGATGAAGAGTGTCATTGTGTCTCTCTACAGATTGTGTGAGTGTGGCATGTCAGATGAAAGCTGTGCTGCTCTGACTTCAACTCTGAGATCAAACCCCTCACACCTGAGACAACTGAAGCTGTCCTATAATAATGTAGGAGACTCAGGAGTGAAGAATCTCTCTGCTGTACTGGAGAATCCTCACTGACTACGTTTACATGGACAGCAGTAATCTAATCGTTGACCTTATTCTGAATAAGATAATACTGTGATTAAGGTGTTTGCATGAGTCGCTTTTAGAACACTCCTTTCATGTTCACGTTTTACATGTTATAGAACAGTGGTGTCAAACTCATTTTAGTTCAGGGGCCACATACAGCCTAATTAGATGTCAAGTGGGCCGGGCCAGTAAAATCATAGTATAATCACCTATAAATAACAAAGTCCATGTTTTTACTTTTGTTTTCATGCAAAGACATTTATATTTAATGAAATATCCTTTTATAAAATATATCATGAGCAACCTCAAATTTCTTAAGACAAACATGTGCAATTTGCTTCTGATTCATGGAAAACTCTACACTCTGTATCCACTTTTCTGCTTTTTCGCAGACATTTTGTCTAATGAGGGTGTGGGGACGAGTAGAAAATAGAGTAGACTACTCCGTGATAACAAACAGCAGACGTCGCATTGCTGCCATCTGCTGTTCAGTCCCAGAGATGTGCCGCGTCTTTTACCCCCTAGCGGAAAATGTAGGAATAGCATTTTAGTAAAAATGACAAGTTCGTGTTTTTTATGCATATTTTTTTTTCACTTTCAAAATTGAACCCTCTAACGGGCCGGTTTTGGCCCGCGGGCCGTACGTTTGACACCCATGTTATAGAACATAGTTAGATGCCACACATCAGACTGAAATAGAAGTGTTATGGTGTTTTTTCACTGCAAACTAATGATTTGTCTGATGATTTGAGACTTTGGGTCAGATGTACGTATATGAGAAGCTGTAGCTCAAAACTGTGAAATTTCCTTAAAAAAATGTAACTATTCACACAAACTGCACCTGGGCCACAAGCTAAATGCATTGTGTGCGAGCTGAACAGTTTAAAAGTGGCAGTGAAATGGAAATGATTTTTTTTTAATTGCATTTGGAAACTGAAAAAGTAAATAAAAAAGGTATAGTTTTTATCTTGAGGGAGATTGAAAGTGTTCCACAAATTGTAGATGCAGTTTTTCGCAGATTGGTCAACCTCTGCCCATCTTGACTTCTGAAAGACTCTGTAAGATATTATTTTTTATACCCAATCATGTTACTGACCTGTTCCCAATTAACCTCCAGCTGTTTCTTTTTAGTAACACTTACTTTTACAGCGTTTTGTTGAATCTGTCCTAAATGTTTTGAGACTTGGTGCAGCCATAAAATTCAAAATTACCTTATTTTTTTGAACATTTGATATGGTTTCTATGTTCTATTGTGAATAACATATGGATTTATAATATTTGCAACGCATTGCATTCTGTTTTTATAAAAATTTTATACAGCGTCCCAACTTTTTTGGAATTGGGTTTGTAGTAACACAGAGCTGAAGTTGAGAACAGGATCAATAGGTCTGTGTATGAGAGGAGATCACAGCGCATGCTCACTACTGAATGTTTAAATATACAGATATGATTAAAATAATGTACATAAATAATGCCCCCCTTCACATACATTGAACAAGTGTGATTCTAAATGATTTCACTATTTGTGCTTGCAGACAACTTAGCAAAAGTTTTGAAATTACCTGAATTTCTGTATTTACTGATAATAAAACACAGTCTAATCTTCAATCGTCATAATAATAATAATAGTAATGATGTTTAAATAAAACACGGTCACACTTGTTCTTGGCAATACTGAATAAATCATTTATGCATTAACAGTCAGGTCTAAAAAAGTACATGAATCAAAGAGATAACAACTTCTCAAGTCTGATTACAGGCAGTTAAAGCTTCTCAAGAAAGATCTGTTCATGTGAACTCTATTGTCACGGTTTCCCCTTGTGGCAACGTGCTCTACTGCGCAATTGCGAGAGCACATGCTTTTCCATAGTGACAGCTGGACATGTGGGTGTTTGTTTATGTTTCTGTCATGTCTCCTCCTATCACGAGTCGCGGGAAGGGGCACAGAAGCAAGCGCAGGCGGCAGACGAAAGCATAGAGTAGAGGGATAATCCAGATAAAGTAACGGTAACAGAAGCGGGGGGTCAGGCGATCGGACGAACAGATAATCGAGGGCAAGACAAAGAGCGTGGTCGAAGACGTAAACTAAGGTCGAGGTAATGAGGTAATCAAAGACGGTAGTAAAGCTTGGTAACGCAGAGAATGAGTTAACTGAGCGTATAATTTGCAGTGCAACTCTGTGACTGGCAAACCTAAGTAGCGGTGCCTGAGTGTGTGAGTCTGTGATTAGCGGCAGGTGTCTTAGATCAGAACTCCGGGGATGGAGAGCGCATGTGTGCATGAGAAGCAAGTGTTGCATCTTGGGACTTGAAGTTCTGATCTGGCTGAGCTGTGACAGAACCCCCCCCCGAAAGGGCTCACTCTGGGAGCCAAGTTCTTCCTAGGCCTCCCCCGGGGGCGAGGGGCCGGTAGGTCAGGATGCGAGGCGTGGAAGTCTCTAATGAGCTGCGGGTCCAGAATGTCCTGCTTCGGAATCCAACAGTGTTCTTCTGGACCGTAGCCCTCCCACTCGACTAAGTATTCCAGCTTAACTCTTTTGTACCTGGAGTTGAGTATGTTCCTGAGTGGTTAAGCTGGTTGCCCTTCAATATCCAAGGGAGTCAGAGGTGTCTCCGAGGGCACATCAGAGGCTAAGGGTCCGGGAACAACTGGTTTCAGGCGTGATACGTGGAAGGAAGGGGCGACGCGGCTGTGCTGGGGTAGTTGCAGCCGGTACGTGACCTCATTGATTCGTTTAAGGATCTTGAAGGGACCAGTATATCTCGGTGCAAGCTCCTTGCAGCTGTGTGGTTGTTTCAGATCCCTTGTGGATAACCATACCGTAACTTGGTTGGTAACTTGGCTGCTTTCGCTGCGGCGTTTCGCGCTTGTACGAGCCGGTGACCTGTGTCAGACGCTGATGGGTGTCTGCCCATACCTGTTCACTCCGCTTAAACCACTGATTGACTGCGGGTGAATCCGTGACATCTGCATTCCACGGGAATAACGGGAGTTGGTACCCCAATACGCACTGAAACGGTGTGAGGTTAGTTGCTGAGTGACGTAGCGAGTTCTGGGCATACTCGGCCCATGGTAGAAACCTGTCCCAATCACTGGGGTTAGCCGCGCAAAAGGTTCGGAGGAAACGGCCCAATTCCTGATTGACTCGTTCTACTTGGCCGTTGGACTGTGGATGATACCCTGAGGTTAGGTTTACTGTGACCCCCAACTTATACATGAAACTAGACCAAACTTGGGATGTGAACTGGGGACCCCGGTCACAGACGATCACTTCAGGGTTGCCGAAATACCTAAAGACATGGGTGAACAGCAGTTTGGCCGTCCTAAAGGCAGTGGGTAAGGCGGGTAGAGGGATGAAGCGTACAGATTTCGAGAACCGGTCCACTATGACCAGGATGGTGGTGTTCTCCTGGGATTTGGGTAAATCTGTTACAAAGTCCACAGAAATGTGAGACCATGGGCGTTCCGGAATGGGTAGGGGCTTGAGTTTACCCGTGGGAAGTGTTCGGGGAACTTTATTCTGTGCGCAGGACGAGCAGGATGCCACTATTCTGTGGATGTCCCTCTGCATGTTGTGCCACCAATACTTCTCCTTTAGTAGGAGGTACGTCCGTTGTGCTCCAGGGTGACCTGTACTGACGGCGGTGTGTGCCCAGATGATGATTGCCTGGCGATGTCTCTCGGGTACAAACTGTCGGCCTGTGGGACATTCTTTGGGGAATCGAGACGAGGGGATGTTTTCCAGTTCTTGGTCCAGCTCCCATTCAAGGGTGCTAACGACACACGAGGGGTGTATAATGTATTCTTCCTGGTACTTGTCAACTTCTGGGTGATCCAGACGGGATAGGGCATCGGCCTTTGTGTTCCTTGATCCAGGTCAGTATGACAACCTGAAGTGAAATCTGGTAAAGAACAGTGCCCAACGGGCCTGTCGAGATGTTTGCCTCTTCGCTGTGCGTAAGTACTCCAAGTGCTTATGATTGGTATAGACGATAAAGGGGTGTGTAGCTCCCTCTAACCAGTGACGCCATTCCTCGAGAGCTAATTTCACTGCCAGGAGTTCTCTGTTACCCACGTCATAATTTTTTTCAGACGAAGAGAGCTTTCTTTAAAAGAACGCTACTGGGTGGAGCTTGGGCTTATCTCCGAACCTTTGCGAGAGCACCGCTCCTACCCCAGTTTCTGAAGCGTCCACCTCCACAATGAATGGTCGGGATGGATCGGGGTGCTTGAGAATAGGCGCCGTAGTGAAGGCGTCTTTGAGCTGATCCAGAGCATTCTGGGCTGCCGGGCCCCATGACAGATGCTTGGGTTTCCCTTTTAACAGAGAAGTCAAGGGATGAGCAATCTTGCTGAAATTGCGAATGAACCGCCGGTAAAAATTGGCGTAACCTAGGAACCTCTGTAATTCCTTCACTTTCTTGGGTGGAGGCCAATTCGTGACCGCTTTAACCTTCTCCTGGTCCATGGTGACCCCTTTAGGGCTAATGATGTATCCCAGGAAGGAGATAGTGTCTCTATGAAACTCATACTTCTCCGCTTTGATGTACAGTTGATTCTGAAGCAAACTCCTCAATACCTGGCGGACATGGTGAATATGTTCCTCCTTTGACTTGGAATAAATTAAAATGTCGTCAATGTAAGCTATTACAGTACGTCCCAGCATGTCATGCAAAACGTTGTTCATGAGACACTGGAAAACCGAGGGTGCATTGGAAAGTCCATACGGCATGAATAGGTATTCATAATGACCTGACGTTGTACTAAACCCCGTTTTCCACTCGCCCCCTCACGAATCCGGATGAGGTTATAGGCACTCGCGTGATCCAACTTTGTGAAGATGGAGGCTGATCGTAATTGTTCCAGGGCAAACGGGACCAGAGGTAACGGGTAGCGGTACCAATGCAGCACTGGTTTAGGCCCCGATAATCGATGCAGGGTCTTAGACCTCCTCCTTTCTTCTCCACGAATGGATGGACGTATGTAACCCAGGTGCAAAGCCTCTTGAATGTACTCCTCCATGGCTCCTTGTTCGGTCAGGGTCAGAGGATAAACTCTCCCACGTGGGGTGTTGTGCCTGGTAATAGGTCGATAGCGCAGTCATAGGGCCTGTGAGGAGGAAGTCCACTAGCCTTTACTTTACTGAAGGCTTCACTTAGGTCCTGGTATTCGGGGGGGATTTGGAGGAGCTTATTTTCCTCCAGGCTTTCTATGGAAGTGGTTGCAACCGTGACGACAGGAGTTCGCAGACAATGGTGCATGCAATGGGGTGACCAATGCACAATTTCTCTGTGAGTCCAGGAGATTTGTGGATTGTGAAGATCCAATTAGGGCAGACCGAGAACCACCGGGTGACGGGCGGACACTGTGACGTGAAAAATGATTTGTTCCTGATGGAGAGCGCTGGTATGGAGATCGATGGGTTCCGTGCAATGGGAGATAAGTCCGTTACCTACGGGGGCGCCATCAATGGCTTGGATGTGACGCGGGATGAGGAGAGAACGGATGGGGATGTTGTTCTCTTGAACGGTTGTCTGATCAATGAAGTTTCCTGACGCTCCCGAGTCAATCAGTGCTTCTAGGACACGACACCCCTGAGTACTCAAGTCGGATTTGCATGACAAAAGCAGATTGAACGGAACGGTGCTCTCCCGATTTTGTACTCACTCCTGGCTGAGGATGTTCATGGACGTCCTGATTCCCTTGGACAGATGGACGCTTGAGTGGGCATTGCTGAACGAAGTGTCCCTCTCCTCCGCAATAGAAGCAGCGAAGTTCGCGGAGTCTTCGCTCCCTCTCCTGCGTACTTATTTTGGCGCGACCCAGCTGCGGGCTCCGCGGGAGGCCCGGTACTGAAACTGCCACCTGAGGGGCACCCAGCGGCAGCCTCAGAGCAGCCAATCGCGGCGAATTGCGAGGTCGATCAGGAGTCAAGTGTGAGCTGGTCACGCGACATGCCAGCTCCCGTCACGATGTCGCGTTTAATCCCTGGCAAAACACGGTCTTAAGTCCGGTTGGTTCCAGCCACTTCGTGCTGTGGTAGTGCGAAACTTCGAGGGCGTGGTCTGCAACGCTACGCGCTCCTTGCTTCAGGGTGAGTAGCTCCTCCCCGGTCTCTCGGCAGTCAGGGGAGTGATCAAAGACTGTTCGAAATCGCGTGGATAGTTCCTCGTAAGTGTGAATAACGGTGGCTCCCTGCTCCCACTCGGCTGTTGCCCAGAGTAAAGCTTGCCCGGTCAGAAGCTCCATGAAATGGATGATCTTACGGCTCTCCGGCATGTCCGGGTAGGTGGAAAAGAACAGGAAGCATTGCAAGAGGACGCCTCGGCAGCGCGCCGGATCTCCATCGTACTTCTCCGGTGCCGGTGTGGGAGGTAAACGTGTTGAAGCCGCCGGCGTGGCTTGGTTTAGCCGAGCTACTTGCTCGGTGAGGTCCTTCAGGCATTGGTCGTGATTGCTGATCATCCGGCCGTGTCCTTCGATAGCTTGAGGCCAACTTGCGCTGCCTCCATAATAAGGCGGCGAAGTATTCTATTACGAGTCGCGGGGAAGGGGCACGGAAGCAGGCGCAGGCGGCAGACGAAAGCGTAGAGTAGAGGGATAATCCAGATACATAAACAAGTAACAGGCGATCGGACGAACAGATAATCGAGGGCAAGACAAAGAGCGTGGTCGAAGAGGTAAACTAAGGTTGAGGTAACGAGGTAATCAAAGATGGTAGTAAAGCTTGGTAACGCAGAGAACGAGTTAACTGAGCGTATACTTCGCAGTGCAACTCTGTGACTGGCAAACCTAAGTAGCGGTGCCTGAGTGTGTGAGTCTGTGATTAGCGGCAGGTGTCTTAGATCAGAACTCCGGCCATAGAGAGCGCATGCATGCATAAGAAGCAAGTGTTGCATCTTGGGACTTGGAGTTCTGATCTGGCTGATCTGTGACACCTCCCTGTTCTGTCATTGGTTGTGCTCTTCACGTGTGTCGGTATTGCACTCAGCTGTTAGCGGTTACGAGGCTAATTATGCCGGCATATATACCTCGCTCCTCCCAGCACACAACGCGGAGAATTACATAGAATAAACTTAGTTATCGCGTTCATGTTAGATTTAATTCACGCTGGGTTATCCGCTCCGAGGTCCACGTCCTAGTTCATGTTCATGTTTATGTTAGTTTATCGACCCTGTTTCTCCGTACCACGACCTTGATCTCAGTCGTGCCCTGTTTATGCCTGTTTGCTGTTCGCCTGACCTTTGCCTGTTTCTGGACTATCTATATGGATTACGTTTTGGATTTGTCTGCCTCTCTTTATAAATAAAACATCCGTTCTACACTGCGATTAAATCCGTCTCTTATCCGCTACGTCACGATCGGTACATCTATTAATAAAAAAAAGAAAGAAATAAAGAGAATTTTTTTTTCTGTATGTGAAGCAGGAAAAAGTCACTAAAACATTTCTAAAAGTGTGTGTTACTCAGTCGACAATAAGACAAACTGTCTACAACCAGAGGAAGTCAGCGCTGTTGCTCCTCTGCCTAAGATCCGGGCATCCTGCAAAGATCAGACAAAGAACACAGCGTGTAATACTGAAGAAGGTGAAAGAGAAACCAAAGGGGAAAAGCAAAAGACTTGCAGAAATCTCTAGAACTCACTGAAGTCTCTGTTCATGTGTCTTCTATAAGAAAAAAAATGCAATAATGTTGTTAAAGGAAGAACCTCACAGAGGAAACTGCTGCTCTGCAACAAACACTGTCATTATGTCTCTCTGCAGGTTGTGGAAGTGTGGTATCTCAGATGAAGGCTGTGCTGCTCTGACTTCAGCTCTGAGATCAAACCCCTCACACCTGAGAGAACTGAATCATGTTTAATAATACACTAGGAGACTCAGGAGTGAAGCTGCTTTCTGCTCTTAGGGATGATGAAAATTAAAAACTACAGACAATGAAGTGAGTAATGACCTTTTTAGATAAATTGTTAGAAAATAAAAGACTAATAAATTAACCGATTATCATTAGTTTGTACATTTATCTTTAGTTCCAATAACTATCAGATTACCAGGTTAGGAAATAAAACCAGTTTTAGAAATGTCACTATATTCTATTTAATTAGATTTTTTCTAACAATTGGCTTTAATGCTGTTTTGTGTTCAGTAAAGTGTGTTCATTTAAACTTCATGTGAAGGTAGAAGACAGGGAGTCAGACAGAGTCTACAAAATATCACAAATGAGTACATGAGAGTGACTGTAAATGAACATGCGGGTCTCCTTATGACAGCCTGCTATCTCTGACTTCATACTGCTGCTTTAGTCTGAACAAGATGATCTCTGCTTTTCCCCGTTTCTGATAAGCAGCACACTTTCTTCTCAACTCTCATTAAAGCTCATTAAAATGATCATCTTTCATGCCACGGATATGTGATTTAAGCAGCCACTTTACTCACTCAGACACTTCTTCCAGCACCCTACCTCCACACCGTATCTTCTGTGTTTCCTGTAACGCTCACCTCGGCTTCTTCTTAAAGTCTGCACTTAAATCATCAGAGACAGAGATGGCTCCACTAGATTCACTGTAAAATATCTAGAATTTACATTTACACTATTTTACATTTAGGCAAAGTTTAAACAAAAAGAAATAGGTTGAGCATGCTCAAAAAACAGGTCATACACAGGGAAGATATGTTAGACTTTCAGAGCACAGAAATGCACCACCAGTAAACCGTGACGAAACTTCATAGTGATTCATATCTAACAGGGATAGATACGGTGAATGAAGTTTATACTGTGGCACACGGGTTTAGATGCAGTTCAAAAGTCTGGCGAAGGTGCTGATAGCGATGGTTTACTGTATAGAAACTATCCTGTAAAATTAAGTAATTTTTTTACAATTCAATTCAATTCTTTTTATTTGTATTGTGCTTTTTACAATAGACATTGTCTCAAAGCAGCTTTACAAAAATATATACACAGGATACCGATTTTAAGTGTGTGAATTTATCCCAATTGAGCAAGTTGGTGGTGATAGTGGCAAGGAAAAACTCCCTAAGATGACCTTGAAAGAAACCAGACTCAGAAGGGAACCCATCCTCATCTGGGTAAAATAGTGTAAATGTAAAGTAAAGTTCATTACGGTTTAATATAAAGTCTGATTGGACTTAGAACCAACCGTAGTCCCAGCAACCACAGTGAGCGCATCCATCTGGAATTGGAGTAGATGAGAGCTCCATCCAGAGGTAGGGCATCCGAAACGGATCAGGCAGGTCCGAAGAGCAGAAAGGGTCAGGATCTCTAGTATCTTCATAAAATCATGTGGCTTGACAGAAGGAGAGAGGGAGAGAAGAGATTGTTAGGACTTAGCGTAACAGAAAGTCTAGTCATGGTAGGCTTCAGTAAACAAATACAGGTTTTACAGGTTATTGTGCTGTTGATGTTCAGTTTGTTAACATGATAATTATGGCTTACTTGCATGTTGCACAATTTACAGGTTTACTTGTAATAATAATAGTAATAATAATGCCATTAATCTTATTGTATTTATCAGTGCAGATTAACATCAAATAAAGTAGATTTCAAAACAAATACAATGCTGAGTTTGACATGCTGGAAAGAGATGTATAGGCATGTCTCTGTATTTCTATATACATGCCTAAAATCATATTTCTGGCTACTCTACTAATATTAATCCATAAATATGCAAACGAGTGGGAAGCAAGTGGGGGTGGTCTACCAGAAAGTTTTTGTTTGTGTGACCCTATGCCCTGGAAACACTGGAAAATACTTGGTTGCTGAAATAAAGTCATTTTTCATTCACAAATTATAACAACAAATAACAACTGTAGAACCAGACATTGTTTAAGCTTTTCAAAGAACAACAATGGCTTTCCCAAATCAAGAATCAGTTATTTACAGTTGACAACAAACTATCTAATGATAATTTACCCAATTTACCACTTTAGTTTTTGGGATGGTTACATTCCGGAAAGATCAGAAAATGTCACTGGACATGATATAAAGAATCTACTATGAAGCTGGGCCACTGCTGCAGTGTAAAAATGGGGTCCTTTAAAAAGCATTTCATTATACATTATTGATCATTTCAGAACAAAAACACACTAAATCAACATACATGCTCAATTTTCTTTTTAAGCAATTAAGGGATTTTTTTTTATAGAGCCTAACAAATATATGC
Source organism: Ameiurus melas (assembly GCA_012411365.1). Lineage (NCBI taxonomy): Eukaryota > Metazoa > Chordata > Actinopteri > Siluriformes > Ictaluridae > Ameiurus > Ameiurus melas. Next base: position 2,593,000 of record CM022766.1, read on the forward strand.
CCTGTGCAGTGTGCATGGTATGTGAAGCATCAGCTCCATAAGTAAAACAATGTTCATTTTGTTTGTACATAATTGTAGTAGAAAAACTGTAGGTTTTATTTTAGTGCTTAGAAAGGCAGTATATAGGTTACTGATCCAAACCATTTGTAGAAAAATAACCCCCAAAAATTGTGTCTCCTATAATTATCTTGGTCTTTGTATTGCAAGTCTGTTTGTGCTTTTTTTTCTTAGTTGTACTGTACTTGGGGTGTAATTTTTGCTGAAGCCTGGCAACCTTTCTGCAAGCTTCCGCAAGTCAGTTGAGATTCTCATTCATTTGCAGAATTTGGCAGGCACCTTAGTCCACAGCGACTTATATTTATCTCTATTATACAACTGAGCAGTTGAGTGTTAAGGGCCTTGCTCAAGGGCCCAGTAGTGGCAGCACTGGGATTTGAACTCATGACTTTCCCATAATTAGTCCAACATCTGAAGTAAGTAAAAGGTTGGTGACACACCAATAATTTTAAAAACCTTATCAAAGCCCATGCATTCCCCTTTACTAGAGTTATTTTATTGTAATTACTTGACAAGTTAATCTCTCTCTCTCTCTCTCTCTCTCTCTGTGTGTGTGTGTGTGTGTGTGTGTGTTTAGTGAGTTGTTGCTACCTGTGCACAGATATAAAGGCTCCATTATTAGGCTGTTCATTGATCTGTTTTTTCTGTATGTCCACCATTTGCTCTGTCTATCTATATATCCATGTGTCCTCTGAATCTTAACAAATCGTTTTCATGAATGTCAAGTTAGCTGGTTTAATATTGTGATGCCGCTCTTCACAGCCAGGTGGTGCTGGAACATAGCAGTTTCGCTTCTCCCAGTTTCATAATGGACAACAGATAGGGATTTCAATGTGTAAAAATAAATTTCCTTTGATAGAAGATATTTGCTATAAATCAACATATGTACATAATTGAGATATGCAAGTCAGTCCTTAAAATCAATGAAATATATCATGCAATATACAATTAATTAAACATTAATCTTTAATTAAGATTCACTATAGATAAGATTCACTAAACATTATACAGGAATCTTTATGGCCGAACAAACTTTATTTGAATTGTGAATCAACACTTCATCCATCCATCCATTCATTCATTCATTCATTCATTCATTCATTTATTCGCCTGAGTTATTGAAAAAAAAAACAACATCAGGTTTGATTTCAGGCACCAACTGTCCCTTTTACATATCTAATATTCAGATTTCCCATTATAGTTGAAGGCACCCAGTAGGGGCTCGGAAAGTAAAATTAGAGATAAGACTTCAACCATTTCACACTAGAATATTCTGCCCAACTCCGAGTTTCCCATATACTGTAACACCTAGTTGTTCATTTCTAGTTACACTGAGTAGCCAAAGGAAGACAAGTCTAATCTTGTTCATCCAATCTAGCAAGCGCACCTGTGATATTATAATCGTTTGAAGGAGCTGACCTATATGTTTGTCTTAAAGAGTGTTTGTATCCCTAAAATAATGTTATAAATACCTCATTTATTGACCTATAAGAATGTTCAGAGAAAATTGCTAATTGCTACTTACAGCTGTGTTTATTAAATAGCCCTCTGTGTGGAATGTTTTGCAGGGGTTCTCAAAATGGGTTATGGGCACTTGTTTATTTATTTATTTATTTAAACATTTTGTTACACTGGTCAAAGTTCATATAAATATTAATCAGTTCTTATAGTGTTACAGTACAGTAAATTATTATTATAAATATGATCTATGATCACAGACACTTTTGTTTAGTTAAAGGCTGTGTTATGTTAGTTAACACTGACTACTGTTTATGTTCAAATCTGGACACACACACGGACCCAAAAACCATCAGAAAATGTGCTTTGTAAATTAAGTAAAGGGTTAAATAGTTGCCCTTTACTTAATAGTTTATGTTAACAAAATTATGTGACAAATCTCATACAGTTCTTTGACAAATGTACTTTTTATTTTAATGTATTGGGCGTACGATGGCTTCAGTGGTTAGCGGGTTCACCTCACATTGCCAGGTTTGGGGGTTTGATTCCCGTTTGCATGTTCTCCCCGTGCTGCAGGGGTTTCCTCCAGGTACTCCTGTTTTCTCCCCCAGTCCAAAGACATTCATGGTAGGCTGATTGGCATATCCAAAGTGTCCATAGTGTATGAATGGGTGTGTGAACGTGTATGTGATTGTGCGCTACAATGTAGTTATATTGTAATATAGCGTTGTATTGTAGTGTAATTATATTGTAGTATAGTGTTGTATTGTAGTATAGTTATGTTGTAGTGTAGTGTTGTTATATTGTAGTTATATTGTATTGTAGTGTAGTTATATTGTAGTATAGTGTTTTGTTGTGTAGTTATGTTATAGTATAGTGTGGTGTATATTGTAGTGGAGTGGAGTGTTATAGTGTAGTATAGTGTGGTGTGTATTGTAGTGTAGTATAGTGTGGTGTATATTATTGTATAATGTATTATTGTATTATTATACTAGTCCAGGCTCTTGTCATCTCTAAACTGGACTACTGCAACTCACTGCTTTCAGGCCTCCCAGCCAGCTCCATCAAACCCCTTCAGCTGATTCAGAATGCTGCAGCGCGCCTTGTCTTCAACCAGCCCAAGACGACCCATGTCACACCCCTCTTCATCTCCCTCCACTGGCTTCCTGTAGCTGCCCGCATCAAGTTCAAGGCCTTGATGCTCACCTACAAGACCTTGTCAGGAACAGCACCCTCCTACCTCAACTCTCTCCTGAAGGCCTACGTTCCCTCTCGCAATCTGCGATCGACTAGCGACCGGCGTTTAGTAGTTCCCACTCAGCGAGGCGTAAGGTCCCTTTCCAGAACCTTCACGCATACCGTTCCCCAGTGGTGGAATGCTCTTCCGATCTCAATCCGGACTGCAGAATCCCTCACTATCTTCAAAAAACAGCTAAAAACCCACCTCTTCCGTGAACACCTAACCAACTCATTAAAAAAAACAAAAAAACAAAACCCACACACACACAACGCACTTACACCTCTACTCTGTACACTTTGCTTCCTCTGGTATTCAATTAATGGATCTTGTATAGTAGCACTACTTGTATTGTTCTCTGCTTGATATATCGCTTTGATTATTTGTAAGTCGCTTTGGATAAAAGCGTCTGCCAAGTGAATAAATGTAAATATAAATATATTATATACAGTGGTGTGAAAAAGTGTTTGCCCCCTTCCTCATTTCCTGTTCCTTTGCATGTTTGTCACACTTAAGTGTTTCGGAACATCAAACCAATTTAAACAATAGTCAAGGACAACACAAGTAAATACAAAATGCAATTTGTAAATGAAGGTGTTTATTATTAAAGGTGAAAAAAAATCCAAAGCATCATGGCCCTGTGTGAAAAAGTGATTGCCCCCCTTGTTAAAACATACTATAACTGTGGTTGTCCACACCTGAGTTCAATTTCTCTAGCCACACCCAGGCCTGATTATTGCCACACCTGTTCACAATCAAGGCATCACTTAAATAGGAGCTGCTTGACACAGTAAGGTCCACCAGAAGATCCTTAAAAGCTACACATCATGCCGAGACCCAAAGAAATTCAGAAACAATTGAGAAAGAAAGTAATTGAGATCTATCAGTCTGGAAAGGGTTATAAAGCCATTTCCAAAGCTTTGGGAATCCAGCGAACCACAGTGAGAGCCATTATCCGCAAATGGCGAAGACATGGAACAGTGGTGAACCTTCCCAGGAGTGGCCGGCCACCCAAAATTACCCCAAGAGCGCAGCGACGACTCATCCAAGAGGTCACAAAAGACCCCACAACAACGTCCGTGACGGCGACGGTGGCAAGGAAAAACTCCCTAAGATGTTTTTGAGGAAGAAACCTTGAGAGGAACCCGACTCAGAAGGGAAACCCATCCTCATCTGGGTAACAGAGAATGTGAAGGTAATGTAGTGTATATTGTAGTATAGTGTAGTGTATACTGTAGTGTAGTATAGTGTTACATTGTAGTATATTGTAGTAAAGTGGTGTATATTGTAGTGGAGTATAGTGTTATATTGTAGTATATTATATTGTAGTATAGTGTGGTGTATATTATATTGTAGTATAGTGTGGTGTATATTGTAGTGGAGTATAGTGTTATATTGTAGTATATTATATTGTAGTATAGTGTGGTGTATATTGTAGTGGAGTATAGTGTTATATTGTAGTATATTATATTGTAGTATAGTGTGGTGTATATTGTAGTGGAGTATAGTGTTATACTGTAGTATATTATATTGTAGTATAGTGTGGTGTATATTATATTGTAGTATAGTGTGGTGTATATTGTAGTGGAGTATAGTGTTATATTGTAGTATATTATATTGTAGTATAGTGTGGTGTATATTGTAGTGGAGTATAGTGTTATATTGTAGTATATTATATTGTAGTATAGTGTGGTGTATATTGTAGTGGAGTATAGTGTTATACTGTAGTATAGTGTGGTGTATATTATATTGTAGTATAGTGTGGTGTATCTTGTAGTGAAATATAGTGTTATATTGTAGTATAGTGTGGTGTATATTATATTGTAGTATAGTGTGGTGTATATTGTAGTGGAGTATAGTGTTATATTGTAGTATATTATATTTTAGTATAGTGTGGTGTATATTGTAGTGGAGTATAGTGTTATACTGTAGTATAGTGTGGTGTATATTGTAGTGAAATATAGTGTTATATTGTAGTATAGTGTGGTGTATATTATATTGTAGTATAGTGTGGTGTATATTGTAGTGTAGTATAGTGTGGTGTATATTATATTGTAGTATAGTGTGGTGTATATTGTAGTGGAGTATAGTGTTATATTGTAGTATATTATATTGTAGTATAGTGTGGTGTATATTGTAGTGGAGTATAGTGTTATACTGTAGTATAGTGTGGTGTATATTATATTGTAGTATAGTGTGGTGTATATTGTAGTGAAATATAGTGTTATATTGTAGTATATTATATTGTAGTATTGTGTGGTGTATACTGTAGTGTAGTATAGTGTTATATTGTAGTATATTACAGTGTAGTATAGTGTGGTGTATACTGTTGTGTAGTATAGTGTTATATTGTAGTATATTATATTGTAGTATAGTGTGGTGTATATTGTAGTGTAGTATAGTGTTGTATTGTAGTATATTATATTGTAGTATAGTGTGGTGTATATTGTAGTGTAGTATAGTGTTATATTGTAGTATATTATATTGTAGTATTGTGTGGTGTATATTGTAGTGTAGTATAGTGTTATATTGTAGTATATTATATTGTAGTATAGTGTGGTGTATATTGTAGTGTAGTATAGTGTTATATTGTGGTAAAGTGTAGTGTATATTGTATAGTAGTATAGTGTTGTATTGTAGTATATTATATTGTAGTATTGTGTGGTGTATATTGTAGTGTAGTATAGTGTGGTGTATATTATATTGTAGTATAGTGTGGTGTGTATTGTAGTGTAGTATAGTGTGGTGTATATTGTAGTGTAGTGTAGTGTGGTGTATATTGTGGTGTATATTATATTGTAGTATAGTTTGGTGTATATTGTAGTGTAGTATAGTGTGGTGTATATTATATTGTAGTATAGTGTGGTGTATATTGTAGTGTAGTATAGTGTTATACTGTAGTATATTATATTGTAGTATAGTGTGGTGTATATTGTAGTGGAATATAGTGTTATATTGTAGTATATTATATTGTAGTATAGTGTGGTGTATATTGTAGTGGAATATAGTGTTATATTGTAGTATATTATATTGTAGTATAGTGTGGTGTATATTGTAGTGTAGTATAGTGTTATATTGTAGTATATTATATTGTAGTATTGTGTGGTGTATAGTGTAGTGTAGTATAGTGTTATATTGTAGTATATTACAGTGTAGTATAGTGTGGTGTATATTGTAGTGTAGTATAGTGTTATATTGTAGTATATTATATTGTAGTATTGTGTGGTGTATATTGTAGAGTAGTATAGTGTTATATTGTGGTATATTACAGTGTAGTATAGTTTGGTGTATATTGTAGTGTAGTATAGGGTGGTGTAGATTATATTGTAGTATAGTGTGGTGTATATTGTAGTGCAGTATAGTGTTATACTGTAGTATATTATATTGTAGTATAGTGTGGTGTATATTGTAGTGTAGTATAGTGTTATATTGTAGTATAGTGTGGTGTATATTGTAGTAGTATATATTGTAGTATAGGTTTGTATATTGGTTAGTATAGTGTTATATTGTAGTATATTATATTGTAGTATAGTGTGGTGTATATTGTAGTGTAGTATAGTGTTATATTGTAGTATATTATATTGTAGTATAGTGTGGTGTATATTGTAGTGTAGTATAGTGTGGTGTAGATTATATTGTAGTATAGTGTGGTGTATATTGTAGTGTAGTATAGTGTGGTGTATATTATATTGTAGTATAGTGTGGTGTATATTGTAGTGTAGTATAGTGTGGTTTAGATTATATTGTAGTATAGTGTGGTGTATATTGTAGTGTAGTATAGTGTTATATTGTAGTATAGTGTGGTGTATATTGTAGTGTAGTATAGTGTATATTGTAGTTATATAGGTTAATAGTATATTATATGTAGTATTGTGTGGTGTATATTGTGGTAGTATAGTGTGGTGTATATTATATTGTAGTTAGTGTATATTGTAGGTAGTATAGTATTATACTGTAGTTTAATTGTATATGGTATATTGGGTGTAGTTATTGGTGTATATTATATTGTATGTATAGGTGTGTATATTGTAGTGTAGTATATTGTGGTGTATATTATAGTGTATATAGTGTTATTGTAGTATATTATATTTTAGTATTATGTGGTGTATATGTGGTGTAGTATAGTGTGTGTAATTATATGTAGTATATATATTGTAGTATATTATATTGTAGTATAGTGGTGTATATTGTAGTGTGGTATAGTGTGGTGTAATTATATTGTAGTATAGTGTGGTGTATATTATATGTAGTATATTGTGTATATTTTAGTGTAGTATAATGTGGTGTAGATTATATTGTAGTATAGTGTGGTGTATATTGTAGTGCAGTATAGTGTTATACTGTAGTATATTATATTGTAGTATTGTGTGGTGTATATTGTAGTGCAGTATAGTGTTATACTGTAGTATATTATATTGTAGTATTGTGTGGTGTATATTGTGGTGTAGTATAGTGTGGTGTATATTGTAGTGTAGTATAGTGTTATATTGTAGTATAGTGTGGTGTATATTGTAGTGCAGTATAGTGTTATATTGTAGTATTTTGTGGTGTATATTGTAGTGCAGTATAGTGTTATACTGTAGTATATTATTATAGTATAGTGTGGTATATTGTAGTGTAGTATAGTGTTATATTGTAGTATATTATATTGTAGTATAGTGTGGTGTATATTGTAGTGGAGTATAGTGTTATACTGTAGTATATTATATTGTAGTATTGTGTGGTGTATATTGTGGTGTAGTATAGTGTGGTGTATATTGTAGTGGAGTATAGTGTTATACTGTAGTATATTATATTGTAGTATTGTGTGGTGTATATTGTGGTGTAGTATAGTGTGGTGTATATTATATTGTAGTATAGTGTGGTGTATATTGTAGTGTAGTATAGTGTGGTGTATATTGTAGTGGAGTATAGTGTTATACTGTAGTATATTATATTGTAGTATAGTGTGGTGTATATTATATTGTAGTATATTATATTGTAGTATATTATATTGTAGTATAGTGTGGTGTATATTGTAGTGTAGTATAGTGTAGTAGTATATTATATTGTAGTATAGTGTGGTGTATATTGTAGTGTAGTATAGTGTGGTGTATATTGTAGTGTAGTATAGTGTTATACTGTAGTATATTATATTGTAGTATAGTGTGGTGTATATTATATTGTAGTATATTATATTGTAGTATAGTGTGGTGTATATTATATTGTAGTATATTATATTGTAGTATATTATATTGTAGTATAGTGTGGTGTATATTGTAGTGTAGTATAGTGTTATACTGTAGTATATTATATTGTAGTATAGTGTGGTGTATATTGTAGTGTAGTATAGTGTGGTGTATATTGTAGTGTAGTATAGTGTTATACTGTAGTATATTATATTGTAGTATAGTGTGGTGTATATTATATTGTAGTATATTATATTGTAGTATATTATATTGTAGTATAGTGTGGTGTATATTGTAGTGTAGTATAGTGTTATATTGTAGTATATTACAGTGTAGTATAGTGTGGTGTATATTGTAGTGTAGTATAGTGTTATACTGTAGTATATTATATTGTAGTATATTATATTGTAGTATAGTGTGGTGTATATTGTAGTGTAGTATAGTGTGGTGTATATTGTAGTGTAGTATAGTGTTATACTGTAGTATATTATATTGTAGTATAGTGTGGTGTATATTGTAGTGTAGTATAGTGTGGTGTATATTGTAGTGTAGTATAGTGTTATACTGTAGTATATTATATTGTAGTATAGTGTGGTGTATATTATATTGTAGTATATTATATTGTAGTATATTATATTGTAGTATAGTGTGGTGTATATTGTAGTGTAGTATAGTGTTATATTGTAGTATATTATATTGTAGTATAGTGTGGTGTATATTGTGGTGTAGTATAGTGTGGTGTATATTATATTGTAGTATAGTGTGGTGTATATTGTAGTGTAGTATAGTGTTATACTGTAGTATATTATATTGTAGTATTGTGTGGTGTATATTGTGGTGTAGTATGTGGTATATTGTATGGGTATAGTGTTATATATAGTATATTATATTATATAGTATTAGTGGTATATTGTGGTGTAGTATAGTGTGGTGTATATTATATTGTAGTATAGTGTGGTGTATATTATATTGTAGTATATTATATTGTAGTATATTATATTGTAGTATAGTGTGGTGTATATTGTGGTGTGGTATAGTGTGGTGTATATTATATTGTAGTATAGTGTGGTGTATATTGTAGTGTAGTATAGTGTTATACTGTAGTATATTATATTGTAGTATAGTGTGGTGTATATTATATTGTAGTATAGTGTGGTGTATATTGTAGTGCAGTATAGTGTTATACTGTAGTATATTATATTGTAGTATTGTGTGGTGTATATTGTGGTGTAGTATAGTGTGGTGTATATTGTAGTGTGTATAGTGTTATATTGTAGTATAGTGTGGTGTATATTGTAGTGCAGTATAGTGTTATATTGTAGTATTGTGTGGTGTATATTGTAGTGCAGTATAGTGTTATACTGTAGTATATTGTATTGTAGTATAGTGTGGTGTATATTGTAGTGTAGTATAGTGTTATATTGCAGTATATTATATTGTAGTATAGTGTGGTGTATATTGTAGTGGAGTATAGTGTTATACTGTAGGATATTATATTGTAGTATTGTGTGGTGTATATTGTGGTGTAGTATAGTGTGGTGTATATTATATTGTAGTATAGTGTGGTGTATATTGTAGTGTAGTATAGTGTGGTGTATATTGTAGTGGAGTATAGTGTTATACTATTATATTAGTATGTGTGTGTATATTATATTGTAGTATATTATATTGTAGTATATTATATTGTAGTATAGTGTGGTGTATATTGTAGTGTAGTATAGTGTGGTGTATATTGTAGTGTAGTATAGTGTTATACTGTAGTATATTATATTGTAGTATAGTGTGGTGTATATTGTAGTGTAGTATAGTGTTATACTGTAGTATATTATATTGTAGTATAGTGTGGTGTATATTGTAGTGTAGTATAGTGTGGTGTATATTGTAGTGTAGTATAGTGTTATACTGTAGTATATTATATTGTAGTATAGTGTGGTGTATATTATATTAGTATAGTGTGGGTTATTGTAGTGTAGTATAGTGTATGTGTATATTATATGTAGTAAGTGGGTGTATATTGTAGTGTAGTATAGGGGTGTATATTGTAGTGTAGTATAGAGTAGTATAATATTGTAGTTAGTGGGTGTATATTGTATGTAGTATAGTGTTATATGTAGTATATTATATTGTATAGTGTGGTGTATATTGTAGTATAGTATAGGTGTATATATTGTAGTGTATAGTGGTATATTGGTGTAGTATAGTGTTATACTGTAGTATATTATATTGTAGTATAGTGTGGTGTATATTGTAGTGTAGTATAGTGTATACGTAGTATATTATATTATAGTAGTTATTATATTTAGTATAGTGTGGTGTATATTGTAGTGTAGTATAGTGTTATACTGTAGTATATTATATTGTAGTATAGTGTGGTGTATATTATATTGTAGTATATTATATTGTAGTATATTATATTGTAGTATAGTGTGGTGTATATTGTAGTGTAGTATAGTGTTATATTGTAGTATATTATATTGTAGTATAGTGTGGTGTATATTGTAGTGTAGTATAGTGTTATATTGTAGTATATTATATTGTAGTATATTATATTGTAGTATAGTGTGGTGTATATTGTAGTGTAGTATAGTGTTATACTGTAGTATATTATATTGTAGTATAGTGTGGTGTATATTATATTGTAGTATATTATATTGTAGTATATTATATTGTAGTATAGTGGTATATTGTGTTAGTATAGTTTATATTGTTATTTGTTGTAATTAGTGTATGTGTTAAGTTTTTATTTGTATATTTATGTAGTATAGTGGGTGTATATTATATGTAATTTGTATATTATATTGTAGTATAGTGTGGTGTATATTGTAGTGTAGTATAGTGTTATATTGTAGTATATTACAGTGTAGTATAGTGTGGTGTATATTGTAGTGTAGTATAGTGTTATAGTGTATTATAGTGTTATAATTTAATATAGTTCTGTTGTAGCATTGTAGTGAAGTGTAGTATGTTGTAGCATTGTAGTGAAGTGTAGCTTGTGCATGGAAGATAATAAGTTATTTTTCCTGCTTTGTTGGGTATATTTCCATACTTGGGTAAGATTTCGATATCCATACGGTAATAATGGATCCCTCAGTGTGGGACCATCTGGCAACTGTTGACACGAGTCATTTCTAACGCGGAGAAAGATGATTATACATGGGGTGGGCGTGGTTGCCTGGCAGCGGCGGTGACGCGGGGGAGTGGTCTGCTGCTGGTGGCTGCGCTATGGCGGTTCGGGGTTAGTTAACCGCGGAAGTGTGGAGCTGCGATTGTACCGTCGGGGTTCACCTTAATGTGTGAACAGTCGGAGAGCTGCACCCTTTCACCGGTCTGCTAGTGTCCGTCTCGGTGGATTTCGGAGCAGAATCGCTGTGAACCCACCCGTTTTTCTCCATCTGGAAGGATTCAGGTGGGCGCGCCCGAGCCGGACACCCCGGAGGGATGCGAACAGAGACTGCTCGCTGTCCTCTGGTGTGGACCTCCATCGTGGTGTGGACCTCCACCGTGTGAGCGCGTTCAGGTTTCAGCAGAAATGTGCTTGGAGAAGGACTTTGACACTGAACGAGGTGCTCAGGTGCATATGGACTGATGTGATTCTGCGCCCTGCTGCATAGCGCATCTGTATAGACAGGTTTGTTTGCTGGTGGCTGAATTAAATCAGCTCATTGTACAGAAATAACAGTCATGCCGAGAAGCGTTCCCAGCACAATGTAACGTGTTGATTTAAACCCCATCAGCACCAGCAAGTGACACTGACGATGCAGGTTTGTTTTATAAGAAATATATTTCTCCTCGCAACCGCTGTGGCTCTGGCAGACAGGGACAATGTGCACAGCAGGGCATCCAGCGCCATGCGACACGCCACAGGTCCAGCTCAGTGGACTCACTCACAGGACGCCCGGATGCCCGTATTACTGAGCAGAGGGAACGCTACACATTTCAGTCGAAGGTGCAGAACTAAAAAGTCTGGATGTTACCTTCTGTCACACAGGATGGACAGGACCACCCGCGGTGATGGGGTGGTCCACGGTCAGTACGAGATATGGAGAAAGTTCTCCGAACACGAGAGAAACCACAGGCACAGAAGAGGCGCGAAGGAGCGCCACAAGAAACTGGCATGGGACGTAAAGAAGAGAGTAACTGGAGGTAGTAATAAGATGTCAGCAAATGCCCTCACGTCACCTTTAACGTGGTGGGAACCGATGCCCAAGCCTTTGGCGCTCGCCTCCACCGATTTCCCTTTCGATATATCCAAACACCTGGAGTTTGACACCCGGAGCACGGCCCCAGATAACCCGTGGGACGCGACGCCTATGACCCCACCATACCCTGAAGATGAGGAAAACGAGTATTTCCCTAACCCCTTCTACCCGGTCACGAGTGAGACGTACACAGCTTACGCCATCACATGTTTCTCTGCACTCATTTTCGTGATAGGGATCATTGGAAATGTTGCAGTCATGTGCATCGTGTGCCATAACTATTACATGAGGAGCATCTCCAACGCCCTTTTAGCTAACCTGGCTGTTTGGGATCTGGCCGTGTTGTTGCTGTGCATGCCCCTTGTGGTGTTCCACGAGCTGACTAAGACCTATCTACTGGGCCACTTCACCTGTAAAGTTATCCCCTACATTGAGGTAATTGAGCTGGTCAAACTGTAATACAATTATCGTTTATTTCTATATCTTTATTGGTTTATTATTGGTATATTATTGGTTATATATTGGTTTATTTGGATTTTTCGGAGCATATATGTGTTAAATCAGATATTCTATCAATTAAAGCACTACACTAGCAGAGTGGTTCACTGTCACTACGTGTAAAGAACTGCAGTATTTGCAGAGGGAAAAGAGCATCCATCTGGACATATCCTCAAGCAGACATACACCCAGACACTGCAAAATCTGGGCTGCATGGATCTTTTATGCCCTTGGCATAGACCTTCCAAAACAACCAGTGAAGTCTAGTTTTAGCAGAGGTTCATTCATCCCTCAATGATTATTTCTCTTCTTGTTGTATTGCAATCTCAAATTGATGTACATCAGAATGGGATTTTTTTTTTTCCTGCTCATTTTGAAGTGACACTACAGAAATAAAATTAAATAAATTATTCAGATGTCCTCCGAATGATATATATGTATATAAATAACAGTCAAAATTAGAAATAGTATTTACGTTTTGAAAGCTCATACTAAACAGAGTATACCCGTAGTAATTTTCCAAGTCTACATCTGTCCAGTTGTGTGCATACACAATAAATATTTCTGACTTTGGGAGGTCTCTCAGCTAAAATGGCAGATCAGATCCTGCCGTCCTTCTTTCATGTATTCCAAGGAAGTGGCCAGCATCAGGAAGCTTCAAGATGAAATTGTTAGCAAGAATAAAAGATAGAGAAGGTTATTAAGACATCTGCAAAACTCTGAATGTTCTTAAGAGCACTGTGAAATCCATTATAACAATGTAGAAAAAATAACACAGGCCCTACCATGATAAGGTCAAACTGAGTGCTTGGGCAAGAAGGGCAGTTGTCAGAGAAATGCTCAATCATCCAGCTACAACACTGAAGTAGTTGCAGAGCTGAAATAGGAGAACCTGGGCAGACGTCAACAATATGATCTGTTCTTCACAGATCCGTCTTCTATGGGTTAGTGGCGAGAAGGAACCCACTTCTGAGAAAGGCAATTCTGAGAGCTTTTTGAAAAAGATTTTGTGGTCTAAAGTTGAGCCATTTGGTCTAAAGTCAAAGTATAAAATTTGGCACAACTCAGATACAGCTCAAGTTGGGTTATTGATCAGAAGGTCGGGGGTTCAAGCTCCAGCACAGCCAGGCTGCCACTGTTGGGCTCTTGAGCAAGGCCCTTAACCCTCTCTGCTCCAGGGGCGCCGTATCATGGCTGACCCTGCACTCTGACCCCAGCATCCTAACATGCTGGTGTATGCAAAGAAAAGAATTTCACTGTACAGTAATGTATATGTGACCAATAAAGACTCATTATCATCATCATCATCATCATCATTATCAACATCCAGGTAACACTATTTCTGTGATCAAGCACAAGGATTCCTTTTATTAGGAGGAGCTGGGACACTTCTTGCTATTATAAGCAAATTGTAAAGGAGAACCCAGTCCAGGTTGCCAGACATCTGCATTTAAGCACAGAGAAAAAACTAGAAAGGAATGGCTTGGGGTGGAAACAATAGCTTGTGCTTTGGAATGGTTGAGTACAGGCTTAAATCCCATGGAAAATCTGTGGCACGACCTGAAAATTGCTGTCCACAAACATTGTCCATCTTATTTGGGAGAGGTGAGGAAAATTTGCATTGAGTAGAAGAAAATGCCAAAATCAGTATGTGCAAAAATCATAGAGACCCATCCATGACAACTCAAATCTTTAATTGCTGCAAAAGGACAATTCACACTAAGGGTGTGAATACTTAAGCATTATACTTTTTTTTAGATTTTTTTCCTTTCAAATAATTCCAAGGACATACAGATATTTTATTCACATTCTGATATATTTTAATTTGATGTTGCAGTAGAGCAAAAAGAGAAATAATCATTGGGAAGTGAATATTTTCCAGAGACACTGTATGTGTGTTTGTATGTGTGTGTGAACACAAATTTGACATTTTGCAATGGTAAAGTTTAAGTACAAAATATTAACATAACACAGCTACTGATACAGTTTATAATGAATGCAAAAATGACTGACGGGGAGCATGGTGGCTTAGTGATTAGCACGTTTGCTTCACACCCCATGGTTGGGGGTTCGAGTCCTGCTTCCACCCTGGCGTGCGGAGCTTGCATGTTCTCCCCATGCTTCGGTGGTTGCCTCCGGATACTCTGGTTTCCTCCCCCAGTAAAAAGACGTACGTTGTAGGCTGAGTGGCATTTCTAAATTGTCCGTAGTGTGTGAACAGGTGTGTGTGTAATTGTACTCTGTGGTGGGTTGGCACCCCACCCAGGGCGCGCCTGCCTTGTGCCTCAAGTCCCTAGGGAGAAGCTCCAGGCTCCCCATGACCCGGTGTAGGATGAGCAGTAAAGAAATTGGATGGATGGATAGATGGATGGATGGATGGGTAAAATTACTGATAATATTTCTGAAAAGTGTGCTGTGATATAATTTATCAATATATCAATATATCATCATATTTCCCAGCTCATGGCAGCACAAAAAAAAAGAGCTGTGGTAAGCAATTTTTTGTGTGTTTGTTTTTTCGGATCTTGCTCAGTCAAATATATTTTATGCCAGTAAAAATAGGAGTTTAAACCGAGAGTACTACTCACATGTATGAGCATGAATTATGAGATATTTCTAACTAAGGGAGATGAGTTTTAGGTGCTTTGTCAGTAAACTCTGCCCATTTGACAGTTAGCACTTATGCGTGGAAAAGCCTACTGCCTCGTTTAATTCAGCCTATGAAAAGCTTGCAAAAAATAATGCTGAAACTGCCCATGGTACATAAATATCCATAAATATTTGAACATTGACAATATCTTTATTTTAGCTGTCTATCATAGTATATTGGAGTTAAAAATAAATAATGATTCTTAGTTCAAAGTGTGGAATGTAACTTTCAGCCTTATTTTAACATTTTTACATCCAAATTATGTGATTGATGTCAGTACTTTGTGTATATGGCCTCCTCTTTATTAAGGGATCAAAACTAATTGGACAATCTAACATAATCATAAATTAAATTGTCATTTTTAAAACTTGGTTGCAGTAAATGACTGCCTGAAGTCTGGAACACACACAGAGACTCTGAGTTTCTTCCATGATGATGCTCTGCCAGGCCTTTACTGCAGCTGTCTTCAGATTCTGCTTTCACTTTGCCCTCAACAAGTCAAATGCAGCTCAATTAGTTGGAGGTCAGGTGATTGACTTGGCCGTAGGAGAGCAGTCAGTGTGGCCAACTTAGCGACTTTGCGGCTAGGCTTTTTAGACCCCTTTAGTACTTTTTGAGCAGATGTTTGTGTTCACCGCTGCTCCCAATGACCAATCAGTGTTTACCACTGCTCCCTATGACCAATCAGTGTTTACCACTGCTCCCTATGACCAATCAGTGTTTACCACTGCTCCCAATGACCAATCACTGTTCACCACTGCTCCCAATGACCAATCAGTGTTTACCACTGCTCCCTATGACCAATCAGTGTTTACCACTGCTCCCTATGACCAATCACTGTTCACCACTGCTCCCAATGACCAATCAGTGTTTACCACTGCTCCCAATGACCAATCAGTGTTTACCACTGCTCCCTATGACCAATCACTGTTCACCACTGCTCCCAATGACCAATCAGTGTTCACCACTGCTCCCTATGACCAATCAGTGTTCATACCACTGCTCCTATGACCAATCACTGTTCACCACTGCTCCCAATTACGACCAATCAGTGTTTACCACTGTTCCCAATGACCAATCAGTGTTCACCACTGCTCCCTATGACCAATCAGTGTTCACTACTGCTCCCTATGACCAATCACTGTTCACCACTGCTCCCTATGACCAATCAGTGTTCACCACTGCTCCCTATGACCAATCAGTGTTCACTACTGCTCCCTATGACCAATCAGTGTTCACCACTGCTCCCTATGACCAATCAGTGTTCACTACTGCTCCCTATGACCAATCACTGTTCACCACTGCTCCCAATCACCAATCACTGTTCACCACTGCTCCCAATGACCAATCAGTGTTCACTACTGCTCCCAATGACCAATCAGTGTTCACTACTGCTCCCTATGACCAATCACTGTTCACCACTGCTCCCAATGACCAATCAGTGTTCACTACTGCTCCCAATGACCAATCAGTGTTTACCACTGCTCCCAATGACCAATCACTGTTCACCACTGCTCCCAATGACCAATCAGTGTTCACTACTGCTCCCAATGACCAATCACTGTTCACCACTGCTCCCAATGACCAATCAGTGTTCACTACTGCTCCCAATGACCAATCAGTGTTTACCACTGCTCCCAATGACCAATCAGTGTTCACTACTGCTCCCTATGACCAATCAGTGTTCACCACTGCTCCCAATGACCAATCGGTGTTCACCACTGCTCCCAATGACCAATCGGTGTTCACCACTGCTCCCTATGACCAATCAGTGTTCACCACTGCTCCCAATGACCAATCACTGTTCACCGCTAGGCTAGTCCCAATGACCAATCACTGATCACCGCTATTCCCAATGACCATTCACTGATCACCACTATTCCCAATGACCATTCACTGATCACCACTATTCCCAATGACCAATCACTGTTCACCACTGCTCCCAATGACCAATCACTGATCACCACTGCTCCCAATGACCAATCAGTGTTCACCACTATTCCCAATGACCAATCACTCTTCAGCACTGCTCCCAATGTCCAATCACTGTTTGTCCCACCCTTAGACTTTTTTTCATTCTTTGTTTTAATCTTTCTTCTTGGAGATATTTCGTAATCTTTCGTAAAGTAATAAAAGTTTGTAAGGTTTCCCTCATGGCTACTGACCTTTCACACCTACTCACTGTCACTGCTTTTAGAAAAGAATGAATAGAATAGAATAGAATAGAATAGAATACAGAATAGAATAGTTTTATCAGAACAGAAAATATTTTTTTTCTATTCTGATCAAACTATTCTGTTTTGTTATATTATAAGTTAAACTCTTCTCTCTTCGTGTACCCTGATTTGTAATTTGATATGCCAATGATCATGATGAATAAATTATTATGAAAATTAGCCTATGACATCATCTAGTGACTGCTAGTGAGCACACTTTGGTTACTTTCCTCTACAAAGAGTTGGCAACACTGAGAAAATTCTGCTTCTTTGCCTAAAAAAGTCTTGGGTTGCTCTCAAAGTATGCTGGGGTTTTTTTTCCACAGTCACATCATCAGTAAATACAAAGGAATTAGTTCCATTGGCAGCCGTATATGACCACACTATAAGATCAGGCAATATGTGTCTGTTAATGAGCAGTTCTGTCACTTCTTACTCCTATCTTCCCATTCTTCTAGTACAAGTTGGATCTAGTCCGTAGGATGTTGTTCAGAACCGTACAGGCCATTTTAAATGTTGTTAATCTCTAATCTAATCTGGTCTTTCTGTTTTCAAGGTTTACGAATGTTTTACATCTTGTGGTAGACCCTCTGTATTTATTCTGATGAAGTCAGA
Organism: Ameiurus melas; assembly: GCA_012411365.1. Lineage (NCBI taxonomy): Eukaryota > Metazoa > Chordata > Actinopteri > Siluriformes > Ictaluridae > Ameiurus > Ameiurus melas. Next base: position 2,611,098 of record CM022766.1, read on the forward strand.
ACTCTTGGCTGTTGACTTTAACAGTGACACACCCACCCCCTGAAGGGTGTTCTTGATCTAGCCATCTGTTCTGAAGGGGGGTTTTTTTCACCCGGGAAAGAATTACTTTGTCAATGTCCATATATTTATGGACCAGAGTATATGCAGAATTCACAGCAAACCTGTAGCGCCCACGTGTTCTGTGTGCCACTGTACACGTGTGCTCACATGTCACTGTTTAAAATGGATGCCGGTTAATTGTCTCATTAAAATGGATCTTCTATGTTTGATGCAAGACAGACCCACATCTAAAAACGATTCCAATGTGTGTCAGGTGCTGGTCTTTAGTGTGATTCAGTAAGTGACTCCTAATCCTGTAATAAATCACCCAGTGTAAAGACCTGCAAATATGCTGAAAAAGATAAGTTGATGGTACACAAAGACAAGATAGATGCGAGTACTAGGGATATCTATGTTCGTAGCAGACATAAGCCCATGTGAGTTCTTCTTTAAACGTTATATATATTCAATATTTGGAAAACAGATATGTGAAGGTGCGTTAAATGGCAACCTTAAATTTGGAAATTTGTTTGTTACAAATATGTGTAATAAAAGTGTGTCGATTTGACATAATCTGTTTCGTTGGTGCAAGTGTTACTCTTCACAAATGTGCAGATTTGTACCCTCGTATATTAAAAGCATTAATCAGTATAATAAATGTTATCACCTAATAGTGCTTACAGTTGAATAGTTATAGTTAATATACTGCATAATTATTGAGTAATAGTCTGTGAAACAATAGACTAAATAATATGTTTAAAATACAGAAATGTTGATATGGGCCAGGCAGAGCTTGAGCTTGACACCCTTGCTGTAGAGGTTGCATAGAACAAGGCCAGGCATGTCTACATTCCAGATAAGAAGCATGAATTGTTCTCTTCTACTCGCTGACCAAAGTGCCTTTATGTCTGAAATGGCAAGATTTACTTGGTGCAGAAATGTTGATTTACACAATCCTGGTATTTTTATGACAGCCCCAGAAGTGTCGAATATGTATGTGTTAGGATTATTCTCATAAAGCATGTCATTTTTAAAGTTTATTAATTTTTTTATTTATTTTTTTACAGTTAGCAGGGATATATTAAAAGCTGTACAGCAACCTGTTAAATACTGGAAAACCTGAATGTGAATGATTTTTTTTGTGTTATGGAAAAAGCAACAATGGAACATAACTAAAGAGAAAAAGAAGTGCTCATAACCTAATTGTCCTAATTGAAATCATTATGAAATCAGTTTTCTTATGCAATCTAAGTAGTGTTAGCAGTTGGGCATCCATGCTTGAACAGTGAACAGGCAGGAACATCACTGCTCCGCCCTCAAAATCCTCATGGCAATGATCATTTCTGAATTCTTTCATGTGACTTTTGAGTCTAATTGATCAAATGACTGTATTTAAATGTAAGCATGTTCAGAGTGGGGTCTTTGTATCTAATGATAGCACTTTGTCACATTTTCTGCTGTCTAGACTCATGGGCTTCCACAGTGTAGCCCTGTTTCTGGGGAATTTACAGTATGTGTTCTAACTGTTTCACATAAAACACCGTAGCCATTATGGGTTTTGTCTGTAGACGACTCCCCACGCCTTCCTGCAGTCCCTCACTGTAATCCCATTCATCAGTAGAGAGTTATTGCCACACACCCCTACACCAAACTGCCCCCTCCGTCCTCCCAGGAACCCTGTATGAAAGCACCACTAAAGGCAGATTAATAACTGCTGCTGTCATTGGGCTAAGAGCTCTTAATCAGGAGTTTAATGGACCATAATTGAAGCCAGAAGCACAGAGTGGCATATCATCTGCTGCTAGGAAGCGTGAATGACCCAGTGTACCATGCACAGTTTGCACTTTGTCATTGGTTGTGACTGAGAAAGCGCAGACTGAGCTTGCTTTCACACCTGAGTCCAATAAGAGTGATTGATACGTTTGGTTTGTATACTAATTGTTTTGGTTTGGTTTCATACTGCATATAATTAAAGGAAAAACTGAAACTGTTTGGAACTCGTGCTAACCGGTAGAGTTCTCCACAGCTAGGCTAATCGATAAAGGCAATGATGTAAGAGCAGAGACAAAAGTTTTGTAGCTTCTTTTGTTATCTCATCTGTTCACTTCTAAGTTTTGTTCGCAGACACACGGTCGAAACGTTTGAAACATGATTGGTACACGATTCACATGAAATTTCTGCGTGAGTGGAAGGTTGACATGAAATGCGTGTGACACACTTCTTCCAGTGCAAATCTTATGAAATCCTATCACAAGTGGTCACTGGAGACGCATTCAAAATGCCAGGTGTAAACGGTTGTGTTTCAGCCGTCCACTTGTAATCGGATCACTTGAGACAGGTGTTCGTACCTGGTATGAACAGGGCCACAGAGAATAGACTGTCCCTTGGCCTCACAGTTCAATTTTAAGCAGCTCACACACACACACATAAAGGCTTTCCCCAGAACATTGTGTTTAGCAATGTGTAAATCGAACATTTCAGTGAGTAGTGAAAAGTCAATGATATACAATCCTGGCACAAGATATTTAGCACAAGAGCAATACTGAGGAATATTACCACATTGTGGTTATTTGGACCTGTGTATACACCCATAGATATGGATGGGAAGCAGATAATAGACAGCCATACTTAAATGTTTGATATTGTGATTACAGTAGTAGTGTTCTTCAGTCAAAATGCAGCTAGCCTCTTTTCAGTAATAAATCGAATATTGCCAGTCAGAAAACCACAGGTGGTTGAGTGCTAATGGAGCACCATTCTAAACTACTTAATTAATGTCATGCCATTACTGGATAGTAATGGATGTTATGATTCATAATGGCTTCTGGACATTTTGTCTGGGTGCTTTTTGTCAGGATGGTAAAGACTTAACGTATCCAGTTTGACATGGACTTTTAAGGCAAAATGTAACATACAGATCTTAATGCATCGGTTTGTCCTGTATTGTTTTAGTTTTCACACATCAAATACCAGCTAGGGTAGTATGTAGCAAGGCTTGTTATATATCATAGTTGGAATACTTCCAGCTTATGAGCTAGAATTTAATGTTTGCTTCTGCAAAAATATGCCATATATTGGTGACATTTCAAGCTAGTGAAATTATACAGTACATGTGATGACAAATTTGAACATTTCTGTAAAGCAGAGAATAACAAGACGCAGCACAATTAGACAGGGACGCTGATTTTTTCTTTTTTTGAAAACATGTCAACACATGAACACCACATGGGAAATGTTGCCAGCTCTTAAACGAGGTTTACCTGTCTCTCAAATATAATTTAGCCCGCAGATAAGGCTGGTGCCACGGCAATGCTGCATAAGGCCTTGTAATCTTTCTTTTGAAAATGCCAACATGCTGTAATGCAAATGCTGAATCTTGGCCTTTGTTGCAGAGTGGAATTTCTCCCTGCTTCTTTTGTGACCATGACTGAACTGCATTTCAGGAATCAGAACCCTTTATTCATCATATGTACACATGCATTTCACAAGGCAAATCAGCACAAGGAGGTCCAACACATGTGCCATGCACGTTAACAGCATATGTATAACAACTGTATACAGTATACAGTGGATATAAAACATCTACACACCCCTGTTAAAATAGCAGGTTTTTGTGATATTTAAAAAAAAATAAATGACACCCAGATAAGTCATGTCACATGTTTTTCTACCTTAATGTGATATACACTATATTTCCAGAAATTATGACACCTGAACATCAATCAATCAATCAATCAATGTGCTTTTTGAACATCCCATTCCAGATGTAGTCTCCCCCTTTGCTGTTATAATAACCTCCACTCTTCTGGGAAGGCTTTCCAGTAGATTTTGGAGCGTGACTGTGGGGATTTGTGCTCATTCAGTCATAGGAGCATTAATGATGTCAGACAATGACGTTGAGTGAAGAGGCCTGGAGTGCAGTCTGTGTCCTAGTTCAATTCAGTGGGATTGAGGTCACGGCTCTGTGCAGGACACTCGAGTTCTTCCACTCCATCCTTCACACACCATGTCTTCATGGAGCTCGCTTTGTGGGGTCAGTGTGTAGTGGTAGTATGATGGCAGTGTAGCAACCAACAACATTTTTTTTATTAAAAAGTTAAAAACAAATAGAAATGTTTTAAGGGAAAAAGTAAAAACATTTACCTGGTTGCACAAGTGTGCACACCCCTGAACTAATACTTTTTTAAGCACCTTTTGCTTGTAATACAACACTCAGGGGTTTTGGGTAAGAGTCTTCCACATACTTGACAAATCTTGATTTGGAAATTTTATTCCACTCCTCCTTTCAAAAAGATCTGCTCCAGATCTATCAAATTGTGATGGGATCTCTCCTGTGCACAGCACTCTTTAAGTCATTCCACAGATTTTTGATAGGATGTAGATCTGAACTAGTGACATCATTTTTCAGCTATCTGCCTGTAGGTTCAGAATAAATAAGTATTTGGAGCTACCCATGTTTCCCTCTATCTTGCCTAGAGCCCCAATCCCAGCTGAAGTGATGCAGCCCCATTGCATGATGCTGACACCATCATGCTTCACTTTGGATATAGTTTTCTTTGGGTATTCATTTATGTCCAAAAAGACCAGAACACATTTTGCAATATTGTTTGGGGTGATTTAATGTTTTGATTTAATGCCTTGAATGTTTTTTTTGTTTGTTTGTTTTTGGAGAAAGGGCTTCTCTCTAGCCACCCTACCCTACAACCCAGACATGTGAAGAAAACATTTTCTGTTTGTGTTTCACTTGAATTTTGTTGGTGGCCGTATCACAGTTAAAGGTTGAAAAATATCTGACATGATTTATCTTGATGCAATGTTGTTTTTTTTACGTCACAAAAACTTTACATTTTCTCAGGGGTGTGTAGACTTTATATCCACTGCATATGCTCATGTTGAAAATAAATATAGGCTCGTTCAGGGGTTAATGTAGACTTAAGGTGTGTTTTTTTTTTTATGTCTTTCAGGTAGCCTCACTTGGTGTGACCACCTTCACCATTTGTGCCCTGTGCATCGATCGATTCCGTGCCGCCACCAATGTGCAAATGTATTATGAGACAATTGAGACTTGTGCATCTGCTGCTGCTAAGCTTGCCGTGATCTGGGTCGGTGCATTACTTTTGGCGTTGCCCGAACTCCTGATCCGGCAGCTTCTGAAGGATTCAGACACAGAGGAAACAGAGCGGTGTCTGGAACGCATCTCCATATCGCTGCCTGAGACTCTTTATGCACTGGGCCTGGCGTATGAGAGTGCTAGGCTCTGGTGGTGCTTTGGGTGCTATTTCTGCCTGCCCGCTCTGTTTACCATCGGCAGCTCATTAGCAACAGCACGCCGCATGCGCCGGGCCGAACGTGGATGCCCACGCGCCAACAAGAAGCAGATGCGCCTGGAGAGCCGCATGAACTGTGTTGTGGTGGCACTGGCTGTGGTCTACGCTGCCTGCGCAGTGCCCGACAATGTCGCAAACATGGTGGCAGCCTACATAGGGCACCTGGACATGGTGGGTGTACTGCGCACACTCGGTCAGCTCTTACTCTTTCTGCGCACTGCGATAACACCCGTGTTGCTGCTTTGCCTATGCCCACCGTTTGGTCATGCTTTCCTAGAGTGCTGTTGCTGTTGCACAAGTATGTGTGGTGCGGCGGCGGCCTCAGCAGTGGGCAGTGACGATAACGAGCATGAATGTACCACCGAGCTGGAGCTGTCTCCATTTAGCACCATCCGTAGGGAGATGTCCAACTACACTGCGACAGGGTCCCACTCCTGAGCCACCGGTGCCAGTGTACAGTATGTGTCAGTGCCAACAATACTACACAGTGTACTGCAGAAACACATACTTTCTCACTTCTGTAAATACTCTGACCACTGTCTTTTTTTTGTATTATTATTTGTATTAGTATATGTTTTTAAAAACTAGTGACTCTTTACATATTTTTTGCACTGCCAACTGCTTTAGCTTTGTTTATATGTCTCTGCATCTTACTGCTAGTAATATTCCTATGATATCTGTATATGCCAATATGTTCCATGCCTTGACCTTTCTTTTAATGAAGGTGATTGTGTAAATCTGTCTTGAATTGTGTGAAGCAGTACACTTGAACACCTGAAGAAAATCCCTTGTGTGTGTGTGTGTGTGTGTGTGTATGATAGCAGAAAAGAAAAGTAGATATCAACACTATGCTCAGTGTGCTTAATGGTTTCTAAGTCCATTTTTATATAACCAAAAATTCTCTTTAATAAACTCAAGTGTTTGCTGGGAAGTGGCATATCGTTTGAAATTCTTTGCTGGAAATTGGTATATTAAAATGCAAGCATGGCCTCTTTTTTTCCTTCAGTAGATTGCTTGTCAGCAAAATAGATATAACAAGTGGTCTGTCTAGTGCTTTATTTCCCCCACAACATGCTTCTGAACGAAAAGAAGAAGAAGAAGAGAAAAAAACCTTACAAAGATATTAACCATGCTTTGTTGTCTTTGTTGTCTTTATGTTACAAAACACAGCTACCACAGATCTGTCCCTGCTGTTCATGTGTTTATCTGTATAATCGTATTAGCTGTCAGACTGAACAGATCCAGGGAGAGTCTGTTTTATCTCAGAGCATGGAGAAGCCTACTTCCTCCACACAGCTTTTTTACGTTCCCCCATGTGTTTCATATAGTTCATGTCATCTGAACAAGACCTATCCGTTGTTTTGCCCACTTTTAACTTTCAATTTGGGACAGAAGCTCAGTTATTTCATAATCTGCGATTTAAAATGTCCACCAGAAATGTCTGTGGTCTTGTTGGACGTTGGATGCTTCACTTGCCCTGGGTCTCTCTCTCTGTCTCTCTCTCTCTCTCTCTCTCTCTCTCTCTCTCTCTCTCACTCTCTCTCTCTCTCTCTCTCTCTCTCTCTCTCTCTCTCTCTCTCTCTCTCTCTCTCTCTCTCTCTCTCTCTCTCTCTCTCTCTCTCTCTCTCTCTCTCTCTCTCTCCCTCTCTCGTGAATGTGTTTTGCATTTCCTTGGTAAGTGTTCTTGTTCTCGCGCTGGTGTGTGATTACTGCACTGGTGTTCCATTTGACTTTAATCCAATTATGGTGCCTAATTCAAGCATCAACCACCAGTGTCTTACCTAAAGCTAATTTACATGCAGAAATAGTGGAAATAGTGACTCCAGAGCTTGCTAGAATGGTCTGTTAACCTACCTAAAATGCAACCACAGGAGTTAAATACACGGTAGTCCCAATGCCACAGTATTAACTACTTCTGCATACAGAATATATATCTATTTATATAGCTATATAATCTATTTATATGTTCTAACATCTTTAATCCAGATACTGGATAATTGTGTGTGTGTGTGTGTGTGTGTGTGTGTGTGTGTGTGTGTGGTGTGTGTGTGTGCTTGTTTCCGGAGCTTTTCTCCTCTTCCTAACCCTTTGATAATGAAGAGCTCAGCCGATGCTTGTCTAAGTTGATTTCTATCTCACTTTGCGGGTGAAGGTTGCGAGTGCTCTTCAATCTGATCTTGTTAGCACAGTCAGTTAGCATTACTTGCTGTTTTCTTGAATGCTTAGCTGCTGTGGAGGGATAACATTTCCCTGGGCTGTGTTACTACCTTCTTGATCTTGCTGTTGCTCGATGCTTGCACTGAAACCTTTTTTCTACATCTGAGCATCTACAAAGCGCTGTTCTTTGCATGAATGGTGAAATATGTACTGCTGCACTGATGCTTGCTGAAAATGCACAGTACCTAGTCAAGTGTATTAGGGGAAGCCATGGATTATCGGGACAAATGGAAATAAATCTTCAACAATTCGTGATTGTTCTTTATTAAATGCTTAGCAAAGTCATGGAATGCTAGCAGTATTCCGATGGCTGTTAGTAGCCTGAGAACAATTATTACTTGCAGGCATGGGGAATTTAGTTAGTGTGGAGGATGCTACTCCAACCAACCAACAAGCCCAATGTGGCTAACCTTTTTTAATAATAAAAAAAAGCAACAACCTCGAACTAGGAAACAGGACCTCAAGAACACTTGACTGTCCAGTACACTGTCTTTACAGAAAGTCCCACAAAAAGAGCTGGAATTCCCATCATTAGAGCACAGCTCAGCCACATCCATTCAACCTTCTTCCCCTCATTTCTGCTCCAACAACCAATCACGAGATCACTCCACCATGACGTATTCTACCAACGAGTAATGGTTCGATGCACATGGATAAAATGGGAACGGTGGAGTGGAGAGTGAAAAAATATATTTTTTAAAGAAACAAAAGCCCTTTTCCTAAACCTCTCAAACGCTCAGAATTTACAACACATTACATTTTACAAAAAGCTTTACACTTTCCTGGTTTATTAAATTAGCACACAGGTGTTTGCAAGTGTTAAGCAGGCAACAAAATATATGCAAGACCCAGAACTCTCAATTTATCCTGCTTGATAAAGTGATAGTACTTTATATAAATAATGAGGTGACATAAGTGTGTGTGTGTGTGTGTGTGTGTGTGTGTAGAGAGAGAGAGAGAATTAAGTTAACCTGTATTTATGTGGCCGTTTTAGTATTCTTGCACCAGTACTCATAGAAAAACTGCAGGAACAGCAGAGCATTTTATGTATCAGGGATAAACTGATGATGTTTTATGAATACGAATATGGCTCTTGGTCTGTTGGTCACAGATTCCCAAAAACTGGGTGGGTCATGAAAAAAGAATTTCCACATTAACATCTGGTGTGAACAGCATTTGCCTGCAGCAGCGCAACGTATCATCTTGAGGAAGTGTGTATAGACCCCTAAAATATGGGGCCATGCACTGTTCCACTGAAAGGGGCGGTGATCATGTATAAATGGAACAATGGGCTTCAGGATCTCGTTGTAATATCTCTGTACATTCCAGTTGCAACTGATGAAATGCACTTGGGTTTGTTGTCCATTGGAAATGCTTGCCCATATCAAAGCCCCACCATCACTATAGGCCACTCTATTCAGAACACTGACATCAGCCAAACGCTCACCCACACAATTCCATACACGCTGCCTGCCATCTGCCTGGTACAGCTGAATCTGTGAAGATGAATGTTCACAAGTGTGCCAGTGGCCATTTTGCCCACTCTTGTCCTTCATGACGCCAAACTGCATTAAGATCAAAGCCCTGACAAGGGAGTCAAATGACCTTTCCTAAGACAGTTTCTGGTTGTGCAGAAGTTATTCCATTGTGTTTCATCAGCTGTCTGTATGACTGTTCTCAGACAATCCTGCAGGTGAAGTAGCCTTAAATGGCAGTCCTGGGCTGCGGTTTTGAGGCTGGCTGGCCAAAATCTCTGGAGCAGCTTTGGAGGTGTCCATTTAATTCATTGCCATTCATATGAGGCATCTGGGGCATTGCGTTGCTAATAATAAGGAACGCCTGTCTACATAAATAATTTTGTGCTTATTACAAATGTGCACAGCGCCAATGCTGACTTCAAGAAAAGTGTGGCAGTCTTCAGTTTTAACTGCATGAAAGGTAGCTTAGGTAGACTACCATACAGTAAAAATGCATTGATATACATGCTAGTCATGCTAGTCATGCATATTGATGCTGACTAAATGGGTTGAAGCAAGTACTGTATAGTTTAATCTGCCAGTTTTCCATGTCTTTTTGAAGGGTACAGCCATGAGTGATTTTCGTCTGTCACATTCTGATCTATCTTGCACAATCTCTCTATGGATGCAGGCTGTAGTAATAAGATATACAGTGGCTGTTGAGGAAACACCTGCTACTCTATTGCTTTCATTAAATATGCCTAATGAGCAGCAGGATTTGTTATGGCCAGTGGGTGGGGGTGGAGCCAACGATTCTGGCTGTTGCACACAAGTTCACAAACTGAGGTCTTGTTGTGTTTGCCTTTTTTTTTTTTCTTAAGTAGACAAGTGTACTTTCTACATCAAATACAATGCATCTTGAATGCACAGTAAGAAGGACACATTAGTGGTATATCAAGCAGCATAGATATGGCATGAGCTATAATATGTCATCACACCCAAATCATTTTTCTTTAAACAGAAATTGTGTCAATTACAATAACACAGTAGCATGGATCTAAACAATTAACTGTAATATAAATGATAGGTTTATACTACTGTGCTCATTCTAATACATGACATGTATTAGATTACATATATTAATGTAGCAGACGCTTTTATCCCAAACAACCTACAAATATAGAAATACAAGGAACGTGTATGTCACTATACAAGATTTTATTTAAGTTCTAGAGATGCAAAGTGCACAGAGTAGAGGTGTAAGAACCAGTGTAAGTGCACAATGTTTTTTTTTTTGCTTTTCTTGGGGGTTTTTGGTGGAGTGGAGTGGGTGGTGGGGGGGTATTGGGGACAAGTTATGGGTTTGTTAAGTGTTCCTGGAAGACGTGGGTCTTTAGTTATTAATTGAATATAGTGACAGATTCTGTTGTCAGGATTGAGGTTGGATGTTCATTCCACCACTGATGTCTGTGAGCATCAAGGCCTTGAATTTGATGCGGGCAGCTACAGGAAGCCAGTGGAGGGAGTTGAAGACATGGGTTCTTTTGGGCTGGTTGAAAACAAGGCATGCTGCTGCATTCTGAATCATCTAAAGGGATTTGATGGAGCTGACTGAGAGGCCCAAGAGTAGTGCATTGCAGTAGTCCAGTTTTGGGGTCTGATGTTCTTGATGTTGTACAAAGTGAACCTATAGGACCGTGCAGTTGTTGAAATGTGTCCTGTAAAGGTCAAGTGGTCATTGAAAGTCACCCTAAGGTTTCTGGCTGTCCAGGGTGGTTTGAGTGTGTGCGTGTGCATAGTGTATGTGCACAGTCATACGCATAGCCTTTCAAAGTATATTCCATTGGATATGTACGCATACACAGCGGTCGATGCATGCACACTACGACATCTTGCACTACCCTTCCTGGCCAAGAGTTGGTACAGTGCAGTAAAGTAGATCTTTTGGTGCGAAGGATGACAACGAAGAAGAATCACAACAACACGAAGAACAATGCTTGGGTTATCTCTCGCCATGATTAGCACCCACATATAAATCCTTATACACTTTAAGGCTAGAATTATGCAAATGTGGTTACTTTCTAATCTGTACTCGTTTCTGTCTCTTCTGTTTCTTCAGTTATTTCTTCAACTACCTTGAGAATCAACGGTCCAGGGTCACTGTTGCCACCTTGTGGAACAACTAAATAGTGCAAAAGAATTAAAAGCTCATGTGCGACCTGCATAAAAAGTATGCACAGTTAGAAAAATTGGGTGGCGCACAATTTTGTACAGTATGTCCTTACTCTGCTGATGATGAAATTTGCATCATGCATACTGTACGCTGTTCCTAGCATTCTCTTAAAAGGTGAAGCATACTTTCTGCTTAACTGTAACTATAAACCGTTAAAAAGCATGATGTGTTTATAGTATATTTTGACTATTTCTTTATTTGTTTATCTATATGTTTATCATTATAGCAGTTGCAGTTGCATTTGAAGTTTGAGAAATCTTGAAAAAATTGTGGATGCTGCACCACTACGTCCTTGTACGGTAATCCCATTATACTGATTATAATAAAAAAACATTATCAGATTTGATTCCAGTGTTTGCCAGAACACAAGTTAAACAAGTTGTTCTTTTCACAAAGTTGACTTAAAGGTAGACATGGAATTATTCTCAACATTGTTTGTGTACTAAGTAGTCTGGAGAATAATATTTAGCTCCGATTTGTTGCCATTTTTCTTCTATGGCTTCTGGTATAGAATTCTGATTCTATTCATAATTCGGAGTAATGTAACTGAGCCAATTAAGAAGCCGACCCGTCCACCAGCACAAACAGCACCTCCCATTCCTTTTTACCGCACCTAATTGCATTAGGCTGTCTGAAGCACTCATTCTTAGTAATTACACATCAGTAGCTGTGTCTTTTGCCCTTCCCCCCCATTACCGTGACAACTCCAAACACTGTTGCCTTGGTAATGGCACGGTACTATTTAGAGTCAGTCTATCCAGAGCTGCACCAGCCAGAGTTTCTTCTTTTTTCATTAGAGAGAAAAACACGTTGTCTGTGTGCAGAGTTTACCGAGCACATTGGCCCAGCACCACACTTTTTATTGATCTCCCGTCACTCAATAACAACCTTCACTTTACAAGCAAGCCTTGCTTGCAGTGCTCACATGCATCACTTGCTGTGTTAACTCTCTTCACAACAATGACATATCGATGTGGTTTTATTTAACATTGGGGAAAGGCTTACATTTGAGAATTTAGGGTCTTAGTCTATGTGTCACTTCCCTTTTGGCAAAACAGGTGTAGGACAATGAATCCACTAAATACATGCATGGTATGGTGACCGACGGAAAGCAGATGCCCTTGGGGCTTGATATGGATACAGGGAAAGAGTGCTAAACGAGTATTGCTTTCTGTGACATCACCCCAGAGAGTGAAAACAGATAAACAATAAAATAGTGGAAGATTTTTTGTTGTTGTTTTTCAGTGTTGACGTCCAAACACTGGTACTATGAGAACCAGTGGCAGCTTCTTCCTTGTAAGTGAATAACAGTGGTGAATCATGATTTATGACACATTGAAGCATTGAGGGTCTATTTATAACTCTTGAGTTGTCTCCCTGAAGACGGATTCAGCAATGCATGTCCACTAACTTTAAGGCACGTCAGAAGTGTTTTACAGGTCATCAGCCAATTATAGAGACATGGAGATGCTATATATACAGTATCTCACAAAAGTGAGTACACTCCTCACATTTATGTAAATATTTGATGATATCTTTTCATGTGACAACACTGAAGAAATGACACTTTGCTACAATGTAAAGTAGTGAGTGTACAGCTTGTGTAACAGTGTAAATTTTCTGTCCCCTCAAAATAACTCAACACACAGACATTAATGTCTAAACCGCTGGCAACAAAAGTGAGTACACCCCTAAGTGAAAATGTCCAAATTGGGCCCAAAGTGTCAATATTTTGTGTGGCCACCATTATTTTCCAGCGCTGCCTTAACCCTCTTGGGCATGGAGTTCACCAGAGCTTCACAGATTGCTACTGGAGTCCTCTTCCACTCCTCCATGACAACATCACGGAGCTGGTGGATGTTAGAGACCTTGAGCTCCTCCACCTTCCGTTTGAGGATGCCCCACAGATGATCTATAGGGTTTAGGTCTGGAGACATGCGTGGCCAGTCCATCACCTTCACCCTCAGCTTCTTTAGCAAGGCAGTGATCATCTTGGAGGTGTGTTTGGGGTCGTTATCATGCTGAAATACTACATACTGATCATGCTCTGCTTCAGTATGTCACAGTACATGTTGGCATTCATGGTTCCCTCAATGAACTGTAGCTCCCCCGAGCTGGCAGCACTCATGCGGCCCCAGACCATGACACTCCCACCACCATGCTTGACTGTAGGCAAGACACACTTGTCTTTGTACTCCTCACCTGGTTGCCACCACACACGCTTGACACCATCTGAACCAAATAAGTGTATGGTCTCATCAGACCACAGGACATGGTTCCAGTAATCCATGTCCTTAGTCTGCTTGTCTTCAGCAAACTGTTTGTGGGCTTTCTTGTGCATCATCTTTAGAAGATGCTTCCTTCTGGGACGACAGCCATGCAGACCAATTTGATGCAGTGTGCGGCGTATGGTCTGAGCACTGACAGGCTGACCCCCCACCCCTTCAACCTCTGCAGCAATGCTGACAGCACTCAAATGTCTATTTCCCAAAGACAACCTCTGGATATGACGCTGAGTACATTCACTCAACTTCTTTGGTGGACCATGGCGAGGCCTGTTCTGAGTGGAACCTGTCCTGTTAAACCGCTGTATGGTCTTGGCCACCGTGCTGCAGCTCAGTGTCAGCATCTTGGCAATCTTCTTATAGCCTAGGCCATCTTTATGTAGAGCAAATATTTTTTTTTTCAGATCCTCAGAGAGTTCTTGAGGTGTCATGTTGAACTTCCAGTGACCAGTATGAGGGAGTGTGAGAGCGATGAGACCAAATGTAATATTTACAAAAATTTGAGGGGTGTACTCACTTTTGTGATTTACTGTATATATATATATATACAGTGGTGTGAAAAAGTGTTTGCCCCCTTCCTCATTTCCTGTTCCTTTGCATGTTTGTCACACTTAAGTGTTTCGGAACATCAAACCAATTTAAACAATAGTCAAGGACAACACAAGTAAACACAAAATGCAATTTGTAAATGAAGGTGTTTATTATTAAAGGTGAAAAAAATCCAAACCATCATGGCCCTGTGTGAAAAAGTGATTGCCCCCTAAACCTAATAACTGGTTGGGCCACCCTTAGCAGCAACAACTGCAACCAAGCGTTTGCGATAACGTGCAATGAGGCTTTTACAGCGTCCTGGAGGAATTTTGGCCCACTCATCTTTGCAGAATTGTCCTAATTCAGTTACATTAGAGGGTTTTCGAGCATGAACGGCCTTTTTAAGGTCATACCACAACATCTCAATAGGATTCAGGTCAGGACTTTGGCTAGGCCACTCCAAAGTCTTCATTTTGTTTTTCTTCAGCCATTCGGTGGTGGACTTGCTGGTGTGTTTAGGATCATTGTCCTGCTGCAGAACCCAAGTTCGTTCCAGCTTGAGTACACGAACAGATGGTCGGACATTCTCCTTCAGGATCTCTTGGTAGACAGCAGAATTCATAGTTCCTTTTATCACGGCAAGTCTTCCAGGTCCTGAAGCAGCAAAAGCCCCGCCCCAGACCATCACACTACCACCACCATATTTTACTGTTGGTATAATGTTCTTTTTATGAAATGCAGTGTTCCTTCTACGCCAGATATACTTGGACACACACCTTCCAAAGAGTTCCACTTTTGTCTCATCGGTCCACAGAATGTTGTCCCAAAAGTCTTGGGGATCATCAAGATGTGTTGTGGAGAAATTGAGACGAGCTTTGATGTTCTTTTTGCTCAGCAGTGGTTTTCTCCTTGGAACTCTGCCATGCAGGCCATTTTTGCCCAGTCTTTTCCTGATGGTGGAGGCATGAACGCTGACCTTAACTGAGGCAAGTGAGGCCTGCAGTTCTTTGGACGTTGTTGTGGGGTCTTTTGTGACCTCTTGGATGAGTCGTCGCGCTGCGCTCTTGGGGTAATTTTGGGCGCCGGCCACTCCTGGGAAGGGGTTCACCACTGTTCCATGTCTTCGCCATTTGTGGATAATGGCTCTCACTGTGGTTCGCTGGATTCCCAAAGCTTTGGAAATGGCTTTATAACCCTTTCCAGACTGATAGATCTCAATTACTTTCTTTCTCAATTGTTTCTGAATTTCTTTGGGTCTCGGCATGATGTGTAGCTTTTAAGGATCTTCTGGTGGACCTTACTGTGTCAAGCAGCTCCTATTTAAGTGATGCCTTGATTGTGAACAGGTGTGGCAATAATCAGGCCTGGGTGTGGCTAGAGAAATTGAACTCAGGTGTGGACAACCACAGTTATAGTATGTTTTAACAAGGGGGGCAATCACTTTTTCACACAGGGCCATGATGGTTTGGATTTTTTTTCACCTTTAATAATAAAACCTTCATTTACAAATTGCATTTTGTGTTTACTTGTGTTGTCCTTGACTATTGTTTAAATTGGTTTGATGTTCCGAAACACTTAAGTGTGACAAACATGCAAAGGAACAGGAAATGAGGAAGGGGGCAAACACTTTTTCACACCACTGTATATATATATATATATATATATATATATATATATATATATATTTGTGTGTTTATATATATATATATATATATATATATATATATATATATATATATATATATATATATAAAATGTTTGATCAAAAAATCATAATCTTTATTGAGAACAGACACAGAATTACAGGTTATTGGTTATTGCTTTCTCAGCTCATCTATTAGACTGCATAGTGGTTACTAAATTGTGTGCACCATTTAAAAACAAATCTCTTTTTAAAACAATAGCCAAGCACTATTTGAATGATTTGGAATCCATTGGTCTTATGGCTAAATATGGATGTCAAGGACAGGCTTACCATTGAAGACACATAAGCACATAAGCAAATGTGTTTTTGTTCCACTATGCATACCTTAACTTCTAAAATATTGTTGCTTTCTCATAGACAGTGAAGACAGTTTCTTATGAAGAACAATCCTGTGTTCTTCAAGTGACTGAACTTGTTATTTTACCCAGAAATGCCATTGACTGTCACATATCCCATCAAATGTCAATGCATTTGATTGCTCTGGCTTTACGACTAGGGTGGAGAATGCTCGACATTTCCTGCTGTTAGACAACTTGCTCATGGGCCTCAGAGCATGGAAACTGTAGAAATTTTCCAACAGTTTTTTCCTCTAAAAGGATGATACCTTTTTAAGAACTGCAGTTTCCAAGACAACGTTAAACATCAAGACTGGTTTATGGAATATTGGACTGAGAATGGTTCTAAATTTAGTCCTCATTGAAGAGTGTATTCATATAAATCCACTCTCTTCCAGATCTTTAGTACTGTAGATAATGACATTGTCTCCTAGTCTTGGCAAGGATGCAAGTAGTAATGTATGGGTTCTGTGATGTGATCTAAAAGAAATTCTTGATTTTTTATGTCTATACAGCCTCTGTGATTCATCTAAATCCAGACACCTTCTTCTCTACCCACCTGTGCTCATTTCATTTCAGGAAATGCAGAATGTAAGTTAAGTCAAGGTACCTGAAACAGGGGGTACCTTTCAGCTTAGAGTATAGCACATGCTGGATCCATACAAATGCTGGTAAGAAAAAAAAATGGCTGTTGATTTTTGATGAGGATTCTACATACAGATGCTTTCATCTAGGAAATCTGTATGTAGAATGACAGAACATTGTTAGCATAATATTGTCCAAATATTTACATAATTCACCATTAGTCCATCTATTAGGATGCCCTCATTAAAATATTAAATCAATGTCTCTTCATTAAGAGCACATAAAACCCCACCCAGTCCTTATACCATGTAGTCTATCAGTTATTTAAAAAAAATGCCTCTAATAACACTAATGTCCCCAACCCTGAATTTTAATCCTAAATGTACAGCATGGCAGCAAGCGTATCCTTCTGAGATAGTCAACAATCAAACCACTCCAAACTCCTTATCAGAATGCAAAAAAACAGCCGTTTTTGTGTTTTCTAGGCTCCATCACCCTTCATGCCTCAGAGTTTTGTGAGTCCTGCCCACTGCTATAGTATCATATGCTGCTGGATATTATTTGGTCTGGATTGAGGGGTTGCAGAGCAATAGCTTTTTCTTAAAGCAGGAGCAAAGCTGAGTGTCTGTCCTATTGATCCTCAACAATGAACACCAAGCTCTGTAACTTGGCAGATAAAACAGACTGAGCACAAATAGCATAACTCACCATGTTGGCCACCCAATGTAAAAGCACTCAGACTGTACCAGCACATGTGTGACGTGGTCCCAATCAGGTGCCTCCGTTATTGAATTCTGGAAAACACGTTGACATCTCTAATTTAAGAAAACATAAATACTATATTTCCACAAAACACTGTGGAAATGTTTTTATTTCTAACCTTGCCTTGGCTATCTGCCTGCAAAGATCATGTTCACTAATGCCACCACCATGCGTGACTGTAGGTATGATGTTCTTTTTGTGAAATTCTGTGTTTGGTTTATGCGAGATGTAATGGATTCATCAGTCCACAGAACATTCTCCTAAAATTCAGATGAGCCTTAATGGGTTAGCAATGGTTTTCACCTTGTCACAGTTCCATGGATGCCATCTTTGCCCAGTGCCTTTCTGATAGTGGAGTCATGAACAGTGAGCTTTAGTGACACAAGAGAGGCCTGTAGTTCCTTTGATGTTGTCCTTGCGTCTTTTGTGACTTCCTGGCTGAGTCTTTGCTGTGCTCTTGGAGGAATTTTGGTAGGTTGGCCACTTCTGGGAAGGTTCACTACTGTGCCGAGTTTTTCCATTTGGAGATAACGGCTCTCACTGTGGTCCTTTGGAGTCCCAGAGCCTTTGATATAACTTTGTAACCCTTCCCAGACTGATGTGTTTCAATCACCTTCTGTAACGAAACACACAGGGCTTTGTAGTCAGGAAGTGAGCGCAGGAGCACTGTCTTTATTTATAAACTCAAAAACACACAAACACAGGGAACGCGGTCTCTACGGAATTAGATACGAGAGTAAACATGAGACTAAAGTCGAGGCAGGAAACAGGACATGAAAATGAGACTGCTAGCATGCTAACCATACATGCTACACTGATATCTATCACACGGGCATCTACATTACAAACTATAATACTGCGCAAACCAAAACAAGAGTCACGTGTATAGTCCGAAGCGGCGCCGCAGTGCCATCTGCTGGCCGTGGCGTAACACCTTCTTCCTCACCATTTTGTTCAGCTGTGGCATAGTGTGTTACTGGGTAAGACCTTTTCACCAACTTCATGCTGTTGAAAAAGTTCTATTTAAGTGTTGATTTTATTGAACAGGGTTTGCAGTAATCAGGTCTGGTTGTGTCTAGTCAAGCTGAATCACATTATGAATGCAGTTTCATAGGTTTGGGGTTAATTATTAACTATGAGGGCAAATGCATTTTCACACAGGCCCAGATGGTACTGGATCTCTTTTTTCCTTCAATAAATTACATTAACACTTAAAAACTGTAGTTTATGTTTACTCAGGTTGCCTTTGTTTATCTTAGATTTTGTTTTAATTTCTGAAACAATTTAGTATGAAATATACATATACACAAAAAAAACCCAGAAGAAATCTGTGCTTTTTCACAGCACTGTATTAGAAAATGTCAAGGGTTTTCCCAGGTTGCCACACATATAACAATCTCCGTGCTCTGTGTACAGATCCGGTATTACGAGTTGTAATATTCTGCTGTTCAGCTTGTGTTCTTCCACAGAAAATCCTCTTGGAAATTATGAAAGGTTCCTTCCCTGACACTGTCCTGCAGCAAATCTCCCACACTTAGTCCAATTCACCACAGCTGAAAATGTATTCTCCTAAATATCCAGACTGCAAATAACATCCTCTTCCTGTCCCTGCAGCTCTGTCTGCACAACTAAGACTTTATTGCTGGATTGTATGGTTGTCCATTTTGTAGGTATCGCTATCTAATTCTCCTGTACATTCCAAGAGGACAGCAACCTCACACAACCTTAAGGGAGATCCCATAATATAATATAACAACATACTGTTTTATAATAGCTTTTTTTTTTTTGTCTATTTCTAATCTATAAATAAAAACCATATGCATGATAAATAAAAACCATATGTATGATGTACACTATGTATAGTACATCTATGCAAAAAGTGGGTCTGATCCATATGTTGTTTCAGTCTAGAAAGTCATTTTGACAGTATTTTGTAATTAATACATAAAAGTGTGACAGGTCTTCAATTCCATAATGACCCCCAACATTTTCATCTCTTTTCAGACAAAAAACCAACCAATCAAAAAAAAAACCCTCCTCACAGTCTTTCCAAAGGTCTTATCTAAAGCATTTTAAAAAAAAAATTATTATTATTGATTAAAACTGTTGATTTTCTGTCACCTATGCTGCCATGTTGAGGATATTTGAGAGAGACTGATATTAAGAGAGAATATGAAGCACGATGCATGCGCCTAGTTAATTTTGACTCATTTGTCATAGTTCCAGAGATCTGTGCATCAGAATTGTTCTTTACTGTATTACAGAACAAAATGTTCTCCATGTTTTTTCTTTCTCTGTCACTTTCTTTCTCCATCTCACCTCATCTCTCCCTCTTCTCTCTCTCTCCCTCTGGCTCTCTCTCGCTCTCACACACACTCACACGCCCCCCCCCCTTCAAAAGCTCTCTGTCCAGCTAACAGTCACAAATCTTCTAGTATAGTTGTAAAAAGAAAGCTCTTGATTTCAGCGAACACCTTCTAGCTTCCTGCTTCATATAACATCCTAACTACATCAAAGCCATTTACCTCAATTAGGTATTTCCAGATGTGATGTCCTTCACAATTTTTTTTTCTTACATTGATTCATATAGCCAGTTCTCTGAAAGGTCAAACTAAGGCATCTCATTTGCATCACCGTCAGCGTCACATGCCAGGCCAGGAACAATAGATGCTGTGTGATGTGTGGCCTGGGTGGAAGGTGTTAGCGCACATCGGCCCTTAGAATCTCATACACAGCTCTGATGGGAAGGAAATCAGCAGTGTGTCCACAATGCCAGCCTGTCCAGAGGACACAAGAAGGAATTGACAGTTTGGTTCCTGTACAGAACACTCCAGAAATTCATCACACAAGCTCATTGGACAAAGTGGATCTCCATGCTGCAGAGTTTAAAAATAAAAATAGCGATTTTAACCCATTGTTAAATTTGGCATGTTCTCATTACATTGATTTCAAGCAAAATCGCAAAAGATATTAATCACACAAAATAATTGTACACGATGGAATTCTATACCAACAGCCCCTAGCTAAAATCTTAATTAGGGGTAGAAGGAAACTGACTGTAGCAGAAGAGCTTTGCAATCACACTGTTTGTCCTTCATTAATGACAACACCCCAGCCTCTAATGTCCTGCTCAATTTCAAATCAGAGATGGAAATGACTCGATCCGATTCAACATCACTCCTAAAATCCTGCAGCCCATCCCTGGAATTTCCTCACAATATCACTGAGCTTTGGAAGAAACAGTTCATACATGTTGCTGCTGCAGTAACATTTCTGAGAACATGGCCAGCAGTGTGAGGGACGATTCAGGGTTCCATAATGTAGGAGTCATTTTAGCCCTTGATAGTCTATGGTAGTGATTCATGCTCACCAGGGGAATGGGCTGTTGCTGGGTAAACATGGGAGAATGTGTGGTTGTCATAGCAGTGCTTAGTGAATTGGACAAAGACAGATGAAGCGTGCAGAGGAAAGTGTTCAAATGAGCTGAAAGCATGCGTTTAATAGACAAAAAACTAATGTGTGAAAAACCAAGACATGATCATTAAATGATACATAAAATGATGCATAATGATGATTGTTTGTCTTTTTATAAGTGAGCAGATTTGTTAACTCTGCATCTGTTATAATTCAAACTAAATAAGTGAAGGATTCACAAACCCCAGACATTGAGAAATGCATTACCCATGTCATTACACCATCGCCAGGGCAATACATTCCACTCCGTAAGATGCAGGGTGATGATTACATCTTAGAAAATAGTCTTGACGGAAGTGGGTCAGTGGTATTGAGACTAGTCCATCTCCAGAACTGCCATGTATTCAATTACTATTTATTAATCTACTTTAATAAATTTCACAATATTCATCCTCAGTTCTGCAGTCATACCAACACTGATGAACTTCGAATCTTGTTAGGAGTGAGATACCATAACCGCTGTAATGGTCTTTCCGCTGAATGGACATGAATTGAATCGAGACAGAGACAGAATAGCACACCAGCAACAATTTCTGCATGTATTTGTTTGAAGTCGAGCTGTATTTGGGGAGTCATGTGAGAAAACCTGCAGAAATAAGGTCACATTTCATCACAGTGTTTGCAGGTATGCATCACACCTCCACACCCCCTCAACCAAAACAGTGCTCACCTGAAGACTGGTTGATTCAAAGAACTAAAGATACACATGACATGCTGTTAGATTTTGAGAGAACTGTACGTTAGTTATCCTCTGTTCACTGAGACTCGGATACACTTCAGTGAAGAAGTATAAACTAGCCCAAACAGAGGAAGACAGCACGAGTCTACTGGCAAAGCAGGCATGATGTGCATGAGAAAATAAAAAAAAGAAAAAAACGTCTATGCAAGCATTTGAGAAACCCATTCCCCTAGAAATAGATTCAGTTGAACAGGATGAGCGGTTTCAAATGATATTTTGCAGATTCATTTTTAGAAACCAGTCTTGAGCTATTTTGGCTATATATTTGGGCTCATTGTTTTGTTCTCCTCAGATTCCGTTTCTTGGCAGATGAGATGAAATTCTCCTCGAATATATCCTGGTACATCACCTTTGTATGTTTCCTTTCCTTTGATACACCAGTACTGTTTACATCGAAGCAGCTCCATATCATGATGATCCACCCCCATGCTTCACTGAGGGCATGGTGTTCTTGGAATCATATGCACAACTCTTCTTTCTCCAAAGACGACGAGCTGAATTATTGCCAAAATCTTGTTTTTGTCGTTCCAAGAGAGTTCTGATTTGTGTGAGTGCTTGGACACACGTCCGTGCTTGTTGTTTTTAGCATGGGGGTTTTGCATGAAGTGTGGGATTGCTGCAGTGTTGCAGTTCATTGCTTAATGTTCTCTGTGTAACTGTTCTTGCTGCTTTCAGGTTGCCGTGCAAATCTTTTCCAGTGACTGCTGGTTTCTCTCTTACCTGTATTATCATTAGTCTGAGAGTATGTTGGGAAATCTTGTGAGGCGCACCTGTCCAGGGACGTTTACATGTTGTTCCATAAATGTTCCACCCACCTGTTATATAACCAGTAGTACTGACAGGGATGTTTAAGATGAATAGGAAGCTCCTTCACTGTCACCATGATTGCTCTTTGTTGTGTAAAATCCAACCAATGACAATGTCTTTTATAACTACACCAGGTTGCAGCATTTATATCTAGAACGTCATCTATTTTTGTGTAACCTTTTCCTTATCAGTTTCATTTTTTAAAAAACATATCTTTGCTTATCCTTAAGAATACACACTGTTTTGTTGATATACATTTAAGTACAAAGTCAAAAGGCATTGTGTGTGTATATTTGACGTGAATATATGTACTGGAAGTACATTAAATAGCCGTTTACTGTGTCATTAGATCAGATTTTATCCATCATCCTTAGGAGCGTAAACATTAATCTATTTTCTGTTTCACAAACCTGAACAATTCTATCGTCGTCTTATTATAATTATTATTATTATTATTATTATTATTATTATTTTCAGAGACTATCTTTAGGAAAAAGGAGTGAACGATAAAAATGTAATTGCTGTGATCTAATGCTGTGTCCAGATGCTTTTATGTGCTCACATAAATCCAGATTTGGCAAATCCCAACTGGTCTGTACGGAATCCCTTCAGCCCACTGACCTCATCGCAAGGACAAGTTGCAGTGACATTAACCAGCACACATGCACTCAGAATACAGGATCTGTGATTGTGAGATGCATGGCAATGTGATTATTAGGCCAAAGCAGCTTATTGCTGCCAGCTGCATGAAAGATCATAAGTACAGCACCCAAACAAATAAAAAATATTCGTATGATTTTAATAAGGCTTTGTACTGAAGGAGAGGCTTCTGAATAATTCAGATCCCACAAAGCATAAGAGGTGTATCTGGTGCTTCGATTGATTAACGTAACACTACTGTTTCCCTACGTAATGGGTGATGTACCACTCTATTTTGCAGAGCCTTATCTATGGTTATCCATCTATCAAGACGCCTCACGCATCAGAATTTAACTGTGAATTAAAGTCTATATTTTCCCTAAAACATCCAATAGAAACAGCCTTTCTTTCCTCTCCTTCTTAATGCCTGACTGGACATTGATATATTCAAGCAATGCTGACAGGACATCAATAAGGATCCCAGTGATCATTGATTGATTTTATGTCAACAACCATTAAATCCAATTATATTAATGTGTCTCTAATTACAAAGGAGCTGCTGATAGTATTTATGATTTTGAAACTCTTTAAAATATTAAAGTACCAACTAGTGAATAAGGGAATCTTGCATACCCCAACATCTTACATCGAATAAAGTTTGTGGTTTCTACAAAATGGCAATGGGAGGAAATAAACTTCCAAAATGTTCTATTCATTCATTTATTTCAGTGCCTTCTCTAATAGTTGATTCACATTAGGTTTTTTTCTTAGCTTTATATTACTTTTCTTGGATATTAGCTCTAATTGTTGATTTAAAGAAATTAAAATCTTAAATTTTATGTAAACACTCAAAGACGCTTGACTGTTGGATGAGATCAACAGTATATTCTATCTCGGTATGTAAACTGGTTCTAACCATTCATGGTAATAAGGACTATAATACCACCCATCCACCCATCCATCCACCCATCCATCCATCCATCTTCTCCCGCTGACTTAGCGACCCTTTTCAGGGTTGCGGGGAACTTGGAGTCTATCCCAGGGGGCATCGGGCACAAGGCAGGGTACACCCTGGACAGGGTGCCAGTCCATCGTAGGGCACATCATATAATACATTTCTGTGAAAACCCAAAGGGTTATATGTAGCAAAAAAGAACAAGTCTCACTATGGGGTCCTTGAATTAATGAACTTCTCTTAATAAACAGGAGTCTTGGATATTCATCCATCCATCCGTCCAGCTGCTTATTTCTTCTTCAGGGTCGCAGGGAACCTGGAGTCTATCCCAGGGAGCACGGGGCAAGAGGTGGGGTACACCCTGGACAGGGTGCCAGTCCATCGCAGGGCACAATCACATACACACTCACACACACATTCATACACTACGGACAATTTACCAACCTACCAATCAACCTACCAAGCATGTGTTTGGACCGGGGGGAAACCGGAGTACCCGGAGGAAACCCTGCAGCACGGGGAGAACATGCACACTCCGCACACACATGGCCCCGGCGGGAATCAAAGCCCGGACCCTGGAGGTGTGAGGCGAACGTGCAAACCACTAAGCCACCGTGCGCCCTGTCTTGGATATTAGGACTTATATAATTTAAAAACTAAGCAAAAACAGTTATGGGATTTTCTATTTCTGCAGGTCATTAAACTAGACTAGGCCAGAACTGTTATGGTTAGCAATTGCTTTTCTTAATATTGACAATCATGCTTTTCAGATCAACTGAATTGCTAGTGAAATACGACCAGGATTGATACTGCTGGCAATGTAAATAATGAGTTAAGGACGACTGTAGGTCATGAAACTGGGGGAAATTCTACCATTTTTTAAATCATACCATATTTCAGCTAAAACCGTAGAGAAGAAAGAAAAAAATAATCTAATTCAGGTTTACTACAAGTGTGAATAGATGAAATAGAATATATGGAGGGGCATTTTAAAAAAAAAAAAATAGTTGGTTGACTGATATATCTAAACCACATAAGAGCCAGTTTTAGACATGGAATATGTATAAATAAAAATCTAATTGAGACATTCCTTCCACTTTGTCTGTGACTGATAAGTGTATACTACATAAAGTTTGAATAATGGTATAATTTTCTTGTTAACTTGATCCAGGTTTACCATGGAAGTATTTATAAAATAAAAGGCTAATAGCTGGTTATTATTTTTTATTTAGTTAGTTATTTATTTAGATACACTGTGTTCAAAGCTCAGGACAAAAATAGCATCTTTCTTTCAGAAGAAGGATGGTGACTACACAGTGACATACTGTAGCTCAGAAGCTAATCTTTAATTAAAGGTTCATTAGCAAAAGGCCAGCAGGTGGGTCAGGGGAACTCTAATGCATCTCTAATGCAACTCTAACCAACAAGCTGGCATGCAGTACAATGAACAGATGCTTCGTTGCTCAGCATAAGCCTGGCACATGAGGCGCCACTGGAGTCCTTGTCTCCATGGTGATAACCTTGACCTGATTCATTGGCCCTTGCAGAACCACCTCTGAAATATGAATTATAGATTAGTGGAAGAAATATATTCAGCCAAATGAAAAAAGAAATAAAATAAAAATACAGGGCCAGTAATCGTTCAGTCCTACAGTGATATACTGCAGGTGTCAGTGTAGACTCGGTGTAGAGGAATCATGGGGGGAAAAAACAGACTTTTAGGTTAAATCTTCTACAGCTGCAGTGAGTGAATGCAAATTTGAGAACTGTGAGTGAAACCGTCACACATATCAGAATCTATCGCAACCCAATTTTACTTTACCTTCCTCACCAGAACACTTGGTCAGTCCATTCAAGAAAATGGGCTATCAAGTGAAAAGTCATAGAAGAGCATTCAAATGTCATGGAAGGGAAAGACTCATTTATAAACCAGATATCACAGGCTGTCTAAGATCATTTGGGCCCTAAGTACTTGGGGTACTTATTTAAGTTCGCTTTAAACTGTATGGATTTCATTAAAATGGTTAGAGAGCCTCATTTAACAAGCTGGATATGAACAAATGTATTCGTGAATAAATGAATAAAGGCCCGTTTACAAGAAATGTGGTATTCATGAAAATCCAGTTAGTCTGGTAAAAGGAGAACCACTAGACGAATTTATAATCAGGTTTAGCTGAGCCTGCTGTTTAAGCACAATCTCTTTCAACTCTGACAGCTCAGTGTGCTGCTACGAATGGCCTCACATAAGCGTGGAAACCCATGTGTCACAGAGCTCCTAGCCTGTCAATCGTCTAGCAAGCGAATGTCTTCCAGGAGTCCTTGCATAGACAACATTACATACTGACTGCTAATTCCCTTTGTAGTGTGAATTCGCATACATTGTCATAGAACTGATCACTTTATATAACATGCGGATCATAGATACCATTAGGATTGGCTCTCTGTAATCTGTCTAGTTAAGCCATGAGAGACAAGTATACATCTCCAGCACCATTTCTAAACTATCTAAGGCGTTGTTTTTAAACTCCACAGGACTTTACGTAATTTCTGTTTTCTGCCTCAGCCGTAAGATCATAAATAAAAACACCACTTTCAGCCTTGGACATATTTCAGAGAGAAAATTGGTCATTTTTTGTCTTTGGCGATGCACACATATCTGTTTTCTCATAGGGTGTCATTTATAAAGCTATATATATATATATACATACATACATATTTGTTAATTTGATCGCAGGACAATTTACATATAATGTCATTTTCATGAAAATCCAGGTAGTTTGGAAAAAAACCCAAAAAACTTATATCCTGTGAGAAGTCCTGAGTGTTTGAAAATGTACATATAAGCAGACTCAGTGATGTGAACCTCAGTTGACAGGCTTCAAATCACATATCGGGGCTAGAGTCTATACAGAAGCAAGCATTTTCAGGAAACAACTGCTGCTTTTGTTCCTGCAGCCTACGTAGTGCCTCATGTATAAATATGTAAAGATCATTTGAGACCTTAAAATATAACAAATTAAATAAAATAAAGGGCTGGAAAGAACAGGGGAAAGTTCTGCACTCTATAGCAAGCAGTCGTATAAAAAAATAGCAACTCAGTAAGCTGAATCTGTTTTATGGGTGCACACGAACAATTCTAAGATGAACCTCGTTGTGTTGGCTTTTATACTTTCTTGTGTTAGTACTGCCATCTAGTGGAAGGGGTGTCCAGTACAAAATTATTGCATACAAACTTCTTGGGGTATCTCAGAATAATCCCCTTTTCCCTTTACTTCTGAATCAGCCACCAAAAAGTTATTATTTTCTATTTCTGATGCTAATATGTGAAAATCTAGGTGGAAGTCAGAGCCGGCAGAGGAGCTGGATTGGATATTGAGTGTTTATAGCTATAATAATAGAAAAAAAGTTATGATGTGTTCGGGTACGCAACTGGTCAAGCCGTGTTGAATTGGTGATTTATTTATTTATTTTGGTCAAATAAAATATAGAACCAGTCAGATAATCAGTAAACATACAATAAAGTAAAGGTGTAAAAAAAAATGGACTAGTAAATACTGAATTTCCCCTTGGGGATCAATAAAGTATCTATCTATCTATACACATTATATACTTAGTTAAATGTGGTACTGTAGGAAATGGGCAGAGGCGGCCACAGAGCCGTGTGCATTATTTCCTCTGTCACGAAGACTAACGCAATCATGTGACTGATTTACACAAGAACCACATGGAATCTACATACATTTTAATAGCGGTTTAATACGGGTTTGAAAACTTTGGATCACAGTTTTGCTTCAGAAACCAAATTTCACCAAATAACGTTTACACTGGAGATACTCAAAGAGCCGATGAGTCGAAAGATGGTGTCACTTACAACAGCAGTCTGACTCTCAAAGACGTCATTATTGTGAATTCTGGACCTCTAGCTCACAGCAGAGGTGGACCATCTACTGAGAAATTATACTTGAGTGAAAGTATAAAAAACATGTCAAAATCTTACTCAGTTTGCCCTGCGATGGACTGGCCCCCTTGTGCCCGATGCTCCCTGGGATTGGCTCCAGGTTCCCAGCGACCCTGAAGAAGGAGTTTAGCGGTAGAAGATGGATGGATGAATGGATCTTACTCAGTTCAAAAACGTATTCAGCTATTGGACATTTTAAATGGACTCATTCATTACAAAGTAAAAAGTAAATGTTTAGCGGATGAAATGAACTTGATGTCATGTTTTGTGAAAAATATCATGATGTCATGTGAAACGTCATCATTATTACTAAAGCTGAAGACGACTTTGTCTGAGAACATCATTCAATCTTTGTAAATTTGCGATATTTTCCAGAATATTATTTTGCTGCCTAGTTAGTGATGTTAGCTACTGGAATTCTAAGTCTAACCAGGCATCAGCAAAGAAAACAGTTACTGTTAGCAAATTAGTGAGACTTATAAAATAGTCTTCAAATGAGATAAAACACATGCCTTCTAGAGAGCTGAAGGAGAAGCACCATTTTATATGAATCTTTACTTACTTTAGCACACATGTTCCATAAATGTTCCACCCACCTGTTATATAACCAGTAGTACTGACAGGGATGTTTAAGATGAATAGGAAGCTCCTTCACTGTCACCATGATTGCTCTTTGTTGTGTAAACTCCAACCAATGACAATGCCTTTGGAAAATGTTTTTAGAAACATTTTACTGAGGTAAGGCCCGCCGCGAGTTCCGCGCTGTAGTCTGTTGGATTATAATTGTTAAACACACACTGATAGTTATAGAGTTAACTATCTTGTGTATCATGAGAAGGTCACAGCAGATGTATAATTATTGATGTATAATGTACAGAAGGAGAAACGTCAGAGATTTGTAACAAATACTCTGAAGCACTAAATAAAAATGCCAGTAATTACAAAAGTATTGGAAATGTGGTCTGTGTAAGAGTACAAGTATTCGATTTCGATAATAACAAATGTGCAAAAATAAATAAATACGTAAGTATAGTAATGATGTACAATTACTGTAATTATTGTCCACCCAAACCTCTCAGGAGTTGGTGTTTTAATTAGAAAAATACAAACTGTTTGAACTGATGGAACTGATTCTACAGTGCAGTCTCAGATCAGTAATATTCAGCATGCAGTACGTTTCTGCAGTATGTTGTTTTGTACTGTGGTCTCACACACACACACACACACACACACACACACACACACCTGTTGTCAGATGTGCTCATTCGCTTTTCACTTGAACTTATTGGGTAAGTGACACACTGAAATCACATGACAACCACCAATCTCAGAGACACACCTTCCACACTGTCACCAAGCACATCTGCCAGTTTACCAAATCGGTGCCTGCCAGGAGAACACACAGAGATATTGAACACAACAGTGTATTTAATGCAATTATTTACCAAATAAACAAATGCAGCCAGTGCAAGTGTGAGCTGTACAAGTGTGAACTATTTGGTGTCACGTATCATGAAACTCTGGACTCCAGTTCCCATCAGCCACTGCACTTCCTGTCACATGACCACCTGCACCTGATTCATGTTTTGTTAACGAGCACTAGTGTGTGTGTGTGTGTGTGTGTGTGTGTGTGTATAGTCATTGTCTGCACTGTTTGCTTGTCTTTCGTTGTCTCTATGTTTTGTTTCATGCCTCAGTGTTATGCCAAGGTGTCTTAGTGTCTGTGTTTTGTAGTACGTCTGATTTAAATAAATGTTTATATCTGCACTTGCTTCTGCCTCGATACGTGACATTTGTGTTTTTCGAGCTTGTCACGGCTGAATGTGAATTGTCTATACAAAGTGATACTTTTTTTGTTAAATGTGCTTTAGTATATTTTAGTAAAAATCTGATTTATAGAAAAACTGTAAAGCTTTTTGTATATACACTGTACCAAAAATGATGTGCTGCAATATATTGGCACCTATTGACCGTGTATACTAAAATGATCCAGACACGAAATGGATACATGCTTTCTCTCTACTCTCTCATCTGACCGCCTCTGTGTCCTGATTCTCTACACACAACACTACTCTTCCGACAATATGGGAACATCTAGTCCTTGTTCTTGTTTCTTTCTTTCTTTCTTTTTACTTTGCACTGATTGTTCTTGTTTACTTTGTTTTTGTGAAAATCTTACTGTTTACTGCTGTAGTACTTACACGTTGTTTTGAATAAGAACATTTACCATGAATATAATGCTGAGGTTTTGGGTTTGGTCAAGCTGATACCCAAGTTGTGGTAAAGGAAAATGAAGAATAGGCAGTTCTACTCTCCAGGTTCCTCAGGATGCGGGTTGATATAACAAATAAGTCGGTATGGGCTATTTTTAACTACTTTGAGCTGATGCAGTGTTTTTACCTTCACTGGTGAGACCTGGTTTTAATGTTGAGCTTTCTGAGCTCCTTTATATTCTTATGGTTTCTGTTCCTGCTTTTATTGCTGTAGGTATCTGTTTTTGTCATAGTTTCTTTTTTGGTAAGTATGAGCAGACGACAGTCAACGTCCCTATTAATGTAGGTGGAATGTGGGGTGTGTGTGTGTGTATAGTATTCACATGAATCTACATGTGTGTTTCACAAAACAGCAGATATGAGATCCAATGAGCACATTTACAGTTAAAGCATGAATTAAATGTTGCTTCCGAGAATGTTAAAGCAGTTAGGTTTGATTTAATTATTTGATCTTTTTTTTTATTGGAATGTATATATGTATGGCTCTGTATCAATTAATGAATTAAAAAGACAATAATCCTATTTGCAAGTAGTGATGAAATGAAATAATGTTATTTCAAACTAACTGAATGTGCACATATCGTTACACAAAAGTATACTTTGCTGTAAAAGCTTCAAAAATTAATATACAGAGAAATATTGAAACTACATCGCAGGGTGCATGTCATCATGCTGAAATCAGTATATTATTATCAACTGTATAATTACTGTGATCAATTAAACATCTGCTTAAAAAGAGTTTGCTGATGCCATCATATACAGTAGGTATGGTCTGAAAAAAGGATATAGAATATGAAAATCAGATCATATCATAGGACGTCAAGTTTATGTAGTGACAACACAGCAATCTAATTCTCTAAACAAACAGCAGAGGCACTAAACCAATTCTTCCTGCTTTTTTCTCAGTGAGTTTAAGGCCAATACCTACGGTAACATTTTCTTTTACAACATTCGATTATACTGAATCATATTTTTCAAAACTAAGCTGTTGCTAGGAAGCAGAACAGATCTCGTACTGGCTTGTTGTTCTGTAATGACTTTCTCTCTCTCTCTCTCTCTCTCTCTCTCTCTCTCATCTGGCTGGTTCTTCAGGTTCTCTCTCCGTACTTCATTGCTCAGTCATGTATGGGTGTGGCTTATAGTCTGAAAGCTCAAGTTGTTTATCCTGAAGTGTCAGTCAATGATGTAAAATATTACACCAGATTATGTCCCTGTGTAATTCCTCACATATAGTGGATATAAAAGGTCCACACACCCCTTTTAAAATTGCAGCATTGGGTGATGTTATCATACGTCTGTCATCAAGCGATTCTGCTTAAATAAAAAGAAGCTGTTTCTGTATCATTTTCATGACAAAGCCTGTATGGGATCTTATTGCAGAAAGACATCGATCAGGAGAGGGGTACAAAAGAATTTTAGATGTACCATGGGACACTGTGGGCCATCATCAAGAAGTGGAAAAATGGGCCACCACAGTGACATTACCAAGATCAGGACGTCCCTCCAAAATTGAAGAAAACTTATCAAGGAGGCTGCCACAGCAATACCTACAGCAATACTAAAGGAGCTGCAGGAATATCTGTCAAGTACTGCTCACTTCCTGCACGCAGGGCCGAAGTGGGACTGATTATCAGGTCGATAATGCCATCGGAGTGGCCCACACACTCACTTGGGATTTCCACAATGACAAATCCACAGTTTAAACTCTTTTGACTGTTCATTTTCAACATAAATGTAATAAATATATGGCCAAAAAAACCCCAAATAACTAGGCTTAAAAGAAGTATAAAATGCTATAGCTAATTGCAAATTAACACATTATTGAACTTATATTGTTCATTATATATAGGACTTTATGCTTAAACATTCACTCCTATTTTTTTTCCACCCTATTTCCTTCAGACCGTTTTGGCATTTACTACTCAGGCAAACATACACAGTAGGCCAGTAGTAATGCAAATATGAATAGAGCTTCTCAGAAACTACAAACATCTCAAATACCTCTCCACTGAGATGGCCAAATTCCATTTTGAAACTAACAAATCAGTCATTCATAAATTCCCCAGCAATGCTTTAACAATTCTGTGACGCTAAAATGACGCAACACTAAACCAAAAGTGGAAGGGAAGCTTCTCATGATTTGTATGTATGTAAAGTATCTACTATGAATGTATCTCTGCAGGTTATTTGCAGGTATATTCTTTGCACTGGGATTGTCACAAAACAGTGATTGCTAGAGTAGTGTGTATTATGTAGTGCTACACTGTGTGTACCATAGAGACCTGTCTCAGCAGCTGCAGTGCAATTATCTGGGCTTGTTTCTCTCACAAACCAATCTGTAAATTTGGCACATGCACTTATGTGTTTCTCTAATGTATTTCTCTTCTTTAATCTGGCTTCTTTTGCTCCTTCTTTTCTTTTTTACTGTCCATATTGATTATAAGAGGGTACTCTAGTCTAACTGTAAACCTGTTCTTCCGATTAGTCACTCTTGAGTGTGAAAACAATCTGTAATATTCTCCACATGTCTGGGCTCTGGGGTAGGGTGGGTAGACAGAAGCATTTTCTAATGAAAAAAAAAACAACAAAAAACAAATCAGACCTGCCCGAATTTTGCAAAACATACACACAGTCACCCCAAACAATGTAGATCATAGTAGAACCTTTTGAGCATAATTCTAAAAGACGTGTTTTGTGCAAAAAATATCACCCAAACAACACCAAACCCACTGTGTCACATGGTAGTGGCGGAATCATGCTATTGTGTTGTTTCTCTTCAGCTTGGACTGGAGCTCTGGTTAAGACAGAAGGAATCATGGGTAGCTCCAAATACCAATCCATACCGGCACAAAACCTGCAGGCCTCTGTTAGACAGACGAAGAGGAAGAAAATCTTCACTTTCCAGCACAATAATGACCCAAGCACAAATCCAAGTCAACTAAGGAATGGCTACAGAAGAAGAAGGTCAATGTTTTGGAATGGTCCAATCTAAATCCTATTGAAAACCTGTGGAACAACTTGAAGAGGGCTGTGCACAGGAGATTCCCTTGCAGTTTCATAGATCTGGAGCATTTTTTGGAAAGAAGAGTGGAATAAAAAACGTTTTAAATCAAGATATGCTGGTAGACTCTTACCCCCAAAACATTAACATAAACATTAAAACAAAGCAGTAACTAAAACTCAAAATATAATTATAAAATCATGGGGAGAGGCTGGAGGAGCACAGACATCTGCTAGTCCATCTGTCTCACTGACTGGCTCTAGGAATGAACAGTACAAGTGTTTATTTGCATTTCCTGTCATTGTCTACACC
This sequence comes from Ameiurus melas, assembly GCA_012411365.1. Lineage (NCBI taxonomy): Eukaryota > Metazoa > Chordata > Actinopteri > Siluriformes > Ictaluridae > Ameiurus > Ameiurus melas. The sequence continues at coordinate 2,644,732 of CM022766.1, forward strand.
ACTTGTAATTTCACATCAAATCAAGGTTGGACTGGGGCAAATATTCAGGACAGGAATTTCAAACCCCACCCAGGCCACGCCCTACACCCACAACAAAATGACATAGTTAAATAAGTGTACATTCTTGTGTGAAATCATGGCTCTCATCCATCTATCCATCTTCTATACTGCTTTATACGGGGAAACCTGGAGCCTATCCCAGGGAGCATCGGGCACAACCCTGGACAGGGTGCCAATCCTGGCACCCTGAGTACGCAGGGCACACAAACACATACACACTCACACACCCATTCATACACTACGGACACTTTAGACACACCTATCAGCCTACCATGCATGTCTTTGGACTGGGTGAGGAAACAGAAGTGCCCGGAGGAAACCCCCGCAGCACGGTAAGAACATGCCAACTCCGCACACACAGGGCCACGTTGGGACTTGAACCCCCGACCAAAGAGCCCCAACCCTGGAGGTGTGAGGTGAATGTGCTAACCTCTAATCCATGGAGGGTGAAGGCTAACATGCTTCCTCTGAAACACGTGAAGCCAGCCATGCAAACCTTTTCCAACTGCTGCTCAGAGAACACCTGGAGGAAAGTACTATCAACCCTCTTCTGCATATATAAGCTCACAGACACCCACGATTGGCTAATGTCGCTGTGATTTACAGGAGAGAGAGAGAGAGAGAGAGAGAGAGAGAGAGAGAGAGAGAGAGAGAGAATATGTGTCCCTTCCATCCAGACATCACATACAATTTTGCTCTCTTGGTCTTCCACAGATGGCTGGGGCTTTGTTGGTATTCAAAATCATGGTTTCCAAATGAGAGAGCTCACGCTTTTCTGTTGCACTATTTGGGAGCAATGATTATCATTTTAAATGTATGGATAAACTTACACTTTTTAACCATTTATGGTTACATTTACTGTTACGACACATTCAGAGACAAGTGAGGTCCTGTTATGAGTTAGGAACTAGCCTCCCTTACCAGCCTCTCTCTTTTCTCTCTCTTGAAGTTAATAAGACAAACAAAATGTATCTTATGTTACTGACAAACTGGAAAATGCAAAGTCCTCTGTCCTGAAGACTCGTTCACAGCAGAAAACATACTGACTATTACAAAGCACTGATACCTGAGGCTATTTCCATAAATGTTAAATCAATATCTCCTAACAGAATATTCCACAATATCGACAAGTTTTTTTTTTTTTTGTTAAATACCTTTGTTTCAAATCCTTTATTGTTAGACTTCCTCCTCACTGGGTCACAAACCTAGTCTACAACTGTGTATGCTCTTTATCCTTGACAGCTAAACCTGCTTGTTTTGTTCAACACACACCCAAAGCGACCAGCAGCTAGCTTACGAAGGAAGCATGTGAGTGGACTGTAATGTGTGCGTGATTACGACATGCTGCTGGAGCCACGAGCACTGCACTGCTCTCCCCCTCCACCCGACCCCAAGCTTCATTCATATGATAAGAACCAAATTAGCAACAAGGCACTTTATTACCTTGGAACAGGTTTGAACATGTATTTTAATGTGACAAACTATATAGGAGAGGTTGTGAATTTACTTGGGTGGGGAGCACACTGCTTGTATGTGTAATAGGCCTGTGTCATCAAATACAGTATTTATTTTATTTTAAAGCTTAAACAATCCCACCCTGCTTTATTCGTGATCACTAACTTCCATCAGAACTGCTCCTTCAGCCCTGTCTATCTCCTTCAGATTCTTTATTTCATTAATTAAACTTTAACCAGTCAGCCATAACATTAAAACCACTGACAGGTGAAGTGAATAAAATGTATTATCTCGTTTTAATGGCACCATAAAGGTGAAGAGTCAGTTCTCCAAGTTTATGTGTTGGAAGCAGGAAAAATGGGCAAGTGTAAGGATGTGAGCGACTTTGACAAGGGCCAAATTGTGATGGCTAGATGACTGGGTCAGAGCGTCTCCAAAACGATAGGTCTTGTGGGGTGTTCCCGGGATGTAGTAGTTAGTACCTAAGAAAAGTGTTCCAAGGAGGAGACAACCGGTGAACTGGTGATAGCGTCATGGGTGCTCAAGACTCATTGATGCGTGTGGGGAGCGAAGGCTAGCCCGTCTGGTCCAATCTTACAGAAGAGCTACTGTAACACAAATTGCTAAAAAAGTCAACGCTGACTCTGATAGAAAGGTGTCAGAACACACAGTGCATCACAGCTTGCTGTGTGAGGGGAGGCGATGTCGCAGACTGCTGAGAGTGCCCATGCTGATCCCTGTCCACCATCAAAAGGCCCTACAGTGGGCACGTGAGCATCAGAACTGGACCATGGAGCAATGGGAAAAAAGTAGCCTGGTCTGATGAATCACATTTTCTTTTACATGAAGTGGACATCTGGCACTATGGGAAGAAGGCAAGCCAGCGGAAGCAGTCTGATGCTCTGGGAAAGCTTGGGTCCTGGCATTCATGTGCATGTTACTTTGACATGTACCACCTACCTAAACATTGATGGAGCTGAAGCGTCTCCTAAAGAAATTTCAAGTTAAGTAATGATCAGCACTATGTGACCTTTTCACTGACATTAACTTATTTCGAACAACAGTCAGTTCATGGTAATGTGATTGTTTTGAATTACAGAACAGGTATATGAAAGTTTCGTAACATTCCAACTTCAGCAGTAACCGTGTAAATTTACAGTCTCGAGTCTCTCACACAGCCACTAAGGCCACTCCTGGGGGCATTGTAGAGTCACTATGTCACCTACCAGCACAGTTTTGGGAGGTGGGAGTAAAAGTGAGAACCATGAGAAAACCCACATTAACACAGCAAACCTGTGAAACTCCACACGGACAGGAACTTGAGCCCAGGATCAACTAAGGTGGCAACTCAAGCAGCAGCTCATGACCATACATTTTGTTGGGGGCGGGCTGAAATGAATAATGACATAGCCTCAAGCAAAATGAACTTGAGAGGCTATTTATGCTTGAGGCTACTCTCTAGTGATTTTTTAAAGTGACCCTGTAATAGGCAGTTGAGATTCAGTCATTCCGTAAACAGCCTGCAGCTCATTTGAAGTGTTTATAGTCGTACCTGTGTTCGAGGTAATATCATAAACCAGAAATACCAGGTTTCGGCAAGATTTTCAGCCCAATAACATCTCAAAAAACCAGAGAAAAGACCTGAAACTAGTCCAAGTTTCTCAGCCCTTGGGTGGGAAACGAGTCACATGGATTTTTGATGCACAGACGTTATCTACACCATAATCCCCCTTTCTCTCTCTCAGTCTTTGCAAAAAATAGATAGAATGTGGGTGAATCTTATAATAGAAGTGGTTATGTATATCATAGACACAATACACTAACACTTTACCATCTTGCAGAATGATTATTATTTATTTATTTAGATTTAATTTAGATTACTTATTATGAAACAAGATCTTGGCGGCCACAGAGCATTTTGAGCTAGCCCAATCTGGACACCCTGTCTGTCCACTCCTCGTCCTCTGAAACTGTTTAGAGAGCGAGTATGGAGCAGGACAATGGATATATATGGATCTCTGTCAGCGTTTAACGCAGTTCCCATTTCTGACCACTAGGCGCAATATGGAAGCTAAGTTGCACAACATCTAAGAAGAGCACAAGTAAATCAGTGGAAAATAAAATAGGCTTATATTTGTTAAATAACAACATTTATCCAAATCGTTGTTGGCATAATTAGTATTTCAATACATCTGAAAATATATGGAGTTGTGAATCAGGACTTTATGATGATTAATATTTGTTCAACAGCCGATAGGGGCAGCAGTGGCTTGGAGGCTAAGGCTCTGGGTTACTGATTGGAAGGTCGGGGGTTCAAGCAGCCATTGTTGGGCCTTGAGTGAGGCCCTTAACACTCTCTGCTCCAGGGGTGTTGCATCATAGCTGACTCTGCTGTCACAAATAGAGGTCGAGGCAGAAGCAAACGCAGATATTAACATTTATTTAAACAAACGTACAACAAAACAAAGACATGAAGACAACTTGGCATGAAACAAAACACCGTGACATGGAAGACAAAAGTCTAAGACAACGAAAGTGCTCATTAAGCAAACCTGAATCAGGTGCAGGTGGTCATGTGACAGGTAGAGCAGTGCAGTGGATGATGGGAACTGGAGTCCAGAGTTTCTTGATACATGACACCTGCTCTCTGCCCCCAAATTCCTGACATGCTGGAGTATGAAGAAGAAAAGAATTACGCTGTAATGTATATGTGACAATAAAGACTGATTATGATTATGAGATAAATGCTGAGGCTCTGCCTAACCTGCCCATTCAAATCAGCTGCTGTGCCATTTAGCTGCCCACAGCTCCATAATCAACACTGTAGATGAAAAACTATTATTAATTTAATAATTAAAATCCATCCATCCATCTTCTATACCGCTTTATCTTTTTCAGGGTCATGGGGAAACCTGGAGCCTGTCACAGGGAGCACGGGGCACAAGGCGGGATACACCCTGGACATCGTAGGGCACAATCACACACTCATTCATACACTACGGACACTTTGGACACACCAATCAGCCTACCATGCATGTCTTTGGACTGGGGGAGGAAACCGGAGTACCCGGAGGAAACCCCCGCAGCACGGCGAGAACATGCAGACTCCACACTCACACACACACACACACACACACACCGGGCCCGGTGGGAATCGCACCCCCCGACCCTGGAGTTGTGAGGCGAACACCCTAACCCTAACCATCAGTGACAACCATGCCTGTGACAAAATAGGGTTAAGTATTTTGACTGTATTGGATTGTTTGAGCAGTAATAGGAGACATTTTGTTTTGGTAGCACCGACTGTAGTGAACCATTTTGAGTTAGTTATGCTTTTTGTTTTATACATATTTTACAGGTGAATGTTGTGCTGCACAGTAAAATAAATAAATAAATAAATATTCAACAGAGAGAGAGACACACAGAGACAGAGAGACAGAGAGAGAGATACAGAGTGAGAGAGTGAGAGAGAGACAGAAAGAGAGAGAGAGAAAGAGAGAGAAAGAGAGAGAGAGAGAGACAGACAGAAAGAGAAAGAGAGTGAGAGAGAGAGAGACTTTTGACTTTTGAGACACCTTTATTAAATTCACTTCATAACATATTTACAGGTTCGTCCTTTTTTGCTTGACCTGGTACAAAGTTAACCAGTTGACATTTCCTTCTCTCCTTCTGACTGTATCTCACACCAAAAATAAACAACTGCTTGAGAGAGAAAGCGAGAGAGAGAGAGTGAGATCCCATATCAGGGAACATGTTTATTATTATTATTGTTATGAATATTATTATTATTATTATTATTATTATTATTATTATTATTATTATTATTGTTATTATTATTATTATTATTATTATTATTATTATTATTAACAGTAATATTATAAGTATTGTTATTTGTATTATTATTATTGTTGTTGTTGTTGTTGTTGTTGTTGTTGTTATTATTATTATTATTATTATTATTATTAACCCAGCCACGGAGCCACGGATCTACACAGGTCAGTGGATGGTTCCGTGCCAGTTCCAAGCCCGGATAAATGGGGAGGGTTGCAGCAGGAAGGGCATCCGGCGTAAAAACTGTTGCCAAACTAAAATGGATGTGGAGAGACTCAAATTCAGATCATGCTAGGGCGATCCCCGTAAGCGACGCGCAGCACGACCGCCGTAGGGCTGTGAAAAGTGGGTTACGGCTACCGTATCAGGAGTGAATACAGCTAAAGAAGCGAGCTCAACAAGGAGAGAAGAGGAGGGAGAAAGAGATGAAGAGGACCATCTTGATAGGGTCCCGAATGTGGGTTCAATGACGCGGGGAAGGGATGTGGTGGACATGATGGAGGGCAAATAATTTGTGTGCAGGAAGCGAAATGGAAAGGGCGAAAGCGAGAAGTGGAAATGGTTTTAAGCTGTATTATGTGGGAGAAGACAACAGAAGGAATGGTGTGGGAATAGTGCTAAGTCCAGCGATGAAAGAGGGAGTAGTGCAGGTGAACCGTGAGTTGGACAGAGTGATCTGGATGAAGGTGGATGTGGATAAAGTCGTAATCAATGTTATCTGCGCATATGCACCACAAGTAGGGTGTGATAGGAAGGACAAAGATGACTTTTGAGGACTGCTTGGAAGCGTGATGGCAAAGATACCTGAAACAGAAGTAGTATGGCTTGGAGCAGATCTTAATGGTCATGTGGGAGAAGGAAACCGTGATGCAGCGGAAGTAATGGGTAGGTACGGAGTCGGGGTGAGAAATGAAGCAGGAGATGAAGTTGTAGAGTTTGCAGCTGCCAACCACTTGGCGATAGAAAACACCTACTTCATTAAAAGATTAACGAGTTGGATAACGTACACTAGCGGAGGGCGCCACTCGCAAGTAGACTACATTCTCTGTAGAAGAAAAGAGCTGCAGCAAATACAGGACTGCAAAGTACTGCCAAAAGAACCTGTGGCAAAACAGCAGAAATTACTGTTGTGTAAAGCAGGAATGATACCCAAGGGAAGGCAGAGGCAGATTAGGATTCGGAAAACACACTGGTGGAAATTGAAGGAAATGGAACACCGAGATAAGTTTGCAAAGAAGGTGCTGGAGGAAAGGCAAGAATGGACTTGGGATGCGCTGAGCACAACAATTAGATCAGCAGGAAAAGAAGTACTAGGTGAACCATCTGGGAAAGCTGGAAAGAAAGAAGAGACGTGGTGGTTGAATGCAGAAGTACAAGAAGCGGTGAAGTGGAAAAGAGAAAAGAGGAAGGAGAGGGATCTGAACAGGTGTGATGAGACGATTGAAAATTACAAGCACGCAAACAAAGCAGCAAAGAGAATGGTGGCAAAAGCAAGGAGCATGGCATTTAACGACCTGTATACCAGCCTAAAAGAAGGGGAAGAAGGCAAGCGGAAAGCGATAAGAATAGTAAAGCAGAAGAGCCGGGAATCACAAGATATTTACCAAGCAAAGCTTGTGAAGGATAGTCAAGGGCAAGTATTGTCAGATGAAGATGAGATAAAGGAAAGATGGAGATCCTATTTTGAGCAGCTGATGAATGTAGAAAATGAGAGGAGTGAAAGATTTATAGAACCGAGAGAAGAAACGCAGGTGGAAAAGATAAAGGAGGACGAAGTGATGGTAGTGATGAAAAGATGAAAAGAGGAAAGGCGATAGGACCGGATAACATACCAGTGGAGGCGTGGAAAGCACTCGGAAGAAGTGGAACTGCAATGTTGACAAAGGTATTCGAGGCAGTCATGGAAACGGAACAAATGCCAGAAGAGTGGCGAGAAAGCACTCTGATACCTATCTTCAAAAATAAAGGGGACATTCAGGACTGTGGAAACTACCGTGGTATCGAGCTGACTTCGCACACTTTGAAGATATGGGAAAGGGTCATTGAAAAAAGATGAGAGGAAAAGTTGCCATATCAGCACAACAGTTTGGATTTATGCCAGAGCGAAGTACAACTGATGCTATTTTTGCTTTGAGACAACTTATGGAGAAGTTTAAAGAAGGACAGAAGGCACTAAATTGTATCTTTATACGTAGATATAGAGAAAGCTTACGATCGGATACCAAGAGTAGAAGTATGGAACTGTTTGAGACTGAAAAAAGTGGATGAAAAGTACATCAGACTGATCCAAGATATGTTCTTGGGTTGCAAGGCAAAGGTCAGGTAGCAGGAACCACTGAAGATTTCAAGGTGACAGTTGGACTCCACCAAGGCTCGGCACTGAGCCCGTTCCTGTTTGCAGTCATAACGGGGCACGTACAGCGAAGCACCCTGGGATATGTTGTTTGCGGATGACTTGATGTGGTGCATGACGTGGTGTGTGGTGAAACAAGGATAGAGGTGGTGGATAGGTTGGAAGTGTGGAGAAGTGAGGTGGAGGACCACGGTATGTAAGTTAGCAGGCAAAAGACTGAGTACTTGTTTATGGGGAAACGAGAGTTGGCCGGAGAAGTAAAGATGCAAGGGGAGAAGCTGAAGTGCGTTGAAGATTTTAAATACCTGGGTTCGACAGTACAGACAGATGGCGGAGTAGAGAGAGAAATAACAAAAAGGATCCAAGCAGGGTGGAGTGCTTGGCGGAAGATAACTGGTATCATGTGTGACAGAAAAGTGCCAGCAAAGGTGAAAGGAAATCTGTACAAGACAATGGTGAGGCCTGCAATGCTGTATGGGATGGAAACTGTGGCAGTGACAAGAGGTCAGGAAAGGAGA